>OW052222.1:212708758-214027769 GCA_932526605.1 Nephrotoma flavescens | reverse complement strand
AAAATGGCAAATAGATTGATCTTCGAAATAAAGAAACTAGGTATATGAAATGTTGAAATTTAACAATTATCCTCATTTTTTCCACTAGTAACCAATATTTTCGGTTGGTTTTCTAGTAGCTTAGGTCATACTAAGACTATATGGAAAATTTGGGGAAAATTCATGGTCTAGAATTTTCTCTAAAATTTTTTGATTTTCTGCGGCCATATAAGTGATTTTCAGTTTTTGGCCAATATCTCAAAAACTTCCACTAGTAACCAATAGTTTCGGTTGTTTTTCTTAAAGCTTAAGTTATACTGAGACTATATGGAAAATTTGGGGAAAATTCATGGACTAGAATTTTTACTAGAATTTTTTGATTTTCTGCGGCCAAATAAGTTATTTTCAGTTTCTGGCCAATGTCTCAAAAACTTCTACTAGTAACCAATAGTTTCGGTTGGTTTTCTAGTAGCTTAGGTCATACTGAGACTATAAGGAAAATTTGGGGAAAATTCATGGACTAGAATTTTCACTAGAGTTTTTTGATTTTCTGCGGCCAAATAAGTTATTTTCAGTTTTTGGCCAATATCTCAAAAACTTCCACTAGTAACCAATAGTTTCGGTTGTTTTTCTTAAAGGTTAAGTTATACTGAGACTATATGGAAAATTTGGGGAAAATTCATGGACTAGAATTTTCACTAGACTTTTGATTTTCTGCGGCCATATAAGTTATTTTCAGTTTTTGGCCAATATCTCAAAAACTTCCACCAGTAACCAATACTTTCGTTTGGTTTTCTAGTAGCTTAGGTTATACTGAGACTATATGGAAAATTTGGTGAAAATTCATGGACTATTTTCAAAAAATTCTAGTGAAAATTCTAGTCCATGAATTTTCCCCAAATTTTTCATATAGTCTCAGCATGATTTAAGCTACTAGAAAATCAACCGAAAGTATTGGTTACTAGTGGAAATTTTTGAGATATTGGCCAAAAACTGAAAATAACTTATATGGCGGCAGAAAATCAAAAAATTCTAGTGAAAATTCTAGTCCATGAATTTTCCCCAAATTTTCCATATGGTCTCAGTATAACCTAAGCTACTAGAAAACCAAACAAAAGTATTGGTTACTGGTGGAAGTTTTTGAGATATTGGCCAAAAACTGAAAATAACTTATATGGCCGCAGAAAATCAAAAAACTCTAGTGAAAATTCTAGTCCATGAATTTTCCCCAAACTTTCCATATAGTCTCAGTATGACCTAAGCTACTAGAAAAACAACCGAAAGTATTGGTTACTAGTGGAAGTTTTTGAGATATTGGCCAAAAACTGAAAATAATTTATATAGCCGCAGAAAATCAAAAAACTCTAGTGAAAATTCTAGTCCATGAATTTGCTCCAAATTTTCCATATAGTCTCAGTATGACCTAAGCTACTAGAAAACCAACCGAAAGTATTGGTTACTAGTGGAAGTTTTTGAGATATTGGCCAAAAACTGAAAATAACTTATATGGCCGCAGAAAATCAAAAAATTTTAGTGAAAATTCTAGTCCATGAATTTTCCCCAAATTTTCCATATGGTCTCAGTATAACCTAAGCTACTAGAAAACCAAACAAAAGTATTGGTTACTAGTGGAAGTTTTTGAGATATTGGCCAAAAACTGAAAATAACTTATATGGCCGCAGAAAATCAAAAAATTTTAGAGAAAATTCTAGTCCATGAATTTTCCCCAAATTTTCCATATAGTCTCAGTATAACTTAAGCTTTAAGAAAAACAACCGAAACTATTGGTTACTAGTGGAAGTTTTTGAGATATTGGCCAAAAACTGAAAATAACTTATATGGCCGCAGAAAATCAAAAAATTTTAGAGAAAATTCTAGTCCATGAATTTTCCCCAAATTTTCCATATAGTCTTAGTATGACCTAAGCTACTAGAAAACCAACCGAAAATATTGGTTACTAGTGGAAAAAATGAGGATTATTGTTAAATTTCAACATTTCATATACCTAGTTTCTTTATTTCGGAGATCAATCTATTTGCCATTTTAAGGATCACTTCTAATATTTTATTCCGCTGAGATGTTTTATTTCGTGAAAAAATATATACATAATGAATAAAAAATTTCCGCTGGTAATTACATTACAAAAAAATTCTCTTTAGTGATAGTGCTGCCACTTGCGGCGAGTAGCGTAATCTCTTATTTTCCGCTGTCAAAATTCCGCTATCTTATACAGCATTTCATAGACCTTGTTAAACACTACTCCAAAATAGACCGAACGAAGCAGACGTATAATGATGTCAAGGTTAACGGGTCACTAAAGTGCTTGGAGTTTCGTTTAATGAAACGAAGCGTAATGTACGACCTTGAAATAATGGCGTTAACATGTCTGGTAAATGTAGCATCGCAGATTCGAAGATCACGCCAAGATCCGAAATGATCTCGAGCCGCTCAATGGTTTCGTTGTACAGTTGATATGGATAAAAAACATGCGAGCGGATACGGAAAAAAGAAAGAGTTTTGCATTTACTCACGTTTAAAGCCAGTATCTTGTTAATTGACCAACTGCAAAAGCGGTTTAAGTCGTCTTGCAACATTTCGCTGTCTAACACGCTAGAGACCCGGGAGAAAATCTTCATGTCATCCACGAAGAGGAGGCAGTTGGCAAACTTAAAACATTTAACAACGCCGTTAATAAATAATGAAAATAGCAGTGGGCCGATATGACTACCCTGAGGCGCCTGAAATAATGGGGAGAAAGAATCCAGACTATCAAATAAATGGCCACAAAAAAAGGTCAAGTTATAGACACGGAAAAGGAAAAATAAGCCTCGTCGTATGGAAGTGCAATACTCTGTGAACCATGGACTCAAACAGTTTGGGTAAGACAGAGGATGTCGATCCCACGATAATTACTTTTTCACTTCTATTATCCGCCTTAAAAATTCGATGAACACATGAGATTTTTCAGGAATCCGGAAGAAAATCACGGCGAAGGCTTTTGTTAAACAAGAAGATAACTGCAGGGGCCAAACTTACAACACAACGTTTGAATAGAATCGGTGGAAGAAGCACATCCTGTTCGGTAAATTTGAAATGATCAAATTATACAATGTAGCTTGAAGTAGTAGGAGACCCGGTGTCCGTCGACCGAAGCGGCTTGTAAACTGATGCAAAGAATTTGGCAAACAAATTGCAAATGTCGGATGACTGACTAGCGGTGGTGGTCTGGTAAGATATATTCGACGGAAAACCAGATACCTTTTTTTCTGTTAATGAAGTTCCAAAATTTTTTGGGACTATAGATGTCTAAACATGCTCGATTTGCACTACGTAATTATTGTAAAGGAACCAGAGTTTTCAATTCATTGCGGGCCTTGATAAAATCGGGATAGTATTCTACACCGTAAAGCCTGTACCCAGCTCACGAAAGCCGGATACCACTCCCGAGAAGCTCATTGAATCTATGCACCATATCATTCAAATCCGGGCCGTGCTGTAAAAAGTCCCAATCGGCAGTGCTGAGAAATTCATTCAAGGATGCATAGTCGTCCATTCTAAAATTAAAGTGAAAATCATTAGAGAAATAATGTGCAAACAATATTTATCATAATTGGTGTGTGATAAATGCTCTCACGTGGGCGTGAAGTCCAAGCAAGTAGCATGTTCAGGAATTTCCCTCGACTGTTGCTGAAACGGTTAAGTTGCGTTGTTGATATGGAAGCGAAGTAATCGACGAAAATCAATGCTTTCTCATCAGTTCCAAGATATACCGGGTAAGATAAGTCGCTTATAATGATACTTTGATCACAAGGACGAGCTGAAGGTATGACGGCTGAGTCGAGGTAGTTGATAAACGTGTTGTAGACATCCCGGTTGGATCCATAAGGAATATAAAGGACGACGGCAACAATCAAGGTATTGTGAGCTAGTCTCATGCGAACAGCAATGACATCAAAGTGGGGATGGGAGGTGATCACATCATTGGGGACTCTACAGCAATTAAAACACCATCACCTCTACAACTGGTTCAAAATCATATCGGTACTTTAAATGAACGACATAGTCAGATGGAAAGTACTATTCGGATAACATATTGATCGTAAGCCAGTCCTCGCTGATTATTATAGCATCAAAATCATTGTCAAGTATGCCTAAGCGGAAATCGCTGTGAAAGCGTTGATGGTATTAGATGACGGTCGTTGATAAATTGAGCTGATTGATTAAAGCAGTAGTTACTTTGGCTGTTGAAACGTGGCCACACTCCGGGTTTTTGATGTGCGTGAATAATTTGTAAATGGGCGGATTATAGCACCAGCAGGCCAAACATCAAGATTGTAAAGAAGGTCAAAATCAGCCACATTCAAATCGACTTTAAATTAAACGGACGTTAGCGAGATGTTCAAAACGCGGTCTTTGGGTAATAATAGCCTACAATTTACGACCCCTGGAGAACAATTTTGAAGTTTATCGTAGACGTATACGTTTTTGAGTATACGAGTTTGATAAATTATATACTCAATTCCCATAAATGTTTATGCGATCTGACTGTGGATCTTCCTGGTTACTAGATTTTAATATCAGCCATGTGTGAATGTGTTAAAAAAGCTAGTTAAAAATTGAAATTTTGACAGCCAAATTAAATTTTTTTGATTTATTCACCACAAAAAAAAAAAAATAAAAAATTTGTCTCGGTAGAGACCGTCTATAATTTTGACAACTGATGTTAAAAAAACATAACACCGACCAAATGGCACAGTGGTTAAAGCTTTGGCGTTTGGATCGGGAGGTACCGGGTTCGAATCCCGATAGAGGCAGGATGCAAAGTGAAATTTCATTAACAGATCTGTGTGATGAAATGTAACACATCTATGACCCCCTGTCGGGGTGCAAAACCCATGGGCTGACCCATCTTCCATGTGCAGAGCTTCAATGTGCAGATGGTTTTAAATCAGTCCTATAGCCGTACGTCCTCGAGTTGGCCGCGAGGCGTAAAGTAAAGACGTAAAAAGCATAACCGCGGAAGAGCAGGCTGCGTCTTGAGCCCCAAAACAGATCGTATAGAAAATCAAAAAGAAAAAAACGCTTACCTCGTATTCTTTTGACCAGCCATGTTGTTTTTGTGGAAGTATTTGAACAATTTTTGTTAAGCTGAATGAATTGACTCGTAATTGTTCTTTTCTTTTAGTTTCATTTTTACTTTAAATATAGCAGTAACATCGTCCGACATTGCTCGTAATCTGCAATATTCTAATTTCTAACATGAGAAAATCACAATTATAAATGTACAATAAATATTAATCGAATATTACAACCTTCCTATAACGCGGCTTTCTTATACGCGGTTTGCCATACAACCGTGGTACGAATTATCGCGTTAAAGAAGGGTTGACTATATATAAAAATTACCTCTCTGATTTTTCTTGTTTGTTTTTGAATCTCTTGTCGATTTCCATAATTCTAATATTTTTTATATAATAATATAATTATAAGTAAAATTGGGTATTGTTTTTTAACAACACAAACGCGGTCCATTTTGTATTTAATTAATGTTGTCAAAAATTTAACAAATTCACACAGCACATTTACTCACAATGTTAAAAATATTTCACCTTCATAATTTCTTTTCACAAAAATTTTAACATAATTATTTTTAAAACATTCACACACGGCCTTACTAAATAATTTTGTGCAAAACTCTCAATGAAAATTTTTTAAATCTTAGTTGGCTGCATTAGATTGATTTTTTTGTTATTTATTTATTTGTCACGCCAAAATTTCAAGTGACAGAAATTGTCGTTTGAAGTGATAGAAGTCGCATGAAAATATTTATAAAGCAGCATACTAAGATTTAAGAAACAGCCAGCACATCTAGTAACCAGGAAGATGAGTAGTCACGTCCCTTGAAGTGATGCGACTAGAGGAATAGGGGTGTATATTTTTGAGAAGGTTTAATAAAATTGGAAAAACGTTGAAATAATTGTATCGATAATTTTAAAAGAAGACTGTACGTAAAGCCTTATAAATTCACCCTCCATCCATCAATCTATCCCACTGAACTATAGTTTTTATATTAGGCGATGCACGCCTGGTTTACAATATATACCTATATTTTGGCGGATCCGCTCGAAACGCGATATTTCAAAATGCGATATTTCAAAACGCGATATGGTACAAAATGTGATATGGTACGAAACGCGATATTTCAAAACGCGATATGGTACAAAACGCGATACGGTACAAAACGCGATATTTCAAAACGCGATATGGTACAGAATATGCGTTGCGAAGCGGTGGGAACGCAGTGACCCACCTGATTCCGATCTTATATACTATCGTTCCTATCGAGTTTTAAATTCCTATAAACTGAAATTAAGTTTCCCCTTAACCCGCCTGATATAACCCGATCCTAAACTCCCGTTTTGTACCATATCCCGTTTTGTACCATATCGCGTTTTGAAATATCGTATTTTGAAATATCGCGTTTTGATAATTCTCGTTTTAAAATATCGCGTTTCAAATTGGGACCCATATTTTGGTTGTGTCGCTACTGTCAATAATTACCATAAACCGTTTTGGTTGTGAACATTTGGTCTTTCGCAACGGTTAGTTAGCGATGCCTCTCCGACAAGTGATTGAAATTTAACTGCGTCGCTTGATTATTCTATGTTATTGTGATAAATCCCAAATTACTCAAATGGTGATATATGTATTCATCTTCTGAAATACTAAATTAATTGTTGGCGTCTTTTTTTTCATTTTTTAAAACTTAAATTTCATTAAGTTCATAAAACGATTTTATGAATTTCTTAATCGATTTCCGGGTCTAAACATAAACCCTTTGGGCTCAATCTGTCCCTTTTCTTCAATCGCAGAATTCAATTTAATTTGTTTGAACGTTGGGCACACAGTCACCACTACCGGTATCGCCTGCGAAATTGTGTTTCTGCCACGTAAGCAAATGCAATTTTAAATGATTCAACATCCCCGATATTGAGGAACCATTGATTGTATCGCATTTTAAGAGATTGCAATTTTTTATTATAATTACGTTTTGTAAACACACTAAGTAATTGTTTTGTATTATAATTCATATAAACACTAAATAAGTAGTTAATACTGTTGATTGAAGGGAACGGTAAATCAAATTTACAATCCGTAACCGTATTAGATCTCTTTTGTTTTTAAATTCAAAACAAATGTCATACATATAGGGGTGAACAAATTTTTTTCTGTTATAATATCCCGATAGGTACATATTTGATTTAGAATATTTTTTTTCTGTTATACATTTCTGTTATACGGATGTTGTTGTTTTAAATTGATCAATGGGTGTATGCTGTGGTAACATGTAAAATTACAGAAGTTCAAAGCCAAGGTTTTATGGTTACAGACGTATAAATTTGATTAAACCCAAATACAATTAAATTATTTTACTGGATAAAATCAGGCTCGCGGCCATTTGGCTAAACAATCAGTGCACAGAAAATCATGAACAAAATAATAATTAAAAACCCCAAACCAAACGAAAAACAAAAAAAAAATCTTCATTCTTAAATCCAAATATGGACTTAAAGCAATGTGATGGCTTTGTAATGCTTCTTTCGTTTATGTTTTTTTTTTATTCGCTATAAGCCAAAAATACCTTTAAGAAATATATATACGACGAAACATTTTATCGATTTTTGTAAATAAAAATTATTATTATATTTTTCGTTGTTGGAATATCGTTAAAATTACCTTAAAGAATTCACCAATATATAATAAAACCGATATTTAATGGTGCGACTTAATGATTTTGCAATAAACAGAAAAGGCCGGTTGGTTGTGTTTTCAAAAAGCGTGTTTTCGCCGAGACCACGTGATTTGTACCATAAAAATTTATTTTCCTTCAATGCCATCATATGCGAGTTTCTTATATACGTGATGCATTTACAAGTTGGCAAATCAATAAAAGAATTAATTCTTGCGTTTTGTTACTTTTGTATATATGTACATATATTATATACTCGTATGTACATATACGAGCATATATGTATACACAAATAATGAGGTTCAGTGTTTTGTTTTACTTATATTTTGTATATACAAGTGCAGAGGAGAGTAGGTTGAGAGAAAAACTATTAAATGTAATTTGTGGCTGAAACCGCTTATATATGCATATAATATGATATGATGTAAGTGGATATACCCACATGGCATTGGAGCACGCGTGCTCGCCTGTTTTTTTTTTTTTTTGCTATTTTGCAAGTTTCACTTTCCACGATCAAATTTATATAATCTAGACTCCAAATTCCTTACATGTGACGTCAAATTGGTATAGATAATATTTTATAGATTGTTATATTGCATTTAGAGCCAACTAAAAAAACCTCTTCGTGAACCCACGCGCCTTTTGGAAATGTAGTTTTATGTTAGCCAATTCCTTCTTCTGCTATATACTTAATTCTGGTTTGTTTCGCAATTATTTTATGTTTAAGACTTTGTCTTAAATCAAGATTATTTTCGTACATTAAGATGGCATTATAATTGGGGAATATATATATATATATATATATATATATTATATATATTCATAAGTGAGTGTGTGTTCATTTTAACCACGGTAGGAAGTAATATTTCGATTGTGCTTAATTTTAATCTCTGTTGATCACAGTTGGATTAATTGAGGAAGCTATTTGGCATTAATCGATATTGTTTTGTTTTTATTTTATTTTTTTTTGTTTTGTAAAGATTTAATATTCCAGATTATCAGAGATCAAGATCATATTCATTATGTTAATTTAAACGTCATTTGGACGCATTTGGATTGTGGTTGAAAAGAAGGTCGCGTGTTAGATGCAAATTACAGTATTTTCTGGGCATACGTCTTTCAAAATCTGTTTGGTACGGTCTATACGTCCGCCTCTTTGTGACATTTTCTATTTGAAATAACAAAAATTAAATTAAACCGCGCGTGGTAACCTCTTTAAGAGTTTCCTTTAAAATTACATAACGATCTAAAGATTACTTTTTTTATTTTCAGGTAAGCACAAGAAACGGTTCATTGGATAATTAAATTATCAAAGGTACGTCACTCTAAATATCTTACACAATTAGCATCACAAATTAATTGAGTTTATAATGAATTTTACCAATTAAATCCTAATTTACGAATTTCACAGTAATTTCCACTTCTTCATCCACAGTTTTCAGTTTTTGCTTTTATTTCTTTGACTAAAGTAAATTAGGAATTCTGCTGAAAATTCACTTAAACTTATATTGATTATTTGCTACCGGCTTCCGCCGACGTCTAAAGAAGAATTTAGACATTTTTTTTTTAAACAATTTAGAAATTTATGAAAGTTTAGAACTTTTGGATCACTTAATTTTTTATGTTCCCATGAAACATTTAAAGTTTTATTCTTTCAGTATAACTAATGATCTAAATGCATTAGATCGATTTTTGCGTCGAATTTATGATCGAATTTAACGATTATTAAATTTTCGGGGGAAAAAAATATTCGACGTGTTTGTGATTTTTTTTTCCTTCAACGAACTGAAATAATTCCTTTGGAGTGTTGGTTATTTCGTATGAGAATTGGAACAAAAGTCTGGCTAGGGATAATTAAACACATTTTATATAAAACGTCAATTTTAATTCAAATATTTTTTTTAACAAGTGTTATATAAGTTAAAAATACGGTTAGAATTCGGAATAAGAAAAAAACAGTTTTATTACTCGAAAGCGCGTCTCGTTAGCGACGTTGTACTGATGCAACGTTACTGATAGTCTTTCCTTCTTAAAAATCCACGTCCCGTGGGTAAAAAATTTAAGTGGATGGGTTGAGTTCCAGGTTGATAAGTGGGAAGTTGTTCGACTTGATTTTGGAAAATACAGCAGTCCCATTCTATGCGTGGCGAGTCTCTCCTTGTGCATCAGAAAAATAAAGATTGACAAATATTGACTATTATCCATCCTCCCCCCCCCCATCCTCTATGAATAGCTCCTGTAATTGAGCAATGTTACCCAGATGTAGATTGCGTAATTATTCATGGATACTCAGTGGTGTAGTAAAACGCCCGAGCCAGGCACTAGGAAAGAAGAGAGGAAAACATTGTTACAAGTATTGTGATAATAATGGAAAATTACTATGGTAGGTTTTTGATTTAAGCTTTATGAATGCGTCTTCCAGAAGTAGTAGTTACAGCGACATTATTTTATTGTACCACTCTTTCTTATCGGAATTTCGGCTTATCTTTTCGTTGGATTTGTTTGATTGCCATATAAATGGTGTTGCCATCAGTCAGAGACTGACTCAGGAAAGGAAAGGATCAATGAAAATAATTGTGAGGCATGAATTAAAAAATGTAACTAGGTGGCTTGAAATTTTTCGAATATAATTGCTTGTGTGATTTGATTTCGGCTCCCTGAATTAAAAATGGCTGACTTAAAAATGGCTGACTTAAAAATGGTATTTTTTCTGTCTTAAAACCAGCGTTTTTATTTCATTTTAAAATTGACTTAAAATCTGTAATGAAAATGAAATAAAAAAAGTTGACTTTATTAAAGCATATCATATTTCCGGTTAACTGAGTGTTGCGGTTAATTGGATGCCGGATAATCACCCTTTTACAAGAATAATAACAAGAAAATTAAAGTCATTCCAAATTTTCAACTAATGCTGTCATTACTGAAACTGCAAAAATCAATTACAAATTTCAAAATGGATTAAAAAATGCATATGAAAGAGAAAAGAAAGAGAGAAAAACAAAAACAGATCCTAAAAATTTAAATACCGGTTAACTGAGTGTTCCGGTTAATTGGATGCTGGATAATCGGGCTTTTACTGTAATATGAAAATTAAATTCATTCAAAATTTTCAACTAATGCATTCATTAATGAAAATGTTCTAAAAACAATTGCAAATTTCAAAATGCATATGAAAGAGAAAATATAGAGAAAAAAAGTAATAAAAAATCCAAAAAATTAAAATTCCGGTTAACTGAGTGTTCCGGTTAATTGGACGCCGGATAATCGGTTTTTTACTGTAATATGAAAATTAAAGCCATTCAAAATTTTCAACTAATGCTTTCAAATGCTTCAAAAAATTCTAAAATTTAAAATTCCGGTTAACTGAGTGTTCCCGTTAATTGGACGCCGGGTAATCGGGCTTTTACTGTAATATGAAAATGACTATTCCAAATTTTCAACTAATGCTTTCATTACTGAAACTGTGCAAAAATCAATTGCAAATTTCAAAATGAATTAAAAAATGCATATATGAAAGAGAAAAGAAAGAGAAAAAAAACAAAAAGATCTTAAACATTAAATTCCGGTTAACTGAGTGTTTCGGTTAATTGGATGCCGGATAATCGGGCTTTTGCAAATTTCAAAATGAATTAAAAAATGCATATAAAAACACCATTTTTAAGGCCACCTTTTTAATTTCAGAATGTTTACAACTTTCATTGTTTTCCTGCTTGATGATCTCCATGCTGTATGCCGGGTTCAAACGATCAATGGAAACAGAGCTCTTTTTGCCTTTTATGTCGACTATAAAATATTTCCGCAGTCTTCTAATTACATACTTTATAGTGGCCGTCGTAAGGGTTGTTATACTTGTCTTCACTTTATCGACGCGGACAAAAACGTGATCACAAGTAAGAAGATCCTTTGGATTGTATATGTTGTTTTGACAGTGTGAACGTATCTCTTCTGTCGGCATAAGGTTTTGCATATAATTCCGAAGTTTTTCGACGTATGACGTGGGATCTAGTTGTTTTGCATTAGACGGAATGAAAAAATCTCCGGGTACTCCGAGTGTTTGTCCGTGGGCTAACTCAGCTGCGGGACATATTAGTTCTTCCTTAAATGCTGTGCGAACTCCTAACAACACAAGCGGAAGTTCTTCACTCCAATTTTCTGTGTTGCCGCGGGCTATTAAAATATCTTTTATATTGCGGTGAAATCATTCTATTAGCCCAATGGATTGCGGATGGTAAGGAGTCGTTCTTATTTTGTGAATTCCTAGCGTTTTTGTCAATTCTTGAAATATAATCGATTCGAATTGGGGACCTTAATCGCTAGTTCGTCCCAATGGGATACTGAATATGGCAATGAAGTTGGATGACAACGCATTCGTAATAGTTTGAGCGGTAGAATCCAAAATTAGAATAGCGCGGTCCATCGCGTTAAACGACTAATTTTGAATCGTCCCGATTTTTTCGAATCGTCTCGGTGGTAATTCGAATCTCTGATCTCGATCATTGATGGCAGACGAGCAGTACGACAAGTAATACACAAGTGCATAACATGCTTTTGCCATAAACAGAAAAATATGGTCTAATGGGCAGTTTACCATCATCAAGAGTGAGGCCGGGAAGACCGTTTGCTAAAACGGGAATCGACTATGCGAGGTCCATCCAGCTAAGCACTAACAAAGGTCGAGGCAACAAATCTTACACGAGATACATCGCCCTATTTATATGCATGGCAACAAAGACCATCCACATCCAGATAGTGAGGAGCCTAATACTAAAAGCATTCATATATAGCGGTCTACAAAAATGTCATCTCCAGGCGAGGACTGTGCACGGACATATTTTACGACAATGAAACCTATTTTGTTGGAGCAAATACTGTAATGAAAAGAACAGAGCATGCAGCCATGGCAACATTACCCGATGACATAGCAGCCATGCTGGCCACTGATGGAACAAACTGGCACTTTATACCTCCTCACATTCCACATTTTGGTGGAATATGGGAAGCAGGAATAAAGTCCACCTCAAGAGAGTGATGGGAGAGTCGACTCTTACAGTCAAAGAGTTGTATACTCTCACCACTCAAATCTAAGCAGTTCTCAATTCTCGGCCACTAATTCCACGTATCAACGACGCATCGGATACAACAGCAGGCCACTTTCTGATTGGCGATTCCGTCAAGGCTTTACCAGAGGCGACTACCAGCAACAAGATTTCTAGATACGATGGTCGGCAGAATATCTCCACCAACTTCAACATCGGACCAAATGGAGAATCTTGCAACCAAATTTAGCAGTAAACGATCGGAACTATAGTAAAAGATGATCAACTACCTGTCTCACGATGGAAATTGGGACGGGTTATTGACGCTCATGCAGGAAGGGATAACTTGGTGCGAATTGCAACAATTAAAATGCAAGGACGCGACATACAAATGACCAATAACAAAACTTTGTAAACTACCTATACATGGTGATTCAAAAGAGACATTATCTATTCAACCAGTCTCACTGAGTACAGCTCTTACTGAGAATAACAACCTAGACAACAACCACGGCGTCGTGTCAAAACTATAGGAAGGATGAACCACCTAGCGTTAGCCGTACTCTCAGTGTGCTGTCTGGTCGTTAACGTTAACATCGAAATTAAAACCTTCTACAGGCATTTACTTGCCTTAGACATTGTCGCTATGGAATGGACTCTGGCGATTCAGTACAACATGAGCAGCTATTGGGAAGAAATTAGAAACTATAAGGTAGCCTACAGTGAATTACAAGCAGCCTGTAAGGAGCTGTCTGAAATAAACTGTAACATTCTAGATCAGCTGGAATGGCAATTCAGCAACCTTGTCACTGATAATAAGTTGCTACTAAGCAGTAACAAGGAAAAACAACGCGTGAAACGGGGGTTTGGGGTTCTTACTCACCGTAAAGCGAGGGAATATGAGGAGCAGTTTGAAAAGCTCAATAACAACGAGTTATTGTCAATGACAAGGGACCAAACAACTTTAATTGACAACACGGTCAAGATGGTCGACGACAACACGATCAAGAAACGACTTAATAACGAGGCAGAACCGACTACGACAAGAAATAACGCAACTCTAACAATATCGAATTATGAGGATAGGGTCCGGTCGGTGTTGATCGGTTTCCTCGAATTAACCATAGTATTGAATAACTTGATTATTGACACAACAAGGCTTACTTGAATTGGTCTACGACGCGCATCCCTCAATACTTGCGCCTAGCCAGTTAGAAGAGCAGTTATCATTGATCCGTCAACACGTGCCAGCCACCATCACCATTCCAGGACACGATAGTCATGATCTCGTGCACATATAAAATACTATACAAAATTATGAAAGTTAGCAGTAGGGTAACGCAACAGAGAATACTCTATCTGTCATCATGGGATCCAGCCATATACCTTCAAGGACTCTGGTCTAATAAGGATTGACTCCGGCTGCATATTAAAAGACGCTGAGTCATCATAGCACATGGGTTATTACTAGGAGGTAATCACCTAAAAGACTTCAGTATATACATAAAAAACAAAAGAGGAGTGGACAGGTCGCAACAGACGACCTCGAAAACTAAATTGCAACTCTGGAAAGGAGTGAAAACGAGCTACCAGATCAGAGCTTTCACCATATTCATCACTATAGCATGATTCACATACTATTTTGAAGCATAGTGATAACTGGAATAATCTGGACGATAAGGCACCTACGCAAAAGAACGGTTGACAACCACCCTCACCAATTCCAAGGCTGAGAGTGAGTCCGGTATCACATGCAATTACCGCAACAACAACAGCTGGCTCATAAATAAAATTTGTTAGAACGAATTAAAAAATCAACCATATATACTTTTCACTTATTAATTAAACCTCACCAGCAGTAATTTAAATAATCAAGTTAACCATAATCAGAGCAAAGGCCTGATTATACAGATGGTTCTTGGAAAGCGACACGATGAGAATATCGATCGTATTTATTTGTGTTGCAGGTATCGCAAGTTGAGTGTATTTGTTTGATCAAACTGGGCATCCTTTGAAAATAGTTGTGTTTGTGTGTGTCCTTTAGGACCGTGCATAAAATTGCTTTGTTTATCTCCGGAAAACTATTATGGTGTCTATCGTAAGAGGAATGGGGCTCTCCATGAGCATAAATGTTCTGACCTTTCTGAAACAAGTAGTAGGATCTTCTTCCACACTGTGACTAGTTCCAGTGGTGGACAAAGTGGTCCCTTTCCGGTCTTGACAGAGTGTCAAATACTTTATTGGTATAGCCAGCTTTGTAAATAAGCTCGTAAGTATATTTTTCAAATCGAGCTTTCCAGCGCTTCAATTTGGCATTGTTTTTCTTATTACTTAGTGTAAACGTTAGCGGTTGGTGGTTTGTCAGAATTTTGATTTTGTGGGTTACGGTTCCAAGCTAACGGTTTAGCTATGAGTGCAAATTTCCAGATAACTCTCCTATAGTACGATGCGAATGCTAAGAAGGATTTAAGATATTTCAAGTTCCCAAATTTCGTGATGTTTTAAATAGCCTATTCTCTTTGTTTGTTCGGATTGATGCCCTTGTTTGTTATGCGATAAATCAGAAATTCTGTTTCTATTTATAAGGATTGGCCTTCTGTTGTTTTAGAAATACTTTCTCGACGTTGCTGTAGAACATTACAGAGTTCGCCAATGAATTTCTTCAAAAAATTATCTATCATCCATTGAAAGATTGCGGGTGCTTTTTTTAATCCGAATGCCTTAGAAATTCATATTTTCCATTCATATGAGAGAAAATGAGATTTTTGAAATATCCGCCTCATTAATTTTAATGTGTTGAAAGTCTGAAGTTGGTAAAATATATGGAATTCCCTAGATTGATGTCATTATCATTATGGCTTATCTGATTTGGAATTGATTCTCGGTTGGATTGACATTAACGACTATTACCACCTTCCTATTACCATAAGGGATGCTGTAGCTCTGATGCTGAATGTTGTATGCCATGTTTCTCCGTTGAAGTGATAGCGCGACATTATTTTTGGCTGAAGGTATCGCGTGTGTATAAGAAATTTGGCTTATCAACGCCGTTACCGAATTTCTAGGCATGATGCATACACCTCGGGTAATATGGCTGGTTTCTGTATGATCAGCATCTTGGACAAGTCTCCATTTAACCAAAACGTTGATTGCCACCAATTTGAAAGGCACAATGTGGCTTTTAAAAATATGTCAAACGTTTACAAAGATACACTAAAAAAAATTACTTGAACAATGTTAGACCCTACTCTATGATTCGAATGTTAAAATTTTCCTCTGAAATTATTCAGGGTATTCCTTATGCGCTGAAGTCATCATCTGTACATAACGACATGAGAATAGTAAGTCAATTAATAGGTACGGTAACACTTACAAATATGTCAAATAAGCTGTCAATTCTTGGTTTGTGAGCGGCCTAAATATATTATGAAACTATATCAAGCTCTCAACCGTTTATTTATCACATACATCTGCTCTACACCATCAATCCGATTTGCCATAAACGAAGATATCTACATATTTGCCAATTCCTCGAGATAGTCATCATAACCTAACCTAAATCCGGGATATCAAAGTTCTTAATCAGCATGAATATAGAAATTGAAATGAGTACAAAATTATTTATGTAGTTCCCGAAAATAAATTTTAACGGTAAACGTTATCATTGAATTGAGATAAATCTAAACGCAAATAAATTACAAAAATATAAATTTATTTATATAATTATTTTATAAATATACATAACTACAAAATCATATAAATAATTTAAATACAAAAAAAAAATACTTAAAAATTTCTAGCAGCTGGTCGCCGTAACCGAACCATCGCCATGTCATGAGTCTTATAAAATTTCAATAAATCTGGTAAATTTGTAAATGTTCGATCGTCGAATTTAAAGTGTATAGAATTATTTTCAGACACCGTTTTAATCAGATATTGTACCACTTTTGCCCGCTCCCGTACACACAGCACATAATCCTCTGGATTTTGGACACTATCCCGTATTAGAAATACGCCCAAATCTTGGTTCAGTAGTAGTGTGACCGCCTCTTTACGCGATATCTTGCCAAAGTACCACATAACTTTATCATGTTCGTTGAAATTTGATGGCCACATAATTTTTTATTTTGTAATTTTATTTCCGAGTGGATAACGATTACAACACTATGATGTACTGGATTGTATGTGTACGAGCGCATCGGTACTATATACGAGTAGTTTTAGTTGCTATACATAGATAACCAGACTATATATCCCTAAAATTCTGTGGAATTTTATTTTTGTTGTAATTTTGTTGCCATATGTGTTTGAGTCATTTACTACTTTCAATAAATACAAAACACAATAAATATTAAACGGTACATTATATAACAATATATATAGCTAAAACTAAAACTATATATAAACACTTAATTCAGATTAAACATTTCTAGCAGATGTGAAGGGAATTTACCAAATTTTCCGTTGCACACCACTTCTGATTTACCGTTTTCCAGAATTTTGGTCACTTTCACTTCATCGCCCTCGAATAATTTTAATGCATTTTGATCATATGCATTTGGTACCCAATCTGCGGTCACATACGTAAATGCAGGCAATGTCGTTCCGCCTATAGATGATCGGGATGAATCAAAACTGTCGATGGATTGCCGTTGTTCATCGCACTGGATACGTAAACATGCTGGCCGTTTTAAACGCAACGATGAGCTAGCATCAATCGCATTTTTATTAAAATAGTTTAGTATTTCGTGTATACTCTGGAAATCTTGTTCGCCTAGCCGGTAAATTGTAATACCGCCTGATCGCTTTCTAGTATTTATACGATAATGTCGTACAATAAGCTCATCTCGTACGCACAGCACTAAATCACCTGGAAATTTTGTACAGTTCCTTATTAAAAATACACCAACTTCTTGGCGTGTATTCATTAGGAGTTCTGTTGTTGCGTCACGGGTTATTGAACCGAAATTCCAGCAGGCTTCATCTTTTGGATCAAATTCCATTTTTTTTTTAGATCTGAAGTATTTTATTTTATTTTCAAAATTTTTTTTATACACAACAATTAACAATTTATAAAATTCGTCTCACTTTTATGCCGTTTATAAATCAACTGAATTCATGATTTAGTTTCGATTTTAATTTTCACTATACAACAAAATTATCGAATGACGATAAAAATAAAATATATTTATTTATGGAATCATGTCCAGTATTGTATTTAATACGAACGTATGCCCAAAATACGCGCATTCTGGACATTTTTTGGAAATACGAAGTATTGTTGCTTGGACACGTAGCTTATACATGCTAACCATAAAAGTGTTAGCACTCCTACAGAACAAGTAACCATAGAAATATAATCAATGACGTCAGTATATTAGATTCTAGTGTGTAAATGCCAATTCCAGATATGGATGGAGCTGTAGTCATCTGATTTTTTTTTCGGTTGGACACAATTTGTGTTGAGGAGGATTCTCATTTCGTGTCGGTTCCATAACTGCAGGCTGGGGTTGTCACTCCCCGTCATCCCCGTGGCACTCCGGTTCTCTCAAGCTGTCGGAGTGTGAATTATGGGAAAATACCTAGAGGTCTCTTCGGGTGAAGAGAGGCTTTGTCGGTTGGAGAAACGTCCCTACTCTATTATGCTGCTTCGTTGTGGCTGGACATCTGGCTCTAGGGGTCGTTCTTCAGGAGACAGGGGGTTTCTTCAGCAGACATTGTACTTGTCATTCGGGGAGATCCGGTCTTTCCTGGGTGGGCACACCCAGTTATTATTATCTTTATTTCTCTTCCTCAAATTTCGGCCGACGGATTCTGGTGTAAATTTAATTTAGTTTCAGCATTTCATTTCATTTCTATTTTTTTGTTCTGTTAGGCCAAGAACATGCAAGCCTCAATTTCTTCACGATCCAAAACCTGAGATCTAGTCGGCAAAATCACCGTGAGTGCCAACACGTAACAAACTTTTTAAAATTGAAGTCAAGTTTCTCATGGTGATTAACAACCAAACTAAAATTAACAGCAGTGAGCTTTGCTATGTGTTGCAAACTATCGTTCTGGGTTTAACGCATATAAAGCATATAGTTCAGGATATACATTTCAAATTATAATTAATGCCGTCTTGGCAATATAGCAATGGAGTTAATTTTATCACTCACAGTCCCATTTAATGATGAATTGTGGGTATACCGTATGGTAGCATATCAAACGTCTCTGTACATCATGTAAGTGAAGTTAGTCCAAAAATATTTAGTAAAGAATTAAATAAAGCAATTTTGTTCAATCTCGAAATTTTATTCTAGCCCTAAAATTGAATTCAAATTTAGTTAAAATCAAAATTATTAATCATGTAAAAATAATAAAAGATTTAATTTGAAGAACGGAATTGATTTAGGACTTTGCAGCGAAATGGGTCGTCTCGCTGGTTTTCGGTTAAGTATAACTAAAAAATTTCTACTTAACATAACCGTGACTGGATGTGTCACAAATGTCAAAACAATTTCCGTTTTAGAACGGTTAATTTTAGTCAATGAAGTTCACGATAATTCGCGATTTTCTGAAATAACGATGAGATATTTTCACTGTGCATTAAAAACATGCTCAAAAAAGGCTGTAGTTTTGTAAGGGAATAAAATAAACCGGCCTGGTCTTTCCAGATATATCGAAGGCTAGTAACGGACTGTATTCTATTCAAAATTTGGGGGTACTAACTAACTCTAGTTTTAATTTCAAACCGATTTGCATGTGCCTATGACGGTTTGAATTAGTATGTTCGGCCTGCATGTCTTACTGCAACGGAGGCTAATAGAGTTTGCTAATGTGATTTCATTTCAAATGGAATACATTTCGTTCTGGCCTCTGATACAGTAAGACATACCAAGCCCACTCCTTTGGGAAATTATAGAAACTCGATACCCCATTTACTCAAACCTTCATATCTCTGTTCACAACTTGAAAATCGGTTTGAGATTAAAACTAAAGCTAGACAATACGACTTGTCGTGAGTGGGTTCTCTTCCTAGCGCGATAAAAGTTTCATTTTCCGTAAGAATTTTTTTTATCTCGTTACATATATTGGAAAGGGTCCCATCCCTAATTACTTCCAAGTACATTAAGCGATGATACAGCGCTAGATAACTCTTTATTTGCATTTCCGTACTCCAAACGAAATTCTATTTCTGAATCTTGAAATTCCCACTTATTTATTTTCCAAGAAGTTAATTGAAATTTGAGAATTTTGATGAAAGTCTTCATTTGAAAGTCTTCATGATGATTTCTTAGAATTTTCAGCCGAAGGTCTGCGTACCTTCGCCTGGTTACATTAATTTTGAAATTACTAAACCCACCATGCAGAGCAGGTCAGCAGCGCACGCGACTTAGTACGAATATTTTATTGACATACTGTATCAATAATAAAGATATTATAAGTTTACACAGCTGATTTATAGAAAAATTTTCAAGTTTATATTTTGTTAATGGGGAAACACGTTTGTTATTATTTCGAAATTCCGTCGTTATAATTACAAGAATGTTGTAATTTGTAAACAGTTTTGATGGTTCATTATCGTTTTATGTACTCAGTGCAAGTTATTTAGAAACCAATTAAATTAACATCAAAATATACTGCAACTATGTATATTTTGCAAGGTGTGGTGTGTGTATTAATCAAAATTATATTTATCTTGCACTAAGGGTTTGCAACTATCGGAATTATTTGCTTACGTTCTGTATAAGACGCTTACCAAGGTAAACTTTATTTCGATTTTATATACAAATTTATTCGAGTTCTAATATAAATGTACTAACATTCTCGCTGGCAAGCACTTGGTAAAGCTTGGGAAGCGCAAATTTTTAGTATTTCCTAAATAAATAATTTTACTGTGATATACGTAAGAGAAAGAAATCTGATACAATCTGGGTACAGTAATTCACAAAAAGTATGACACTTGATTGCGGTTTGCACAAAATTGATTTCAATGTCGCGTAACAGATGATGTCTTATATGGCATCGTATACAAGAACTGCGATTTATTAAATTGCATGGGTTAATTAGTGGTCATTGACGAAACGCGTGAATGTGCGTGTTTATAATTGACCTTAGTCGGCAAATTGCTGCTCCACCGCAAGCGCTTCACAGCACTTCAAAACAATTTCAAAATTAACCAAACAAACCGTTATAAGCCGTAACAACTATAAGTAGATTTGACTGGTTTATGAACAGAATTTAAAACAATTCTACTTTTTAGATTATTAAACCTCTTTGAATCTTTTGATCTCTTTCGACAGTCTGTGACTACTTAACCACTGTTTTTACAATGTTTGCAAAAAGTTTCTAATTTGAAATTTAAAATTTTATCTTTTATTTGATTTTCATCCTCGTTAAAGTCTACTCCGATTCTGGTTAATTTTATCGAATGTCAAATTTACTAAAAGACTCACGTTTAATTTTTGATGCGTTCACGTGTTGATAAGAACCCGTGCATCAGATATTCAAATAAAGAGATCCGTTTTCATTGTTTCCACTTGAATCGTTGAAAATATTTCGTAATAAACGAAAGGGCTTTCTTCCTTCTGAAAACATACAATATCAACTCAAACGCTTCGTCGGATGTTGTTACCGTATCTTTTAAACCGTACCATCATTTTGCAGAGGTATCTTCAAGTATCATTGGTAATGCCTTTATTACAATAATTGAAAAATAGGATATTTACAAGTAAAAATCATCTTATGACCGTTTATTAGCACAACGGTTTGACATAGCACAATAATTGCCGTGTTTTCGCCGTGTCCACACTATGCTTGCCACCTTTTACAAATTCCAATGGAGGACAAGTACAAATTTTTTTGTTATTTTATATTAAGTTTATTTTTGATATAACGATGTCTTATCAAATGTCATTATCATTATTTCATCCCAAACCACATGCAAGTGCACGTTACAAAAAATAAAAAAATTAAAATAAAAATCACATTTTCAATTAATATTTCTCGTTCAAACTTGATAATTCGTCAAGTTTCATTTAATTCACATTTCTTTCAACTAAACATACCTCTTCAAACAGTTTATCGATATTAAGACCAGGGATTATTTCTTTTAAGTTAAGATCATTAGTAACGTCTATTATATCATCGAATGAGAAAAACCCTGAATTCAAAGATAATTTACCGATTTTATAGAGCCAACATTTTTCAGATAAATCAATCCGCTCTTCAATATAAGTTAGGATTATTTTGATGAAACCAATGAAATCATTTTCAATTTGAGAAACGTAACCAAAATTTTTTTTCTGTTCGAATGGTTAGTTTGTGTTTAAAATCCATAAAAATATCATATATGTAATTCAATAGCTGTACAAATATTAGATTCTAACTTTTTTTGTCGTTTCAAAAAAAATTTTGAGAATGTGCGATGAAAAGAGCATATATATTTAATTTTTTTCTTCGCTCAGAAAATATGTCGTTAATGCTGGCCAAGTCATTATAAGTTTATCTATAGCGGGCAATAGAGACAACCATCTTGCCGGTACATGCCGAAGAATTTCTTTAAATCGAATTTCGGAGTAACAACAAAATTCAATTAATTTTCCTCTATGTTTAGTGGCCGAAGAGAAATGAGAATATACTTTTAGAATTACATTTTCTTCAATTTACGAATTTAGATTCAATAAAAATTTCTTTAAAGCATTGTATTTTTGTTGGATTTTTTTAAATTTGTAAATAAAGAGTTTTTATTCCCGAAATTTGAATTCGTATTGTCTGCACTTAAACACACGTGCTAGCATGTTATTTATATTTAATGCTAACGACTCTAAGGCGTTTTTCACCATATCGCTCATGCCTATGACAGTTTCGTTTGAATTCTCAACCAAATCAATAATTCTATTTTGAATACCATGAGATTTATCGAAATACTGGATACATATTGAAAAAAATTTGCAATTTTTACGGTTAGATGCAACAGTTTGAATTCCAAAATATACGTTATTCGATTTTAAGTACAAGATTTTATTGATTCTGTACAAAAGGACCCAAAACATTTTCCACGATCATTGACGCTTTTATACGGCCATAACAAATTTTTTTTTGCAATTTCTGAATCAAGTAAACCCTTTTTCATTAATTTTAATTTGCAGTCTAACGAATTATATGACAAATTATGTTTGACATTATGATATATGGACGATTTCTCTTAAACAAACATCGTTTTCCTCAGAAGAATTCTTTTTGACAAAATACCTGTCTAAAATTTGTCTACAACTATAGCAGCTGATACAAATGCCTTATGTGCCAGTTTGATGAATTCGAAGCGCTGAGTATCCTTTATATTCTATAGAAAAATCTCTTTGGCAAACAGAGCAGCGCGCTTTAGTTGTACTTTCACATTTCCTTAACCAGGAAAACTCATTCAGCCAATCGTTATTAAAAACACAGACGTTGGTTTTTGGTGGAGCTTGTGCTTTCTATTTGAGTCTGTTCCAGCTTCCGGATTAAATATTGTGCTTCTATAATAAATACAATTTAAACTACATAATTACATAGTAGATAAATGTTCAAGAAAATATACAAACATTTTAAAATTAACGCGTTTTAAATTTCTTTAAATAAAAATACAACTCACTCGCACGACTTTGTCAAAATAAAAAATGTAATGAAATGAAATGTCAAAATAGTGCTGAAATGCTAAATATACTTGCTGTGATATTTCAAAAAGCAAATTTGTTCTTGCTTTAAAAATTGAAAACTCAACAAGCTGAATTATTATTTATAACGTCATGTAAAATATTTGAGATCATTAGCAGCAGATTTTACGCATAAAAAAATGAAAAATTTCTCACCTATCTAATTGACCGAAACCCTTGTTGACGATTCAAAACGTTAGATTGACATAATCAATCTAGTTGATAATTCGAATTCGAAATGTCACATAATCAAATGAAGCTATAGATGCCATTGCTTATCAACTCATTAGTACCGCGACAATACGGGTAATATATAAAGGTCGAGTAGATAATTTCCCATTCAGCTCTCAATAGCTCACTCCGGATAACGAATTAAAAAAGGCAACAAATAGATGTGTTTTAATATTCGAGCACTATCCGGCGTCGAATGGGAAATTTCTACTGAAACTGCAGCTATTATTTACTGGTCTCGCAACTAATCAAAATAAAAATAAAATTGTGCTTAACTTCATGCAGTTAAATGAAAGTTCTACTTTTGTGTTTATTGTTGTTTGTCACTTGTTTATTTTTTCTTAGTTTCCGTTAAACACAGAAACCACTTTTTACTAATAAACTAAACAATTTTTTATACGTTTTTTTCGAAACTACAAAACAAAAAATAAAATTGATATTACGTCAAAATTTGAACACGAGAATGAAGTTTGCTTTGGTTTAAGGGTTGTACAAAACAAAACACTGTTAAAGTTATCCGAAAGTTTCCAGCTGAAAGATAATGCAGATAGTGTCTTTGCTATCCTATCCGAAAGATGGTAATGCAGCTATTGTTTTTGCTATCCCAGCCGAAACAATAAATTATAGCCGAAAGATACATTAGTTGATATACCTAGTTCTATGTTATTTATAACTGGCTGACCAGGCGAACTTTGTCCCGCCCAAATTAATTCGTCCCGAGCAATGTCGATTCAAACTCAGGCATCTATCGGGAATTTAGTTGTTTTTTGGATTTTTCCTCTCAGTGTGAAAATGAATTGGAGTCAGTTAGAATTCAAAAGAATTCAATGTGTTTTATTCGAGTGGATTTAAATCGAATACAGACGAAAATCAATACAATGCATTGTGGTAAACAATATTTTGCGTTTTGTTCTCCTTCGCATAAATGAAGAACGATGATGGGTGCCAGCTCTGGAACACGCGACGTACAACTGACCATGAGAAAAACATGGAAATGCCAGATTTATTCCGCACAATTACAACGATTCACCTTGCGATTTGTTAATGATCATAGCGAAATCAGAGGAATTCTCGGAATTGGAACATCCTCTCTTTGAATTTGCCCTTGATGATCGTCGCTTGAATCACGTCGTTCATCAGTTTCTTAACAGCCAATCGCATTCTGTTACACAACCAAGTTATGTGGTGAGCGGTTTTCCCTGCAAATCAAGCGCATTCAAAGACTCGGTCGGATGTTGGTTGCCTCGTCTTGATTGGTCACACAGTCAACGGATTTGTTATAATGCATTTCCCCAGCGTCATATAATTTTGTGCGGATGTCCGGAAACACTTTCGTAATAAGCTTTTCGTGTGATATCGTGAACATGCAAAAATTCGAGGGAAACGAAATCAATTCAACAGGTGTCAGGAATCAACCGGAATTTGACGTGTGTTTCATCACAATATCACGCGATTCCACATTTTCGCCAACAATCACAACTGCGATTC
Organism: Nephrotoma flavescens; assembly: GCA_932526605.1. NCBI lineage: Eukaryota > Metazoa > Arthropoda > Insecta > Diptera > Tipulidae > Nephrotoma > Nephrotoma flavescens. The sequence continues at coordinate 214,002,606 of OW052222.1, read as the reverse complement.
CATCGATAGTGGGAGTATTACTGACGTACATGGCCTCCGGTTGGTCTTTTGTCTGCGCTCTGATTATTTTATCATGATCATCGGAAGTCATTGTCTCCAAAGCAGTTTTAAGCAAACGAACCAACGCATTGTGTTCATGCAAAAGACATTAAAGTTCTCTTGTTTTGACGTATTGAAAAGCGCAAGACGATAATTTAATTCGAATTCGGAATTTCCAGCGATATTCAGGATTTCCAGCGAAGGGACTTGGGTCCTTCATTCGCTGGTTGCATCAACGCTCCGCTTCCGATGATAAATTTGCCGTTGAATCTTTAAAATAGAGAGCAATTTTGAATAAGATGAGTACAATCGTTGAACATATTCGAACTGATGGACACGTGGTGACGTCATTACATTATAGGTGGGATTGTAGCCGGGTTGACGAACATCAACATTGGTTCCAATTGACTTCATGTTAAAGCATTGATTGTACTGTTGCGTGTGGGCGAAAAATGTCTGGAGAGCGTTGAATCTCCATAGAGGTAAGTACGCAATGGCACCGATGGCGAAGTCGAAATCGGCAATTTAACTTTGCTATCGGCACAACAAAGCCCTGACGTTTCTGCTCGGAACGGTTTTGCAATGTCGGCACACGGCAGACAATCATTAATCCACAAAAAAAAAAAAAACTTACCGATCGAATCAATCTCAATCCCGCAATCCAATTTGATAACCGCACTTGTCACGCACCATTAAATTTTTGGAAAAAATTATCGAAATCGTAAAAATCTTCCCTGTCGAATTGTACAACGCCTAAGTCAACGTACAATGCCATCTACTGTGTTGGAGCATTAATGATCACACCTCAGCGCCATCTCCTATTTTTCTCATCAACTTTGTGTTTTTATCAATTTATTCCACGATTTTCTGAGATTTTTCAAACTTTGAAAAAAATTCAATTTTCTTCGTTTTTTTCTTGAAGTTTCCGAGTTTTCCACTCCAATTTTTCTCTTCTAAAAGACCATCTGGATCGGATACGCGCGATATCCTGTTCAAAGCATTTTACGGTTTTCTGAATTTTCCGATTTTTTCGGTGGATTTCCCCAAAATTTTCTTTTGTAAGAACCATCTCCTGGCAATTGTGAACACAACAAAAATTGAGCCAAATCGGTTCAGCCGTTCTCAACTGATATGCACACATACATTTTTTTACACTATTTTTATGTATATAGATAATAAGTAGAAATATTTATTGGTTAGGTCATAATCCTAATCCCCGAAATTTTGAGCAGGTTTGAAAGGGATGGTGTGTAATTTGGTATAACGTACCAGAAAATTTGAAATTTTCGAAACTAAATTAATGAAATTTTCTTCAACTTTTGAGTAATCTACTTTCCCATCTTTCCTCCTATCCCCTTCAGAATTGCTCTAAATTTCGCGTGAGCTTACTTAGGTAAGCCTATGTAATAAACATAGTGGGATCGATGGTAAAGTAGGTTACTCAAAAGTTACAGAACATTTCATTAATTTAGTTTCGAAAATTTCGAACCCTCTGATACAATATATCAAATTACACCCCCGTATCTACTTCAGAATTGCTCAAAATTTCGGGGATTAGGATTATGACCTAGCCAATAAAAATAGTATGTATCTTTCGGCTATAATTCATTTTTTCGGGAAAGCAAAAACAATAGCTGCATTACCATATTTCGGTTGGGATAGCAAAGACACTATGTGCATTATCTTTCGGCGGTAACTTTCGGCTAACTTTAATAGGGTTAAAACAAAGGCCTCACCAAATTGCCCTTTGAAATGGATAGAGGCTCCGGATAGCGGCGCCTGATAAATAGGTAGAACATAATATTTTTATGTCGATTCTTAACAAAAAGTTGAATGAAAAATTTTAGTTAAGAGTTAAATTAATTAATTATATGCAAAAATACCACGCTAAATAAAAGTTTTGACATAGAAAATTGTATATGCTCTGGATAAATATATCGGGCGCTAATAAAAAACCACGGCTAATGTTTGTTTTCAAAACATAAACAAGCTGTGTTTATTGCAGGGTTGCCAATTTCCCTTTACGATATTGGGAAATTGTTAGATAAATGCAAAATTTGTAAAGCAAGAATGGCAACTTTGACTGCAAATCTAGTTGTAAATTTTTTAGGTGTGTCTAAATAAATTTGTATACCGATACCAAGTTTATCCGAAAATTTTGAGGAATTGTGGAGTCATTAATATGTTGTAGTAACGTTCAATACTTCCCGAAATTGATCACTAGTCATTGCAATATTAGTTTCGTCCATTTTTATTCGATTCGTACTACGTGCTGTTCTTTTCGAGTTACTATTTATAATTTGTTTCGTCGGCATCTATGAAGCTTGTTTTTATTTTTCGTTCATAAAAGAATTCGGGCATTTGTACGTTCTAGATTCGATTTCTTCATTCTCGTTTCAGATATAAACGAACTTTGGGGTGTGATTGGTAGTATGGTGTGAGAGATGAGTTATCACCGAGGTTATTTTCTCAGTCAATTCCGGTGGTTTCGAGAGAAAAGCATTTTTTTTCTGAGACATTGTCCGCATCTGGCTCTTGGTCTGAATTTCCGAAACTCAATATTTTATATTTAAACAATTAAAGTACCATATGTTCTTTTTTACATAGCTGCTGTACGTGGCACGGATTTCATTCTTTTATATTATCGATATTTTTCTCTTTTTGCATCTGCATGGAATGCCTCTAGTCCCCTGGTTGTTTCGTCTGGTACATTGGTTAAATTTCTGATTTTGTTGATCCATGCAATTTTTAATGATATCTCTCACGGTATATCGCTTCCTATCGTACCTTTGCACCAACTTCTGATTAATCTCGTTAAAATTTACTTTGGTTACTAAGAGGTGGCGAGTAAGAGAAGCTGCCTCCACTTTAGGAGGAAAGTGTAGGCTTGTTATTCTAATTTCTGAGGTCCAGTAAAATTTTCTCTCTTATAAATAGTGGAGGTGAAAATATCAAACAATGATTATACTGCTTGTTGTTACAATCGTAGCAATCTACTCATATAGCAGCATCCAGAAATGCTACGTACCTACTTTCTCCCTCTCTCTCTAGCTTTTACATCGCATGAGAGATTTTGCACGGTGGTTCTTCTGACATTTCGACGTATGTCGCTACTTTAGGTTGGTTTAGGAAAGATAGTGGTCTATGAAATTTTTTAATGCTAGTTAGAATCTGGCCTAGTTAGAATCTGAATTTGGCTCTAGCCAAACCCATAAATAAGAAATTTTGTTTAGTGAGATATCGCAAATTTCAAATATACCGAATTAAATCAAGAATATTTTCAAAATAAAAGGGTCGTAGTTTTAAAATGGTAGGAGAAAAGCCTATTTTCAGCATAATAAATATAGAAATTCGCGGAGCTTTCATAATTTAAATAAAGACGTCAACGTGTTAAAATAAACCATAAGAACCAAATTCCCTGTGTTCATTTATGAAAATTGTTTCAAAAACGCAGACATCCAGTTCTGTTTTTGAAAATATAAAACAAAAACAAATAAGGAAGTTTCTGAATTTATTAAACCCAAATTACATAGCAGAAGAATTATGGGGATCAGGGCAGCAACCATTTGCAGATGTCTGCTTGATTTGGGAATTCCTTTGAAAATCGTTGAAATCATAAAATTAGGTATTCAATTTTGTTTACCGTTTAAAAAATATTTAGCTCCTTATCACAGCATTATAGCAGATATAGAGAGTACCCTATCCGAAAGAGATGAGATGGTACAGAACGAAGTTAGAAATAGATTAGAAAATATTTTAACAAATTTTAATTCAAATAAACGTAGTATCTCTTTTTCTTATGCTACGTTAGACACCTTTTCCCTCTCTATGTTTTACATCGCATGAAGAGATTTTGCCACCGTGGGTGGTGCTTTTGACGTATCGATATATCGAGACCAAACCGTATAGATTTTGACATTTCGGGTTGCGTGACCTTGGGTTCCGTAAATCTGCCTTTGGAGGAAATATCTATTTACTTAAATAAAATATTTTTGCATGCAAGTATGTTGTTACTGAAGTCCGCCACGATTCGCAATGCACTCCGAGAGCTTTTCTTTACCTCCAGTTTTGTTGAGATCCATGCTTCAGACTAGGTCCAACTTGTTTAATGTATATTTTAGTTTAATGTAGTTTAAACGTTCAGGGTCCGGTTTTAAATATTAACGAGCTTCATCATTCTTTTAATTGGGTCACAGTTGATATAATACTGTAGCGCCCGCTTACGCTTACTCAATCACAAGTGGTTGTTCTTATTCTCTCATTCATCACATTGTCGCTTCTGCTGATAATTTTATTTGTTTTTTCAATAAACTGTATCTTGGTATTGACTTAAGAATATGTAGATCTGTTACTTCCCTCTAAGATATTTTGGCGAAATGTACGCAACTTGGGCCATGGTTGTTGCAAGGGTGATTTTAACCATTACCTAATTAACTCTAGACCCTCTCATGACATTTCTAATACTGATTTAATGGCTGTAGAATCCCTAAATTCCCGAAAATTAAATTTTTCTGTTTAAACGTGTTGAAATATTTGTTAACTTAAGAAATTTTCAAATATTATTATGAAATTTCATTTTTGAGTGTTTTTTCAATTTTAAGACTTTTGGAATATAGTTTATTTTATTGTTTTAGCATAAAGTTCACTCTGATGTGGTCTGCATGGTCTTACTAATAAATGCTTTGATACTTTTATTACGATAAATAGTTCTAAGGAAGAGCGTTCTACGAAGAGCCATTGGAATAAAGCTTAACCTAAGCATTAGATACTTTCCTGTTTAATTCGAAAATACCACAAACAAAATCTATAAATAACTACTCATGGCGATAAAAATAACTGTATTTACCTGTAAATCACCGATAACAAATTGAATGTTCTGACTCAGCAAAATGCACTTAAGCGGGGGTGTCTCTCATAAGCTAATCGCCGCATATAAACGTAAACTACTTTAAATAAACTAAACCAAATAATGTTGACCTCTACTAAACGTAAAATTCTACAACATTTTCTTGAAAGTAAAATAATATAATGCAATATGGTAAATAAAACCAGATTATTTTGTCTTCCAGTTTATGTATATTTATACAACAGCTTTCTTGAAGATCACACAGCACAATAAAAATGACTTCAACAAAATCCGAAACAATTATGAAAGTATTGCAAATCACGTTTGAACCACTTTTCTTGTATTCCATCCAATTCATGTTACAATTATTTTTTTGTTTGTTTGTGTCTTCTAATGGCATTTCTATGTATAATTTACCATATTTTCCTATGTTGAACTGAAATAATATCAAGAATATCATTTCGACTTGACCTCTAACCGAAATATTATAAAAAAATTTTATGTTCATGCAAATATAAAATTTTATGTTTTATGTATATCAATTGTACATAGTTGAGGAGAGTGTGCGCGACAATGAAATTGGGCGGGAGGGGACATGAACAAGTAAAATCGCTTCGGCGGAACTAGTTCAAATATTGAGATTAGACAATTTAGATCTATGTTTATATGTTTATTTTAAACCGAATTGGGATTTACACGCAGAAAAATCCCGATAACAACAAACAAATCATCGAACATTACTAATTGGAAAAATGGAAATGAATCAATCGATTTATTTTAAAAACTATCCGCGTATAAAAATTATCTGATTTGTGTTTTAACTTTGGCGCCGCGATTAGCTATACAAAATCAGGCCAATCATGCTTGCACAATTGAACCGATTTTGAGAATCATATTTACGCATATAACGTAAATCTAAACTAGATTATATGTGTCAAAATTTTATGAGTACGCGTACAGTTAGAAAATTAATCAAATTCTATTGAAGTCAGTTTATTTATGGTTTTTCTAATAAATCGATCAATGGCCAAGTTACTTCAGCGGATTATTAAGTATTACACTACAAATGTAGGACTAATAAAAGTTTTTTTTGTAACATTTGGACAAAAATGGGGATCCCAAAGTTACAGGATTTCAACTATAATTAAAATTAACATTGTTAGAGAAGATTTTTATATATTTTACATCCCTTTGTCTTATGTGGGCTTCGGAAAGTACATTCTACTCACTTAAACGTCCTCCAACCACAATAGAGGTGTTTGTGGAAGAAAACCACTCTGGTCAAGCTTGAGATACTTACTCAAGAACTGGTCAAGTTTGGTGGTTAATATAATTTGTACGTTTATGATTTGGCTCAGAATAATGCGAAAGTATCGGGAAAACGTGGCAAACCTTACTGGTTATTAATGGGACGTTTTAAAACTGGATTTGTCATTATAGTTAACGTGGAAAAAACACTATTAGCGGAATTCAACAAAAGAAAGTTGTTCACACCACCCGGTGTCAGTCTACAATATTTTGAAGTTAATTTCTTAAGTTATTTAATATCGATTTCGAACCGTGAACTAACAACTCAATTTTTTACACATTTTCAAAGATGAGTATGTACTAAATATTTTCAAAATATAATGGTTGAAATTTGTTGGTCTTTGCAGGCTATTTTTTTGAATTTTGAAGATTATTATGCATTAAATAGTGTAATCTTTTATTTGATTTTTCATGTTTGTGGTAAAACAAGTGCGAAAGTCAAATAAAGCAGTAAATTCATTTTCATGAACAAAAGTTCTGGATACCGAGCAAACGGCACAGTGGTTAAAGCTTTGGTGTTTGGATCGGGAGGTATCGGGTTCTAATAATAAATGAAGAAAAAATAACTTCTGGATTCGGCTGAAACTTAATTCTCTTAGAGCTCTCAAATTTTAGAAATATCAAGACTATTCTTGTGAAATAATTCTCGTCAAAAATTTTCTCTTTTTTCCCGAAGTACGAATCGACCCGGCAGGAAGTGTATGACTCCCTACTCGAAAAAGATTAAATCGAAGGAGAGTGGAGACCACTGAGAGTACTATCCCGCAGACGGTTAGGATTGCAGTACATCTAGATGGGATTCAAAAGGGAGGGTAATACTGCAGACGCATTAGTTACGTAACCATGATTTTGGGAACATGATTTTCCATATGAGAATGCATGACACACTACAATTTCGTTTGATTTGACATTTAGTTTTAAAATATAGTTTCACAAAAATACCAAGATTCACATTTAATTGATTTTTAAAATGTCAGAGATGACTTTTCTAGTGACAAAACCCAAAAAAAATTGTTCCCGCCAATTGTGTAACAGAAAACGCATAGAAAACTAGATTTTTTTCTATAATATTACTTAGTACCAGCAATTTCCATTTTTGAGTTGTTTGGCGTTGTTAGCACTAAAATGCATAGAAATGAGAAAAAATATCTCACTTCGAAACTGAGTTCAAATTTCGTTTGAAACTATGGTTAAACATGGCACACTAGTACGAAATCATGATTTCGAGTTAATCATAATTACGAAACTAAGGCCGGACTCATACTTTTATTACTTCGTTCATTCATGTTTTCAAACAATTTTTTCGACCAATCATTTAGCTCCAAAATGACGATTTTTTTCTTCTCCTTTTTTCACAAGAGATGGCTGGTCGAAAAAATTGTTTGAATAGATGAATGAACGAAGTAATAAAAGTATGAATCCGGTCTAACAGTGTGCCTATGATATAAGCCACATAACATACTATCATCGTATTACCCTTATGCCTTCTTGACACTTTCGGGAAACTACTTGAGCATCTGCTACTCCATAAAGCTATGGTTTTATGTAGGCTGGTGTATAACTCTTGATGAGCTCTTCTGGTGAACCTTTTTCGCATAAAAGAGGGTTGCTGTCATCGATGGTATCCTCGATCGTGTTGTACGGATTATCACCCTGAGGGAGAGCCCTCGAAACGGTCGAAGAACGATTGCTCTGCCTATAGGTCGGTTTCGAAGGGCATACAGTTTTCGTAATCGTTCAGTTAGGGTTCAGCAAAAAGTCAGTAAACCCAACACTAAAATCGGGTCAAAGCCTCGGTCTACTGACATACAAATAATTACCTAAAGATTTGGTGCTGTATAAGATAGTGGAGTGACAAGTGAGAGTTATATTGGCCAGAAACGTATATGACCGCCAAAAATCAAAAATTATATTTATATAGTCCGACATGAACTCATTTTTAAAACCCTAACTAATGCTACTATCTAATTTTCATCGCATTTGTTAGAAATGGCGGAAAGGCGAAATCCTTTTAAAATGAGTTTTTCAGGTAAATTTTCGAGGTATACATTTCTAGTTTTAAATTTTTGGTATAAATAAGAGTCAAAATTAATATTTAGTTAGTTCAAATTTTAAAGTGTAAAAGTAAGTAACATTGACTTAAACAAAATTCAAATTATAGTTTGTCATATAGTGAATTTGTATTTACTTGAATTAAATAATGAGTGAAATTAAAAAGTGTTGTAAGCAGTTTGTTGACTCAAAGTGTTCTAAAAATTTACGAAAAGTGTATAAACTATTATGGATTGGATATTATGGCAAAAGCCGCCTTCGATTGAAAGAAATGAAAATTTATTCATTTGTACAACTTGTTATGTGAAAATTTCTTTTAAAATTCGAAAAATTGAAACAGATACATCACCACCAAGTTCCGCAATTACGCCGAAATCGTCATCAACTGCGCAGTAGAATCTGAAATAAATTCCATTAGGAGTGATAGTAAAGAACGCGAGCGTTCTTCAAAAAATCGCAAACATTTTACCAGATATTGGAATGTCGCCCATATATACCAGTAAACTAGGAGCGTCAACATCATCATCTTTGATTCCTGGAATCGAGCCCCTGGTGAATCAATCAATGGACAACGCAATGAAGGCTAATTTATATGACGAATTCATGGATCAACTGAAAAGTAAATTCAAACAATTGGAGAAAAATTGTGATAAGATACAGCTGCTGACTACACTGCCGACGTCAATAACCATACAACAAATTCAACAGGAGTTCAACACAACACAATACTTGGTGCATAAAGCTAAATATATTCAGAAAACGAACGGCCCACTTGGTCTTCCTGTACCTAAAACTGGGAAATAAATAAGCGATGAACTAAAGCAATCAGTGATAGATTATTATAACGATGATGAAGTCAGTCGGATAATGCCTGGAGAGAAGGATTGCTGAACTATTGAAAAAGTTAAAGTTCAGAGACGACTTATGATGAGTACATTATAATAATGCTACGAAGGCTACAAGATTTTCCATCAGAACGACGAGTAAAAAAAAATAGGATTTTCTAAATTTTGCTTGCTTTGTCCTAAAAACTGTGTGCAACCAGGAAGCAGTGGAACGCATACAGTGAGTGTGTGTTGTACAAACCAAAATAGAAACTATTACAAATGGAAAGATATCAAAATACCAAGATTGCATTTTATCTATTTTATGTCCAGATCCTAAGCCGGCATGTTATCTTCTTTAAATGCAAGAACTCTCCAGGATTAAGTTTATTTCGAGAATATTTGAAACACGCTTTTCTGGAAAAGGACTACGAGGATGCTAATTTATCATTCAGTCAGTGGATTTGAACTGACAGATGCAATTTAGAAATTACTTCATAAAGAAGCTGGAAAATCTGATTCCTCATTACTTCATTTCACTTCAACAATCTATAGCATCGTAAAAAATAGAAAACTTACTCTGGAGCCTATACGGAAGCACTTGTTTCATGTGACTTTGCAGAAAATTATTTATTTATAATGCAGAATGAAGCGCAGGATTTTCATTGGAATAATAAGCAAGCGACTATTCATTAATTTGTAATTTACATAAACGTAGATGGGAAATTGCAGCACTAAAGCTTCATTGTTATATCGGATTTTCTTAGTCATGTCACTGCGATAGTTCATCTGGCCATCGAAAAAATGATCCAGTTCTTGAAAACTAAAATGACGAGTTTAACCAAAATTTATTATATTACTGATGGTGCTGTAACACATTATAAAAATAAAAATAATTTTATGAATATAATAAAACACAAAGTGGATTTCGGAGTCGATTGTGAATGTCATTTCATACCACAGAAAGGGACCATGCGATGGAGTAGGAGGTACTATCAAGAGAATGGCGTCCAGAGCCACTCTCACTGATGAATTTGACGGTATCAATACGAATGCAGCAGAATTATTCAAATGAGCTAATACTTTAAAGACTGGTATGGTTTTTGAGTTTTGTTCTGACATTGAATATAACTCAGAAAAAATTCAACTTGCCAGTAGGTTCGAAAAATTGGAAACTGTAAAAGGAACCCACGATTTCCATGCAGTTATTCCTTCAGGAGAAGGTTACATTTATTTTAAGAAATATTCAATTAGTGAAGATTATATTAGATTTCAAATGTAATTATGAATTACTAAATTAATTTTTAATAAAAAAAAATTACCAATAAATTTTGTTTTAAATTTAAATTTATCTATATATTAAAAGTTGGTGGTCTTATTTAGTTGTATTTTGCAAGAAAATTGTTTGTTGGAGTGAAAATAAAATAATGATATTAAAACATGTTTTGCAAGAAAACACAAAATATCACTCAATTTTTTTGTTGGTATGTTTTATAGAATTAAATGTCATTTTGAAAATGAAAAACTTAAAGATGATACTATTTTTGTAATATTTTCTTAATCCTTATTCTTTTACATTTAAAATGAGCGCTATTTTATATTTTTCGGATAAACACTGGTTTTTATATTTGTACTAGCTGAGTTACCCGGCGTTGCACGGGCGGTATATAATTCAAATACCTTCATTGTTATGCAAGAATTCTCTCTTTACATCGCTGTAGTTGCAATCACATATGAATAGAAAATTATAAGTAGCTGTATTCAGTAACGGATGCCTCCGTCAATGTATCCAGGCGAACTTTTGTAATGATATTATTGGACATCGTTTGTGAGGATAGTTAATTAATTTTGGTTTGGTATTTGTTACCAATTGCCAAATAATTATACTCCATTTTTACAAACCTTCAACCAGATCAAAGTGAATAATAAATATAAAGATATTTTAGTTAATAATTTTTATTATAAAGCCTTTTGACAAACAATATTTTTGGTTTTTCCATTCGGTGTGCAAATAAATAAATTTTTTGCCGTTCCTACTCTGGAGCAAGCAACATACAGTTGGCCATGTGAAAAGCATGAATTTTCCAAAATAACACCAGCTATTTTCAATGATTGCCCCTGGGCTTTGTTGATTGTCATCATCATAGGAATGTCATCATCATAGGAATCATAGGAATGCGCGGAATTAGCACATCTTCTCCGTTACTTTTACCGATAATAATCGTTGCTTCAATCACATTCGGCGTCAATTTCTTCACACAAAGCCGTGTTTCGTTGCACAATTTCGGTGGATCTAAATTTCATCTAAATAGTGTAATTTTCGTAACGTGTTTCCAAAGATGAGACGCCTTCAGGCAGGCATTAAGTTCATCAGCGGGTGTTGATCGTGGAATGACTGGCAAAGTTTGACGAAAATCACCTGCTAGTAGTGTTAGAGCTCCTCCCATTGGTCGGTTATTTTGTTGCAAATCGCGCAAAGTACGATCAACCGCTTCAAATACTTTTTTGTGTGCCATGGTACATTCATCCCAAATAATGATTTTACATGTTTTTAATAACGTGGCAATTCCCGAATTTCGTGTTATATTGCAAGAAAAATTATCCGCTTGATTCAAATTCAATGGTAGTTTAAACGTTGAATGTGCTGTGCGTCCTCCATCGAGTAAAGTGGATGCAATTCCAGATGATGCAACAGCGAGGCCGATTGTATTCTGCTGTCTTACTTCAGCAAGTATCAAATTAAGAAAAAATGTTTTTCCAATGCCTCCGGGTGCATGAAGAAAAATAATTCCTCCGTTACCGTTTGCTATGTATTGCATCACTTTAGTGTATGCTTGTCTTTGATCATCCACTAAGAGACCAACGTCGTAATTTTGTTCTCGTAATAGATCTCTATCACGAACAATGTTTCCTTGGCGTGTTGTAACGTTTGACTTGTTTCGTTCAGCTCAGCTATATGTCGAACGCGATGTATCGGATAGCCGTCAGTCTGAGGGTGGGTTTTTACGACATGACATATGCTGAACAGTCATCGTTAGCAACAATTCATAATTCGCGTTCATATATAAACATACTCCCTGTTATTAATAAGAAACAACAACCGTTAAACGATGGTACGCAGAAGCATGCCGGTAGCGGCACCTGACTATTCCGTTCCCTATGACATATTAAATTATTATTCTTCCCGGGTCATTTTATGAATTATAATTATAAACGACAGAAAATAAATGTAATCGCCATGATGAACAAAATTTCGAAAAAAAAATCCTCGCGAAGTTGAAACGATACTTCACAGATGGTAATACAAAGATTAAATATTTAAATATAGGTATGTATATAGAATCACTTAATTAAAAGGGTTAGTAGAAATAATTAAAGAATATAAATTAAGTGGTTAGTTAAATATAGTTAAGTAAAAATGTAAAAAAAAATGACTACGTCACCATACAGTTGATCGATCCCGCGACCTGGGTTGTTTTCACTGCTATACTTCGAATTGTTGCGGAGGTTGTTTGTTGCCATACTCCGTTGAACCAGAATTAAACACCGATTCCGCTTGCCGTATGAATCCGGAACCTTACGCGTATCACCTCCTTGTAACGTTTAACTTCTTCATACAACGTTATATTGGTGTACTGTATACGATGTGCAGCTACATGTGCAGTATATTGATATATGCACCGCGATTTTTAAGTAGCAATTCTTTTTCAGCAAACTCATTAACTTTACCGAAAGACTAGTACGTAACACAAATTTTAGTTCCCGGTTTTACATGAATGGAACAAACGTTGAGCTTTTTCACCACTTATTGCAGGAGACAGAATATAGCTTCGATATATCGGGTTTGATTAGACTTGCCGATTTAATTAAACAACACTGCACTGGTTCATTTTATATCGATATTTATTACACAAAATTTTTATTTTAGATAAATATTTAGCAAACTAGGTAGGTGTGAGCTGTATATTTCATATAACCAGCATAATAACGTTTAGGTAGGTATAAAGTCGGGAGGTCCATAGTAAAATTGGCATAAGAAATCCTTAGTCATTACAGTGTCGGTGCTGGCAACCCAAGTTGGGAAATGACTTTGTTATTAATGTATAAGCATGCATCCTCGAGTAATATAAGTGCTCCATTAAATATGTCTGCTGAAAACTGTATTTCCATATCTGGATTTGTTCTACGTGCTTAAGGCTTTCTTTGTGCTTTTCCCAAAGACCTTTAGGATCGGAAGGTGTGCATGTTGTTAATATGATTGCAAAGAGCTTGCGTATTTGTGCTGGACGATACATAAGACATGCTTCGGTTAGTGTTCTATCCCAGTGTTCTTCATTTTCAAGTAAGCCCAGTTTAAGACATGCCTCTCTGTAGGTTTGACATACTTCGCCATTTACAGTTCTCAGTGCTTGAAAAGAAGTTGGTCCTCTTACTTCATGAAGCAGCATTCTCAGAAAATAACACTCCGTGTTGTTAGGATGAACATTATAAACTCGACCCAAGGCATCAGAACCACGTATTCCAGGGTACTCTCGAATAATTGTGCCTTGCTTTCTTCGGAAAAACTGCTTCTTCTACGTGTTCCGTAGTAAACTCGTTGTCCACTTTCTAAGTATATACTAAGATGTACAGCTGTAGGATAATGCACGTGAATATTAAAACTCAATGAAATTAATTTGAATAATTAAATCAATTATAGTAGAGGTATGATTTGTGTATAACAATCGCACGCTAGATATCCTTTTTGGTGTCTAAATTTGCGGCTAAGGCGCTATGTCGGAACATTTAAATAATTGTATCTATACATGTAAAAATGAATTCTTGATCCAGGGCTGACTTCCGGATTGACATGCAACATATACATGGTAAACATTTCATGGCGATCGGTAAAGCGGCTAAGGCGTTATTTCAGAACAATCAAATAGTTGTATCTTTTCATGTAAAAATGAATTTTTGATCCAGGGGCGGACCCCCCGAATTCGCACGTGTCTTTTATTTCATATAACCCCTTTCCAAAACTCATTCTCGTAAAAAATTTAAATTTTTGAAAAAATTTGTACCACAGCCCCTAGACCCCGGGGTTCACCCCCTTTCACAATATGGTAAGATTGTTCCTTACCATGCAATATTTGCATGGTAAACATTTCTTGGCGATCGGTTGAGCGACTGAGAAGTCATTTTGGAATAATCAAATATTTGTATCTATATACATGTAAAAATTAATTTTTGATCCAGGGCTGGGCCCCTCGGATTCGAACATGTCAGTAATTTCATATAACCAGCTACATAAACTCATTTTCGTGGAAAAATTTAAAGAAAATTAAAATTTTCGAAAAAATTTGTACCGCAACCCCTAGACCCCGGGGTCCAGCCCCTTTCAAAATATCATAAGGTTGGTTCTGGATATGCAACTTGTACATGGTAAAAATTTCATGGCGATCAGTTGAGCGGCTGAAACGCCCATTCGGAACAAACAAATGCATCACCATTTTCAACAAATTATTAATTTATTCACCGACTGTATTTATGCAACAACAACAAATCGAGTTCTACAATATTTTTTTTACCCAGTACTACACTTTCAAAACATAAAAATGACAAAATTAAAATACGACTTCCAAAAATTTTTGTTTCACTTATTTTTCACCTATTGTATGTGTTTTTAGCTATTTCCGTCAATACTAATATATTTTGCACCATTTTTATTTTAATTGGTTCTTTTATATATTCCTCGTATAATTTGCTATTATTATTTTGACGTTTCACAAGTCATCACTTCGGCTGAAATGTCAATCGGTCGTCTAATGTTCAGTGGTCTTTACATATTTTCAGTACAGTGTATACAAATCGGTAAAAAGCCTTTTCATATAAAATATTATCAGATTTGTCAGATAAATTATCTCTCTGATTTATCTGGTACCTCTGACACAATATAAAAAACATGCCAATAATATTTTTACAATTTTGCTGCTGCCCGAATGCCATCCTGATATTTTTTATGTATTTCCACGGAAAAAAGTTTTTTGTCATGTCAATTTTTATTTCTTTTTGCTGTAATGCTGTAAATCGATTGAAAACGTAGAGTGTACAGTATACGAAAATGTTTGAAGCTTGATTGTACTGTAACCAAGGCGGATACAGCGCTTGCTTCATCAATAAAATATGGTATACTGGAAATATTATGGACCCTGAAAATAATGTAAACTGGTTTTCAGCGAAACGTCGTGCAACTCATCAAATGGAATTAGATGGAACCGAATCAGCGAGATATTTCATAAAAATAACACGATTTAATTTACATTTTGAATTAATTTTTACCAAAGTGAGCTTTTTAACGAAAAGTGTAGCTACACAAATTGACGAAAAGTATAGCTGCAAAAATTCAGCAAATCTTTACTAAAAATATCAGCAGGATCTTTTTTCCTCTATATTAGATGCAGATAAAGATTTAAATATTTTAATTTTGTTCTATTGCCTTGTGCTTATTTCAAAATAATTAATTATTTAAATGTTTTAAATGCCATACGCTACTTTATGGCTAATTTAAGGAATGTCAGAGTTGTTATCAAGTGTATAGGCATAAGGTATCTATAATAGTAAACAAATTGAGCTTCACAAAACAGTAAACCACATAACCACATAAAATATAAAGATTTGGGGGATCTCAGGAAATTCAGATATGTAACCAAGTGTAGGCATCATATGTCATCTGATAGTGGACGAATTCAGCTGTTCAAAATAATTAACCGAATTAAAATAAAATAATTTGGGGTTGCTCTACGATGATTTTTAATTTAATTGACTTTTTCATACATTTGATGACTCAAAACTTTTGTGGATGTATCGTAAATCATTTTATTTTAATGTGGTTAACTGTTTTGAAATGCTCACATCGTCCACTATTGGCATATATCTGTACCTGGTTACAACTATAGCATTTTTCACATTTAATGTAAAAGACCAGAATTATCCCAATATCTGCATCTAATATACCTTTCTGATTATCTTCTTTAGCAAAGATTTGCTAAATTTGTGTAGCTACACTTTTCGTCAATTTGTGTAGCTACACTTTTCGTTAAAATTTTTACTTCGGTTTATTATTTATCTTTCGATTTGTTTGGATTGTGCTAAAATATTTTTACAATTTAATATTTTTGTCTAAAGTTTTACGGTCATCTAAAGATTTCGAAATATTTAAAATTGTAAACTCTAACGTTTTGAAACTCTAATATTTCTTAAAATTATTCTGTTTAACTCCACCTTAGCAGAATTTGGTAGTAGTATGTGCTAATTCTTTAAATTAATAAATTTTTGGACATTTTTATAAATTTTCTAAATCGTTGAAAATATGCACGAGATTTTCTTGCGAATTCACATCTGTGCTAACAGCAAACGCTGGGTATAGAGCAGGGTTAGTTTCCTTAAGCATGTTTAAAGAGGGGATCGTCCACATTAGTATTGGATGTTGAACTGGAAGAGATTGAGCTAAATCGAAATCTAAAAATTTTAGGTTGTTGAGTTCTTTAATGATGCGATGTGGTGATTTCTTAAATTTACAAATTCTTAGAATAGCCATAACACGGTTCGAACATTTTATAATGAACTGATTAAAATACTTACCCTCGATGTTACGATACATTGATGCACAACTAAATTTATTGATTCCAAGTGAATATACGACATGCCAGATGAAAATACTAATGAACTATTGTCCCAATTATTCCTATCACGCCCACACAAGGTTACAAAATTTTCTATAATTCGTCTTTATTAAAAAAATTTCTCAATCTTTATTTATTTTTCTCATTCCAGGTAAGCCGAAAAGTGATTCATTCATCACATCACCATAATGGGATGGTTGGGTTATATTTATACAGTGCTCATTAGTAATGCCAAGCGCATACAAAATTTTTGATATATTGATACAATTGACAGCTAAGTATGAAATATTTTTTTTGTATATGGTTCTCTTCTTTATACTCGTACGAGTAAATCATAATCACCGTATCTCTTTGCGCGCGCGGTATGCAAATGATCATCATTTGAATTTATCGAGTGCGCGCGCACATATTGATAAAGATTTGGTGCTGCGGAACGTTATATAATGAAAGAAATTCGATTGAATTTTATTTTTGCACAGTGTTTTTGTTATGAAAATGTCGGTGATATGCAAAGTGGTTTTTATATATGGGTGATTAGTATTCCGTAAACGAATAATTCTGTATACAATACAAATTTAGTCATCAAATCGATATTAATAGCTTTAAGAGGATATTTCGCAAGATGGCATGGTAGACTATTGGTTTCCTTTTAACAGTTTTGTGTGCAGAAGAAAATATTTGGCGCCATTATTTTATGTATGTTTATGTCATGTAGAACGTAATATATTTTATCTAGCGTTGTAGTCACGTCATTCAGTCTCGTCACCTAACTCAACAAAGTGTCTAGTATTGCAATTTACAAAAACATGTTTTTGAATTGTTCGACAACATCACGTACGATCGGATCGTTTTCAAGATAGTAAGAATCGGCACGAATTTGTGTTTTTTTAACACGTGTGTGCTGACATTCACACGACCAGGCAGTCAAGCCATATAATGTTTATATATCTGTCTGGAATTTGAACTCAGTAGTCGAGTTCATTTTTAATAATTTATATCGTGTGTTAAGTATCGCACGCGGCGAATTTGTGAAATTTAGCTTAATTTTTTTTATTTTTTTATTTTAAGATAGGGCGGCAACAAATTTGTGACAAATGTGACAGTTTTATTCGAATTTCATTTGTTTTTTTTGAATACGAGTGAATATCACTTAAGTTGCAGCGAAATGGAGGATTGCGCTTTATTGGTGTAGTTAGTACACCATTTAGTGATAACGTTTTCTTACGAACACTATGGGTCTGATAATTTCATGTCGTTACACTAAAATATAAATTCGCTGCGAGGATAGTTAAACATATAGCATAGGAATTTTTTAAATTCGCCTTGTACATTTTTTAATACTTTAAGCAAGTTTGCCGCATAAATATGTAATTATGCATTTTTAAGTTTTACGGGAAACGCGGAATAATAATGTTTTAGACGAAAAAAAATATTAATGTTTTCGGAATTTTTACAATCGTGTCGAATAGATCATTTTTCAGAAATTGGCCAAACTCGCTTGGTGAGTTTTATAACCGTGTACATCTTTTTAAACTCCGAATGAATTCGCCGCTAAAGTGGAAGTACAAATTGCTGAAGTGGACGTGGTTTAATAATTTAAATTGAGAAATGAAACTTTTCGCATTTAAATCAGCTTTAGTGGGCAAATTTTAATCTGTTAAAAACACTTCTGCTAGGTAGTTTTAGTTTTAACTATTTCAAATGCATCAAATTAGATTTGTAATTTCATAAATACATTTTTATTTTCACGAGATGCAAGGCATAACGACAAATATTTCTGAACAACTAGTTTTTGCAGTGTCTGGAAATTTAATTTAAGCTTTATACTCTCTCGGTGCCTACTAGGCCTAGGTAATACTCGTACACGCAATTTTGATGTTTAGTTTATCGTAAAATTTTTGTAACCTTGTAATTTATTATACCAATTATGTTGTCACTGTGTGGCGAATTCGTAATGTATTTTTTTTCTTTAATTAAGCATAATACCCCTGTGCTAATACAACTCGATACCAATTATTGGAGAGAACATGCTTTTTAAGTTGCGGCGAATTGGCACCTATTGGTGTTTTATGTAATATTGATGAAGTAACAGCATAACTTAATCGTACCTGGTTTTATTGTTATATACGTTAAAACAGATAAAATATTCGCTGCAATAAACAAATTGTAGACCGTAGCAGCGATTGAGTGTATAGTCTTAGACTCATTGCAGCAAAAAGCACAATTGGCAGAACTACGAGCGGAACAAGGTGGTCAGCTTGCAGATCTACGTAGAGAGCACAGCGTGCAAAATGAAAACTCGACGAAATCCAGCGTGCCGAAAATCCCCCAAGTTAAAGAGCTAAGAGGAGAAATAAAGTCTCTAGAGGTGAAAGTTGCCGGCCAGCTCAAAGGATTTGAGGGAAAAATCAGGCAGGATTTATTTTCAAGTATAAAATTTAGCAAGTGGAGGCTCGAAACCTCGAAACACATACATCGCAAGTTATGGCAGGTGGCCAGCTAAACATGACCAGTTGACCTAACCAGTTGCTGGAACCTCAAAAGGAATTTTCAAGCCTCCGACATTCGACGGCAAAATCTCATTCGAGAATTTTAAACTGCTGTTCCAAGGCGGCGTGCAGCACCGTTGTTATGGCGCACGGAAGAAGATGAATGCACTCATTTTGTCTCTTCATGGTGAAGCAGCAGATATCTCTTCCAACTATTATCCGCAACAGAAAGGAGCTATGAGCGGATCATAACTGAGTTGGAGCTAAGATATGCGCAGTCACACGTCAGAGAATTATGCGCAACTCCAAAGCAAAAGGCAACTACGCGGCGAAAGCTGGCTTTCGACAATGCACCTGGAGATATGTTAAACGAATTAACAGTGGAGGCGTTCATAAGTGCTGTCAAAGATGTTTATCTGAAACTTCATTTAAGAACCAATACTAGAGGTAAAATCATGAATGAGGTATTGCCATTGGCGGTAGAATATGAGGTACCTAAATCAAGTTTAACTACCGATACAATAAAGTTATTTAAGCTTGATTCCGAGGATATTGCGGAGATAAAGACAAAATAAAAGAGGAGGCAGAAGATTTGAGTATGACTGTTGAGCGTGCGTCCAGCAGTGGAGTTGATTGCTAAACAAAGAGCGATCCAGAAGGCCGCGACGGAGACGCGAACAAAGTTGGTACTCATTAGAGTTGAGAAGATTGTGTTCCGGAATACGGCGAGGCAGAGAAAGGATCAGAGACATGATGAGTCAATAGCGTAAAGCGTCCAGAAAGCCGAGAAACGACCGATTTGTCAAGCAGTAAGAGTCCGCAAAAATAACGTAGCTGAACAACGACGACGAATGGTCAAAGATTGATTCGCAGTAGAGAGCAACAGCACGATGATCAGAAATAAATCAGAAGCGCAATGCGACCAGAGTGGGAGTTTTGCCGATTTGCGACGAGGATGACTTTGTGTTGCTGAATTCCAGAAAGCGGAAAATCAGTTTTCAAGATGCACACCGAGATTGGAAAGGTCCATTCAAAATTGTCAAGAGAATCAGCGACGATGTGTATCGTATACAAGAACGCTTTTCGTTCACGAATAGCTGGGCAGTTCAAAAATTGAAGTAATATGATACGGGGTGCGTCTGTTTGGGACGAACACAGTTAAGGTGGAGGGTGTTACGAATTCTATTTTACCCAAGCATAACACTCGGTGGTCGGGTTGTTAAAGCATAGAGCATTTTACTAACCCAAAAGTTGCGAGTTCGAATCTTGTCAAAGCCCGTAATTTTATTGAGGCGTTTTCGATTCCTTACATCAACGATGTTGTGGGATCAAGTATTTCCCACAACATCAAGGAAATTGGATTTTAGAATGGCATTCCAAGTGAAGGGAAATATGGAAATAACGAAACGTTAATCTCTCAAGAGAGAGGAAATGATTACGTAAACTACTGTGTCTAATTTGCAAAATCGTGTACGAATCCATACGCGAACGCCCGAAATTAGTAACAATATATACGTTTATGTTTAAGGAGACACCGTGGTGGCTATTATAAATGGTTTTATAACGTTTTCCTGAATTCGCCGTGAAAAAAATTAGCAGTGCAACGGGAACTGTGATGGCGTAAATATTTGGCAGTTACGTGGGTTTCATAAATTGATTATTTGCGGCGAAATTAAACCAGGGCCATTATTAAAGTAACCCCATTTTAAACGCAGGGTTCTGGTGAAAAAATACACAAACCCTTACTTTTTTTGTAGATTTATTGTGTGTAAATGGCCTCTTTGTTTTATACAGCTAGAAAAGACGTAGACATTGTATGGGTATCAGTAAAAATAATATTTTGTCCGAAAAGCCGTAAAAAAATCTTAAATAAATAATTTCTCTTACTACATATTTTTAATAATTACTTCAATAATGGCCTTGGTTTAATTTCGCAGCAAATAATCAATTTATGAAACCCGCGTCCCAGCCAAATATTTACGCCATCACAGTTCCCGTTGCACTGCTAATTTTTTTTTCACGGCGAATTCAGGAAAACGTTATCAATGAGTCGTCAACTGGTGATCATATGCAACTTGGCATATAAAGTTAAAATGCGGCGAACTCACCGAACACGTATATTAAATCATATTGTACAGGCTAAGATTTACATTTAAATCAACAGAATGCCACTACATATATCATAAGTTTCGATTACGGAATGCTGGCTTAAGTGATATAGGTTATCAAAATCAAATATTAGTAGACCCTTTTTTGTTGAAATGCATTAGAGTCCGAAGATCGATTTGATGAAAATAAATAAACTTTTATTTTTATTAAAAAATTTTTTGTAAATAAATAAATTCTACTGAATCATTGTCCCCACTTAATTATCACCCTTTGAATCCACTAAACAAAAAGAAAAATCAAATATTTGATAAATAAATAGAATAAACAATAATCAAACCCTTTTAGGTCCATTAGCACATCGCCCTGATGTCTGAGTTCAATATTTATGTATTACCTATGTACTCGTACTTGAATCGGTCTCATGTGTACCATACACCATAATGGGTTAATAAATATAAAAGCAAACTTATTCCAGGTGAGAATGTACAATTGTTTGTTTTTGGTTAGAGTCATCCAAATTTTATTTCTTAACATTATTCAATCTGTGTATAACATCTTAGTCACTTTTCTTGAGATTTTGTGTTGTAAACTTTTTTTACATATTTGAATAACAAAGACTTTGGGGAACAACAACAGCAACAATAAAAATGTAAACGAATTTCTTTCTAGAGATGAGATATGATTTTTATGAAAGATTTCTTCTTCTATTTTATTATAGCTACACCAAATAGTTTTCGAGAGATGCTGTAAAATTGTTATTGTTTATCTCTCGTCTTATATATGAATGTACATGAAATTGTGCAGGATTAGATTCTAAAACATCATGAAATGATCACATCACGAATTTTTAAGAAATTTAATACATTTTTTACGTTTATACGGTATTCGTTCCTTTAAATCTATATACAATTTAATATTGTTGGATTCGGGGTTACATTACAGCGCGCGAGAGCTATGCGCGCTATGAATTTAATGTCTAAATATCTCTATAACAAATTTCTGTTTATATAGATAGATGATGCAATGCCGCATTGTTGTTGTTATGGTTTGAAAGTGATATGATTCAATTTTATATGATTCTTGTTTAGTCTCGGTATTCAATATTGATAGCGTTTATGATTTTGTGCCGAACAGTAATTTGTATCGGTTTCGTCATTATTCGTCAAATTTGGCAAAAAGTGCACAAAGTGTTATATGTTGAGAAAAAGTGTACACTAAAAGTGTATTTAAACACTTTTTTCTTAAATTGTTGATTAAAAATAACACTTTCTGTCGGTTTGTTTGTCGGGCGAGATCAATATTCGAAAAAATGTTACACCTTTCGTTGGAATCACACGTAAATTTCAAATATGCATGTACACTTGAAACAATATGTATTATAAATTGGCCAATTATCCAGCTATACAAAGTAAGCAATAAGTGTATGATGTTTTATTTTTGGGAAGAGGTTTATTCTAAAAGTAAAATCTACCTCTAAATGTGTGTACACTTAGAAGACAAACATTTTTTAAATTGTTTAACAAAATCTTCACTTTTTATTGGTTTTTGGTTCGAGGTCAATGTTCGAGAAAAATTTAACACTTTTTCCTTTTAATATAACATGTATATACAGAAGCATGTAGCTTCGGACAGTCTAGAACGCCGGAACATTCAATGAATTTGCAAGAAATTGAACTTTCTAAACCGTGTCAAATTAGGTAATAGGTATTAGGCCTAGCGCTGGAGACCACTCAATGAATTTGCAGGAATCTAAACTATTGAAATCTTGTTAAAATACACCCCCGTAGCCCCCAGCAGAATGTCTTCACAGTTAGAATAGAGTAAAGGGCATTAAGGCCTAGAAGGTGATCAATCATAGTGGCATCAATGCGGATTTAGGTTCACCTATAGCGCCAAATCATTTAATGAATTTGTAAGAATTTGAACTATCTTAATCTTGTCAAATTATACTCCTCTAGCCCAAACAGAATTTCTTCACAATTGGACTAGAGTTAGCAGATACAGGGATTTAAACTTTCGGCTGAATTACGTTGATCAACGCAATCGGATTTGTTTATTTTTGGCTCGTAAATTAGGTGAGTTTATTTTAGTACTTGTACTAAATTTTAAAAATATAATTTCAGTTGGCCAACAAAAGGGGTTTCGTTCGCTACTATTGTTGCACAATAAGATAGAAGGTCTTGCTCAATGTGCAAAATCAAGGTTAAAATGCAAAATCAAAATATGCTTAGCATCAATGCGGATTTAGGTTATTTTAGAGCGCTGGGGACCACTCAATGAATTTGCATTAATCTAAACTACTGGAATTTTGTCAAAATACACCCCCGTAGCTCCGGCAGAATGTCTTTATATTTGGAATAGAGCTAAAGGGCCCTAAGGCCTAGAAAGTGATCATAGTTGTATGAATGCGGATTTAGAGTGCCGAAACAATGAATGAATTTGCATGAACCAAAATTATTGAGATCTGGCCAAATTACACCCGTGTATCCCCATCAGGATGTCTTCACATTTGAAATTGATGTTGGAAAGTGGTCATAGTAGCATCAATGCAAATTTATGTTGACCTAGAGCGACGGATCATTCAATGATTTTGCAAGAAGTGTAACTATCTAAATTTTGTCAAATTACACTAATGTTGACAGGCATTAAGGCATATCAAATAGACATAGTGACACCAATGCGAATTTACTTTAACATTCAGCTCCTGATCATTCAATGAATTTGCAAGAAATTGATCTATCGAAATCTTGTCAAATTACTTCCGCATAGATTTTTCAGCATTTCTTCAGAATTGGCCTAGAGTTAGCGTGTATTAAAGTCTATTAAAAGGCCATAGTGGCATCGATTTGGATTTAGGTTACCCTAAGGCGCAAAACCATTCAATTTGGAAGATATTGAACTATCGAAATCTGGCCGAAATATTCCGATTTTAACATTGAAATGTTTTCTTTTTTTAAATTTTGTCTTTTAAAATGAATAAAACATAACATAATTTGAAATTTTGAATTCCAAAACCAACTCAGATGCGTGAAAATAAATTACTGTTGAAAAAAGATACAGGTTCTTAAACTTTCGGCTGAATTCCGTTGATCAATGTAATCCGATTTGTTTATTTTCGGCTTGTATAGCAAATACATAATCTGCATTATCGATACTATTTTTCGGCTAAACATTTTCGGGTAACTTTAATAAGGTTACTAAATTACGTAAGTTTATTTTAGTACGTGTACTAAATTCTTTTTTAGTACTTGTACGAAAACTCTAATTTCAGTTAGCCAACAAAAGGAGTTTCTTTCGCTACTATTCGTATACAATAAGGTAGAAGGTATCAAAATATGCTTAGCTTATTACGCCAGATAGTTGCGGCTGCCTTTTTATGGTCCCGGCTGGCATTGTTTTAATTACCGTTCAAAATTTTAGATAACGACCTATATCAAATTGTGATCATTCGGCAGTGATGCCGATGGCTTCCAGTGCCTTTCTATGACTACTTCTGACACTTTTATTCCTTGTAAGTGGCTAATCTGTAAGTTAAAAACGATTTGCTAATCTAATTCGCTTTTCCTATAAGCACTATTCCATTTTCAAATGCAGTTTTCATTTCCGGTAACCAGTTTGATTCATTTGGCATTCTTTCATCACTAAGATAGTGTATACTGTCATTTAGTGTATGTACTAAAATTTAGTTTGATTTACTTCCTTACTATTTTAACTTCTAATCTTTGTTCATTTGAAATATCTAGCAATTTATACCACCGAACGTCAAGTTGAAAATTTTATTTTATTTTCTAATTTAGATGAAATGAAAATAGAGGCAACGTTTTTACGGCAGTAAAATATTTTGTTATTTTTCTTTTTGAAAAGCTTTGAAGTCTGAAAGCATGATTTGATATTGTGTAGTAAAGTGTAAAGAGAGAGACAAGATCTTTCATTTCAATTAAAGGAATTTTGAAAATTGCCTCTCATATTGTGAAATTAAAATGATTAATTCCCTTTCGATATGAGCTGTATGACCGTCGTGGAAACTTATGGCGAATTTATACGAATATCGGAGACTGGCTCTCATAGTGGTTATATACGCCTAAATTTCTGTTCAAAATTTTAAAGTGTACAAAAAATTTAAAAGTATCCGGAAACTTCGCACGTTTACTAAATTAAAGCAAAAACACTTTTAGTACTGTGCTAAATTGGGACCAGTGCAATATTAGTACTTGTTCTAAATTCAAACAACTTATTATTTTAGTACTTTGAAGTTTAAAGTTTATATTTTGGTGTTTTATTTATTTACGTATGATTGCGATATTTTACATAGATATAATAACAACGAGAGACAGCGTGGTGATAGATATAATATTCTTCTAAAGCTACTCGGTCCCTCCTAAATAAATCTTAGTCAAATTAAGGTAGTTTTAAGTTAAAATTTATGATTCTTTTAGTTATGATACTTTGGCATTTTGGTAAGTTTCACTTTCACATTCCCTGAACAACTTTGCTAAATAAGAACAATTACAATTTTTGTAGCTGTACTAAATTGGAAGTGAAATATAATTGCAGCTGACCAACCAAGCAGTATTCTGAATTGCTTTATATAATATTAAATTTTCGTATTCGAATAAGGTTATTGATAAAATCATTAATCTAAATCATTTAGTACTTGTACTAAATCATCGAGCTCAAGTAAGTTTAAATGTGTCTTCTATTCAAATTGTGTAAACAAATTCGTTGGTTCAAGTTGGTCAATGAAGCTTAGACTAGTACTAAAATAAACATTTTCATGAAAAGGTTGAAACCTAGTTAACAACAATTTTAGTACTTCAACCAAATTCAAAATATCGGCTTTTTATAAGCCACCGTTCGTATTTGTTGAAGAACGTACCAAAGGGATAGCCATACTAAATCATGTACTACTGTTTGAATAAATTTAGGGGAAATTATATACCGCATTTTAAAGTTTAACGATTTAATTAGGTGTCCAAACATTTTCCTTTCCTGTCTATAAGTTAGACCACGGTGCGCCCATGGACCTATCCCTTTATAATAATATTCAATTCGAAAATTCATATTTGTGCAAATTACATTCTTCCAATTAATTTTGCCCTCGATATTTTTCCAATTTCGCTACTCTTTGCTGGTTTATTGGTTGCTTGTTTTTCATTTCGATTTTTGATTAAAACCAAGTAAAAAAAAACACAGAAGAAAATCATGCAACATGCAAATTTATATTTGCGATAATTATAATTAATAAAATTAATAATGGCGCCATGTAAAATGTATAAACGATGTTTTTTATTTATACATATAAAATAGCAAGGCAGAGTCGATCAATAAATTTTACATGTTTGTCGTAACAAAGCGCAGCGGGCGCAGCCGAGAGGATTAAAATACATATCTAGTTACTATATGGTTGCAATGCAAGATCTTTGAATGCGAAAGGTCGTGGTAATTTTTTGCTTATTTAGCGCAGCCCATTATGCGCGATCGTTAAAATTGTAAACAAAACCTCGATCATAGAATAGTTAAGTATGTGCCCCCCCCCATACCTCTCTTTCAGGTTATGTTAAGAAGACTAAGCGCACAAAATTAAAAAAAAAATAAAAAAATAAACGTGACACATAAAGAAAATGAAAACTGATCTTGAGATACATTTTTATTGTGCGCTAGAGTATTATACGATCAACGATCGCGTATATGTTTTTGTTTTGGTTTTATCTTATTTTTACGAAATTAATTTTATTTTTCTTATACTAGATTAAAAGAAGATGAATCAGAAATTACACAAAAAGAATATTTTGTGTATATATAATACGAGTATATGTTGTATCTAAAATGTACTGTACGTAAAATAATAATGATGATGATGAGATCTTGAGATGATCCGATGAGATTATATGATTTTGAGAATGTAAACAGCATGATATGGTAATTAAAGTCGATTTGTACGATTTTTTTTTTATTATGATTTCGTTAGTTGTACAACGGAATGCTGCCCTAATTTGAATAATGTATATGTGTTTATCGCTATACGGAAGAAGTTGCATAGAATGAAATTAAGATTTTCTTTTCTGGGTAATATATAGGCCAATTAGAAAGTTTAATTAGACTAGTTTATGACTGTGGGATTAAACTTTATACGAGGATTCGGATATTGTATTTAAAATTAGAAATAAATGACATGTTTGCTCAAATGTAAAATTTAATGCAATTCGGGTGTCAGCAGTTTTATTCGAATTTGTGAACGTACCAAAATTTGTTACAAAATGCACTTTCGAATTGTATGGAGACCGCATTCATTAATTGCCACTCAAAATTATTAAATCCAATATCGTATGATGAGAATCTAAGTTCGGATGCGTTAAAAAATTCTTCTTAATTATTAAAGTTTTTCCTAAATTATAAATTTTTAGATCAAACCTGATTTCTTAGTAGGCCAGAAAATTATAATTTTGACAAAAACGCAATGTAAATATTTTCCTAATTCCTTTTTCGTTGGGAAAGTGAGAATCGACGTGCTGAAGGTAAAAGCATAGAAATACAGATCTTCCTTACTCAGAAATAAAACGAGCTTCGACGAATACCAAACTCACAAGCGCGGTTTAAGGACAAGTTAGGAACCTAAAACGGATCATCATCATAAACTGAAAAAATATTTTCAAAGAAACCAAAGTGGAAGTAAAAATGCTTTAAAATGTTCGACCTGTTTTACCTATATATTTTAAAGGGACGTGGTACATCTCCAATATGACCTCCAATTAATGATGTTATCGGACGAAGTGGTACAATACATATGAGCATGTATAAAGTTTTTGGCATTCGAACATTTTGTCTTAAATCCGCTTTCATGACGAAATTGTCGCAAATCAAAAATATATTGGATTAGGACGATACCTGGTTCCCTAGGATACCTCACTTTTAGTTTGTCCCCATGAATCAATAGTTTTTGAATCAAAAAATATTTTGAAACTGCCGGTTTTCATGCGCCATTCCAAAAGTGATCAAAACGCTTTTCAGTACTGCAAATTTATCTGTATAAACTGGGCACCAGCCATTCCAATTAATATAGAGATAAGGGGTTTAAAATCCAGAGCTTCTAGCTTTGGGACAGATGCCTCATCTCGGCCAGTATGGAAGTACACCTTTCGGGACCTGCTTTCGACCAAATATGATGCATTTTTCAATTTTTGAATTTCTGTAGGTTCTAGAATTGGAAGCGGGACAAGAGCTATACTCCTATAAGGCCTGAGTAGGTTACTGAGTTGAATACATTCCAGTTCTCCGACCTCTTACGAATGCAAGGTAGGTTATCTTAGCCCATTTAAGTGACATTTCGTTCGCGCATTGCAAGCTTAGCATGTTTTTGTAAACTGCAGAGATCTCAAATGTCAATGGTTCATCAGACGCGCAAGGTGTGTTTATTACTTTTCTAGCATTTAGCTCGAAAAGTGAAGAACGATATCCCTCCTCGAAATTGTAGTTTTTGCCGTTGACTAGAACCCGATATTCGCGATTAACAATCTCGTTATTTCTTATTTTGGGGATCAATCCCAAAACTAGGCTGATCATATTTAACCTTGTTATTTTCGGAGCACCATCTGTATCGTTAGGGGTTTCTTTGTCTGTGCGCAAGATTCACTTTGTTTATTTTCTTTATGATACTACTACCTTGTACTCCCAATGATGGTGGGGTTCATTAATACATCCTTGCTTGTATTTATAAAGCTCATCAAGACTAAACCTCGTCTTCGAGGCACCTAGGTATCCGAAACGCACCGTATAGATTAAACCGTAGATTCGGGATTTTTCCGTAGATCCATCATATTAAATTAGATCCGGACCGGAACGGTGAGGTGTTGCATCATACCACCACGTATGATGGTCTGTCTTCATCAGAGACTAAAGACATAACCTGACTTGCGCCTAGCCGATAGAATCGGATTTTCTATAATAAAGAGTTCTAATATAATTTTTAATTTGCCTTTACCACAGCAGGTTCCTTTCTTCTATCCACAACAATGACTTAAGCTTATTGGTTTTCACTAAATACACATCTAAGCTGACTTAAGTAATCGGGATTTTGAAGCGATTTATCTTATCTCTAAATCGACAAGATTAGGTGTTAGGTCGCAATAGTTACTTGATTAACAACATCTTCAGCATAAATTCGAAATAATACTCGCGTACATGAAATTTTGATTGTTCGTTTGATATTGAATTTAAAATTTAAAGCCTTTTGTTTAATCCTACTGAATCATTATGCCGAAAACGTACACGAGCTGCAATTACCATAAACTTAAATCCTTTAATTTAATTTTATCAAAATTTTTTATACTGAGTACGGAACCTAGATACTTCAATTTCGTAACACTGTAGAGCATGTATTGAATATTAATTTCCTCCATCCATTTTGAATTAATATGCTATCAGTAACAACGCCCAGAAACATTTGATGTGTTTTGCAAAGTTAACGTTGTTATGCTTTTTATTGCATCCAGATGACAACGTTCTCCAATAAATAATATATATCACTGCAGTTTTTGAAATTATCTAAATTTACAAAGTCCTGATAATTTAATTTGTGGCATCACTCAACCCAGAACGCACAGCTCTGTATACAAAGGTTGACACGTGAGTAGTTTCAGCCAACTTAAGTAGTCCATTAATTTTTAGTCAAGGAATGTTCACTTTGGTCCAGAAGGGCAAGTATTCTTTTTAGTTATACTCCCTGCTTTCATACACGTATACATATTTCTTTCTAGACTACTGGAGACGCTAAGTAGTGTCAATTTCGTGTATCACCAAGTGTGTCTATCCTAAACTTAGTTGATCGAACAGAGAAGTTGTTGAATAACTTGATCATAAAATTGTTCTCTCTGGCTCGCCACTCCAAATAGAATAAATAGATGGTTTTGAAAACTTGATAGAAAATTGCTCGAAGGTGATTTTAGAGTACAAGAAATCGATTGTATTGGGTCATGCGTTCGGAAAAATTTGTTTAAGAAGTCCTCCGATGGAGACCCCATTTTTATTTTTTATTTAGTTCAAACAACTTTTATGAAAATTTATGAAAGGGGATTTTCTAGTATCAGGAGCCCATTGAATTTTTTTTTCGCGAGAACTCGTTAAGCCTGAACTCTGCTTTTTTAAACGATACGCACAATTTTGAACAAATAGTAAAGACGGATTTTCTTAGAGCGAAGAATCGATTGCGATGAGTCCTGATGAAACGATTCTGATGAAAAATTGTTGAATGTTAAAGGGGATGCCACATTACAATTTCTACGCATGTCTTCTGAACACGTCTTTTGCATTTACGAATAAATTATTTCATATATTTTATTTTTATAATTGGTGAGTACCAAGAAGCGACAGCAAAGAGTCCTGCGATGTGGCGGCAGTGTTGCATCATATTTTAAATGCTGCAAGGGCTTATAATGTAGGTCCGAAAGAAGCACCCGTTGGCTGCCTTATCGACCAATCGATATTATTTTCTCGATCAATTCAATTTCGAACAATTATTATTAACTAATCAACATTTAGGGGTTAGAATGGCACACAAATTAAATTCGAACTCAACTCTACAAATTCAAACAACTTGGAACGATACCATTCGGAATCGTTACAAAGTAGACAGCTAAACACTAAATGTTTATCAACACCAAGGAACAATCTAGCAACGAACGACCATAACTTTGAAAATCTGGAAGAATTTAAATATCTCAGGTCTGTTATAACATCAAGATATGATGTGCAATCAGATATAAAAGCCCGCATAGTAACCAGACATCGATTCTTCTTTCACAGTCGTGTAATATCGCATTATACATATACAAAGCAATTATAAGACCTGTGCTAACTTTCCGAAATAAAAGATGAACCTTGACTACTAAGGAATGTATGTACATTATTATCTACCTTTGAAATGAAGAGCATTCGATGTATTCTTAGAGACTGTGATTGTGACGGGAAAGACTTAGCCCGCGCTAGCGAAGTTACGCCGAACATGATCTATGAACAATATGATGTCGATACAAGCTGTGAAAGCTACATAGAAAGAGAAAAATAGAATTTATGGTAAAATCGATCAATATATCTAAAACACTCTAAATGCTCCTGTTCATTTTCTCAAAATTTAAGCGGAAGTGACGATTATAATCCAAAACTTGTTTGACCTTTTTACAGTTAAACAGGTTGGCCAGGTTTAAATTTCATAATTAAGTCATTTCCAAAAATAAGAAAATCCCGCCGCAGCCATTTTGCGGTTTACCGTAAGTGGCAAGTTTCATATGGCCTTTTGATTTTTTGAAATATTTTAAAAAATTGAGTAAGAACAAATGGTTTATAAATTAGATTTATAACAAAATTAACTGGAAATAACAACTTTAGGGAAAATCCGACAACAACCTGTGGATTTTAAGACATTGTGAAACGTTTACATACCGGTACAACAAAAGGCACAATCATTTTGTCGGATATCGACTAACCGAAAGAAAACAACTCAATACGAAAGACAAGAAAGCTAGGATTTTAGAAAGGTACTGGATTATCTTCTTTGTATTGAAGATTCCTTATCATTACAATTTTTTTTATCTATCCCAGGTAGCCATATTCCAGAACATCCTCCCAAAATTGGTGATGAAAATAATAATAAAAATCGTTTTAAAATCCCATTTCCAACCAACATATCCAATCCTATCATAATCTTCAGAATATCTTCCAAAAATCAATTTACAATCCTGCTTCCATCCAACATGCCTAATTTCATCATGGTTAGTTAAAAATTACCTAGTTCCGTTCCAAGTGACCATATTTTAGAACTTCTTAAAAAAATCATTATAGAATTATATTTCTATCAGACATACCTATTTTCAGCTTGATCAGTGAAAAAATGGCCGAGTCCGTTTATTTTGATTAGAGCAATTTTTATTTCCGGGGTTTCAGTTTTCGATATATTAATTTCCGGGATTATGATATCCGGCATTTTTCTTTTCCGATATTTTTAAATTCTGGAATTATGATTTCCGGGATTTTAAACGTCACCTTTTTTCATCTTGGTATACAACTCTGTTTATATAGATTAAAATACGATTCATAAATGAGTTCCGGATGTGATTCTTCGAAATGAGTGGATTCGATAAATCTATCAAATTTGATAGAAACCCATATTACTGAATCAAGTGCAGTGTAATTTATAATTTATTAATTACCGATAAAAAGTGGACACCTAAGTCAGGCATGTTTGTCCAAGTGACGCTCAATGAGCCAAATCTAGGGACTAATAATAACCCGCAAATTATTTTCATACGTCAAACTCTAGGCCAATTGCAGTTCGTTATTTTCAAATAGTTTCAGTAACATAGAAATTAGGAATTTTAAGGGCCGAGGCCCACCAGATTATTAGAACTTTGTTTCGAAAACTGACAACTCGGGAAAAACAATCAAAATGCTTGATCACGGAAACATTCAGAAAATTTGTCTTTCAATATCCTAGACACGCGGTTTTGTGTTAATATTATTGGGGCTACAAATTAATTCGACCCGTTCTAAAAAAGTTTCTCTGACTGTAATAAATTTTTTATAATAACAGCTATTTCCGTTGTTTCAGACAGGTTAGACATCTGCCGTTAAAATTCAGTTTATATTGCTTTGAGTATCGTACAAAACGTGTTTTTACTGTGTTGAATATGTCGGGTTTTGTGATAACTAAACAGCATTTGCGGGAAGTGTTATTTTTATTTTAATTTGAATCTGAAACCCACCGAATGCTTGTGCAAGTTTACGGTGACAATGCTTCAACCGATAAAATCATCATCAAAAAAATTTGTTGCCGATGAATTAGAGACATTGCTCGATAAAGATACTGTCATACTGAGACAGTTTCAGTATGATTGAAATCTATGGGCATGATTCAAAAGCAAGGCAATTGGGTCCCTTATGAATTGAAACCAAGAGATGTGGAAATGGGTTTTTTTTTTCTTGTGAGCAGCTGCTTCAAAGGCGAGCGATATTTTTGATTAAAATTTGGATTCGCACTAATGAATTGTCTTCATATAATTTAAATGGTTATACGTTGTATGGTGCATGCAATGATTCGTGCTGGTGGTGTCGCCGTCTTTTTTGATTTCAAATTTAGATTGCTCAGTAAGTTCCCATAACTTACTAGCAGCCGATGTCATAAAGATTGAGTGGAGATTTTCTTCTGATTTATATGTCTTTTTATGCAATTATCAATCTACAGCTGTGAATGTTTTTGTTCGGGAAGTGGCCGAGGTTTTGGGCAGTATTAGGTCAAAAAATCTGTTTGTTTTTGGAGACATTAACATTGATATTCTTGGATTTCCAAGCAGATTTGGATGTTCCCACGCTACTGGGTTGCTACTTTTTCTTCAACGTGCATTGCCCACTTTTTTGCGTCGGCTGTGGACTTAAAAATTTCTGATCACCACTTGATTGAGATATGGTTTAAGGCTAATTTGAACCAAAACCACGAGAAGAAGAAAAAAGCTTTATCTGTTGTTGTTATATGACTGGAGGGTTCATTTTTAACATCGACAATCCATCGCTAGCTCTTGATGTAATTTTTGTATAATATTTTAACTATATTTTAGAACGCTGCTACACATACTGGTCGTCTAAAATCAAATGAATGCAGCCTTGGATCACCTTTGACCTTGCGTAACGTATTAACAAAAAGGAATCAACTGCGGTCCAAGTCAAATAAGCGTCCTGACAATGCAGTGCTTCACGATATCTATAATAGAATGTGCACCATAATTAATGTAGATATCAAAAAAGAAAAGGAAAGCTATTATTCTAAGCCTTTTTCAGCTAACCGCGGTGATATAAAAAAAACTGGCGTTTAGTGAACGAGATTCTGACTCGTAAATCTAAAACGTCACTAAACAAATCTATTTTAGCACCAGAACGGAGAACTTCTTACGAGTAATCTAGAAACTGCTAATGAGTTTAATTGTTATTTTTCTAGTGTTGCTAAAGACTTAGGTGCTAAATTTGCATCTAGCAACACGTCGTCTTTTGATTTCGGACCGACAACGTTTTTTATGACCACAGTGTCTTATTTGTGCCTAAGAACCTAAGTACTCAATTGATAAAGTTGGCCTGAGTAATTATATATTAAAAAAACCATTGCTGGGCATATTAGTCCCGTTCTTGCACACATTTTCAACCGTTCATTTGAGTTGGGAGTTGTACCCGATCGACTGAAAGCAGCAACTATAATTCCCCTTTTCAAGAATGGCAATCGCTTTGATAAAGGTAATTATAGATCTATTGCCTTGCAGCCAATAATCCTAACAGTTCTTGAAAAGATAGTTAAAAATAGGGTCTCCAGTTTTTTAGATCAAACGGGTGTGCCGAGTATTCATCAACATGGTTTTCGTCAAGGTATGCGTACCGAATCGGCCTTGTTGGAATTCTGGCGAATCCATTACGGGCATAGACTACAATTAATTCTTTTGAGCCGTGTATTACGAGAAAAACGGCCGGAATATGAGCAAAGGCATGATAAAGTTATTCTTCTGCATGACAACACTCGGCCTCACGTTGCAAAAGTCGTAAAAAAATATTAAGAAACGCTCAAAAGGGATACTTTACCGCACTCGCTGTATTCTCCGGACATTCCTCCTTCTGATTACTGGTTGTTCCGACGGATGCAACACGATTTGGCAGGTC
The DNA here is from genome assembly GCA_932526605.1 of Nephrotoma flavescens. NCBI lineage: Eukaryota > Metazoa > Arthropoda > Insecta > Diptera > Tipulidae > Nephrotoma > Nephrotoma flavescens. Next base: position 213,967,592 of record OW052222.1, on the reverse strand, counting down.
ACCAATTCACTTCTTATTCGACGAAATTGAAAATTGGCTTCAAACTTGGATCGGACTAAAAGACGTTTCTCCGAGATGGGATTCGAAAATTGCCTGAGAGGCGGGAAAAAGTCGTTAGCAGCAATGGACAATATTTTAATTAATCTGTTCATTCACTTTATTTTAAAATAAATGCATTTTTAAAATTAAAGAAACACGGACCGAATTAATTAGTAAAGTTTTGATTGGTTCGTGAAGGACTACACGAATAAGAATAAACGACTGCAGCGTAATATCCTGTGACCGTGCTTTGTTTTTCTGTCATTTCGTATGACAATGTTCCGATCTTCTGACGTACAAGTCCCAAAAGTTTTTCAATTCTACGATTTGACGCAAGAGGCGCACGACATCCATTTTTTAAATTTTTGTGCTCGGACCCTGGGGGACCCTGGGAGCCCCCCTGGGGGGCTAATACCACTTTAGTTCACAAATTCTCCTTCTGGCGTTGTTACCTAACTATGTATACTATCCATGGCTCTTTCAAGTTGTCTTGAGTCAACAGATTTATTATGCCGTCCAAATAACAATAAAAAAAATGACCGCCATAAACTAACATTTTACAGCGAATTGGTTTAATGCGTTTTTGATCATCATACTGATTTTATATTCATATCTTCCACTCCACCAAACACCACTACGAGTATGTTACATTTAAATGCATTTCATATACATTATATTCAAAGTGATGGCTTCCGCATTTATTACAACAAATTTTCCAAGAATTTCGTTGTAAAAACGTTTTGTTTTTATTTTAATATTCTACTTTGTGTAATCCATATGTAAATAGACATCCGGATAATTTAATAGCCGCACACGTGCACTACGCCCGTTTTATTAATTAAAATTTGATTAAGTTGCGCGCACGGTCACTCCGTATCCACATCAATTAAATTTTTTCGTTACAATTTTCTTAAGTATTCTTTGTTGTTGTTGTTGGTGTTGTTAATGCCATCTTCCCCGCGCAAACCTGGGAATCGCTGTGTACAGATAATTTAATTTTGATTTACAGTTTCTTCCAAATGTACAACTTTCTATAATTTTGTTGTTGTTGTTGTTGTTGCTGTTGTTACGACTCGGCATAAAGTAAAAGATGTTCCGATCGTTTTGTATATAAACAGAAAACATTGTAACAGTTTTATCACCAATGTGGTTATGTATTTATGTATATAGAAAACTATGCTAGAAACGTCATTATGGTTGGCAACATGTTTTTGCTCTCGATTACGTCATGCCAATTTATGTATATTATGATATGTGTGATTCGATTGCAATGATCATACAGTACAAAAATTTTTCTAATAGTTTTTCTAGTACTTTGTTGTTGTTGTTGTTGCTGTTGTACATGAAAATTATGCAATCAAAAGAAATATAAAATTTTGTGTTGTTGTTGTTGTTCTTATTTTATATTATGATTTCTTCCATATGGCGGTTTTTTTATTGTATGTAACGTTTCTCATTACGTTTACGATCTACTTTAGGTGACCTTGGTATACAAAGATTTCTTTATATGTGTGTTTGCACTCGCGGTGTGCCCTCGCGTATACATTCAAGAATGTAAAAAGATGAGCTGGCATATGGTAATGTATAAGATGAAAATCCGCGCGCAGATGATTACCACACGGACGTGTGGGTGGTCCGTCTTAAGAGGAATTATTGGATATTCATTTCCTGAAGGGCACATTACAAAACACTAAATTAATGTAATAACCTTTACATGTCTATCGTTATATACATAATTGGTAGGTAATTATGTCTTACATATACCGAAAATCAGTTAGGTCAACAATTTGAAGTTTCCTTCCCACCCACATTCACGTCACATTATATCATATATATATATAAGATCAAAATTTCAAGGATATCAAACATCTTAACATAAATGAGATCAATTTCCTTTGTTGTGATCGCATAATCGATTTGTTGTTGTTGGAATATTTATTACAGTTCATTTCTAATTTATTCTTATGCCTAGCTCTAACATACATATTATAATTTAGCCTAGCTAAATCTAGCTCATATAACAATGACTATGATTCATGGCACATACTAATATACGAGTACGTTAAAATGTTATGTTTTTTTTTTACAAAAATAGTTTTCGATTTTTATAGATCATATAACAACAACATCATAAAATTAAAAATTCAAATATCTCATAATTGCAAATATTTTTGTGTTGTTGTACATTAAATGTACGTAGATGGAAAATTGATTAATGGCGGAAAGAACACACATAAAAAATGCATTTTCATTATAAAATTAAAATTATATTTTGTTGTGTGTGAGTTTATAGATTCTTTGTTTGGTGGCTAATTTCATTGGTTGGTGTCGATAAACTAAAAAAAATGTTGAATATAATGTTATAGACGCATGTACTGGGCATTTCATGAAATCGTATTATAACGAGGGGGTGATAGAATTTCGATCGATTTTTTTTATTACAGTGAAAATGATTCAACGTTCTTTGTTGTACGTGCAGAAGGGGAGTTAGCTAACCTCCTCTTTATAATTAATAAATTATGTTTAGAAATTTTACAAACTTCCTACTCGCAGCTCTCCAGGTATAATTAATACGAGATATACCTGTGACGAGTTGATTATGATATCGGCCATTCTTCGAGATGGTAACCATTTGATGGCTGTAAACCCAACATCTCAAAAAAAAAATGTTTCTTGATTTTCAACTTACATAAAGCAAATTTCCTACTGCTTAATGATTCGCTGTCTAGCATAGATTTTAATTCTTTGCTCACAAAAGCAACAAAAATACTAAATGATAAACTAACAATTTTTATTCCGAGATATTCCAGTGTTTAGAACATCGTCTAACACGTGTACGTGTTTCAAAAAATAATATTTATATTCGCCACCTTGGTACTCGTATAACAGACAACTGCGCGAGTAACGTTTTGCAGTTGTGGATTATTGGTTTTAATAAAACGTTTTAATTTATTTTTAGGTAGTTTTTTTACTTAAGGGGACATAGCACCTTCAAAATTGAAAAAAAAAAAAAAGATTTTCAAACATTTTTTTTTTGGAATAAAAAGAGATATCTTAATGAAACTTTCCATTGACATTTTATTTAACTGAAAGTATACAAACCCCCCTCCCCCCCCCCCAATTAGTTGTAACTCAAAAAATTGAAAGCCGATTATTCCTTCCGTAGTTCATTCTGAGCAGAAATATAAGTAGATCAACGAGTTAAAATTTTATAACGATTGGATAAGTAGTTTTTTCTCAATCTTGCACGCCAACTTGAAAAACGTCATTTCGAGAAAATCGCGTTTAAATTATCGCGCTTTACATTAGGCGCGCTTCGCAATAAATAAAATAAAAATATACTTAAATAATTTTTTTTTTTGAGATTTTCATGTTTATATCATTAAAATCGTGTTTCTAAACGTTCATTCTAACATATTCTATCATAAAAAAAACGATTTTTTGAAAATTTGAAGGTGCTATGCCCCCTTAATGTGTTTACTTTCAAGTCAACTAATAATCTGCTATTACAATTTTGGTTTTGGTCTTAATTTTAAAATTATACATAGCAAACAAAATACGAAGACGATAAACAAAGTGTTTATCGTGGGAAATGATTTGCTTGAAAATTTTTTGTTATGGAAAACAAAATAAGAAATTGGAAAAATTTGGAGGTCTAAAATATTTCTTTATTGTCACTTTATTATTCTGCATTTTGTTATCTACTCTAAATATTATTTGTCATCATTATGTTGTTGTTGTGGTTGGTAACATCATGGGACGTAACTCCTCTCCTCTAAGAGTCGACCATAACCGCTTCGGTTTTTGGTAGACAGGAATTGTTGGATCCTCTACTTCGATATCGATATTTGTATTCTTTTGAAAGCATTTTCTTCTTGTGTATATGTATACTGCGATGCTAATGGTTACGATAAAAATTATATCACTTTTGATGCCCACTAACACAATTAAGTGCGTACGGCAAAAGTACCATGTCAAAAATTTATTTTTGTATGTGTTTTCAACCAACTTACACATTTGTGCATACCTTTCAAACTTGTTTTCGTCCGAAAAAAAACACTATAACTATACACACAGTTGTTTTGTTTGTACTTCAAAACAAGCGAAATTTTTTATCAAAAACGCCATTACATACTATGATTTTTTACTCACACATTTGTTTGGTGTGGACTTTAATTGCGCCATTTTTTTTTTTTTTTGGTTGAAAAAGGGATATAGAAGGTATAATTATTATGGTGATGTTGGTGAGATGTTCTATTGTGTAGTATTTGAATATCTTCTATGACTTCTTTAAAAATACATATTTGTTATGTTTATATCATATATGGTTGTAAGACTTTTAAAGTTTCCTGTATTGAAGTGATGTTAAATAATGTTCCGTTTAATGTTACAGAACAATTTTAGTTTTACTCCTTTTATTGATCTCCCTCTATAGAGATTTTGTCTGCATGTTGTTTGAAGTGTTGCTTCGTTTTTTGATTGTACGTAAATATTTCCTGGTGTTATTTGCTTAATTTCATCCTTGATTTCCCTTTGAATTAATAAACATTTTGTTGTGATGTTTTGAATGATGTCTGATATACAGCTTTTGATTTTCATGATTTCCTTGTTTTTGCAATATTTGATTCCTCCTATGTCCAGTGCACTGGTTCATCAAGAAATAATAATTATGTTCACTAAGGATTATGTTGGGATAGGGAATTTTAATTATATAAGTATAATTTATAGGTAATGGATATAGATTATAATGGTCGTAAAATTCTGGATAAAAGTTAGGTATTTTTATGGAAAATATTAATTGGGTGTTATTAAAATACGCTTGGATATGGACAATCACAAAAATATATTCATCCGATATAAATTCTACGTTATATTTGATTAAGTCAGTTTTGATAATATCGATTTCTTGATTACTACTGAGTATGCGTTATGAAATTGTTTCTTGTTTTGATATATTGCATCTTCTGTATTTAATATATGTTCGTTTATAACTTCTATATTATAATTTATACTGTTTAAATTTTTGTTGACCTGCATTAATGTTATCGAATTATCTAAAGTTCTAATGTTAAATTCTACCTTTTTATTTTTGAATTTCATTAAATCTATCTATCATACCTTGATTAAACCTTATTTGCTTGTTGTTTTATTTATGCTTTCTAAATTTCTTCCTATTTCCTCATAATCGTCCTGATCTAAATTTCCTGCAATTGCTTTAATTATGTTTTCTAATCCGTCAATAAGTCCGCGTTTTGTTCTTGTTTTAATGTTTGTTTAATATTTTTTTCTACGATTATTTTTAATATAAACCGTCTGTCTTTCTATTTAGTAGGGTGGTTCTGTTCGTTTGGGATTTTGTTTATCTAGCATTATGTCTGACTCGTGAATTTCGTTGTTTTATCAAGTTTAAAAGTTTATCATAATTCTTTTTATGACGATCAACATATTCTTCACTATGGCAAGTAATTCTTTTTCAATAAGTTAAGGTACGGGAAGCATAGCATATAGGTTTATCTTGACCTATTACACCTTGGCTTAGTACTGCTCCTAGTGCTACATTTGAAGCATCAGTAGTGAGGATAAATTGTTTTGAGAAGTCAGGGTATTGCAGTATTGGATCTTCTATTAATAATTGTTTACAATATTTGAAACAGTTGTTAAAGGTTTTGTAATATTAGCGAAGTCCTTAATGAATTTTCTGTAGTAACCTAATAATCCTAGGAAATTTTTTATTTGTTTTTCAGTTTTGGGAATAGGTAAATTTTAAATTGCTTTAATTTTATCTGGGTTTGGTTTGACTCCATCGGTTGCTATTACATGCCCTAAGAAGGCAATTTCTCTATGAAGACATTCGCTTTTATCCAATTGTATTTTTAAATTTGCTTGACTTAGCCTGTCGAATACTTGCCTGTCGTTGGAGGCTGTTGGAGGCTGTGAAGGTGTTCTTCAAGTCTTGAAGATAAATTCTTCTTTGTGAATTTCTGGATAGCGATACTTTTTACGAATATTGATTTTTCACTATTTAATTCTATTTTATGTTTTACTTGATTGGTAAAGGACAATTTTTGTTTTTCTTGTGGGAAGAGATAGTGATCGGTTCTAATTAAATTAGAAATAGGATTTTCAATATTTTCCTCCGAAGAGAATGAATGATTTACCTTATAATTATTTAGTGATTCGGTTTGTAATGGTTGTTCGATTACAAATTCTTTAGATTGATTAGAGAAATTGATAACTTCCATAGGTGATAAACAATTATATGCGTTGTATATTCCTTCAGCGATGATTAAACCTTCCTGAATTTTGATGGGCTTAATATATATTTCACCATTTTCCGCATCCACGGGAATATTAAAATTTGTTTAGTTCGAGGCTCTATTGAAAATACTTGAGTAGTGAAGTTAGAGAAATTTAAAAGAATAGAGACATTAGGCACTTCTAAAGTTGAATTTTGGAGGTTGATTTTTGCGCTGAATTTTATAAACAAGAGGAACTGTATGGGTTCCTTAGTTTTAAATTCGTTTAATCCATTAAAGGTGATTGCATCTATCCGTTTAGGATGTATATGTATTGGATTAATAAAATTTTTATTTGCGCCTGTGTCAATTAGAAATTTTAAGATTTTTGTTTGACTAAATTTAATAAAAATGAATGGAAGTGCTGATTTTTGAAATTATTTAATTGGATGAATCCAATTGATCCGCGGCTTCTTTCCGAAAATCCTCTTCTTCTATTTCAGGTTCTAGTGAGTAATCATATATGAATTCCTAACTGGAAAAGGTTTATGTTGAAAATATTGAGGTTTGTTTTGACTTGGGAATCGAGATTGAAAAGGTGATTGGGAATAAAACGGTCTTGAAGGTAATAATGAATTTCGAATAGGTAAAGGTGGTGGAAAAGTCCTTTTAATGATTGTTGTTGGTTGATTAGATTTTTTCGCGTATTGGATGTTTTGTTCCTTAAGGCAATATTGGAATGCCTTTTGAATGTCACTAAGTTGCATTGCGATAACCATAGAACCTAAAGGTTCTCTTAAACCCGCTAGAAAAGTTGATAAACACATTTCTTTAAATAAATTGGTGTTTGTTCCTACCACAATTATATTAACACTCATTAATTTTTGTGAAATTAATCATAGTGGATTGAAAGTCTATAATTTATACGTTTATCCGCGTAGTGATTTATTAGTTTCTCCTTTATTGTATCCCAATTTAATGGAGTTCCATACATGTTTAGAACTTCGTTAGCTTCTCCGATAATTTTATTTCGGATAACTCTTAATAGGGTTCGTGTACATGGTAAACCGCTAATTTCATCACAAATTTCTAGAATGTCATTGACATTCTCAATAAACTCAAATAATGTGTGGCCATTGCCATCATATTTTGGTAGATCTTTTACCGCATCGGGTATTTTAAGACTATTGTATAATTTGTTAATATTATTTTGCTCTGCAGCTTTTGCTCCTTCTTCACCATAAACTGACATTTTATTAATTTGTATATTTTTAAATGTGGTAATCAAATTATCGATATTTTTTGTTTCGTTAATCGTATTCTCGCGTTTATTATTTTTCTTAAAGCTATACTCAGAAACCGTGAGATTTAAAGTATTATCGGAAATGGGATTACTTTCGAGATTGTTCTCATATACCGTGAGACGCCTATAACTATTCTCGTTAACCGTGAGATCCGGGAGATTATTATTTTTTTGTTTTTTCGAGGGATTAAATAGTTTTGTGATCATAAATGACTATTATTAAATTGACTCACCAGGTTATTATTAGATGAATCATCCCTCGTTGATTGAACTGCACTTAATTCTATGTTTCGGTATTTTTTAATTTTCACTTAATTTTAATTTTTATGTGTTTTTTTTCACTTTTATTATTATTATTTTTTTTTATTTAAATTGTATTACTTTATTATTAAATTTTAAATATTATTTCACTTTTTAAAATTTTAATTTTATTTATAAAAAAAACTATGTTTCACTATTTCGGTATTTCCATTAAATACTGATGTTCTCTCAGTATGGAAATTTTTTTTTTCTTGGATAATACACAGACTAAGATTCAATCTACTATCACTTTTTATTATTTCACTGATTATCAATAAACCGTTAATAATTAACCGGTTAATACTTTGCGATTTTCGTTATGGATCTATTAAAATAAATCCTCTACCGACTGCGCCAGTAACGCGTTGTGGATTATGGATTTTAATAAAACGTTTTAATTTATTTTTAGGTAGTTTTTTATTTAATGTGTTCACTTTTAAGTCTACTAATAATCTGCCGAACTGAAATTTATTTTTGCTAACCTAGAGTCTACACTATGCAAATTCACTGATGCTTTCTGTCATGATATCATTGCATGTGTGAGTATTTTATATAAATTTTGACACTTATCAGCAAACTATCGAAAGGGTATTTCACTGCATTTCACGATAAATTATCATGAAAATTTTACGAAACGTCATCCTTTTGAGGTTATGTTTAATCATTAAAAATTTAATTTTCATAGTGAAGACATACATTTTTGATGGCAGTGAAATATGTCCCAAACACTGAAAAAAAAAATCTTATAAGAATTTTGAGCGGAAACTATAAAAAATAAACTCAAAATAATTATTTTACATTCTTCATAATATCCCGGAAAATCATTTCAATTTTTCCTCATTTGTAAGTAGTTCTATAGAAGATAATATTCCAATACACATATCTAAATGCCGGGTATACAAAATTTGTGTACAAAGCCCCTATGTGGAAATTACACCATAAGAGGATATCGATACAGAGAAGACAATCAAGTGAGGCAAAGGACATTTCCAAAAAACGGGATACTTCTGAAATTTTTTCTGGTAAATTAAGTCAATTCGTTAGGTATGAGTAGTTTTAGTCTCAATATATTACTAAAACCGTGAAGTTTGTCCGAAAATGTCTATAAGGTAACACAATGAAATTAACCTAGTTTCCAAATATCATGTTTAGTTCTGCTAAATTAAGTCGATTTTATTAGTTTGCGTAATTCTTGTTAAAACAATTGCTGGATATTGTAAACTTTGTCGGAAAAATCCACTATGTAAAAATAATAGCCTTAATTGACAAAGTTAAATTAGTTAAGTGCCATTTCCAAACAGAGAGTAGGGATATCATATTTAGTTGGAAGATATGGAAAGGAGATATGGAGATATGGAAATGGCTCTTGATTTATTTGATTGTGCGAACCTAAAGCTAACATTTGGACATAGTGAAATTTTCCTATAAACTCTACGATATTCAGAATTTATCTAAACTAAAACTACTCAAACCAATAAGATCGATTAGATTTGCGAGAGATTTAATTGTGCTAACCTAAAGCTAACATTTGGGTACAGTAAAATTTTCGGACAAACTCTGCGATATTCATAATTGCTACCATCTTTGCAAAATAAATCGAATATGAAAAAAAAATGTGGCGCATATTTTCTTCTCTTTCTATTATAATATAGTTATTTCGCAGAAATTTTAATTTAACAGTGTAATTACTAATACATGTTCTACATTAAAAGTTTCTAATTGTATTTGTTTATGTACACGGGATTTTTTTTGGGACAAACTTCACAACCGTCATTTTTGTTGTATTTATTTTACTCAATCTGTATTCTGTGTTAATACATTCAATTTTTTCAATAGTTGCGTACGTCTCTCCGCTATTAGAAAAACAACCGAAAGTATTGGTTACTAGTGGAAGTTTTTGGGATATTGGCCAAAACCCGAAAATAACTAATCCATAAATTTTTTTCGAATTGTCCCTGCATGCGATGCAAATTTTACAAAATTTAATTAAGAAATAGCCGAGTTCCCTCCAGTTTAAAATTTATTTATATCGCGTAAAATGTACAGATACCATTTTTCATAATGACTGATTGTGAAATTGGCCAGTTTATTCCAACACGAAGAGATCCTAGAATTTTAGCCAAAATTTACTTCAAAATCCCTGATTTGTTATATCGAGTTCCTTTACTTCGGAGATCAATCAATTTGTCATTTTAAGCATCACTTTTAATATTTTGTTCCGCTGAGGTTTTTTTTATTTAGTAAAAAAAGAGATACATAATGAATAAAAAATTTCCAAAAATAAATTGTCTTTAGTGATAGTGCTGCCACTTGCGGCGAGTAGCGTAATCTCTTATTTACCGCTGTAAAATTTCCGCTATCTTACACAGCATTCAGATATGTCCATTTCCAACCGAATAATATAGTAGCTGAATTTGTGCTAATCGAGAATAGACCCAATTTTTCCCCTTAGACTTAATCGACCTGCAAAGTTTCATTTTGAAAATCAAAAGTTTTCAAAAGTCAAAAATTAAGTTTGAACCCATTTCACCGTAATTCGCCCTACACGATAATTTGTCAGTGTAACAGCCAAAAGATACGAATTATAATTTTGAGTCTAAATTGATAAACATATATATCGAATTCGCCTCATAGTGAAATGAATTCGCCGTGTCTAAATAACGTTTTTTTTATTTAATATTTCAATTAAATTACACGTTTAAATCACAATATACGAATATAAACAAATATGTATATGTCTTAATCTCACCCGCATGACCGCATTCACCCGTACCCGTAAAAGGGTTAATTAAACCAAATACAAATTTATTATTAATTTTATTTTAACCGGCACACGTTCATGTTATGTTGGGAAATAACATCATAATTATTAATCATATTTTGTAAAAGAAAATAAATAAATAAATCGCAAACAAAATATATTGTGAGATGAAGTACGTACGAGTCTACATTATATAGTAGCACAGCATCTGAATTTATAATACACGACTAAAAAGAAGAAGAAATGAATGAAGATCATGTAATTACGTAACGTACAGTTAAATTATTTTCTGGGTAGTAAATATAATTAAAAAAAAAAAAAGGGCCAACATGTATTCCGCTGTGCTCGGTTGAGTTCTTATAAGTGTGTGTGTGGTTCAACTTCCGCGATTCTATTCTGTGAACGGTAATTTTAATTAAATTTCGGTATTTTGTTGTCGTTCCGTCTTAATAAATTTGAATTATATACGAAATGAATATGCAGATTGTTTTGTATTCTCGAAAACAGAAAACAAAATTGCTTGTCATGATGTTGTTGTGACTGGATATATATATATGTTATGACATTTCAATGAGCTTGCGCCGCAAGTTAAATACTTCCTTATTCATGTTCCCATAATTCACATACATATATACCAAGCTCAATATTTCAACGTATTATGATTTGATTGATGTTTGACACCGATTGATTTATTTCGATATATATGTATGCGGTAATCTTATTAAATTCCATTTGCATTTCGACACATATTATAAGAAATATAACACAAAAAACTATGCCAATTGTGTAGGGTTAGTAATTTAGTATTTTATAAGACAAAAATATTTGAAACTACACAAATTCCATAAACACAATCAATCAGATATCCAGACCAAGTACATTACCTTGAAATTCAAACTCGACCACTAAATATTTACATCGAACACAATATATACAATACACCAACCAGAACACATAATAAAAAACTGACCTATTTGTATCAAATGGCGTTCGAGCTAGCGTGCGCGCGCGCCGGGTTAACCTCAAACATATATAAGACTATAAAGTAACTTAAGTTGATTTCTTTATCTCGCATTAATAATTTTTTTTATAAACTAAAACTCTAAACTACATATAATAATATACTTAGCTTATAAACTCGTAGTATATAATATTTAGAAAGCAAGGTTACCACTTTTTATATATATATATATATATATATATATATATATTGAGTCAAATGGTATCGCAGCGAATCTCGCGCGCCTACCCAATACAATTATCTTTCGTATTCATTTCATTATTTTAGTTTATATTTATTATTATTACTATTATCGTTATAAATTATATTTAATGGCGCAAAATTTATATATAGATATTAAGTTGTTACCTTTGGACGGGTGTACATTTATATTTAATATTAGAATTAGAAACCCCGCGCGCGGGTGTGGCAAGAATACTAAATTTGCACGATGCGCCTTACAATATTGCATTTGAAATTATTGTAAATTTTTTTTTTTATTTCCTTAAGACCTTGGTTGAACTCTCTCGTTAACTCTTTACATATATACAAAATATTATGTTTCGTGTTTTGCATCCTACATTTCAAATTTTTTACGTGCTTAACGTCCAAATACATAGCACTCAATACAACACAATAAAGCCAAAATAATTAATCAAAATCAAATAAAAATCTTATTTTAATTAATCAATTAGTGGTTAAGTCAAAATATTCATCTTCTTACATCATCATATTTTTTTTGTTAACCCCTTAATGTTTGATTGATTTGAGTTGGATATCATTTCACGTTGAAATGATTTCTTATGTCATATTATATATATATATATATATATATATATATATATATATATATATATATATATATATATATATATATATATATATATATATATATATATATATATATATATATATATATATATATACATATACATATATATATATATATATATATATATATATATATATATATATATATATATATATATATATATATATATATATATATATATATATATATATATATATATATATATATATATATATATATATATATATATATATATATATATATATATATATATATATATATATATATATATATATATATATATATATATATATATATATATATATATATATATATATATATATATATATATATATATATATATATATATATATATATATATATATATATATATATATATATATATATATATATATATATATATATATATATATATATATATATATATATATATATATATATATATATATATATATATATATATATATATATATATATATATATATATATATATATATATATATATATATATATATATATATATATATATATATATATATATATATATATATATATATATATATATATATATATATATATATATATATATATATATATATATATATATATATATATATATATATATATATATATATATATATATATATATATATATATATATATATATATATATATATATATATATATATATATATATATATATATATATATATATATATATATATATATATATATATATATATATATATATATATATATATATATATATATATATATATATATATATATATATATATATATATATATATATATATATATATATATATATATATATATATATATATATATATATATATATATATATATATATATATATATATATATATATATATATATATATATATTAAAAATGGTTTCGCGATCGTTTGGACATCGATGCGACGAACTTTACAAAAAATTTTATACGTGGCGCCTGGGTATGCATATAATAAAAATCAAATTTCTCAAAAGTTGTTTTGATTAATTAAATTCTATTACTGCGTTATCATTGTTGCGCCCAAATTCTTAATTAATCATATTGTATGAACCCCAAACAAATGTTGTTAAAAATAAATTCTGTGATCACGATGCGGCCTGAGACAGTTTTGATGAATGTTTAATTTTAGAAGTTATTAAAAATTTTAGAATTTTGTGACCAGAAGGTGTTCTGTCCAAATAATAACCTGAGTAATAAAGTGGAATGATTTATCGTATTGTTTTTCCCGTTAGCTCATTGCTTGCTGACCCTTTTTTGTCCAAATCATCTTTACCTTTTAAGAAGGACCTCGCAGTAAAACTATTGTCTCTTCCTCAGTTATCTCTGTGAACTTTAAAATTCTGTTAATTAGATGCTATTAGCTGTATTTAGCTGGATGCTATAGAACATAACCCCAACTTCCTAATTTCAAAGCAATCTAAAGTATTAGTCGATCGCTTTATCGTGTTAAGTAAATATTGTCATCATGGTGACCCTTAATAAGTTCGTCGGTGACCCCTCGACAACTGGAGACCACTGGGAAATATTAAGAAACGGGTGGAAAAATAGTCGATAGTCAAACTAATCGAATTTGAAAGGAAATCAGTTTCGACCAAAATCAAATTTTTTGTAAAAATACATTTTAAGTTTTTGTCCAGTACAATAAAAATATATGCGAAGTTAGGCAGAAATTAAACTAAATTTATATTTTCATCCTAGACCCGAATTTAGAAGACTCTTAAGAAGACATAAGCATTAGGCAAAACACCTATACGTTTGTAGCGCCAATCACAATAGTAGGAAATGGTTTGAATGATGCTGTATAAGATAGCGGAATTTTTACAGCGGAAAATAGGAGATTACGCTACTCGCCGCAAGTGGCAGCACTATCACTAAAAAGAATTAATTTTGTTATGTAAAATTTTTTTATTCATTATGTATATATTTTTTCACTAAATACAACATCTCAGCGGAATAAAATATTAAAAGTGATCCTTAAAATGGCAAATTGATTGATCTCCGAAGTAAGGGAACTCGGTATATGAAATGTTGAAATTTAACAATATTCCGTCTTTCCGGCATTTCTTCCACTAGTAACAAATACTTTCGGTTGTTTTTCTAATAGCTTAGGCTAACATATACTAAGACTATATGGAAAATTTGGGGAAAATTTATGGACTTGAATTTTCACTAGAATTTTTTGATTTTCTGCGGCCATATAAGTTATTTTCAGTTTTTGGCGAACATCTCAAAAACTATTTGGAAATAAAACTGAAAATAACTTATATGGCCGCAGAAAATCAAAAAATTCTAGTGAAAATTCTAGTCAATGGACTTTCTCCAAATTTCCCACATAGTCTCAGTGTGACTTAAGCTATTAGAAAAACAAACGGAAGTATTGGTTACTAGTGGAAGAAATGTTGTTAAATTCAACACTTGCGGTTTCTGAGAGCCATGTATAGTATAGGCTCTCAGAAACCACAAGTTTCAGAAACCAATCCTGGTAGTAACCTTTTTGTTCATTTCCAGACCATACAAATTTCACATTTCTCACATGCTGTATAAAATAGTAAACTGTTTTCAGCAAAAAAATATGTTTTGCTATTCACCGCTAGAGTCAGCATTATCACAAAAATAAATGTATTTGCTGATAAGTTTAGAAACTAGCAGAAAATTTATAAAATTTTTAAGTAAGTCGAGAAATCTCAGCAAAAAGTTTTATGAAAAAACAAAGGATTTATGAAACACAAGAGAACATTTATGTTTTACTTTACCAATTGCTGATAAGGGATGGTCCTATGAATCAACCCGGAAGGAGCAGTTATTAAATCCGGATTTATCACTAATATTTTGCTTTGTATGTTGTAACATGGAGAATGAGAATTGAAATAGGGCATAGTTAGTGAAGGGTTCTTGGGCACAGTAGGAAACCCTTCTGTTAGAGAATGGTTGTTTAAAAGTTAAAGAATTATAAAATGTAGAATTATCAAATACTTGAGAAGTCATGGAAATGAACCCATCTCTTAATAAAATTAATAAAACACTTGCAAATATTCGTAAACCATCTTATGGGTCCGGATGTAGACAGTCGGTAGTAGTGTGGTGTCAAAATTATGATCAATACAGATAACGTCGATGTATCATTCAAGGAAAACACCGTGGACGTGGCGGGATTATTCTGCAACGAAAAAATGGGGCGGGTTATCACAGAAGCTCCAACCGGCATGGGAAGAGCCATATTCTGTCATCACTAAGACCAACGATGTAGTCTATAGAACAAACAGACCCAAGGTAGGAACGATTGGCACTTTACGGAGGTGGTATTTTGGATTCCGTACTATTTCGCCTAATGAGCGTAATTCAGTGTAGATTGTTCACTAGGGCTGGTTAGTTTAGCGTAAATTAATTTAGCGTAATTTTAATCAAGGGTTGAGAGTTTAATGACATTTTGAAAAAATAGTGACATCTAGATTTACGCATTAAAAACAGTTTTATGACAGTTTCATTTTATGACAGATAGCGTGGTGCGACATATAAACTCGGATGCGGGTGAATACAAGTTAGTCATTCAAGTTTATAACTATATGCAAAATACAGGAACTGGAGATTTTACTGGGAAACTTCGTGACAATATGAAAAAAGACAGAGATGAAGTATTCGTTAGAAAGAATTCAGTTATCAATAAAATAAACAAGAAAGAGAAAAGATGTTATCACTGTAATAGTCTTCTCCAAATATGCCAAAGTCTATTTGTTAGAAATAAAATCGTAGGTGCTTCCTACATTTAAGCAATTTGTTGAGATGATGACATGACTGAATCGGGAAGCTATTCAACAAAATCAAACATCTTGGCATTGTTGAACGCAAAAATAGGACACTGTATGATATGATACATGATAATGCCACCCATATTTTGGGCTAAAGCAATTATTACTGCAAATTATATTGAAAAACGTTTAGGTCGAAGCAGTTTCGGCGCACACTTTGGTTTAAACCTAAACTGGTCGGTTGGACATCAAAAGAGAAAGGATTAATGGTAGATAAAATGGGTTCATTATGAGAAAACAAATTTTGCGGAATGTCAAAATCAAATGGTGAATTTTTCGTTTGGTTAGATAAAATTTTATGTGTAGAGAGTAAATAGTTTTGTTTAATGTTTTGAAATACGTGTGAATGATTAAATTAATTGGTGTTTTAATAATGGTGGTTGTGTATAGGGGTGGTGAGGTGGACGGCATATATAAATAGTATTAATAACAATCGGGAATGTGAAAATTCTTGTGAAGTTGGATTGTTAGTGGATTTCCAACTATAATGACCAATGAAAAACAAAAGGAGACGTAATAGCGAGGGGAAGCTGTGAAAAGTCAGGTTGTATATTTTCAAATTTAATTTTAGTTTTGATTTAGATTTAGATTTAAATTTAAATTTCTTCTTTGGATATTGTTCTGATTAAAATGACTTCGTCGTGTGGATATTCCAAATGTGTATTTATTGTTTGGATTGTTAGTGAATGAATATTATGTGGAGTGGGAACTGATAGTTTTAGTTATTGGGGTTGGTTTTTGAGCAACCAAATGTTGTAGACTTGAGTATAGATTGTGATGTCTACTATGTTTGAGTTGATGTGTTGTGAGAGATTGAGGGTGGAGGATTGGTTGGTTTGTTTTGTGTTGCACTGCTAAGTTCTAAATTCGTTACACTCGATATTAGTTTGTACAGTATGATTTGTATGAGAGGATAGGTGTATATTGCCAGTTTTTCGCATTTCGGTACAATTTGATAAAAGAACTCCCCATTCCGTAGTAGATTTATCATAATAACTTAAATCTTATTGAAGTGATTCATTCCATGTGTAACAAGGCTTCCCATTTCTTTTTGGATTATAATAATGTTTATAATAATGTTAACTATGCGATCTCTGAGATATTTTCTATTTGGTCTAGAGCAGTAGAACATCCGTGGACACGCAGACTCGCTATATTGGTAAAACTTTAAAAATTCAATACATGAGCCTAGTTCATCATTTCGAGATGGGGCTAACTGATGTAAATAGCTCAAAGTATCCCCTTTCGAACGTATATAGTCACTATGCGAGCCAATCTCTGAGATTTTTGTTATTTGGTGATTCATTTTATACAGTATGGTACGTGATTTATTGAAAAATTTATAATAATGAGCATTTTAGATTTTTTAATGTTAAACAATTTCTTTTGTTTTATCAATATTTCAATAAATACACAATCAATACAATCAATACACTGTTAAAATTGCACACTTACAAAAAATTTTGTCCAAGAAATAAAAATGTGTCTAAAAACTTCACAAAGAACACTCGCGTAAATTTTTGTCCAAAAACTTCACACCGGTCTAAATATCGCATTTACCTAGCTGGCTGTATTCGGAGTAACTTAATCAATCAATTTTGCTTTAGGAAGCTGAAAAGTATTAATGTTGAATTATATTTCAGGAAATTTCCAGATGCTCGTGAAATAATAATATTTTTTTTTTGTCTCGGGTCACCAATAGTATCGTTATCCATTGAACCTATTATACCTTTATCCCTCCTCCCTCCTCCGTAGATTAGAAGTAGATTAGAATTGTGTTTTGCCATACGATCGCTAGTTGTATGAAACCGGATCGTTCCGTCCACCCCCCCCCCCCCCCCCCTCCCCCTCCCTCTTCCAAAAAAAAGAAAACCTTTCCCTCCTATTGTTATGTGTAAAGAGGCTGTAGAAATAGGCCCGGCGTTATCCGGGACACTTGTCAAGACCTTGGTTCTACAGTTCAATCAATCAATCAAAAGTTGTGGGGCACTGTTAAAGAAGCGAAATGTCTCTGGCCAATACTTGCGCCTATGAAAATTGTGGTGAATAACTTAACTACAGTATCATAGCCAGCAGTTCTAATTATATCGATATAGGAACATTCGACAAAGAAAATCTGTTGTAATCTATTATTTTGAGAGATTATCTCTCTCCTTATACTGTCTGTTTTAAGAAACAAACCTCTTTTTGTGGTAAAACTGTATCAGTTCATTACAACTTGTACTGTGTAAATCTACAATCTAAACCCCAGGTGCCGAAAAATGTTATACGATCAAAGCGAAATACAAAATCACTTTCATCCGTATATAGTGGTAAGTCGCCAATATGGTACAGCAACAAAATTCTTTGTTTACACAATTGATAATCGTACAGGTACCCTTTATTGTCTCGTATATGTATATACAAAACAAGAAAACAGTTACGTAACACAATAAAATCACTTAACCAAAATAATTTTTTAGAATGGTTCACCACAGGTATCCAGCCATATATACACACCAAAATATACGAGCTCGAGAAAACAGTTGAACTCCATATACTATATAGACATTTAAAAAGTGTTAAATGCTTAATTTTTTTATACACTGTGCTTGTTGTTGCTCTTATCGCATATAAGAAAGCCAATAAAATCTTAAGTCCCTTTTTTAATTCTTCATATCTAGATACTAAATATTTCTTCATTTCTTCGTTTTATTTTTAAATTTTTTATTTTTTTTTTATTTTGGGGTCTTATCAAATTTAGAAAATCAGTTTAAAAAATCATTTTTACCTGATGGCGGTCCGAAAAAAAAAAACTAACAACGACCGAAAAGGTCAAACACAGTTCAAATTACGAATTAGCCTGCGTGTGGTCGAAAATGTTGTGTGTTAAACCAACAAAAGTTCCGAGTCCAATTTTTATTTTGTGTATTTCTAAATTTTATCACGGATTAGTTTCGTGTATTTTGCATAAATTTGATTTGTCAGACAGTTTCAAAATTTTTGTTATGTATATACAAAAAGAACTAATTTCGCAGTCTTAGAATATTCATGTGATTACCAAAGTCGGCAAATAAATAAATAAAAAAATTATTGCTAAAATTGAATTTATTAACATGTTGGGAACCAGAGAGCGATTTGTTATTTATTTTAAATTGATAATTTTGCGCTATATAGCTTCGGTATGCATCATCGCTCTTGGGGGCGATAGTAACGAGTGACTTTGTATTTTGCACACAAACATTTTCTCATATTACACAGATGATATTTTTCATTCATAATATTGAATTTTTCAAACAAGAATTAGTTCACGGAATGCTGAACAAAGTGAATTCCAGTGTGATGATGTTAAAAATATTGTTATGCATTTGTAATATGACGACACATTTTTGAAGGACAGTCTTGCAAAATTTAAACACAATTTTGTAACAACTCTAAAGTGGTTGAGGTGGGAAAATAATTTTTCGTTTTGCGCAGTGATGTGAAAAATTATTGGAAAATGTGTTACATCGATGAAAACTTACATGAGCATAAATCTTGGAACTTTAACAAAATATTCTTATTTCGTATTGCAGCCAATCTGATGGCTATGAAGTAGAATGTAAATCATAACCAGTACACCGCCTTCTTCAGTGAATTCTTTAGGAGACAGAAATTGATCAATTTTGGTAGCGTGAAGTTCCGACAAATTGACAAAAAAAACCTTACAAAAGCCTAAATATATACATAAATAAATCTCTTGATTAAATGTGGCCTACACTAATCGTGTGTTGTAAGGATCAATAGTTAATGACAAGGCATCGTTGTGATGTCTACGCTTAACGGTGTATGAAATCATGTGTTTTGAACCTTTCTGTGTTTTCTAAAAACCAACATATTTATGCGATAGCAGTGGGCAACTTTTTTAATTTCAAATTGTCGCTACGTGTTATTCTTCATGTTTTCTATAAGCCAACATATTTTTGCTGCAGCATTTTAATTTTGCTGTTGCAAAATTTTAAAATTAAAAATATGTTTTGGCTTCTAAAAAACATATAAAGATCGATTATGGATCGATTATTTTTTCGGTTGTCGCAAAGGTTTGGTCATTTTTAATTTGTCGGAAACTTCACTTTAGTTAAATATTAATCTTTATTATTTAAGGGATAATAACGAGTGCGTAACTGCTTCGGCCATATGATTCATTTGTGTTATGAAAATTTAAAATTCGTAACACAACTTCTTGGAAAGCGTGGAAATTGATAAGGAGGAGGCAATGCGTCAAATTAATCTATGTGAAAAACATTTCGTTAATAATGTTTGCATGAGCCGATGTAAAGCAACAACATTTAAAGATGACCAGTTACGAACCTCAGAAAGACGAGATCTAATTATCAAATATATTTTATTTGAAGATGGTAACTTTAAGAACCTTAATTTGTGATAATCATGCCAACTTATTCGTTTCACTTTCTCCCCCCAAACTGCTAAAATAATTCGAAACAGAACTAACCATTTGCCCGTCGAACAGCATCGAATATAACCAAACTAACATATCATCACAATTTATCCGAACGCGGCGGTTTTTATCAACCACTCAGAAACGCCGAAAACCAACCAAACCACGCTGTCGCTGAAAATTCTCGTAAATTGTTTAATACAAAGTAGTTTAACAAAATTTCATTGCTGAATTGAACGAAACTTCAACCGATATAGAAGAGTTAAAATAATAATGGTAATAACTCCTAACGACCAAGTACGGTAAAAAGTTAAAATTAAATTCAAAAAAATTGCCAAAAAATTAAAATTAACGGAGAACGAACTATTTTTAGAAAAATGAGGACAAACAAGTAGGGTTGTACGTAAAATTAGGTAGAGCGGTTCGGAAGCGTGGTACCCCGTCACATAGCAAAGGAACACGTGAAGTTGGGTCTACATAATACAAACAGATTTAAAAAATAAAAAAAATTAATAAAAATGGTGCTAAATTTAAAACCGATAGAAGTTACAAAAAAAAATTAATTACTAGGAAAATTAACCTGTGGGACAGCAAATAAGAGTGTCTTTATAGAAAACTTGCTGACATGGGCAAACAATGGGTCAAAAAATTGGAAGTTTCCATTAACCTTGCGTATAGAATCCTATAAATAGGAGACCATAATCAGTTATATGATGTGTGATCCAAAATGAATCCAGGCGAATCGATTGGATCAGATAGAATTGGTGAACAAAAACAATATCTGGAACAGCTCAACGCTTACTAAGCAAGAAATAATATAAAATAATAATAGAAATAATAAATAATAATATAAAACTAGGAAAACATAAGCATTAGGCAAACCACGTTAAGTGTCAACCACAAAGATTTGCAGAACATTTTCAGCAGAAAAACAGTTTTTTCTATTCACCACTAGAGGCAGCACTTTCATATAAAAGAAACTTTGTCTGCTGATATTTCTAGAAACCAGCAGAAAATCTATGTAATTGTGAAGCAAATCAATAAGTCTCAGCAGAAAGTTTTATGAAAATCAAAGGTTTTATGAAATACAAGAGAAAATGTATGTTTTAACGTTTTGATAGAATTCCCAAATATACTAAAATTACCATAATCATCATAATTCAAATACATGACCATATATACAAAAAATCTTAGTTTTTTAAAAGAGTATTAGAAAAACCCCTCTGTAACTACCCTGAGTTCATGTTTATAAGCCATACATCGATTATGCCCTTTTTTCCTTCCGTTCATCCGCCGTGGTTACATTCAACTTGTCACGGCCGCCCAAAATCCATGTGTGCGCTTCCTTTCCGATGCTTGATGTCAAAGCCGCAGGTTGCAAATGTTCGATTCAACACGCCATGGTCTCATGCGGTTACTTTATGAGCCAAATACGTTAATTTGTTCTGAAGAGTGAACATTTCTTAGAGCTTAACTTTAACCCGGCGGTTTGTATTTGTTCAAAGACTTCAGTTCTTACTCCATTAATGCTCAAAGTTGCTGGGGCTTTACATAATGCAAATCGCATTACATTAAACTTCCAATAATCTGTGCCTACACTAAATGCCGTTTATACCTGCCAATAGCCACTTTAATAATGCCCGATAATGTATGTAACGTGTCATCGATTCGTGATAATGGATAACTATCCTTTATGGTCCATTGGTCACATCATTAATAAGTTTTCGATAATCTACACAAAATGTCATGCTGCCGTTCTTCTTTTTGGCCAACACCATCGATGAGGTTCATGGAAAGCTCGATGACTCAATAACTCTTGCCGCTCGCCTGACTTAATCATTCGATCCACTTCTTCTGGTTTTGCCAATAGGCGGTAATGTTCTAGGCGCTTGGTGAATCGGTTTCTCTGCTCCGGTGTCAATTCTTTGTTTTACCATAGTCTGTAGTTCTCACGCTATTTTTTGGTGTATTACAGTAAATGGCCATGTATCGTTTTAGTAATCGGTGCGCTTTATTTTCCCTTAGTAAGATCTTTAGGCTATAGTTCTGTGTAAGCTGATCCTATTATTTCCTTTTGTTCTACTGTGTACACTTCACTATGGTTCTAACCTTTTCACATTTTTTAAGTGATTTAGAGCTCGAATTAGAACTCTATCGTCGTTTTTCTTCTTCTACAACCCACAACATGGATGACCCAGAACCTCCGTCCAATCTTCCTCAAACACTTATTTCTGTATTTGGTGACAGCTTGTCTTGATGGTCAAGTGTCACTCGTTTGATAGTTGTACCATTTGAGCCGCTCCTCGTCCGACATCCAACACGAAGTCATTCACTCTCATAAATTTCCTGATTAGAATAACCTTTGCGGCAATATCGGTGACCGGACTTCGAGTTGAAAACTGGTATCTCGAATTCTTATTTTCACTGCTTATCACTTGCTTATCACTTTTCTTCACTTCTGTTGGCTGGTTGGGTATTTCCATCGATGAGATCCTTTCGAACAATCGAACGAAGTGCTCCTGTGTCTAAAGTAATGACACAAGTTTTCGCATGAACATCGCCTATTATTGATAAGCTGTCGCCACTTCGTGCTAATCTGGAAATAGGGTTGTATTTTATCGGTCTATTTTATTCCGGCGAACCTTAATTGAGGAGGCACTCTGCCCATATTATTTTCGTAATTTAAATACAAATTTTAAAATTAAAATAATCTGGATCGTGACGCGTCATTTTTCTTATTCTGCGCATTATGTGAGGTTGTTTTCCTTTTCAGGTTTCTGCAGTGTTTGTGGAGTATAATACCTGCTCTTTTCTGTTTTAATGTCTAGATTTCATCATAATCACTTTTTGATACCTTGTTGTTGTCATTCTAATTTGTGCCGTTAAGAGTTGATGGGCACAATACAAATCTGCGTCTAATTCTGGCATCGAATAGCGAACTAAGATTTTGCCTATTATTCAGAATAAGATAAATTTGGTTATGTTTACGCCATCCGATGATTACCACGTGTGTTTGTGTACATGTGTGTGTGTATGTCAGAAAAAAATCGTTAGTAGCCGAAGTCTCGCGGTATTCAATCCTTGAGAAAACCGCCACAGAAGAAAATTTCTTAGTCAATTTTTTCTTGAAAATTGGAACATACTGAGTCGGGCACGAACATTCTTTCCAGGTCGTATAGAAATGGGTGACATTGGTCGAAATTTCAAATAATCAGCTCGCAAAAATAGGGCTATATTTTTTGAATTCCAGATGGCCTACACTATTTCGTGATAGGTGCCCAAGTCCCAGGTAATACACAAAGCTACACAGAAAAAATTTCTAAGTAAATTTTTGTTGAAATTAGTCACATACTGAGTCTGGCACGAATCTTCTTCCGGCTCGTATAATAATGGGGCTTTAATTTTTGGATTCCAGATGGCTTATACTACTTCATCACAGTGTCCCAAGTCTCAGGTAATCTCTCTGAAAATTTCTAAAGCAAAAAATGTCTTAGTACATTTTTTGTCGATAATCGTTATATACAGAGTCTGACGCGAATCGTCCCTCCAACTCGTAAAAGAATAAGGTTATAATTTTGGATTTCAGACGGCCGACACTACTTTGTGACAGTGGCCTATATGCAGCTACAGAAGATTTTTTTTTTGTTGAAAATCATTAAATTACTGAGTCCAGCATGAACCTTCTTTTTAGCTTATTTTGAAATAGAGCTTCCTTTTTTGGATTCCAGATGACCTTCACTACTTCATGACAGTGGTCGAAGTCTCAGGTAATCCCTTTGAAAACCGCCACAGAAGAAAATTTCTTAGTAAATTTTTTGTTGAAAATCGTCATTTCCAGTTCGTATAAAAATAGGGCTACATTTTACGCATCCCAGGATGGCCTACATTACTTCTTGGAAGTGGTCCAAGGCCACAGGTGAAAACCACAACAGAAGAAAATTTCTTAGTAATTTTTTTGTTGAAAATCGTTACATGCTGAGTCTGGCACGAATCGTTTTTGCAGATTACACTCCTTCGTGACAGTGGCCCAAGTCTCAGATAATCATCAGATAAAATCTCAGATAAAACTGCCACAGAAGAAAATTCCTTAATAATTTTTTTGTTCAAAATCGTTGGTACAATCCTTCTGAACAGCTTGTTTAGACATTGTGATCCAATTTTTGGATTCTAGGTGGCTTACACTACTTAGTGACAGTGGCCGAAGTCTCAGCTAATCCATGTGAACACCACCCGATCCGAACATTTCTTAGAAACTGGTACTGATTCTGGTATGAACCTTTTTTCTTGTTTAGAAATAAGGCTACGTCTTTTGGATTTCAAATGATCTACACTGCTTCGTAACAGTGGCTGAAGTCTCAGGCAATCTCTGTGAAAATTACCACAGAAGAAAATTCTTTTGATTTTTTTTTGTTTGAAAATCTTTAGTACTGAGTCTGGCATGATCTTCATTTCTAGTTTGTTTAGAAGTGGGACTATATTTTTTGGATACTAGGTGGCACTATTCTGGCTTTCCCTGGGAATATGGAATTGGGAAAAATATTTTCATAGCATTTTTGTCTAAATTATATTTTTCTGGCCTACTGTGGCACTATTCTGGTAATTCCCCGGGAATAGAGAATTGGGGAAAGATTTTATATGTAATTTCTGTTCAAATATATTTTTTCCGGCCTACTGACGAAAAAAGTTCAATGTAAATATTTATAAATTGGGAATAATTTTTCCATACCTAAATTGGTAGGGAAAATTATTCCCAATTTAATTTTGTTTTGAAAAAAATTAACACTAACTTTTTACCTCAGTAGGCCAGAAAAAAAAATATTTGAACTGAAATTACATATAAAATCTTTCCCCAATTCACTATTCCCGGGGAATTGCCAAAATAGTGCCACTGTTGGAATTCGTTTGGTGTAAATGTTTTCGAAACAAAGTTGGTTGGGAAACTTTTGTTCCCCAAAATTTTTACAGAGAAAAATATTTCCCAATATATCTATGCTTCAAAAATATTTACACCAAACTAATTCCAACAGTAGGCTAGAAAAATATAATTTAGACTAAAATGCTATTAAAATATTTTTCCCAATTCCCAGGGAAAACCAGAATAGTGCCAAAGATGGCTTAATCCCGGTGAACAAATTTTTATATTTATTCATTGTGTTTTATTATATTTTTATTGATGGGTTGTAAAATCAAACCTTGTGTTTCAATATTTTCTTTAAATCAACAACAAGAATCTTGCTTTTTAGATTTTTGTGTTATAAAACAAACAGAGATTCCTAAAATTTCCTAAAATAAAAAAAAATAGTTTAGGAATTTTTTTAGGAAAAAGTTGACGCGTGTCTGGAAGGTTGTGAATATTTTCCTAGACTTCCGAGTTATTCCTAAAAAACAACAACACAACTAAAAATTTCAGAGTATTGGTAAAACTGCGAACTAACGAATAAATTCCGAATCGAAATTTGTGAGGTGCATTAAAATTATAAGTTAAAAATGTATCACAAAACAACTATAACATTTCTGAAATCAGTTTGTTTTACGCTTTCAGGCACAAAGGATTGACGATTTTTGAATAAGTTTAACGATTTTTGAGTGTTCTATAGAGAATTATCGTATATCGAGTTTCCCTGAATTATCCTGGTTTTCCTAAACACCGGCCATCCTAACGGAAACTTGTTTTAGGTTAATCGCAATCTAATCTAACAGAAAATAAGTCATTTTAAAAAAAATCTATGGTCCCAGGCACTTAGGAATGACGGTTTTTAAATCCCTGGTTTTATATATTCAAAAATCGTTAAACTTATTCAAAAATCGTCAATTCTTTGTGCCTGAAAGCGTAAAACTAACTGATTTTAGAAATTTTATAGTTGTTTTGTGATACATTTTTAACTTATAATTCTACTGCACCTCACAAATTTCGATTGTATTAATAAAATTTTATTATTTCTTAATGCGTAGTTTGAAATTTTTTCGTTAATTCGCAGTTTAACCAATACTCTGAAATTGTTAGATGTTGTAGTTGTTTTTTAGGAATCACTCGGAAGTTTAAGAAAATTTTCACAACCGTCTTCGGTTCGACTTTTAGACAATTTAAAACTCAGTTCCATTGCTCCAAATATGGCCTTAATAATTTATCTTTAGTAAATACTACAGTGTTTTTGACAGTACCCCATCTTTGATATCAGATTAGACTTGTTAAGTATTCTTTTGACATTGCGCAGTCAATTATTTCTGAAAGTTTTATATATTATAAGTTTTTCCACCCAATTCTTTTTTAATTGATTACATGCAAGATACAATAAATGAGGCTGTCATCTTAAAGAAAGCAGAAATTTAATGATATTAGTTAACCAATTCAAAAAATATAGACAAAGATATAGATTACATTACACTATCAACTCTATGCAAATTCACTTGCCACTCACAATCAAAACTACATTGTAACTCATTTCGTTTATACATGCAAACTATCTGAACACGAATTTATTGCTTACTCGCACACCAACTGCCAACCCATTTTCCAGTTTTTTTCCTCATACGTAACACAATATATACACAACTTTTCCAATTTTAAATTGACTCCGACTCTTGTATATGAAAATGTATATACATTCGTAGTTTTTTTTTGTATGCATAAAACACTATTAATTTAGTTTTTGAAATAATCGGTCAGATCGATTGACATACAGCACAGTAAAATACCAACAACAAATACGAATTTGACCCCACAAGCTCTCCACTAGTCTAAAGCAATTGGATCGCGTTTCGTTTAGATTGTTTTTTTTTGCAGTAAATTAGTTAGTTTATTACAGTTCTTTTACACAACAAACTAATGCTATATACAATGAAATCAATACTTAATAGTTTTGTATAATTTATATGTATTTTAGAGTTGTCGCAATCGTTATATTAAAATACAAACACAGAATTGAAATGTGAAATGGATTAGCGGTGCTCGATCGGTTGTCGCGGTGGGTGACATGAAAAACATGTTGAAGTTTATTTTAAACTATCTGTGTATACACGTACCCAGGTAATTAAATCGATAGACTTTAAATTTCGTTACGGTTTAACACGCAACATCCAATCAACCCCAATGCCATCCACACATAAAACATATTGTGGAGTTGGCGCGATTACAAAATTTGAAAGTTATTTTATAGATAATTGATCAGAAATGAATAATTACAAAAATTAAGTAATCAAATTAAAACAAAACATAAGACAATGCCACGACGTGTGCGCACAGTACGCGTAAAAAGGTCATAAAAAGTGTATGCGGGTTCAAGCACACACTCTCGAAATATATGTGTAGCAGATTCTTATACGTTATATAATATTATTTGAGAAGATGAATCATTGCACCTCGTATATTTTTTTTAATAAGATTCGCGCGCTCATTTTTATGTCTTTTCTTCAAAATGCAAATTATCGTTGTTAAATCGCGCAAAGTGTATGTACGAGTATTATGTGTCGACGATGATGTGTGGTTGAGTCATGCAAATTTAAATGACATGGCAAGTGGCGTATATGTGCGCCCCGTTTGTTTTGCAATTAATTCAATTCAATCGGAAATTGTTGTTTTTTTTATTTATTTTTATATACATATCGTAATGAACGAGAGATGCTGTGTACGTACACACGCAGTTTGATTGAAAGGATAAGATTAGTGAATTACGTATAGAAATTGAATGAAAATGATCTCATGATGAATAATACTCGCGCATATGTGTTCTTGCGCCTACTACTTTAAACAATATTTACTAGATGGACGTACCTTAAATGAAATCACCGATTGGTAATCAGATTAATCAATATTGCAAAACTATCAATAATTTTATTTTATTTTTTCAGGTATGTCGCGCGGCTCAGATTTTCATTTGCAGCGTTTGCAGGTAACATATTTGTTTTTACAGCGAACACTAAAATTTTCAGATAAATTATTCCATGAAAAATTAGTTTGTCGAGTTTCGTAAAATTTTAACTCGTCATTATTTTGTTTTTATAAGTTCATGTCAAAATATTTTTTATGTGAGTTCGTTTAACAACAAATAAAAACAATTGATGAAATGTCAAAAAAATTTTGCTTACTTTTTTATTACTTGTGACACTATTCTGGTAATTCCCCGTGAATAGAGAATTGGGGAAAAAATTTATATGTAATTGTTATTTAACCATTTTTTTCTGGCATACTGAGGTAAAAAGTTAGTGTTAATTTTTTTTCAAAACATAGTTAAATGAGGAATAAATACTCTCCCAATTTAGATATGTAAAAATTATACCCAGTTTATAAATATTTATTTCAAACTTTTCTCCTCAGTAGAATTGGAAAAAAATTAGAACAGAAATTTCATAAAAATTCTTTCCAAAGTTCCCTATTCCCGGAGAATTACCAGAATAAAAAATGTGTAGAGTTAAACAGAGACATCTATAGTCTAATACGATAAATACTAATTTAACACGTTCGACACTCATGAGGCTTTAGCTTTTACAATGTACGCGAGACATATCTTCGAATGTTGTTAAACTTAAAAACAAAGCATAATGCGTGGATTTCACAGTGAAACAATTTTGTGCAGTAAAAAATACTGAGAAACCGTAAAGAGGAGAGTATACATATTAAAATTACGTTAGAGTGACAAAGACAAACAAATGTTGTCATAAAAAGTATTGAGTTTCATACTTTTTATGGCAACATTTTCGCCAATAAATTTTACTGATTTTTTTTTTGTTTCTTTCTAACAAGTAAATGATTTACATTTTTATGTCGTATATGCCCGATTTACATGTTCCAATTTTTTTTCCAGTAAAAAATGAAGGGTTAAGTATATTAAGATTTTCGTTTGCGAGAGGAGCACGAAACAAATTTCAGTAAAATAAAATTGGATTTTTTTCTTTTTAATTTGAGCAAAGGTTGTTTACATATGGTTGACTCTTTTTAACTAGTAACTTTTTGTTATTTGCATGCAGCTCTATTTTTCAGTAAAAAATTTGTAGGGGAAAAAAAATTGGAACATGTAAATCGTGCATTAATTGTACTGAAAAAATTGTTTCACTGTGAAATTCACGCATAATTCGTAAAAAAATAAAACAAATTTCGAAAATTTATTCAGTGTGCTAGATTCTAAAACACGGATATGTACATATAGTTAGGGGTCGTACCCCTTTTACCAGTTTTGCTACAATGGGGGCACCTCTTGCGACTCCTTACCACGTCTAGAATGTGTAATTCTTGGTTGACTTGAATTGGAAGCTCGTTGTTGAGCGGACGAGACTGTATAATTTTTTCTCGGAACTCGAATAAATGCAATGGTCGGTCTACATTGACACGAGTACCAAATTCTTCCAGCCAGTAACGAAAATGATCATATACACTGAGTTTTGAATTTTTGTTTACAAATTATAAGGATTATAGAATTTATTTTGCTAATTTTTATTAAATTAAATAATTTTACAAATTAACAAATCCAAAAATACAAAATAGAAATTCATTTACCGTTTATAATAAAAAAGGAAAAAAGGAAAAAAATGTTGCAACGAAAGTGATCATACACTAATAGTATGATCCTTAATTTTTAGGCATTGATTCTAACTTCTTGGTAACTTCCGGTGAAATTTTATCCCATTTTTTCATTATTGTTTCTTGCAACGTTTTTTTGCTGGTAATCCAGGTCAGGCGATTTGGATGTCGAATGTAACTGGCTTTGGACGTTATTCAGAATCCTATCTTTCACAATGTGTACCGTATGTTTAGGATCGTTATCTTGCTGGAAGTTCCATGATGGCATGAACCCCAATTTTTCCACGGATGGTTTCACTTGTCCGTTACAATGCCTAGGTATTTCCAGCGATCCAAATGCTCATTTATGAAAACAAGTTTACCTACAACCGACATTGAACCCTATACCATAATCGAACCACCATTATGTTAAGTAGTTGGGATGATGTGTTTCGGTTCCAGAGCTGTAGCAGGGTTTCTCCAAATTTTACCTCTCCCAATGATACTGAAAATATTGAATTTACTTACATCTGTAAAAACAACCGTCCTCCAGAAGTTGAAGTCTTTTGTTTTTAATTTTTCTGCAAATTCAATTCTTTTTTGGAATTAACATTCGAAATTAATGGCTTCTTGCTTGGGTAGCTTTATTATGTATCTTCTCCATTTCTGAAGCTAGTTTTGGAGCGCTTCTTTTTGGATTTTCTCACCAAATCTAAAAACTTTCGCTCGTTTCGATTAGAAAATGTTGCTTTTCGCCCTGTTCGCTGCCCGTTTTCAACCGATAGTGTAACGTTGAGTCTGGATATTATTTGAGCCTCTGTAGAATAGGCACTTCGGCCAATTAATTTTCCAATTTCGCGCTCAGATTTTCAGTACGTTTCATATTAATTATTATTTGGCTTTCTTCGTTGGTAGTCTCCTTTATAACACCGGCCGAACGCCTCACAATCGTTAAATTTTTCTTTGTATTCGCCTGTATTCAATATGAAAGAGATTTTAAAATAATTATGAAACATAATTTATGTAAATGATTTAAACAAAGTTAAGGATCATACTGTATAAAAACTGTATGATCATTTTCGTTACAAAAAATTCTTTATTTTTTTTTTTATTATTAACGGTAAATGAATTTCTATTTTGTATTTTTTTATTTGATAATTTGTAAAATTATTTAATTTAATAAAAAACTGCAAAATAAATTCTATAATCCTTATAATTTCTAAAAAATCAAAAGTCAGTGTGTGTTACATTTTCGTTACTGACTATATATCGAGTAAGTGGAAAAAACTTTCATGTATCGGCGGATGGAGCCGTCTCGTTTTGCCATCAAATTAACACGTCTCGTTTGTCTTTCCAGTTCAAGACAATAATATTTGTTGGGTTATGCCGTTATGAAATTTCTCCTGCTATCAATTTACGTTTTAATATGACGGGTTCAGTTTCTTGTTTTCAGGTAAACTTCCAAAGATATTTGTTTGATGAGAAAGTTGAATTAAAAATTCTGCCGGTCGACACTGCAATAATAGTGATCCATGTAGAATATATGACCCTTATCCAAATACTATCCTATACCATATGAATGGCCGTGTTCGTTTGACACCGTCCCTTTTCCGGTATAAATAAGCATATTTACTAAAAACCCAACTTTATACTATACTTGTGTAATTTATTTGGAATATATTGTCGGAATGTGACTCTTTCCCGCCACAAAAGTAGAGCTTGATCCAAAGACAAATTTTGTGGTGGTCTATAATCGATTGAAACTGTCATCATTTGTTTATTCTTAAAAACACATGCTTCTTATCACATTTTCAAATCGTATTTGACTAATTGTTTGACCAAAAATGTTTTGGATATACAGCTCGCTTTTGGTCCAAATAGTTTCGTAAGCCAGGTTTTTTATTAGGTGGCATAAGAATGCATAAGGCAAGCACCGGCTTAATCTCGAGAGACGTTGTGTCTTTCCCCCGGTAAAAATTAGATTTTGCTCGTAGTCCCTTATGAGTAAAAATATATTTAGTGCGTGCGTTAGGCCACATTACTTTTTTGCCACTAAATAATCGTCAGTATTTTTTGCAAAATACTCAATTGGTGCTGCATTGGATGGAAGATTTATTAATATTTCTTCAGCACTCGTAAACATAATATTATTGTGTTCAGGCTCAGCATTCATCAAGTCATTATCAGTTACTTCAACATTTCCAACATAATTACAAATTTAAACTACAATAAAAAAAAAGCAAATAAAAGCAAAATACATCATGGTGCAAACACACTAAACAAAAAATATATTGATTTACTCCAAAATGATTTCGGGGAGTTCCAAAAAAATAAAAATTTTGGAATAGAAAAAACTAGCGTGTCACGTATAAGTGACATTGAGTGGCAAACGTGTTAAACTGCGTACCGCAAAATAAAATTTAGCGGTGAAATTTTCCTTTTCCCTTGTGTCACTTTTATCTGTAAAATATCATTTCAATTCAGCTGCGTACTAAATAGGCATTAAGGGTAAATGAAAATAGTTTGCATACTGCAAACAATTTTTGAATCGCTGTAGACTATGCTTTCGTATTTAAAAGTAACGGGTGGGGCAAAAGTCCCGCTACGGGGCAAAAGTCCCGCTACCATTTTGATTGCGCGTCATCTTGGTTATGTTTCGTTTAGCTCAGTTTCGCTTTATATATACGCCATATATAGGTATACGCCACAAGAACTGAACCACTTACTTATCTTTTCTTTGAACAAAGTTATAGGCAATCAAAATGGTAGCGGGACTTTTGCCCCGTAGCAGGATTTTTGCTCCACCCGTTATTTCGTGTGTTTTCCATTATTTCCTCATCTACGTATGTCGCGCAGTGATCGGCAACCAATATGATTAATTCATCAATAACGAATTTCCTGCAACGGTTATCCAGGGATGCTGCAAATGCACTGCAGTTTTCTTGATTAGACGCATTTGCAATTTTACTTTTACATGTAAATTTTACTTCAATTCCTCGCGGAACCAAGAATATAATATTTTGATTGAGGAGAGAAAAATTAGTAATCAGTAAAACAGTAATGAATAAAAATTTAAACATAGCAATTTAATTGCACTTTTCTTTGTTTTTTTTTTGGAATATAGTTTATATTAAACGCATTTTTTCGGTTCACTTGAATAGACGCCTTGTAAAATTTAAGAATTTGTGAGTAAATTTCGGTGTAAGTTGCCAAAAAAAATTCCAAGATTTTCAAAATAAATATTCAGTAGCTGATCAATAATTAAAATGGGTAGAAAAGATATTTTAAATACCGCAGAAAGGGCAAAATAAAGTTCTACCATTTGGAGGGATTTTCTAACCGCATTATGGTAAAATCGAACGTATAATGAGCATGCTGTGTGAAAATATTTAAAAGACATCATAGTGCATCATATGAAATCAACTACCAAGGAAGGTTGGCGTTTAATTCAGTCCTTTCGACCAACAAATCAGAACGACAGCTGGGCCAGCACTTCAACAGTTCGTAAAGGAATTTTATGTGCTTAATTTTTAAAATTCATATATTTAAAAAAAAGACACCACTAAACAAACCCAGTGCGCAAACAACTAAAAACGGAATTTGCCAAGCAGCGCATGTCTTGGGATGTGCATCCGCATACAATGAATGGAAAAAAATTGTTTTTTCGGATGAATTAACTGATGATTAACTAGATGGACCAGTGGCACTATTCTGGTAATTCCCCGGAAATAGGGAATTGGGGAAAGAATTTATATGTAATTTTAATTAAAACATTTTTTTCTGGCATACTGAGGTAAAAAGTTAAGCTGTGTTGCTTTCGCAAAGCCGCTTAGCTTTAATGTTAAAGCCAATTTTGGTTTCAGCAATATATGTTTGTGATATTCCAGTAACGGAAAATAATTGTTCATCATAGTTCTCTAGTAAATTCTTTCCCCAGTTCCCTATTCCCGGAAAATTACCTGAATAGTGACATTGCAAATAAAAGTGCAGTGAAAAATGTATAGAGTTAAACAGAGACATCTATATTCTAATACGAGAAATATTAATTTCACTAATTAGCACTTTCGACACTAACCCATTTTTTCGATTTTTAGACAAAACTCCCATGTAAACTATAACAAGCCACTTATATGTGACATGAATTTTTGGTACCTCGATGCGTCACATATATATACAATATGCGTCCGTGAATGCCTACCCGTCACGTATATATGAGGCTTTAGTTTTTTTTACAATGTATGCGACACATATGTGTGACATGAGTCTTCGAGTGTTGTTAAACTTAAAAACAAAGCAATTCGTAAAAAAATAAAACTTTTATAATTGGTAACCAAATAAAATTAAAATGGTTACATCAACTTATATATGTATTTTAGTTACACAACATATGTAACTCGCGAGAATGGCAGGAAAGACTTTCTTCAATTGACTCAGTAGTTTTTTATAATCAGAAAAGTAACGAAAAATTGACAATTATACAAAATAAGGGGACTGCTAGAAATTGGTATGCGTGAAGTTATAACAAGTCCTCCCTCGTTAATTTTTGATAGCACCACAACAAAAAAATTTGATTACAGACATTTTTTTTTAATTAAAAAAATAGAATTAAAATTCCTTAAAAAACTAGTCGATTGATATTTTAATGGAATGGGTACAAAGGGCCGAATGTCGAAGGGCCGAATGTCAAAGTGTCGAATGTCGAAGGGCCGAATGTGGCGAAGGGCTGAATGTATCAAAAGGCCGAATGGGTCGAAGGGCCGATTTTTTGTTTTGTTTTTAGAAATATAATTTTTTAAATTTGTTGTTTTATGGAATATATTGTAAATTTTTTTTTATTAAACATAAATGAATTTTTTATGAATTTATGTATTGTATTTTACTATTTTTCATCTTTGGATTCATCATTCATGAAATTCCACGTATCCAATCAGCGATACATTTTGCTGAAAGAAAATCTTGTCATATGGCAAATGAGACATTCGGCCCTATGTCAACCTTTTGATAATACCTATGTACAAAAAATAATTGACTTTAATAAAAAAATAAAAAAAATATATTTCTAAAAAAAAAAAATTCGGCCCTTTGACCCATTCGGCCCTTCGACACGTTCGCCCCTTCGACATTCGGCCCTTCTACATTCGGCTCTTCGACACGTTCGAACCTTCGACACAATCGGTCCTTTAAAATTCGGCCCTTCGACACACGCGGTCCTTTGAAATTCGGCCCTTCGACATTCGGACCTTTGATATCATACCATTTTAATGCGTTGATTGGAATAACACGGTTTTCTGCCTTGGACGAATTGATCTTCTCACAGGCGTTTCGCATTGTAAACTTGGATTTTCATTGGGTTGTGTTCTTGAAAGTGTTGTTGTTTGTGTCATATCGTTATTTACAATCTCTTGTGGCGATTCCCTGTTTTCATTATCACACACGGGTGTTGCCGCAGGTGATCCATTTCGTAAAATACTATGGAGATCACTACGATTCTTCTTGGACGTATACGATTCTCGTTGAACAAAATTAGTTAATGAAGATTTTGTTCCGTGGAGAAAGAAAAATTAGAAAAATGTACGTTTTTACTCGCCTTGTTTTCCAATTGTTTTTTACGTGACGATATTTCATAGTCATCGGTTGATGACAAAATTCTTGGTCGTAATTGATTGTGATGTCGTCTCCAAAAACCATAGTTTGTGCCACCAAGGTACATTCTTCTCCCCAACGATTTGACGATGCAAGCTTTTCTTCCATATTTGTGGACTTCTCGTTGAAAAATCTTTAGCGTAAACTTTGTCACCGACGTTGTATTTGGTCGATATGGTGCAATATTATCTAACATTTGATAACGGTGTAGAACGATAAGACGATAAAAACTTCAATAGTGCGTTGTCACCATTGGTGCCGTCATGACTAATTTTCTTCATTGCTGTTTTGAAGATTCGGACCATTCGTTCGGCTTCGCCATTCAATTGTGGGTGAAAAAGCACTGATGTCAAATGCTCGTTGTCGTTCATACCACAGAATTCTGCAGACATACATTGAGTACCATTATCACGTACGATGGTCGATGGTAAACCTTTGGTTGCTGATGATGTTGTTCTCGTCATTGGTGCGACGAATGGAAATTTGCTATATGTGTCCACACACAAAAGAAACATTTTGTTCATAAATAGTTCAGCGTAGTCGATATGAACTCTTTGCTATGGCTCATTTGGTGTTGGCCATTCGAAATTTTTTTTGTTCGATGACTATGCGTTGAGTTGACAGTTGTCACATCTTTGACGATTTTTTCAATGTCACGGTTGATGTTTGGCCACCAACAATGTCGTCGAGCCAATTTCTTCATATGGGTGACACCCCAATGTCCATCATGTAGCAGCTTCATTGTTTTCCCTTGTATAGGCTAGAGGGAACGATAATTCGGAGATGTTCTGTTTGTAAGAGAAGGATATCATTAAACTTGTTCAAGCTATGACGATGCTTAAAATAATCTGAGTAGAACGACTCAGAGACATTTAATTTTTCTGGCCACCCATTTATTATGTAGGACTTCACTTTACGAAGTAGCGAGTGTATTGTGCTAGTAAATTGTAATCGATTGGATAATCGATAATGCGATCGTTGTAAATTTCCACCGCTGAAGACGGTTGATTGAGTGGACCAATAATTTTTTGCTGGGGTTAAATAATGAGACCAATGGCTTATGGTGGGTAGGTATTGATCGAATTTTGTAACACCGTAGATAATCGACAATGCCTCTTTTTCGATTTGCGAATACCCTTCTTGTGCACTGTTGAGTGTTTGCGAAGCAAACGCATTTGTTGGTTCAGTCCCGTCAGAGTATCGATGAGAAGTTATGGCACCAATACCGTACGAAGAAGCATCCGTTGTTAAAATCATTGGGTAATCGTTGCGGAAATGTACGAATTGAGCAGCATGTATTAACGATGATTTTAGTTCATTGAATGATTTTTCTTGCGCTTCACCCCAGTAAAATTTCACGTCCTGTCTACGTAGTCGATTAAACGGTGCAGCTACCTGAGAAAAATTATGTTAAAATAGCTCGTTTTACCAATAAAAGAGTTCGCCTCTTTCACGTTTCTCGGTCATCGTAGATTTTTTATCGCTTCGACGTTGGACGAATGCCGTTTCGGTCCATGATAAGACCCAAGTATCCGATTTCACGCTTCGCAACTTCGCATTTGTTTAGTGTAGTTTGAATCCGTTGGATTTTAATCGTGATAATTCTAACGAGATCGTCTAATTATACTGCACACAATTCTAAATCAGCTGTGATTTGCTCCATCAGTCTTTGAAAAATGCCTGGTGCACTAAATTCTCCGAAAGGCATCTTTCAAATCCACTTTTGTAAAAAATTGACCACCTTGTAACTTGTAAAATAGCTCTTCGATTCGAGGGATTAAGTGACGATCCATATCTACTTGTGGGTTGACCGTCACT
Organism: Nephrotoma flavescens; assembly: GCA_932526605.1. Lineage (NCBI taxonomy): Eukaryota > Metazoa > Arthropoda > Insecta > Diptera > Tipulidae > Nephrotoma > Nephrotoma flavescens. The sequence goes on along the minus strand of OW052222.1, from coordinate 213,929,907 downwards.
TTATAATTGGAGCAAATTCATATTCCGCCATTCGGTTTCTTCGCTGGTACGATTGGAGTAGCCCATGATGAGGTTTGGATTGGTTTTAAAATGTTTTGCGAGCATTTCATTTTTTACCGCTTTTCTTATAGCGAACGGTAAAACTCGTGGCTTGAAAAATTTAGGCTTTGCGTTTTCTCTCAAACTAATGTCTGCTTTGTACGTTGTACAATGGCCCAGGGTTCACGAATCAAATAATTTTGGATCACGGTTACAAATTTCACACACTCGATTCTCTAGATTTTCGTGAGAGGTGATTGAATTCACGCTGATAGTTGACATCTCTATTTGTCCGTTGTCATGGACAACCTGGAAACCCAATGCTTGGCATACCGTACTTGGCCACGAATCCAAAAGTTCCCGGGTAACACTTCATTGTAAGAAAATCATAACGTTTTTATCAAATTTCGTTAGGTAATCGCTAGGTCAGGATTGGTCACCACATTTTGGCGTTTGGTCATCAATCTATAAAATTATTATTTTTGGTTACGTTTTCAGCCCCGAACACTTGAAATCGAGTGGGAATTATGGGTTTTTCAAGAATTATTGCAAAAAATCATTATGTCGGGATGACTAAACGAAAAAAACTTGTTTTCAATCCTCAATGACAGTCGACCAAACGATTCCGATCGTTGAATTTATAAAATTATTAGTTTTGGTCAAGTTTCCAGCCCCGAACACTTTGAAATCGAGTGGAAATTATGAGTTTTTCAAGAATTTTCGCAAAAAATCATTATATCGAGATGACTAAACGAAAAAACTAGTGACCAATCCCAATGACAGTCGACCAACCGATTCCGATCGTTGGATTTATAAAATTATTAGTTTTGGTCAAGTTTCTAGCCCCGAAATCGAGTGGAAGTTATGGATTTATAAAATTATTAGTTTTGGTTAAGTTTCCAGCCCCGCACACTTGAAATCGAGTGGAAATTATGAGTTTTCAAGAATTTTCGCAAAAAATCATTATGCCGGATGACCAAACGAAAAAAACTAGTGTCCAATCCTCAATGACAGTCGACCAACCGATTCCGATCGTTGGATTTATAAAATTATTAGTTTTGGTCAAGTTTCCTGCCCTAGTACTTGAAATCGAGTGGAAATTATGAATTTTTCAAGAGTTTTCGCAAAAAATCATTATGTCGGGATGACCAAACGAAATCAATAACCAATCCTCAACGAATTATGAAGAACCATTAAATTGAATTTATTATATCTTATATCTTCGACTTTAGATACAATTCTTTGGAAAAGAAATGTTTTTATCTAAATGGTATATTCCAATTGGATTTTTTATTAATTTTGTAAAATGAAATTCCCAAATAAGCGACGAACCTGATTTTATTGGATTGGTACAATTTTGATTTTGTTTTTTCGCAATAAAAAGTGACCAAACGATAAAAGCTAGTGACCAATCCTGACCAAACGATGACCAAACGAATTCAATCATCACTTTTGTCAAAACCTTTAAATGGGGTGCTAGAAAGGTGTGGAACCGCATTTACTAGGCTCTTTGAAACCATCAAATGTTAGAAAAAATATAAGAAAGTTTAACAGATAGCAGTAACAATGTTTATCTGAGAGCAGGCGTGTGATCCAAAACAGTGGTGACTTGCACAGATTATATCCCGATTGTTTTGTTTGTGTTACCACTCCAAACAATAAAGACAACTTTTCCTCTGGAAGCGTTCACTTACTTTCATATCCGTGACATATATGAGAAGATAATGGTTTCTTCCGTATCACGTTGTGCATGCGATTTTATAATCGGTCGAAGAACCATTGTGTGAACCGATTATAAAAAAATCTTAAAATATATAATTGGTTATTCAATCGCGGGGCAAAGTCGTGCTCGATCACTGTTAAATTAATTTCCAGTTTTAACAAAAAGTCCGGTCTGAATGTCAATGAATGTATTAAAAAATCCAAATTTCTTTCCTTCGCAAGAATGAAGTTGGGTCAATGACTTACCTAACAAAGCTGAGCCATTGATCTCGGTCACATATATGGAGTGCAAATTTTTTCATGCGCGCACGCACTTACAAAACACATATACTGTAACCTGTAATAATTTAACCTATTAACCATATCGTAATCAGCACTATTATAAATACCAAGGCGTCCAAGACCGTAATCATCATCGGATCGTGCAATTATACGAACATAAATTATTTGCCATAAAATTATGGTGCGCTCTTACTGATTGAATTCCAATCCAATACAATACTGAAACAAAAAAACTTGATTGCAACAATTTTTTTATCTTGTTGTTGTTATACCACGTCGTGCATACTCATATTATGTCTTTAAGAAACACATAAGCTGTTTTGAATTTATTTTTGTATATATGTTTATTGTGTTAACTTAATCCGCGACAATTCACTTAGTTCAGTAATATGACAAAATATTTGCATATGCATATTACTGGACAAAATAAATGTATCTTAATATAACGTAAGATGACACATGCTTTAAGCCGCCAATTGGACAAAGGCAACATATAAAGGTGTGTCTATATGTCAAAACATAATTGCTATATACCGGAAATATTTATTGGGGGGAATGAAAATATTCCACCAAATATTGTCGCATTATATATATAGTATTCGATGTGAATATGGTGGGAGCATGTTTCTAGAAAATTTTTGCAATATTACGTGGGATCATTTCGCTCTATGTACATTATTTAGTCAATCGTGCCGAATTATTTACGTTGACACAGATGTAACGTTATCTGCACAATATAGAAACTAAACATTTTATTAGAATTCCAGCAATCAATCAAATCATGTAACTCTACATAGTATATGTCTGTAGTTGCTTATGGTATCGTCGGTGTATACCCAGAGTGAAATTTTTTTATTCTGCAATAATTAATCTTATTTACCGGCTTGAAATGGGTCAAAACTATCAAAACTCATGAGAGTTTATTTTGTGTAGTTATCTGAACGAGTCACTCACAAATAAATGTAAAATAGAAAATTTTAACCCTGCGCCGTATTATGTTTATAATATTATGGTATGTAGTTTAATTTTATGTCGAGACAAATTTCTCGTATGCCGGGGGTTACATAAACTCAAAAAAAAAATATTCACTTCCGTCTATTGTCTATACGGCTACATAATATACATATAAGATTGTGTCGTCGTTTTTGTCAAATTATAAAGGGCCTTGTACACGAAAAATTAACAGCTTTCTATAGACTAATTGCTTGACCTTACCCCGTTTAAAGTGCATGCGCACATCGCATAATTTATACGTTTAGACACGTTACGTAATCACAACAATATTTGACATATAACACCGTTTAGTGAAAGGGGAATGTTGGTATAGTAAAAAGTCCCTTCACCCGAAACGGTTTGTTGTTTATACGGACAAGTTCGTAAAAGTATGTCAAGTTAAACCAACGAAACAATCCAATTGCCGCATACCGCATTTTATGTCAAAACAATATGAGTCATTCAGCTAACTAACTATATGCGCTTATAGATATAGGCAATTTCTGTCTGTCATTCGAGAGATTTATATCGAATAAAATATTAAGTTAGGTAACCTGCTACAAACTATTTTAAATACTTGTTGTACCTTGTTGTTACATATTATTCAAGCTGTTATCAAATTTACAAAATCTTGGGTTTGGTTAAATGTTTGTTTGTGCTGTGTTTCTGTTTTGATATCATAAAAAAATTATTGAGTTGCCATTTTTGCAGTATAAATATTTGTTACTCAAAGTACGTTTATACGATAAAAATTGCGTGCAGAATATAAAATACATTTTTTACTTCACTCTTAAGCTAAATATTTTAAAGTAGCTCAATTCTATTGTTTATATATCTACATAGACATAATATTGTTACATTTTGTCCTGTCAGATCCGGTTCGTGCCACTGGATTGTGGATTTCGTTATAAATTTGGAGGTTGACAACAATACTCATAATTTACACCTCTTCCGGAATATTCATGAAAATACTCTTGGAATAATTTTCCAAATTCTTAATAACACTTAAAAACACAAGAACAAATAACTTTCTCAATTATTTATTATTAATTCACTTTCCACAATTAGGTCGATTTTTCGGCTAAATTATGAACTAAACTTTTTTGAGGCGACTTTACGCTATTCGCCGCCAGGTTACAAACGAAAAGTCTTCTCGCGAGGTAACTTTTCAATTTAGTTTTCAAATGTCAAAGGTTAGGATATTTATTTATATTTAACCGATGTGAAGTTTGTACTAAGTTTGTCCCAATCCAACAAAAACAAAAAAAAATGTTTGTGTATTTGTGGAATGTAATCATTTAGGCGACAAACAAATGTGACAAATACGTAAGTTACATCCACACGCTAATTTAAACTAAAAGTTTCAAAAGTTTGCCATACAGCTTCCAAACGTTTATGTGACTTTATGTTTTAAATCGCTTAAGGGTGCCAATTTAGGGTAATACTAAATAGAGTTGCTGGTTATTCTCATCGGTTTCACCTGTAAGGGAGCAAGATAATAGTAGTACTGATACAATCAATAAGTTTCATAAATTTGTCATGGAGCTCACTTAGGCATCCGAACGTTTGAGTGAATTTACGTCTTATATCGCATAGGGGTGCTATTTTAGGGTAATACTAAATAGGGTTGCAGGTTATCCTCATCGGTTTCACTTGTAAGGGAGCAAGATCATAACTTGTTACTCTATTTAGTATTACTACTTTACTCTCCTATGCGATATAAGACTTAAATTCACTCAAACGTCTGGATCACTAAGTGAGCTCCATGATAAATATATGAAACTTGTTAATTGAGTCAGTAATACTATTATCGTTTTTGGTTATTAGTGAAACCGATGAGAATAACGTTTAAGCCTGTTTATTACCACGCATACGCTTTGATCTTAAAAATTAGAATATTTTGTATATTTAAAATATTTATGTAAAACGTCAATTGCAATTTTATTATCTGTTTACTTTAAATACTGTTAAAGTTAGCCGATTCGCTCGAGCCGAAAAATGTCGATAATGCAGGTTCGGCTGTAACGATTAAAACATACTAACCGGAAAATGTCGACAACGCGGATTAGTAGGTAATGATTAAAATATATCAGCCGGAAAATATCGATAATGCAGATCCGGCTATAGTAACTGTCAAAGTCGGTAAGACAGATTCATACACATACTCCGCCGAAAAATGTCGATAAAGCAGATAAATAATTTTGGTGTTATTTATTAATTAAATCAAAAATGTTTATTTCGATTCATTAACGTATATTACTCAAAATTAAACTTTTTTATTAAATGCATTAAAACTATAATAAAAAACTATTTTATTACTGAGAAAACTGGATGGCATATATCAAGCAAAACTTCAACAATTTCAGGTCAATTTCCATGTGAAGAGTCACTCAATTGAATATATCACACACACACAAAATTTGAAAATTTCTAAAAATTGACCGTTTAAAGTGTCATGGCTGAAAATAGATTCAAATGAAAGGTCTGATTGATGATTGTGTGTGCGATATATTCAATGGAGTTTTTCCGGACTTTCAACATAGAAATCGACCTGAAATTTTTTTCAGGTGTGATCATCAATAAGACCTTTTATTTGAATCTATTTCCGGCCATGACACTTTAAACGGTCAATTTTTAGAAATTTTCATATTTTGTGGGCGATATCGAGTGTTCGATTGAATATCGACTTTTCCCGAACTCTTCACATGAAAATTGACTTGACATTTTTAAATGATATTTATTAGATGAAGTGCCATTTAAAATATTCTCCAAACATGTAAATATAGATGCATTTCACGCCTTACCTCCCCAAACATCTAATACGGCACTTAGAGAAATTTGGTTTGGTATATTAGTTTTAATTGTTTCGAATGAAAATTTCTTATTTTAAAATTTTTAGTTGGTTTTTATGAACAACAAAATAAAAATTTCTAATATAAATTATTACATTCCGGCATAAAATTCGTATCTGCATTATCGACATTTTTCGGCAGGAGTCGGCTAACTTTAATAGGGTTTACTTTAATTCAATTTAATATTACTTAATTATTTTTTTACGTTCAAGTTTTTATTTTGTGTATTTGCCTAAATGTCTACATTTCACAAATACATATAAACAAGTTACATTGTTTTGTTGATTTAGGACAAGCTCAGCACAAACTTCTTACCTGTATTATGAAGCGTGAACTTTTTCTTCAGTTTATCCTAATTTTTTAATGTTTATTATTAGGACAAACTTAGTACATAAGTGCAGTCCCCATGCATTATATTTACCCGGCAACAATTTTTACGTGACACTTATTTTATTTTTAAACATTTCGTAGTTTATAAAAACATTTGCAAACAATACAATTTCCATTTCATCTTCAATTATTTTAATTTAATTTAATGTTTTCTTTATCCACGAAAAGTCGACATTTTAGTATTTCGAATAGTCAGGCACTACCGGTTTTATTCATGTTACTGCCATCTATGAATGTTTATTGTGGATTACTGAGCAAATTAAGTTTAGTTCATAATTTAGTCGAAAAAATCGATCTGAGGCACACTGCAATAACACAATTTTATTTTACTTAAAATACCGTATCTTCTGATTGACTCACTCCTTGTGTTCATTGCACCATTGCGTATTTAAAAACCGACGGAACAGTCTAAACTCACCTGAACGTTCTAGATAATCTGCTATGCAAACAAACTGTTATAAGACTACCCTAATACTACTACTACTACTTAAACCTAGAGGTCTCTAATAACACAAAAAATGTCATTAGTTTTCTAAACTTTAAATGAGCAATTTTAATTGGATCTCGCCCATACTGAATTAATTGCCCATGAAACCAATAAGCGAGATTGTAACAATACAACATCATAATTCTAAAAATGTACAAAATATGTTGAGTGTTTTATTGAGCAAATCATAGTTAAAAGTAAAAGCAAATCATATTAAAGTTTATTTTGTTGCTCAATCTTTAGTTGATTAAGAAATGTACAGTAAAACCTCGATTAACAAACTAATTAGGGATTGGCCGGTCCGTTATTTCCGGTTGTTCGTTAAATCCGAATGTTTTAGAATTTAAGCGTCTTAATGATTACAACCTCATGTAATATTGAACAAATATATTCTAAGAAATCTTAAAATTTTTTGTGAAATTAAGCGACTTATAGTTTAATTTATATTTAATATATAAAGAAAACAGGCAATATTATAGATAAAGGAAATTAAAAAATTGTCAGTTAAAGATAGGTATCCAGCTCGCGTTGAAATCCAGGTATTTAGCTAGAGAAATAACAAAAAGATATCTAGCTCACGATGTCGCAGATGCAGTACGCAGCTGACGTGAAAAGTTTGTAGTTATCTCATTGAAACTCTACAAACGTTTTCGCAGCAATTTATCTGCGTAGAACAATAAAATTTAGAAAAATTTTGACAGCAAACCGAGAATTTTTTTTTAAAGAGATGAACAAAATAATTTTGAGGATTCGAACTATATTTTTGTTTTTTGTAGGACAAATAAAACAAACGTCAAAATTTATCTGTACATAAACTTTTTAGCTTACTAATTTATCTGTAATTTAGTGGAGACTTGTAGAGACCGCGTTAAAATTTATATTAGCGCGAGCTGGATACTTAGCTTTAATCCGTTAAATCGGGGTCCGTTAAATCGAGGTTTTATTGTATGAAAAAACTGTAAAAATGCGTCGTGATAATCTAGTGTCACGGCATACCCAATTTCGCAATACTAAATGACTCTCAAGTTGGAAAAGCATGTGAAGTTAGCCCAGTTTTTCATCCCAGAAAAAAAAATCTCAAACAATACTGTTTCATCTCATCCCAACTTTTTCTATTTAAAATTGTATAAAACGGAATTTTTTTTAAACTTTTTAATCAACAACAAAATATCCATCTCAGATTTCTTCATTTAATTGTTGTTTTTGTACTCTGCGTTTGACTAAGTCTGTGATCCAAATAGTTAAAAAGTTAAATATTTTAACTGTGGTAAGAAATATTTAACTTACCTCATTTTTTAACCGATTTGCTGTTCCAAATGCAACTAGTTAAAAAGTTAAAATTTTGATCCGGATTGTTGTTTTCCATTTTGTTATGAACAAAACAAACGAATATAATGATTCAAATTTTTAACTGCACCGCGACCAGTTATAATTTTTGTGGTGAATATAATCTCAAAAATTTAACTTTTTAAATTTTTATGCGGTATTTTTTTCGTTTGGAACACAGGCTAAATGACAAAAAATAATTTTTCGAAGTGAAAAGACAATAATTGTTTTGTTTTGATTAAAGATGAGAACAATATCAGTCAGTATATTGTTTCAAGTTGGTAACAGTACGGGCTTACAATGACTAAGAGGGCAGTACCAGCCGTATGGTAGTGTTGGCGCAAATGGCCAAGTTCTATATGGCCCTATATAAGAATAATAGAAAATCAAGCCATTTTCGTAGAAATATGATTTGCCGGAAATGATTGATACAGTTTTGAGTTCGTAACAGTAAGGGCTTACAATGACTAAGAGAGCAGTACCAGCCGTATGGTAATATTGGCGCAAAATGGAATATGTAACTTGGCCATTTGTGCCAATATTACCATACGGCTGGTACTGCCCTGTTAGTCATTGTAAGCCCTTACTGTTACCAACTCAAAACTGTATCAATAATTTCCGGCAAAACATATTGCTAGGAGAATGGATATTATTAATTTTTATATTGAGCCGTTACGGAAGCTGGCCAATTGCGCGAATCCTAACATACGGCTGGTACTGTCCGACTGGCAACAGTTAGTCCGTATCATGGCTTATTCGAAACATAAAGAATCATTTCCGGCAAATCATATTTCTTGGAGGTTGGTACGATTTCCTCATATTCTTGTATGGAGCCAAATGGAAGTTGGCTATTTGCGCCAATACTACCATACGTCTGGAACTGCCCTCTTAGTCATTGTAAGCCCTTACTGTTACCAATTTGAAACAATATATTGACTGATATTGTTCTCATCTTTAATCAACACAAACAATTATTATCATTTCACTTCGAAAAATTATTTTTTGTCATTTAGTCATACGCAGAGTACAAAAACAACAATTAAATGAAGAAATCTGGGATGGATATTTTTTTGTTTAGAAAAAAATTTAAAAAAAATCCGTTTTATACAAGTTTAAATAGAAAAAACTGGGATGAGATGAAATAGTATTGTTTGAGGATTTTTTTTTGGGATGAAAAACTGGGCTATCTTCACAAGCTTGAGGTGGAAAATGTCTCTGAATTTTGTTAACCGTCTTTGACACAGTAGATAGAGTGCCTGCTCTATTATTCGGTGGTTCTTTCTAGGCTCTTTCCAACATTATTATTTTAAGCTTAGTATTTAGTTCAAAGTGAAATGAAAATTTACTGCGGTTTCTAAACGTATAAACTTGTAGACTACACATAAATGAATTAGTTTATTTTACTTGAATGCATTAAATTTAATTGACTTTATTTAAAATTTAAACATATATGGTATTTAAAAAATTTGTTGATTGAAAAACACAAACAAATGTCAAAATCCCAAGTGAAAATGTGGCGAGATATTATATTCACATGAAAATATTTTAGAGAGTTTATGCGCGCCATCTTTGTTGTAACCTAAGCTAAATGTGGCTCAGTGAATTAAAAAATGCTGAAATTAAAAAGGTTGAATTAAAAACGGTGTTTTTATATGGAAAAATGGGACCTTTTTTAAGTCATATTTTTCAAAATGGATTTTCAAAATGACTTAAAAAGTTTTCACTTTAGTGTATATTATAGTAAAAGCGGTAGAAGCGGTGATTTCATTATTTTAAGTGTATCTACAAAGTTCATCAATTTTATGTTTCATAAGAAATTAAGGTTAACTTTTTCTAAATTTTTGATTATTAAAACAAATTTTAAGCAATTTAATTAAATAATGTGTTAATATATTTTTACAATGTCATTTCAGTTTCAAATAAAACGTTTTTATCATATCCTGTAAAGCACGCAAAATGTAGATACGCACTAATGCATCGTCATCGTCGATATGTCCAATACTTCACTAACCTAACTATGTAATACGACTTTGATCATTCAATTCAAATAGAATAATGCATAAAACAGAAAAAATTAAAGGAATAGTATATTGTATAATTAGGAGGAAAAGTACTGCATTCCCGGACGATAGTGCACTCCCGAACTACGGGAGTCCGGGAATGCACTTTTCCTCCGAATTGTACATACTATTTTTTCTCCGATCGGACTTTAAAACGAATATAAACCGAAAATAATTTTTAGTATTATTCATTAATTATCATATTAAGAAATCAAAACAAAGTAAAAAATCGAAAATAACATAAAATTATTGCTTAGTTAGCCACGACATCATAAGACATAAATACATTTTTTTTTTTTTTTCAAAAGTATTTTCCCGGCCTAGGCCAGAAAAAATATTCTCGTACTATTATTACTTGTTGCTTAGCAACAAATACAACATACTGGTATCATGGGCTTTTCGTTTCGAAAAAACAACGGAAAGATATATTTTTTCCTACGATCGCAGAAAAAGTATATTTTCTGTGAATCCCCGAAATAGTAAAGGAAACAATTTCCTTTGAGAAAGAGAAAAATGCAAAAAAAATCCTAAAAATTAAAATTCCGTTAATTGGATGCCGGATAATCGGCCTTTTACTGTAATATGAAAATTAAAGCCATTTAAAACTTTCAACTAATGCTTTAATTAATGAAAGTATGCTTAATATTTCATTAATCATTGCAAATATGTAATTTCAAATTTCAATATAAATCAAAAAATACATATGAAAGAAAAAAAAATCCCAAAAATCAAAATTCCGGTTAACTGAGTGTTCCGGTTGATTGGATGCCGGAAAATCAGGCTTTTACTGTAATATGAAAATTTAAGCCATTCAACATTTGCAACTAATGCTTTCAAGTTTCATTAATGAAAATGTGCAAAAAACAGTTATAAATTTCAAAACGAAAAAATGCATATGAAAGAGAAAAGAAAGAGGAAAAAGCAAAAAAAAAATCCCCAAAAATTAAATTTCCGGTTAACTGAGTGTTCTGGTTAGTTTGATGTCGAATAATCAGGTTTTTACTGTAATACGAAAATTAAAGCCATTCAAAATTCATCTAATGCTTTTATTAATGAAAATGTGGAAAAAAACAATTGCAAATTTCAATATGAACAAAAAAAGCATATGAAAGAGAAAGGAAAGAGAAAAAAGCAAAAAAAAATCCTAAAACTTAATTTCCGGATACCTGAGTTTTCCGGTTAGCTGGATGCCGGATACTCGGGCTTTTACTGTAGTATATTTTTACGTTTTACTTCGGTTTTAAATACACATTTTATTTCATTTTCAAAAGGACTTAAAAAGACACGTCATTTATAAACACACTTCTTAAATCATTTTCAAAATGACTTATGATATATACATTAATAGTCAGTTTTTTTTATTTCATTTTCATTACAGATTTTAAGTCAATTTTGAAATGAAATAAAAACGCTGGTTTTAAGTCCGAAAAGCACCTTTTTTAATTTAGGGAGCCCTAAGCATCCAGCTCGCGCTAAGATAAATTTTAACGCGGTCTCCACAAGTCTCCACTAAATTACTGATAAAGTACTCAGTTTGATTTGACGTGAAATCTTCATACGATTTTACCAAAGTGAAACTAGAAATGGAAAAATCCATTTCTGTTTTCATTTTGTAGTACTCAGTTCACCAGCGAAAAAGCCAAGTGTTATCAATACATCAAAGATGGAGCGCATAAACTCTCCACATAATTTTCATGTGAAAATAATATCGACTCGGCACATTATTTTTACGTGAAATTTTGACATTTGTTTGTGTTAAAAATTTTTAAATACCATAAATCTATAAATTTTAATTAAAATCAATTTAATTTAATTTATTCACGTAAAATAAACAAATTCATTTATATATGTCTACAAATTTATACGTTAAAAATAAAAACTCTCCCAATAAAATTTCATTTCTATTTCACGTGTAAATAAATAGATTTTTTGAGACCGCGGTAAAATTTTGTTTCACTTTGAACTGAGTACTAAGCTTTAGTTAGTAAGTTTTATATTATTTGTCCTACAACAAACAAAAATGTACTTCGAAACTATTTTCATAGTCTAGAAAATTATTTTATTCATCCATTTAAAAAAAAAAAAATGTTCACGTTTTGCCGGCAAAATTTTTCTATTTTTTATTGTTCTAGGCAGATAAATAGCTGCGAAAACGTTTGTAGAGTGTTCACTAGCGCAGTCTATATGTGAATAAGATAACTATATTTGGCTTTTTCGCTGGTGAATTGAGTACTTCAAAACGAAAATAGAAGTGGAAATTTTAATTTTTTTACTTTGGTAAAATCGCTTGAAAATTTCATGTGAAATCGAACTGAGTATTAGGCTTAAGTTGTAAAGTGCGACCCGAGCCGAGGTTAATCGATTCTGGTATAAACTGAGTTCTTTGTTAGAAGATAGTTTAAGTGAATGAAAAGAAATATCTAAAGAACTAAGCCAAATGAGGATCTCGGTATCCATCTAAAATTACCTGAATTAATTTTTAAATTGTTCTGTGGCGACCCAACAAAAGTTCGTAGCTTTTTCGAATCTTTTGAGCTTATTTAGTTTTAGTATTTTGAAAGTTATTGTAAGAGCTCTGGGGACGTATTCTTGAAATCGGTGGATATTTCCCCAATCGGAATACAATTTGCTTTGAAATTTTCTATATTATTCGAATTTTTCGCCGGCTACTTAAATCGTTTTTTTAAATATCTTTTCTTGTTTTAAATTAAGAAACATAATTTTTCCCCGTACTTATCGAAAAATTCCGACTGGGTAAATCGATTCGAAATTATTCGCTTAGTAGGGAGACAAATATTAGTTAACTTGAAAATAAATTTGAAAAAATGATTAAAGTAGCCGGCGAAAAATTCGAATAATATAGAAAATTTCAAAGCAAATTGTATTCCGATTGGGGAATTTTCCACCGATTTCAAGAATACAGCCCCTGGTGCTCAGCCATTCGAGGATTTAGAGTATTCGGCTGCGAGTTATTATTTGAGCATTGTCGAGGGGCATATTAAGAATCAGTTTCTCAAAACCTTCTTATTGAGTTTAATTTTCAACTTTGATCTCTCTAGGCTCTTGGTCTTCCCACTGAATATACTGAGATGATTTGTTTATTCATTTATTTGCCTCAAAATTTGATGATTGCAACAGCATGCAACAATGGGATCAACTCTTATCTCGCCTTTGTTGAAGTTTTAATGTGATAGAGAACCTTATCGTGAGTGAGTTGAAATCAAACAAAGCAAACGGTAAAAACAAGTAGAAGAATTAAAAATTTATTCAAATTGCTTACGATCGAATCACAGTGGGAATAATCCTGTTGAAGATCGTTATTATAGCAAGGGACACTATCATAGACTTCCTCACACCACTAGAATTCCTAAGAAAGCCCAAAGTACGTTAATAGATAAAGTACCATCACCCATTTTCCCGCATCTTCACAGCCTGCTCTCAAAAAACAAGATTTCTTTACTTGCGTTCTACGGTTAATTTCATTCATCGTTAGCGCCCAAATAGCGTTTATGATGAGCTAAAATTTTCGACTCAAATTGGAGGTATTGGTGAATTTATAGAGGACCACTATTGTCAAAAAAAAAAACCTCAAAAAATTGATCGGTTGGTCAAATTAAATTAGGTAATAACCTTCTTTCTTCTATCTAATCTGCAATCTAGCAGATATGAATCTCTGTCCACTTATTTGTTGTCTTATTTATGTTGCTGATCTTTTTAAGCAGATCTAATTTAAATGAATCAAAACAAGTCCAGGTGCATTCTCCAGCCTGCGAGTATGATATTTCGAAAATGGTATTCAAATGATGCATTTTTCAATTCATTCTTGGCGATATTCCCGTAGTATTGTGGAAATATAAGCTAAATGGAGCTGGCCTTCCACTCTTGGTGTGGACCATGGTGGACCTTCGCGAGAATCTGCAAAAACTACGAGCAACCTACATTCCTTGTACAAATATCGAAATCCAACGAAAAGCCAAATACTCGTGCATAGTGTCGCACATGCTAGTCAGAGTGCTTACGATGCAGCTGCGTATGTAAAAATTAACACATCTTAGATGTTACCGTACCATTATTATGCCCGAAATCATGCGTTGCTATCGTTAAACAAACCTTGCCTTGAACTTCTTGTGGTAGTTGAAATTTAGTAGCAAAAAACAATTAGTCAGGCCTAATCGCAACTTTCTATATTGCATTGGTTAGACCTTTCGTCGTCCCTTTGGAAAATATTTATTGATAATCGAGTTTCAAACATTCAAACCGTGGTTTCAATAAATTACTGCCGGCATGTCGAATCGAACTTCAACCCGGCTGATTTAATCTCGTGTGTGGATTACTCCCAGCAGCTCGATTCTGGTTGTTCCTATAGGAAAAGGAATTAGGAAAAATAATTTCATAGTATTTTTGTCAAAAATATCAATTTCTGGCCTACTGAGAAATCATGTTTGATCTAAAATTTTATAATTTAGGAATTATTTTTTCCGTATCGAAATAGGATAGGAAAAATATTTCCAATATAATTTTGTTTTTGAAAAAATTTACACTAACTGTTTACCATAGTATGCCAGAAAAAACATTTTTGTGACAAAATACTATGAAAATATTTTTCCTAATTCCTTTTCCTATAGGAAAAACCAGAATCGAGCTGCAGAACATTTAATTAATTCGGTGTATGGTAGCATCGTCCTACTTTTCCTCAAACTATTGACGGGTCCTGCCATGCACAAGCTTTTTTTCTCACTATTCGAAATGCTATAAGTTAAGTTCTACGTCATACTGGATGGATATCTTCATCAGAAGCTGCAAATGGTGTTGAACCAATTATACGACCGGTACAATTGACATGGTGGTCTATTTAATTTTTCTTTTTTTTTCTTATACATCGAAGCCGTTTCCAGCTAATCACATGTTTACACTGCTGCTTTGCACTTATTTTTACAGACCTCATCTTCACATTGGCCCTCAAGGGCTACTGCTTGCCGAGCGATGTAATTATAGCCGATAAATGTACGACATATCGCTTAAAAGATGTTTAAGTACAGCGTGAGTAGCGCTGGCGCAATACCGATGTTACTGCAGCAGAAGATGAGTGACATTCCTTTTGAAAGAGATTCTCGGGTTTCTACTACGTGTGTGTTGAGTACTATGGTTCATTCTATATACATTTTACGATCCGATGAAGAGTTCCAATAAAGGTTTTCTTGCCTCATTACGGAATTAGTCATGAGAGTATTAAAACGATTTATTTAGAAGATTTAATAATGTAGGGCTTCATCGACCTTAGTACCACTAAATAATTAATGAGCCCCTTGAATGGTTTATATTGAATGCCTCCATCAGTGACACGCGATGACAATTCACTATATTGTGACTTCATTAACATCTTGTTCAACTTACGGTAGTTCACGCCGAGCCTTTTCTGTCGTATTTCTTTTTGGATAGCACAAAAACTGCCTCCATAGCCCGTTCCGTGTACATGGTTTTTTGTAGATCTGACGAATTAAAACTTTGAATGATTCATTTCTTGATGAAGTGTTGCCATTTGTATATGTTAAACCTTAAAAGCGAGTATTCTATATATTTGGATGTGATAATCAAGCGCTTTCAACTGGATCACTATCGAAATCTTGGATTTCAAAATCCTTAACATCAAAATTCCGAAACTCAAGATCTCGGAATTTGCTGCCGCTTGCTGATAGAACGCAATTATGGCTTAACCGACTATGAACAAGTATTGAAAATTCTAACATGAATTTTAAACTGTAATTTAGAATAGGACTGATATTACGAATTTTGAATGCAATTTTAGAATATGAACATACCGAATGCAACAAGGCAGTTTCTTAACAGATTTTAGTCAAATAAAGATTGCATGATGGGAAAGATCCAAAAGACGTAGTTTTGTAATTTGGTTTTGTTGAACCACTGAAGTGGTTCAACAAAACCAAATTACAAAACTGAAGCTGAGTAGCCTGGCTTTGGACGGGCGAAATTATAGAAATTGAATGATGCTAACTTTAAACCAGTCTTGAATTTTTCTATTGATCGACTATCGTAAGCGTTTTTTTCCAACCGGGTTCCACTTTGTTCACTTGTTTCACCAGCTCTAGAAGAAGATGTTCGTTTGATAACGCATCGTTTGATAACGGATCGTTTGATAACGCAATTCGTTTCGTACAATATTTTAGAGTCAACAGTATTCTCTTCCGTTCGCTGAGGCGATTCCATTCCCAATGGCAGACATTTTTTGAGGGCCACCTCAATTGATGATTGTGAAATACATAAAAAAAATAATACCAAAAATTTACATTGTTAAATTTAAAAATATTCCAATTGGATTTGTTTTGTGGTGAAATTGAAACATTTTTATATAATCTTTAACATTTATATTAGATAAGTCCCTAAGTTCCTAATAGTGTCGCTGTAAAGATAAAATAATTTTCTAACGATTTGAAATAAACACGAGAAAATCGTAAAACGATTTACTAAATTTTTTTAAATTCTAAGGAAGGCTATTTTAGACTATGTTTCTACTTTTATATATCCGATCCTAGAGATGTTCACGGGGTCCCACCTATATGACCAAATAGCTAAATCAAAACCCCACGTGTGTAGTGAACAAGATTTATTTATGATGATTTTTAACAAGTCCAGCGCATTTTTAAACAACTATAGTTTTTGATTTCAATCTATTTTCTAATTTTTCTGTTACCGCTCCTACAGACGTTCACAGTTTTTAAAATGATATTTAGGATAGCGTAGACAAAGTTGTAACACTGAAATGAACTTGGATAGTTTAAAATGATATTTACTGTGCCATAATTACAGAGTACTTAGAAATTCCATAAATTTTAATAAATTTTCAAATTTTATTTCATCGATCCTAGAAATATTCACGGGGTCTCATCTACATGGCCAAATAGACCAGTCAAAACCCTATGAGTGTAGTGAATGGGATGAAATTATGATGATTTTTAACTTGCTCAGAGACATTTTTACGTTTACGGTTATATTCCACATACCAGAAATGTTCACGGGAGCTCTTTCATATATTCGAATAGGTCAGAAAATTATCGATCAATATTGTGAAAACGGGCGAAAAATTCATTTTATTCATCAACATAATTTCCTTCTAGAGCGATACAATCAGTCCAACGCCTCTCTAACATTTCGATGCCTTTTTATAGAACGATATGTCTTCAAAATAAGTTTCAGTTTCTGCAATCACTTCTTCATTGGAGTCAAACCTCTTTCCTAGCGTACGGAATCATCGACGCGTTGTCGTTTTTAATCCATTGTAAGCAAATGCGGTACCCAATTCGAACACAGCTTTTACATGGACAAATGTTCGTGCTAAATATGATCAACACATCCCACTACTGATATCTGTACAATGTCAGCTCACGCAACTTTACTTTACCACATTTCAAAACAATTTCGTGGATTTTTTTATGTTTTCTGAAGAAACAGCCTCATTTGGGCGTCAAGACCGTGGTGCATCATCGGTGGTTGTACGACCATGTTTAAATGCAGCATACCAGTCAATGATGGTTGATTTTCCTGGTACAGAGTTCCGATGACACTTATCAAGCCACTGCTTTGCTTGAACGGTTTTTTCCATCAAAAACAGTATTTAATCAACACACGAAAAAGAAGGTGGAAATCATCATTGGTTTTCACAATATTGATCGATAATTTTCTGGCCTATTCGAATATATGGGATACAACCGTAAACGTAAAAATGTCTCTGAACAAGTTAAAAATCATCATAATTTCATCCCATTCACCACACTCATAGGGTTTTGATTGGTCTATTTAGTCATGTAGGTGAGACCCCGTGAACATCTCTAGGATCGATGAAATAAAATTTGAAAATTTATTAAAATTTATGGAATTTCTAAGTAGCCTGTATGGCACAGTAAATCTCATTTTAAAATATCCATGTTCATTTCAGTGTTACAACTTTGTCTACGCTATCCTAAATAACATTTTAAAAACTGCGAGCGTCTGTAGGAGCGGTAACAGAAAAATTAGAAAATAGATTGAAATCAAAAACCATAGTTGTTTAAAAATGCGCTGGACTTGTTAAAAACCTTCATAAATAAATCTTGTTCACTACACACGTGGGGTTTTGATTTAGCTATTGGTCATATAGGTAGGACCTCATGAACATCTCTAGGATCGGATATATAAAAGTGGAAGCATAGTCTAAAATAGCCTTTTTTAGAATTAAAAAAAGTTTAGTAAATCGTTTTATGATTTTCTCGTGTTTATTTCAAATTATTTTGAAATTATTTACAGCAACACTATTAGGAACTTAGTTACTTACCTAGTATAAATGTTAAAGATTATATAAAAATGTTTCAATTTCACAACAAAACAAATCCAATTGGAATATTTTTAAATTTAACAGTGTAAATTTTTGGTAATATTTTTGGTATATATTTCACAATCATCCTCAATTGTATGGGGCCAACTCGACCCAGTGGTCCAACTCCTTCAAATATACTACGAAAACCAGTTCATTTTGGTATAAAATGAATGAATGGTGTGGAAACTTATAAGTAGGGTTCGCTTGATCCAGGAGAAGGAACCCTTCGATTCGAGCATGTCACTAATTTCTTATAACCCCTTCCCTTTATTCATTCCCGTGATAAAACTACAAAAAAATTAAATTTAGTGAAAAATTTGTACCGAGGCCATTAGACCACGGGGTCCAGCCCCTTCAAAAATATCGTAAAAATATCAAGTCGGTCGGCTGCAACGAAAAATTACGAAATCTTGCTTATTTTAGAATAAAATCCCTAGTCGACATTTTTGCGTATTTACCATTTGCTGTATCGCTGAACTTCGAAATAGTGGTTGTCAAAAACTCCGCTGTTTGTGTGTGTCTGTGTATGGTGTGCGCATTTGGCCATGACGAGTAGAATTCGGTTCTGAATCAACTATGGCCAAATTTGGTATGTGCCGGCCAGCATTAGGAATATAACATAAATTTTGGATCTTGTTCTGAAATATAGGCCACGTTGAATATAATTTTGCTGCTAGAATGTTGGTCAAATTTAGATTGTAGGATGTGATTAAAATTTTGATTTGAACTTGCTTGAATCGAATTCAATTTTTTCTTAAACGAGATTTGTCAAATAATCTCTATTTGTAGTACCAGGATTGGGATTGTAATATGAATTTTAAATGGTTGGAATGTACTTGCTGATGGTCCCATTTCTTAAACCATTTTGAACAAATTTGCGATTAGTGCTGACATACGTGAAATTATGGGTTTAAGATTGATTTGATCATATTCAATTTATAGAATCTGATTGGTATTGTGACATGAATTTTGAATAACTTCTGGAATTAGGCTATGTTGACTGGAATTCGTTCATTTCTTAACCAATTCTAAGTGTAAAGGCTCAGATCTGTACTCAATGAAAGTCGGCTAGTTGTTAACCGATTATTGTCAAATTCGACTTATAGGATAAGATTAGTAGTTTATCACAAATGTTTAGAAAATTCTGAAATATGGTTAGGCTGATTGGAACTTATGAATGATCATTTCGTATTTTAAGGAAACAAATGTCTATAATTTGTTCAGATACCAAAATAAAACAACGGTATTACAAAATATATAATCATTGTAAGCTCAACCAGTGTTGAACGTAAAGTTCTGACCGCAGTTTATTTTTTTCAACACATTGCAGCTGGTGAGTTGCATTAACAAAGAGGAATCTTCTGATATGAGTATACGAAAAAAAACGTTGTGAAGATCGGGAGTTGCGAATAAGTGACAGTTTAATTCATGGTCACCTAAAGATAGTTCACACGAATCGTCTCACCGGGGTAACAGTTCCAAAACCGATAGCGTGGTGAACCAATGACATCATCTTTCCACTGTGTTATAAAGTTGTTATGACTTTCATTGTCCACCATTGCAAACATCTCAAATACATGATCCCCTTTGGTCTTTTTCACGTATTCTTTCTAAAGACCTTGAATTCATTTTAGCGATGGCATTTTTTTTTGACAAAGGCCCTTGTCTTTGTTCCACCTACATGACCTTAATTTTCTCTTCTTTGTTTTTTCGAAACCACCGATTGCCATAAAGAGCTCATTTCTTTGTATAGAACTTGAGTGATTGCATTTTTGAATCTTAAAACAACTATTTGAAAGTTTGCAGTTTAACATATTTCAGTTTAGGAAGCTTTTTAACTTCATTTGATGGTCACTTCACAAATTTATATATAATTTGCATTAAAAACTATTTTGACATCATAACAATTAGTTTTTGCCAAACAAACAGTAATTGAAAACTATTTTGTAAGACATAGCATTGACCGTATTTAAGTGATCAAATCAATTTTAAAATGTTTAGCAAATTTGAAATGTAATTTTCAATTAAAAAAATATTATTTTAAAAGCATTTTAACAAAACTAATTAAGTGCGAGATTAAATCCAAACAGGAAACGATCATTCATGATCGTATCTCAATTAATGGACCAAAATTGATCCTCAATATTGTGGTTTTATCTGCGATCGCTTAAATCGAAATAGTTTTGATCTAGTTTCTTTAGTCCTTCGCATTTTATCTTATCACCTCGATCATAATTGTTTGTTGTTTATACGAGATCGCGCGGGTCATCACAGGGTTATTTATTTGATTTGAAAACAATATCCATTGTAGTTCTTAAAAATAAAAAAAATATTTATTTGGTTATCTTTCGTTTTTAATTTAATCGAATAATACAACAACAACAACAACGCCAATAACAAATTTGTGCGAATTTTAATTTATTGGCACGGTACCAATCCATTATTATTAAGAACGACACAAAACTTTCCAAAATACATTTTTAAATATGTTGGTTGTATATATTTTGAAAGGATTTGGTTTCGATTTGGAATGACAAAATTTGCGCGCGAGATTCGCGTGCTATGCAATAATTTACAATCGTAATTTAACGCCATTGGCATTTAGCAAAAAAAAAAAACAAAATAAAAATCATAGACTCAATTAATTTCTAATCAAAACGATTACGTTTAATTTTTATAATACGAAAAATTGTGTACGCGATTTTACCTTGATGCCGCCACATATAGTTTACAAAAATCAAATTCACTTTTGATCTCATCGAAGCGCACAAGAAGCACGCGCACGTATGTCTACATAATCGCAACAATATTTCGGCGTTGTAAAACCACAATAATAAGGTATATCTTTCACCCCCGCCTACATACCGTAATTAATTGTCGTCGTCGTCGTCGTCATTGTTGTGGCTTGGTAATTTTAAAATGTAATGTAATCTTATGTGTTTGTATATACTTTGTGACATTTCAATATCTCGCCATTTTGCTATTTGTGTATAATTTTTATTGTACTCTAACTATGTACAACACTATTTTAAATACTACATTATAAACTATATACTATAAAACTATTCTTGTTATTATTATTACTATTGTTAATTAAAAAAAAGTCTTATATACGCGACTGTAAGATTTTAACTTTCATTTTTTCCTTGCTTATTATTTTTGTTGTGTATATTTTATAACACTGTCAGTGGCCAGGTAGGCGTTAAAATTTTATTACATTTTGTTAAAGGTGGCTAGCAACTGTTCGTTGCTTGCTCTCCGTTCTATTGGACGTTTATAAAATGCTCGGACGGTTACAAAATCCCCTTTCATAATGTGTTTTCGTCTCATAAATAAATTTGAGTTGTTTGATCGTAAACTCGTTTCTCTGTGTAAATTAAAAACATCTGAGTTTCTAAAATTTTTACCTCAGATGGTATACCCAAACTGCTCAGTTGGATAATCCACCTTCTAACGAGGCCGGCTCAATGGATTCACGACTCAGCAAGAAATCGAAAATGTAGTTAGCAACGAAATCGCCAAGTCAAAGAAAGAAAATGAGGGACGAAGAAAACCAGTCTGATAGAAGTTCTAGAAACTCCTCTTACTAGTTATAACGGAATCAGCATACTTGCCTGAGTTCCAAACAAAGAAAGAGGGACTTGCACAGTAGAAACTGCTTGGATGCACAGACAAAAGAAAAGATCAAATAAAAAGCGAAGAGCAAAATTTCTCGCTAGGGATTGGGCAAGCAAAAGTTAATGAAACTGCCGGATCTGTGCCTATACCTCAACATCACCAGCAACAAGAACAAAACAAGGCAATAAAGAACGAAAGCATAAATAAGTTAGATCAGTTTTCTGAAATTTAAGCGGAAATAGCGATTTTTAACAAAAACCCGTTTTCAGTAAAAAGTCGGACTCTGTACAGCCTAGATGGATTGATTGATCGGGAGGAAACTTTATATCTCAGTATTGAGAAAAGCTCATCAGGGTCAATAAGGCATGTTGAGAGAAAACGCAGAATAATCACTCTGAAATATTTCCAGACACCGATGCAGTAAGGTTAATTTTCTACATTTTTGTATTTTTTCTATTTCAAATAAGACATTTTAGGTTAAAATGAAGCAGAATTTAAAAGATTTTACAACATTATAGTTCTCCGATTGTTTGGACCTCACATGTGGTAATCGAAATAATCATACAACAAAATCAAAGCAGAGCCCTGATTTTTCTTTTGTCCTTCGAGCCGGATCGCATGCTACTTGGCTCCCACCCATGATAAACCAACTAACCTTGTCATCCCGGTCCCTGCATTACAACTCTGCCACAAACAGACGCTGATGGCATACAACAATGGTTCATTCTGCATGCCGTCCATTTGAATATTAAATATCAACGACGCAACGACAACCAACAATACAATTAAAGCTCCTACATCTAAAAAGAAACTGGTTCAAACAGCAACAGCCATGGTGACCACAATGGCAATTCCAGGAAAATTACAATTATTTATTGAGAATGACGAACTAAACGATATGGTCCCTGTAACACCTCCAATCAAGCAAATCAGTGGTGTATTCTACCAACAACTATATGGCATCATGTAAAGTCAAAAGATAATCCTGCACACATAGAGTGGGATAGCCCATTTAGCTCTCGCTAACAAAAATTTATGATGGAAAGGTCCCCGTGATGGATCCCAATGTTAGATTAGATGGGAATCAATCCGATTCAAAACGTTTGCAGCCGGTAGAATTCCTACAACAAGAAGTATTCTACTAACAACTACAAGGCATCTTGCAAAGCCAAATGACAATCCTGAAGTCATGACGTCATGTGGAACAACCAAATAATTTAGCGACACGCAAGTTTCAATAAATTAAAACGCATCGTAGCATATTACTGGCTTACAGCCAACAAGCCAGGGCTACCGTCGAAGAGAGAAGTCCAAGACGTAGAAACTACAATCCTCAAAATCATCCAGGGACAAGATTTATATAATGAAGTTCACTGCCTCAACGCCTCAAGGTGTGCCAAAACAGTAGAATAAAATGAAGCGGACACTAGACCTACAAAGAATATATGTATAGCTCCATTCATGGTAACTAAGGTGTGCCAGGCGAGCGATTGTGGTGTGTACCGATATTTACTCCGACAACGGAACTTACTATCTCGGAGCGAATGCTGTATTAAAAATAAATAACACTCAGGGGTGTACTACGAAATCCCGGTTTTCAAAATCCCGGTTTTCTTTTTTTCTATAAGTTCTAAAGTCTTGATACTTGAAAAAAATATTTTTTATTAATTCGAGTCGGCCGGACTAATAATATTTTAACCTAAAAATAAGCTATCTTGCCCAAAAATTTACTAGAATAATTTGTTTGTTTTCGAATTTGTTTTCGATTAGAATTGATTATAGAGGCGGAAGCCGAATGTCAAAATTCCACGTATCCAGTCAGTGGTATATTTTGGTGAAGGAAAATTATATCAAGCAAATTCATTAATATTTGATCAAAAAATAATTACGAAATATTCCTTAAAACAAATTTAAAAATTATAGTTCCAAAGACGAAAATTAACCCCTTTGGCACATTTGGCCTTTCGACACATGCGGCCCTTCGAGACATTCGGCCCTTCGACACATTCAGCCCTTGATATCATACCGAATTGTAGAGGCTTCAATAATTCTCGCGCGCCCTACTCTCGAGGGCTTTTAGAAAAATATTCCAGAAGATCGGGGTTCAAAAACAGGTCGGGAATAAAGGATCAGTTTTACTAGTTTTATTCTAAGTGAATGATTCGAATACAAAACTGATTTTTTGATATAGTTCTAGAATACGTTCGATAGGGATGGAACTTGACCATTTCTTTCTTGACCATGCTAAAACTCTACATGTAAGGTCTAAATGGGATTCTAAAATGATTTTTTGTTAACGCTCTAGAATATGGCCATTATAGCGACTTGGCTGTTTCTTGACAGATTATGATACAATTCGACATGTGTGATGGAAATAAGATTCTAAAATGATTTTTTGACTAAGTTCTGAAATATATCGCCTTTTTTGTTCAGATACGCAGGGCTTTATCAATAAAAGATTTAATAATCCCATTTAGATCGTGCCAAATTTAAACATAATCGGTTAAAAAATGCCAAATTCCATCTCTACTGACCATCCACAGCTTTATCAAAAAACCATTTAAGAACCCCATTTCAATCGCACGTGGCGAATTTCAACATAATCGATATAGAAATGGCCTAGTTCTATCCCTAATGACAATATTCCAGAACTTTATCAAACATTTTAAAATCCCATTTAGATCCCACTTGTCGATTTTCGACATAATCGGTTAAGAAATAATAAATGTAGTGTCTGTGTTCTCCGTACAGCTCAGACGGATTGATTGATCGGGGTGAAACTTCGTACTTAAGCTTTTTTCATAAATCGGAAAATCCTAGTGTTTTTAGCCGAAATCGGTCCATCGAAAGTGGGAGCTTCCATAGAGAAGCACTTATTTTGAAAATTTTATATACGAGAAAACGGTTAAAAACAAAATGATTGTAAATTAATTTTCAAACAAAATTAATTCAGATTATTTTTTTAAATTTTACCGGTAATGACGAGTCTAGAGAAAAAAAACCTTAATTTCGTCAAAAACTCGACATCTCTAAGTCCAGGCGGATTGACTATTGTGAATAAATCTTCATACTTAACCTTTTTCTATTTCTTGGGAGATCGTTTGTCACGGTCGCTTGGTTGTGGCATTATAGTATATGGCTGGAATCGCAAATAAATGCTTGCATCCAGTCCGCTTCCTGAGGTTGTCCTACCGTTTAGTTTCCATATGGCGAAATACGCTTCTATTGAAATATTTTTTTTATGCATGTAAAATTTGTCAGCTGTCGGTTTTTGGTTTGCTATGAGTGTATCAGTAACATTACTTAAAATCGTATAAAGAGAATCACAGCAAATGACAGCTAAATGAAATGCTCGACAAAAGATGGCGTTGGACTAAGCTTTTTCACATTAAAAAAAAATAAAATGAAAACAGCGCAAAAAATGAGTATGATGTTGATGGAACAAGGAACATAAAAAAACACAAAAGCAAGGTTCGATTTTTATTCGGTGAATCGCAGTGGCAATCGGAAAATGATTGGATGAGTAAAAAAGTTGTAACGCAAACTATAAACTTAAAACAAAAGTAAAACAAAAACCGCTGTTTGTCTTTGAGTAAAAAAAAAATTAAAGCAGCGCACGGTGGATAAACAAAGAAAAAGGAAAACCAAAAAAAGAGTAGGCGATAAACTCAAGAAGTACTGAGTCGCTTTTGATTTCGATCGATCAACTCAACTTAACTCACTACTGCACCGATTTTGATAAAAATGTAAATATATTATTTTCTATGGGTGATAAGTGGGTCTGTTCTGTAAGGTTTAGTTGAAATTAGTCCACCGAAAGTGGTAGCATCCATAGAAGATTATTATCTTAAGAATTAGGTTCAAATCGGTCCACCGGAAGTGACAGCTTCCATAGGAGATTTTCGATCGAAAAACTCAAGGACTTACGGCACCGATTTTGATAAAATTATTTGTAAGTCTTGCTCGAAATCGGTCCACTGGAAGTTGCAGTTTCCGTAGAAAACTTTCCATTTAAGAACTTTTACACTGTTTTTAGTAAAAATTTGTACGATCGAAATCGGTCCATCGGAAGTGACAGTTTCCCTAAAAGATTTTAGGTAAATAAACTCAAGAACTATACTGCGCCGATTTTGATAAAACCTTATACATATGTTCGGGAGTACCAATTTCAGACAAACAATACCAATTTCTTCAAATATATTTTCTGGGGAATAATGATCACGAAGTCGACACAAAACGTGAAATTACTTCGGGAATACATCGCGATATTGTTCAGCCTTTACAAAAGTTATTTCGTATTAAAATAACGTCAATTGTAATCAGAAGAATACATTCATCTCCGAGATACAAATAATAACGATGGCAATATAGTTAGCCTTGGCCAAATTACAATTTTACCAGCAACTTACACCTGAAGTCCGAAACACATGCATGAATATGCGCAGGATGCGATGTCATACGTCCGCAATTATGGACGTCTCGATTTATTCATCACATTTACATATGCAATCCGAATTGGGCAGAAATTAAAAATTGCTTATTGCCAGGACAATCTCTTACTAATCGACATGACATCACTGCACGAGTGTTTAAACAGAAATTAAAATCTTTGATTGATATTTTTGTAAAACACTACGTTTTCGGCTCTGTTCGAGGTTGGATGTACTCAATTGAATGGCAAAAGCGACAACATTATATCTGCAGAAATACCCGACTCAACAAATGATCCTACTGAACGTTTCCAAATTGTTTCTCAAAATATGGTACATGGCCAATGCGGAGCATTAAACATAAAGTCGCCATGTATAATCGATATGGTAAATGCTCTAAAGATATCCCAGACAATTAATTCCTGAAACGATTACAGACAAGGATGGATATTCATTGTATTGCCGACGATCCTTTTTAATACAATAGAAGATCAATAACAAACGAATGTGAAGAAAATGCTAATTATTTGCTAGTTTTATTAATTGTGTTTGTGTTAGTGATATTACCTATGGGTAAGACGGACCATTATCGAAAATTAGGCTTTTCTTGGATGTAATTATTAAATCCTATTAAAGTGAACTGAATAATATAAAACGAGTTTATTTCGACTAGTTACATGGATGTTTAATTTGATTCAAAATTATATTTAAAATTCTACTAATTCAAACTTACAAAAACACTTAAAAAAATATCTTACGATAAATAATACAGAAAAAAGCATGTTGCATTTACCGCTAACGGAAACATGTTCATATTAAGATAGCAAAACAAAATCGTATTCATAATTCTAAGCAACAAATTATACAATTTAGTAGATAAAACTATTTATAAAGAATTCTTGAAAATAAGGTATCCCTAGAGATCTTAACACAACTTCAGGTTCATGAGGTGTTAGTTGGGGACCATTTCAGTTAGAAAAATTTATCAGGAACCCCCATCCAGGGGTGAGAACAGTTAAGAGGATTTTGTATTATGACCAAATAAACAATAAAAATTCTTAGGCCAACTAAGGGATTCCTAGAGATCTTAACACAACTTCAGGTACATGTGGTGTCAGTTGGGGACCATTACAGTTAGAAATAGTATTCAGGTGCCCCCATCCTAGGGAGGGAACTGCAACATAATATAAAATATTATATTATGTCGAAATATAATAAAAATTCTCAGACCAACTGAGATATCTCCAGACACCCCCATCCAGAGGAGCTCCTGAAAATTATTTCTAATTTACATGGTTCCCTACTAACAGCCCATGGGCATAAGCTTGTGTTAAGATTTGATGTCTCAGTTGGCCTAAGAATTTTCATTATATTTGGTCACCCCTAAATATGAAGCTTTTGATTATTTGACCGAACTGACATGGATTCCAGCTAATTCCCCATATATTTGAGGTTGTGTTATTCGGTCATAATAAAATATTTTATTAACTGTCCGCGCCCCTGGATGGGGAACATCTGAATATTTTTTCTAACTGGCATGGTCTCCAACTGGTTCCCTTGGAAGAAATCTGGAAAGTGGCAGCTTTCATAAAGGAGCTTTTTCAATGTTTGTGATGATGTTGAAAAGTTTAACAGTTACAAAAACAACAAAGAATTAAAAGCTTCATATAAATTTAAAGTTAAATTATCAGATCAGTGCTTCAAACTATTCTTTCTAATTTAAAGCATTATGATTATAGAAATTTGCCTAAAATTCCCAAATGGTAAGACGTTTGGCGCCATCTGTTTAATATGCTCACACAATATTTATTCTTATGGCCGTGTTAATGATTAATTTATTTATTTATTTATTTATTCTAAGAGAAATCGAGTACATATGATTTCAAAAAAAAAATAAAAAAATATACATATAATATATATATATATATATATATATATATATATATATATATATATATATATATATATATATATATATATATATATATATATATATATATATATATATATATATATATATATATATATATATATATATATATATATATATATATATATATATATATATATATATATATATATATATATATATATATATATATATATATATATATATATATATATATATATATATATATATATATATATATATATATATATATATATATATATATATATATATATATATATATATATATATATATATATATATATATATATATATATATATATATATATATATATATATATATATATATATATATATATATATATATATATATATATATATATATATATATATATATATATATATATATATATATATATATATATATATATATATATATATATATATATATATATATATATATATATATATATATATATATATATATATATATATATATATATATATATATATATATATATATATATATATATAAATATAGTACATAATTACATATATTAAAAGTATTACATAAAAACGACAAAAGTTAAAAAAGGAAATCTATAGAAAATGTTTCTTCAATTTATTTTTGAAGCAGTCACTAGATATTGAAAAGTCGAACAGTTCTTCTATGTCATTAAACATTTTAACCATAGTGTTAATAGGTTCGTGTTCACCGTAATTAGTTCTGTGCTGATCTGGTTGTAAGAAGTTGTGTTGTCTGAGGTTCCGGGTAGGAGTGTAAATATTCAGATTTCCAAGAATATAAGGTGAGTCCGTTTTACCTAGGAGTACGTTGGCAATGAAGATTGACCCCAGTATTTTTCGTCTATTCGCCAGTGTCGGGATCTTATCACTTTGGACGGCAGTCCAAACGAGTGACGAAAGCACCTACTGTGCTGGAAGTCGAACGAAGTATATATTATACAGCAAGTTTCGAACTTTTTCCCTTTGAGGCCGCCAGGGTCATGTTATATACCATTGGAAAGGTCTTAAAAAATAAACCTAAATAATGTATAAAAGCATGAATTTCTACCAACATTGAGTGGAGATATGACCTTCCGAAAATTGCCCCAAAAAATCAGTTTTTCGGGTATAACTGCCCCAAAAAATACCCCAATTATTTTCTAACTGGCAAATTATGATTGTAGACGTCAATACCAATTCAACGTCCAAAACGGATGATTTTGACCAAAGTTATGACAATTTTAAATTTTTCTATGACGTCACCATATAATCTTGCTTTGGTATATATGTTTGTTTGTCCGTACCTCTTTTATTTGATCTCATATTTTTAGGGGTTGTAGTACTTAAAAACTAAGTAACTTTTGTTCTACAACTTTTTAATTTGGCCGCCATGTTGGCCGCGGCCGGTCTCTGAACGGCCATTTTTGGCCATTTTGCCACGTCCACAGTGCTGAATCTATTCGACATACTCTGGACATATGCATATCGTTGGAAAGGTATTGACGCCAGCTATAAAATAACAAAAAAAAGAATTCAAAAAATTATGTTAGAGGGTCATTTTGGCCAAAAAACTGAAAACTGCGAAATCGGCCGGCCACATTCCGCCAAATTGCTAAAAAATGAGCCCAAGACTTTTGGTTCATATTTTCAGGATTATTAGCCACAAATCTCACCTACAATATGACATCAACCGTTTGTCCCAGAAAACTCGTATATTTTAGATATTGACCTCCATAACTTAAAAGCTACCTTAATTTTTTGCAAAATTTCATTTTTTGGCTCAAATGCACCCTAATATCGGTCCGTTGCGGGTCATAATGATAGTGAATCAACGTATTACAATGAAACAAATATAAATACATCATATTATTATCATTGCTAAGAGAATTTTTACCAGTGACTCTTTTCATAACAAAAAAAATGAAAAAACTGACAAATTGATGTGATCGAAAAAATCACCAAAAACATTGAACAATCTCCTTGCATAAAATCGATACTTTTTTAATCTTTATGATGATTTCTTTAAAAAAATAGATCTTACCACTCCTCCCATCGCATGAAGATGGAATATCAGCGAGAGGGTAGCTACCATTAACTTTTGTTTTCAACTAACAAACTAAAATATGTATGTATATTTTATTGTATTGTTTAAGGGATCAAAAATGAATGGTATCCGCATGCGGTTAGTGACAAAACAGCAAGAAACATGCAAAAAAATTGTTGAATTACTCAATCGAATTTCTGCCAAAAACAGATGCATCTGATCTAAATTTTTACTACTCTGTAACATGCACTAAAACCTAAACTACATATGTTCAGCCGATAGCCTACGAGAACCGGTTGTGTAATAAGATCACACCCGGCATGACCTGTTTGTGGCATGTGGTAAAGGATTCTGAAATAAAATCTACTAAAATACTACAAAATGAAGATTGAAAAAATGCATGCAAAATAAAGAAATAGAATCGTCTACCACACACCAGAAACCGTACACCAGACCGTAGGCTACTAGATAGGCAACAAAAATGCTTATAGAGTTCGGTTCCGACCTTTCCCGTCTTTTTTATTTTATTTTTGTTTCTGTTAGTGTGATTTCACCGAAAATTTGTTTAGGCCGCAATTAAAATCAGTATCATAGGTAAACGGGGAAAGAATAGAAGAAAGTTATGATTTCTGTGAGATCAAGTGTGGAATAGAGCATTGTGCCTCATACACAGGCGCACGCCACTGGAGTGACGAATATCGAGAGAAGAAGAACGAATCATGCACGAACGAATCCGTAACACATAGCCGACAGCTGTTTGAAAGTATGCGTAATTCGTTCTTCGCCTCTCGCTATTCGTAATTTCAATGCCACGCGTCTGTGTATGAAGTCGTATTCATACGACGGATAAAAATCTCGGATTTTTCTATCCCAAATTTTTTTTCAACTTTTTTGTATGAAAAAAGCGTGTCTGTTGTATAATTTACGTGATGTAATTGGTAAGAACGATGGAATAGAAAAATCCCGGATTTTTATCCGTCGTATGAATATGACTTAAAGCACAATAACACGTAGCGGCCACTTGTGTGCTATCGAGTGTGTATGAACTGTTTTGACTGACCACAATAAAACGAATCGCAATTCAATTTATTTTCAATTTGCCGTGCCAAAATCATTGATATCAAATAAAAAACCTCTTAACGAGGTAAATGTTCGAGTGACAAAAGCCGAATTCAATTCACAAAATTTCTGATATCAAATTTGTGCCGAAAAAAACAATTGCATTCGATTTGTCAACGATTTTTCGGAATGTTAATGCATTCAGCGCGTTGTTGTTGAACATTCCGAAAAATCGTTAGCAATCGTTATTCTTGACAGCTAGAAAGCAAAATGTAAACAAACGCGCCGAATGCACTAACATTCCGAAAAATCGTTGACAAATCGAATGCAATTGTTTTTTTCGGCACAAATTTGATATCAGAAATTTTGTGAATTGAATTCGGCTTTTGTCACTCGAACATTTACCTCGTTAAGAGGTTTTTTATTTGATAGTTATTACATCTAACTTTGTAGGATGGAAGACGAGCAACGTTGAGGTAGTAAGGAATGTCATGGTCATAGTTCCAATCAGTGTTTTTCATAATAAACAGCAAAGCTTGTTTCTGGATACTTTCTAATCTATCAATGTAGTCTTGATAGAAAGGACACCATACTTGAGCTGCATATTCCAGTTGAGATCTAACATAGCTGAAGTATAGTATGAACAATGTCCTTTGATCCATTATTTCTCTGGTCCATCGACTGATAAAGCCGAACATGGAATTGGCTTTGGCAATAATTAAATCCATATGCTTGGTAAATGTCATATTTCCGACAAACATTACTCCTAAGTCTTTTAATTCACTTGCTCTATTGATGTTGACGCCATTGATATTATAATCCATAGTTATTGGTGATTTCTTTCGATGAAATGACATGACTTTACATTTGTTAATGTTAAGGTGGAGTTGATTAGCTTCACACCACTCACTGATTCTATTAATGTCGTCTTGTAGTAAAGTTGAATCATGTTCATTTGTAATTATTTTAAAAATCTTTAGGTCGTCCGCAAACATAAGAACCGAGGAATTGACGTTTAATGAGGCGTTTATTAAATTAGATGTTCGTCCATCAATCTCGATAAATTGAGATCTATCAGAGAGGTATGAGCAAAACCAGATGACAAAGTCAGTTGAAAATCCGAAAGACTGCAGACTTTCAAGCGCTTTGCAATGACTGATGGAATCGAAAGCTTTTCTGAAGTCGGTGTAGACTGCGTCGACCTGCCGATGCTGTTCTATGGATTTAACAATATAGCTAGTAAATTCAACTAGGTTAGTTGTGGTCAATCTACCCGGTATAAACCCATGTTGGCAGTTGGAAAGGTGACGCGGGATGATAGATTTAAAGCTTTTGCATACAACTATTTCAAACAGCTTTGGTATCATTGATGTGGTTGAGATGCCTCTGTAGCATGAAACATCGTTCCTTTTTCCTGATTTGAAGATGGGCGTAACTTTTGAGGATTTCCATCTAGTAGGAAAAATGCCTGTACTAAGTGACATATTAAACAGTATGCATAGAGGTGGAGCAAATTGTTCGGCATAATTTTTTAGCATATAAAATGGGATCCCATCTGGCCCACAACCATCTCCAAGGTGGTTTATAGCTTCAGTTAGATCGTCTTCACTAATAGTAGGTGTTGTTATCGATGTGGAGCTGTCGTTAGATGTCTGCAGATTTTTGAAGTCGTTAATATCTTCCGGCTTGTATGTTGATTTAAAAAATTTTGCAAACATATTCGCTATTTCTTGAGAGGAAGATGATTTCGATTCCCCTAGGTGCATTGTGGCAGGATAACCTTTAACTTCACGTTTTGTAGCAAAATATTTCCAGAAAGTTTTAGGATCGGATTTAATCGAATTTTGAATAGTTTTGATGTAATTTTCGTGACTGATATTAAAGTAACTTTCAAATTTCGAGTTGATGTCGATGAATGCCATTTTGTCGGTTTCTGAGTTGCTTTTTTTCATTTTTTGATACGCCTTAGTTTTTAAATTTTTTAAATTTATCAGTGTGGTATCGTACCATGGGGGGTTATTATTCGATTGGATCTTTTTTATTGGTACAATAAATGAACATTTTCTAACTAACTATTTACTAATCCAAATATTGATTGCATTATGAATAATTTTTAGTACGGATCTTCCGATTTTATTTTCGATATAAACAAACCAAGTTACTAAATTCAATCATACACATCTGTCGCTGACTATAATACACAGCTCATAATGTAACCAAACAAAAAATTAGTCAAAAACTAACAAAAGTAGAAAGAAAAATCCGCATCAAGGCCACATTAAAACGTAAACAATCTCGCAATTTGTCTTCATGTAATCATAAGATACGCTTTGACCAATATCACGTATAAAATACACATTTTAAGAAGAAAACTACAAAAAAAAACCTAACATCATCTAATTTCCGGTTTAAAAATTCTTTCAAAAAACTATATACAGCAACTATAGACTCGTATTCTTTATAATTTCTTCATTCAAATTCTAAGTATTTCAAACGTTTGTATAATAAAATTCGCTTGGTTTGGATACAATGCGGTCCTCAACATTCACTATCAATCAACGAAAATAGTTTACGAGTCCAGTAACTCTTAATCGTTCATCTGCCGTACTCTTCTATTCATTTGTCCAGCTAGAAGAATTAGTTCGCTTGAGAAGAGTTTGAGTTTCGTAATTATCTAGATATC
Organism: Nephrotoma flavescens; assembly: GCA_932526605.1. Taxonomy (NCBI): domain Eukaryota; kingdom Metazoa; phylum Arthropoda; class Insecta; order Diptera; family Tipulidae; genus Nephrotoma; species Nephrotoma flavescens. The sequence goes on along the minus strand of OW052222.1, from coordinate 213,895,639 downwards.
TAGAAAAACACTGACTGGAGACCGTTTTGTTTTTAAAACGAAACATGCGATCCAATTATTTTTTTTTTTAAAGTTTTGGGGTATCTCGCGCATATTTGTTTTTTGGACCAAAGAAAATAACTCAATATTCTTTTTAAACGTAACAGAAAAACGGTTAAGATTTGTTTTATGGTTATATGGTGTTTTTGTATATACGCGATCAAAATGATGTTGATGATGATGCGGCGTATGACCTACAGAAAATCTAAATTTAATTTAATTTTATTACAATTTTTTGTGTATTATTATTACGCTATTACAGTACGCTAATACGCGATTTAATTTTAGGTGTCTTACGTTTTTCATCAATACGTTTGTTCTGAGTAATCATTCATCAGCTCGCAATATATATGAGTTAATATATTCTTCTTCTTCCCGTTTTGCATCGCGAGTTAATAAAAACAATTTCGATGATGTGATAATATATAAGATCGAGTACACGATTAGATGATCACGTCAGTGATTGTGTTTTCTTATTGTATATACATATACGTGTACACGAAAGAAGTAAAACTTTTACTTTTCTTGTGTATAAATCTCATAACTTATAATTAAAGATTCATTATTAGCGGTTATAGAATAAAAAAAAAAACACTTTACGAGTTCTTTCACATTAAGTATACAGATATAATATACTCTCGCGATATATTTAGTGGATAATTGCGGGTTTAACCCGATTTAAACTTATGGAAATTATTATTTTTAATATATTTTTTTTGGTGTGTGCAGGTAACCTATTTTACCAAATAAAAACGCAACATTGTATATGGATTAAATCCGTTATCGGAATAAAACTCTAAGCGTGGTCCTCTATCTTGACGCCACTTCTTATTATTTATTAAACTATTAATACCCAAGGTCTATACGTTTGGGTATATGGGCGACACCAGAATCTAATACTCGTATATTGTGGTGGGTTCGGTATTTAAATTATTTATTCGCTTATGTCTCTGGTTTATAGTATTATTGTCATGTCACCACATATGTATAATACTTCTTGTTTGTAAGACATACAATGACAATAAAAAATGTGCGTTACACTCCAATCTTTACAATTCAATAATAAATTCTTATCTTTTATGCAATAATCGTGTAATGTTACATACAATAAAACGAGGATATTAGTTGAAGGTTGGGTTCGTTGTCGCAGATTATGTCTGGCAGCAACATTTTACTAATCCAGTGGTGTATTGGTGGTCTATACGTGTTTCGCTTTTCAAAATTCGTGATTTTGGGACATAGATCGTCAATCGTAGAGATAGTACTGATCCTTAACGGCTAAACACCAAAATGAAAAGCAACTTAAAATGGGTGTAAAAAGCTTAAAAATTGTTATTAATTGATTAATGCTGGAACTTCAACATTCCGATGTTAATTATTATCCACGGTTTCAAGTTGCCTGCAATAGACGGTTTTGCAGACATAAAGTGTGTGTGTAAAAAAGAAAATTAATTATGTATATTAATTAAATTTGAATAAAGTAAATTACCATCATGTGTAAGGTTTGTTTAAAAACCACCAATTGTTAAACGTACTTTGGTTCTTTGGGTCGGCATTACAAATAATCACAAATTTAATAAATCGATTAAATATATGAAATATATTGTTACGAATTTCGGGCGTTCGATATAGCAAAAAAACACGGTTTTGCAAATAAAAACTCAGTGATTGTCAAGGTACAAACTTTATTTTCCACCACCTTATATTTCCGCAGTAATCCACTCTTTAGTAAGTAAACAAATGTACTCCTCACAAATTCACTTTTACAGTCTGTCTTCACGTTTCAACTTACTGTTTCGCTGGTTAAATTACAACTATGTCTGCGTCCCAAGTTGCTCGCGCTTATATACTTGTCTATTGCTGTTCCAGATTATTCTTTTTTTTATCCTGTATTCGCAAACATTCACGTCATCAATTCCTCTCTTTTGATGGTTAACGTCCGTTATTAATTCCAGTATCTTCTATGATGATTATCGCCGCCGTTTACAATTGCTTTCGTTATCTTCACATTTCCCTCCACATAGAATGTCATTTTAAAATCCAAACCTCAATCATCTCAATTATATTCTTCTTTGGAGGGTTGTAGCCCTTTGGCTAGTCCTCTTTACAATTTTATTATATTTTTAGTCGATCCTCATTGGATCTAGTAGATCAAGCGGTTTCTTCCTTCGTAGCCGTCTTACTGGGTTTGGATCATCCAGCATACAACGCATCTCAGCATTTTTGTGTTACGTTGCATGTGTTTTCTCGTGGAGGTTGGCATTTCTTATGTACCACGGTGCATTTAATATTCCACGTAGCACTTTGCTTTGGAATGACTGGATGATATTGACATTGGTTTTCTTTGTACAGCCCCATAGTGCTAAATACCGTAACTCTACACAGGTTTTAGCTCAGAATTTCTTCCTAACAGCCAATCCATCTTTGTTTGTTTGATGTTTAACTCTTCTTTTTTCTTTTTCACATGTTCTCTCCATTTTAGTTTTGCGGCTAGAGTCCTGCCTAAATATTTTGACGTGTTTGCGTAGGGAATTTGCTGAAAGTTCAGTTCTACTGGTATCCAGTTGACCTTTTTGTTGGTAAAGTTTACGTGAACAGAATTTCTTTCATTAAGTTTTATTCACCATCTCTTCATCCAGGTGCTGATAATATTAGTAGCCCTTTGCAATTTGCTTGTGGATTTTTCTATGCTATCAGCGACTGCTAAGATGACCGTATCTCATCCGCAAACATCACTATGTTAGTCTCCTCTATCGTTAGCAGGTCTGAGGTGTATAGAACATATAAAGTCCCAGAACGTTACCTTGTGGTACTCGTGCTGATATTTTCTTTATTTCAGAGTATTCGCCATCTAATTTAACACGAACTGACGGTTAGATATGTCAGATTTTAGAATTTCATTAAAGTGCCTTGGTAAGCCCGTTTGTAATTTATATTCCAAGCCTTTATGCCATACTCTGTCAAAGGCCTGTGCTACATCCAAGAAGACGCTTAAACATATTTTCTTACTTTCAAGTACAACTTCAATTATGTTTGTAATTCGGTGTACTTGTTCTATTGTTGAATGGTTTTCTCTGAAGCAAAATTGACGTGGAGGAATAAAATTTCTTTCTTCTTTTATTGGTTTGAGTCTCTTTAGGAGGAGTTTCTCAAATAGTTTTGAAATTATTGGGAGTAAGGAAATCGGCATTTTCCTTGAACTTGGGGCATAATCCCCTCGCTGCTTTCTAGGTATATGTAGTTTTCGTCTATACCTTTGGTGACAAAGAGGTCAATGATATCGGTTATTTTGTTTCTATCCGTAGGTCAATAAGTTGGTTGATCTCCGGAACGAAAATCGCAACTGCATAGGTTTACTGCTGTAAACTCTTGATCCCATACTGGGCATAATGCTTTCCGCCACACTTTGCGCATCTAGTCTCTCGTTGGTAATATGTCTGCGTATGATTAAAACCTAGACATTTTTTGCGCTGCGGTATTCAACCGCCATTTTTTTCAATGGCTTTATTTTAACCCTCATGTTTAGTATTGCCTTGATAATATGCACACCTTCCACTCTTTGTTTTTTAATAAAAGTGAGCATAAATAGTGGAAGCCTTCTTTTGTTAATTTGAATTCCTTGTTCAGTTTCGATTTTTTTTATTGATGTTCACAGCATAATTTCCTCTTTTGTGCAGGGAGGAAGACCTCCATCCATAACTTTGATTGGGCGATCATTCTTAACCTCATAAGTAAAATATTGATGTCCTTCGGAATTAAGCTTGAGCTAGTTGTTTCTTGATGATTAACTGGTTTCTAGACACTTTTGAAGTTGTTGGTAAAGTTTCTGCCATATTTGGTGAATGTTGAGCTTTCCTTTTCTTACTTGGTCTTTTACTCCGGTTTAACATCCAATTTATCTTTCTAATTCTTCTTAATCCGTATAGAATGGATTAATGTCATCATCGATTGTCGGGCTAGGTGTCGTCCCAAGTACTGCACGTGTTTCAACTGCTTTTCTCTTTCTATTCTTCATTGTCTTTCTTTAAAATTGTAAATTCTTCTTTAGTTTAGTTGTAAATTCTTTTATTTCTTCTAGTTGTTCACAGAGTTCTGCATTTTTCTTCTCGTACTGAAATATATTTCCAGTTGAAGATCTTGGTGGTCTTGGCAATTTGGTACTTCATCCAAATGCTTTAAACAATGATTGGCTCATCAGAATCTGTTTGGCCTGGCTCCGAAGAATGTGGATTTAGCAGCATATCTGCTGCTGTACCACCTGTACCACACTACTCATTGTTTTTATTAGCCAATTTATACCACTGGCATTTGGTCCCCGGTAGCACTTTGTTACTGCTGAAGTAGTATCCGCCCCCCGAGACGAGGATGATGTTAATGAATAATAATCGCCCCAATAAAATTATGGAATCTGACAAGATTCGAGCTCGCGCTCTTTAGGTGGATAAGACTTGGTGATATACCGTTTAAGAACTCGACCACCAAGTGATACACTTGAGTAGAGTAGAATTCGTACAATATACAAGGTGACCTAAAATTGGACGATCAAACGAAGCAAGGTGATAGGGGAGTTTGTTTCCAACAATAATACGAGTATAAATGAAATATATTGGTTGTGTGAATATGGCTCCACTCTTTTTTATTAAAATAAAACACATTTGCTTGTTTAGAAAATGAAAAAACTATTTATTGAAAGTTTACTCCATCTGCAGCCACAATTTTCCCCCAGCTTTCAGACAATCAACGGATTCCCTCTATGAAGAAATCCTGGTCTTTAGAAGTGATTCAATCAATAATAACATTTGACGAATATTAGTTTTGAGATGATCACATCAATATCACAAGTAAGAAAATTGCTCCACTTGTTGGGTTACTCAGATAATTATCTTTCTTTGTTCCTACTAGGGTATTGCTTATTAATTTATTTTACGTTTATTCATTCGCGACTTAGTTATGGCCTTATCGTATACGGAACAGCTAGCTACCTTAACCAGGCTGAAGAAATTGCAAGTTATGCAAAACAAAAGTGTAAAAAGTGCTCTTAACCTGCACCGACCATATTAGCCCGCCTCAATGAAACCTGTACTATAATTTGTCACACATTTATTACAATTTATTACAACAAATCCCGATTTTATTACAGTTACCGTTTTCGAGGAACGAGTGGTCGGTTTAGCTTGTAATTAAACCTACACCGCCAAAATTGTAACTTTTGATGTAGCTGTGATATCGGCATGGTTCTTGGACCAGAAATTATTACAAAATAATTACATTAATTAAATAGTTCAAGATCAACATTACATGTTGACTAAGGGTAAATTTCACCCCAAACGATTATTTATGACAAAAACATCGATTTTACCAATATTAATAAATTATTACACCAGACCGCCACCAGATATTTAGTCAAATGTTACTCCTTGGGTCTTGTGGAGGGCAGATCAACCTTATCCAGGTGTGTAATAAATTATCTTTGTGTCAGGTTACACCGAATTGGCTCCAAACCGCAAGTGGTTCAAACATCTAATTTAAAGTTCGATTTTATCACCTTCAACAATTTATTACACCAGACCGCCACAAGATATTGAGTCAAATGTTACTCCTTGGACCTTGTGGAGGGCAGATCAAACTTATCTAGAAATCCAGATAAGAATGAGGTTGATCTGCCCTCCACAAGGTCCAAGGAGTAACATTTGACTCAATATCTGGTGGCGGTCTGGTGTAATAAATTGGTGAAGGTGATAAAAGCGAACTTTAAATTAGACGTTTGAACCCTTTACGGTTTGGAGCCAATTCCGTGTAACCTGACACAAAGATAATTTATTACACACCTGGATAAGGTTGATCTGCCCTCCGCAAGGTCCAAGGAGTAACATTTGACTCAATATCTAGTGGCGGTCCGCCTCTATGTATAGCTCGCTTCAAACGTATATTAGATGTCGTCAGTAGTCATCGCCATTGAAAGTTTCACCTGTTTCCAGTAGCTCAAATATACCATACCTTTCTGATTCCACCAGATACAGAGAATAACCTTATTGCAATAAATATCTCACTTTGGTTACGATGGGCCATCTTCACCCAAGATTTTTTTCGTTTGGGGTTCTCTTAATAAATCCATTTTTAAAACTGCAGCAACTATTCGATGCAAAAACCCTTTTCTTTGTTGTCTTTGAAGTAGTATTTCACAATTGGTTTTTCGACGTTCGATGTCTCTTCCCTTTAATTCACGAGGAACCCTGTTGCTAGCTTTTTAAACCATTCCGATTATTTGTAAATGTTTTGCAACAGTTGATCGATCAACATTTAAAGCTACAGCCAATTTTGATTGTGTTTGAGAAGAAACTTCAGCCAATATAGTTTCCAATTCAGCATCTTCGATTTTTTTGGGTAGTTTCATAAATCATTATTTTTATATCTTCGAAACCATTCTTTGCACGTTGTATTAGATGGAGCATGCTCACCGTAAATTTCTACAAGCAAACGATAAGTTTCCGCTGCACTTTTCTGTGAAATAGAATCATGTAATAAAACTTCCCGCAAATGATGTTTATTTTTAATAAAATTCGAGTTAAAAATTCTATTTGCTTATACATACTTCAACCAAATATCGCATACTGCGTTTGTTCACCAACCCGCTCAGGAAAATGAGCCTCGTTGATCATAAAATTTTCCCAAAAAAATTGGTCGTTGGCCCATCTGGATTTTATAGGCGTAGAGATGTAGATGTTTTTCAAAATCTGATGAATCTTACCACGTGTTTTAGCCAACTGTGTCGAACGTCATCGTAGCGATGTTTGACGGTTATCTGTAATAATCTTGTGCCAAACGAACTCGATGTTCTCACGCGTCTAACATCTCTAGCCCGTACAGTGGGAGCTGTTCAAATATTGAGAACTCCATAAAGCTGCCGGTATACACGTTGAGCGGCCGGTCAGTGGCCGTTTTCTAAATACGTATAATAAGACAGTTTTGTTTGCAATGTTGTACGGTTCCAATTAAAATCACCTAAGGTCAAGGGCTGAAATTATAATAATAAATAAAATATATAAATAAATAAAAAAATTATTAATTTATTAAAGCGGAAAGGGACTTTTGCCCTCCTGAATGAAATATTTGAAATATGCGAAATTTATGAAATACAGGGTGTTTGATTTTGAGGTATAGAAATTTAAGTTGGCAAGTCCATTTTATGCCCGACATAATCGGGATTCAGAGCAGTTAATTTGATTAACTATATGGATCGGTTTCGCACCACGTTTACCCTAAATGATAACACGCGTCCCGTAAGACTCCATTATAGCGTGTACCGAGCAGGTGGTAGCAGCTGTAGTGCGTAATATTGAAGAGAATCCAAATGAATCGATTCGTCATCGTGCACAAGAATTAAAACTTGGCCCAACATCTTTATGGAGAATTTTGCGTAAGGGTCTTGGTTTACATGCTAAAAAGATTCAACTTGTGCCGGAATTAAAGCCATACGACCATCGTTCGCGCCGCCAATTCGGTGAATGGGCCGAAGCCAATATTGGCAACGATGCAAACTTTCCCTACAAAATTTTCTTCAGTGAACCTAATTTTTGGCAGAATTGTCGCATGTGGAGTGAAGATAATCCACGAGCCATTGTTCACAAACCATTACATCCACAAAAAGTTACGTTTTGGTGTGCTTTATGGGCCGAAGGAATCATCGAACCATATGTGTTGAAAAGAGTGTTTGTGCGGTTTATTGGAGTAAACTAATGATTGATTTAACATACTAGAAAAACTTCAATCGTATGGTTTTGGTGACCAGTTCACGTCAGAAATTTGGAGATTACACGTTCATTAACCTTTTCTCTAAGTAAATTGATTGTGTCATAAGATGTTTTGCATGTTGCACCATCTTGTTGAAACCACATATCGTCCAAGTAGATATCATCTTTTTCTTGAAACAAAAAATCAGTTCCTCCATCGACGGTAACTGCAATGTCATTTTCATCTTCAAAAAAATATGGTCCAATTACGCCTTCAGGCCATAAACCACACCAAACTGTTAATTTTTGTGGATGTTAACGAGTTCCATGAACAGCATGTGGGTTTTTTCATCGCTGAAGTTGGTTATTCCATGAAATAATGGATCTATAGCAAGTTGCTCTTAAGCCGTTTAATTTCTTGGCTCAACTGAATTTTATACGCCTTGAAATGCAAATTTTTATGAAGAATATTTCATGTGTTGCAATAAGAAAATCTAAGTTGTTCAGAACGGCTTGTAATTGATTGTTATCGATTTTCATCCCAATTTAGAAATTGGCTGTGCAACTATGTATCTTTCGATGGTGATTTGCCAACCAATACTGAACGTAAATGTCAATTTTTAAGGGAATCTGAAAAAATGGTTGTTATAATGTTAATAAAATATTTAATATAATACTAATTTGATCACCCGTTTCATATATGAAATTTATGAGGTTGTGTTTGTTAGAAGGTCGGTTGTATCATCAACATATGAATGTATGATATTTTCCAGGCATCAATTTCGAATTGTCTTTAGAGGGACGCAGTTTGTCAATATCGCTAAAGTTGATGCTAAAAGTACGTATGTGAAGTTATAATGTTGTGGATTCTATCCCCGAAATTAAAACAATTAATCAGGCAACACTAACATAATTATATCCCTCTACCTCTTGTGTGAAGTTAGCCCCGTCTCGTTTTATTATATTTCATTCCAAATAGACTTCATATGTGAAGTTATCCCCGAATTTAATTATATGAAAAATAAAAATACTTATTAAAATTATTTTAATTCGGAAAACAAGCAAAATAAATGTTTTAATTTAATAAAATAAAGTAACATAATTTTTAAATAGGCTTATAAATTTGTCAGAGAATGATAATTTGGTTATAAGATGGAAAACACATATCTCGCACATTAAAGAAAACATGAAAAATCGTACCGTTCCAACATAGCAAAATTAGGCTCCAAACAAAATATTTACTTGTAATACGTTTCTGACTCAAATTAGTATTTTAATTTGACATGTAAAAAGTATTAATTTGTCGGATCAGAGCTATATGGTTTTGAGATTGCGTGATTCATCCATACTTCACTTTTCGCAAAATATGAACAAAATCGTACCGTTGCAACCTAGCGAAATTTGACTCTAAACAAAATATTTACCTGTAATACGTTTTTGATCAGAGTTATACGGTTTTGAGATTCCCAGGTCCATACGTCCATACGTCCGACAAATTAATACTTTCTATATGTCAAAATAAAATATAATTTATAACCAAATTATCATTATCTGACAAATTTCTAATCCAATTTAAAAATTATTTTACTTCATTTTATTAAATTATTACATTTATTTTGCGTGTTTCTGTATAATCTGTATTATCGACATTTCGACCGGCATTGCACCAACAAAACTGCTTTATCGACATATTGAAAGGCTAATTCATAATAATATGAAAACTGCATTATCGTCATTTCGACTGAAACTCGTGTATGAAAACTACTTTATCAACACAATGTGATATTATCAATCATGCGAAACTGCATTATCGACACTTCGTGCGAAAATTATTGCATTACCGACAAACTTATAGAAGGAAACGAAAACTAGAAGATTTTTTAAATAAATAAACAACAAATTTTAAAATCATATTTAAATGGGTTCTGCAAATTGGATAAGGCTACCTAATTAGGTGTCTACGAGAATCCGAGAAGCTCACATAATTCAATTGTCGGGTAAGTGAGCTAAAATTTTAGGCTCACAAACTATGGACAGATATTTTTTGTAGGCGCGAGCCTTATAATATATGCGGCTTACACGACAAATGAATAATGCGATCTACACGAATTTTTGAATGCAGATCATTTCATAAGAAAAGGAGATTTCAGACATGGTTGAGGATTTTATGAAATCTAACATTGATCCCACATAAACTTTAGTCTCAAATTTTAAATGGGTTATACGAGTATATTGTGTGCTACGGCCTGAACTTTTAAGCTATTGAAAAGTGGTCGCTTAAAATTAGTCGATAATGCAGATTTCGGATAAATTTTCTGCTAGCTTCAGTAAGTTCCAATAGATGCCCTATTAAAATTAGGCGTACGTTTCCAGCCGAAAGATGGTAATGCAAATAGTGTTTGCTATTCCAGCCGAAAAAATTGTTTATCACCTCCAAATAATCAGACTACAGCAAAAATCAGTCAGAAGCTATATAATTTTACCAGATTGGTCTAAATCCTATGGCAAGTAAATTACAATAAATTTAGAAATTTTCGAAACAAATTAATAAACTGTTCTGTAACTTTTGAGTTACCCTCGAAAATTTCTAAATTTATTGTAATTTACATGTCATAGGATTTAGACCAATCTGGTAAAATTATAAAGCTCCTGCTGGGATAGCAAAGACACTATTCGCATTACCATCTCTCGGCTGAAAACTTTCGGCAAAGTTTAACAGTACCCAATAGATTCGAAAAATTATTTAATCCATCCGCGTAACCCAAATAAATTAGTTTCAAAAATACAATTTTAACTCTACTACTTATTATTCTGTCGCGGTTCGCATTTCACGTCCTACCTTACGCATTGCTTGCCAAATCGAGGACATACGGTTATAGGTCCGATTTACGTATGACCAGTCTATATAGTATACTGGCATGGAAGATGGGTCGGCCCCTGAAGTTTACACTCCGACAGGAGTGATAGTTGTGTTCAACCAACGATCCGGAATTGTTTACTTTTAGTTAGCAAATCTAAGACACTATCTACATTATCGACATTTTCTTGCTTTCGGCTGGAGCTCCTCTATGTTTCGAAAACGCCCTTTTTTGATACACTTTTGTAAATTTATTAAACGAACTTTTATTTTCATATTCATCATATATTCAGAGTCTGTGAAATAAGACACAAACGACTCTCTCTCTCAAAACATAAAATAATTTTCACAAAACTAAAACTAATTTCCACAGTGGGCAAACTTGAACAACTAAATTATTAGAAATTTCTTCTTCAGCATTAGGTCATTGGAACTTGAATCAAGATGTTGAAAATGAACGAAACCCGATTTATCTACACCTTGCACGCATCTTATACGAACAGTACCAATAACAAAACTGCTAAAATCGAAATTTATTTCGAGAACTAATTGCTTCTGAACTTCTACATTACTACATTACCATAATTTTTTTTTATTTTCTTGCGCTTACCTCATCCCATCTCGCGCGCACTCAAACCAACCTCTTATAGTTGGAGCGTACGTAAAGATCAACGAAAATAAAACTCAAACAACTAATCGTTTCAGTTCATTAGCATATTATGCAAAAGTGATTAAAATTTCAACATCTTTCCGTAACCACTGGTTTTATACATATATGTTGAGATCAAATCGATCGAGTGCGATCATAATGATATCGCCACATTACATAAAAATATTCTTGGCTTGACGAGATAAATATTATTGATGATCCTTTTACGGTTAAATGTATGTATGTACATCTTTTATAATATTTAGACAAAAATTAATTGGTTTCGATCTCTGTTGTATATTATATCGTTTTGTTCAGTACAAGATCATCAAACTTATTATTATTTTTTTTTTGGTTTTGCTCGATCAACTAATGACCACTGTGTGTATATATAGTGTCTTGTTGATGCTAAATTGCTAACTAACCACTTCCACGTCGTATAAATATACTTCTTTAGAGATATGTATTTGTGTGCGATGTCAAGATTGTAATTTGTTACGATCATTTATATTATTAAAACAAAAACAAATGAAATATGATTATATTGATATAACACTATGTGGTGGTCGCCTTATTTGAATCGCTTATATTATAACGGAAAATTATTAATGGTTCTTACCAATTTTCTTATCCGCATAAGTTCCGTTTAAAAAGAGATTATTATTATTATTACTATTATTATAATGCTTAATGTTGTTATTAATAAAATAATAAAGTGAAATTGAATTTAATTATATAAAATAAATTAAATGAAAACAATGCGCGCGCCAAGATACGATAATAAAACGATCGATCATTCTCGCTTTCATTCAAATCGAAAATCGAGGTGATATATCGATCAAACTGTGTCACATAACGACATAGGTCATAAGTTGTATAAAATACAGATATATCAGCTACCTATAGATGCTTACTCGTATATACGAGTATACGATCAATTTCAATGATCATAAAACAAAAACTCGTTTTGATTCGATGATCGCGCGAGAGTCTTTTAAACAAATCAACTTAACTGTTAAATATTTTTTTCCGCAACTTTTTCACGTCACCACCAAGCTCACCACTATATTCTTTCTCTATACGTCGCTGCATCGTATCTCTATATAACCATTTCTAATATAATTAATTAGAATTACCTATTTGATTGTCATTTCGGTTATTTATATTTATGTATGTATGTAGAGAGATACCCAACATATGTATGAACATATGGGAAGATTGAAAATGCAGCAAAAAATACTCTATGCTTTTATTGCCAATTTGCATATTTTCTTCTTCTTTATGGAGGCGTTTTATTGTTTATTTGTGCAGCATCTTAGAGAAAATATTGTTATTTTCTGTCTTCTTAGTATCGATAATCTCGAATAATTCTTTTCCAACAACAAAATTGAAAATGAAGGAGAAAATTATTTTAGTAAAGTTTTTTTTTTTGTTTTTTGTTTTGGATTTGACAGATGACGTGAAATGGAAAGACAATATTTTGTTTTCTTTTATGCGCGCTTAAGATGAATTAATTAGTTATTGTAGGTAGAGTAAAATAATCGGTTAAATGTCTTTATGTTGTTAGATTTTGGAATTTATATGGTTTCTTATTTTAAAAAGTTTTAAATAATGCGTTTGCCATACGGTGCTAAGATGCTTATAATTAGGTCATATTTAAATTTTTAGTCAACATTTTAGTCGAGCTTGAAAATTAATAATTTTTTTTTTTTTTTTTTTTTATTACAGGTATGTGGATACTTCCTTCCAGCCGGAGCATGTATATGAATTAGGAAACGTAAGAATATTTTATAAGCAGTTAGTCTCATATCGCCAGCATCTTTAATATTTAGCTGTAGGTTTTGAACATCTTTCAGTGACTTCACGAAATTTATACTGGGAACCCAAGAGCAACCCCATACTTTTTATTTATTTACTGGCTGACCCAGCAAACGTTGTTCTGTATAAAATAATTATTTTATTCCAAGGTTTGTTTTGATATGTACTTTATGGTAGGGATTTTTTTAATAAAAATGAAATATAATCCATTATGTTATTTTAAATGCAAATTTTATTTTCGATATAATAAATTCAATTTTCTGTTCAAATACAATGTTTATCTAATACAATGTTCGTCTGATCTTAGTAAATAATAATTTATTGTAAAGCCAACGTGTGGACAATATTTCTTATTTCTCCATTTTCGGCGTATACATGCTGTATAAGATAGCCGAAAATTTCCAGCAGAAAAAATGTGTTTTGCTATTCACCGCTAGAGGCATCACTATCACAAAAATGAATTTTTTTCTGCTGATATTGTTTGACATCAGCAGAAAATTTTTGAAATTTTTATGCAAATTATAAATTCTCAGCAGAAAGTTTTATGAAAAATCAAAGAATTTATGAAAATGAAGAGAAAATATATGTTTAAAGGTTTTGAAGCGATGAAAGTTAATTTTGTTTAAAAAAAGATTTGCGTATGTGTGTAAGGACTCTCAAAATATACTAAAATTACCATAATCATCATTATGCAAATACAGGGCAACATCAAACAAATTGCCATCGTTCAAAGCACTCCATACAATTCTGAAGTCATTTTAATGTGAATGTTTTCAGTTTTTTAACAAAAGTGTTAGAAAAACCCCCCTGTAACTACCCTGGGTGTATGTTTTTATGGTAGCTGATATCATAATCTATATACATGAGCAACATAAGATTCACACTTGGCGTCAGTAGCCTTCCATATATTTTTGAAGTCATTTTAATGTGAACGTTTTCAGTTTTTTACCAAAAGTGTTAGAAAAACCCTCCTGTAACTACCCTGGGTGTATGTTTTTATGGTAGCTGATATTATAATCTATATACATGAGCAACATAAGATTCACACTTGGCGTCAGTAGCCTTCCATTTATTTTTGAAGTCATTTTAATGTGAACGTTTTCAGTTTTTTAACAAAAGTGTTAGAATAACCCCCCTGTAACTACCCTGGGTGTATGTTTTATGATAGCTGAGATCATATATACATATTAAAGTTACACAATATATTTACTTTTAGGTGGAATTTTTGAAATTTGAAAAAAATTATTTACGCCTAAATGTTTGTGTTTTGTGTATAATAACTAATACAGACACGTACATTTGATAACTGAAAACATTTTACATTGAAATGACTTCAAAATGTATGGAAGGCTACTGACGCCAAGTGTGAATCTTATGTTGCTCATGTATATAGATTATGATCTCAGCTACCATAAAAATATACACCCAGGGTAGTTACAGGGGGGTTTTTCTAACACTTTTGTTAAAAAACTGAAAACATTTTACATTGAAATGACTTCAAAAATGTATGGAAGGCTACTAACGCCAGGTGTGAATCTTATGTTGCTCATGTATATAGATTATGACCCCAGCTACCATAAAAATATACACCCAGGGTAGTTGCAGGGGGGTTTTTCTCACACTTTTGTTAAAAAACTGAAAACGTTCACATTAAAATGACTTCAAAAATAAATGGAAGGCTACTGACGCCAAGTGTGAATCTTATGTTGCTCATGTATATAGATTATGATCTCAGCTACCATAAAAACATACCCCCAGGGTAGTTACAGGGGGGTTTTTCTAACACTTTTGTTAAAAAACTGAAAACATTTTACATTGAAATGACATCAAAAATGTATGGAAGGCTACTAACGCCAGGTGTGAATATTATGTTGCTCATGTATATAGATTATGACCCCAGCTACCATAAAAATATACACCCAGGGTAGTTGCAGGGGGTTTTTCTAACACTTTTGTTAAAAAACTGAAAACGTTTACATTAAAATGACTTCAAAAATAAATGGAAGGCTACTGACGCCAAGTGTGAATCTTATGTTGCTCATGTATAGAGATTATGATCTCAGCTACCATAAAAACATACCCCCAGGGTAGTTACAGGGGGGTTTTTCTAACACTTTTGTTAAAAAACTGAAAACATTTTACATTGAAATGACTTCAAAAATGTATGGAAGGCTACTGACGCCAGGTGTGAATCTTATGTTGCTCATGTATATAAATTATGATCTCAGCTACCATAAAAACATACACCTAGGGTAGTTACAGGGGGGTTTTCTAACACTTTTGTTAAAAAACTGAAAACATTCACATTAAAATTACTTCAGAAAAATATGGAGTGCTTTGAACGATGGCAATTTGTTTGATGTTGCCCTGTATTTGCATAATGATGATTTTGGTAATTTTAGTATATTTTGAGAGTCCTTACACACATACGCAAATCTTTTTTTAAACAAAATTAACTTTCATCGCTTCAAAACCTTTAAACATATATTTTCTCTTCATTTTCATAAATTCTTTGATTTTTCATAAAACTTTCTGCTGAGAATTTATAATTTGCATAAAAATTTCAAAAATTTTCTGCTGATGTCAAACAATATCAGCAGAAAAAAATTCATTTTTGTGATAGTGATGCCTCTAGCGGTGAATAGCAAAATACATTTTTTCTGCTGGAAATTTTCTGCTATCTTATACAGCATGGCGTATACAAACAAATTGTTGGGGCTTACCAAGTCTAGAGCAGGCTAAATATAATTGACCATGAAAGAAGCATGAATTTTCCAAATCCAAGCCGGATACTTTGATCGACTGGCCTTGAGATTTGTTGATTGTTGCATATGCCAGACGAATTGGGAATTGCAAGCGTTTAAATGCAATTGAAGAATCTGTTGGAATCATCGGGATTCTTGGCAATAAAACATGCTCTCCTTTAAATTTGCCATCGATAATTGTCGATTCAATAATGTTACCCAATATTT
Organism: Nephrotoma flavescens; assembly: GCA_932526605.1. Taxonomy (NCBI): domain Eukaryota; kingdom Metazoa; phylum Arthropoda; class Insecta; order Diptera; family Tipulidae; genus Nephrotoma; species Nephrotoma flavescens. The sequence continues at coordinate 213,879,574 of OW052222.1, read as the reverse complement.
TTTAGACAACCAACCGCATTCCGTTGCATAATTTTGGTGCATTTAGGTTTCGTAGCAGTATGATTGGTGATCCAACTTTCAAAATTAAATTATATGTGGTGGAAGACAAGTGAATTTAAAAATTCAGTTGGAAAATTCACTCCTTCATCTTCTTCTACCACAGTATCAATTGATTTGAATGAAAATGACGGAGATTCCAACATGTTTTGAATGTAGATATTTATGGTATCGACATCAATATTTTTTGCTGCTAAAATTGCAGCTTCGCTCAGCCATCGGTGATTGTTGATATTATCTCGAACGTTTGGAAACACATTTTGAATTAATGCGTATCTCTTGATGTCACAATCACGTAAAAATTACCTGGTTATTTGATTTTCAGGCTCATTTCATTTACATTAATTTTGCCTTCGCCAATATAAAGCAATTGCTTTGAGACTAGCGCAGCAGATGGATCATTTTGTGAACACTGCTCCACAGTGACGGAGCTTTGAAACAGGCATTTATTTCATCTGCATAGGTGGAACGTGGAATAACTGGAAGTGTTTGTCGAAAATCTCTTCTTAAAAAGCTTCTAATGGATGTCTATGTGCCATTTTCATTCATCCCAGATTATAATTTGGCATCTTTTAAGCACTTTAACCATACCTGAATGCGATTTAATATTGCATACTGCATTTTTATTTGTCTGTATATTTAACGGCAATTTAAGTGCAGAATGAGCAGTTCTTCCGCCATCCAATAAAGTAGCAGCAATTCTTGATGAAGCGATCGCCAAAGTAATCTCACGAGAGTATCAAAGGAAATCAAAAATGTTTTGCCAGTGCATCCAAAAAGAAGAATCCGCCTTCTTTGGCAATGACTGTAAGCATTACCGAATCAAAAACCAATTTTTGTTCTGCAAATAATTGCTGTTCATGTGCTTCAATATACTCATTTAAATCATCAATAATGTATGATTGTTCTTATTGTAAATCTCGACTAATTAAATCACTTGCCGGACGATTGGATGATGGTAGTCCCAATGTAATGGTGTGGTTTATTTGAAATAATCAGGTATAAGTCTTCCAATTTTATTAATGCTTCATTATACATTGCTGGTGTATAATCTAAAAATGCATTTCTATGAATTGTACGGTGTGCATGTAAAATATCCTCACTCATGGCTTCCTTAAATTTCTCCCATAATTCGTTTGGGTTATTTGGAAAGCATGTTATCAATATAATTGCAAATAAAGCATGAATTTGATGAAGGGTAAGACCCGAGAACAGCATCGGTAACAGTCAAATCCCTATAAGGATCTCCTTCTAATAATTGTAATGCGCTACATGCATCATGATTTGTGGCATACATGCATCATGATTTGTGGTCAATCGGCTACGATAGCTCGTTCCTGTACTACTTGAACTCGCAACGGATTTTAGAATTAGAATTTAATTTGAATTATAGATGGAAGATCTGCAAGAATCGCAACAATCAGTTTCTAACTTAATGAGATTATTGATTTGATAAAATCAGTCATCTCATCAAGCCGCGGCGACTGACGTTGATACTTACATAGGAATATTGTCTATATATAGAACAATACCATGTAGTTGTACTACTAGCGAATTACTGCATAGCGTACGAAATTCGATTCTTTCATATTCTCCATCTATACTTCATTTTTACCAATTAACTTTTCGTTGTGTACTAATTACTTTTATATTTTACGTTGTTTTAGAATGCTCTTGTTCATCTCCCATAAAGTAAATTTGTAGAAATTTTGGTATTTCCGTGGGTAGATGATGTAAAGAGCCAATTTTGTGATAAACCTGGCCTGGTATCTTGAATGTTGAATTAAATGTGCATCCTTGTCCATTCGTATTAGTATAATGATATTGGCAGCGAAGGAAGTCATTTGAAAACAACTATTAAATTTCCTTTTTTTTTTTAAATAATTTGGACTCTGTGGTTTTGCCATCCATTAGCGTTTTCAGTGGCTCTGGTGGTGGTTCAATGTAGGTAAAACCACTTTGCCTGATGAACAACACATCCCTGTGGGTTCATTTTTAAATTTCAGAGCGTGGCAATGAGTGCATTCTCTATCCATGTAACCAATTGAAATTTTCGAATGTGTGTAATATTCGATGTCCGGATCATATTCAAATGCGATGCGACTGAATGATGTTAGTGCTCTTGTTGCTTGCATACGTACTCGATTATTCAATTGCACCACACTTCTGTTTGAATCCGTTACACGATTGCCTGATCTTTGAGTTGTAATTCTCATTTGTGCAAGACGTATTATGCGCGGGTTGAAATGAGCAATCGTGCATCCTCTCTTGTCGCTTCTTGTTGTTGTGGTGTTAAATTCGTTCTTATTCGTTGCCTATTGCGAATTTGTCGGTCACTACGACCAATGTTTGAACGTCGTCGTCCAGGGATATTTCGCGGTATTATTTCATTACATTTGGGGGAGGGGGGAGGGGGGTCGGATCTATGTATGCTAAAATGTATGCTTTTCGGGTCTATGTATGTTAAAAAGGAAAATTTTCGTTGGTTATGTTATTTGTGCCTTTAATCGAATTGTGTTATTTATTTAACATTAATATCACTATAAAATTTACTTACCACTTCACAATCACTTTAAAAATATTTGTATTTATATTGAAGATAATCAAGATTGTTTTGAAATTTCGTATCATAAATTCACCTATTTAAAATTGATTGATAGTTTATGATGAAAGTTAATTGAATTTGATGAAATTTTCATCAAACTTATTTCTAAAAAATTGTACAGCACAATGAAATATCTACTACTGAAATGGCAAATGAAAAATCCTTTTGATTTTGTTTTTTCAATAAACACCATTTTGTAATACATATATTTAAGGTTACTACGATCTATAGTTTTACTTTTAACATTATTTGCAGCACGCACTTGGCGAAATACACTTACGCTTAATAAACACATTTGTTAAACACTTTTGTTTTTTTTTTTAAACAAAGAACATAGTTTTAGTTATTGTAAGATGATTGTAACCTTGAAAATACTGAATATGTATATGTATATATCATATTATATTAAATTTGAAAAACAAAAAAATTCATTCAGATTAGGGAGACGGCGTATCACAAGGGCCTTCATAAGATGGAATGAGGCAAATGCGTACTCATATAACTAGATGGTTGGGTCATATAACTAGAACGCCAGGAAAGATACGATCAAACAACTAACGAAAAAGAATTGAGAATATATGAGAACCTGGGGTAGCATTTTGTAACATCACATTTTCGATAATTTATCGAAGTTTATATGTCTCGCTTTTCTAGAATATTTCTTGTTGTATTTTTTTTATAAAGTACTAACTGTCCAGTGGATTTAATGTCCCTTGAAGGTCAATTAAAACCCCCTTTTCATTCACGTACACACCACCCACTCACACAATTACAGTATACCACCTGCACAGTGCAAGCTCCATGTCAACCTGGGCACTCACCTGGACAAGGCCTAGATGAGCTAGACCTCACACGTTTAACGTACCTTTTTTGTGGGATATTTACCCCTCTAGGAGGATGCGGTGTGACCACTTGTTGTAGCTGTTGCAGATCCGGCACAAGAAACAAGTCCTGTGTTTATCTCCCTCCTTACACTATTATCTGACCACCTGTTATGATGACCATAACCAAAAACATGACATAACAAGTCTGGAAAACATCACTACTAACGCCTATTACTGACCCTTAACTTTAAAACTTCGGTGATAGACTTAGTCTCAAATTTACCTCGAGTTTATTGGGAATCGCGCTAATATGATGATCACTTTTACTTGTCCTTTTAGTGTCAACTAATATAAAAATTGTAACTTTAAAATTGAAGAACCGCTATCCGATTTTGATAAAAATTAGTGTATATGTTCTATGAATGATGAGAATAGTTTATAGCCGAAAATGGTCCACCAGAAGTTGCAGTTTCCATGGGAGCATTCTCGATCGATAAACTTAAAAACTACTGCACCGATTTCAATAAAAATTGATTTAAATGTTCTATGGGTTGTGAGGAGTGATTCTGTAATTTTTAACAGAAAACGGTCCATCGGTAGTGGTAGTTTCCATGGAAGCTTTTTCGATTTTTGCAATTATGTAGAAGAGAAACTACTAAGTACCAAGAGATTCTAAATTAATTTTGAAACGATATCGGTCCAGATCAGTTTTTAAAAATTTATGCAGAAATTACGATTAAAAAGTTCGGCCCATGATTTTGGTTTTCTCCAATGATGTGCTTTTCCTGGTTTTCGGGAGTTCTAATTAGGAATATGCCATCCGTTTTAAGATTCGAGATGGCGAAATTTTGTTTCATGCAAAAAGATTAGAGTGATGGCATTTTTGGTACCTTCTAATATCTACGCTTATAATGCCGATATGAGTGTCAGTTTCAGGGTTTTCGCGGTACGTATTACCAGAGGCAACCTAAAAGAGATATTTCATCCCATGTTAACTTAAAAATCTAAACAGCGTGTTTTTTTCTGTAAATAGCCGCATACAATCAACAATATTTTGTTTTTTGCGTATACGTACTCGCGGTTTAATGAAAAATCACAGACACAACGATAACATTGGAATTATCAGAAATAAATTTTGTTTTAACTTTTCAGTTCAAATGAAAATTCTTCTTTCATTGTCTGTGGTATTACGTTACCGACTTTTGTTTTGCTGAATACTATCAACGCCAATGTGAGGGTCAATTTCGGAGGTACTGATTACATTACTCACTTGTTTTTCGCAAGGTGTGATGGAGGGAGATGGTGTCTATTTTTTCACCTACCTAGTATCTACGCCTATAATGCCCATATGGGTGTCATTTTCGAGGTTCTGCTTCTGTAATTTAATTTTCTCTTATGTCCCTTAAGTGTAACCATTTTCTCTTTTCTGTAACCAAAAATTTCAAAGAAATACGTCGCTAAAAAAATGTTCACTTCAAAAAAATTTCGATTTGACATTTTGGACTTTAAGATTTATTAAATGAATATTTAAAAAACATTTTCAAAAAATGAATCAACAACAAAACCATGCCAATTCTGTCAGCTGTTAATGATCAAAGAGATGAATTACATTTTTTAGATCCTCCAGGGTAACTGGAAAATTATTTTTGATATCATTACTTTTGACATTAGCAATTGCTTGTTCAGGTATATCAGTAACATTATTAGATGGCGGTAGAATTACTCATTCAGCACTGAATCAACCATTAAATTTGCCGGACCAAAAACATCCGGAATGGCCAAAGTATTGCAACATTGCAAAATAATAATCTGCGGTGAATGCACAATGGCACATACAAAATCAATAGAAGCATTAGATAAAACATTGTAAGATTTACGCAATAACCAACTAATATTCGGTGGTACAACAATATTATTATCAGGTGATTTTAGATAGACATTACCTATTATAAAACGATCAACCCCAGCTGATGAATTAAATGCGTGTTTAAAATCATCTAATTTCTGGAGAAACGTTCAAAAATTAAGTTTAACATTGCAAAAAGATGAATCAGGTGTAACATTTGCAAACCAATTATTAGACATTGAAAATGTAAAAATTCAAATAAATACAGTGGTATCTCGCTTAACAAGCGTAACTCGTTCCAGATGGGCGTTTAGGGTACAGTTACATAGTAAGTACCGAGCTAGAACACAAATCTACTAAAGCCTGTCATTGGCCATAAAATATCCATTCTTTGACTTTGGTGAAAGGTTTTATTGTAAAACCGATCGTTGTCATTTCAAAGAATTTACACTCCTAGCGACGGAAACATTTTTACGATAGGTCAAGCGGTATTGTTCTTCATTTTCTCAATGCAGCTAGATCCTTTCCGTTGGTGACTTCCGTTAACAGTGTCTGACACATTCTCAGATTTTAATTTTCATTGGTAGGTGGTGACATGTTTTCGGTCGACATGTTTTCGGTCCTTTCACGTCTCTAATTTTTAATGTGATTAAATCTTAAATGTAAGGCGGCATTTTTCTGGACGATGTTGTTCACTTGTAATCTAAAGCCAGTTCGATAATTAGACTAAGTCAGATTGTTTAAATCTTGAAAGTTTTTGCTCCGAATCTTTTAAATTCTTGGCGAAAGTAAACATGAAAAAGAGTGGCGCAGTTTACTCGCTTCATTTATCTGTTGATACTTCATATGTAGACTCCTTGATTTGTTTACTGTTTATACTTTTACAATAATAATCTAAGTTTAGAAATAACACAAAAAGGTTTAGATGCGCTCCTAACAATTTTCGACCTCGAGATTATTACAGATTTGTCATTCGCTATCGCCGAACTTGCAAAAGAGTGGGTTTTGAGATGATGTATATGTCAGGCTAAGTGTCTGTTTGTCGTTTTACAGCCGAGGTGGATTTGGATTAAAATTCATACTTACGTATAAGCTTTTCCCATAAATTAGGAAGCTTTTTCGTTTTTTGCAAATATTTTAAAAATATAGCATTTACTGCAAAATTGATTGAAGGCAAAAAGATCCTAAATTAAATTTGCAACAAAATTATTTTTGCGGAAATTGCAATTTTAGACAAAAACCAACAACAACAGTTTGAGTTTAAGAAAATATGAAACGTGTGAATGATTTCGGCGGATATTGGCAACATTCATTTGATAATATGAAAGACAAAGAGGTTGTAGTAAAATTTTAATAATTTTATCTTGACTAATCGCAACTTTATTATTTTTTAGAAATAATTGAATGGACTAGATCTTACTGAAGAATGAAGTTTGGCTTATTCATCGGCGGCACAGACGGTTTTTTAGTACATAGAGATATCGATTATGGTACAGTCACGAAACAGTTTCAATGCTATGTAAATGATACGCATACTCATGAAATTATTTCCTATAGTGTTTAAGGGTTATGTATTTCCTATAAAACAGACAACGCGGAATTGTTAACATTAAGAACGTTAAATCATTGTTTAACATGCAGGGCGTTACTCGTTTGCCTAACTCTAAAAATAATAAATAATCTTTCCGGTATCAAATGATATTGCGTTTATCAAACGTAAGCGGTTTTAGATGGTTTCATGTGTTTTAAAATACGTAATTATTAATTTCTTATAGTTTGCTATACAAAAGCAGATAGCACATCAATTTGTCAACGCCTTTTCGGTAACTAAATTCTCATCATTTTTAAGTATAGTCGGGCGTGCGTGCATTTGACCATGATACGTATTCACTAAATAAAATTTGATTTTTATAAATTCGATGACTTCGCGGTGTTACTAAATGTCTGACCTGGAAATGTTAGCTAATTACTGCGATCACGTTAAGTACAAGGCTGCTTCTATTTCCGATTAAAATTTGAAAAACCAACTATTATGAATTCAGGTCACATGGTCTGTCTAATTAAAAAGTTGATAGTCATAAATAAAATATGATTCGTGCTGCCATCTCATCTCGAAAATATTAACCTCTCAGATTGATATTTTTTGAAGCATTTTTGAGTCGTAAACTCTTAAAACGACTGCAATGTTTTGAAATTTAGTTATCCAAAAGTTCATTTTAGCTACTGTAAAACTGTTTGGTACCCAAAATTATCAGTTGCAATATACCACCTCGTTTTCAAAATAAAACAAGGTAAACACAACTTTTCACAAAAATTCTTATTTTGTTCTTATAAATCAAATACCAACTATACATTTGTTAAGTAATGCAAAAGATTTAGAACCAAGTGTGGCTAAAATCAGATTAATACCATTTTTAGTTTTTAAGATATTTTTAAAAAGATGAAGCGGATTTTTTAACTTTCCCGGTTTATAACGTCGTCACGATAACTAATTTTGAAAATCTGTGGTAGAATTTTTTACTCAGCTCTTTCACCCTCTTCAATATAATACCGCCAGTCGCGAACACCTTCTATACACAAATGGTACTTACTCAATCTCTTATTAATAAAATTAATGCGTTTTCAGAGACTTTGAGATTCGAGAAAATTCTTACAAAAAAAATTATAACTTCTCCGTGTTAACGTAACATGATTAACAATTCGAAAGATGTCGGTAAGGTCCCGACTATAACAACCAAAAATTCAAATAACCAGCATAAGAGTCGATAAAGAAGATCCATTTAGACAACCAGAAAAATTTTGGTAATGAAGTTTTGGTGGTAACAACTGAACGTAAAACATAAGCTCATTAGCCGAAAAATGTTAATAAAAAGATTATAACACTAGGTAGCCGATAATCAAATAGTCGATAATATAGATTGTTTTTTGTGGTTTTATATAATCAGCCAAAACAAAGTCGTAATGATAAAAAATTTAATTCGCTTTCAAGATGTTACCAGTTGGTCAACAATGTCACTATGTCTATCCGCCATAACTTGGAACTGCACAAAAGTGAGAGATAGTAATGTCATTGTCTGCATTATCAATTTGTTATTTTCGGCCGGGACATGAAAGACACTATCTTTATTATCTAACTTAACTTTATTTTTCCACATTTCGAAACTTTATGAATAATCTGCGACTATCTTGCATCTATTTTAAGAGAATTCTCAGCTGATTTTTATGAGAGTATCTGAGAGTGTTTCTCGAACAATTCTTCGTAAGTACAAAATATTTTATTGGAAATTTAGCTTAACCTCTGATTACGTTTTTCAACTAGAATGAAGAATAAACCGAATCAATCAATCAATAGCAATTTTTATTATTTCAAATTGAGAGCCTTACTGTCGTAAACTGAGAGCACTAACGTCATGCGAAACTCAAACATACAGATACATATCGGTCCTAATAAATCTCGAGAGATCTAATAGCACCCTGGTTACTCAAAATACAAAATTTGGGTGGATAGTTGAGGGAATCGCTGACACCGAAGCTCAAAAAAATCAAACACGCTGCACCTGCCTCGATATAGAAAACACTTTCCGAAACAAACCGATTCCAAATAAACTGAGTTGAACGCAGAAGAAGCAGCCTTTATCAAGCGGTACAAAGAAAACACCACGCGTTTCGAAAATAGGAAATTCAATACACGATTGCCATTCAAGTTCGATCAAACCAAACTTCCAAGTAACTACATACCAGATATCTTTTTCTCAGTTACTCGCATTGGTAGACGATTTAAACGCGACCTGAGCTTCATTGTCTACATAATGAATTTCTATCTAAAGCAAGCTTAGTCACATGAGAAAGGTGGAAGGTTCGGTCGATATCAACGTTTAATTATGATGCGCCATGGTGTATTAAAAGAGCAATATACTAAGTTTAGAGTAATCAATCGTACATCGTATTGTCAATCGTATATTGTGGGCGATTCTTCTGCATTTTCATCAGTTTTAATTTGTCTTCTCATCAGTCGTTGCTTCGTGCGCCTTAGTCTTCTTGGTGCTTGTTGGATTGGAGTAACATTTTCTGGTCGATTCTATGTTACACAATATTAGTTTTATTTTATTTCGCCATCATTAAGAGCAAATATATCGGCTAATCCATCCGGTGCCTCCACTGCGATACTTGAAGATAGCTGCACAGTGAGCGAAGGACCTTTTTCTGTTTATGTTGGCAATATAGCTGATTACCTCAGCTGTAGCATTAACCGACTCTTTCTTGATTACATTTGTTGGAGAGCTCACGTTCAAACCATGTACTGGCACTTTCTGCTGGAGTTTTACCAATGTTTTCGCGACCAAGATCCTTTTAGTTTTAACATTCGCAGGCTCCATAATTCCCATCTTATAATACCCAAGATCACAGTCTATTTTGGAGAATATAGGTTTTCTACATCGGTGGTGTCTCGGCTCTGTTCTATAACTCGCAATGCATTTGTTCAATTGTGTTTATTTAAGGGGTACCTCCACATTGCGTCATTTTAGTTTAGATTCACTACCATATGGTATCTCTTCATATAACATCCAGACCGATGATACATTCATCACTTATTCCAACTACGATAAACCGATGTTTGACCCGCATTATACCGAACGTTACTGATGAGGTATAACCTCCTCTGACTACCGCACATTCACTTGTTGCTGTTGTTAGCAAGTTATAACGGACAGTAGAATCAATCTGTTCTGGATCTGCCATACCAGAACGAACAACCGATTTCGAAGCTCCGGTCCGGGTTGTTGGAATCAGCAGCATCGAAACAGGGAGCTCGAAAAACTTGTTGTGGCTTCCTTATCGCCCCTTTATTAGTGTCTTTAGTTGCGTGATATCCTCCGAATCCAGCTTGTGTAATTTTACTGATTTAGTTGCCAGACATGCTCTGGCTGCTTCATATTCTAAAGCCAGTACCAATACTTCATTCTGGCTTACCTCTAGAACTTGTTCTCAAATGAAGTTTCAGATGGTCGTCCTTGACAGACCCGTTACTAGGCCATTTAACATATCTGCAGGGGCAATTATGCAAGATACAACTCCAAAGTAAGCGACAAATTTCATGGGGAAAGTCATTAAACCTAGAAAGAGAAGTTATCAAATTGGGGGTGAATAAGCCTACGTACAATGACCCGTACAATGACCCCCATTTTTAAATTGATAATTTTAATATTAATTGTAAATAAATTTATAGTTTTTATATTTTAATGCAATATACAAATAATTTTAAACTTTCCGAGATCACTTTTCATAGATAATTCATAGAAAAGCTTGACTAAACTATTTTTCGTAGTAATAATTTTTTCCGCGAGAGCACAGGGGTACAAGTCTCAATATTACGATTAAATTATTTTAATTCAAAAATCATATGAAATGAGTGAACAGAAATGTAAAAATGCCAAAATGTCAAACAAACGAACAAAAAAGTATAATTTGTGCGAATATCGAAATAAAAACTGGGCAAAGATCGAACAAATAGGCCGAAAGTACATACAGAGTCATCTCTTATAAATATAGGAAAATATTTGAAACCCGTTTTTTTTCAAATAAAACCGGTTTTTTGTTGATTGAAAACGGAACGATTAATCGGTTAACCGGTTAATCTAAAACCGGGTTTGCAATCACTAGACTCGCCTGTTAAAACTTTTAACACTGCAGTAAAACACTCCGAAATAATTTTTTTTTTTAATATTTTTTATTTAATGTATTAACATTGAAAATATTAATTACACATCAAACTGAAATTAATGTGTGTTATGTTTGCAAAAAAATACAATTTTTGTCGTCAAACGTCAAAATTCCATGACCATGGCGTGTATTTTTCGTACAGTTTATAACCATAAATTAAAATTTCCCTGCCGATTTACAGTGTACATTTTTATTTTCGTTCGAATTGACAAATACCAAATTATGCTCGAATCGAATTTATCGTTCGAATCGAATTGTCGTTCAAAACGGATTCTCAAATAATCTCCCTTCCTTTTAAAACGTTACAGATTTCTGCATTTTAGGTTGATTTTATGTGAGCAAGAATATTCTCGTGTATTGTAGTAACGTCGTGTATAACATTGCGAAGATTTTCCACAGAATCAGTGAATGTGGCTGGTATCGCAAAATCCGATATTGTTTAATTTGATATCGTTTAACTTACTAACAAAGGTAGAATGAAGCGTGCCAAACTCCACGATTAGATTTGATATCGATTCGGAAATCCTATCCAACTTCGAGGGCGATTCACAATTCTTGTCTAATTGGTTGTCAAATATTACGTTAAAGTTTACACGTAATCAATTCTCCTGTTTTGATGATTAACAGGCAGTTGCTTACGTTAATTCCAAACCTTAGTTCATAATAAAATTATGAACTCTGTTTGAACTCGAACTCGCGACGTTTGGGATGATAACACTTGATGCGGTGTATACTTTAACCATTTGACCATAAAGTGATATATGGTACACAATATTTTATTATCACACTCGACGTGTAACATTCGATCAATCGAAAACCATCAAATCGTTTACATGATTTTACGATCGCATTTCTGTTGACGAATTTGTAATAAAAACTGTTGAGGTATACAGAAATTCCTCATAATATGTTGTCATCATTAATCGTTATAACCGAGTCGCATTGTTTCATTTATGCAAATTTCGATACGATACGATACCATGCCATATGCCTTACCACCACAATATACGGTAAAAAAAATATGCAAATACAAAAAAAAAAAATGCAAATTTGATGATCTTAAATCAAAACGACATCGTGGAATTATATTGTTGCTGTTATACCGATGTGTTGTCGTTGTCATCGTCAAATTAACAACCAAACAAAGTATTAATGAGACAATTTATTAGAGAAAATTGATTATTTTTTTTTATTGTCGTTGTTTAACAATTTTAACGAGAGTTGATCTTCGTAAATTTTAATTTATTACATGCCGAATTTATTTAAATTAGGAAATCATGCGCGCGCGTAAACAAATCTGGAAAATGTGCGGAGTCGATCGCGCTATAAATCACGCGAATTGTAGATAAATTAAAGAAATGATGATGCGAGGAGATTGACCGAACGATCGTGTGATGTTTTCATTTTTGTGGATATGCGATATAGATTCAAAAGAGATAATCCGGTAAATTTTTATATGCACACGATCAACTCGATTATCTAATCGAGAAAATTTTTGATATAATATACTGAGAGAGTTTGGTACTTTGTGAAAGTGAAATGTTTTTTTTTTTTTGTATTAACGAACATAGATACAAGATCTATTCAAAATGTGTCTTATTATTTATAAGAGACATTAAATATAAAAAATAAATAATATAAAATATTCAATTTCCTAAAACAATATAATCAATAATATCGGATAATGTAAGACGATAAGACAAAGAAAATGTTTTTTATTTCAATTTTCTTGTCGTGTTATGTGCAAATTAGAAACGTCTTTGTGTCAATTGGAAATGATTAATTTGGAAAATGTTTGCGCAGATTTTTGGTCGAATAGAGAAAATTTTGTTGTGCTTGCGATAAGCTAAAATGACAAATGATTTTTGTCGGTGTAGTTAATTTCCATTTGTCACAAATGGTTAGATTATAAAATATGCAGACCCCCCAGTAGTCAGTTTTCTATGTAAGCAGTCGATGCAAATTATTAATCAATTTTTCTACTCGGGTGGCCAGTTTTAACTTTTGTCAGCCAAATCCATTTACATCTTTACCCACACTAAAATGAAATGTGATACTTAGAGATTATGGCTTTTGATTATATGACAGTGGGATGTTTTTGGTAAAGTTTGTCACATCGGCAACTCAATAACTCAACAGACAGCAAAATATGCTTTAATTAGTATTTGAGGCAAGGCCAGGCATATGACCAAATATTTCCACCCGTCTGTGTTCATTTGCGAATAGTACTTTCTATTACATTTATTGACCTGGAGTAAATCCCACCATTTCATTACAGAATTAAAAGAATCAGATATTTATTTAAGTAATTCAGAAGTATTATCTTTATTTCGTTCAAAACTATTTCTGAAACCAAAAGAATGCGCAGTTATATGAAGATGCGGCTAAGGCTCAAGGATATTGGGGTTTGTAGACATGATGCTGTACTTAAATAAACAGCAGAAAGGAAAGAAAATGAAAGTTAAAAAGAGAGAAAACTAAAACTAAAAATAGACTGAAATTAATGAATGAAACTTAATAATAAAACGGGTGTGTCCATTCAGAAAAGACCGGATTTTCCCGAATAATAAGTACAGTCTGTTGAAAAGATACGACCGCAAAACAAGAATGAGCCCCCTCCCCAAGTGAAACACAATATGCTACACAACCCGTCTTTAAGATTGTGTTTCGAAAAATAAGAATGCCGCTGAAAAATAAAGAAATCGAATCAAAATCTATAAAAATAATAAAATACAATTTCTAAACTTGAGACAAATAGAGACATCAATCATGTGCCAACCAACCGTTATTTAGGGCGCTTAATTACAATATTTAACGGCATACAGTATAACATTGCGGCGTCCGCGCCGATGTAAATTAATTTAGGACATGCTAGGCAGCCTTTAACAAATTGGGTTGTAACAACCTCGCCGATAAAATTTGGCTGGTCACGTGATTACCACCCGGAAACGTTCTTATACGCCGTTCGTTGTGGGGTGCCTTGATGACTAATCCGTTGGCGGATAATGTTGCTTTGGTATTTGGGGTGAGCCACGTCAGGCCACCCGTAAATGTTGCGGTGTCTTTTCACCGGTACACAAGACTTATGAATGGCCACGTGTTGGCAACCAGTAATCGTTGCGGGTGTCCTACACCAATAAACAATAAGTAGCCGCGCGTATAGCAAAAACTTTCATCCATCTCTTAATCGGTCCGACATAAACACATGATATACATATTGGCCACAACCCCAACACCGACTGCAGTCTAACTCTATTCATGAAAACAGTACACTGTTCTAAAGAACGAGCAAGAACACACTATATAGTTCGGCACACAGTCCCGTACACCATTTTCTATGGGAAGAGTGGTGCCACAATATTAAATGGGGGTTATTCATTCCACGAATAAATGAATACATAGGTCTCGGATACACAGCACTTAATTTATAAAGCGAAAATTTAGACTTACCTGACTTTTAGTAAAACTGGCTGGTATAATCTAAGAACGTTATTCTTGCAGAAATTTCAAAAAACCAACAAGGTCAACCCTTGTTGCTGCAAGCTTGTCACGGCTCCCGGATCTTAACATTGCATTATTTTCCATTTTTGATTTCAAATTTCTACTCTTATTGAAATCATTTGATTATCCTTTTTTACTGATGGCATTGTCATCTGGTCGCGAACATTTGACACTACCGTTTTGGTGATTGTGAATTTGTCTTGATATAGTGTTTTACGTTTTCTCATCCCTGTTGTATCGTAAACATCGAATGAATGAATTTGGAGAGTGAGACCAACGCGCATCGTGTGTGCGCGAACGAACTAGACGTAGAGGAATATTTTTTTTTTATGTTTCTCGTTTTGGTACGTGGTTTTTGGATGCGCGATAGACTGAGTGCGAACGTGACGTGCACGAAAAAAATAAAATAAAAATATTTCTTCTACCTTTGTTTTTTTTGATTCGGTGGGAGAATTTTTTTTTTGGTGGTCTGTTTTTGGAATTCAATTTGAAAAGTACAGTCACAATTAAGTGAAAATTAAAATAAAAGTTTTGTTTCTAAACATATATCTAGTTTTGTTAATTTTCACGATTTATTTTTGAGGACATTGTATTTTTCACTGGTGTCTAATTTAGTGTGCATTTTTTCTGATAATAATCACAAATCTGATAATAAATCGCTTTTTTTTATTAAAACTGTTAAGTGCTTTTGTGTTTGAGTTTTAATTAATTCGCATCGCAGGTTCTATATATCGTGAGGAGACCGATCTTTTTGGAACGTAATGTAACGGCATCAAGTTCAAATACGCAAGATATATTTCGGTACGAGTGGCCACATTTTACGGGCGGCAATATTGCCACGGTGTTTGCCAAAAATTACTGGGATCTCTCAATTTATGGAAAAAGCTAAGTATGAAGTTTCATCCCGATGAATCCATCTGTCTCTTACTAGACTATTCTCTAACGGGAGACGCTTGAAATTCCAAAAATCAACTTCCCCGGAAACTAAAATCCCGGAAACCAAAAATTTCCTATATGGTAGGTAATAACCCCGAATTTCCCAATCCGGAAATAAAAATCTCAAAAATCAAAATCCCGTAACTAAAAATTACGGAAATGAAAATCGGGGATTTCAAGATTTTAGATAGATCGATTTCATAGCCGATTGGAGTAAATTTCAGTTTGTTTTGAATGTAACTAAACCCAAATTTCCCAATAGTTTCAGATTGTTTATAGATTGTTCATTTTGAAAGGCATGACTCTTGGCGAATGTTCCATTTGATGTTCACCAAACTGTTTCCCAGGAGATCTTAAACTACTACAAATTGCATTCGAAAGGTAAATTTCAATATGAGTTTCAGGCGGGTTCTGAAAAATGACCAAAGTGACTAGGACTTGATTATTTTTAACCGACTGTGATCGAGTCGGTTTGAATGACGAAAAACGGTATCCAACATGAGATTCTGTCAGTCCTAAAAATTAACCAACTAAAATGGAAGTTCGATGAAACTGACTATTGTATTTATAAGAAAAAATTAATTCCAAAAGAAGATTGGGATTTGGGTTCGTATTTTGAAAATGGTGAACTTCCATACAAGTTTCCTTTGTGGTTTAAAAAATGGTTTATTTAAATTAAGTTAAGCCATTTATAAACCGTTAGGGATGAAACTTGTTCGATGAGATTTTTTTCATTAGGGAATCCTAAACACAAATCAATGGAGCTGAATCACTATTGGATGAAAATAATCGGTCGAAAAAGTCCTGCCCATATAATGGTAACTTATATTATTTATATTAGTTTACTATAGCTGGTATTGAGTGATTGTTGGTGGACAAATGCTACTATTCCTGAAATAATTCAAATTAACCGCCATCAGACGAATGTTACCTCAGCTGCTTTTCTTCTGAGGGAGGAGTTATTTCTTATATGAACAGAGGGTAAACAACAATATACGAGTAATCGTTTGTGTACCGAAATTGTAAACTAAGATAAAAAAGCAGAGAAATGGAAAATCGGTGTGACTTAGATGTGATGCAAAGGCACATCACACATATGGATCAGCACGAACATCAAGTCATCAGTTTTTAAATATGTACTTATTAAATACAATCCTCTTAATTTGAGACATGCTATACAAGAACCAACATTACGAAAGGCGTAAACTATTTTCAACGCCTGCGATCTAAGATGGTTCTTTAGACAAGTTGGGTATCTAGCAGAAAATAGGTGAATAGAAGGGCACAAATTTCAATATCCGGGATAAAAATGCCTGGATCCCTAGCTATTAAACAAGCCCCAAAATTTAAAATTTCGTAACGTTCTCGTTCACCTGAAACCGCCACGAATCAAAGTTCTCGTCAAATATAATATTATTATCACATTCTGTACCCATTCTGTACTAATCCACAAACGCTCCTCGGGTAGCTTAGAAGATATTTATTTTATCATTTTATTAAAACCTCAAACTATCTCACATAAGGATAATTTATTCATATGTTTTGAAAAGTTCATACTATAATTTACATTTCCCGGGATACGTTTAGTAAAGATTTCCAATTGTAAAAGATTGATAAGAAGTTTCGTAATTCTAATTCATTGGCGAATCTACTTCGAAATCTTTTAAAAATGAGTCTATCGCTCCTTGTATAAATAAGTAAGCTTCAGAATCCGAGGGATTGCTCGATGAAGATCCGACTCAAACGCAAACGGTGCTTGCCGGTACATTGGGGGTGAAATTGAAATCTATCTGGATGTGGTGTATGGATCTGGCTATCTCAAAACCATATACCCTTCACCCGACAAATTAATGCTTTTTACATGTCAAATTAAAACATGGCCGCCTTATAACCAAATTATCATAACCTGACAAATTTATGAGCCAATTCAAAAATTATTTTATATCATTCTATTAAATTATTACATTTATTTTGTGTGTTTTGTGAATTAAAATAATTTTAATAAACATTTTATTTTTCATATAATAACATTCGGCGCTAACTTCACATATGAAGTGTATTTGGAGTAGAAAAAATATAAAACAGGCGCTAACTTCACGCAAGAGTTAGAGGGATATAATTATGATAGTGTTGCCTGATTATTATTTTTTTAATTTCGGGTATAGAATCCGGGGATAACTTCACATACGTCACCTCATTGGTGATAAGAACAATTCTCTACGAGATGGCGCAACCGATACGGCACAGTTTGAACTTAAATTGATCGCATACAAAAAGAATTATAACTTTCGGAGATCAGCCAATCGAATTAGTAGGGAAAGTTTAATTTATTGTGTAGTTCGTAATAAAAAGTGTAAACTGAAGTTTGTATGGTAGTAGATGCAACTGCCAGTTCAATATTAGGAAAAGCGAAATGCGAAAAATTAAAGTTGATCGTTAGGGGTGACCATTTTTGATGGTTTGGTACACACGATTCTGAGTATGACTTCGATCTTATATATGATGCTAAATTTCAAAGTTTTCCGGCGCGAACATTGACTGAAGATATATTCATAGAAGATTTCATTAATTTACGACAATCGAGAATATTGCCGCACAATTTCAAAAAGACATAAATATTTTACCCTGTTGAATTGTAACAAAGGGTGGTCTTGGCAGGTTCGTGTTGAGAGAGAGAACAAAAACATGCTTGACTATGGTAACACATTGGGGCCAATATTCGTTCAAGCGGTTAACTTTCGGTCTAGCTTCAGGACCCGGAAAACTTCCAGGGCCGATTGAGTCAAATTCTGGAGATGTTCGAAAACACAAAAGATTCAATGAATCATATTCTCATCTACGCCGAGACAAAAGAAAAGCTAAGGGATTAACAAATCGCGTCATTAGTAAGTTATAGTTAAATAAGGATAATGTAGTTATGACGCTGCTTAGATGAAAATGAAAAAAATCAGGTTCCGGAACCAACAAAAACCAGCCAGAACATTGTGTAATGAATACAATGCATCATAATTCTAGGTTAATGACCTAGTACCAAATAAAATGTTAATAAATGATTTTGGTCACAATAATATTTTTAGCGGATCGTGGATTGTAATTTGTCCAAACTATTCCTAGTTGAAATTTTAGCTGAGTAGTGCACAATAAGCATCAACCATGCTTATTCTTATTGTGCAATGCTTCTGGTTAGGTTGGTATTGTATTGGGGTGCGTTTTCGTAGTTCCGTTTATAAACTGAAAGCTTATATGTTGCACTAGCGCCAAAATGGTTCTTGAAAAAATTTAGTTCCGGGCTTTTTATGATTCCGACTGGCGATAATTTGCAGCCGGCTGAATTTTTACATTTACATACAATGATTGGCCTTTATTGAATTTGGCCGAACTTATAGAAATAACAGACCATATTGATTTCTTGATTTTTTACGTTATCACTTTCGAAATCAAGCATGTTTTCAAACTGCAGAACCGATTTGAGCTTTTCCTGCTATGTGTTTACTTTGTAATATTTATTTATTTATTTATTTAAATTTACAAAAAATTTCCAAACCACCCACTCCATATTGAGCTTCATTCATAATGAGATGGAGGTTTTCTTTTTCCCAAAACCTCCATTTGTTTTCTTGCTTTTACCTTTAGTAATTTGTAAGTATTTCCAAGTTAATGTACTTCAAAGTGTGAAGTATTTTTATCCTCATTCAGCTTCTCCAACTAATGTTTTTCATATTCTTCTTGAAGTTGTTTTAAATTATTGTGTGAGCCCCTAATGGAACTGCTTTCCTTGAATGGCGGTGTACAGAAAATTACATTCATTTTAGCATAATTATTTTTTGGTAATTATCTAGTCGTTCTGCGAATTCCTTTTGTGCCTTGAGCTAGATTACCTCGGCGTCTAGATAGATTTTGGCATGAAACCGAAGCGTCTGATGGGTGATTTTATAAACTCTAAGAAATCTCTATAGCAATATCTGAAATCTGTTTCTGTTCTTTGATTTTTGAAAACGTCGGTGTTGCAACGCATGAGTCTTGGCTCTATTTGTATTTTTCACTAAAGTGTAACGTAATCGGAAAGCTTATTTGATAATTAATTATTATTTTGTTAACTCTCTTAAATATCTTAAACACTTCTATAATTTGGCTGGTGATGTTAAGGAGTTTAGTAAAAAGGCTTAAGATAAATCTTGTTCGTTTGTGAAATACATATAATCCAGTGACTAAATTAAGAATGATTTGTTCTTTCAGAATTTATTTTCGTGAAAAGCTGTTTAGAATCTTGTGAATGATTCTTCGGGAAACTGGTTCCAATTCCGGCTTTAAATGAGGCAATATTCGCGATATACATCAATTTAAAAAAATGGTCAACAAAATTGGAATTCTATGTGAATCTCATTAGTTCAAAACCAAAGTGTCAAACCTCGTAACCTCGCTTAGATGGATAACTCTTTGGCAATACTGTTTTTGGACTTGTTAATTGGCTCGCGTCTCAATTTGGGCATCCCCATATTCAATAAACAATTATTACTGGTGATGCTCTGAGTGGTGACCCAGCCATAGGGAAAAAGGGCTGTCAGTTCATCTGCCAAAGGAGTCTTGGATGGGCGATATAGAAAGAAGCAAACTTACTGTAACCTGAGTTAATTGTTAATTATTGATTTGATGGCGCCATGATCGATTTTCTGTTAATTTGTTTTATAATGTAAATTGTATAGTCACATATATGAAAGACCTCTCTAGCTAAAATTAGAATTTGACGATAATCGCGATTACTCATTAATCTTTGAATAAAACATCATTAGGCAATGATGAATTTAACCCACTTCGTCACTAAAATTTCACTAATCCCAATTAGTTAAGCCCTGTAGTATATCGCGTTACTATTACGCCATTCCGATTGTGTGTTGAATAATGCTTATGCTGGGTTTAGGTAACGTTCTGATTTAAAAGCTAATTTGATCCATAACCCGTATGTAAATATAACCTGATTATTCTCATGGCATTAAACGTTAAAACTTTTCCAAGACTTGCTTGGTATTCAGGTACACAAGAAAACTTCTCAGATTTTCCCGTTTATGGCCTACAAACGCGATTGTTAAATTAATTGTCTGTTGTCACACCAGCAATACGGAAGTCTATATACAACCACTAATCGTCTTGCGTGTTCTGGAACGGTTGCACATGAAGCATCTGGAAGTCTGAATATACATAAATGATGATAAATGGTAACAAGGTATAATATTTGAATAACATAACAAGAAATTATTAAACATCGCGACCTATGTATGTGATGATGATAAGAAAGTATAAAGAGCATGTCTTTGATGCCTATTAAGAAAAAGAAGACGATGACATCGATGCAAGTGGCATTGCAAGCAAAAAAAAACTACTTGTTCTTCTTGTTGATTGTTGTCACATAGAGGAATTGTATATGTTGCGACTGTATCATTAAAATTAATGTTATAATTGTCTCAAAGTGATGGGATTTTTCTTCTATATAAAACTGTTAGGAATTGTATAATTAGAATATACGTAAATGTGGTTTATGAACAGGTTTAGAGCAATTGTCTTTATTCTTAGAAATTGTAAATATGATCAATATATATATAATCGCCTTAAAGATGGTTCAATATAATAATGAACTGGACTTTCTTCTGACCGCGTGCGCACATCTGATAAACAAATTTAAAAATTATATTTCTGCATTTCTGCACACAAAAAAAAAAACAAATTATAAATAAAAATCAACATAGCGTAACGTATAAATATTTATCATGCTTAAAAGATCAAATACACACAAAATCTTATTAAATAAAAATAATTACGAAAATGAGCGGTTTAATTATATTTTTATAAGAAGACGACCATGAATGCTTATTTCAAGTGTAAAATTTCATTTTGAATAAAAATTTCTTTTACTTGCTGTTGTTTTTGACAGATTTATGAAAGGATCCGGGAGAAAATATAAATATCTATCGGGTTTTGACTGTCGGTTTACTCGTAAGATATTTATGTCATAGACAGATTTCAGTCCCGAAACTTATTGATCACAAAAACAATTGGACAAAGTAAACTTGTTTACATTCGAATGGAAGAGGCAATAATTTACCCTAGTTTCTCTTTGGACTTGCTTTCATTGTAAACGGCCCTTGGTTTACAGTTGGTAACTATTCAATCTGCTCAATCTGCAGGGCGAAGGCGCAGGGCACTATCAAGAGTTTGAAGGTCCCGTTCAACATCTACCATCGATTTAATATGGAGCCTCCCGCGAGGTCCTGTTTGCATTGGTGTCAAATCTAAGGCCTGTTTATGGTACGGTTTTGGGAACGTAGAACATGTCCGAGCCATCTAAGCCTTGGCAATTTAATTGTTTAAATTATGTATATCGATGTCGATCGCCATATTAGGATTGTGTTTTTGTCCATTTATAATTCTCGATTACGAGAACCACTACTATGTGCCTGAAATTCGGTAGCGTTTGCTTTTTTTTAACGGTATTTATCTCTTAAATTTACAGTTTAGATTTTAATCACTTGTTGTTTGTGCCAATAACGCTTCTTTCTTTTACATAGTCAGTTGAAGTGTTTGCTCGCGACCTTGTTGCTGTTGTGCGACTACTTTGTTGGTTGAGAGAGGTATAGTTTTCGGAAGCTATATACAATTCTCATCCAGCCATGTGTTTGTAGGTTTTGATGTATTTTCACCTAGATTTCTAGTCGATTTGTTATCGCCGATTTTATTATTTTTCACTTTTCTACCCCAGAACAGGGTAGTGGTTGGCTTTC
Organism: Nephrotoma flavescens; assembly: GCA_932526605.1. Classification (NCBI taxonomy): domain Eukaryota; kingdom Metazoa; phylum Arthropoda; class Insecta; order Diptera; family Tipulidae; genus Nephrotoma; species Nephrotoma flavescens. Next base: position 213,857,311 of record OW052222.1, on the reverse strand, counting down.
TAGGGTTCCGAAATGCTAACTTAGAAGTTGGCCCTGGTAACTTGATTTTTCAATACTTCAGTATGCCAGATGGGATTCGGTTAGATGGACCGCATATTTAGCAACTAACGTTATTATTTAGTACAAGGCATGGGAAGTTGGAGACAATAGAACCACGATGAATACTGCCTGCATTGCCGATTTGGCTTTGTTTAAAACACTTTATCTTTGACATGTTCTGATTTCACCACGTGGCCTTACGTACACAAATGAGATGTATAAGTGATGTGTCGTGTAATTGGCCTAAATGATTGTTGGTCAGAAAACATACTCCAAACTCGTGCCTGTCGAAGTTGTTACTTTGGCAGAGAGCGCATCGACGTAGTTGTTACCTATATTTAAATTTTAAATCGTAAAATCGAGGGTATTGTTGTGAGTTCGAGTTGATTATCGGAGGCTGTTGTTGAAATTTCGTAATAAATGTTTGGGTTGTTAGCTAATGTAAAACCCCTGTAGAAGGGCCACAGCCCTCACACACTTAGCCTACTCTTGTTAAGGTGTAGTCAAAATTTTATGCTGAGAAAGATAAACTGTTGAATCCATCGCTAACTATTTAAGGAATTTTGTTTAATAGCTTCAATAGTGATCCTTCCAAGTGTTCTAGCACCGTACATGGTTCCAATACTTTAGAACCGGAATATAATTGTTTCCATCCCTAATGCTGACTAACTAGCATTATTTTGCATGAATTTGTTTCAAATGTTTTGGAAAAAATTGTTGATATATTAATTAGAGATCGCTATTTATCTATTTTTCAACTCTGTAGCTTGCAATATTACAGAGATAGTAAATCTATTCTACACATCTGTTCTTCAAGGATTGAAACATCGCTTAATAATAAAATGTTTCTCTTGGACACTCCCCTGAATATTTCTGAGGTTAGTCTTTCATTCTATAAACCTATGAATGAGATTTCCGTTTTTTTTCGATTTAGGTGCATAGAACACTCTGTTTTTGCACGGCCTATTAACAAAATTGCTATTTTTTGGTTAATTAATGCGATTTTGTTCTTGAATTGTTTTCCAAAAATTTCTTTTTTATTCAGTTATTTTGACTCCTATGTGACGTATTCTACTGATTATTTACTGATCAGACTGGTTCTCTACAAAACCCCAATAGGGTATCATCGTAATTGGTTCGTGTAACGTGGATGTTAAAAGCTTAATTATTTTCACGTGGTGTTCGTTGGAAGCAATGTTTGAATGTTGTTGATAACGAAAAGTTAACGAATTTTGCAATTTCCTTGGTTGGAGTCGATGTTAGCTCTTTGTATTCTTATTTTTTAACCGTTGGCCGCCGCATGGAGTCAGTGTGAGGATGAACACCTCCCGTGGTGTTGTTGCAGTAGATGCGCCACAAGAAGCGTGCTCTGAGTTTATTCCTCTGTATACCTACACTACAACCTGACCACCAAATTGAATTGGCAAATTTTAGATATGTATCTCGGTTTTCCGTTTTTGATTCCATCCAAATATAAATTTCACATTTATCAATTTGTACCCAGCGCTGTGTGTGTGTGTGGATTCCAAAGTGAAACAATTTTTTTTCAGTAAAAAATACTGGGAAACTGAAAAGAGAAGAGTATATTCAAATTACGTTAGAGCGACAAAGACAGCAACTTTTGTTTGTTTTTCTTATGCAAAATTTATAGTCAAAATAGTGACCGATTGGGAGCAACATAACTTAAAAAAAATTGAAAGTATGTAGCGGCACAAAAAATATTCCCGCGTTCAATTTTTTTCTAGACATTTCACTATAATATTTTTTCAACCATAAAATTGTCGTGGTGTGCGAAAAATATTTCTCATCGCATACTATTTTTTGAAGGTGTGATAAAAATGTTGCCATAAAAAGTATTTAGTTTCATACTTTTTATGGCAACATTTTCCCCACTTACTCTATTATTTTGCCAGTAAATTTTACTGAATTTTTTTTTGTTTCCGTCAACAAGTAAAGGATTTATATTTATATCTCGTGTTAATTTTATTGAAAAAATTTGTTTCACTGTGGAATTCACGCAGAATACGCATAAACATATTTCTATGGAAATTTCCATGGTGTACTAGGATTTAAATTTTATTTTGTTTAGTTTTTTACTTTCTACTTAATGTGGTCTTACTTTGGGAAACATTATTCCTATTCGAATAGGAATGAAATTTGTGCCCAAAATTGTGGCGTTGCCAAGCGTTTTTTTTATACTTTTATCGGTTAGTATAAAAGTTTAGTAAAATCCCTAAGGCTGTGCCAAACTTAAGGTAAAAACCAATTTTAAGTAAATTTTTCGGTAAATTTTATTACTTTTCTTTTTTTCAGAAACTCTATGGCAAATTGGTCGAAAAATTTGTCCTAAAACCGGCTTTTACCGTAGCAAACGGTTTACCTTAAGTTTGGTACACAGCCTAAGCATGCGATTTACTTTTATGTCATAACAAATATTTATGAAAATATAAAATGCGCGTTCGACGCAAATATGTCTTTTTTTCAGATTAATTTAGCATCGGAGTTCATTTTTTGTACCGTTGATTTATGTCATTTGGTACATTCTTTATGCTGGAAACAGACATGCGAACTACTTGATATAAACTAAAACCAGAGCCTCCTAAATATAAGAGCCGTAAGATTCCGCCATTTTTCATGAGCTTTCCTTCTTTTTTTTGTTGTAGAAACAAGAATTTGTTAAAAAATGCTTTTGGAGTAGCAATGTAATATGGGGATTATTGCGTTTTGGATTCTACTTCAACATTGTTGTTGAACAAACTTCGAAAACGGTTTTTTCGTTACTTGTTAAAAATTTGATTTTCCATCGCAACAAATTCGCAGGCTATATTGTTTCATCCTGTAGTATAAATAAAACAGAGCTTAATAAAATAAAAACATTGTTTTTTTATAAAGCTTTTCGTAATTACTAAACCAATCAAAAGATGTCGCTATATAAATTTAGAAAACAAAACGACAAAAAATTTAATATTTTAAAACCCAAATGTAATGTTAGAAAATGTAACAATTTATTATGTATAGTGAGATACAGGAGACCTCCTGAAACTGAGAATAACGCAACAAGAGGGAATGGGATTGAACAAAAAACAAAAATTTGGAAAAATTCTGACATTTTTCTATTATTGTTTTACAGCGCGCAGCAACTATGATGGTGAACATTTTACGGCAAAAAAGTTTTATTTACGCAAACCGTTTTATAAATAAAAATTATAATTGTTTTGAATTTTATTAATTATTTAATTATGAATGGCTCTGTTAAAACACATGCCTTTCGCATAACATGCGTTATTTCGCAAGTTGTTTCTATTTCTAAAAAACGCATCGCAGCGCAGCAATGTTAACTACACATCAAAAAAAAAATATTATGAATTAATACTATCATCGCGACGGCTTTTCAATGTTTTGACAGAAATTCAAAAACCAATTGTATGTATATTGCTCTACTGAAAAATAAAAACGCAATGTCAGAAAAATACGCTCATATAGTTAACTTACTTTTTCGCATGCGTAAATTCCGCACATCTGTTTCCAGCATTATGCGATAAAAATAATACATTACCCCCAGAGTGACAACTCATAAAAATAAGTAATCCTAGTTTTAGGTGGAATGAAATTATTCATTCCGGTTTGAAATTTATATGGAATTGTTGTTGTAAAATACCCAAAGTAAGACGCTTAAATTGTTTTTGGTGCGAATGGTAATGGGCGCTTTCAGGACATCCAACAGTTGGGAAAATGTTGAGTAAAATCGTGGCCAACGTTATGAAAATGTTTAGCACTATGAAATTTGAATCAAATCGGCGGTGATTTCACTAATCATGATGGGGACCAGAAAGCGCCCAATGATTACCATACCACTATGGTGTTGGCCTTTGAAAGCGTCACCGGAATTTGTTCATTTGTTCAAAACTGGCTTATGTTGAAATAGTATTTTTAGAATATCGCGGATACAACGGCTAGTAAGTGTAAGTGTTTTAAAATAAATTTGAACTGTCTTAATTCTCCAATTCGACGTAACACAAAACTTTATACCTAGCACATAAAAAATCTAGGATTCCGTGAACCAAATTCAGCTGAAAAGCGTACGTCAATTAGGTTAGTTGCTCTCAAATTTCTACAATGAATTATCCCTTAACAAAATAGTATTTTAGAAATTCTAATTTTGCATTCAAACTAAACTTAATCGATTTATAATTAGCAGTTGGCTATGGTTATGATTTTAAATTGTCTTTATTGCAACTTAATTAACTAAAGCCTTTGATGAAGAAATTAATAATACATTTTTTAATCCTAATGGAGTGTGAGGGCAATCGCTCTTCCGCCCTCTTTGGAGCTGCCTTGTTGAATAAAACAATTTTTGCGCAAATCACTGCGAACCTAATTTTCAATAATTGAACAACGTCTAGTGCGACAAGTATAGTTGCAAAAATTGTAACGCATCAAGGCAATTTACGCTATCTCAAGACCATAACTAATGTTGACATGAATTATGATCATAAATTACGAGTAGAACATCATTTTAATTTATGTGCAAGAAATGAACTTTGTATATTGAATGCAATTTAAATATTTCAACGGCAAAAAAATTATTATAACAGTTCAATCTTTGTTCCTTGAACAAGAACGAAATATTTATAAGATTGAATTTATTTTTAATAAAATTTTACTTCGGACGCTCTACACTCGACCATATAAGGTTTAGAGTCAAATCAAAAAGGTTTTTGATCTGATGAGGCATTCGACCATATTTGCAAACTCAGGAACAACTAAAAACACAACTTAGCTGAATCTGAAAACAATATTCTCGTAGTTTAAACCCAAGCAGCAAAAATCAAAACCATACTATAGCTAATTCAAAATCCAATTTAAAATTAACCAGGGCCGATTAAGTATTTTGTATGTGAATAAAATGTCCTTGATGTAACTTTAAAACAATAAATTATGTGCTACCGCGATTTTATTCGACAGAATTTCCTTTTCGGGTCAGGATTAAAAACAATTCTAATAACACCAATCTTTGATCCGCAGGTTTACTTGCGTTTAAGAGTGGTGTCAAATATCAAAATAAATGTACAGTTCGTTCAATGTCCATTTGTTTTAAAAGGTTATACGACCGTTTAACCGAAAATGCCGAAATCTCAGAGATGTTTAAGAGAAACGGTATTTAAGGTTAGATGGCTTAAGATAAGAGCTATTAAACAACACCACCCTGAATCAATACGATGACCACAACCCCTTTGTCGCTGACGATGAATAGGAAAATTTATTAGCTCTTATCTTAATCCATCTAGCCTTATATACCTTTTCTCTTAGACATCTCTGAGGTTCTGGAATTTTTTTACAGTGATAATCCTTTTGGTTATTTACTCAGTCATATTCATCGTCAACGACAAATGCGTTCTTCCCCTTAGTTAATTAAATTTTCCTAATCATTGTCAACGACAAATAGGTTCTGGTCATCGTATTGATATAAGGGTGGTATCGTTTGATAGTTCTTATCTTAAGCCATCTAGCCTAATATACCAGTTCTCTTAGACATCTCTGAGATTTGGGCAATTTTGTTTTTACAATGATCATCCCCTTAGTTAATTAAATTTACCTATTCATCATCAGCGACATCTCTGAGATTTCGACATTTTTTTTATACAGTACGCGTTTTTTAATTTTTTTAAACGCTCGTATAATCTTTATACACTTATCTTGATTTGTTGGTGATTTTTGAGTAATTTTTGGTTTTAAAAGCCCCATATTTAGGTATCGTAATAAAATATTTTTACAATTTATAATAAAACATAAATATAACATTTCGAATTTCGCATTAATCTATTTATTTTTATTTGTCATTTGTTTCCGAAGTAATTTAGCAATTGCGTTATTAACTGTTCATAACAAAATTTTTTAATAAGCCTAACATTGCTTTTGCCAACTGTTTTACTAGAGGCTTTATTTTGTAAACTTTTGAATTCTCAAGTAAAGATGTAAACTAGCTTAATTATGAAAAGAAGAGAATTTCCTTTTGGATTATTGGAATAGCACGATACTGGTTGAAATTCTGCTCTCATCGCTGGTGTAGCTCTTTAAATCTTAATTGCAGATTAGAAGAGATGCAAATTTGCAAACACCGACGCAACGATAATTTATTAACTCAAAAAATTATAAACCGAAGGGCTTAATGGTTACAAAATTTGTAATTTATTAAATGCCAGCCCCAGGTATTTTTTTTATTATCATTGCCATCTGTTCTGGAGTCAAGGCTCTTCCAACTCTTTCGCGGCTCGCTTATCACGTCCTTCTTTTACGCCATTGCTAGCCAATTCGTGGACGTACGGCTATAGGTCCGATTACGCAGAACCATCTGTACATTGCATAGATCCATGCCAACCTATATAGGACTGGCATGGAAGATATGGGCCGACCTATAAGTTCTGCACGCCGACCGAGGGTCATAGTTGTGATCCTTTTCATTACAGATCGTAATCTGATGATGAAAATTATCTTTTGTATCCTGCCGCTATCGGGATTCGTACTCGGTATTGCCCGATCCAAACGCCAAAGCTTTAACCACTGTGCCGTTTGGTCGTTTTCAGAAATTAAATATTCTGAAAATACAATTTAACCGTTAGATTTAACAGTAAAAACATTTATCATTTTTTAAGAAGCTAATGAAAACCTAATTTCAGAAGTAGTGTGTATCTTATCACAGTGACACTAAAGCAATGGTGATACTGTATGTTTATACAGTTAATTTTCAATTTTTATCTTGCATGATGTTTACGTTTACAACCAATAGTCATTTTACAATTAAAAATTATATAATTAACTGGTTAATTATAAAGAAGAAATTACCGAGTCCAATCAGAAAAACCATAACGGTGTTGTATTGTTTTTTAACTTTCCATTTACAACTTTGTTTTTACCAGGTTGTGAGTAAAAATTTTGTGGTTAGTATCAACTTTTTGTCCGGACGGAATTTTTGGCATCTTCAGAGCCTAGGTGCCTCCTCAAAATACACACTTCAGCGGAAGGGCCGTTGTTGCTAACTGAATATGGTGTATTCACTGCGTTGTTTCGGAGTGGTAATTTTGTTTAATATCTCTCCGCTTAGTCTCTGGACAGCTTTTGACGGTTTTTCATGAACCAATATAAGTGAACTCGATCTTATCCCATAAAACAGCTTCCGGAGGTTTAGCGAAGTACACACTTATTTCCACACGATACACATCCGGTTCGGACTTTGGCATAGCGAACTGAAATGTTGCTTGTTAATTAGAATTTGATCAATTTGGTTGTGGGTTACGCCAACCGGTATTTGCCAAGTTTATTTATGTAACATTATGATATGGACATTTTCTAACGCAATTTGTTTGCGATCTTTGGATTAATATGCCTTTCTATCTCCGCTGTTGTTTAATCACCCTCATACTGGGTATCATCATCATCTGATTTTGTTGGGCTTGGAACACATAACATCGGATGATCGTGAAAAATTGGAACCACACTGATCCAATTTGAAGCAAGTTTGAACTCAATTAATGAAACTCTATTTATTGTCTCGTTATCAGGTTTATTAAAATTCTAACTCCTTTCATGTGGATGATGTTGTCTCCGCTATAAATATTATCTCATTTATAGCGGAAACAACATCGTCCACATGAAAGGAGTTAGAATTTTAATAAACCTGATAACGAGACAATAAATAGAGTTTCATTAATTGAGTTCAAACTTGCTTTTCAAATTGGATCAGTGTGGTCCCAATTTTTTGAGATCATCTGATGTTATGGTCCCAAGCCCAACAAAATCAGATGATGATGATAGCCAATATGAGGGTGATTAAACAACAACAGCAAAGTCAGTATAAATCTATAACCGCCAAGTCTTTGCCATCATAATTTGCTGAGGTCGAGAATGTGTAGGTTGTAGATGTTAATGACTAGAATAGAATTTGTTCGAAAAATTATCAAATGTCACCATATTGGGTAAAATAACATATATAAAAAGAACTAAGCAGCAACCCATAGAATAAATTAGTACTACACGTTCGTTTATAAAGAACTAGGCAGCAACCCCAAAAATACTCGAAATTTAAGGAAATATTTTAGTGAAATCTTAATTTATCACAACAAAATCTTAGTATTTTCGCAATAAAGTCGCTAGTAAATCTCAATAGTGGACATTTGATCCTATTCAAATACGTACGTCACGTCCATATAAAAATAACTGGGCAGCAACCCATAGAATACTCGAAATATAACGTAATATTTGAGTGAAATCCTGTATTTATACATCGATTGATACAAACCTTAGAACTTTCGCAATATAGGCCACTAGCAAATCTGAAAAGTGAACATTTTGGTCTATCCAAATTAGTACGTCACGCCCACTTAAAAAGAATTGGACAGAGATCCATAGAATATTCAAAATTAAACGAAATATTTGAGTGGAATTTATAATTTATCACATTATTTTACTTAAACCTAAATCATAAATCTGAATAGTAGACAGACATTTCAAGAACTCGGCAAGAACCCATAGAATACTTGAAATGCAACGAAATATTTGAGTGAAATTTTTTAATTTATCACAACAGTTCACTTCAACAGTAGAGGTATCTCAATATAGGCACTAATAAATCTGAATAGTGGGCATTTGGTTCTATTCAAATAAGTACGTGACGTCCATATAAAAATAACTGGACGGAGACCCATATAATACTCGTAATTTGACGAAATATTTGAGTGAAATTTATAATTTATCTCATTAATTTACTCAAACCTTAGTGTTCCCGCTATATAGGAATTAGTAATTCTGTATAGTGGGCATATGAAGAACTGAGCAAAAACTCATAGAATACTCGGAATTTACCGAAATATTTGAGTGAAATTTTTAGTTTATCACTTCAATTCACTCCAACCGTATAGTTTTCGCAATATAGACATTAATAAATCTGAATAGTGGGTACTCAAAGAACTGGGCCGGAACCCATAGAATGCTCGATATATTTTAACGAAATAATTGAGTGAAATTTTTTATTTCTCACATCAGTTTACTCAAACCTTAATATTTTCGGAATATGTATGGGCATTAATAAATATGAATAGTTAACATTTTGATCTATCCGAAGTAGTAGGACACGTGCATATAAAAAGAACTGGTCAGTAACCGGTAGAATACTTGAAATTTTGCAAAGTAAGTTGAGTGAAATCCTTAATTTATCACATCAGTTCATTCAAACCTTAGAATTTTCGCACACTAGAAAAGTGATCATTTGGCTCTATCCAAATTAGTACGTCACGTCCATATATAAATAGCTGGGCAGAGACCCATAGAATACTCGAAAGTCAACGAAATATTTGAGTGAAATTTATAATTTACCACATCGATTTACTCAAACCATAGTGTTTCCGGACTATGTATGGGCATTACTAAATCTGAATAGTGGACATTTTAGTCCATCCAAAGTAGTAGGACACGTGCTTATAAAATAATTGGTCATTAGCCCATAGAATACTCGAAATTGTATGAAATAAGTTGAGTGAAATCCTTAATTTATCACAACAATTTGTTCTAACCCTAGAATTTTTGCAATTCGGACACTAGCAATTCTGAAAAGTGGTCATTTGGCTCTAACCAAATTAGGACGTCACGCCCATATAAAAAGAATTGGGCAGACTCCCATAGAATACTCGAAATTCAACGGAATATTTGAGTGAAATTTATAATTTATTACATCAATTTACTCAAACCATAGTGTTTTCGCAATCTGGGAATTAATAAATCTGAACTTCAAGAACTGGACAAGAACCCATAGAATACTGGGAATTTAACGAAATATTAGAGTGAAATTTTTAATTTATCACTTCAGTTCACTTCAACAGTAGAGGTTTCGCAATCTGACTAGTGGACATTTGAAGAAAAGTGGGCAAGAACCCATAGAATACTCGAAATTTAATGAAATATTTGAGTGCAATTTTTAGTTTATCACTTCAATTAACTTAAACCTAAGTGTTTTCGCAATATATAGGCACTAGCAAATCTGAAAAGTGGACATTTGGTTCTATCCAAGGTAGTATGATACGTTCATATAAAAAGAACTGGGCATTAACCCATAGAATCCTCGAATTTGAACGAAATATTTGAGTGAAATCCTTAATTTATCATACCAATTCATTCAAGCCTAAGAATTCTCGCAATATAATACACACAAGCAATTCTGAAAAGTGGACATTTGGATCTATCTAAATTAATACGTTACGTCCATATATAAAAAGAACTGGACAGCAACCTCTAGATTACTCAAATTTTAAAAAAATATTTGAGTGAAATCTTAAATTTATCACACCAATTTACTCAAACTTTAAAGGGTTCGTAACATAGGCACTAGTAAATCTGAATAGTGGACATTTGAAGAAAAGTGGGCAAGAATCCATAGAATACTCGAAATTTAACGAAATGTTTGAGTAAAATTTTTTATTTTTCACATGAGTTTACTCAAACCTTAGTATTTTCGGAATATGTATGGGCATTAATAAAACTAAATAGTGGACATTTTGATCTATCGAAAATAGTAGGACACGTGCATATAGAAAAACTAGAATCTCTAGATTACTCAAATTATGAAGTAATATTTGAGTGAAATCTTAAATTTATCACACCAATTTACTCAAACCTTAGAGTGTTCGTAACATAGGCACTAGTAAATCTGAGTAGTGGACACTTGAAGAACTGGGCAAGAACCCATAGAACACTCGAAATTTAATGAAGTATTTGAGTGTAATTTTTAGTTTAACACCTCAATTAACTCAAACCTTGGCGTTTTCGCAACATATAGGCACTAGTAAATCTGAAAAGAGGGCATTTGGTTCTATCCAAACTACATAGTATGTCACGTCCATATAAAACGAACTGGACCCTCGACCCATAGAATCCTCGACTTTGAACGAAATATTTGAGTGAACTCCTTAATTAAATCTTAATAGTGGATATATGCTGGGCTATCCAAATTAGTACATTCTCCATAAAAAAATATCTGGACAGCGTATATTTTGTTATTTTGAACAACATTACACCGATTATATATATTTCCAACTTTGTGCGGCAACAAGCGTGTCTCTGTGTTGGTAAGAAAGTGACAAAACATCTCGTCTAAAATTATGTTAATATTTTATAATTTCTAAATATTAAAAAAAATTAGTCTTAAGATGGCTTGGTATGAAGTAATCTTCACATAAATTTTCTTGTATTGTTGTTAGTGCGGTTTCTCCTGCGCACTTCGATTATATGAAAGAGAAACTGATATTATTTCTTACATTTTAAGAAGATTTACTTTTGATTATTATATTTTAGTTACACTTTCTTATTTTCCAGTTGTCATCGTCGTTAAAATTTCGATTGGATGATTTACATAAAAAAAAAAAAAAATTATTCTTAACGTAATTCTTTGCCTATATAAACCGCAAACAAAAAAGTCATTTTTTATCCGGTCTTTACAGATGTACATTCATAATCCATACTTCCTACTCCAAATTTAAATTATTTATATTTATTATTGACTTTCGTAAAATTTTTTATATTTAATTTTATCTCATTTCAGGATGATATAATGAATACAGACACCGAATCTAGTTTAACACAAGCCGGGCTTGAGGAATATAGCCGCGTATACTATGACCATCATCCGATTGTGTTTCATCACCAGAAGCAATCGTCATACGCACAGTCGGAGGGTTATCATAGTTACGTATCCAGTTCGGATTCAAGTTCCACACCATTTCTTGACCGGTAAGTGAAGAAATATATTACCTTATTATGTATATTTCACCCACCCTCTCATTATGTATGTATATTGTAAGAAACGTAATCTAATTCTTTTTCAAAATACATAAAATAAAAATTCTTATTTTTTTTTTTTGTGACTGACCCACATTCCGGCGTCGTATTAAATTTCATCTTGAGTTACACAATACGTAAAGAGTTAAACCAAAAACAACAATAAACAGCATATTTTTCTTTGTTGCGTAAGGCGGCGACGAAAGAAAAACGTCTCTCACGACCTTTATTTCCGAATCGCATATAAATAGTACCTAAGTACTACAAGCGTACAGTTTTGTTGTTGTTGTCATGATTATTATGCTGGGTATTTTGAATGGATTCTCTTTTGTTTTGAAATTTATTTCCGGGTCCGATCATTTATTGATAACTTTGATGAGTTTGCTTCTAAATTGTTAATTAAGTCACTGCGCGATGTGATCGTGCGCCGGTGCGGCACAGTGCTGCTGTAATTAGCGAAAGTGAAATGTATAAAATTATGGTGCTTTATATGCAATTCACAATGCATGCGCACAGTTTGCGGTAACTGAGGTATGACCATTAAGCAGTAGTATATATGTAGGAATATTGCATATCAAACCACGTTTATCTAGGGTTATTTATATACTGCTTTATATTGTAATAAATTTATACAATTTATTTTCTTACAAACATTTTCTTTTTGTTGCTTTCTTATAACTTTTTTTATTGGTATTAAGTCACGCATTAAATGACATCATGTTCTTATGGTCGTTTAGTTGTTATTTTGCGCTAACATTGTTACAAGAATATTGTTTGTGTTTAAGAATATATATATTATATATAACTTGCTATTTTTTTATGTTGTGCACTGTCGATTTAAAGTTTGAAGTGCTGTATGTTGTTTATATAAAGAATTGGTCATGATCATATGACATTCAGGTTTTGTGGTATATAGATCGGGATGATTAACGATATCAAATACCAACGTACAGTACTTAACTACAATTTTACCAGGTTTTTTACAAATAGTTACGACTACACATTAAAAACAGCGATGAGCTAATCAATCTTGTTTATGTTTAAGTGGCAACAGAAAAATGCTTTTATTTTAAGCTCGTATGGTATGGTTGGTAAAGCTCTTTGAGGGGATTAATTTTTATGTCAGTAAAATAAGCAGGTTATCTATTTAGACGCTGTCGCATTACGCGCAACTTTAATTAGCTGCTATTTGGCGATACCACGTTAGTTTGCTTTTTAATTCTATTAGTCGCACACCGGTTGTACTTTTTAAATGTTAAATCCTATTAAGTTATAAATTAAAGGATTATTCAGGGGCCTGTTCTGTGTTACACATGAGACGATTTTGACCAATATTCCATTCACCAAGAGTAGACAGCGTCTTTTTCATACGCGCTAATTTTGAGGCTAATTAGCCACACACATTATGATTTTATTCAAGAAAATTTATTATGCATCATCAAAGTCTGAACCACCTCTGCTTATGGTACGTACTATACCACTAATAATGGAGGCCATTTGAAATATTTGTTAATCATAGAAAATTCCTGCTACTAAACTGCCGTCTACAGGCAGTGCAACCGGTGTCCGAAAACCATGAGCCCAAAACATTTTATTAAAGCAAATAAAGAATATCTCGACAATTTCACTGATTTAGTGCTGGCAATCGAGTAGAAGTATTCCCCTCCGTTTGATCAACGAAAATATTGAATGCAAAGAGCTGCATTGGAAAATAGCCCTAAATAGTTGCACATTCTGTAATATTTTCCTGTATATGACTAGCATGCAAGCCGAGTTTCAACAGCATTTATTGCCAAAGTTGGTCCATACATAGCCATAAGCTGTTTCCTTTTCATGTAAGTCCTGAAAATCTCAATTCGTCGCCATTTTAGTCTAATGTGATTCAGATTAGGATGAGTAACTGTTAAAATTTTATATTTGTTTGTAAAGACAACCAGCTCTGTCATGTGCCTCTTTGCGATGCTCCTTTCAACTACCTCCTTTTAATGGTTGATCCCCAGCTGAGTGTCAGCTCTGAATGATTAACTTTGTTACGGATGGCTCTCAGCCAACCCGTAGTTTTCACTAAACACGCAGAGGCCTCTCTCGCGGTGATGTTTTGCCGGCATAGAGGCTTGTGTGCTCCTAGCCTACAGCGTGGAACAGAAAAATCAAAATCAAAAGCAAATTAAAAACTGAAATTAAATGAAGGCACCATAATTCGTCGAACGAAACTTGAGGAACTAACTAATAAAATTTAATAATAACTGGTTGTGACCCTCCCCGAGTGACAAGTACCCAGTCTGCCTACCCAAGAGACCTCCCCGAATAACCCTTCGACCTCGAAAGTCCGATGCCCAGCCACAACGAAGCAGCATTAGAGGGTAAAGGAATCTATTCAACAGACCAGGCCGCTCTTCACCCGGAGAGACCTCCAGCTAATCCCCCACAATTCACACTTCGACAGCAAGAGCCCGCCGAAGTGTCACGGGGAGACCGTGTGGATTTTACGGTCGTCCCCGAATGGACGACACATACGCTGAGCACTCCGATTCGGTCGATGTTCTGCCAAGGGGATGATGGGGAGTGACATGCCCAGCCTGTAAATATGGAACCGACACAGAATGAAAAACCCCTTGCATCATACCTACCCGAAAAATTATTTAGTAATTCGTTTTATTTACAAAAGTGAAATAAAGAAACAAAGAAGGTACGAGTACCGACGAAATCATAAAGAAAGGAAATAGACCGGTCAAGGAGGAAATAAATAAGCCAAATGCCAGGAATCGCCGTGTAAAAGATTTTTTTTATGTGTTACTTACAACATGAAAAGCAAAGCGGCCTAAGAAAAAATATCTGAACGAACGGTAAAATAAATAAAATTAAAGTAGAAATAAAAAAAAACACAAAAAAATAAAATGAGCGCTAAAATTATGGGGTGAGATCTACGTGTACCCCGGACGCGCGCACAACCGTTATGGTGCTCGATTACAATATGTATATACAAAAAAAAATTAGAAACCGACAATCGAAAATGAATAATTAAAAAATTTTAATAAATAAAAATGAAAGATTGAATTTAGAGAAAATAAAAAAATGGTACCTCTACTGTTGCGGCCTTGTAGCATTCATGCCACAGGTGGTACCTCACCCTGACCGTTGCTTAAAAATATATTGGACCTAGACAGGCCGTCAAACGTTGGGCGTTGTCCCGCCTTTACCGAAAGACCGTATAAATATTGGGCGTTGTTTCTCCTTAAACCGCAGATAATCGTTGAGTGGCCTGAACTGGTCATCCGTAAAAAAAAACTGATGAACTGCTAATTATTTGCACCAACCGTTACGGCGCACTCTTGCCAATAGACCACCCACCCGACAGTTACACTTCAATATTTCGGTAACAGCACTCAACTTCATCAACAGAAAAATTTCACCACAAGTTATTCAATTATTTTTTTTTTATTTAACAACAAAAACAATTTATTATTCTTATTTTAGCAAATTATAGAAAATCCTATTTTATCTTTTTTTTAACATTAAAAACTCTACTCGAAAACTTAAACCGGACTCATTTTTACAAACTTCCAAAACTAGACTTTTTCATTATTTTATTAAAAATTCATTAGCCAATTTATAATCACTGAGCTCTTTAGCTTTTATTTAACTTTAATATTTCATTATTTAAAACAAAACTAGAGCGCAATGTTTATGCAACTCCTCAAATTCAACAAAAAAACTTTTCGTTATCAAAAACGATACGAGACTGACTCAACCAAAAAAATTCTCGCACCAAAAAAAATGTTCGTCACTTGCACACTCCCTCTCCCCGCATCAGTTGCACGCACCAAAACAAGAAAACACAACAAAAATACTCTTCTATATCCTAATCGCTCGCACACACGCACAAGGGGCACACATTGGTCTCGCTCTCAATTTATTAAAAATTCATACGACACTACGTGTGAATAAAGCAGCATAAAATCAAACTTTTAACGTCTATTCAACAACAGATGGCAATGCCGTCAAGAAAAGGCACCATACATTCGACGAAACAAAACTAAAAATTCAAAAACAAAATTGAACAAGAAATAATATTATGAGTCGTAACAACTTGCCCCTCAAAGTCGTAACAACTTGCTTAAGGTTTGCATAGTTTGCTTAGTTTGCATCGCTATACCAAACTTTCCCAATCTTTACAGAAATGTTCGTTATTTTCAAACACTTTTTTGGTGATTACTTCCAGCAAACAGAAACCTTCTAATCAGAATGGTTTCAGCGAGAACCTCCAAAAATTCCCAACCTTAAGCTGTCCTGGATTCTTCTGGTCTAATCAAGTAAATGATAATGAATTTCACAGCCTTTCAGCCTGCCTCAGCTCTTTTTTCTACTGCCTTACATCTGTTACAGTATTTCTAGTAAGCCTCCAGTTTCTTCGACCACTCGCGTCCGTTCGCTCAAGATTTATAAGGAGTATTCAGTAGGATCTATTTTGCCCAGATCTCTGTTATCCTTTTTGTAAACCATAATGGTTGTAAACCATTACAAAATATTGTAATGACAAAATTGTATTTTACGCTCACTATTAACACCAAAATGTGTGTAGCATCATTTTATGTTGAGAGTAAAATACAATTTTTTCTCATTTCGTTACAGTGTCATGACAAAAACATCAGCAATTTTAATAAAAGTTATCTTTGTCAAGGTGTAATGCGCATGACCCGATTCAATACAAATACATTTTGGGCAATGCGTTATCAAAAAGTACTTCGTATTTTTTTATTCAACCTGTGTAATTTTACTCTGCACACTACGATTTTATTTGTGAACTGTGCTTAACACAGCGCATACTCGGTTCATCAAATTTTACTCTGAAATTAATACACCGACATACGAAGAGTATGCAAAATAAAAAACAATTTATTACTCTATGCACACCGGATAATTTTGCCAAGTAGAACCTTTGCTCGGTGTACACTATCCGGGGTAAGCCTGCTTGCTCTGGTTAGATTAAAAAATAGACCGTTTGTAATGACGTTCTAGCAGCATGACAAAATTAGGCGAGTGAAGACCGAGCGTAACAGTTAACAACTCAAAACCGAACTTGATAACTGTTTCTCTTTTTGCAAGAGGAGCTAGGGATTCTTCACTGATGGCCACAATGACCAATACAAATTTCACTTTTGCTTCCATTTGTTTAACGATCTTCCAACTATTGGCTATCCTCCTGGGGTTGCTACTATCTATAATACTACAAACTTCATCCAGATTTATCGGCTCGGTTAGAAGCTACACTCGTGTTCTTGGTCAACTCGATATTTCGTCCTTGTTGACCGCCACAAGCTTTACACGCTTTATTGCTCGCAACTGCAGCTTACACCTTACCTTCATGCATTGATTTCCTAGTCCATGCAGCGAACTTTTTCTGTTCGACGGCTCACAACGACTCTTATATTTATATTTTCGATGCCGCGTATATTTTCGATGCTTTTTAATGATCGCTATGCAAGGTCCTCCGATGTTGGTATAAAATCTGAACCCTCGGAATAATTTATCACTCACTCATTCAAGAACCTTGGGGTTGTTCACAAGAATTTGAACGATTCACTACATCAAAAAAAAACATTCACCTTATTTTTTTCAATAAATTCATATATTTTCTTTTCACAACATCTTTAGCATTTGATTTTTTTTCTATTTACCGACTAATAATAACACATTTAAAACATAAAAAATATAAAAATTAATTCATTTACTTAAAAAAACTTAGTCAAAGAAAAACCTACATCAAAAAAACATTCAGTTCCTAGTATTATCCCTAATAAATATAATTAATAATTTGTGTGCCACCCTTTCTGAGCTATGAAAGAAATACACCAGTTTTCCTGTTTTTCCGACGTAATTTGGTGCCACTCGTCGATTAATTTATATTTTAAATCGTTGTTTGTTCTAATATCATGTAGTCGCACTCCTTTTTCCAAATTATCCCATATAGGGTTGAGATCTGGCGATTTTGGAGGGTTCGGTAAAATATATGTGACATTGTAGATCAACCAGTTTTTACCAAGCTAATATGTCCAAATATTTCAACTTTTGTCGCACAACCAAACACCAGATCTCCAACTTCCTTGGTGCCCGTTGCACCCCATACCATGGCGTTTCCTCCACCATCTTTAACGGTAGGGATGATATTCTTATTGAGTGCAGTACCTTTTTGACGCCATATTGTTCTATGGCATATGGGTAACTGCAGCAAGGAAGCTTTCGAATTTCCAAATAAAATTTTGCATACAAATTAAGCTCAATTTGTGCTAATTAGTGCTCACGGGAAAAAATTAGTGCTACTCCAGGAGCCGAGAAAACGGGGAAAGAAAATTTCATATTTTGCCTGAAAGACGAAACAAATAAAACAAAAATTTTCATTCATAAATTGAGGAGAGACAAACTAGCCCCTAAAAGATACTACATTAAACAAACAAAATACAGAGGTATACCGTTCAATAACGAGCAGAAAATTTAAAAATTAAGCATAAATATTAAAGAAATCCAAGAATAAGCAATTCAGATAGCATATTCCTGTCAGGCATGTTCATTGCCATCCGAAAATTATAGTGGCCGAAATTGTGCTAATCCGGAATTGATCCAATTCCATTGAACAACAACGACCGTTGAATGAACAATTTTTTAACAATAAGTGTTCTAGAAACCAATGAAGTTAGCATTTCTGATGGCAAATTTCTGTAAATAATGATCATTGCCACCCGAAAATCGTAGTGGCTGAATTTGTGCTAATCCATAATTGACCCAATTCCATTGAACAACAAAGACCGTTGAATGGATAACATTGAACGGTCGTTGTTGTTCAATGGAATTGAACCAATTCAGGATTAGCACAAATTCAGCCACTATATTGTTCAGATGGCAATGAAAATACTTGATAGGAAAATGTAATCAGAAGTGCCAACTTCATTGGTTTCTAGAACACTTTTTGTTAAAAAATTGTTCATTCAACAGTCGTTGTTGTTCAATGGAATTGGACTAATTCCGGATTAGCACAATTTCGGCCACTACAATTTTCGGATGGCAATGAACATGCCTTACCGGAATATGCTATCTGAATTGCTTATTCTTGAATTTTTTAATATTTTAGTTTTATTAATAAATAATAAATTAATTTGCTATTCAACAAAAATATTATTGAGTCGTATACCTCTGTATTTTGTTTGTTTAATATAGTATCTTTTAGGGGCTAGTTAGTTTTTCCTCAATTTATGAATGAAAATTTATGAAAATCATATTTTTATGATAAGCACAAATTTCGTCAGTGTATCCTCCTTTGGAAAGTTTTAAAATTAGGCCCCTAATTATTTCTGTTTTTTTATTCTAGAAATTTGTTTTTTTTTGTTTCGTCTTTCAGGCGAAATATGATTTTTTTCTCCGTTTTTCCGGCCTCTGGACTAGCACTAATTTTTTCCTGTGAGCACTACTTAGCACAAATTGAGTTCAATCGGTATACAAAGTTTCATTTTGAAATTCAAAAGTTTCCCTACTGCAGCCCATACGCACGCTGTAGAACTAACTATATGGCGTTAAAAAGGTACTGCACTAAATAGTAAGAATATCATCCCTGCCGTCAAACATGGTGGGAGAAACCTCATGGTATGGGGTGCAATGGGTATCGATGGGATCGGAGATCCATCGAATATCTTTGGGACAATTTAGAAAAGTTTTCCTTGGTCCTTTATGTACTTTCTTAACTAATCTGCAGAATGGAATTCTCTGAGATTCCCTCAAAGGTTACATACATACTAAGCATGCTGTTCTATTTTTCACATTCTTCTAGTTGGGAACGAACGGCGGACACCTAAATTTGTTTTAATCGTACCAATGGTTACTTGATGTGGGGATGAAGTGGATTTCGCCATGGAATTCGCCCCGGGAATAACAAATCTATATACTCGTACTCGTATACTTTCAATTCAATTATTTTTTCCAATTTATTTCATTTTGATTTTACTAGTTAAAGCAGAAGAGTTTAGGGTTCAGTTTAGAATTTATTTGAAGCCAAAATGGCACTAGTTTCAGAACCAGATTGTTCCTCCGAACTTGGGGTTGGGATCAAGAAATCCCTTTTTCAATTTTAAATTTATTTTTTAGAGAAATATGGGAATTTTATTTTTTCATTATTTTTTATGGTTAAATTTGTGGGATTGGGTTGTGAAAGGGTCTTGAAGTTCTTTTGATTTAAATCGTGATGACTCTTTATTAATCAAAACTGGTGCGTTGCAGCGCGAAAATCAAATAGTCGATAATGCAACTTATGTATGTCTTCACTATTTTTTATAGATACAGCCGCAATTAAATCGTGAGTATTTCAAACAACAAATTCCTGTCGACATTTTTATTAGAGAAATATGCAATCGTTGTGTAAAACTTAACCCTTAAATTATGTGTAAATCTCAACTGGTGAATGGCCTTATCTTGAAAATAGGTATAATTTCATAGTATTGTTGGGTAAAGTCTAAATATTTCGACTATCTTAATGTTTAATTTTAAAACCATTTCAATATCTAGTTTTCGCCAGTTCCTTATCGACCTTACCGTTGTTTGTTGTATTATTTGGTCATCGATCTCTGTATTTGACTGTTTCCCAATCACACTAAAAAACTGAGCTTAAACTGATGCTACAGTGAAGTCTCCTAGTAACATTTGAATACTCATGTTTTCAAGAGTCATTAACTAATCTCCAAAAACAAAATTTGCAATAACGACTTCTGCATTACCCAAATAATCGTGAATCTATTCTACAGAAGGTTTAATGGGCCCAATTAGATGTACTTTTTTTGTAATACGTTTATTTTTTGCGGTTGATTGCTTCTTTTCTAGCATGTAATTCAGAAAGTGCCAATCGAGCTGCAAAAAATCAATTTAATAAAAGCAGAACTAAACGGGCTAATCAACGTATTTATCTGCATTATCGATATATTTTGATTGTGATATTTAACAGTTTCTACTTGATTTACTCTAATAGATAAACCTAAATTTCATGCTACTGAAGTTAGCCGAAAATTTCAGCCGAAAAAATATCTGCATTATCGACATAATTTGTATCAGGTGGTAGTAAAAAACTCTGTTGTTATGAGCAGAAAATTACATGCAGTTGAAGTTAAAGCAGTAAATTTTCGCCGAAAAAAATGTATTTTATTATTTAATAATTCGAATGTTTAAAGGTAATATAAACTGGATGAAGTTAGACTAATTAGTAAATAGCTGGATCCCGTATTTATAATTTGTCGTGTTAGGGGGCTATGAATTTGAGTTGTGGCACTAACAGTGAACACCTATGCCAAAAATAAGGCCATATTTTATGTAGCATCATAATAAGTTAAAATCTGAACGCATGTTCAGTGGTCATTTGGACTGGATTAAGTTAGACTAATTCGTAAATAGCTGGATCCCGTATTTATAATTTGTCGTGTTAAGGGGCTATGAATTTGAGTTGTGGCACTAACAGTGAACACCTATGCCAAAAATCAGGCCATATTTTATGTAGCATCATAATGAAATAAATTAAAATCTGAACGCATGTTCAGTGGTAATTTGGACTGGATGAAGTTAGACTAATTCGTAAATAGCTGGATCCCGTATTTATAATTTGTCGTGTTAGGGGGCTATGAATTTGAGTTGTGGCACTAACAGTGAACACCTATGCCAAAAATAAGGCCATATTTTATGTAGCATCATAATAAGTTAAAATCTGAACGCATGTTCAGTGGTCATTTGGACTGGATTAAGTTAGACTAATTCGTAAATAGCTGGATCCCGTATTTATAATTTGTCGTGTTAAGGGGCTATGAATTTGAGTTGTGGCACTAACAGTGAACACCTATGCCAAAAATCAGGCCATATTTTATGTAGCATCATAGTGAAATAAATTAAAATCTGAACGCATGTTCAGTGGTAATTTGGACTGGATGAAGTTAGACTAATTCGTAAATAGCTGGATCCCGTATTTATAATTTGTCGTGTTAGGGGGCTATGAATTTGAGTTGTGGCACTAACAGTGAACACCTATGCCAAAAATAAGGCCATATTTTATGTAGCATCATAGTGAAATAAATTAAAATCTGAACGCATGTTCAGTGGTAATTTGAACTGGATGAAGTTAGACTAATTCGTAAATAGCTGGATCCCGTATTTATAATTTGTCGTGTTAGGGGGCTATGAATTTGAGTTGTGGCACTAACAGTGAACACCTATGCCAAAAATCAGGCCATATTTTATGTAGCATCATAGTGAAATAAATTAAAATCTGAACGCATGTTCAGTGGTAATTTGGACTGTATGAAGTTAGACTAATTCGTAAATAGCTGGATCCCGTATTTATAATTTGTCGTGTTAGGGGGCTATGAATTTGAGTTGTGGCACTAACAGTGAACACCTATGCCAAAAATCAGGCCATATTTTATGTAGCATCATAGTGAAATAAATTAAAATCTGAACGCATGTTCAGTGGTAATTTGGACTGGATGAAGTTAGACTAATTCGTAAATAGCTGGATCCCGTATTCATAATTTGTCGTGTTAGGGGGCTATGAATTTGAGTTGTGGCACTAACAGTGAACACCTGTGCCAAAAATCAGGCCATATTTTATGTAGCATCATAGTGAACTAAATTAAAATCTGAACGCATGTTCAGTGGTAATTTGGACTGGATGAAGTTAGATCTTTGTGGCAATTAAAACAGTTTCGCATGGCTCTTCCTGTTCCTCTACGTTCAACTGCAGCTGACAAACTAAACGTGTGCTTGAAATTATCAAATTTGTTGCGGTATGTGAAGACCTTTCGATTGACGACTAACATACGGCTGTTTTTGCAACAAGATCGAACTGCAGATTTATTTTCAAGTGATTGTTGGTAATAGGAAAATCTCAGTTGGCGTCGCGACCGGATTCATCACATTGTGCACTAATTTCCGACATTTTATTCGAACATAGTGCAAAACTTTAAAAAAACATAATTGGCTTAGCAAACGAGCCATATTGGCGCCGAAAAACTGACATGTCGATGATCTCAATGCGACCATTTAAAATATTATTCTGGAACAGTCGTTTTCCTTCATATCGGTTGACACAGCTATCAACCAGGATTAGGTAGTCAACTATCGCACATAATTCTTGAATTCGCTGGAATTTTCGTAATTGCCGAATTAACACCTCACAATTTGCAATTGAAAGTAGGCTCAGTCAGCATCACGTCGCGTTACATCAATCAACCCCGAATGTGCAATGGAACAAGACTGGCTGTCAAAAATCTTATGAACAACGTCTTCGAAGCGACGATTATCAAGCGAAAGTACAAAAGAGAGGATGTTTTGATTCTGCGCATCTAAATGATTCCAACGGACTTGCCATTCGAGTTTAAACAGCTGTAATTCCGCGTGCTTCTGGCATTCGTGATGATAATGATCAAATCACAAGGCCTGTCTTTGAAAGTTTCTGTATGTCACGTGATAGCGTGTTGGCAGGCCACCATTTTAGTTTGTTTACGCGCTGAAACGAAAACGAAAAACGTAGTTTACCACAAATCTTTACATTGAATGTTAACCTCATTTCATTTTCATGTAAATATAAGACATTCACTTCATTTGAATATCGATCGAGTTTCATTTAATCACCAAACGAAACTCAAACCGTACACAGTGCAGTCAATATTGCCGATCTCAATGAATTAGAGTTGGAAGGTTGATTGGGATTCATATTCGCTTATAAAGAATTACATTCAAATAAACAAACAAACACCGTTCTCAACCGCTCATAATCCTGAATATTTACACTGATCTGTTTATGGTTTTATGATGTCAGTGATCTATTGCAACTATTTTGTAATTGACTATAATCAAAATTTTCTATAATCTTCATCACTGCACGCCTGATTCATTTGGAGTAACCC
This sequence comes from Nephrotoma flavescens, assembly GCA_932526605.1. Classification (NCBI taxonomy): domain Eukaryota; kingdom Metazoa; phylum Arthropoda; class Insecta; order Diptera; family Tipulidae; genus Nephrotoma; species Nephrotoma flavescens. The sequence goes on along the minus strand of OW052222.1, from coordinate 213,833,522 downwards.
AGGTAGCTCCACGTGGAGGTATGAATCTAACTTCGCCAAATATGCTTAAATGTAATTATGTTTTTATGGTCCAGAGGTTTGGGAGCATAAATATGGCATCCGCAGCTATATACGAACTGGTCTAACTTCATCCAGTTCAAATCACCACTGAACATGCGTTCAGATTTTAATTTATTTCACTATGATGCTACATAAAATATGGCCTGATTTTTGGCACAGGTGTTCACTGTTAGTGCCACAACTCAAATTCATAGCCCCCTAACACGACAAATTATAAATACGGGATCCAGCTATTTACGAATTAGTCTAACTTCATCCAGTCCAAATTACCACTGAACATGCGTTCAGACTTTAATTTATTGCACTATGATGCTACATAAAATATGGCCTGATTTTTGGCACAGATGTTCACTGTTAGTGCCACAACTCAAATTCATAGCCCCCTAACACGACAAATTATAAATACGGGATCCAGCTATTTACGAATTAGTCTAACTTCATCCAGTCCAAATTACCACTGAACATGCGTTCAGATTTTAATTTATTTCACTATGATGCTACATAAAATATGGCCTGATTTTTGGCACAGATGTTCACTGTTAGTGCCACAACTCAAATTTATAGCCCCCTAACATGACAAATTATAAATACGGGATCCAGCTATTTACGAATTAGTCTAACTTCATCCAGTCCAAATTACCACTGAACATGCGTTCAGATTTTAATTTATTTCACTATGATGCTACATAAAATATGGCCTGATTTTTGGCATAGGTGTTCACTGTTAGTGCCACAACTCAAATTCATAGCCCCCTAACACGACAAATTATAAATACGGGATCCAGCTATTTACGAATTAGTCTAACTTCATCCAGTCCAAATTACCACTGAACATGCGTTCAGATTTTAATTTATTTCACTATGATGCTACATAAAATATGGCCTTATTTTTGGCATAGGTGTTCACTGTTAGTGCCACAACTCAAATTCATAGCCCCCCCTAACACGACAAATTATAAATACGGGATCCAGCTATTTACTAATTAGTCTAACTTCATCCAGTTTATATTACCTTTAAACATTCGAATTATTAAATAATAAAATACATTTTTTTCGGCGAAAATTTACTGCTATAACTTCAATTACATGCAATTTTCGGCTCATACCAACAAAATTTTTTACTACCACCTGATACAAAATATGTCGATAAAGCAGGTTTTTTTTCGGCTGAAATTTTCGGCTAACTTCAGTAGCATCTAAATTTCATAGCTTTATTTTCGTATTCTGCATTATCGACGTACATGTATACGTATCAGTGTTGCCACCCGTCCTCGTTTTGCGAGGATTGTCCTCGTTTCACTATTTTGTCCTCGCGTCCTCGTCGACACTGAAAAATCCTCGTTCAAAAAATTTTATTGAAAGAGAATAATTTTTCTCCAATTATTACAAAATTTAAATATATAAAGTTCAATCAGTGAGTCGTATTATATGAATATATTTGATTTTGGGAGAACCTTTATAAACTCATTACTTTTAGAGAAAAAATGTCATCGAACGCTAACCAACCTGATATAAAAAAAATTAAACGGGCCACCAACTTTAACGATTCTTGGCTACAATTAAAGGATTGGTTAAGAAAACTCTCAAGTGAAAAAGGATATTGCAATTTATGTAGTGTTGAAATATTAGTTTCTAATAAGGGGTTTCGAGCCTTAGAAGATCATGAAAGAACAAAAACCCACCAGGCAAAATTAACAGCTGTCGGTTGTAGTTCCGCAATCACTAATTTTTTTAAAATAATTGATACAATCGAAGATGATCTTACTACAGCAGCAGAACTTGCTCATATTTACCATTGTATTAAACACCACCAATCATATAATTCGCTAGATTGCAATCTAAAATTAATTAAAGCTACTCATTTTGATTCTAAAATTGGAAATAAAATAAGTTGCGGTCGAACCAAAGCTGAGGCAATTGTAACAGAAGTGTTAGCCTCAAAAGTATTGGAAGACGTTATTAGTAACATTGTTTCTTCTAATAAAATTTGTTACTCATTACAAGTGGATGCTTCGAATCACAAAAATAGAAATTTTTTTCCTATTGTATTACAATATTACAACATCGAGAACGGAATCGAAGATAAACTGGTAGACTTTTTTGAAAACGCCGATGAAACCGCAAGTGGTATGTTTAGTGCAATACAAAATTCCTTCAATTCATTGGGTTTGCCTCTAGAAAAAATTACAGCTTTCAGCGAAGAAACATTTGAAGCAGAATTTAACGATTTTATAAATGTAGGCCTAAATTACGTTAAAGAGAAAATAGAATTAAATATATCAATGGATCAAGTTGGACGTTTTCGACTTAAATAAACAATTTCCTTCATTTGATTAATTAATTCGATGGTATTAATTTAAACGCTTAATTTACAAACCATTGTTGGTATTGATATCAATCTATTGTTTGACGAAGTTAGTTCAGCAACATAAATTTTTGATATTTTAAGGTTATCTGAAGATTTTAAAAAGCTTAATTGCGTCGATAAATGGTCCAATCTGTTCAAAACTAGATCTTTCCCAAACTTATTTAATTTTATTTCATATTTTTTAAGCATACCGAGTAGTTCCGCTTATATAGAACGAGTATTTAGCGTTATGAACATTAAATGGCGTGATGAGAGAAATAGGGCGCTTCCAGATCTGATCAAATCAAAATTAATAATTTATTTTAATAAAAGACTTTCTTGCAACGAGTTTTATAATAAAGTTAAAAAGGATAAGGCTGTATTAAAATGCGCAAAATCAAACGAAAAATATATTTTTAAAACCAAAAATTAAGTTATGCAAATTTAGAGAAGGTATATATGTAAATTAAATATATGTAAATTAAACTGAAATTATTTGTTTTTGTTTGAAATTTTATATTTTTTTTGTTATTTTGAAATAAACTTTATATTTGATAAAAAATTATTTTATTTAGGTTTACAATTGTTTACGTCCTCGTAAGACACTTTAGAAAGGTGGTAACCCTGATACGTATGTATGCAATATCTACTTTATCGACCGCTTACGTCTACTTTACCGACATTATATTCCCGGGTGGTGTGCAGTCTGCATTATCAGCACCAGCCCTTTAGACGGTTTCAGGAACCTGTGTTATCGACATCAGATAGGACTTACTTTTAGTTATCATTTTTTGTCTAGATCTGAGGCTTACAAATGCTTATTTTAAATCTGGCAGTATCAGTAAACAAGGTGCATCAATATTTAATGATGCCTTTAATCTACACAATGGTTTGAATGACCATGAGACTGTAAAACAAAGCTAAAAGATCCAATCTTTCGGTTGATTGGGATACTTTTTTAGCATCTCAAATGGATCATAAAAAAATTTAAGATCTCTTAAAAAAGGAAATTGTCGGATTACTACTTTCTGTGCATTTTCCCGGTCGCGACGCCTTTCATCCTAATTTTATTGGTTCCGAGCGGAATAACAGTACCGTTTGCTCAATTAGGACCTAGCCAGTAGCCTTAAAACTCGCGATATTTGGAGTTGGCGTTACTCCTCCTTCCCACCCTTTAAATCAGGTCGTCCGGAAGGAGCATTTCCTGCTGAGTTACAGCATTATTTCATCAGGATCGCGTACTTCTACTCTTTGAAAAATGAATTGCTTTTAGAACTGTTTCACAATCTTGGAACAGAAGTAGAGTTGTCTTCATCAAAAAAGCTAGTAAATCGGATTATGTCGCCCTAGGGCATTTCGTTCTACTAGTCTTTTTTCAACTTTCCTTAAAGCTTTAGAAAGAATTGTTGACAGATATTTTAGAAACTTTAATTTATCTAGCATCCCCCGTAGCTTCACTAACAAGCTTACATCGGCTAGTATTAAGGAGTTTCTTGAGGGCAAAAGCTACTCCCAGGGAGATGTCTTATTTGCTATGCTGATGACTTAATCGATTTGGTTGCATTTAAAACCCAGTGTTATCTCTCTTAATTTAATGCACTCTTCAAGTGGTGCCTTGAGAAGGGTTGGTACGATTATGGATCTAAAACTAGTATGTGATAATCTTTACTAGACGTAGTAATTTTTGCAAACTGTCTGCTCCTCCTCTTTTTAGGGAGGCAATCGCAAGATCTGACACAGTTAAAGATGTTTATCTTGGTGTAATTTTAGACACTGGAAATTAAAACTTCAAAAATCATTTTTGGCAATTTATAGTAGGGCATTAGGCAAATCTTGGTGACAAATGTCTGGTGCTACCCATGTTATCTTAGCTTCCGTTGTTTGGTGGTCTGTGGTTAAATCAAACTCCGACATTGCGAAACCACAGTTTACAAGCTATGGCGTACCGCACTATTACCAGTGCTATCTTCGATGACATAGCTTCTCCGCTAACTTTCGATTATCGGTTTGTTTATCTATACCAAAAATCATTATGTATAACGGCAAATTGCTACCAGAATTCTCTTTCGATAATTCTTTCTCGGTTGGTTATACATCGAGAGGCAAATGGAAGTCTGAAAACTTCAATAACTGGGTGTCTGAGTCGCAATGGTTTTCGCTGACGGTTCTTACGCTGAAATTGGTGCTGGTTTTAGAACCTATTGTCCTTCACATGATCTCACATGAGAATCTAGGCCTAAACCGCACGGTTTTCCAAGCCGTTGTTGCTGCTAATCTCGCTATTTAATTCGAAGATATTAATCAGTGTACAGACACTAAATCTAATCTATTGAGGGAAATGAAATAGCTGATGCTTCAGCTAAAGCAGGCTCACGTTTGGAATTCATTAGACCTGAAGATACCACCTATCGAGTGGCAAAGTACTTCATTTGTGACCCTAGTCTTAGGTTTACAATTTTGCTTTATCTTTAAAGAAACACCAGCTAAGAGTTTTGGTTGCTATTTTGGCCGGTCAAGGCCGTTTTAAACTCTATATTTACAACAAATGGGGCTTGTTCAAGATTTCTTGTATGACAACTGTCCCGAGGATGATGAGAACATTATGTTGTTTGGGGTTGCGTTGCTTTTGAGGTATCTCGGTCTCAGTTTCATAACTATAAATCTTTCAATGTAGTTCAGCTGCGTTCCCTGCTCTGATCCATGCTTATGCAGTTTGACAGAGATGCCGAGCACATTTGCGTATTGTGATAAAATCCTCGGTTTACACCATTGGCCCAGTGTTGCATTGAGTGCAGAACCTGATTGAGTTCCAGCCAATTTTCATAATAATAATAATGATCCAATAATAATCCATGTGGCAAAGATGGAAATAGGTCGTTAGTGCTAGACTTGGCTTGGGTGCCATTCTCACAAATAATTTCGTATACAATGACGCTGACTTTTTTGTTCCCAAAATGCCTACAGCACATTTGGTTTCAATACCATATTGCTTCCAAACAGTAGTGACTTGAGTGGAAAGATGTGCACCAACAAATCAACGTGACAACCCTCGATACTTATTAAGAACTTTGAATTAATAATTCCTTGTCGATATAGTTCGTCGTCCGTCAATCCCCTGATGATTAAAAGTGAAAATAATGAGACATCTCTTATGCTCTGTCATATAGCATCGATGATATTATATCATAAAAATTGTTTAAATCCCACACAAAAATGCATTCAATTAATTTTCACTCAATAAAATATAAATCAGCCGTTCTCGCATACCACAGAAGAAAAACAATCTTTTCCCCCGTTAATTTCGTTTCGCACCTTATAACCTCGTCATAATTTTTTTTACTTACGTCCGTTCATAAACAATATTATGATTTATAGCCCACTCTCGATCGAACCGCATACATAAAAAAGGCACAACCATTTCAAATTAATTAGCAACACAAATTTTTATTTTAAAATCATAACGACGACGACGAAAAAAATGAATTATCACCACCAAGCGCACCAACACGATCGTGCACACCACAAAACCATTATTCAACACTTTCAATATACGAGACTCGCGATACAACAACAATTTTGTATGGGGTTTACTCTACTTATGTCGTCACCTTTTTGTATCTCGACACAACAACACAAATATCTGTAACACGAAGAACAATGTTCAGATTGGTGGTCATTGTTATATGTGAAATTGAAAATTTATGTTTCACACTTTCTTTTCGCGGCGTTACATATTTTTTTTTTATTGTTTTGTTCTTGTAAACAATTTTCTTCTTATTTTCATCATTTCGCGGTTCATTAACAACAAAACAAAAAAAAAAGCGCAAGACGTGGAAAACGATGCACAACAAAATAGTGCGCGGATGGTGCCAGAACATTTATACACACATAAAAATGTCATTAAAATTTTGAGTGTTAATGAAGTGTATGTATGTGTGTCTGACCCCGTTCAATTATCGCGTACAGTACTCTGTTTTATACAACATAATTATACAAAGGGATTATTATCGATTTCATGGTCGGCCATATTTTTAAATCGAATTTCAATTTTTTTTGGACACGTCGCATGTCGATTATATAGAAATGATGTTTTAGGTCTTTGTGTGGTTTTCGAAATGGATCGTGTTTGACCATCAATGGTCATTGGGAGTTTTATTTTTTTTTTTTAGTTGTGCGGTCAAGACTTTATATTGTTATTGTTGTTTTGTACGTCTCGAATTCAAGACTCGTTTTTCTGTTTATTTATTTTAAGGTTGGCGTATTTCATGTCTGTTCTTGCTCTGTTATAATACAAGTTATGATAAGGAGTGGTTCCTAGGTTCAAGGAAACTTTGTTGTGTTCATTTGTTTTGAAATTGAATACCCAGCTTTTGTGGGCCTACGCAGTGCATTGTACCTACTAGAGCATTGTTCTCGTACTTACTAAACGACGATAGTATTGAGCTTTTGCTTATCATTAATTTTATTATAGATCGATGAATTACATTACGATGGCAAAATGACGGTTTGATTGAAACAAATGAAGCAAATTTGATGTGTTTTTAGATTTGAGCTATCACGGGTTAAAAAATTCTTTTCTAAGCTTTTTTACTCCTATATCTGTACTAAACTCTTAAGTATACTCGCTTGATATTCCACAATAATTTTCAAAGGTGAATAGAGCAAATTTTACGTTCAGAGTTTAAAAATAGTTTCATCCCGCTTATGTAGATGCTGTATAAGATACCGGTGTGAAGTTTTTGGACACTTTTATAATTTGGACAGAAATTTAGGCATAATTTCAATTTTAGACAGAGATGTGCATACGTGTACATCTCTAACAAATGTGAATTTTGTTTGTAAAAAGGATCAAATTTTTGTATTTCATGTACTTATTAAACTTTTCAGAAATTACTCTAATCATCAGGAATATGATATATGTAATTTTTGTATGAAAGAATGTCGTGGTAGCTTATGGTAATTTACCCAAATTGGAGATTGGCTCCCATAGTAGATATATAGCGTGTGCAATTTGCCCCAGATAACTTCTCAAATTCTTGAACCGCCAAAACAAAACAAAAAAAGAAATTCACAAAAAACAAACAAATTATATTCCTTCACTGATAAAAATTGCAATTTATGTATGATTAATTTCTTTACTGTATTCTAAAATATTATTGTTAATTTATTAATTAAAGGCTTAACTTGATCTTCACTCTAACTAATTACCACGCGGCCAAAGCTCAGTGATTAATTAAGTCGTTGACTTAATTTCCCATTCAATTAAATTGATTAGGAAAACCCAATCCCTGAACTGATAATAGATCTTATGCTCTATTTTTAAAGGACAGGAGGAATCAGATAGTCTTGGCAGTCCAACGTGGGGAACCCCCACACCCTCAGATAGTCGCAGCCGGGCGCATTAAACCTATTTATTAAAACTGATCATTATTTACATTAATAAATTTTCTTAAACCTAAGTCAAATGTTTTTAACAGCCCAATGAATTCAATTCTGTATAAATGAATTTAGGTAACTATTTGTGGATGCTATATAGTTATTTTGACCATTCCAAAAAAATTTTGAACTATTGTATTTATAAAAATTTGATCTTAATTTTAATTAATCTTTCTATAAAGTAAAACTGAACAAAATAAACAAAAATGATTAAAGTTAATTGCTTTATAGTGTGGTGTTGGAATGGTCCTGGATGCCGCCTTGATTAATTATGCCAAACACTGAGTAAAGAATCGACATTTTTGTTACTGCCAATCTTCTGCTTGGGAATCCCGCGTATACTGGATGTGAATTGCTGCTTTCTTGATTCCGATTTTCATCTCTGTTCCTCAATGATTTATATTTGTTTTGTTCCCCGTTGCTGTTTATTTGGTAAGGCCACGAACAATCATCATTGGGTGAGTCTCATATGATGAAAAGAAATTGTCCATCTAGCTCGTTTTTAAACTGTGATCAATAGTTGATCCTCGGAACCTATATTTTCCAAGTCTTATTTTTATAGCGTTCTAGTCACGGCATACCACGTTGTATCATCTAGTGGCGCAACTGCAGATATTATCAAGTTTGTTGCGAGCAGTAACCAACATGTTTGTCCACCCCTTTCGTGGTTTGATTTGAGATATCCGCGGCTTTCGTTTTTTTCACAACGTCCTCTCGCTATATATAGCCACTATGAGAGCCAATCTCTGAGATTTGTGTAATTTACAATAAGCTAAAACCGACATTCTTTCATACAAAATGTTGGACACTCGCGTAAATTTCTGTCCAAATTATAAAAGTGTTCAAAAATATAAAATTTTTATGTTGTTGTTGTATTGTAATGGTTTTGTTGTGATTGTTCCGTACATTGGTCTATTTCAGTATATCTCGAATTAAATACACATTCGTAGGAAATCCTTTCCATTTGGCGTCAAATCTGTATGACAACGACTATGATAATTCATACTTACTTATACACAATCAACTTCCCAACCACTCCATACTTTTTCTTTCCTTTAACGCTGGATCGCGGATAAATTAGAATTTAATTTGAATTATAGATGGAAGATCTGCAAGAATCGCAACAATCAGTTTCGAACTTAATGAGATTATTGATTTGAAAAAATCAGTCATCTCATCAGGCCGCGGCGACTGACGTTGATATTTTTTACATAGGAATATTGTCTATATATAGAACAATACTATGTAGTTGTACTACTAGCGAATTACTGCATAGCGTACGAAATTCGATTCTTTCATATTCTCCATCTATACTTCATTTTTACCAATTAACTTTTCGTTGTGTACGAATTACTTTTATATTTTTATGTTGTTGTTGTATTGTAATGGTTTTGTTGTGATTGTTCCGTACATTGGTCTATTTCAGTATATCTCGAATTAAATACACATTCGTAGGAAATCCTTTCCATTTGGCGTCAAATCTGTATGACAACGACTATGATAATTCATACTTACTTATACACAATCAACTTCCCAACCACTCCATACTTTTTCTTTCCTGTTACAGGCTGGCTGCCGCCAACCTGCAGATTTCACTTAAGCACCTGCAGAGGCCTCCACGGTGATGTTTTGCCGGCTACGTTCTCAGCGGAGAAGTGCGAAGGTCGTGGGGTTTGAGGCGTGCATGGCTCCTGGCCTACACCGTGATTAACAGATAATTATAAAAAAAATGGGAAAACGCAAATGATAATAATAACACCGATGTTCCGCCGAAACTCGTCGGCCGGAACCTGAGGAACGAACCGAATAATCCAAAATAAATTATAAAAATAATAATAATAACGGTAGAGGTGCCTCGGTGCGCGCATCCACCCGATTCAAACGGGGCCAAGCCCTGGTTACGGAATTGGATGCGGGCACCAAGGGACCGCAAACACTAAACCGACACAGAGGGAGTCTCCGCTCCCATCACACCACACCGAAAAAATTAAGTATTCATTTTATTTAAAAAAAAGCACAGAAAAAAAAGAAACAACTTCCCCCTCCACCCGTACCACGATAAGGAGAGAATGAGAGAGAGAGAGAGATGTGTACCGAGCGTGCACCCGCTGTGCGGCGCTCGATTACAAAATATAATAATTTAATATACAAAAAAAATAAAAATAAAATTTCGAATATATAAAAAAAATAAAAAATGAAAAAAATAAAATGGTACCTTAGTATTTTTTTTTCAAAAAAAAAAAAAAAATTCGTTGCGGCCTTGCGCGGCCGTTACCGTTTTTGGGGCCTCTCCCCTATAGAAAAAATGGGTTGCGGCCTTGCGCGGCCGTCATGCCACAAGGGACTCCTGTCCCCCGGACCGTTGCGGCTTAGGTGCCGTTAACTAATTCGACCTCGACTGGCCGCCGAACTAAAATGGGCGTTGCGGGGCCTTTCCCCGATACCAAAATGAATGGGTGCGGCCTTCGACCACTTGTTTGTTGACCACTTGCTCGCCTTAATCGTAAATAATATGAATAGCTCGAGACTCCGGTATATATGGGGTAGCCTTGTGGTAGGCCACCTGTTGCGGAGCGATTACGGTTAATACACTCGTAATGTATGCTTTACCTGTCCAATTTATATACAGCACACACGAAACTCGGTTATCTTTATAACAATACGGTTTTGATTTTGTCTTGTGTAATGATTCCAATCACCACATGTATGCGGTACCTGTCCAATTTACATACAGCACACACGAAACTCGGTTATCTTTATAACAATACGGTTTTTGATTTTGTCTTGTGTAATGATTCCAATCACCTTCCGGGACGATACCCGCTTTTCCCAAAAAAAAATCTCTTGTTTAATCACCAGCTATGCGCGTGGCATACAAACTTTACTTTATTACAATCACAAATTAGGTTTTACATCACTAGTAGCATAACTATTTCCAATTATAATTGTCACACTTATATTTTTATATAAAAAAAAAATTAATAAGTTTTTATAATTATATGTATATTTAACCAAAAAATATAACAAATATCCAAAATGGATTCAACTGAGTCTATACAATAAGACTCTTTCTTTATAAAATTCACAACCAAGACTTTTAATAGCAAACTTCAAAACTCGACTGACAAACAAAAAAAAAATTCTCCCACCGCACAAACGACGCGCAAAACATTCCAGAAGAATTGTCTTTCTTCTCTGTTTCTCATTTATATCAATTCGCATTGATATAAACGAGAGGCATATAAGAAAAACATTCTTATGGAATGTTTTGCTTTACGCACACACTCGATTCGCATTGTTCTCTCTCTCTCCCATTTTTGTTTTACTACCAACCAAACGAACAAAAACATACGAGAATCCCTCCACCACGGAACGCGTTCAGACACCAACAACACAGAGGCAAGAAACCGCGAGTAAAAACATAAAATCTAACAAAATATGGGGATGTCACGCGTAAACGAAAATTATGTCTTGTTACAGACAACACAGTCGTAACAAACGTGGGAACGTCCCACACCCTGAGATGTCTCATAAGCCGGGCCTAAAACAAACAATGGGAACGAGATAACAAACGATTTAAACAAATGAGGTAGGCGATATGGTTAGACACGAATGTCTTTAATGTGGTAAGTACCTAGGTTTTTGCCACTCAAATCCTCGACTGCGTACGCCACTTGTCCTACTTTACCGGAAATTACCGCGGGTTTGAACTTGCTTGCCAATTTGGCGGAAAATTTATTCGACGCATCGCTCAAAGCAAACGATCGTATGAAAACGGGTTGTCCGACTCGAAAAGTGCGCTTAGTACTACGTAAATTGTAATGTTGAGCCCCCTTTTCGTGTGCTACGCGTAAGTAATGAATTATACGATCTTTTAGGAGGTTTACTCGATCTGGCTTAGCCCATGCCTGGACTTCGCTGGGATCATGTTCATCGAGTAACCGTCGCAATGAATAATCCGATCCGTGCATCGACATATGTTGACCGAACACGACATAATGAGGGGAGTAATGTATCGAATCGTGTATGGCATTACGTAAAGCCGCCGCAATTTCTTGCAGATTTTTGTCCCACAAATTATGATCGTGATCGCTCAAATATGATCGAATGCTGGCAATTAGAGTTCGATTAACACGCTCGGATGCGTTGCTTTGCGGAGAATACACCGGCGTGCGAATATGGGTTACGCCGTATTTAGCTAGCAAATCCTTAAATAAATTGGAGGTAAATTGCTTCCCGTTGTCAGAGGTGATTACTTCGGGAACCGAGAACAAAAGAAATATATCATTTTCCAAAAATCGACATAGCAAAGATGCGGAAGCTTCACGCAAAGGTTTTACAACTACAAATTTCGAGTAATGATCCAAGATGATAACGATGCAGGTATTACCGAGTTTCGAACGTGGATACGGACCCAAAAAATCGACATATAGTTTTTGAAACGGGCGAGTTGACGTGACCTGAGCTCTCATGGCTGGTTGCGTAGAGAAATTAACAGCTTTGTTCATTTTACATTTAGTGCAGCTAGCAACGTATTGTTTAACTTGTTTTGCCATCTGAGGCCAGAAAAATTGACGCTGAAGGCGCTCGAGAGTTTTGCTGCCGCCTAAATGTGCTGAAGTGGGAGGGACGTGTGCCTGTTCGATAAGCGATTGGGTTAAGCTATTCGGAATAACTAATTTCCAGTTCGAAAGATCGGTATCCGTGTATTTAAAACCAAACGAAGGGGATATTAACAGTTTATCATCCTGGATTCTGTAGTTGTGCGAACAGTCTTTTAATGAACGAATTTTCGCGATCTGATCGACGTAATCTGGATCTTGGAACGCAACCGAATTTTGATCAACGTGTAGAATGGGGACTGAAGAACGTATTAACGCATTCACGGAAGGGTCGATATTTTTACTCGACAAGACTGGATCTTCAAATTGGGCACCAGGATCAGGCGTGCTCTTACTTTCAGAATCATCCTCACAAAGAGCGGATTCATCCGGAAAAGCTCGAGACAACGCATCAGGTACAATGTTAACTGACCCTTTTCGGTATCCAATCTGAAAATCCAGCGCTTGGAGTTTAAGACTCCATCTCGCCAAACGTCCGGAGAGGTCTTTTTGACTCATTAACCAGCGTAAACTGGAATGGTCGGTATAAATGACGAACGGATAGCCTTCCACGTAAGGACGGAATTTTCGCACGCTGAGGACGGCAGCGTAGCATTCCAGCTCGGTCACCGAGTAGTTTCGCTGCGCCGCATTGAGCTTATGGGAATAAAACTCAATGGGCCGCTCCACCCCCTCGGCGTCCACCTGAAATAAGACACTACCGACCCCAACGGCACTGGCCTCGCACTGAATAAAAAAGGGCTTTGTATAATCAGGATGCGTCAAAACTGGGGCAGTTGACAAGGCGGTTTTGAGAGCGTTAAAGGAAGAATCAGCAGCTGCAGACCAACATACTTTAGTGTTTTTACCAGTAAGATCGGTGAGAGAAGAAGCTAAAGAGGCGAAATTCGGAATGAAGCGACGGTACCATCCGCACATTCCCAGAAAACGTCTAATCTGTTTCGTCGTTTTCGGAATAGGGTACTCCAGAATAGCTTTACATTTGTCTGGGTTTGTACGGAGGCAACCATCACCCACAATATAACCTAAATAGTCTACTTCTTTCAACACAAACTTACTTTTGGTCAAATTGATTGTTAGACCAGCATCCGACAGATATCCAGCAACCTGTTGAAGCAAATCGAAATGTTCGGCCAGAGTGGAGGATGTGACCAGAAGGTCATCGAGGTACACAAAGACCTTATCGTGTAGCTGGTACGGGATCACGCGGTGCATTAAGCGACAAAGCGTCTGTGGGGCGTTGCATAAGCCAAACGGCATCACCTTGAACTGATACAAGGGCCGTCCAGGAACCGTAAACGCTGTTTTATCGCGGGATGCTGGGTCGAGTGGGATCTGCCAAAAGGCATCCTTCAAATCAATCGCCGAAATGAATCGGGTGTGTCCCAAACGACCCAACAATCCGTTGATTATGGGCAGCGGATACGCATCCTTGACGGTTGCCTTGTTCAGTTCTCTAGCATCCAAGCACAGACGAACTTTGCCATTGGCCTTACGCACCAACGTGACCGGTGAACACCAGGAACTTTGTGACTCCTCGATGACCCCCAAAGACAACATCCTATCCAACTCGGCATACATGAGTTTCTGGATAGCTGGGGATACGGAATAAAAACGTTGTTTGACTGGCTTTGCGGAACCGACATCGATCATATGAGTGATGAGGGATGTGCGGCCCAAACCTAAAATATCGCTGCTCGGGAATTGTTCGCGGATAAGATCCAAGTTACGACGATCATCAGATGTTAAAATATGAAATTTGGGTGTGTTGGTAGTTTCACCTAATTCGTCCGAACGATTTAGCGCGGAGATTTTTGGGGAAATTCCAAAACGATTCCAAAAATCGATACCCAAATAAAGCGGTTGTTCTAACGAAGGAACAACATAAAAATTCATGGTTTGAGTAATTCCATTAAACTCGACGTTAGCTCGTATGTAACCAAATACTCGTTGGACTTGACCACTCGCGGTAGTTATCGTGGATGGAAAATTGTGAAACTCTACGAATGGATTCGACAAGATTTTCTCCGCTCCATTCCCGAGAACACTGACACTCGCCCCGCTGTCGAGAAGACCCTTAAAAGGGATCTTATTTATAAAGACCTGGGCGTAAGGCCGAGTGTCACTACCCTCGGAGAACAAAACGGAGGAAATCACGTCGTTTCTCATTGTAGCGCGGTGGTTCCAATATTTCTTGGAACGTTTTAAACGATCTAACTTAGCTAACGACGGAGAATTATAGAAAAACTTTAGAGCGACAGGAAGGGAAGGGGAATTTGGTAGGGAAGAAGGATCGGGAAAGGAATCATTACTGACAGACGAGTTTACTTCTTCATCGGATTCGACGGGGAGCGGAGTTCCGCGTTTGTGTTGCTCGCTGCATTCTTCTGGATCAGTTTGAGTGGCTCTATCCTCTGTCCTATCACCAGTCTGGGTGGAGGTAGATTTGATCTCGGTACACTCCGTCTGAGTGGCCGTTGTGGTGACGACATTTTTACCGTAATTCGAAGGCTGTATATAATCTGATCTCGAGTTGTCTGTTGAGATTTGTCCTCCAGGACGTCTCGCCGCTGCCGATGGAAACCTGCTCCCCGTGTGAATTGCGGATACTGAGTTATCAGGTAGAACATCAGTAAAGGGATAATACTCATGAGAGTCATATGCTCCAACATCATCATACGGACTGCCTGATGACTCATTGATCACGCGTCGTGGATGGATTGCAGGGTCCGCCGTAGCTTTGATCCGCCTGAAAGACTCCTCCCAAGCAGAGCAACTTTTGATCAGCTCATTTATGGTGCTAAACCGACGATCGGTGAGATGAAACTGTAGTTCTGGCTTCATGTTCGCCATTAAAATTTCGATGAGCTCCTCGTCCGAGTACGGGGTACGACATTGTAACGATAAACTCCACACTTGGTCGTAGAAATTCGTAAAACTTTCGTCGGGTCGTTGTTTGCGTGCCTCGACGGTTCGCCGGATTTCGTAATTGTTGCGACGGTCTTTAAAGCGCTCGATGATACCGCTTCGTAGATCTGTCCAGGTAGCGTTCGGATTATGTTTGCGGAATGTCCAATACCACTGCAAGGCGATATCTTCCAGGATGGTATGTAGCTCGAATAATAATGTTTGGTCGGACAATCCGCGAGACGAAGCGATGGTGTCTACCTGAAACAGGAACATGTCGATGGAGAGGTCCGAAGGAGATCCAGTGTAATTGAGGCCGCTCTCAGACAATAAGGGTCCATCGATAAAGTTTTGCTCCCAATCGTCTTGCTCTAGTAATGTTATGTCCATGTTGGATGATGAAAGGATATGGGGTTAAACCCGCTCGATTTAATTTGGCGAAGAAAATTAAAGCTCAGAATGCAATCTTTATTAAATTTATCAATAATATACAATAAATTAATTCAATTGCTTTTAAATGAAACTGAAGGTTTCAAATAAAATAGTTCGGAATAATTCCACAAACACAATAACAAAAAAAGAAATATAGAGAGAAAAAAAAATATAAATATTAAATATAAATGAAATAATAATAAGAAATTTGGTACTAGAGATGAAGCCGCGATCCACTAGAAACCTGAGGCCCGTAATCCCCAAATTTAACGACGGGATATTTGACGAGAAACCCTCGAAAGCGGTACCTTATCGTAACCTTCCTTTGGAGGGGCTCGTTAAAAACCATTTTCAATATCCAAAATAAAAAAATAATAATAATAATAATAATAACGCGAAAATCAAACTACCAACACACCCAATAGTACGCCGATAGTGTAATAATACAACCAAATAATAATATAACAATATAATTAGAAAAATAAAAGAAAAAAGAAAGGAATGGATACCTTGTAGTGGTTTGCGGGGTCCGTATTCCCACGATTGTCTTAACACGGAGAGGACGAGATACCCCCCAAAGTGGCGCTTTTCAATGAGAACCTACTTTGGAGGGGCTCGTTGAAATTTGAAACAATACGAAAACCAAAAATACAAAAAAAAAAAATCCCAAGACTACCAACACACCCAAGGGTATGCAGGCAGAATAAAATAAATTCAAAAGAAAAGAAAAACGATGCGAATGAAAAAAAATGAAGTACTAAATGTACCCGCGGGTTCCAATACAACCCATATTCGAAATCAACGCAACCAAAATCAAAAATATCAAAATATCATATCAAATCATATCAAATATCAAAAATATCAAGTATCGAAATATCAAAAAAAATCAAATCAAATAAAATCAAAAATATCAAAAAAAATCAATTAAACATATCAAAAATAAATTTAAATCAATACAATAATGCGGATGGTATGATGAGGGAGAGGGAGATCCCACTCCGTGTCGGCTAAATAATAAAAAAAATAAAAAAATAATAATAATAATATGATAATAAAGTGTTCCGTTCCTCAAATTTCGGTCGAGAAATTTCGGGGAAGGGAAGAAATGAAGCTATGCTAAACTCCAGACAAATGACATCCGAGCTCCACCACAATCGAACACAACATAGTGGAAATGGGAAGGAGCTCGGAAGTCGGATGTCCGAAGAATAGGGGTATGACACCCCCCATCTACGCGCAATCAAACAGCCCGTGCTGGTTGCGATCGCAGATGGGGAATGCCAACCGGGAGACTGGCTTTGGTGTGCGTGTCCAGGCGAAGTCAAACAGTGTGAAACACTGGTTTCGGCGCTGGACACGCACGCCAAAGGGAATGAAGCTACAAATCATAAATATCAAAAAAAATTCGCGATAATAGTTTGGGCGCCACTGTTACAGGCTGGCTGCCGCCAACCTGCAGATTTCACTTAAGCACCTGCAGAGGCCTCCACGGTGATGTTTTGCCGGCTACGTTCTCAGCGGAGAAGTGCGAAGGTCGTGGGGTTTGAGGCGTGCATGGCTCCTGGCCTACACCGTGATTAACAGATAATTATAAAAAAAATGGGAAAACGCAAATGATAATAATAACACCGATGTTCCGCCGAAACTCGTCGGCCGGAACCTGAGGAACGAACCGAATAATCCAAAATAAATTATAAAAATAATAATAATAACGGTAGAGGTGCCTCGGTGCGCGCATCCACCCGATTCAAACGGGGCCAAGCCCTGGTTACGGAATTGGATGCGGGCACCAAGGGACCGCAAACACTAAACCGACACAGAGGGAGTCTCCGCTCCCATCACACCACACCGAAAAAATTAAGTATTCATTTTATTTAAAAAAAAGCACAGAAAAAAAAGAAACAACTTCCCCCTCCACCCGTACCACGATAAGGAGAGAATGAGAGAGAGAGAGAGATGTGTACCGAGCGTGCACCCGCTGTGCGGCGCTCGATTACAAAATATAATAATTTAATATACAAAAAAAATAAAAATAAAATTTCGAATATATAAAAAAAATAAAAAATGAAAAAAATAAAATGGTACCTTAGTATTTTTTTTTCAAAAAAAAAAAAAAATTCGTTGCGGCCTTGCGCGGCCGTTACCGTTTTTGGGGCCTCTCCCCTATAGAAAAAATGGGTTGCGGCCTTGCGCGGCCGTCATGCCACAAGGGACTCCTGTCCCCCGGACCGTTGCGGCTTAGGTGCCGTTAACTAATTCGACCTCGACTGGCCGCCGAACTAAAATGGGCGTTGCGGGGCCTTTCCCCGATACCAAAATGAATGGGTGCGGCCTTCGACCACTTGTTTGTTGACCACTTGCTCGCCTTAATCGTAAATAATATGAATAGCTCGAGACTCCGGTATATATGGGGTAGCCTTGTGGTAGGCCACCTGTTGCGGAGCGATTACGGTTAATACACTCGTAATGTATGCTTTACCTGTCCAATTTATATACAGCACACACGAAACTCGGTTATCTTTATAACAATACGGTTTTGATTTTGTCTTGTGTAATGATTCCAATCACCACATGTATGCGGTACCTGTCCAATTTACATACAGCACACACGAAACTCGGTTATCTTTATAACAATACGGTTTTTGATTTTGTCTTGTGTAATGATTCCAATCACCTTCCGGGACGATACCCGCTTTTCCCAAAAAAAAATCTCTTGTTTAATCACCAGCTATGCGCGTGGCATACAAACTTTACTTTATTACAATCACAAATTAGGTTTTACATCACTAGTAGCATAACTATTTCCAATTATAATTGTCACACTTATATTTTTATATAAAAAAAAAAATAATAAGTTTTTATAATTATATGTATATTTAACCAAAAAATATAACAAATATCCAAAATGGATTCAACTGAGTCTATACAATAAGACTCTTTCTTTATAAAATTCACAACCAAGACTTTTAATAGCAAACTTCAAAACTCGACTGACAAACAAAAAAAAAATTCTCCCACCGCACAAACGACGCGCAAAACATTCCAGAAGAATTGTCTTTCTTCTCTGTTTCTCATTTATATCAATTCGCATTGATATAAACGAGAGGCATATAAGAAAAACATTCTTATGGAATGTTTTGCTTTACGCACACACTCGATTCGCATTGTTCTCTCTCTCTCCCATTTTTGTTTTACTACCAACCAAACGAACAAAAACATACGAGAATCCCTCCACCACGGAACGCGTTCAGACACCAACAACACAGAGGCAAGAAACCGCGAGTAAAAACATAAAATCTAACAAAATATGGGGATGTCACGCGTAAACGAAAATTATGTCTTGTTACAGACAACACAGTCGTAACATTCCTTTAACGCTGGATCGCGGATAAATTAGAATTTAATTTGAATTATAGATGGAATACTGAAATAGACCAATGTACGGAACAATCACAACAAAACCATTACAATACAACAACAACATAAAAATATAAAAGTAATTCGTACACAACGAAAAGTTAATTGGTAAAAATGAAGTATAGATGGAGAATATGAAAGAATCGAATTTCGTACGCTATGCAGTAATTCGCTAGTAGTACAACTACATAGTATTGTTCTATATATAGACAATATTCCTATGTAAAAAATATCAACGTCAGTCGCCGCGGCCTGATGAGATGACTGATTTTTTCAAATCAATAATCTCATTAAGTTCGAAACTGATTGTTGCGATTCTTGCAGATCTTCCATCTATAATTCAAATTAAATTCTAATATAAAATTGTCCAAAAACTTCACACCGGTGCATAAGATAGCGAAAATTTGACAGCGGAAAATAACTGATTACGCTACTCGCCGCAAGTGGCATCACTAGCACTAAAGAGAATTTATGTTGTTATGTAATTACCTGGGGATTTTTTTTATTCATTATGTATCACTTTTCTCACTAAATAAAACATCTCAGCGGAATAAAATATTAAAAGTAATCCTTTAAATGACAAATTGATTGATCTCCTAAGTAAAAGAACTGGGTGTACTACGAAATCCCGGTTTTCAAAATCCCGGTTTCAAAATCCCGGTTTTTAAAATCCCGGTTTTCAAAATCCCAGTTTTCTTTTCTTTTTGTTTTAAAGTCTTGATTTTAAAAAAAAAATTATTAATTCGGGCCGACCGGAGTAATAATATTTTAACATAAAAATAAGATATCTTGCCTCACGATAAGCATACGAGGAAAATGTTTGAATTAAAACGTATTGATGATATATGTAGGAACTGAAAGGAACAGATACTATAAATCAACCTTTAGGGTTTTAATAAGCAGTAAAGTAAGGTTTTGATGATTTACAAATTGTTTGAAAAAAAAAATGCTTTGATATCGATTTTGACGATCAATTTGGACAGATTTTGGAAAAACACATTGCTTTAAAATGCAAAAAATTTAAAATCCAAATGTTAAAATTTCACGCATGCAGTCGCATGACTCCTCCCCTCCGCTTAGCCCTCCGAGGGTCTTTAGAAAAAAAATCTAGGAGTGCGGGGTTCAAAAACATGTCGGGAATAAAAGAGCAGTTTTACTAGTTTTATTCTAAGTGAATGATTCGAATTCAAAAATAATTTGTTGATACAGTTCTAGAATACGGTCGATAGTGATGGAACTTGGCCATTTCTTTACTGATTATGTTAAAACTCTACAAGTAAGGTCTAAATTGATTTTTTTGCTAAAACTCTAGAATATGGCCATTAGCGACAGAACTTGGCTATTTCTTGACAGATTATGATAAAATTCGACATCTGTGATGGAAATAAGAATCTAATTTTTTTTTTACATTACTTTACGTTTCCGATAACCAGTAAGGTCTAAAACAAGTAAGGTGTACAAATAAAAAATGATTTTTTGACTAACTTCTGAAATATATATCTCTTTTTGTTAAGATACGCAGAGTTTTATCAAAAAATGAATTAATAATCCCATTAAGATCGTGTCAGATTTAAACATAATCGGTTTACAAATGGCCAAATTCCATTTCTATTCACTAAACTCCACAGCTTTATCAAAAAATCATTTAAGAACGCCATTCCCATCGCACGTGACGAATTTCAGCATAATCGGTTAAGAATGGCCTAGTTCCATCCCTAATGGCAATATTCCAGAAGTTTATCAAACGTCATTTTAAAATCCCATTTAGATCCCACATAATCGGTTAAGAAACGGCCAGGTTTAATCCCTATCCGCCTTATTCCATAACTTCATCAAAAACGCATTTTTTGAATCCCATGTAGGACCCACATGTCAAATTTCAACTAAATCGGTTAAAAATGGCCTAGTTCCATAGCGATGGCCATATTTCAGAACTTTGTCAAAAAATCATTGTAGAAATCCATTTCCATCGCACGTGTAAAATTTCAACAAAATCGGTTCAGAAATGGCCTAGTTCCACCTCTGTTGACCGCTTTATCGGAAAATCATTTTAGAATCCCATTTCCATCGTACGTATCGAATTTCAACAAAATTTTTAAAAGAATGGCCAAATTCCATCCCTTTTAGCCATTTTCTAGAACTTTATCGCAAACCCATTTTTGAATTTTGTCAAAAAATCATTTAAGAGTCCCATTTTCCCACATGTTTAATTTTAAAAATTCAAACCGGGATTTTCTAAAAATCGGGATTTTTTTTATACATAACAGGGATTTTGAAAACCAGGATTTTGAAAACCGCGATTTTGATAACCGAGGTTGGGAAAACCGGGATTTATATAAAAACCGGGATTTTGACAAACAGAAAATTTTGAAAATCGGGCTTTCGTTACACACCCAAAGAAACTCGGTATATGAAACTTTGAAATTTTACAATATGCCGTTTTTCCGCCATTTCTTAACGAATTACGATGAAATTTGGATAGTAGTATTGATCAGGGATTTTAAAGTAAGTTTTGGACAAATTCTAGGATCTGTTCGTCATGGACTAAACTGGCCATTTCATAACCAGTCCTTATGAAAAATCGTTTCTGTACATTTTACAATATCTTAAAAACTTCTACTTAACCAATACTTTCGGTTGTTTTTCTAATAGCTTAAGTGGTTTTTCTAAGAGTTGCTCCATTCAGTCTCAGTATGATCTAAGCTATTAGGAAAACAACCGAAAGTATTGGTTACTAGAGGAAGTTTTTGAGATATTGGCCAAAAACTGAAAATTACTATATGGCCGCAGAAAATCAAAAAGTTCTAGTGAAAATTCTAGTCCATAAATTTTCCCCAAATTTTCCACATAGTCTCAGCATGCCATCTACTTTGAACAGGCAATGAAAATAGACTGTTCGATGGAATGTCTATGATTTAAAAGACCAAGGAGCACTGCAGAGTTACGATCAGCTGTCAGTGACTATTTAGACCGGAACATTAAAATCGAAGAAACTTCTCCTAACATCCAGGTGCAGTGGCAATACAAACAGACATAATTACAGCGGTGCAAAATACAGTCGGAAGAAAACCACCGAGATCCCAGAATGATTGGTTTAATGATCAGTGCCGCCTGCGGTGGTTGAAAATAAACAGAAGCTTCGTGGAAAAAACATCAGCTTCCAAGTGGAGCTTGGAAACTCGAGAGACTGTTTTGCTAACGCCAAAAATCTCACTGAATACTTCCACCCAAAAAGTACAGCTGTCAAAGACGGGAATGGCGAGCTGCGGAGAAACGTGACTGATGTTAACCAACATCTATTACGTCGTAATGGCGAAGTGAGTTATTGCTGCGCCGAGTGAGGAAGTTTTTGTTGAATAACCCACAGTTCAGGAAGTAAGACGTAGCTATTTTTAGATTGTAAATGAAAAGGCACCCGGTCTCAACGGAATTCACGCAGAATTGATTAAGTTTGAAGGTGCCACTTTTGTGTTGGCTAATGTTGTACTTGCCCGACATCGCATTCGCTGAAAACATCATTGGCGAATATCAATATGGTTTTCGTCCCAAACGATCAAACACTGCTCAATGCTTTACCATAAGTATGATTTTTGAAAAATGTTGTGTACAATATAACCTTACGTCAACTATATATAGACTTCCGGCATGCATCGTTTCTCTATGTAAATTCACAACGGCTGGGTCTATATGTAAAATCGTAGCAGACTGATCTGTATCAGACTCTTGATGATCAGACTGATCTGTATCAGACTCAGGCCCTTGAGTACGTGTTAAGAAAAACCAACATTGAAACGTCGCACTATATACTAGGTGCGCAACTATATTTTCGGGTTTTGTTGGAAAAATTAAAAATGGAAAATTTCAATAGAAATCGGAAAAATGGTTTATCAAAGTATTGTCCTTCGCTATACACATTTTTGCCATCTCTCTGGCAATACATGAATACTACGACAATAAAACGGACTTCTTCGAAACTAGCCAAAGGTAGCCCTGCCAAGCCATGTGCCATCGACCGGAACAAATGATAATCCGAGGGGCCAGGTCTGGCGAAAAAGGCGGGTGCGGTAGCAGATCCCATCTGAGCGTTTTGTTGGTGTCCTGGACGATGAAAGTGCGATGGTATGGAGCGTTGTTGTGCTGCAATATCACTCGTTCGTGTCTCGTGTCCCATTTTGACCGTTTTTCGAGAAATGCATTAGACAGTATCGCCATGTTTCAGCAGCTCATAGTACACGATTCCTTTCTGGTCCCACCAAACACAGGGCACTGTCTTCTTTCTGAAGCGATTTGGCCGTGCCGTCGATGTTGATGCTTCGCCATGTCACAGCCACGACTTTTTGCATTTGGGATTCTTAAACAGATCCACTTCTCATCTCCCCCACAACAGTTCGATGCAGGAATTTCGTTCTTTCACGCCGTGAAGGCAAAATTTCACAAGTGGCTCTTCGATTTTCCATCTCTCTCTGAGTCAACTGATGCAGCACCTATTTTTCCAAGCACCTAGTTTGGAAATACCTTGTCTAGTCGTGTTTAATGCTATACGCAAGATGATCTTGAGTTTGCATATCATCTTCATCCAATAGCGCTCGCAGCTCGGTCTACTCAAATGTTTTTGGTCTTCCAGAGCGCTTCTTGGCCTCAAAGCCCAAATCCCCACTTCTGATCTGTTAAATCCATCTTCGCAGGTAATTTTCGATGGTTTATGTTTGACGTAGGCCGCAAATGGCGTGCTTCAGCTGCATTTTTTTTCAAGTCGAAGCAGAAAAGCAAAGCTTCCCACGAATGCTGTTTGTTTGGCACAAAACTCGACATTTTCGTTCTTGGTCTGGTATTACAACGGGTTATCGTTAACAACTGTCCACGCTATGAACAAAACAGAATTTCTGTCATAAATGACTACTAGATTTGTTGCTAGCGACATCTATGTGTGAAACCTGTAAATTTAGTTGCGCACCTGAGATTTAACAAATCAGGCTGAATTCTTGGATATGCCGATGATATCGTGCTTCTTGTCCGAAGTCCTAATGATATCAAGCACAGTTTCATAGCGCTCGATCGCTATATACGCAAGAAGACTTTGTTTAACAGTAAACAACAGCAAAACTAAATTCTTATCAACACCCAGAAGTATCGCCATGGCTTATCTCGGAATCAGGTCAGTAATAACATCGTCAAATGATATACAGGCATATGTAAAAGAATTGCTAACGGACACCGAGTTTTCTAATAGGGCTACACGACAGACAGCCGTTGTACGTCGCAGAGGAAGACCCCGAGTGCGCTGGCGTGACGACATCGAACAAGGCCTACGCATGATAAGAGGTCGAAACTAGAAGGCAAGGGTGATAGATCGAGGCAGATGGAGGACCACTGTACGGGCGGAAAGATCCTTTCAGGGGATATAAAACCGAGATAGAGAGAGGGAGGGAGAATCCAGCAGATCAAGTAATTAATATAAACTTGCCGCCTCCGGAACGTTTGTTGATCACTTTTATTATGGCTGATTTAGATTGCCGAGAACTTTTATTAAGCGATACAAAACACTAACTAGAATTCAGACCATTTGTGATAATTTATGTGAAGCCACATCTGCAAGCATGTGGCAACATCTTTCGTCAGCTCATAATCTGGAAATAGACGTACTTGCTTGCAAAATATTTCGGGAAATTGTTTTTTTGTAAATTTAAAAGTTTTCTGTTCTTATAACGTCAACAGAATCAACTACAATCTGCAGATTAATCACAATGATGCTCCATTTCGATCGCTTAATTTCGCCGAAAAATGATAATGTAAGCAAATATTAAAAATAAAAATTTATTTTATCCGTCGAAAAAAAAAATTATTTGCTCAACTTGGACTAAGTTCCATATTTCAAGTCATCCACTCAGGCAATGTCTGATCAGTCGACGGTTCGCCTATTGTTCGGTTTGTGGGCAGTCCCAACATCACTGCCTTTCTATAAGCTCATCCAAGAAAGTTGTGCAATATTTAAATCAAAATTATATTTCATGCCAAATGTACTTCGTAAATACTACAAATAATTCATTTTACAAAAATTTATTATCAACTTAAGCCCACGTAACTGACATAAGTCGTAAAATATATTTGCGTTTATATATACTTAAATTAACTTTCGATTGCTGCCAGATCAACGAACAATAAATGTGGTGAAATGTCCTTCCATTTATTTTAATTTACGAAGTTAAATACAAAGTCGCGCGCCCAAAATTTAGGTCAGATCATGACCCCGCGTCGCTCATAATTCTTCATATCGCGTATATATACCTACATAATATATGTAATTACATATATTTAAACATTTTATATGATCAACATGCATTTATAAAAAAAATGTCATCGTCGCGCACACATTCCCATTATCGATCATAAAAATAAATAATTTTTTTATATTTTTTAATTGAAAAATCATAAAACGATCAATCACAACAATGAACGATCACGATAAATCATATATACGCGGTAAATATGTACATATGCGTGCGTATGGAGATCGATCGAATGCCCGCAGTATTGATTTTATTTACATATACTTCCTACAATGTAACCTAAATTTTATGTTGAGTTAAGTGGCGATCGATGGCCCGAGCGAGATGAAGGCGTTAAATTTTATAGCACCAGCTCTTAAAATTTATGAAGCCATATTTTATCAGTAAAGTTTTGATATCTTCCGAGAGGTGATCATCCTTTTTATAGTAAATATCGAATGATCGAACACATGCTGCTACCCAGGTGTTCCTATACATATATATTAGATCGTAAATAAACCATTTTATTATTTAGTCGTTTGAGAATGTTGCATATACACACACAGAATTTATATACATATTTTGTGTTTAGATATTGTTGGCTTTTAATTCGGGAATAGCGCAAGCAAGCAAAAAATAAAACGATCGCAAAAATAGTTGATATTCTAGAATCCACTTCAACTATTTTTTTTTTTTTTTTTTATCAACCAAAAGGTTAATAAACCTTCGATTATATATAAATATAGCTTTATACAACAAAAAGGTAGAAAAGAAGATGAAAACATGCGGTATATATATAAGACGTTGTATATAAGAATAAGAAGATACAAGAAACGAAAAGTTTTTTTTTATATAAAATGTTCTTTGCGCGAAGTTTATTCAATTTGCATCTAATAAAGTGGCCGCGATTACCGTATAACGTCTTATTGCTTATAAAAAAAATCTTCTATTTTACTTTAGTTTTGGTTTGGTTTCGTTTGGCGTCCGTAGATAAAGAACACAAAATAAAGCAGCTTATACCTAACTAAACCACTATTTATAAGACAACGATGACGACGACGACTAAGAAAAGATATATAAGATAAACAAAACCAACAAAAAGAATAAATTCACCGACGCAAGTAACAAGGCAACAAGTAAGTATATATATAAGATAGTAAACCAACAACTAAGTTAAACTTCGCGACTTGTTGTGCAAAATAATGAAAAACTTGAATGCAAAGCAACAAAAAAAATATGTAATAAATTTTATTATGTACAATATTAACCCTTTCGGTGATGATTGCTTTTTATATGGGTCATGTAAGATGACCGCAGAGGAAATTCTAAACTACTTTGTTTTCTCACGTTAGTTTATGTGCATGAGGTCTAAACCTTGAAAGAAAATCGCGGCACGGAAATTGGAAAATTAAATATTTGCTCGTTTATGTCTCATATACCGTCGAATCCGTGGATCTTGTGTTTGCTTAGGATCAGTTGAATGAAAATTAATTTTTATGTTTGTTATATTTTCGCACTTGATCACAAGGATCATATACTTTACATACCAGTACAAAATGTAAATATTTTTTTCTAAAGGAGATCATTATGCAAATATTGTTTGTGGATGCCGCCAATTTGTTAAGTACTCGAAAGAGTGTCGCGCACGATTTTGTTTAGATTTACGTGTGTGTGACGAAAAACTCATTCAAGTGTGTCGACCAATTTTACCGGCATCGTCGATACTTGAATAATAAATATTATAGTCAGATCTCACCGCACGAGCATGTCTTACTAAAATAGAGACCTTGTATAGTGAATCTGCATCTTCATTACTATAACCAGCAGTAAGTTTTATTTAGCACTATAGCTCAGAAATAGCTCTAAAAATGTTAAGTGAGAACACAACTTTCAAAATAGCAATCTACACTTGGGTGCAAAAAAATCGCACATTGCTCAATTTTCCACAAAAGTTCAAAAATATCAAACAAAAAATCCAATATTTGTTTAATTTTTTTAATGCAGATTTCAAATTATTTCAATATCTAACCTATCCAGTGGTACCTTTTTTGTAGTTATACGTGCCATAAAACTGATTTTTGGGGGTAAACATCTGAGGTACACGTTTTTGTGAATTCCTCAGCATGAAAATTAGGGGTAAAATCGAATTAAAACATAAAAATAAACAAAAAAAAACAGTTTTATTATTAAGAAATATTCCCTCCCCTGACCCGAATGACAGATTCCATTCGATGCTGCATTGTTTTCACCAAAATAATCTTGAGGTATCGCCTCCCATTCCTCTACGATCGCCTGTTGCAGCTCCTGTAGACTCGTTGGAGCAACATCTCTGGCTCGAACCCTTCTTTTCAACTCGTCCCATAAATGTTTATTTATTTATTTATTTATTCCATCATAGGGAAACACACAGAAAAAAATCCATTTAAGTGTCCCACAATATTACAGAAAAAAAGATAACATAATTTTTACTTAACAGAAATATTCAAAAATATAAAAAAAATAAAATATTTTCTAGCAAAATACAAAACAAAAAATATCTACTTAGGAAACAAAAACTGAATTAGTGGAAACTATCAAGGTACCCAGCAATTAAACATTGAGTTAAGTAACTAACTGTGTACTAACTGTAAAATAAGGCACTAACTCAAAATCGACATGCCGCGGAGAAGTAACCTGTATTGACGAAGTGACAGTAAGAACAAATCCGAAGAGCTAAAGAACTCATTGTGAAATAGCTGAAATCTGGTTATAGGATTGGCTAGACCTAAATTAGTTCTAGATCTTCTAGGCAGGAAAAGTTGGTTACTACGAATATTATAGGCAGGGATATAGAACATAATCTCAGATAAAACAGTTGTTTCAATTTTAAAATTTACGATTTTGTATAGTCATCTAGACATTTCATCTAGAAATAATCTTCTATTATCCAAGGTTAACAATTTGAAAATCTTCAATCTTATACCATAGGAAATGTGCCCAACGTGCGGCATAGACTTATGAACTAGGTACCGAGTAAATTTTCTTTGTATATGCGCTCAATTTGGTCTGAGTGTTTGTCATAGAAAGGATTCCAGATTTGTGATGCGTACTCAAGTAAGCTTCTTACCAAACAATTAAAGAGATTTATAAGTAGATTAGGGTCACGAAATTCCTTTCCTCTACTAAAAATAAAACCAAGTATTTTATTGGCTTTGCAGCATAACTTGTCAATATGCGTATCGAAAGATAATTTAGAATCGAAGATAACACCTAAATCGTTAATCTGATTTACCCTACATAATATTGTGCCAGATATATCATAAGAATACTGCAAAGGAGATTTTTTTCTCGTAAAGGAAATAACATTGCATTTCTTTATGTTTAAATTAAGTTCATTTACTATACACCATGAGTGCAATTTATAAACATCAGATTGCAGTAATGGGGCATCGGAGTGGCTAGTAATTAGTTTATAAATTTTTAAATCATCAGCATAAAATAGGTGAGGGCACTGTAATAAATTAGAAATATCATTAATGAAAATGATAAATAACAATGGTCCTAAAGTTGATCCTTGTGGAACACCGGAAGTAGGTGAAAATGGCACAGAAAAGGAACCATTAAATTTAACACTCAAAATTCTATTGCGTAGATAGGAAGATAACCACTTACATATTTGTGACGACAATCCAATTTTATAACATTTATCAATTAAAATGTCATGCGACACAGAGTCAAAAGCTTTCTCCTAATCAGTATAAATACAATCAACTTGAAGACCCATGTCAACTTTGCTGAAAATGTAATTTGAAAATTCTAACAGGTTAGTTAGTACCGATCGCTTTGCAAAAAATCCGTGTTGTGCATTTGTTATCCTGTTACTAACTGAATTGAAAATAATTTTATGGACTAACTTTTCAAATATTTTGCTAAACGCATTTAGAATTGATATCGGCCTATAATTTACAATGTCGCTTTTGTCACCTTTTTTGAATACGGGAATGAGAAATGCCGATTTCCATGTGGTCGGAAAAACTCCAGAATTTAACGATAAGTTAAAAATTATTGCTAATTGCTCCCTCAAGTGAACAATAAAATAATTTGGAATTTGATCTGGGCCAGGGCTTTTAGAAGTGTCGAGCGAATTAAGAACAGAATAAACATCTTCGTATGTAAAGTATGCCACCTTACTATAATAATCTTGATTTGTATTTATCCCTGATGAAATACTACTTGAAATACTAGTAGGCGTATATACCGAATCAAAATAGTTAGCGAAGAGGTTACAAATATCATCGCTATTATGGGAAACTATGGTACCATATTTCATAGTGGCAGGGAAACCCGTTCTGGATGTTAGAGAATGAGAAAAGCTCCAAAGTAATTTAGGATTATCCTTAAGCTGTTGCTCAATACTTCTTAAATAGTTATTATAGCAGGTTCGAATTTCAGATTTAACCTGCCTACGAAACTGGGAAAAAATCCTATAATCATGGTCGTTCCTATATAACTTATACAGTTTATGAAACTTGTTTTTTCGAGTAATTAGGTATCTCAATTTATTTGAGTAACAGATGGGGAATTTAGAAGAGGGGTTATACTTAAGTAGCTTCGCTTTTAAAAAATTATTTAACTTTGAATAAAGTATATTGGTCACACTATTAACATCCATATTGGCGTTAATGAATTCATAGTTCCAATCAATACCCGCTAGTTGACTTCTAATATGATCATAGTTAAGTTGTCTTACATTGATAGATTGAAAGCTTATTTGTGATAAATTTTTATGAACAAAGCTTATTAAATCAATAAGCATAGGTGGGTGATACCTGTCAACCTTAGAAAGGGTATCTAAGCAGGCCTTGATTTCAATAGAGCCAGTTCTTAGATTCGAGAGTATTAAATCCAACACTTTATTATTGCAGTTAGGCGTACTGTTATGTTGAGTTAAGTTGGCAAGCATTAATGTTTCTACCAGATATTGAGCAGTGCGTCCTTCATATAGCGAAGGCCATAGGCCATCATGATTATAACTCCAGGTTATACAAGGCAAATTAAAATCACCAACAATCAAGTAATTATAATTGGTAGGTGAGTTTATTATATATTCAGATATATGATCGAAAAATTGTTTGTAACTATCAAAAGTTGTATTGTTCGACCTGAAGTAAACTACACAGAGAATTAGTACCTTTCCATTATGCAAATTAATTTTTAGCCAAACATCATCGTAAACCCTATTAAGACTGGATATGTCGCTAAATACCAAAGATTTTTTTATAGCGATTAAAGAACCCCCACCGTCTAATAAACCGGTAAGTGCCAAATCGCGATCTTTCCGGATAACGTAATAGCGGTCATCAATAAGCTCTCTACTATTAATGGAATCGTTCAGCCACGTTTCAGTCAAACAGATTATATCAAAATTATTCGCCATTACATTAAGCTTAAAGTTTAATAATTTCGTTTTTAATCCATTGCAGTTTTGGTAATAAATCTCCATGTTGAAACCCTGGGTATCTTAAACAATATGCACTTGGTACAGCAGATAAAACTAAAATTAAAAGAAAAGCAAATGTAAATGGATTGAAAAAGTAAGGGAAAAAAAAGAAAACAATGAGTAATGAAAATAAATATAATAATAACAAATAATACAGAAAGAAAAATAATAACAAAAAAAATAAATACAAGAAAAACAATTATTGCTTAAACTTAACTAAATCAGACGACGAGAGTATTTTAATTACATCGCTATCCTCATTTTTCTTGGCGTAGATAATCCCATGGTTAGCCCAAACGAACTTAAAATTATTCGGGTTTGCTCGAAGAAGTGCCTTAGCGTCATACAGTAAAGATTTTTTGGCTGGTGAAAGGTAATCAGTAACTACAAGACTACAGTTGATACCACATAAATTGACGTTGGTTATAGTTGATTTCAGTTGTTTAGCGACGGTCAAGAATCTCATGTGAAGCAAACGAGTACTCCATTCAACAACCACGGGTTTCAGCTTGAGTTTTGATTTTGCACGGTAAATATTACGTATATCGTTAGCAGTAAAATGAAAATCCAATACTGTACACAAATTGTTTAGCAATTCAATTAAATTTAAGCTGTCATCGCCAGGCAATCCATATATTAACAGTTTAGTCCGGTTTATTTCTTGCTCCAAAAAATAACATTGATTAGAAACAGCAGATAATTGAGATTTTAAGTTAGCATTGTCTAACTGAATGGCCGTTATTTTATCAGTGTTTGATTTAATTTCATTTTCAAGCCGAAGAAAATTATCGCACTGCTTTACTATTTTGGCTAAAGACGTCTGCATCAGCACCATGTCGTTTTTCAGGGATTCCCAGTTGGAGCAGGCGGTATCATCGTTTTCACTGGTAACCGTATGGCGATCATCAACACAATTGGAACATTTAAAAATGGTTTTGTTTGATTTAATATCGGCTAAGTTGTTTTTCAGCTCACAATCGCAGTTAGGATGAAAATGCTGGTTGCAACTTACGCACCGATGCTGAGTTTTATTGGATGAAATAGACTTTCTACACTTCGAACAGTTAATAGGCATATTGTAGATTCGCACCACAAAAGTATTAGAAGAAAATATAGCAGTACTCAAGGTCGCATGATTTAAAATACAAAAACTAGTGCCACATTTTGAGTTTTGTTCAGAGTTGAAAATAGTATATAAATTTGATTCGTATAGCGCAATTAGTTGGTATATTCGTGTAGCACGTATAGGTTTTTAGGCGAACAAGTGAATTACTGTTCCACAAGCCGGTCAATAATCGCTGATAATATGTTACAAAACCTGCTAATATTTCTTATATTATGACACTTTATAATTATAATTCACTAAAGTTTAATGATCACAACTTATTTTTATTCGTGCACAAAAATATTATTAAGATTTTGTTAAATCACAGTAACTGAGTTAAATTACTCACAAAAATATGTGCAACTGAGATAAACAGTTATACTATACACAGTTCAAGATTGTGGAATTAATTAACCACTAGATTCATTTACACTGATCGATTATAAAACATTGAATAGACGAAATAATGACAATTAAATGGACGCTTATAATAATTTATAAAAACACTATTATTGTTGAGTTTATAATTTTAATCCAAATTTGCATTCACTAAGGAATTGCGTAACCGTAAACAGAACAACAACTAAATGTATATATACTTGAAAAGTATGAATTTTATGAATATTAATTTTTCGATTTTGATTATTTAATTTTTATGTAATTTTGATGTTAACGTTTCGAAGAACAGAAAACGGATATGCAACTAGAACTATACGCAACGAATAACGGATATGCACTAAGACTATATTAAAGTTATTGAATAAAAAGCTAAAGCGTAAAACTCTAACGGGTATTTATCCACCGGATAGTCCAACGCGGGAAAATTGGCGTCGCTTAGAGTATATAGGAAAAACGAGCCAACGGATTAGCAACATCGTGTCCAATTATACCAATATTAGTTTTGCTTTTTATAATAATAACACAATAAAGAAAATGATTTTTAACAATAAACCTAGAGTTGATTGCCTTTCCAAATCTGGCGTTTATAGGATTAATTGCAATGATTGTAGTTTCTCCTATATTGGTCAGACTGGGCGCAATTTTGGAGTTAGAGCTAAAGAACATTTATCTGGTTGCAATCAATCAACTTTCCATAACCATTTAACTTCAGAAAATCATACAGCTATAGCTTGAACAATTTAGACATATTACATATACAACCCAAAGGCAGACGTTTAGATACCATAGAGTCTTACGAAATTCGAAAATCAATATTTCTTAACCATAATATCCTTAACGAACAGAGAGAAATCCGGTTCTCACCAATTACAGACCCCGCCCTTTTCTATTCTCACGTACGCAATAATATACCTTGAATTTTGTTACTCAACCTATGACTCATCGCCTACCTGCGCGATCCGTAGATTAATTTTTATTGCTTATTTTTTTTCCTCCTTCTTTTACTTATATTTTGCTTTTTTCTACTATATAACAAAATTTTTACTAATACAAATCAGTAGATACTCCTGATGATGACCTAACAAGTCGAAATCGATCGAGTGATTTTTTAAACTTTTTGAAAAATATTCAAAATATTCTGCGAAACAAAAAACAAGTGATTAATAAAAATGTGTTTATTAAGTAAAATAAGAAGAAGCTGAACATTCCTACCTAATGGAAGTTAGAGAGATCTTAAGAGGAAAAGACACGGGAGAACAAAACAATTCTTAACAATTTAGGTAACAATCTCAAATCACTTCTTAAAGAAGTTAAAAATACATCAATTCTGATTATTCACTGTGGAAGGCGACGAGAAGGAACTCAAAACACCCAAAATGCAAGTCCTCCACTTAAAAAGGAGGACGAAACCTGGGCAAGAGATCCTAAAGCGAAGGCGATTTGTCTGCGGACTATCTCGAGAATATTTAAAATATAATGTCAGTCCATAAGCTAGATCATTTTGATATACGCCCAGTAACTCAAAGAATTAAAAGAAGAAGTAAAAAGCAAGATGAATGTTAAAAAAGCCCCAGGGTATGACTTGTTTACTTGCCAAATAATCAAGGCTCTACCAGATAAAGGATTTCGTAAGCTATTACACACAATCAATGCAAGCTTTCGGTTAAAATATGTTCCGTTGCAATGGAAAGTAACAGAAGTAATCATGATAGCAAAACCTGATAAACCATATAATGATAAAAAATCATACAGGTTCAATAATTGATTGCCGACAACTAATTCTTCCTCATTAATTTGGATTCAGAGAAAAGCATTCTATAATTGAACAGGTGCATAGAATCACCAACATTATTGAAAGAACGTTAGAACGCAAAAAAGTATGCTCCAGCATATTTTTAGACGTCGCCCAAGCATTCGATAAAGTCTAGCATAGCGGACTAGAATTCAAGCTGTATACTCCGAACTAAAGAAAATCTGTGCCGGTGTCGCACAGGGGAGTGTCTTAGAACCAATCCTGTATTTATTGTATACAAGGGGTATTCCAACAACAAATGAAGGAACCATAGGCACTTTGGCCGATAACACAGCAATCATGTCGATTGGAAGTAATGTCGCAATGCGGTTTTTACTGGACTAAGCGCAAGAGGAACTTAACATTAAGTTCAGAAAAATGTATTGGCTCATAGATTCTGAGCTTATAATTCACAACAATCTGCTACTATATCGGCAAATACTGAAGCCGATATGGATCTACGGTATTCAACTCTGGGGATGTACTAAGCAAATAAACGTCAAAATGATACAGACGTTTCAAAACAAGGTTCTTCGTAGCATCGTAAATGCATCGTGGTACACAAGAAATGAATACCTTACATACCAAATTAATATTAGTATTTTAAATCGGTGTAATTAATTATGAGGCTAACAGCACTGGGTTTCATACCCAACAAATCAGAATTGTTTAAGAAATGGAAAATTTGAAAGATAAATTTCTAGATGTTGTAATTAATAAAGGAAAAAGAAAAAAAACTATATAGCTCCAAAAATTTGGTTGCCCAGTTTAAAAGTTACAGTTTTAATAAATTTTTAACAATATTTTAAATTTAACCATTTATACACCTTTCACACATCGATATCCATTCACACTCTTACCTGATTCATTCTAATAAATTCATGCACATTCTTATATCCGTTTTTTTGTTTTCGTGATAACTCAGTCAAATTCCCTGCATTAAATGCAGAACATTTCAGAATTAAATGTTCTATGTCCTCCACGCATTTACATGATTCACTCTCAATCAAATTGCGTTTCTTCAAGCATTCTTTCCAATTTCCATGATATAATCTCACACGTTCTATCGCTTGTAACTCAAAGTATTTCCAGCCGTTCACCTGACATTTTTCAACAAATGCTCTGCCCCATTTTCTCCACAGATGATTCACCTAAAACATTCGAAGTGTATCTTTTGCATCCATGTATTCATATTCAGTTACATCCTCAAACTTACAACCCAATTTTGCAAGCATATCAGCTCGTAGGTGTGAAGGTATTCTTGAAGAATGACCTTACTCCCACAAGAATAATGGTACTCAGTACCGGGGGTCTGAGAATAGAACTACTCTCATCCCTTATGTCATATTGCCAACTTGATTCCTTCCATAATTCCGATCAACTCTGTTCTTTCTTGAAGAAATAAAAATTCCAACACCGACACGATCCTCATTTAGACTAGCATCTATATACACTTCCACATGTGCAAAATTGTAATTCATTCGCATTTTACAAAACTCACTTTTAACCAATAACTCAGTCATCATCGCTTTAGTTGTATCACGATATTTGAAATACACAATTAGGTTGATCGGAGGAACTTCCGTACAGTCATTAACTTTTTAAGCCCAACCTTGGACACATCGCCATAAATACTCATTCCATAAGCAATTTTGGATGACACTAGGGCTATCCGCAATATATCAGTCACACC
The DNA here is from genome assembly GCA_932526605.1 of Nephrotoma flavescens. Lineage (NCBI taxonomy): Eukaryota > Metazoa > Arthropoda > Insecta > Diptera > Tipulidae > Nephrotoma > Nephrotoma flavescens. Next base: position 213,797,567 of record OW052222.1, on the reverse strand, counting down.
AGGATGAGCTCCCTATTTCGGCACGCTCACCCGTTTGCTATTACAATATTTTCTCATTATACTTTGCTCATCAAACATGCCATACATTCGAAAAGCCACACTAAAACATTTTCTCGGGCGTACATGCAAATTCAATTCAGCCATTCAGCCTTTTACAGACTGTTACCTGATTCACGCAATCCTGAGTCTACCCCAAGGCCTCCTCGATTGACTCCCTTTGCCCATCAGAGCAAAGGCATCTGTGCAAGGAGTTCAACCTATGAGTCAAGCTCGTGTACAGGTTGAAGAGAGCCGGTGAGATTTTACTACCTTTAGAGAGGCCTATACCCTCTTCCACACAACACTAACTTTTTTTCATTCATAAAGTCAAATATCCATTTACAAATTTTCCAAGGAAACTGCACTGAGGGAAATCGTCAGCCAAAGTAATTCTCAATTACTTAAAATCAAAATTGATAAAAATGCATTACCAAAATACAAGAAATAAAAATTTACTGCAAGAATTATAAGAACTTGATAGTTTCCCTCGAACCACGTAATCATATGCCCTTTCAATATCCAAGAATACCAACAAAACATGCTTCTTTTCCTTTAGCAGAGTGATCCCTTTTTGGCATAGGTACCACCCTGTTTCCTTCTATTTTTCCGGTATCTGAATACTCATTCATACTTGATTGAGAATACGAAGCAGGGCTACTTTGGCTTTGTATTCCAATCTTTCAATCATTTTATAACTAGCTTTATTTGTTCCGGGAGTAGTAGATTTGGATGTTTTTAAAACCCCTCGGAACTCATCCCATTCAAATCCCTTGCACATTTCGTTCATCAAATCACTTTCAGGTAACAAAACTTCGTTCCTTCCTTGCGATCTATAACCTCTCAATGGCCCTATGTGTCATTTTGGACATATATTCCCGCCAACTTCCGGTTTGTTCTACAGATAGCCTTTTTCAGTCTTGCATTCTTCCTATGCCCGGTTCCACAGAAAAATGACTAACGGCCGGTTAGTTGTGCGCCAGTTAAATATTTTATATGAAATCGGTTTTCGCAATCAGAAAAAATCAACGCAAATTTGATTAACTATATTTTATCCCGTGGAAATATGGAATTTCATATAAAATATTTAAGTGGCGCACAATTAACCGGGCGTTAGTCATCTTTTCTGTGCAACCGGGCACTAGCATAATTTATTATCTACTACTATTGAACTCACTCAGCTGTATCCATTTCCTATTATGCCAATACTGGGTTTCACACCTTAAATCCATATGCTAGTGAAGTTTTTCCAAACTAATCCAAAAAATACAACAACAACAAGAATATTGCAATAGTATTGGTGTAAGTAAACATTCAGGCGAATTAATATTGCGTAATTTAGACGAGATGTGATCTTGTAATTGGCCTTAGATACATTCCAAAGTCATTCTAAGTATTTTCTAACCATTTAGCATGCACTTCAGTAACATTGGTACACTGTCTACACCCAAACGAGTGTCCCTAGTAAATTATTTGAATTTCTAATGGGTCTGACAGGGTGTGCCATGTGATTTAAAAATGAGATTTTTTAATGTGCCTTAGGTACATTCCAAAGTCATTCTAAGTATTTTCTAACCATTTAGCGTGTACTTCAGTATCATTGATACACTGTCTACACCCAAACGAGTGACCTTAGTAAATTATTTGAGTTACCTAAGGCACATTAATAAATCACATTTTTACATCTCATGGGACACCCTGTCAGACCCATTAGAAAATCAAATAATTTACTAAGGACACTCGTTTGGGTGTAGACAGTGTACAAATGTTACTGAAGTGCATGCTAAATGGTTAGAAAATACTTAGAATGACTTTGGAATGTACCTAAGGCACACCAAGAAATCACATTTTAAATCTCATGGGACACCCTGTCAGACCCATTAGAAAATCAAATAATTTACTAAGGACACTCGTTTGGGTGTAGACAGTGTACCAATGTTACTGAAGTGCATGCTAAATGGTTAGAAAATACTTAGAATGACTTTGGAATGTATCTAAGGCCAATTACAAGATCACATCTCGTCTAAATTACGCAATATTAATTCGCCTGAATGTTTACTTACACCAATACTATTGCAATATTCTTGTTGTTGTTGTATTTTTTGGATTAGTTTGGATAAACTTCACTAGCATAAATCCATTCAAGTTGGTTAACCTCGTTTACCTCTTTCGTTGTGAGAATCATATTCAAGCGTTCGACCCATTTTTTACCATTCATAATGGCCTTACATTCTATGTCGACATTTATACTACGTAAACAGGTCCAGATCAAATAATGATCGCTACCCAAATTCATATCCGCGACATTCCTAGTGTCTTGGGCCGCCAGCCTTCTAGAAATTAAAGTTAAGTCTATCACACTGGCTGTCGATCCCACATTCAATATTCTAATTGATCGAGCATCATTCAGGATTACGAGATCAGAATCATTTCGTTCGCACCCCCATACTCTAAAATGTGCACTCATATCTCCTCGAGAATCACGTTACTTTTTCCTCCCACCCAGTCAAACAAAGTTCGAAAATCCATCAGGTTTTTTTCTTTTTCATTCTTTCATTCAATTGGAGTTGCATAAACATTCATAAATATCAGATTTCGGTCCAGTTTTTGAGTTTTGGCAGAGATGACCTCGATGTGCTCGAAACACAGTATGTCACAAAGGACAAGTACACCCCCTAAGCTATCAGCCCTCGTTTTGGTAGAAAGTTGTAACCATTTACACGAACCGTTTTATTCTCACTCTCCCATGTTTCACACAAAAGTATAACACACAACCGTTGGCATATATGCTGCGGTTGTTTTTTGACCAAGTGGCGCTTATTCGTTGGATCTCATTCGCTTTTCTATTCAAAAGAAAAGAAGAAGGGAAAAAATAAATTTAAAAAACCAAAAATGAGAATACTTTTTCCCTCCTTCCTTCTAACATTCTTCATCACTAATACCTTCATCGTTATTCAGAAAAAAATTTAATTTGTTTGGGTTGTGAAGCGCGCTTTTTAAATTATCATTTACCTTTCGTGCAGATTTTGACAACCCCTCTGTTAACCAAGAAATCACAATTTGGCCGAAGAAGAACGAACCTCGAACTAAATTGAAAATAAAGCAAATATTGTATGCAAATTAACATACGGAGTCTACCCTACTCGAGTGATCGAGTGGTTAAGGCGTGCACCACCAAGTTTTACCAACCCAAAGGTTGCGAGTTCGAATCTAGTCCAGAGTTCACAAATTTACTGAAGCAATTCTTATCACGCATTGCCGGATCAAGTATTCCTCTAATACTGATTGGGAATTGGATTTTAGAATGGTATTTCATGTGAAGAGGAATATAGAAATAATGGAAGCAATAGTGATGGAAGCGATAGTCGTTAATTAGGAAAATAACGGAATTAAGAACGGCGTGAATTCATCATCACCAAGACAAGGGAATTTGATAACGTAGAATATTCGCGAATACAACACATGCAATAACACCCGGTAACAATCGGGTATTGACTAGGGGAGTAATGGCGCAAATTAAATTATCTTCTCGGCCATTTTGCTCTTTTTATGAAAGGTAGGCAAAAGTGGTAACAACGCAATCTTCTTTTTGGACCAATTGGTGGAAAATGACTTTTTGGACCAATTGATAAATAACCGGTGGTAAAAGCGGTAGGTACTGACCACTGACCCGCGTGATTATTTTAATATTAAATGTGAAACGAATTTAACGATTTAATTCCAATTAGAATTCCAAATTACCATTTAAATCACAATATGCGCTTGTGTATCAAATTTACCGGCGGTTCTGTTTATGTGTGTACAATTTTGAGTGCCTAATCAGCCTCGCACAAGTGCGAGGTAAAGTTTTAAATGTTCAGCGATATTGAAACATAAGTTCGATGTTATGGAAACGTTTGGTATTACGATTTTAGTATTCAAAGTAGAAAGTTATAGGGAATTGAATTTGGGTTCGACAGTCATGGTTTATGGTTCAAAACAGTTTCAGGTGGATCTCTGCTTCAAATAAAATAAAATGTATGTCTGGTTAGTGGATGGTATACCATATATGTATGTACCATACCATACATATATGTCCTCGTCAGATTTGGAATTTAAAAAACTACTATAGTTCGGAATCTGAATAAAAATCGATGGTAAGGAGTGTGAATGGCCACTAAATAGTTCACATCAATAATGAAACTTGAATTAAAATGTCTGGTAACGGCTATTAAACGCAGTTATAGGTCGATCTGAACTTCATATAGGAAAAAATTCATGTATACACTTGTGATTTTCGCTAGAGCACATATTTAGGCTCATCAGATGAGTAATTTTATAAACCTCCCACTCAAGGCAATGGTTTATCAGTTCCAGAACGATTTCAGCTTGCTTGTTTAAAAATAGTGTCCATTTTGCCCCTGTAGTCAACGACTGAAATTTGAACTCATGGAACTCGAGGTTCTGGATGTCGGGTAGGTAGGTTAGCATCCATTACACCAATTAAAAGTGGCCGAATATGCTGTAACGAAATTCACATATACCCACATGTCAACTATTTACGATATTGACGTACTGAAACCCTAGATAAATATGCTAATTATCTAGATGTAAAATTAATTTAAATAGACCATAAAACGTTCACCTAAATTGATGACGTAAGTGAATATAAAATTCACGGCAGGTAACATAGTTTCAACAACAATTCACAATTCGGTTGAACATTCCGAATTCCGTGTGAAGGGGATAAGGGGGTTGTAATATCCTTTTTCCGACCAGACAAAATTTTTCCAGACAAAAGCAACGTGAAGTATTGATGATGAATGGCATTATGAAGTGAATAACAATATTTGTGATACCAAGTTGTCAGCTGATGTTCACAACGTCAACATATACGTCACCGAGAAAACCATTGAAGCAACCATTTTACAACTATGGAGCGCGTGGAGTTATTTCTCGCAGTCGAAGCGATTAATCTTCTAGAGTATTCATTGATATCGTGTAATAAACACATACCGTCAAAGATACATTCCCATTAACTTTGATCAACGAATATCTCAGCAGACTCGATTGCAAACGTCTATACATCGGCGACATTTTAATTGCCGTATGAAAATTATTCCAAGGTTTTTAATTTACTCTAAAACAGCCAGATAACTACCCAGTTTCATTCGGATCTAAGTCATAAGTGTGTAACTCCATCTCGTGCTTCGGAGTATACAGGGTGTCCCAAAATTGGCAGATAAAAGGTAGCAGGGTGATAGAGGAGCTCATTTCCAATAAAAACAGTCAAGTCGAATTGTTGATGGTGCAAAAGTTATTCCACTTTTAGAGTTTTTAGTGAATTTACATGGCCACCCACCAAAAAATTAATTTAAAAGAAACCAAGAATTCTTTTGTTTAACTTTCTTTTTTAATATGATCTAGAAGAGCGTGCCTTTCCAATAAAATCATTTTTATAAGCTTCATTTTCTGTCAAATAAAAACTTTAGTTTTGTAAAAATTTTTTGTTTCTCAAAAATTTGTGTTGATGCTTAAGTGACGCCAGCGGGGAAAAAATGTACTACAGAAAGTTGGCCCACTATAGAAAAATATGCGACACTAATGCAGATTTTAAAATAGTATAACACACCGGGCATTCAAAATAGAATGTTTTTTATCATTATTTTTTTTTTGCGGAAAGTAGGTAAGTCGTGTTTATTAAAAAAAACGCACTGTTTCGAGTTCTAAAATAGACGCTTTGTCAGAAATAAAACAAAATGAATAAAATAACTTTTGTTCAAGAATTTTTTCGGCTTTTCGGACAAAATTTTATTTTAATGGACATCCATACAATGTTTACGAGTCTTTTAGTCGCAGAAAACAAAGAGGCCATTTACTAACAATATTTTTACCACTTGTGTACACAAGTGCCCTGGGGTTAAAGGTTTAGGGGAGGGGAGTGCATTTTTTCTACTTTTGTGGTAGAAATATTTTTAGTAAATGGCCTCTTTGTTTTCTGCGTCTAAAACAGTCGTAAACATTGTATGGGTGTCCATTTAAATAATATTTTGTCCGAAAAGCCGAAAAAATTCTTGAACAAATTAAATTCACGGACGTGGAATTTCCCGGATTTTTCCCGGATTTCCACAAAATCTCCTGGATTTCCCGATTTTCTTCCGGATTTCCCCCGAATTTGCCCTGGGTTGTTCCGGATTTCCGCCAGATTTCCCTCGGATTTTCCGAGTTTCTCCCGTATGTTTCAGGATTCCCTCGGTTTTCTCGGGTTTCCTCCGGATTTTCTCCAGATTTCCCACAGATTTCCAGAATTTCCCTGGGATTGTTCCGGATTTCCCGGTTTTCTTCCGGACACCCGATGGAAATCCGGGGGAACTCCAAATCCGGGGGAATCAGGTGGAAATCCTAGAAATTCAAGGGAAATCTGAATAATAATATTTAAAATTAATTAAAAAAAAATATTTTATTCATTTTGTTTTACTCCTGATAAAGCATCATTTTAGAACTCGAAATTTTGCTAAGTGCTGGAATCACTTAAACGTCAACAAAAATTTTTGAGAAACAAAAAAGTTTACAAAACCAAAGTTTTTATTTGACGAGAGATAATGAAGCTTATAAAAATGATTTTATTGGAAAGGCACACTCTTCTAGATCGCATTAAAAAAGAAAGTTAAAAAAAAGAATTCTTGGTTTCTTTTAAATTCATTTTTTGGTAAGTGCGCATGTGATTTCACTAAAACACACTAAAAGTGGAATAACTTTTGCACCATCAACAATTCGATAAAACTTAACTTTGCTGTTTTTGTTAGAAATGAGCACCCCTATCACCCTGCTACGTTTGATCTGCCAATTTTGGGAGACTCTGTATAATCCAAAGCACGAGATGGAGTTACACACTTATGACAGTCAATTGGGATTTAGTGCTTGACTTTTATGTTCACGGCATTTAGATTGTTACAGGATGTCTACTTCCATCCTGTAGATTTCACTAAGCGCATGCAGGGGCCTCCACAGTGATTTTTTGCCAGCTACAACTCAGGGAGAAGTGCTATGGGTCGTGGGGTTTGAGGCTTGCATGGCTCCTGGCTTACACCATGTACAGAGATTTTAATCAGAAAAACGGCAAATAATAATAATAATAATCCGAATTCCGCCGAAATTTGTCGGCCGGAACCTGAGGAACGAACAGCAAAAAAAATTATAACGGAAGAGAAGTGCCCTGGTGCGCGCATCCATCCGAACTCACACGATGGTAAACACCGGTTTCGAATCAGAATGCCCGCAGAATGCCCAAGGGACCGCCAATCCTACGCTGACACAGGATGGGAAATCCGCTCATAAAATAGAGAAAATTAACTATTCATTTTAATTAATATCAAAAAAAATAATCACAACAACAAAACATTATACGAAAATGTAGAAATCGAGACCAATGTACACCGAGCGCGCGACCGTTGACCGTTATCCGGCCCTCGAGTACAATCAACAATTTAATAAAAATTCAAAAAAAAATAAAATTTAAAATATATAAAAAATGAGAACATAAAAAATAAATATAAATTGTACCTTAATCCAAAAAAATTCCAAAAATAAATTTATATTTTCCAAAAATGGGTTGCGGCCTTGGTGCCGTTGTGATGGCGGTGCCTCTCCCCGTAAAAATTGCGGATCGCCGGTTGGCCACCCGATCGTTGCGGGGCCTTTCCCCGATACCAAAGTCGAATAGCCGGCTGGCCACTCGTACCGTTGCGAGGCCTTTCCCCGATACCAAAACGATCGCGGCTGGCCTCACCTGACCGCCGGATCCGTATGAAGCGAAGTGACCTCAACTGGCCCTCCCGTAAAATTAATAGTTTAGCCCTGGTATTTCCAAAATACCGCCAATAAGAATGGCCTCAATTTCCGTTAAAAAAAACCCGCTGCAGTTAACCGTATATCCAAATTTAACCATTTGAAAACAATTCGTTGGGTGTTGTCTCGCCAAAAATACCGTGGAAATAAAGTGGCCCAACTGACCACCTGTAAATAATTGGTTGAGTGTCCTTCACTAAACCCGTAGGTAACTGTTGGGTGTTGGCTCGCCCAAAAAATATACCGTAGCATAAAAAAAATGGCCTCAACTGGTCACCCGTTAAAGTAAATGCCAAACTTTTATATTTTGTACAATGTCTGAACAAACCAATCAACTGTACACAGATAAAACTATCCACATTAATATTGCTCCAATTCAATTAACATTTTTTTTCTTTTGGTTTTAAGGACCCTCGCCCCGTTTATTAAATCAAATTCCCTACAACTGTTTTTTTGTACAAAACTATAATTTTCCACAGAATTTTATTAATTTTTATGGTTAATTATAATATTTTTTTATATAACAATACTTATTAACCAAAAAAATCAAGATTACATACTTTATAAAAACTTGACTCGAGTTATTCTCTTCTCTCTAACAAAAAATTCTTGCACCAAATAACGACGCGCAAAACGTTCTAAAAGAATTTTCTTTCTTCTCTGTTTGCGAATTGATGTACACGAGAAGCATATAAGAAAAAAACATTCTTCTAGAGCGTTTTACTTTGCACACACTCGATCTGCCATTCCACACGACGGTTTTTTGTATTTTGGCATTTTTTTCAAACCAAACCAGCTATGCTACACACAATTTTGGTTTCTGGATTCAAACTATTGCGCAATAGATTTTAATTTTTAATTTTAAACCCTTATTTTAAATTAAATCATTAAATTTTTTTGTCTTGTTTTATTCTTTTCTCTCGAAAATAAAATTTAAACAAAAATCTACATCTCAAAAATGTCCTTAAGTTTTTTTATTTTCATTTCAATTTTTTTCATTTCGGATTCACGGACAAAAATTTTATTACGTAGCTGCGACGTAAAAATTTGGACCGTGAATCCGAAATGAAAAAAATTGAAATGAAAATAAAAAAATTTACGGACATTTTTGAGACATAGATTTTTGTTTAAATTTTATTTTCGAGAGAAAAGAATAAAACAAGACAAAAAAATTTAATGATTTAATTTAAAATAAGGGTTTAAAATTAAAAATTAAAATCTATTGCGCAATAGTTTGAATCCAGAAACCAAAATTGTGTGTAGCATAGCTGAACTAGTTTTATTATGTTTTGTTTTGCTCTCTCTTAAATAAAATTTTAACTAAAATGAGTCAAAAATGTCCTTGAAATATTTTTTATTTCATTTATGTTTGAGTTGTGTGGTTCAACAGAAAATTTGTTTAGTCGCAATTAAAACTTGTATCATACATAGGTAAACGGGGAAAGGAACGAGGAAAAATTCGGTATTTTTTTTCTCGTGTGCCATCGCTCGATGCACATTGGTCTCGCTCTCAGTTTTTATTTCTTCTTTTCGTCGCGTTATTACAAAACAAAAAAGGTGTACCAAAACCAAAACACTCAATACCGGAAACAAAGACACAAACCACCCGACCGATTAAGCAAAAACACAAACCGTGGGGAATAAAATATACAAAGAGGTAGTTACGCAGACGCACACGTAGTCGTAACAAGATTTCGATTTACTTGAGAGTAAATCTCTAAAAATAGATCTTGAGAAAAATAACATCGGTAACCGAATTATTAGTATTAAACAAATGAATGCATCAAGACGCACGCAAAAATATTATTGCAAGCGAGTGCGCTTTTCCCAACTGCTGGATACGCTTTACGAAGAGATCTCTACAGATACTGAATAACGCGAGAGAAATAATGAACGGCGAAATTATTAACACACACAGGGACAGTATACGAAAAGATAAAAATTACCGTTCTCCAACAAGAGAATGGAAATTCAGAACGTAGTAACTGCATCACATTCTCTGGTAGGAAACGAGATTTGGTGTTTATGGCCATACCGTTTCTAGATCGCTATGAACACTCATCAGAAATGAGGTTGAGAACAATTTTACGCCTCTGATTAAGGTTATTATTTGGGCGCGCTGGATGAAGAATTTAATAAGCTGTTCAAGGCGCTATTGAAACTTTCAGCTAATTTATGTGGTTAAAGTATCTGTCCTTAATGGCATATTATGATAGATAAAATTTTATATGATTACATTAAATTAAAACAACAATTTTAATATTTAAATTTGCACGGCAAATATTGCACTGCAAATTTTACAAGGCTCGCACTTTATTAAAACATTATTGGTAATAATTGCGCGATATGGCAACGACTGCGGATTCCATTCATGTATTCATGTAAATTTAATGAAAATAGCTTATTTTTCTACGGTTGTTTGTCGCGACTTTCTTTTTGCTGAGCTTTTATCCCTACGAGTAAAGTAACTTCTTCCAAGTTCCTAATTTCTCATACAGCGGCATGCACAGAGCAGATCGCTTCTAAATTTGTTTGCCTTGCGACGTGGCCTTGTAGTACTTGAAACAAAAATCATTATCGCTTTTTCATGAGGTCGATATTTTTCCAGGTTTAAAGTATTTATAGCATCTCACTGGGTTTACCACTGTATGAATACATAAAAAAGAAATCCATATAGGTATCAACAAACCTATCTATACGGGTTCTGCCAATATCAGCCATTTTTCGAGCAACGGCTGTTCCAACCACTATACGTTCCTCGAATAGAGGTTAGAACTACCGCTTACCGATCTCTTAATTTGCAGCAATAAGTATCAGGATTGGGAAATATTTTCAAAATATCTGCGCAGGAAAAAGAAGTAATGCTTACCAAGTTGAATTTGAGATACACTTGGCCTCAATGATCTTAGTGAAGAAGATGCAATCAGCATTATCAGGATAAGAAAGACAATCAGATGGCTCATCTCTTTGGTTGAAGCTACCTGATTAGAAACCTTTAATTGTACTAAGAGTGGCGGCTTGAGATTGGAGGGAAGGCCTCGAGGCTGAACAATGAAAGGCATGAGTTTAGCTAACGGCTGTCACATTTGACAGTCCAATGCGGAAGGATGAAATATTTGCTGGAGACGGAATGTTGATGCTATTTACCTGGAAAATACCTATTTTGGCTGCGGGCCAATTCTCAGGTAAATCGATTAGTACAGTAAATTGAAATTTTAGTACAAATTACTGTTCAAATCGTGCCAATTCTCTAGTAAATAAAATTAGGTAAATGTGGCTTAAAGGGACACATTGTTTCTAGGAATATACAAAAATTGGTATGTAGGCACACGAACTAATGTCATAAATTTTATTGTCGTCGTTCCAATTATTCGTATTGTTTATACGAATAAATTTAATTTGTATATTTTCGCAAATTTGTTGCGTAATATACACATATATTGCGTAATATACACATAACTACATATTTGAAAAAATAAATAAAAACTTTAACATATAAAATTGTGTTCATAAATATCGAAGCGCATTTTTATTTCATGGGAAATGCTAGTGAATATAAAAAAAATATGTCTAGAAACATGGCCGACATATTTTCATGATTTGTTTAGCAAAAACAAAAACCACTACTATTTACCTTTTGTGTCTTCGCTTTACCCTACTTTTTAGTACGGTATTTCAATTTACCGCATACACTGTTAAAAACGACGTTTACTCTAGATTTACCTTAGAATTGGCAGCCTTTGTATTTCTTTTTACAACCTTACTACAATATGTGTCATTCTTTCTTGTTTTCGGTAAGTTTGTATAAATTTCATTCGTATTGGAGAGTCAGTTATGTTTACACAAATCCGTAACTAGAATTAATCTAAAATTGTGGCGGCGAATGAAAGTCATAATAGGGCCCTTGGAACAACATGTAATTCTGTCACACCCTTCTACCGCGCTTATGAGTTTTATGGTCATTATGTTTTAATATGCCATGATCAACGGTATATGGTCGTGAACACAAGCGAATTAATTCGCAACGAATTTTTAGCAAAACAAGAGTCGAAACGTCAAATAATCCTGATTCGGAGTTTAAAAGTTTCACGAAGTTGGTTATCATTTCGTTTTCCTTTTGTTTTTAGACACGCATCTCAATTTAATCCTTTATTTAGCAAAATCGAGTGAAAACCCATAAAATAATAATTTTATTATCTCTTTCATTTCAGATTACGGCAAGACAGTGAGGTGTTACTATCACGTGCCTCGCAATGGTCACAAGAAACGTTACAAACCATCCCGTCAAGTATTTCGGGTAGCAATACGAATTTAAATGGCAATGGTAATTGCACATCGGAACACAACAGCTCGGAGAGTACATCGTCGACGGAAACATTAAAATGGCACGGTTCATTGAGTGATGTGTCAGTTGCTAGTCATACAACAAATTCTTCGGCAATTTCGGGTTCAGGTGAGTGAACCTTTATTATATATTTTATTCGTGGGTTAGACCAACGAAAGTCTTTTGTCTGCGTCTGCGTTTTCCTCCATTTATCGTACGCGACACTTTTTTTATTTTTATTTTGGTATATTCAATTGTATATTGTCTTATGATTAATGATGTTTGTCACTTTAAAATGTTTATATATGTACATCTTGAGCTCGACATTACCACGGTTTCATTTAATTCTTATATATAGACTATTCTTGTCGTTATGATTGATTAAATTTAAATTAGCCATCAAATCGTCTTCATCATCCATACATCCATATTTACATCAAAAATTTCATTGTTGATTCGATTAGGCTTGTCGTGTAATAATGAAATGCTCATCATCATCAATATAGATTTATATAAATGGTGTATGAGTGCGATACCCATCGGAGACGACAAATTGGGTTGGGAAATTCATTCAATCGTGTACATTTTATAATTTATTCATTAACCGTTTTTTTTTATTCAATTGAGACGATGATTGATTGAGAGATATGTTTATGTGTGTTTAATTGTTATACGTGTTAAAACATCTTAAGTATTTATTAAGCAATCAACGTCTTGTAATTCAAAAGTCGTAAAATATTCTTATAATATGTGAGTGAGTGTGTGTGTGTGTGTGCGGTTTAATGCAATAATCAAATTTATGCTTTTCTGCGCCATAAATCATAAAACCGCCACATCATAAAAAAGCGAATAGACCAAAACTCAATTACCATATCTATCCACCGATTGATGTACGCGATATGTTTAAGGTATAACCAAGAGATTATAGAGAAAAAAAATATTGTGAAGGTTGATTTGTGGTATTAAGAACCGCACACACATCAAACCTTATCTGTGCCATGTATATATGCACGACCACTATCTGCATCTTATATATGATCTATCCTTGTAGAATTCTAAACACACTTTTTTCTTCGTATACCGCAAATGAGATTTAACTTAATTGTTTTCAATTTAATTAAGATATCGTTAAATTCGCTTTTTTTTCTAATGGATATCTTGTATAGTTCAATGACTTGGATTTTATGTGAACGGTAATTTTATTATATCGATTACGATTAACTCTACTAAGAATAGATCCGACCGAGCGGCTTTCACTGCTTTTCTGTGGTTTTGTATTGCGTTTTTTAATTCGATATAGAATCGTTTAATGACGTTACCTCGTACTTGTTATTTTGTTCTGTGATGTAATACTTCTTTGAGAAAGTTGAAAAAGTAACATCCCACAATTTTCAACTCGATCGATTTAACCGTATGTTATTCACAATTGTTGGGAAAGTTAATCCTAAATTGGTCGTTGGTTACAATTGTACTAGAAGTAATTTGCTAAAACGTAATTAGTGCAGGAATTTTGTGCAAAAGTATAGTAAATAATCTTACAGGGTTGTAGCAGCACTGACAGTATTTTAGAAAATATCCCCACCTCTAAAGGTCGAGCCAACCCTGCAATCAGGTTAGAATAACCAATTTCGCAAAGCATTTCGCAGTCATGCTTGAACTTGATGTTATACACGAAATGAATGCTGAACTGCAGCTGCTTTTGTTGGTGGGAGACAAGCTAAATCGAATTTAGAATGTAACTGCAGATTACCAATTACTTTGTTGTAAGCAAGATATCTTGCTTCTTCTTGTGGAGTCTCTTTCGGAGCAATATTCTCCTTTGTGGCACTCGTTTGCAAGAACACTTGCACGACGGTCCTCATTTCTGCATTGGCCTGCAAACGCTTCAATGTTTTTAGTTTTCCTTTCCTGTACAATGCTGAGGTTGTATCGCATCCGGTAAAAGCATGGAGAACTGGAAGCAGGCCGCTTAATGAAGACAGCCCTGTCCTCTCTGCTGCTACTTCTGATCTGTTGGTATGTTCAACCAATGTATCTGTTGTTTCAGTTTGCGAGAAATCTGCTTTGAGAAATTGTGAGCGTCATATTGCTCTCTATTTCGATATTTGCTGAAATTTTGACAATGGCTCTTCTCTTTTGTTCTTCTCCACAACACCACCGTTGTGTTTCTGCCATAATGTTTTAAAACATAATCACCATAAATTTGTAGAATCGTGTCATATGTCGCTGGCTTTGGCCATACTACCAAGTGAAGCAGATGGCCTTCATCTACAACTTATTTGCAATTTATTGGAAAATTGTCCCAACCAATGTCAGCTCTTTTAAGTGTGGTTTTGATGTTCGCTTTTGTTCCGTTTCGTAGCAGACCGTCGTTGAAAAGGGAAGGTGGATCTGAAGCCAATTCATATTATAAAAAAACTGCAACTCTTTTGGACTTTTGACGATACAAACAATTCGATGAAATAACTGCAGCAAGTTTATAACGAAAGTTTCGTTATTTATTTGTATTCCTCGAACCTGAGCTGCAATTGGAATAACTTTGTGTTTTCGTGCGTAAACGACGTCCGCAAAACTCTTACCCAATGTATTATGCAGCAGCATTTCACCTTTATCCAAAGCAATATCACAGGTGATGTTGGAATCAGCAACAAGTCCAGTTGACAAACTGACAAGATCACCAGCCCGATCCCGAAATGGGTTATGTTGTTAAAGCCATGAACATCATAAGCATGCTAACGGGCGTAGAAACAATCCATTTTAAAATGGTGTCATCGGTATAATGCCTCGTTCTCGGGATAATCCTCCGATCGTCTTCCTTGATCGCATAATAATCATGTTCTATACACATGTCCGTCCAAATACCGCTCTATTACACACTTTTTCTTCTTATCGAAAAATATTTCTCTGGAAATTTTTTGTACTCTTCATCGATCAGCTTGGCTAGCAACTCCTTCATTTCCTGTAAATATAAATGAGCCGATTTTGCATATAATTTTGCATTTACTGCAACACAATCATAACTTGCCCAAAATATTGGAGCCAAAATTTGCATGCTTTGTTTGTTGTTCTTCGTCTGTTGATGTTACTTTTAAAGCAGCTCTACAGGTCGCGTACTACTTCCGAATCATGACACATATCAAGGTGACATGCTGTTTTCTATCAGTTTCTGATACGTTTGACGTCGTCAAGTCACTTGCACTTAAATTGATGAATGGCAACGGTACTATATGTCAAACTTCAAATGAACCTTGGAAAATTAAAAACGTTTCTTAAAATTAAAACAATTTTGAGATAAATTATAAATCTTACCAGAATTATTAACTGGTTGCATAAATGTATATCCATTCCAACTTGGTACATTTTCCAAGCTATTAAATCCAGCCAGCCAAACTAAATCTAAAGACATGTTTGTAAGTAAACCGTGCACGTCATGTGTACCTGTAGTTATATCCTTAATTATAATTTTTCTTAATCCTGATGAGTCATGTAGGATTTTACTTTTAATCGGTTTTGTTAAAGCAATATTAACTTAATACAGGATGTCCCTCAATCGGCCCTTCTGAATTGTCGCACAATGTCAATATCATCATCCACACTTTCGTCGTCTGATATACCAGTGTAGTAAGGCTTCATAAACTCCGAATTCGTTAATGTCATCATTGGGCCCTCGGATGAACTAGATTTCCTTACGTCGCATCTATCGTGCAGGTTCACTATCACGGCTTCGTACGGATCCAAATACTTGCGCGATAATTTAGAACGTTTAGTAAATTGCGATCTCTTGATTATGACCAGATCGCCTACTTTATATCTCATAGCCTCGTTGCGCTTTTTGTTATACGTTTTGCGGTTCTCATTTTGCACCTTCAATATTTCTTGCCGCGCATGCTCCCTCATATTATCTCGATCATGGTTAAAGAACCACGCAGCTTCCTCCTCTATATTGTTTCACGAATTTGAGCGTCTTCACCACATCGCATTTCACGCCCATCAGAAGCTCAAAGGGTGTCATTGCGATACTACGCTGGTAGGTGTTATTGATGAACATTTGTAGGCGATTTGTATGCTTGTACCAGTCATTCGGATTCGCTAGCGAAAATTTAGCTAGGGATGGTATAATAACCCTATTCAACTTGCCCATTGCCTGTTGGGACACCTGTGGTTATTTTCGTATGTCCAATCTGTTCATCATCGCAGTATTTACCAAATGCTTCAGAAATGAAGCACGTGTCTCTGCCGCTCGCGGTAAATACAAACGAATTTCGAGAAACCATAAATCACAATGAAAATGTGTTTATAACCTTTACCAGTCGGCGCTAGGTTTCCCAAATGGTCAACGTGGTAGGTTACCAATGGCACATCACCTTTCGGAATCGGGGGGATAAGGAAGCCATCTTTCTTACCAATTTTGCGTTCTGTAAGGATGCACGGAATACAGTTATTAATACTTTTTTTATTTTCTCACCAAGTTTCGTGATAAAATACTGTCGCTGCACTAGCTCTTCGGTTTTCTTTGTACCAAAATGTCCCTATTCGTAATACGCCCTAATTACCTCATATTGCATTGGCTTTGGCACAATTAACACTGCGTAGACCCTTATACCATTTTGTAAAGACATCCGCTACTCACAACATAATATACGTCTTCTTTAATTACCATGGCAAGGGGCCTTCAACTAAGAGCATCAACATGCTGCATACGCGTTCCTGGCCGGTGTTCCAAAGTGTATCGGAATTCTTCTAACTGCAATGCCCATCCTGTGATTTTCGACGCCAACTCCTGTTTTTACATGGCCGCCTTGAACACGGCGCAATCTTTTACAATGGTAAATTGAAACCCAAGCAGCTACACTCTGAATTTCTTCAATGCGCTTACAATTTCGAGTACTTCCAACTCGTAACTGTTATACCTCTGCTGGCATTCAGTTGTTTTTTTACTATAGTAAAATATAGGGTGAAATGCTTGATCCTCGATAATACGGCAGCTAAACCAAATTTGCACGCATCACAAGTTCTGTTCTCACTTGTTCAAAGTGAGCTTATTTCTGAAAGTTACAATCGCTTTTTTCTGTTCGCTCCTTATCTTGAAAACAGCCAACGTCTTAGGTTCTGGGAAATTCCAAATTGCTTTCATCTTGCATGCTGATGGCATTATGAGACCATTCCCAACTTGATATCCCAAATAATCAATAGATTTTTGTAAGAACTGACATTTACTCCATTTCACATCAAGTCCATTCTTCTCGGCGACTCTAACTTCGCGAACCCCAATCTCGCAATCGCCTTTTCGTCAGTTCTTGCCGGAATTACCAGGTCATCTAGATAGGTAAACGCAGAGAATTTTCTCCATCACCAGATACTGAAAAATATTGTTGATGAACCTTTGAAAACTGGCCGGCGAATTACTGAGTCCAAACGGTACTCTCAAAAATTCGTATAATCCAAACAGTGTTACAAACGCTGTAAACTTTACTGAATCAACCGCCATTGGTATGTGGAAAAGTTGATTGCGAAGATCCAGCGTACAAAAATACTTAGCGCTTTGTAATTGGTCGATCTGATCGTCGATTAAAGACCGTGGATACTTATCTTGTACCACAATCTTGTCCAACTTGCGGTAATCAATGCAGAACCGCTTTGTTACACTATCGGGCTAGCATAGTCGGATTTGTTCGGTTTAATGATTCTCGGTTTAATGAATGCCAATCCTTTACCTGTTTTCTCGCGATCTCGGTTTCTAATGGTGAAAGACGTCTTACTTCTTGTTAGACTGGTTTCTCATCCATCAAAACAAGTTGCATGTCAATTTCTGAGGTCGGCCGAAGTTTTTCCAGGCAATATTTAACGATTACACTTCTTAATTTTATCAACCAAATGTTTATTTCTCCATGTTCCAGGATGAATGAGTATATCTCAGGCACAAATTTTTTTCATCGTAGTGAAACTGTTGTAACCGTCTTAGATAACGGTATTCTGTACGATATGAAACACGGTATTGTAATCGTAACCATCCACCATGATAACTACCGAGAATTGCCCAACTGTTTTCAAGTTCCTCGAACCAACACCCGATCACTTCGAAATTCGGCTCACCAATACTTGTGTATTTTTTCTGCGTCATGAAATTCAAGTCACTTTCAGTGTCGACCGGCCCATGCAACTCAACACTAAATTTTTTTATCTCGCTTGCACAACCATTTTGATCTCTCGTAAAGCGTGCTTTGGGTGTGCAGGTTTCACGACAATTTTTCCTTACTGATATGACCAACTTCTCCACAACCATAACAACGCGGGTTATACCTATGCGACGCACCTCAGCATTTTGGAGGCGTTTTGACATCACTTTTGACAATTTTGCTTACATTTCTTCTTTAAATTCAGCATATGATTCCAATTTTCGCTTAATATCTTCCATGTTTGACCATCCATACAAGAGTTGTTTATTGGTCTCGAAATCAGAAATCTCGTCAATGCAAGGCTGTATAATTGCGTCGTCTTCGGCATTTGCAACACAACCAATTTCCCTCAGTGCAATCAAACAACTTCAATAAGACTCAGATGGTAATTTTTTTCACTCAGCCACTTTTCCACCGAATAACCGTCATCGTCATCACCACTAAATTGCACCAATGATTCCTTGACGTCTTTAAACAGAAAAGTTGACGAATTTCCGGATTCACTCCGTACTGTATTATTAACGGTTAGTCTCTCTTTCAATAGGTCATTTTCTCGACGAAGCAATTCAAATTCGCGTTCTCTTTCTTCTACCTCTCTGATACATCTCTCCACATCGGAATTACCATCTGTAATAGAGGAGCGATGCGTTTTTTCATTGCGTTGTTACAATTCTAAAAATAATAAGAGTACAGACTGCAGCACAAAATCATACGATCGAATTATGGGTATTCGTCTACAGTACTTGTAATAATAAACAATATTTTAAACAATTAAATACAGGGTGTCCCACATGTACAGGTATGTTATGTTTTTGTATCTTTCTTGTATAATCGATGTTCGTTGTATCTTTTCACCCAACTAGATCATGAAATGTGTCTAGGCCGTCTAAAGTACATACATTAACATCAGCATTTTCAAATACAAATTGCATAAATCCATTTTTTTCACACGTGTACGTCTGCAAACTCTGTTGCACTGTTGCTCTGTTGCTCATTGTATGATGCAGTTATCCTTGTTGAAATCAATAGGTCGATTATATGCCTCGAACCAACTTTACGATGAAGGTAAATTGATAATTAAAGCAGTACTGGTGATAAGAACTGTTGTATCATAAATTTGGGACTGAATGTCTTCCTTGATAATTGCTGTTCTTTAATAGAACTGCGTTTGTATGAGTCCCAATTCTGCACTAATAATTCTTCGGGTAACATGTCCTTTAAAGATAAAATGATGGTTCTGGCAAATAAGTTGGTTGCTACCAAATTTGGTTTAAAATGATTTATAAGCAGGTTCCTCAAGTACTAGTCACCGAACAAATTTACCTCATTGGGTTTTCCTCTGCATATTTCAGATGATAACGCGCATTTTGTGTCCACAAATTAATTGACCCACCAATCCGTGTATTGACAATACTTCCTCTTACGTCATTGCGATTACAACAAACATCCAGGGTAGTTTGTTGCATTCCGCTGAGTTCACAACAGTAACTTGCTTGTACCGGCTTTGGATTCTTGGAGTCAATCTCTTGAATCACTTCACCACAAAATAAACAATTAATTTTAATACCAAATGATGGCTCACTTGATCTTAAAATTTTTGGCTGGCTGCAAGCTGATGATGATGGTCCTGTTATGGGAAATTACTATAAGTATCTGATATATTCATTTATATTAATTAATTAGTCTTACCTTGTTCACGCGTTCGTTTGCAAGCAACAATACTACTTTTTCTCGTGTAGTTTTTCCGACATTCTGTATGCAGCAAAATTGATATTGAAGCTTCGATTAAGCTACCAATTCCTTTTTCCCATCTTGTAATTATAGAACCGGCACAGAATGGAATTTTCACTCCGACCATAAATTTACACCCCTACTCCCCTAGCCGCGTCATTTCAATTGATGTAAATACTCGTTTTCTTGGTTACTAGATCATTAAATCGAAACTTACAAAATAATTGTTAAATAAAGTCGATCTGGCTGTTTTTTAAATCTTAGTATGCTGCTTTATAAATATTTCCTTGCGACTGCTATCACTCCAAATGACAATTTCTATCACTTGAAATTTTGACGTGACAAATAAATGAAAAAAATTTCAAACTAATGCAGCCAACTAAGATTTAAAAAATGTTCATTGAGAGTTTTGCACAAAATTATTAGTAAATTTTGATTTTAAAATCTAGTAACCAGGAAGATCCATAGTCACGTCGCATGAAGTGATACGTCTAAGGGAATTGAGTATTTAGTAATTCATTTTATGATAAAACAAAGATATACGAAGCGATTATTCAATCACAGAAAACAAAAATAATTTTGATCTCCATAAAATGAAAACAACACGAGGCAGACGAAAGCGAAAAGTAAATAAGACCGAATGCCAGGGATCGTGCAATTTTTAATAAAAAAAAAAATACGACGAGAAAGGAAAATGGTCGCGGATACCAAAAGCAGAAATGAAGAATAACACTAAAAATGTTGCTGGGCATTTTCCCGCTGTTACCCGAAATGCGACTGGTCACGTTGTTGGATACCCACCCGTATGTTGCGGTATTCATCCCTGCCGCTGTGCCCGGCCGGCTTTTTGTTGTTCCGGATCCCGTCGATTTAACAGGCGACCACATTTTTATCCATTTTTTCCGATTACTTTACACGCCAATAACAAATTAATGAGCGGAAAATTCATTGAATTTATTACGTCACGATGGTTTTCCATTCTTCGATTTTCTCTCGAATAACGCACTTTACGGTAATTCTCCACATTTGAGAAAATTAATTTTTAATGATTATACAAATCACAATTTAATTTGTTTTATTTTTATAAAATTTTTACAATACATTAATATGTATAACTTTTGGGTCAACCTCGTATATGACTTTTATACATTCCAAAAATCGACTGTTAGCACCAAAACAGAACTCGATTATATTTTATATAATTAAAAAAACTTAACTATGTATATCACACAAAATACGACAATTCGACTTCACAATACAAAATTTAAAACTTACTTGATTAAAAATAATCTCGCACCAAAAAAACAGAAGAATATTTTTCGTTTGTCGTGCGCGTCACTCGCTTATCCTATCACACCGCACATCAATCCAAACGCTAAAGGAAAACCTACCACAAAAATACTCTTCTCTGTTCTTACTGGTCGCACACACGCCCAAGGTGAACATTGGTCTCGCTCTCATAATTATTCGACGTTTACGCGATACTGTAGGAGTGTGCAAAACGTGAACCAGAGTATAATGGGCCAATTCACACTCACAAAAAGACTTAGTGACAATGCCCGAGGGTAGATGGCAACGCCACCAGTAAAATGCATATATATTCGATGGTAACGAAATTTTCTAGAAATAAATACAAAAAAATGATCGCAGGTGAGCGCATCGTTATGACCCCGAAAAGAGTTTAGATCGCAATAACCTTGATTGGGCGTATAGAAAATTCGTAGTCCGGCAACAATTCTGGCTTTTATTTCTGCCTGCATATCTTTTTGACTATGTCATTACTGAACCGCGGTATTAAAGTTTTCAACGCTATCAAAACGCATGGTTGACGATTCCGAGATTTGCGATGAAGAAGCTCCTGGTTGTTGCTAAAAATTTGGTTTTGCTATACTGTTCATATCCAGACCAAGTTTTTTTTGTGTGGCAATCAAGCGGTATGCAACGGCTTGTCGAACACCAGATGTTATTTCAAAGGAGTCTGACATAATTCCTTCGATTACGATTCTGGTCGGAAGCGGAAGTCTTGTGATGTGGGCACATTTCAACCTTGAATATAATTCGTCCATCAACAGCAGCCATAAAAGAGATTAAAGAGATTCCCCTTGAGGACAACATCAAGTTGCAGTAATGAAGATAGAGAGAGATTTCTTCCCCGCACTTTTGATATGAAAACCATCCGTTCATGTCTCCAGCATCTTGCAACGTATTTCAAACGACAGCCGTCCAGAAGTATGGAGTACACCCTTTTTAAGGGCCAAATGAGTTTACAGCCCTGTGAATTCCTCCGGCGGTAAAAATGTTAACTAACCGCATATAGGAATTTTCGTTGTTCTCCTGCGGTTATTCAGCAGTTGGAATATAACAATATTTATGTATGCTAAGCACCCATCTCCTCCCTTGAAGTAATTAGTTAACTATTTTTTTCACTATGATTAAATCAATTTTTCAGGAGTTTATCAATTTTTTGGCATAATTCTCTCCAGCTGTATATTGGTTTGAGGTATTTCGATATCAGTAGGCGGCAAAGAAATACGGAACCTGTTTGTTTCTTTTTTTGGGTAGCTAATGACGAGGGCTCATTGCGGCTTTTATTTTTGTTCTAGTGCGAGGGATTCGTTGCAATCCCTTGATGTGATATAGTGCCTTGGCCCCTCAAGCGTTCTACCTTGTTAACCTTATTCGTTTATGGTAATCTCGGCATCTCTCAATGGAGGATAGGAGTTTTTATCTTGTTTGGATGAATTTTTGGGGCTGGAGTTATCTGATGGGATCCGTTTAATATTTACCTAGGCAGTCTTATCTTTTATTTTAATTTGACATTTGACTAAATTTGGCGTAAATCAGGAAGGGTTTTCTCTTAAAACTGGAGTGCCTCAGGTAGCCGTTTAATGCTACCGACAAAAATGTTGTCTTGGCCGTCATGAAAACATTTTATATAACATTGGTGCATCAACGATGACTGATCTTGGAAGAACATCAGTACTGCCGTTTACCATATACAAAACCAATTTGGCTTCTGGTGGGATTCCAACTCGGCCCTCCCACTTCAAGTACCAAATAAGCTTTGGCTAAAAACTAAAACTAACTTCATACTCTACAAATTCATACCCATAGAATTTGAGATATAAACCCTGGATATTCCAAATGAAACAATAAACAAATCGATTTGCTCAACCATAGTTGGACGACAAAATTCCCAAAAATGAAACCGCAACCAATGATGATTCATCAAATAATTCGCAAATCTCGTCCAAGGTTAACTTCTTGTACACAACACCCATTACACTTGTACCCCCGATTAAAAATCGATATTTCGATATTTTAATTAACAATAATTTCTCAACACCCGGAAATAATTAGGAACGCGTCAATTACAATTTTCTTGTATATAGCAAACGGTTCATTAACCCATACCAGACCAATAAACCTCAACAATAGTTCGAATGGATTTGTGTTAGAATGAATGGGTTAAGAGTAAATTGCGCTAATAAAAACGAAAATTACAAAACCGTTAACAAAAACAAGAAAATTTTTTTTTTGGTTGCGTTAATTCAATAGAGGATGACAAATTGATTAAGATAATTTTGAATTAGATGGTTGTTGTTGTTGTTGTTATTAATCTGGCCTTCACAGAATAATTGAGAGATCTCCCTCCTCTAACAAAATGTATTAAATATATATCTCGAATCATTACGTTGAATAAAATTAACAATGGACTTTTTCTTTGTTTTAATCTAGCCTCATCCCAACTGATCGCGCATAGTTCACGAGTACGAACACCAAAACGCCATAATTCTGAAAGTGTGCTGTACATGGCCGATGATCAAATTAGTGTACATTCATCGCAGGGCGGATCGACACAGGATTTAATGAATAAGATTAATAGTCAACGATCTCGTGAGAGATCAAGCCGGAATAATCATCGACTATTTCCGGTTAGTACGTATACAGAAAACTCACCCACCTCGCCTCAAAGCAACGGGTCACCGTCGAGTATTGGAAGTGGTGATAATGGCGTTGGCGCAAAAATTAATAGTAATTGGCAGTCCGTAGCCGAACGAATAAGTGAACTTGAACGACAGCATTCGTCCAAGGCGACCACAAATAGTCAAAAGTATTCGTATTTGGATCCATCGAAAACACATCGAGTGTCAAATCCTACGCTTAAGGCATTTCAAAAGAATGCTGTGCATTCTTATTTCCAGCGGCAACAATCGTTCAAGGAGAATGTGAATAAGTCTGGAAGTAATACGTCGATAAACGGAAATGGACAACATGTTCCTTTGCGGCCGCAGTCTTTGCAGCTGAATAATATAAACTCAACCAAAAGTAGCCCACGTTCCTCATTGCCAAATAATTTCGGTTCGAATGCGAATCTTATATCCACGAGTCCGATGTCGGCGACGACCCCAGCAAAAGCGACAAATAACTATTACACACGTCACGGGTCGTCGCCGCAAGCCAATATGATGATGAATAAAAGTTTTCATTCGCATGTGACACCATCTCCAGATGGTTTACACGTGGCTCGTCCTATAAAGCCGGAATCACCTACCATGCATAACGGTAGTAATGGTATACCCTCGTCACCACCCACGCCGCCGCCGCGGATACGAATGGCGATTCCGACGCGGCGTACTTCATCCGCGTCCGAATACGCATCGAGTCGAGACCAAGCGACTCTAAGATCGAAACAGAAATTATCCAAGGATTTATTGGGACCAATGATAATGGGTTCAGTGATTTCAGTAGATGATTGGGTACCTGAGCGTCCGCCTAAAAATCCTATGCTCCGGATACCGAGCCCCGATCCACCGCCACCTCCAGTCACAACCGTAGAAGCTGAAATTCAACTTTTAAATCAAGATGAGCCATTACCACCGCCGCCGCCTGAAATATTACGCCATATGCGGCAACTTAGCGAACCCGACAGTGCTAAAGTATCGCCCAGTCGACGAAATAGTTTTGCCGGCTCAACAAATAAAAAACCGCTTTACCGTGCCTCGACGCTTGAAAATTTATCGCCACCTATTTTAGTTCCAAAACCGCAGAATCTTCATCAAGCCCCACCGCCTGTCCCACCACAGACCTACAACCAGATCCCACAACAGCAGCAGCAACAACCACAAAATAATACCAATAATAGTTCTGTTGATGGAATAGTTCAATCACAAATGCCGCAAAGATCTAATTCAAGCCTTGGCAAGCACCCGCTGTTGCCACAAAAGGCGCATAAAGTTATTTTGAATAGCCATAAAATGGAGCCATTATCGCCCCCCTCAACAAATCCAAGTTTGAATAATGGTAACATCCTCATTTCTACTCGTTTAAATGATTCGCGGCTATCGTTCCGCAAACGGACACACAATTCCCAGACACCGATTGAGTTAGCACCTATGAAAGGTATAATTTCACCGCCACCGCTTAAGCCCAAAATGTCAATATTTTCCAGTGATCTAAAACCAAGGTAAGTAACATTTAGATTTATTATTAGAATTTCTGATTACCTATACGTCATCATATTTTCAGAAATATTTTGTCCAAATCAACTACATCGTATCATCCACGGCATGCCTTCGAAAAGCAACACAGTCAATTCTCAACCGAGCAAGGTAGCTACAAAATCACTGGTTCACCTCCCGTTCCGGCCGAAAAGAAAAAAATTGATTCACCACCTCCATCGCCACGCGCTTCGATCATTAACGAATCGAATCCGATAAAAAAATCAATTTTACCCGATGTCCTGCCCGATGGTGCAAAACGTTCATTTGGTCATGCGAGCCCCAAATCTTTATCACCCGTCAGCCCGACCATCAAGCACTCCACGTTCCAGTTACAACTAAATCAATCAAATAATAAATTAAATGAGTTGGCTGCCCGTGCTGCTGCACATAATGCCGAACATGATCGAGGAGATGATTCGATCGTAAAAAATGAGATTGATTCGAAAAATAAATTATTTATCCGTCAAGTGTCACAACCGGCAGCCGAAAGTCCGAGCAATAAATTAGTAATCGAACGCAAATTAAGTTTAGATGTAAATAGTACGAGTGTTAGTGATAGTGATAAAAATAGTAATAGTAATGAGGTCACAACGATCGTGGAGGCAATCGATCATGATGATAGTAAAACTAATAGCGCAACGAAAGTGGACGAGCGGTCATCGCCATATGTGGATGATGAGCTTATCGAGCAAATAGATGCTGTTAACATTTCAAAAGATAGTAGCGCTGTAATCGATTTGGGTAACGATCATGCGAGCGAGACGAACGTAGATGATATTAATGCATCGATCACAATAACTGAGATTTCAATACCGACGAATGTCGTTTATAAAGAGACCGATGAATTGAAACTGCTACAAAAAACAGAAATTGTGTTACGCGTAAATGCGCCTACGAGTGAGGCCGCCTCACAAACAGACGATAATTTCATTTATAGTAACGGTGACCTAAATCAAGGGGATGGGCATGGTACGGATGCGAATGGGAATGAAAATTGTAAAAATATGTTAATGCCTCGTCAAAAATTACCTGAAGAAATTGAATGTGATAAGTTATCAAAGGATTTAGTTAGTCATTTGTCACCAACCGATAAATTATATAATATTTTAGGTAAGTTGCCGCCACCACGACCTAATTGATTGCGGCACCATTCACCACGTTTTTTTTTTTTATAAATTATAATTAATTGATTTTTGGACATTCTATTTTTAGCGCCACCAATTTCGAAATCATCGTCCGATTACGTAAAAGACTTGTATAATCCAAATGTATCGTCGCGTCCAATGAAAAAAGATGTATCGACCACAACTAGTGCACCGATAACAACAACAACAACATCAACATTGGAGATCATTATTCCAAGTCGATTAAAAAGGTATGTCACATACTCACACATATTATTTTGTATATATGATGCGCGGTGCTTATCGGCTTATTAACAGTAAACAACATATGGAAATTCCATATGCATAGTGATTCATTATATGTATACAGCATAGAGACTGATCGACGATCTTTTATTGATCTTTGTTTGTTTTGTTCTTTTTTCCATTTACAATTTTTGAATTTTCAGTAACAATTTCGATTGTTCAAATAGTCTATCGATGACCGCGATTGAATCATCATCACCTGCATCGCCGTCGTCACAATATTTTACAATTGGGACAGCACAAACCACAACCCAGGCCGCGATCGAGGGTAAAACTAAGATAATGTCACGATATAATCGTGAAATGACGCTTATCAATGGGGATTCTAGTGAATTGATGAAGAAAAAGGTAACAATCGATATGATCATGATGATCATGCACAGAATACTAATATTTACCACAATAATTTTATTTTAGGAGGAGCTACTATCACGCCTCTGCAAAAAACTTCTCGTATTATCAAATGAACAAACAACTATTGCTGAAGAAATAATTGGTAATGATTTATTGGGTAATACGATTGTAAATAAATTGGTACAGAAATTAAAACCAAATGATGCATCGAAGCTACGTTCGTATATCGACGATGTTGGCCATATAACAAATTTACTGTTGTCGCTGTCAAGTCGATTGGCACGCATTGAGAATACACTACATAATTTAACGGAAAAAGCAACAGAAAAGGTAAGCGAGAGATAATTAATTTAGATTTTATATTTTTCTAGACGTCTTTTTTCTCGTCGTCGTCTTTATTATACCTTTACCAAATTTTTATGTTAATTTTCTTAATCATCGAGATGAAATATGATCCGGTGGTATTTGATCGTGCGCGATCGGTGCATAATTAAATGATTTTGTTGCTTGATTTAATTTTATGTGTGTTGGAATGCATATTTTTCTGATTGGAATGTCGTTACGGAATGTCTTAATGAGGCTTAGATAAAAACGATTTTTTTTTTTTTTGTTATTGTGATCTTCCGGTTTGGTATAGAAGATCGAGAAATCGATTGATCGATATTTTATGCAGTTTTTTTTTACAATGGAATGTTAGCCGCCTGTTAAAGGTGATATCAACCCTAAATCGGCTGATCACACATAATACGCATGTGATATCACATGATCATTTGGTCAAAGTATGTTCGTAGATCACGTGATACTAGTATTGATGTAATAAATTATTATACGCGATGACCGGCAAATATAAACAGTAAATCTCGTCGATAGGGCACTGAACTGGAAAATTGTAGTGTCGTCATTTTGTAACAAAGAATCACTGTTGATTTTATATAGGGTATCAAAATATAAAAAAAACTATCTTCACGCGATCTTAATTAAAATCATCTGATTTATCCTCGAAAGTCCTCTACACACGGAGATCCTTGGCCTTACTTACTGGTTACATCGACCTTCGTAATGCTTGTGATAATTAATTGTTCATTTTTGATGCTGAATTTTACTTTCATTAATGTCTATTGTGTACCACGTAGGTCAAATTTTGGTTGAGAGGCGAGCCAACAATCTTCTTTCATAGGTAGGAATACTTTATCTAATTCATTACAATGATTTGTGAAATTGATACTTTAAAATCGTAGATGGTTCGAGAATGGCAATAACGATACCATAATGATTACACTCTTTCTCTTACACTAGGCTCACCCAGTCTGCATTTTACTTACACAATAAGATTCCGCATCAAGAAAATTAATATGGTTAGATTAGTCTTTGGTGGGTGTAGCATGTTAACGGTCGTTAACATGCTACACCCACCAAAGACTAACCAGATGTTTTGAAACATGATGTTTTGACAAAAACGTTCGATCCCCACATAAATGGTCCAAACAGAGCACTACAGCTGAACAAGTAAAACTGGCCTGAATACCTTGTTTGTGGTTGACGTATTTATTTAAGAGAATGGCACCAAAATCGAGTCTTTATCCGATTGCCACTGCGTCGTTCTTTTTTAGTTCTATTGGTCCGTGTTCGGTGTTGTATGTGGAAAGTGGAGCACACAGTGTGTAACCTGTGAAAAAAGGAGTAATTTGTGCGACGAGTGGCCGATTACCTTTGTTTTAGCATTTTCACAGAAGACACACTTGGAGCCTCTATTTTCTTATGACAGCCCTTTTCGCCATGACCAGACTCACAGCAGTGTCCACAACTATCCTCAGCTCTCATTTTTTAGAAAGAACACTTAATCTCCTGATTTTGTGGTTTCGATTAATATCCCTTTTTATGAATACCGCCGGTTTTCCCGACTGTAGCTACAATTTCCCCTATAGTTGTCGTAGCAACTGAGGCTGGTTCAAACTATTCTGGGGTGAGCCAACCATAGTTCTGATGCTATGCCCATTCAATCGAAGTTCAAAATTAGCTAGATCACCACCTAGGCAAATAGAGTTCGCAACTCAACAGAAAATCGAAAATTTTGAACTAGGCAGTAGACTGAGTGAAATAGATCATCGCACCGCAATTTAAGCGCCTTTATGGTTGATGTTTTTTCTTGTGTTCGATTTTTCTGACTATTTTTTCGACCAATCAACTTGCTCAAAAATGACGATGTTAGAGCAATATGATTGGACAAAAAAATAGTCAGAAAAATCGAACACAAGAAAAAACATCAACCATAAAGGCGCAGTTAGCAATAAAATCGCTAAGTTAAAGAAAGAAAACGAGTAGCTGAAGAAGCCCAATCTGACAGAGGTTGCAAGAGAAACTGATTGGATACACAAACAGAAGAAAAGACAAAGGAAAAAACGAAGAGCATGCAAAAGTTAATGAAACTGTCGAACCAGTGCCTGTACCCCAACATCACCAGCAACAAGAACAACGCAATGTTGCAATGAAGAATGAGGCACGCAGTCCGAATTGCAACCTCATAGTGAACGTAACAATTTTGACAGCGAATAAACATAAACTTTATCTTTTGCGATAAATTTAATTTTTTTGTGTGGATTTAAGTACAATTTAGTGTAATTGGTGTGGCAAACAATTAGTTTTAGTGTAATAGTTATTAAAAGGTGGTGGACAATAAATTAAGAGTAAATTTAAGTGAATTGTGTTGTGTGTGGCAACAATAACAAAAAAAAACAGTACTTTTTTTTTGCTTTGACAGAGTGTCCCGTACCAAGACACCAAATTTTTGTTTTTACCGTGACAGGGTGTCCCATACCAAGATACCAAAGTTTATATTTTAAGGCGGTAACTGCCTGCGGGCAGGATGCCGGGACAGTTTGAAAATAGATTCTCGCCTCTCGTGGATTCGAGAGGGTATGCAAGGATGGACGAAAACAAGAAAAGGCGACGAAATTTTTTCGACGATCCAAAGTTGACACATAAGTATGTCGTAATAAAAAGGATTGACGAAGGAAACAAAACCTTTAACCGTGTATCACCATTTTACATAGAGAAGGGTCTATCTATGATTACAACGCAGATCAAAGAGACGCAACGAACGAGAAATGGCGAGCTGTTGGTACTCTTGGACAAGGAGGAGGCTTTCAACAAAATATTAAGTGCTACAAGACTTGGAGACATGCCAGTTAAAGTAACAGAGCACCAGTTTTTAAACCAAACAAAAGGCGTTGTATACTGTAGAGACCTACTTATGATGAAAGAGGTAGAGTTCGCAAAAGAACTAGAAAGTCAGAAAGTAGTTAAAGTAGAAAGAATTAAAAGGAAAATTAACAACGAACTAAAAGAAACACCACTGTTAATAATAACTTTTAACACTACCGAGTTGCCTTTGAACATAAGAGCTGGTTTCTTATGATTGGATGTAAGGACGTATTACCCCAATCCAATGGGATGTCATAATTGCCAGCTATATGGACACACAAAAGCTAGGTGTGAGAGAATTCCAGTATGCCCAAAATGTGCAAAGTGTTTACCAAACGGACATGACAACATCGCACCCATAAGCTGTGACAATTGCAAAAGTGAACACACCACGCTTGACCAGAAATGCCCAATGTTTCAAATGGAGAAGGCGATAATTAAAATTAAAACAGACGAAAGGACAACGTATTTCAAAGCAAAAGAGGTTTATTACCGAATGAATGCAAACACCACGGGAGCGCAAACAAAACGTTTATATAGCGAAATAACTGGACAAGAGAGCGAAAAAAAACATCACATTAAATACAATAAACAGACAACCAAATAATAGTACACAGCAAAACAACAACTATAAAAATAACAATAATAACAGTAATAATAACAGCAACAATAATAATAACAATAATAAGAATATTAATAACACAATACAAACGGAGCAGGAAAAAACAAAAACAATTACAACACAAGAGCCGGGACAAAGCAGCACTAAAATTGTCATCAGAGCAGTGGCAGATAAGAACAGTGAAGCTGTATTAACAAGAAGATATGTAGTTATCAACCCCAACGAGACGCAGACTATACAGAACAAGGATCAAGGTATGAGTGATGATGAATATTAGAGGGAGAGAGGGAAAAACCGTTACCTTTGCTTTAAAGGGTTTCTCCCTTACTCTTTTCTTGGTAGAGCGAATGATAAGATCCAATGAATGTATGATAATTGGTCAGATAAATATCCGCAGCATATATGCCAATGGCGATATGTTGCGGACTTATCTGGCCAAAAACGATGTGAATGTGATGCTTTTGTGTGAAACTTGGGAGCGTGAGGATAAGACGTTTCGTGTAAGTGGGTACAACATTCTGTCCAGACCGAGGGTCGATGGCTTCGGCGGAGTGGCGATATTGGCACGAAACAATATCAGTCTTGTCCGTTGTGGCATGCCGACATTCGAGCGTATCGAAGTCATCGCTGCCAAAACTCGAAATCTGGACAGAAATTTGTTATTTGTGAGTGTATATGCAGCTCCTTTTGAATCAGTGAGTGATAGAGAAAAAAACCGGAGAAATTTTCAAATTTTGTTGGACTGGGTGGAAGGGAAAAGTGACGTGATTCTAGGGGGTGATATGAATGCGCATTCGAGAGTATGGGGGTGTGAAAGAAATGATGCTTGGGGAAACTTGTTGACTCACCTCATTCTGGATTCCGATCTCGTAATCTTGAATGATGGTGGGCCAACTAGGATGGCGTGCGTGGGGTCGACAGCCAGTGCGATAGACTTAACTTTAATGTCTAGCGAGTTGGCAGCCCAAGTCACTTGGAACGTTACGGATGAGAATCTGGGTAGTGATCATTATTTGATCAGGATGTGGTTAGGTGGTATAAATGTTGAAATAGACCGTAAGGACATTATGAATGGGAAGAAATGGGTCGAACGTATGAATGAGATTCTCATAACGAATGAAGCAAATGAGGTTAACCAACTTGAGGATGAAATAGAGAGAGTGAATGAAATGTGCACTATAAGAGTCAGAAGGAATGAAGTCAAGGTGAATGGTTGGTGGAATAATGAAATCCAGTACTGGTATGAAAGGAAACGAATAGCTTTGAGAGAGTTCAATAGGTGTATATGTCATGAATGCAGAATAAATTATGGAAGGATGAATGCAAAACTGAAAAAGGCTATCCGTAGAGCGAAAAGGAAAAGTTGGCGGGACTATGTGGCCAAAATGACACATAGAACCACAACTAAGGATGTATGGGATAAATTTAATAGAGTGAGAGTGTATAGAGCGCAAGGCAGAAATGCAGTGTTAGATGACAGAGAGAATGGAGGTGTCTTTTTACAAATGATGATGGATGTACGTAGTAACTTGAGCGATAGATATGAAATTTTGTTACTTGACAATGGAAGTGAATTTATGAACGATATGTGTAAGGAGTTCGAATGGGAGGAGTTCCGAGGGGTTTTAGAAACATAAAAATCTACTAGTCCCGGAACTAACAGAGTGAGTTATAAAATGATTGGCAGATTGGAATTCGAATCCAAGGTGGCCTTGCTTCGAATTCTCAATCAAGTATGGATGAGTATTCAAATACCGGAAATGTGGAAGGAAAGCAGGGTGGTACATATTCCTAAAAGGGATCGGGACAGAAATCTGGCAACAAATTACAGGGGAATATGTATGTTGAATGTATTTGTTAAAATTGTGAATGGTATGATGAAAGCTCGTACAGACAAATTTGTGAATGAGGGTAATTTGTTGCCGGAAACCACCTTTGGATTCCGTCGCAACCACTCTGCTAATGAATGTGTAGAAAAGTTTGTGTGGGAAGTACGGAAGGAAAATAAGTATGTTGTGGCGGTATTTTTGGATATTGAAAGAGCATATGACTACGTGGTTCCGGGGAAACTTTATCAGACCCTTATGGGTCTAGGGTTTCCTTGGAAAATTTGCAAATGGGTATATGAGTTCGTGAATGAAAGGAAATTAGTTGTGTGTGGTAGAGGGTAGAGGCTGGAGGGATCGGTGAATATGGGCCTCCGCCAAGGTAGTAAAATCTCGCCGACTCTCTTCAACCTTTACACGAGTTCGATACATAGGTTAAACTCCTCGGACAAAGTCATTTTGCAATTTGCAGATGACTTTGTCTTGATGGGCAAGGGGAGGTCCATCGAGGAGGCCTTGAATCGGGCTCAAGAATGCGTGAACCAAGTAACAGAATGTTTGACTGAAATAAATTTGCACGTTAATTCGAGAAAATGTTGTTGTATGACGTTTCGAACGAATCGTAGGGTTGATGTGCAAGTGTATAACGAGCAAATTGAGTGTGTAAATTTGAATAGGTATTTGGGAATCTGGATTGATAAGCGATTGAGTTTTAAAGTGCATATGGAAAAAGTAGCCGATAATTGCAAGAGTAGGTTGAATGTAATCAAAAGGGTGAGCAAACCGAAATGGGGAGCTCATCCTGGTGTGACTGAAATGTTACGAAAGGCGCTAGTGTCATCAAAAATTGCGTATGGACTGAGTGTATATGGTGATGGGTCCAAAGTCGGTTTTAAAAAGTTGATGAATGTGGAGAATGCGTGCGCTAGAGTGGTATTGGAGGCGATTAACTCAACCCCAATACACACTTTGTGGTCTGAATTGGGTGATTCACCTCTTAATTATAAAAGGGAGTGGATCACCGTGCGAGAAACTGTGCGAATGTTGACTAAGGACAATAAATTGGTGAATGAAATGAAAGAGAGATTGCAAAGAGGGACGGACTACCAAAAGACACAAAGATCACGGGTGATCATGGAGAATATTAATGTATTTTCCAAGATTCGACCGGTAAATCCGAAAGTCCCTTCGAGCGATCTAATGGTGAGTTTGAATTTTGGTGATACAACAAAAGCGATGATGAATGAGTTGTCGGTTAAGAGTGAGTTTCTAAAAACGCGAATGAATTATTTTGCGCATGTGGAAGTGTATACAGATGCGAGTGTGAATGATGATCGAGTAGGTGTAGGAATTTTTATTCCATCAATAAGAAAAGAGAAAATGCTACGAGTGAATGCCAGTATCTGTATAATGAATGCAGAGTTGATTGGAATTATGGAAGGGATCAAGTTGGCAATGACACAAGGGAGGAGGAGAGTAGTATTATTCTCCAACTCCCGGAGTGGGTTGGAATTAATTAGTAAGGGTGGGGAACTCATGGTAATGTGTATGTAGAAATGTTGTATGAGTACCTTCAATCTTGTGGGAGTGAGGTCATTCTTCAATGGATACCTTCACACCTACAGATTGAAGGTAATGAAAGAGCCGATATGCTTGCAAAAAGGGGTTGTTTGGTTGATGAGGTAAATGAATATGAATACATGGATGCAAGAGATGTACTTCGCATGTTTCAGGTGAATCTGTGGAGAAAATGGGAGAGGGAGTTTGTTGAAAAATGTCAGGTGAAAGGTAGGAAGTACTTTGAGTTGGTTAGTTCTCCTTTGAGTCAACCTTTCTTTAAGGTACTCAAGGGAGATACTAGAATGATACGAACAATGGAACGTGTGAGACTGAATCATGGAAATTGGAAAGAATGCTTGAAGAAGCGCAATTTGATTGAGTGTGAATTATGTGACAGCTGCATGGTTGTGGAGAACATAGAGCATTTGATTCTAAAATGCTCAGCATTTGAGCAGACCAGACAAATGTTCGATGTTATCTTGAGTGCACAGAATTTGACAGAGTTATTACGAATGGTAATGAACGTATATAAGAATGTGTATGAATTTATTAGAATGAATCAGATAGAAGTATGAAAGGGGATCGATGAGTGAAAGGTGAATGATTGAAAACTAAAAAAAAAAACTGTAAAATAAAATTGTAATTTTTAAACTGGGCCAAATGGCATCTAATTTTGGAGCCAGTGCCAAGTAAATAAATAAAAAAAAAATAAAAAAAAATGAATAAGGCACAACCGCTAATTAATGTGATAGGCATTACTGAGTTTGAGAATATCCAAGCTCTAATGAAATCAGTGTCGGCAAACGACTATAGAGTAGTTGCACTAAACAATAATGTTAGGAAGATAAACACAAGAGATCCCGATGCATACAGAGCTTTAGCCATTCACTGAAGAAGGTAACGAGTGTTTATACATATGAAGACAAAAATATCCGAGAAATCAAGGTTATGGCCAGAGGTCTCCATCCCACCTGCAAGAAGGAGGATATAATAGAAGATCTCAAAATGAAAGAACTGCAAATTGAAGATGCAGTAAATATCCTTAAACGAGAGAAAGTTGAAAATAGTCAAGAAACGAAGATCGTTAAAAGAGGGCTCCTGCTATTCATGCTCACATTCAACAAAAGCGAAAAAATTGAAAGCAATACTTAATATGAGGGTTAAAATAGAACCTCTGAAAAAGAACACGAGATTAATACCTCAATGCAAGAAATGCCAAGGTTATAACCACACCCAAAGATATTGCGGGAGAGATGTTACGTGTGTAAAATGTGCCGGCAGACACAACGCGAAAGACTGTTATCTTAGTCGAACTGAACCTGCAAGGTGTATAAACTGTAAAAGACAACACCCAGCCAACTTAGAGAATGCGAAGTAGCGGTACAACTGCAAAGGTTAAGAAATAAAACACGCCAATCGACTCAAAACAGTAATGTTAGAAGAGAAAGAATTCCAACTACAACTAGAGTACCGACACAACCAGAGTCCATAGGGCCATAGAGGAGATCCTACTCTCAGATAACGCAGCAGAATACTATTAAAGAAAATCTACTAGAAAGGATATTTCGAAGTATAGAAACGATAAATGCATGCCTAGCAAAAGAAGAACGTGGTCTAGAAGCTATATGTAAGCGGTTGGATAGACAAGAAGCTACAAATGAGATTACCACAGCATATTCCAGAGCTAGAAATTTTTCTACACTTAGAAATTCATTTAACAGATACTTCATTTATTAAAATACGTGACCATCAATGCTACCATGCTATTCATCCAGGAGGAAACGCTAGAGGCGGGTTTACCGTAATTGTTAAAAATAATATTAAACATTATGAAGTGCCCGGCATTGAAGGTTAAATTATGCAAGTTAAAACCATAAAAGTTGAATCAATCAACAATAGGGAACTCAGTATCTCCTCTATTAAGTGTCCCCCATGCCATCAATTAAAAAAAGAAGACTACAGTCGACTTTTTAAATCATTAGGGTCAAATTTTATCATAGGCGGTGATTTTAATGCAAAGAATACCTTTTGGAGATCTAGACTTACAACCTCTAAAGAGAAAGAGTTATTTAATGCAGTTCGCGAGAACAACTGTGAATTCCACTCTGAGGCTTAATCGACATATTGGCCAGTTGGCATACTTAAAATTCCAGATCTTCTTGACTTCTTTGTAACAAAAGGAGTTCAGAGGATTACACATGCATTGAAAATAGTGAAGGACTATCATCTGACCACTCACCTGTGATCAAGTGACTCTGAGTACAATGATAATAAAAAAAAGAAGATCGAACAAATCTCGGCGAACCAATTAGAATGAAGGTGCAGCTGGAAGATGAACCAGGAATATTTAATAACAATATCCAACAAGCGGCTTGGGAAAGTTCACCGATTTCTCATACCAACGCTACAATGAAACATAACTATCCTCTTGAAATCAGAGAGCTACATAAAGAGAAACGGAAAGCTCGCAAAATCTGGCAGCACTCTCGTGCACTGCAACGAGACAACAACTCAAGAGACTACGAGGTCTTTCTGAACTAAAGGATGACGATTACTCGCTTTGGAAAGCAATGAAGGGACTAAAAAGATCCAAAATGCATGTGCCATCTATCAAATGCGATGACGGATCCTGGGCTAAACGTGACAAACAGAAAGTCTCTCTATTTGCTGCTTATTTAGAAGCGACTTTTTAACCGTTGCCGAGACAAACAGCGAATGAAAATACAACAGTCGTAAACAAAGCAGATGATCTTGACATAAGGCATGTGACTTTATTGGAGCTTAAAACTGAAATCAATAGTAACTTAAGTATCAGAAAAGTTTCAGGTTATGACTTAATAACTGGACAAATTGTGAAAGCCATTCCCGAGAAAGGTTTGCGTAAAATAAATCAAATAATTAATGCAGCTTTCAGATTGAAATATATTCCACGACAATGGAAGGTGGCCGAAGTAATAATGATTCCTAAACCAGATAAACAAGGAAACGATAAAAAATCATATAGACCGATATCATTACTTCCACTAATATCAAAAATATTTGAAAAACTGTTGCTGAAGAGACTCAAACCTATAATAGAAGAGAGATGTTTAATTCCACCACACCAATTTGGGTTTAGAGAAAATCACTCTACAGTTGAACAAGTTCACAGAATAACGGATGTCATTGAGGATGCACTCGAGAATAAGAAAATATGCTCCAGTATTTTCTTATACGTAGCTCAAGCTTTCGACAAAGTTTGGCACCAAGGGCTTGAATTTAAACTGCATCGAGACCTGCCTAAGCAATTTTATCAAATTCTTAAATTCAAATTTGAAAATGAGTACGCTGAAATAAAAAGAATATCAGCAGGTATACAACAATGTAGCGTACTTGGACCTATTCTGTTTATTCTTTAAACGAGAGACATACCGAATATTGAAGGTACTACAGTAGCAACATTTGCAGACGATACAGCTATTCTAACAGTTGGAAAAGATATTTGGGAAGCAACAAGCAAACTTCAAAATGCAGTTAACACGGTGAGCAACTGAACTACAAAATGGCGCATTTCATTAAATGAAACCAAATCAGTAGACGCCAACTTTACAAATCAAAATGTAAACTGCATTCCCGTGGTTCTCAACTCAAACCAAATTCCATATGCAAATACAGCTAAATACCTTGGCATGACCCTCGATGCTAAGCTAAGATGAAAAGAACACATCAAGAAGAAAAAAGAAGAGTTAAACATCAAATATAGAAAAATATACTGGCTCATGGGTAGAAGTTCTGAGCTCTCAATACACAACAAATTGCTTCTATACAGGCAAATGCTAAAACCAGTGGTATCTATACCAGCCTATGATATCCAACTTTGGGGTTGTGCCAAGAAGACCAATGTACAAATAATACAATGCTTCCAAAATAAAGTGCTACGAAGGATTCTGAATGCTCCATGGTACATTAGGAACGACAACTTCCATAGAGACTTGAAGATGGAATACGTCACCGATGAAATAAAAAATCACGCAAGGAAAGACGTACAGCGCTTATCTCTACACGAAAATGAGATATCCATCTTATGTTGGGCACCGCAAACGGAGTGAGAAGACTCCAAAGGCAGAAACCCCTGGAGCTGTGCAGTTTGATTTAGAATAAGAAAATATTCTAAAATGAGTAAGGAAAATAGGTTACTCATCTTAATCCGAGAAAATAATTTAAGATAGATAAATTACTAGATCATCTCTGAATCAGTTGTAATATTGTAAAAATAAATAAATAAATTTATTAAATAAAAAAATAATAAAAAATAATAAAATGATAATAATGGGAAAATTATTGCAGAATTCTTAGCTCTCGAACTGACATAGGAATTTAAATAAACAAAGTGGAGAAGGAGGCACACTCAGTCATCGTAATTTCGCCTCACCACTTAAACAGAATATTTCGAATACATTTTAATTGTAAAATTAGGAGCGGTTTATGGGCTTTTAAATATTTTTGAACTCACCCCATATTACAGTTTTCTTATTTTGCAGGCTGACACTTCTTTGTTTGATTTTTGTAATTGTGAATGCTTCTGCTAATTTGGCATTAGAGTCAATTAAGTTGGACTCAGTCATTAAAATTATAGTTGAAAATTTACCGAGGTCGCGCTCAGTTCTTTACCATTTCTTCGACAAGATCATGTTGTCGTTATTAAGATCATTCAGACCTTAATCTACTTGTTGGTAGAACTTTTACTTTTTCCTTGGTTTTCTTAATTAAGTAGAGGGTAAAACTGGCGTTAGAGATTTAATTTTTAATACGATTTATCAAATACTCCTAGTTCTTTTTACTTTTCTTTATATAGCACTTTTAATGTTCGGTGTCACAATGGTACGTTGAGTGTAATAAATTATTTGCTAAATTTCCTGTTATGTTGATTGCAGGCTTTTTGCCGTCTACCTTTTTTGCATGACCGTAAATCTTTCGAGACCATTTCTGGTTCCAGAAATTCGCTTCACTACGTCTTAGACAGGATTTTCTTCAAGATCATCATCCAATATGAAACAAATCAACTTGCAGCACATAAATTCTGCTTCCTCTGAGCTTAGGAAGTTGATTTTTGTAACATCGCAAGCAGAGATACAAGGCATGTTTCCTGATATTCAGGAAACATGCCTTGTACATGGTGTGTTTTTTGCTTTAAACACTAGTAATAACAAGATTATTAACAAGAATAATGTAGCGAGACGCAAGGCGTGCATTGTTATGTCAGATAATCTCCGTTCCTTGTAATTCGATCCGTGGAGGATATTGAGTGTCTTGCAAACTCACTGTCAAGTACAACTACAACTGCGTTTGAACACTTGTCTGCTAATTACCAAGCAAAAAGCCAGTCCGTTAATTACCAAAGAACAAACCTTTGTGGTTGGTATAAGCTTAAAAAGTTGAGGAAAACTGCTAGAGAACTGAAAAATGTGTAAATTTGGTATGTTATCAAAGGGCCGAATGTCGAAGGTCCGAATGTCAAAGACCAGAATCGAAGAGTCGAAGGGTCGAATGGGTCGAAGGGCCGATTTTTAATTTTTGTACATATACCTATTATCAGAAGGCTGACATGAAAAAATGGATGGTATCCGGAAAATGGATACGTGGAATTTCATGAATATCCAAAGATGAAAAATATTAAAATACATAAATTCATAAGAAATTCATTTATGTTTAATAAAAAAAAAATTCGAAATATTCCATAAAACAACAAATTTAAAAAATTTTGTTTCTAAAAACAAAAAACAATTCGGCTCTTTGATACATTCGGCCCTTCGAGACTTTTGGCGCTTCGACATTCGACCCTTCGGACCTTCGACATATTCGGCCCTTCGACATATTCGGCCCTTCGACATTGTGCCCTTTGTACCCATTCCGTAAATTTTGGTCAATAATGACAACTGTAAACTAGAAGCTCCTCATCTATCTAATGGGAAAGTTAAGTTCTTCAAAAAGTAGGTTGGTCAACTGCTTCTTAGCCCTCATTTTCCTGGTTGGAACGTTTTTAGTTGCGATATTGCTGCTACTGAACAAGTACTAGCCTTTCACAATGGCTAATCATACACGAAGTTCTGCATTTGAGTTTACTCTTGTTTGCACCGTTTAGTGGGCGGTCCTTATGACCGCCCCGTTCCCTATAATTAAAGGCCATGTGCTTCTTCTCTTCCAAGCTTGCGTGGCCTTTGATTTCAACCCTAGCTTGTGGGGCAAAAGTCGAGTTGTTTTATACCTAAATCTGGCTTTATACCTAAGTCTGATTATACCTTAAGAGTTGTCGTCCTATAAGTCTGTCCTGGAACTGTCTGAAATCGTTGGAAGAGTCATTACGAGTGACCACTTCTTGTCGCAATACTCTGCTCAGTAACATGCAGTATGCTTACCGACTTGGCAGATCCTGAGAAACGGCGCTACATGAGCTTATTACTACATTAAAAGATCCCTGAATAACAAAAAATTTCTCATGAGTACCTTCCTGGACATTGCGGTAGCGTTTGATACCTCTTTTGCTACTTTTATAAATTCATGGTATCGACAACACTATCGCCACCTACATTGATTCGTTGCTCAAATCTCGTACCTCGCCCTCCATACTGTGGAGTCTTGGTGTGTTAATAAGAAACTTCACGTTAATCCATTCAAAACTGATATGGTTGTTGTTGAAGCGGATTGCGAATTAAATAAATAAACACGAGCGAAAAAATATTTTATTGTTACTTTTATTATTTCGTTCTATGCGTGCGTGCTGCTCGAAGGCTTGGATAGTTGGATAAGAAGAGTGGTCAGTGGTGTGTAAATTCTCTTCGTCGTGTTGATTTTGACATCTTGAATAGTTGTCCGATGGTGTGTGCTAGTTTGAATTGCCCGATGCATTGTGGTTGGTTACAGAGTGCCCACCGGTAGATGGTGGCACTAATCGACGAAGAGACGTCACGTCAAATGTCAACTTCAACAGTTGTGGTCACCAAACGCAGAAATCAGGATGGCCTTACGTTGCCAACTCTTTTTGGGAGCGCGATTGCTAATTCAGCTCGCGTTAAGCATCTGGGTCCCATTTTGGATTCTAAATTATCTTGGAATTCCCATCTTGAACATACTTCAAAAAGCGACTACTGTAAATTGGTAATATCGCAAAGTTTTTTTTTATATTTTCAGGGGATTGTCTATAAAAATTTACAAGTCACTAGTTCTACGCATTCTAACCTACTCATCTATTGTATGGTGGCCTGTAGTCAACTTAAAGTGTTCCATTGTAAAACTTAATGGCCTACACAATTTTGCGTGTAGGGCTATTACTGGTGCTTTGTCGGTTTTTGGCACATCTTGCTCTGCTGCTTTTCTCTTGAAATGCAACGGGACTTGGAATGTATTAGGGGCACTCACAGGGCATTTCAATTAATTTATTTAATTCATTCTGACTCATTGTGTTTGCGAAGCACTAAGTTGGTTTTATGTGCGGACTGCTATGGGTGGTGGGTGGTGAACGCTTGATTGATTCCCGTTGGTTGATTGCAAGCTCATCAGACAGTGTAAACATCTCATAAATCTTCTTTGTACCATTTCTAATAAAGTTACAATCGTGTGGGTGTCAGCCCACTAAGCCATTGAGATTACAATGGATTGTCTGG
The DNA here is from genome assembly GCA_932526605.1 of Nephrotoma flavescens. Lineage (NCBI taxonomy): Eukaryota > Metazoa > Arthropoda > Insecta > Diptera > Tipulidae > Nephrotoma > Nephrotoma flavescens. The sequence goes on along the minus strand of OW052222.1, from coordinate 213,755,336 downwards.
TGAAAGCTGGTTCATGCTCTGGGGCCCTATTATGAAAAACATGTGATTTCGCATTTCATACAATATCGCACTTTGATATTATAGAATAATATTTTCGCAAAAATGCGCTCAACGTCGAATGCGAATGCCATATTATAAAATGCTAGTGCGGATTTTTGCGAAAGTATATTTGACAATTCGCATCATTTATTATAATTATGTGATAAACTTTTTTTTTAAATATATTAAAATATATAAATATAGTATAAAAGTGTTTGTTAAAAATAAAATATAAACTTTTATCGTTGTCATGCAGTAGAAATAAAGTATAACATAACCTCATTTATTAATAAAAATTTCTTAAACCCTCTTTTAAGGATTACTAATCAAACACAATTTGAGATTCTCTTAGAATTTATGATGGAGAATGACGGTATGGCCAAAAACCGCATGAATTCCACCGAATATAAATTAAAAATAAATATGTCTATATGTTGTGGTTGTAATGACATGTAAAAAAAAAAATACCAATGCCTAATTCAGCACGAGGTCTCTGGTAACTGGTAATTTTTTCAAGGCCAACTAGTCCTAATAGATAATGTATATGTATTTGTAACAAAATTTACAAATGTATTTATTGAAATATCTTCGCATATCTCTTTGCATCTCACCCGTGTATATCCGTTTAGCTGCCCGCTAATACAATTGTGTGGGTACGGCAAAAGTACCATGTCAAAAATTTATTTTTGTATGTGTTTTCAACAAACTTACACATTTGTATTTTCCTTTCAAACTTATTTTCGTCCGAAAAACACACTAAAACTGTACTCACAATTGTGTTGGTTGTACTTCAAATCAAGCGAAATTTTTTTATCAAAAACGCCATTCATACTATGATTTTTTACTCACACATTTGTGTGGTTTGGACGTAAATTGTGCAATTTTTTTTTTGTTGAGAAAGGGATATACATAACTTCAAATTTTTTTTTTATTTTGTTTTATTCTGCTCTCGAAAACAAAATTTAAATTAAAATGCATAAGTCAGAGGTTCCCAAACTTATTTTGCCACGGAACCCTTTTCCGATTCTTCAAATTTCATGGAACCCTATTCATGGAAAATCCTGTTTCGCATAAATGTGTTGTTTAAGAACGGCAATATAACTCTAATAGCCTTTTTGGCTAAATTTTTATATTCATCAAATACATTACAGCAGAAAGTTGCTAACGGTACCTCTTCGAAGTTAGCGAGTATCCGAACTAATTTCAATTAAATTCTCGTGTTCTACTGCTATTAGTCCCGTTGGATTTTCATTGCTTTTAAAAAGATTTTGTACCCAATAATTATCGTTATTGTTTAATTTTGGTATGTATGTATGAAATGTACGGTGTATGTATGTGTGTATGTATGAAATGAAACCTTATGGCAAGGATTTTATCTGGTACTAGCTCGTGGAACCTCTAAAAATTGCCACGGAACCCACTTTGGGAAACGCTGCCATAAGTCAAAAATGGACTTGAAATATTTTTTTATTTCATTTATGTTTGTGTTAGTGTGGTTGCACCGAAAATTTATTTAAGTCGCAATTAAAACCGGTACCATAGGTAAACGGGGAAAGAAACGAAGAAAAATACGGTTTCTGTGATACCCCGTGTGGCATCAGCAATGAAAATTTCCATATAGGAAATGCGATGCGATGGCATTTCATAATACAAACGCAAGCGGCAAAATCGCAAAAAGTGCGAAATGGAGACCGGTTTCATAATAGGGCCCCTGTTTTTATAGGGCCGAAACCTGTCATTCATTTATCATTTAATAGTGGTCGCAATTAAACATTTCTTCCTGCATTTGTTAACCAGCAATGGCTGAACACAACCAGCTGTCGCAGAGCGAAAATATTTATTGCCGAGCCAAATTCTCTCTTAGCGAAATACACGTTTACCCTGAAGAATAATAAACTACGAATTCTTGTTGTGAATATGATTGGACATGGTTGTTTCAAAAAACATCTGAATCGCATGCAGCTGGTTTCAACTACCGTGTGTGATGTCTACCTACTTAGAGGATAACGATTTCGATTGATATAAATCAATTGACGTCCATACCTTGGTCTAAACTGGTTCATTTTGCCAAGATTGCAGTGCACACATGCGATTTCTGATGGATTACCTACGGCTAGCATTGCGGACCCATTTTGGCTTATAGTACGGAACTCCTGCTGGCTTTCAGTTTTTTTTAAAAAGATCTCTATTTATACTTTTAGCCTTTATATTATCAAACTCCTTATGTTCGTTTATTAATTGTTGAACGTACCTGGCTAAAGAATCGTTTTCAATCTGTAGATAGTACGACTGAACTAAATTGAAATCATCACTGCCATATTATGTCATTAAACGAATTATAATTTAATTTATTTTATTTTTGTATTTCAGAAAATACTTCTAACAAAACGTGACCGTCTACTGGAGCAATTAGACGAGGCAAAACGTTTAAAGGACGACATAAATCGTCGTGGCACACTAATTATCGTGATTCTAGAGAAACACTTGACCGGCGATGAGCTAAGCGATTACAATTATTTTATAAATATGAAAGCCAAGCTGCTGGTCGATTCGAAGGAGATAATCGATAAAATAAAATTAGGCGAAGAACAAATGTTAGCCCTTAAGGATACAATGGTGCACAGTGAATGCTAAAATAGTCTACATAAGAAATTATTTGTAAGTTCCGTCCGTTTTGCAACAAAAAGTTTAACAAAGTTGAAATCAATTAATTAAAGATAAGAATCTTAAAATATTCTATATAATTAATATTAATAATTTAAGAAAAGTGCCTTTTTTGATGTTATATTTTATTATAATTTTTAATTAATTTTATACATTAAGAATTTTGGATACATTTTTATAGTCAATCAAAAATATATATTTTCGAAATTAATTTAAATTTATATACGCGTATTATTTTATAAGCTCTGCTGTGCTTTTTTTATAAAAAAAAAAAATTATTTTAAAAACAAAATTTTATTACTACGAAAACCCAATTATTAATTTAGTATATAAAAAATATATATTTAATTAATTTTGTTGAGCTACGTGAGAGGGTGCCGCATTTTCCTCTTTTATTAAAATTTTTTGACATATAAATTATATAATTATACATATTACGCTGATATTTGTTTAAAAATTATTGTTTTTTTTGTTAATTTTAATTGAATTCAAAATTAATTAAAAAAAAGAAATTATATAAATAATTTTTATTGTGATTTTTGAAAATATGGAAATAAATAAAAAAATTATTAAATTAAATAGTTAAAATTGTTCCAATTTAACATTAATATTGCTGATGAAATTCTGTGTGGTGTAATATGAATAACTGTTTACAGTTTTTAAGGGATTGTCATACTAAATTTGACCGTCAGCTACTCTCAAGTCACTCTATTTGTGTTTTGAATTTAACGAATATTTTATAAGTAAGCGACTACTACGACATCTTAAGACCAGCAACCAAGTAGACCGCTTATTTTTCTTCATTTCGTATGAGTACATCCAGTTTGCGGGTGTATTGGGTAAAAGAAGATGTCGCTTGAAAAACAAAAAAATGTGCTTTTGTAAGTGACGTTTGGGAAAGCGAACGCAAAATAAGTACTGACCACAAATTTATACGTGGTGTTGGTGTGTAAGTGTATATTAAATACGTAAGTCAATCAAAGACTTTGATTCAAAGCAGGTAAGTAAATTTAACCATCAATATTTGGTCCTTCGAGCCGGTAAATAATTTACGCAAATCATCCAAGTCATAAATTCTTCGCACCAATTTAAAACTCGCAGACGAAAAGTGAAAATTCGCATAATAGAAAACGCTCGCAGCAAGCATAGTACACAGGAAGACAATGAATGAAGCTGGGTTTGAAATCTTCTGCCAAATACAAAAAGTTAAATAACTATTATTCGACTAAATTTAAAATCAATTTTTATTGCTTACATTTTTACATTTGGAAGACCGCGGAAAACAATGTTTCGAGTGAAATGACGTTCATCTCGCAGCAATTTCCCTTGTTGAGGTTATTTGCATTATGCAGACTTTCATTTGTGCAAGATTTCTACAGCGTGACAATGCAACGTACAGCTGTCCATGCGAGAAAACTACTGTCTGTAGATCAATTCCGACATGATCGAAAGTTTGGCCTTGCGATTTGTTGATTATGATGGCGTATGCAGGCGTAAGAGAAACACTGTTGGATAATTTTGTATATCATTTGGATCCTCTGAGATCACCAAACGAGCACTGTAATAAATTTCAGCTTGTCCTGGCATCATGTCGATAATTTTCCGATTCATCCTAACTGCGAGTTCATACGACGGATAAAAATCTCGGATTTTTCTATCCCAAATTTTTTTTTCAATATTTTCAACTTTTTTATATGAAAAAAGGCGTGCCCGATGTATAATTTACGTGATGTAATTGGTTAAAACGATGGGATAGTAAAATCCGAGATTTTTATCCGTCGTATGAACTCGCTGTAAGAGTCTGTTGATATGTCGGTGCAACAATACCGCGTTTTGCCAACTCCCGCACAGATAATTCAGAAATATTTGTGTCAAAAATACTTTTAACCAAATTCCAGTTTCGATCATTTGCTGAGGAATTTGAACTGTGCAGTCATTGTTGATACCTTTGATAAGAGGATGATTGCCCCTACCAACTTGTAACAACCAGTTAGTTGTTGTTCTCTTCTTGACCTGCACTTCGTATATATTTATTGTAAGCGACAATTGAAGAAAGTTTCTTCATAGATTGTTCGATTTTATATAGCACTCGATGATGTCAGCTTGCGTTCCTCTCACAACAACTGGAAGTGTCTGTCGTAATTTAAATCAGTTGTGAACTGTTCGATCACTCTTCATCAAAGTAGCTGCGATTCCCGTTGTTGCAAATGGAAGCACAATTTTTCCTTTTCCCTGCATGAAGGCCAACAGTGTTGCGTATAGGAACGTTTGGCCAGATCCTCCTGGTCCGTCAAGAAAGAAAATTCGGCTGCAGACATTTTCATTATCCACTGCAGTAGTTATTTTATAAAATGCATCCAACTGCTTTTCGTTTAGCAGTTGAACTCGTAATTCAGCTTCTTCGGCTTCTCGAACTAGATCAAAGACTTGCACTTCTACTGGACTTCCCGATGGAGTTGAAGCCGATCATAGCGCAAGGAAGTCCGTGCTGTATAAGAGCTATGTTGATATCGTGGAGAGCCAAATTTTTTGCTACATTTTCAATATGGTGTCGGCTGTAATCGAGAGTCATGCCATCTGCATACTTCATCCAGATATCAAGAGGTTTTGAAGGTTGACAAAAGCAACAAATATAAGCGAAAGTTTCTCGAAGTTGTCTTGGCATTTGAAAGACTACTGCTTCTGTTAAGCAGTGATCCCATTCATCATCGTTTACCAAAAGGCTCTGTGCAGCTGCAGCTTCTTTGTAGGTTTTGTAAATAACACCATCGAATGTTCGTACAAATTTAAAGCTGGTGGCACCTCGAATATGTAGCAAAAGCAGCCGCAGGAAAAAACGCTCATCATCTCTCAAGTATACTGTATACATTCGTGCAACAACCTTCTCTCCACCTCTTTGACGAAGTTGCCATTTACCGCGTACGTAAACGTGATGGTGGGGAACGTCAGTATGTTATATAGGAAATGACGTGCGATCATTGAAGTTGAGCTGAAACCATGACTCAAGCTTCGTTCGGCCAGTTTGTGCTGCAAGCAACGCTTCATCTTCATTGCCTGTTTCGAATGTAATTATTTGTTGATTCGGTAGGTGCACAGGAAGACGGATCACGGCGTGAGGTCGATCATGCATTTTTGATTCGAAAAGTATCCACAGAGCTTCTGGAGCGCTGACATTTTGAGCATCGATGACGTTGCTGATCTCATTATATCGAAGCTCCTGCGGACACATTGATTTGACACATTTGATATATGTATAAGAAATTCAGGGTTTTAATAAAACAAGGCAGGCAGTCAGGTTGGGCTATTATATATAGATTACCGGTTATTACAGTATGTTCAACAAGAGCGTGTACGTCATATTTGTACTTAAAACTGTAGGAACAAATATGGGTGAGGTGGTTTTCTATTAATTCCTCTTGGACGCTCTAAAAAAAGCATTAGTTTAACTGAAACTGTTTAGCGGATAACGTATATGACAGAAATGAGTGCGATTTATAAAAAACGATTTGAAGCGGTGTTTTTAAGTGCACATCCGAAACAACCAACAATGTCGGTTGCAAGTGCCGCTAATTATATAAAAAAGTCGAAAACATTTGTACAGACGAGGATACACATTATTCAATGTATTGATGAAAAATATATTGATGATTTGCCAGATAGACGCAAAATCCGAACCACTACAAAAAAGGTGGATGAGGGCATCATACAGTTATTTGATGAAAATTCTTCGCTTACACTGGATTTGGATTACTATTTTACCAACAACAACCATATACGAAAAAACATGACTACGCATAAGGCAATACTTTGGTCAAACCACTGGCAATACAAAAATACATAGAGAAGCGACCACAGTGGGCGAATGAACATAAACACAAAGATTTTACGAATACTGTGTTTACCGATGAGTCATCCTTTTGGGGTTTTAATGTTAAAAGGCGTGTTTGGCGACCTAAGCAAAAAAAAAGGATTGTCCGAACTGTAAAGCACCCGCCCTAACTCCATGTATGGGGATGCTTCACCAAGCAAGGTTTTGGTAAATTAATCGTTTCCACACGGAACCTAAACGCTCTTTTCATGAAAAAAATTTATTCACAAAGTTTGTTACCATCCATCCTGAAATGATTTGGAGCGGGGAACTCTAATTGGATCTTGCAAGAAGACAACGACCCAAAACACCATAGTCTACTCTGTTCGAAATTTAAACTGAAAAAGGGCATCACAACACTGGATTCGCCATACACGCTCTTGTTGCACATACTGTGTTTGCGTAGTTTCCTTAAACTCGACTAGAAGCGAAATGATGTCGGCATCTATCGTATGATGATCAATAAAAGTAAGTGTATTGACTGAAACCATCGAAATTCTTTGCGTTTGATATCGACCAACAACACCGTGACGTCAGCAATTATAAATGTTTGCGAAAACGAACGTCTGAGGCCCAAATCCAGTTTAACCACTTTTATTCCATATATATTGACCTTAGAAGCATAAGCCATAAAACCAATCAAACTTAGGATGCTTTCAACGAACTATTCTGCCTTTATCTACTAGTTTAGAAATATTCCGTGTATCCATCTACTACAAGCCTTCCGTTACATAATCCACCACAAGCGAAAAATATCTACGATCCACCACAGATAAAACGATTGCTATGAGGAAGCTCCTAGAGAAATGTTACGATGTAGCTTCTAGTCAATCGTAGCTTTCGATCGTTTTGTTTTATTTTGGTTGATTGAAAATTGATTGATTGTATGTGCAAAGTTTGAATGAATGAGTTGGTTGACTTGTGGTTGCGAGTCTTGGGTCGCTTACATCACGTGACATCACGCTCGTCACTCAACGAAAATTGATTCGTTTGACGCTCGGGTTCAATAAAAGAAAGAGATGCATACAGATCGCTTATGAATGGCGAGATCAGAAATGATTGTTAAACGAAATCGCTAAGCTGGTCATAGAATCGGCACCAACGAAAGTGGGACCCCTGGAAAATTATCTACTCGAAGAATGGACGATGTAGAGAAGGATCTGCACATACTCAGCTATCATGCATGTCGTCATTTTGTTACAGAGCAGTTTATCTGGAGAAATATTGTTGAGGTGAGGTAAATAAGATGAGAATGGGTTGCTAATAAGTAGATAGCTCTATTAGATACAAACTAGATGTGTGGAACTTTTAGATAGTCCTTTCAAGCAAGTAGTTCAGGCGTAAGGGGCGTCTTGTAACTAGTTCGAATTCTATTGTCCAGATCGTTAGACCACGATGAATCTTAACATCATGAATTTTACAGCCTGTTGGAATGCCTTTATGAAACAAGAATGTTGGTATTTGGATGAAGTGTTTTAACGAAGAGCAAGCTCTTATCATCACCACTTCGAACTATCCCTGAAAATGCAGAATTTTTTGATTGGATTTCAGGACTCTGAACGACTCCGAAATTACAAAATGACACTAGTATTATAAATTACCATAGGTTTATTTTTACTGTATATGCCGTTTACAGTTGAAATCCTAACAACGACTGCGCTTATTGAAAATCTTTAGGACAAATTCGGAGAGGTAATCGGTGATTTTTACTGGGTCTCACAAGTGAACTTCTTAGTAAACTTCTAAGAGCCACAAAATACAAAAATTTTGAGTAATTTTCTTCTTATTAGCTGTCTCCAAAGTTACGTCACTATTAATTACTGACTTTTAATAATGAGGGATCATGTAAACTTCTGCCTCCGTGTTTTAAAAGTTCAGTGGTGAATTCGTCGTAATCGAAACCAGATATCTTACCATTCGCTGATATGTTGTTCATAATAATCTGTTCAATCTGCTTTGGGGTGGCACAGAGGATCCCACGTCCGGCCGGGACGATAACCTTAAGTTAACGGTTTACTGTTTCTTGTTTTCTAACTGAACGAGACGGCGCTAATCGTCAAAACGCGCCGCCTCGGTAATTTTGTTCCTTTGACTTATTGCTGTTTCATAAAAATGAGTCGTAAATCATTAATCAATGTTGACGATTTCTGAACGTCAATTCATCGAGCAGATTCTTGATACAGAGGATGACAAAGTATCGAAGCGAGTGCTCGAATTTTGTGAAATTTTAAAATAAACAATAAAGTCAGGTAAATATTAATATTTCGCAAGTTTGTATAATACACAGCTTTTATAATGGTTAAAGAAAGAAACACGGCACGTGGTCCGATAGTGGAAGAGAGGTACGTGGAGAATAGATATAGAAAATACAATGCAACGGAACGAACGGCTTGGCAACAGTATAGTGTCTGTATCTTTTTTGGTTGGAAAGGGGCTACTGAACACGAGGACACCATTAGTAGGACATTGTTAGAGGCCCTATACGAATCTTTTTCGAAAAATTATTTCATGTGTGTTCTATTTAGAGTCGGGTAAAGGCTGAACATGTTCACTGTTTATTTGCTCATGCAAGGAGTTAACCACAATGCAGTACTCTTAGTGTCTTGACACAACGATCGTTATGGAAATCTGATGTTTTCAAGGAAACCCCAGATTTTCTTTGTACTATAAACTTGTGATTATATCCGACTCGAACAACTAAACTAAGAAAATCGCAGCTAACCTTCATTCAGATGTAAACATTGATTTTTGGTATACTCAAAAAAACATTATTTCAACAGATGGACTGGCTACAACCGAAGAATTTTGGGTGTACTGCAAAGATGTGGAAATCAGAACCCAAAGTTTTGTACTATATAGATACATAGAGTATGATAGAGCTCTATGTAAAGACTAAAAATAAAAGATGCTAATTATTGTTTAAATACAATTATATTTGCAATTTTGCACCTTAGGTTACAGTTTCACAGTGTTTTGCATCCGTACGACGTCACTATATAAAATTCAGTACTTTTTTAACATAAACATATAAAAGTTGAAGACTTAAACCAGTTTTTAAATAAAATCGTCTAAAATTCGAACAAAATAATATCATTGACTCAAATCATCGAATAATATAACTTGTAGTGTTACGAAAGAGATGGCACCCCAACAATTGCTGTACATTTTTATTTTGTTGGAAGTATTTTGACATTTCTCTCAGTTCAGTTCGTGTTGTTGATCAATAAAGTTGGGTTATAACGTTTGTTTATATTTTAGACAGAAATAAAAATATTGAGAATTATATTTTGTAAAATATAAGCAATGTCATCGATTCTTGATGAAGAAAAACTTTTGCATATGAAAAGTACGTATACCATAAATTAAATGTAATCTTTTTTGAATAAATGTTTTAGCTATTTGGTCTGGTCATGCATGGTAAGCGAAATCACTGGCTCCGGTATGAGTTAAACTCCCAGAAATGCAGATTACATTTTTCCAGTTTTCCACATTTTATTACTTTTGCACCAGGATATTATATTTTTAATGTAACATTTTCGAAATATGTAATATGTATTATGTTTGGTTAGGTGACACAAATATGTTGGTATGTATGCTTTAGTCATTATCACACGAATAAATCACAAGTTAATATGTATTTTATCAAAGCTTAGATGAACATGTCGCGTTATGGTGCTATCGTAACGCTAGGTAGGGTTTGGTATTTAAATGATAATGATATCAATTCACAAATTTTACAATTGACATGACATTCGGCTACAACGACATCGTTATTGTCTTTAACCTAATTTGATTATCTCATTTTATGTTTTTTTAAATGAATGACGTATATCACTTAATGCGCTTTCAATTAGTTCGAACATTTATTATAGCCGTATCTAAGACGAGTCTGCTGCCTCATGAATGTGTTACGCAATACTAAAACACTAACGTTACGCTTCGAAAATGGCCATCGTTTTAATGTTCTTATCTGTTTGATTCAACAAACTAATTGAGATCACGACACCACTCAAATTTTAAATTTCATACTTTTCTTTTCAGATGAATTACGCGACGACTCCTACCACCAAGGCGAATATCCTATTCTGTTAATTTCTGAGTCAACACTATCCACAATACCAAGAACGTTTAGCATAATGTTGGAAAATCTGAAATTAGCTCGCCCACAAATAACAGAATTCGATTTAATCTTTATCGCAATCTATGGCATATCGCTCGAGTGTGGTTTCTACTGTGATCCCGATCCATTACACATTTGCGAACGAATACGACAAAAAAATTGGGATTTTTCATTCAATTACGATCTAATATTCGATCACCTGCAAATTTACGGGAATTACATTGAAATGAATGGTAACGTATTTAAATTAAATTTAAATCTAGTAAATTCACAGCGAGCGCTTGTCGAGGATGAAGGCAAGGAGGAGCCCGGCACAGGAAAAACGGTTGATGATTATACCAAATATGATTTCAATTTGTTTTGTCTTAAGAACGGGCATAGCTTTTTAGTAACGCTCGTTTCAAATCGAAATATAAAAAATAGTTTTAGTGTTTACGTGCCGATATCGAAATATTTACCATTCCAAGTGGTCGAGAATCAAATGGAATTTAAAATGTATTATCGTAATTTGGCCGAGTTGTCAATGAAATTGAAGGATCAACTATTTTTTCCGGCAAAGAATTTCTACTTTGATGAAATTGGACAGGTGCCACAACCATCGTTGTTTGGTATGCCTTACGAGTTATTCTCAAAAATTGTACGATACTTGGATCATATTAACCGAAATAATTTAAAATTAACATGTAAACGATTACTATTTCGAATGAATAATGAGGAATAAAAATGGTTTCGAATTTTACAGTAAACAGTTTGGTTTAAGGAAATGAATATAGTGATTTATTGGTTTGTACGGTAAGTAGGAATTACCATGTTCGATTCAAAGAATGATACTAAAAATAGAATGGTTTTGATTACACCTTATACTATCCGAAACATATAGAAATAGGTCAATGGAAGTCATTCATAATGAACCTCGTACTCATCTGAATTCAATCTAAGAAGGTGAAATTTTTTATTTGAGGATCAGAATCATGGTAGGTAATTGGTTTGAGTCGTTAAATGCTCCTTTGCTAGCGAAGGAAAATTAAATTAATTAACTCCTTGTTAGATATATCATCGCTATATAACTTAAATTTACCTCTAAATATTTTTACAGCAACCTTATTCGATAACCCCACATAATCAACCACCCCCAAGTGGTTATTCACTATACGGATTTCACATCTTATAATTTGAGGTCTAGCCCGGTTCGTACGTGGATTATCGTATTTATGATTATGTGATCTGCCTTGAGCAAGCAGCTACTGACGGTAGAATCAGGTACATATTGATATTTTTCTTTAGTTTGGTGAAGTTTTACAAACATCAGTACTAAAAGACAATTGGATGACAGCCGGAACTCGCATACGGTAACAATTGCCGCGTTCCATTGGCTTTAGTAAAGTACTTACAAGTACTTCTAGCTACTCAATCAAAATTTTTGTTTTCTTATATTTAACTTCTAACTAGCAAATTTGCGTTCCATTGAACATCTATCTACTCGCAAGTACTTGCAAGTACTTTGCTAACGCCAATGGAACGCGGCAAATGTTTGTCTATTAAGCTAAAATTATTCGTTATCACAGACCTGTGTCAAAGTGTCCAGATCATGTAATATTTATGAATAACGCTGAATGAAGCAAATAGAAAATTGGGCCGTGCTTGTTTGCGAAAATACGATGAAATTTTGATGAAAACATATTTCACACATTCTTGAACTAGTTTAAGCAACCCACCCTATGGTTTCCGTGCTTAGTTCGTGTAACGTTTCCACGCTTATACGAGCGAAGAATATCAGTCACCTTCTCTCTCTCTCTCTGGCACTATATCCCATGAAGGGATTTGGCCGCCTCAGGTTTCATAATCATATTTTCATTTCGGATAATGAGTGATTAATTCATTAATCCTAAAAACAAACAGCCGTGAAATTTCTTCCTTGTCACCACCACGAGTCGAACCCGGGACCTCTGGTCTCTGGAGCAAGCATGCCAACCACTTTGCCACGGGGGCAGTCACCCTACAAATATTTTATATTTAAATCAAACTGAATTGCCGGAATAGAGAGAAATGGCACCGATAAGACGACTAATCTTAAAAATCCATCAAACACGGGATAAAAAATAACACGTGTTCCAACCGAACCATTGCCTTCTAATTGGACTTTTAATCACCACCTAGTTAGCGCCACTTCCTATGCGAGCGAAAGGTGATTTTGTTTATACGAGAAAAAGCCTCATTCCATTTTATTATTATTTCATCATTTGTTACATTAATTCTAAACTAATTGAACATTTAACATAATATCCAGTCGAATTATAGTCATCTATTGATCTAATAGGTTCATATTATGTACATTAAAACTGGTTTTTTGAGAAGTCGATCACCTTTTGCTCTAGTTCCAAAATATTCCGTCAGATGTCAGCCACTTTGCGTTAACAGGCGAATAGTGCCACGGCCAGTGTATATTTGACCGTCGACGAGAATGGTCGAAATTATAGCGGACAAAACTCTAAAAATAATAAAAATACATTTTTGAATTATGTATGTATGTTATATAGTTTGTTTCCCTATTGTGTAGTACTGTGTGATAGTGACGTGATATTTTCATTTATAATTATGAGTGGTAATAGTAATGTGATAGTTTTATTCTAATACCTTTATTGGGGCAGATATTATGAAATTTACGTTCAACAGATTTAAAATCAGAGAAGTACCCTTTTATTTTAATTTTCATTACATTTATATAAAAGTTAATTATTTATTATTGTTATTAAATCCATGTACATATATATGAACGGTAATTTATAATCGTACACATAGAAACTGACATTTCATGGGAAGTACATAAAATATTGGTACCCGAGAAACCAAAATTTGAAATTACAAAAGATCGCGTCGTGTAACAAAACTGACCCAATAAGCAAAAAAACTATAATAGGTTGCCATCGTATTGTGACAAAGATGGCTGTCCAATAATATAAGGGGTAATTAAATAAATAAATTGACTAATAGTAGAAAATATTAATGAAAGGAGGAAACAGTTTTCTGCCACGGCCAAATTTATCATTTGAGCTTAAATATGATGGATTGTGATAATAGAGTGAGTGTGCTTGAGAGCAAATATTTAACGAGTATGATTCCTAGATTAGTTTCAAATTTAGACAATTTTTAGGTATTTTAGTACATATTAATGGTTTTCAAATCACATTTATGCAAATTTGTTGTTGAGCGCAAATCAGATAGAAGTCGAACTTTTTTTTTCTTCATAATGTATTTAGGATTTGTTGTTTGCGTAATTTAAAATGGATTTCGATGAGAAGTTTCTACGATTCTTCTTTTTTTTGTTTTTGTTAAAAGCTTTCCTACAAATTTTCTGATAGATTCACTGTAGCTTAGACAACAATAACGGTTTTTGGTTTAACCTAAAAGGGTGTCACAATAACCGGTTCAGATTTGACATCGTTTATTTAGGATCTGGCAACACTAGTGTTATTCTTTCTCAGAAACTCAGTATATTATTTCTACTTGACGAAATGAGTCGCTTAACGCTTCAACAAAAGTGGGAAATGTTGGAAATTTACTTCCACAACAAAAACAATTGGTTCAAAATCGCAAGAAAATGTCGTACAAAATTTGGTCAAAACACGTGACTCACAGAAAGATGTTGGTTTGTGGCCCTATAAAGGTCCAATTGGTCCAGCAATTGAAGCCCCGTAAACAAACAAAATTGTCGCATTTGGGGATCGTGTTTTTGCTAGTGTGTTCGAAAGGAGAGATAATTGTTGCTTATTTGGTTTTCTGAAATAATTAATAAGATTACCGTTGGTCTTATTAATTAGAGATAATACTCGTACTTTGAATATTGCGAAAGTAATTCTGCTTTATTTTATCGTTCTGTTCACTTTATATACCGGATGTTTCTTTTAAACTGAGACGATTCAAATATCTCGAAAAATAGCCACTCTACGGAAAAATGTCCATAATCAATTTTTAATCATACCGCGGCTGAAATACATTAGTGCAAAAAAATAGTCCCCCACCCCCCGCTTTGTAGGTGGGGCGGGGGTAACTTTTAAACTAAGATAGGAAGCCATATTTTTTATTGCAGATACGGATTCTACGACTAAAAGTACGTATGATTTGAATGAAATATTTTGTTCGGTTCATGATAGATGGCGTTGTAACCAACGAAATTCAATTTCTTCTTCTTAGAACACACGCATTCGATTCTGCAATACGTTTGAAATAAAAACATCACGTTTTCATTCGAAATACTCGAAATTCGTCATCAAAACAATTTATTAATGTAAATTGCAGGTGAATAAAACAATTTTCTCAACAACCACTCATATGGTGAGTTATTTTTTCTATTTCTTCTCGCAGCAGGGCTGGTTTTAGGATATTGGTACTGACAACTTGATTGTGACCTTCCAAAAGGGCTTCGATTAAAGTTTGTTGTACCTCCTTGAAGTTTAAAATTGAAATTAGTGTATGCATTGACAGAGCTATTAGCCGAATGCCATTTTTGAAATCGTTTAACTGCTCATGTATCTGTTGGTGAAAGATCTTCCAGTGTTGGATGATCTCAGCCTCGCTCCTTTTTCGGATGTTGATAAGTAATCGCTAGACCATTGCTACCAAAAATCTTGTACAATTTTTTGTACAAATTTCCAGCGCTGCAGTGGAGTCATGTTTTTCTTTAGTAGGCTTGGTTCTGGTGCGGCGATTAATGAATTTCCCACCAAAAAATGACCTGGTGTTAGTATCATATCACTTGGATTGGCTGACATTACTGTTAGAGGCCTAGAATTGAGGCATGCTTCGATTTGAGCGGTTACGGTTGCTAATTCTTCATAGGTTAATGTACTTTCGCAAACTACTCGCTTGAGATGATGTTTCGTTGACTTGACAGCTGCTTCCCAAATTCCTCAGAAATGTGGCGCTGAAGGTGGTATAAGGTGGCATGTCGTACCATCCTTGGCAGATCGAAGTCTGATCGCTTACTATTTCTAAGTGTATTGCCTAGGTTGAAAAGCAGACGAATACTGAAATGTACCTCTTGTAGGATTTCATGCCTCTTTCTTTTTAAACCCGAGCTTGAATAGGCCCTGCAACCCCGAATCGAGGATATTTTACACATTTGTTGATTTCTTTACGGACTCTCTGTTTGCCATCTGAGAACCAATATGTCCTTCGTAAGTAGGGCAGAGTTAACTGAGTTCCTCCGTGCAACGTTCGAAGGTGTGCATCAGCTATCAATAATTTGGCTAAGATATGTTTTTTTGGTAACATTATATAGGATGTTTTGTGTTAAAACTTAATTTGCTATTTCTTAGGCGACCTCCTACTCGAAGTAAATCGTGTTCGTCGATGAAACGGTTGAGACACAGGATTCTGCTTTTTGTTAACACTGTTCCGTGTTTGAGTATAGCGTTAATTTCATCTTGAAATTCTTGTTGCTGGACTATTCTGCATAGCTCTTCCTGTGCTTCCTGGAGCTCCTTATCTGTTATCGAAACGTTATCCTTATCGAAACGTCGGCAATAGCAGATGATGCAAAATATTTTATTCACATCTGATTTTGTTTCTACTAAGCTGCCCAAAAGGATTATTTGTTGAAGAATTTGTCACGGTGACTACTCGTTTTAATTCATTGTCTATATTTTGGTTGCGCGAAATTTGTTTTGGCCAGTTCTGGCTTGATGTTTGAAGCCAGTTTGATCCTGCCCATCATAAACTGTTTTGCCTTAAGTCTGTTGAACTTCTGCCTCTGGAAGCACAATCCGCAGGGTTATCGCCATTGGTTTGGGAAATGTTTTGTATTATGGGGTCGCCCTTGAATCCAAGCTAGAGTGATCATAGAATCTGTCCAAAAGCTTGATTCTAAGCTTGGTATTCGTAGAGCTTCCACTACCATTTACATTAGTTTTGTGAGTAGCAGAGCTCCGCATAATTCTAGTCTTGGCAAAGAACAAATAGTTTTGATTGGTGCTACCTTTGTTTTCGCTGAAGGTAGCTTTACTTTGATTTTATTCTCCGGAGTAGTGCACCTGACGTGCTCGTCGATGTGTGTCGAGGTTGAGACTAAGGTTTGAATGACCTTCATGTTTTCGTCAGGAGATGCGTTTTCAGTGATTATCTAGCCTAATTTGATCTGCTGTGCAATTGTTTCATCTGGTGCACCCTTTAAAAGATTAGCCATGACAGGTTCCTAATAGTATGTTCATAAAACGTTGGATCTGCCCATATCAGGTTTTTAGTGTGATTCCAACTTGGATTGGTTGCTACTTCAGATAGATTTCCGGTTATGTTTTTGAAAACCATGGCCTTTATTTCTAACTTGAAGTTTGATGTGAATCTTGCACTAATTGTGGATTTTGTAGTAGAAAGCGCTGTTTTAGAGTATTGACACCTGTTTGCAGCGATGTCTTTGTTGGAGTTTCCGGCTTCTTTGCCCTTTCCTTTTGAATGTCGTGAAGTAAAGTATGGTGGGCTCCGTCACACTTTTCACATTTATTATTGCAATCCGGGCCGTGAAATTTTTGTAAACATCTTCTTCATAAATCCTTTACCTTACCGCAGCCTATTACCTCCTTTCTGTTACCTTTCTGTGGTACTTTCTGTTACTGTCAAATTTTGGAACTTTCTGCAAGTGTACAGCTCGTGATCACCACCACAATGAGCACAGTATAATGATGGAAGCGTCAGTGCTACGTGTGTTGCTTTTTTCTGGATATTTTGTTGTGGTGATTCCTTTTTCTTAATGATCCTATCTCTAGCAACTGTAGCTAGAAAATGAAATCTTGATTCAAGAAATTCAAAAAAACTTTTCATCGTTTGAATTTCTTGAGATCGGAAATACACAAGGATATGTGGAGAAGTCAATGCATCCAACGGTCAACAGAATCAACTACCGCCACATGTAAACATCTTTTTTGTAGCCATATCTTGAAGATACTGGTTTGCACGACCTTTGGTTCCAGCAAGACGATGCGCCATGCCACACATCAGGCGTTACTGCCTCAAAAATTCGATGGTCGGTGTCGCATATCAGTCGTAATGCTGACGTGAATTGGCCGGCAAGGAGCTGTGATTTGACGCATTTGAATTTTTACTTGTGGGGTCCCGTGAAGGACAAGTGTTATACGGACAATCCACATACAATTGAGCATTTGAAAGCCAATATTGAAGCAACCATTGCCGAAATAGATCCGCACACAATCCAAAATGTGCTGAGAAATTGGACCGACAGAATGGAGTACGCCAGGGCCAGCCGCGGCTCCCATTTGGGATTCATTTATAGAAATTCTCATTTTTCTATAGTAAATGATCACGACAGGATCTGGGGTGCGAGGGTTGTTGCGTTCTCTAATCCGTTTTACATTAGATTTAGGCCTACATTTTCAGAGATAAATCAATTCCTCGCATATGTATCCTGGCAAAACTGATAGCCTTTAGTTGTCACCTTGTAGGTATTCCAGCGGTATAAATAAACCAAAAAAAAATTTCTTTTAAGAATATTGCAAGTGAACGCAAACGCTAATTTACTACCAAATCACGATTTACATCTGCACACGAAATCTCTAATTACGACATCAAAGCGGAATTTTGTGTCTTGTACAATATACTCACAGCGGTGTAGATTATAATTATAAACAGGGTGACGTCTACCAGATTTGTTGATCATCGTGTGACATGATAATTAAAAATACAGAAGGAGCAACAACAAATTTCTTGTTGTCTCTGCCATGAATGGAGCACGTAGTATATGGAAAAATTTCTCGACTACATATAGGGGAAGACAACTTAACTTAAACAAAAAAAAACAGAAGACATAGAAATAATAGAAAGTCGAGATGATAAGACGTAGACCGGCAGAGAGATAATAAAAAAGGTTTCAAGAACAACAATAAAACTTAATAAGCTTTAAACCGTTTTCACTGTCACCTCGTATCGGGAATTTTTTTTTTTTGTTTTGTTATGTGTGGGTCCCGTACCGATTTTTTATTTTTATTTTATCGCACATACTTACTGTAAAACGGTATAAATATAGCGGCAGCGATATTGAAACTTATACACTCAAGAAGATGAAGATGAAAATCGAGTATTTTGTTTTTTTATTTCGCCGTCGTCAAAAACGGAAAATTGGAAAAGTATAGAAAAACTTATCGTTTGTTGTGATGAAAAGTATAAGAAAATTGTCTTTTTTTTATTTCTTCTTTGGATTTTGTTTTTCTATTTATTTGCGCTTCACAAAATTTATGTGTGTTTCGTGATTTCACACATCCCCCTTCGTCATTCCACTCTGTTTCTATAATATCATTTGATTATAAATTTAAGATAGCGGTGTGTGCCTTAAATTAGGTGGCATTACGATTGGCGCCTGGTTCGGGCAAAAATTAGTCCAATGATTTTTATGGCTGGATGTTGTTTGTTATACAGTCGTTTTGTATGAATTTCCAACAACACCCAATGATAAGATACGTCAAGTCAATTAATTGGCTCATCACAACCAATATCTTCAATCGGTTCCAAAAAAGGTGTGCAAGCTCTTTTTTCGGATTTTCAATACGGAGTCCCGGAAAAACTGCTTTTGCGGTGACATCATGACGCATTGCAAGTGATTTATCGAGCCGAAAGATTCAGGTTATTTTGTATGGATTTAAAGTTCGCATGAGTTCACAATTGCAGGTGTATCACAAAGACCATCCTTGTTGCCTACGCTATTCTTGATTTGCATTGCATGACCTACTGTGTTTGTGTGTATCAACTAAAGAGAAAGTAATGCTTGTCTAGAAAGTTCACTAGAATCTATTAACGGAAATATTTAATCAAATTTAGAAAGGTGTAGGTATCTATCAAAATTGAATTTAATTCTAGCAAATTCCAATCTTGTCTTTTTAGTACAAATTTATTTTGTAATCTGTAATTTATGTCCTCCAAATTGACAAGTCTCCTTCACTTAAGATGTTGGGTTTGCAAATTTCCAGAGATTTATTCCGGAAAGAACATATATGTGCAATCGTCGAACAATGTTTGGGGTTCATTAGATGGTGCAACTTTTACTTCATTCCATCGAGTCGGAGATCTTAAGACTTTATAGGGCTTACGACGTTAGTCATATTATAGAGTTTAACTCTTTTGTGCGCGGTGGGGCTTCTAAATCCCGTTTGGAATGTCTTGATAAACTTCAGAATCATCGTCCGTATGATCAGCGGTGTGTCCATTACATCCTCCCTCAATACTTAAGAGCACAGACGTAATGTTGGTACTGTTACTATATTTTGCAAATTGTATTAGAGTAGATGCTCTTTCGATATTCTCGTCGTCTCTAACTTCATCCGCTTTTGTTAGTAGGGCCAATACTCATTTCAGCTCTGGGCAATGTAAGTTTACTTTTAAACCTTTCTATTGTAGAACCTTTCTGAAGAATCAGGAGTTACCGTAGCGAGGGAATCTCCAAACAATATTTGTTAGGGGGTTATGGTTCTTGGCTTCAGTCTTCTCTTTTAATTTTCAATTAAAGTGCTCTGCCCACCATATTGCTCCTTGGCTTTGGGAAACCATCATTCCAGCCGTAGTAAAGCTCTTGAAATCTAAGATCTTAGGACAACACACTTTTAGTATGATTTTGAGGTATGGAAAATGTTAAATTTAATTATAAACGTTGTTGTAGATTTTAGGACTGGTTAGGACAAGCTTAAATATAACAAGTGGGCTGCGTGGTAAGCTTCGATCAAAAGGCCTCTGGATATCGAACGTGCTTAGTATTTTAGGAACTTTTGATTAAACCTTTTGAACTAGATGTAGGTTTACATATTGGGCATGGATACACCACAAAAGGTGGTGGGTGAGTCGGACCCCGATGCAACCAATTGTTAATTTACATCAGCTTTCATTACATCAGCCTCATCAGGGCGTGTTGGTTTCTATGATTGGCCAAGGCTATTTCGATTGAAAATCTCGGTGACCATATAAGTTTGGTAGCGTAAGCAACTTTAAATAATTCAACCCATGCTAGTGAAGTTTATCCAAATTAATCCAAAAAATACAACAACTACAAACTTATTTTAATAGTATTGTTGTAAGTAAACATTCAGGCGAATTTATCTCGTGTAATTTAGACGAAATGTGATTTTTAAGGGATCCGCTCGAAACGTGATCCAAATGATATAGTATTAAGCGTGATATCCCTTTTCCGGCTAGGCAATTTTTTTTCTTAAATTTAAGTTCACTGTACACATATATGTGTACGTAAAAAATGATAGGTTGTAATCTCTTCCGGATTTTAACGGATCTTAGTTAAATTGGAATTGTTTTTGAAAAAAGCATTATAATTTGATAAGATATAAATTACATAACATATTAATTATTTGTTTTTGATAACATAATACTTATTTTATTATTATTATAAAATATGTGTTATTTTTCGGACGAAAATGATTTAAGTAGTATGCACAAATGTATACGTTGGTCCAAAATAAATACAAAAATAAATTTTTGACATGATTCTGTTTCGTACACGCACAATTGTGATGGCAGACCGGTAAAGGCATATAGTACAAAACGCGATAAGGTACAGAAGTGCATTGAAAGCGACGGGTCCCATTTGAAACGCGATATTTTAAAACACGAATTATCAAAATGCGATAATTCAAATATTACAATTAAATAGTTTTTTGGTTTTTAACTTAACGTTTTGTACCACATCGTGCGGTGAAATATCCCTTTTCCTGCCTGCCATCACCTCCGTGAAGCTAGCCCGAATTTTCAGACCGAAATTTTAATTTTTTACTCATGGCAATACAACTTCTGTGGAAGTATGTGAATTAAATTCCGCTTGAGAAAAAGTTTATCGGATATTACTTGGAATATATAGGGTTTTCCAATAAGAGTGATATGATTTCTTTAAAAAAAACACACTACTTGTTAAAGAAATTGAAATGTTTTTTATTTAATGTGAAGTACAATCGATACAATTAAGTTCTGAATAAAACGTCATTCAAATGGCCTGCACGACTTCTTCTGCAGGAACGAATTCGATGAACCCAATTTTCGAGCACTTTTTCCACTAAATCTAGTCGTATGTCATGAATAGCACGTTTAATATTGACTTGTTAAGCTTGAAGATAGTTTGGTTTATTGGTAAATACCAATGACTTCAAATAACTCCACAATAAATAGTCTAATGGTGTTAAATCACAACTTCTTGGAGGCCATTCAATATCACAATTTCTTGAAATAATCAAATCTCCAAACTTTTCTCACAATAATTCAATTGTTGCACTTGCTGTGTGGCACGTAGCCCCGTCTTGTTGGAACCAAATGTTGTCAAGATCAACTTCTTCCAATTTCAGCCATAAAAAGTTGGTTATCATCGATCTATACCGATATCCATTGACAGTAACGGTGTTACCAGCTATCGGTGTTACCAGCGGTGTTACCAGCTAACAGACAGTAACGGTGTTACCACCGAACCTCATCGGGAAGATGATTTTCTTAAAAAAATCGTTATCGTTTTCAAGTTGTTCCAAGGCAAAATCAGCAAATTCACGACGTTTACGGTGGTCCAATGGCTTCAGTTCTTGAGTGAAAACAATTTTATACGGATGCAAATCCAAATCCTTTCTCAAAATCCGCCAGGTTGTGGTTTGAGAAAGTCCCAATTCTTGAGAACGTCTTGGAATCGACAAATTGCGGTCTTCAGCAACACTTGCCTGAACGGCAGCAATATTTGCATTACTTCGAGCGTTTCTTGGTCTTATTGGTACTTGAACATTATGTAAAGAAAATGTACGCTCAAAATTTTCAACAATTCGACGAATAGCGAGCACACTTGGACGATTATTACGACTATAAAATGGCAAAAGCGCACGAAAAGTTGCCATTGGAAAACGATTATTTTGATAATAAAGCTGAATAATTTGAAACGTTGTTCTTGCGTATATGATCAAATTGTAAACACTACTGAATACAATGAAACAAAAAATGACAGATCATTACATATTACAAATGGCCGAAGTGTCACTTAAAAATCATATCATTCCTATTGGAAAACCCACTTGCATTTGATATATGCCAACGGAAATGCAAAAGTTTTGACTAGAAACCAACATAAGTAATTTCAGAAAAATTCTATCTGGAATTATCTGGATATAGTCGTTTGAATCTCGTCTCACAGGCGATTCACGAGCACTTGACATATACCGCCGGGTTCGTTGAAGTTTTCACTACACACTGAGAGATTCGCAGAACAATTCTATCTGGGATTATCTGTTAAGTTAATTCCAGATATAATTTTTCAGCAAATCTCTCAGTTTGTAGTCAAAACTTTAAACGACTATATCCATAAACAACAAATTAAAATTTCGGGCTTAAATTTCTTTCTAGATTTATTGTGGTCAATCACGTAATGCTAATTAAATTTCCGCATTGTTGTTTTCAGGTTAGGTTTGGGCTGTCTAGGTTTCCCAACAATTGAAGGGATAATTTTGAAATATCTAAAAGTTATATTTATAACAAGAAAAGTTATATTTGTATTTTAATGTCGCGACAGTGATATTTTTTCGGGCTGGGATATAACATTTTCTCAATAGTTGTAGTTTAGTATTGCTAACGGACTTTTTGAACTGAATTTCGGGGCATCTTCATATAAATGAAGAGTTTAGGTCTGACTAGGCTACCAAGCAATAGTAATATATCTTAAAAATACATAAAAGTAATTTTAAAAGTTCGGGCTGAATGTTATAAATTTCATGACATTGTATCATGACACTGTTTACTGTCGCGATAGTAATATTTTTTCGGGCTGGGATAGTAATATCTATCACGATAGTGATAGTTCAGTGTTGCAATCGCGTTTTTTTTTTTCGGGCTGAGTATCGGGCTAGATTCATATACATCCTGCCATCACAATTGTGTGAGTATAACGAATAAGAATCATGTCAAAAATTTATTTTTGACATGAACCACTTAACTCGTTTTCGTCTGAAAAATAACACATAATCTATAATAAAAAAAAGCATTATAATTTTATAACATATATAAATTATATAACATGTTAATTATGTACTTGTTTTTGATAACATATTACTTATTTTATAGTAATATGTTATCAAAAACAAGTACATAATTAACATATGTTATAAAATTATAATACTTTTTTCAAAAATAATTTCGATTTAACTAAGATCCGTTAAAATCAAGAAGAGATTACAACCTGTCATTTTTTACGTACACATTTGTGTACAGTGGACTTAAATTTAAGAAAAAAAATTGTCTGGCCGGAAAAAGGATATTACGCTATATACTATATCATTTGGTACACTATCGCGTTTTCTACCATATCGCGTTTTGAAATATCGCGTTTCAAATGGGACCCGATTTTTAAATGGACCTTAAGTACATTCCAAAGTCATTCTAAGTATTTTCTAAGAATTTATTTCTTAAACCAGATGACTCTGATGAAAACTGCCGAAAAAAGGTTTTCTAATTTCAAGAAATGTCGTTTGGTGACCTGGAGAGGCCCGGTTTTGTTTTTTAATATATTACTGAACCCAGACAACTATGATGAAAATTACTGAAGTGGAGTTTTCAAATACTAATAACCGATTGTGTTGGATCATGATTTCGGGAAAAATCGTTTAGAAAGTCATCCGGAGGGACCCGTGATAGTTTTTGTTTTTTTTTTTCAAACCAGATGACTTTGATGAAAATTGGCGAGTTATGTTCGTTTTTTACTAGATAACCTCGATTAAAATTGCTGAAGTGGAGGTTTCAAATACTAGGAGTCGATTGCGATGGCTCATGATTGCGGAAAAAATCGTTTACGGGTGGGTTCATCCTGAGGGTTCCAGGCTATTTTTTATTTGCATTTTCTTAAATCAGATGACTTTGACGAAAATTGATCTAAGGGGGTTTTCATGTATTAAGAATCGATTCAACTTAGCCCTAATTTCATGAAAACCCATTTAGAGCGTACTCAGGTGAAGTTCGGGTTAGAGGTGTTGCTTAACGCCCTGTCATACCAATTAGACGATCATATAAATTACTAGGAATACTCTTCTGGATCTAAGTAGTCCAATAACATTACTGAAGTTCATGACCCACTAGAAAATGTCTCTGAAGTTCATGCTAAATGCTTATAAAATACTTAGAATGACTTTGGAATGTATCTAAGCGCAATTAAAAAATTACATCTCGTCTAAATTACACAATATAAATTAGCCTGAATGTTTACTTACACCAATACTGTTGCAGTAAGTTTGTTGTTGTTGTATTTTTTGGATTAGTTTGGATAAATTTCACTTGGATCTCATCCCCATGAATTTCTATTTAATGTGAAATATCGGAGAAAAAGACTACTTTAACTAGAAAAGACTGTAGAATTATCTACATTTGAAAAGAAGATCTTTCTTTCTATCGTTAGTCCAATTAAAATCACAAACAAGTAATATCGGATTCTTGAATTCTAATCGTTCTATAGCAAACACGAGCATGGCTAATGAGCTCACCAACAAACTAGTTGAGCTATTTCCTTGGGTTTCCTCCAGTGTCTGAGTAAACCGATCTACCATTTAGTCTACGAGTATAATGTTGTTCTCGTCTCCTTAATGTCGAGGACTTGCTAACAGATAGGCTTCTATCCAGTTACTGAATTAGAATAAACAGTGCCACTGCAGTCGTCTGGCTTCTTTAAATCATTTCATTACTGACCAGATTAAAACATGCATGTCCCTCTCATCCTTGTAAGTGTTTGCTTCACCCATTCGATCTAATACATTCTCATATAGGTTCCTAAATTTCTTGTTTTCTGGAGCTGTTTTATTTGAAATTTAAACTCTTAGGTTTGCTTAGTTTGATCCAGTTTCTCTTTTTTTCTCTTCTAATTTGGCACCTTCCATATTCTAGTCTAGCGTATTGAATTTTTATTTACAGCATCAGCCACCTCAACAAATTTTTAATACCAAACATTTCGTTGGTTGCATCAATCCTGTGTTTTAATTTTTTTATTTGGTGTTTGTTAGGCTGGGTCGTCTCTTGTTCACCTGAACCACCCATTGGCATCGGCCGATTTCGATTGCTCACAGCAAAAGTTATGTTTTTTATTATGACTGATATTTCCAAAATTTCACTTCTGACAGTTTTTATAAAATGTGCTCATAAAGGGATTTTGCAATTTAATATAAGATTCCTTATGAGTAATTCCTTGCAGAATATGAGGATTGCATTCTACATTTTATATTCACTTGCCCAGCCTTAAATAACCTAAGAACACTACTTTTAAACTTTAGATCTCTGCGAGGTCAATTGTCTTCTCTACTTTGATTCAAACTTTTTCAATTTGCTGATATGGAAGAACAGAATACGGCGCTCTTTCTATCAATACACCTCGCTCGCTGAGTCGCTCAATACTATCTTAGTTTCAGATCTTATCCCCCTATATTTGTACCCTGTCCTCCGCATACATTCGTACACATCGGCGATGGCCGAGGAAATAGGAAACAATGAACATCTTGAGTCAGTGCAGTATTTAACCGCCTTTTTGCATTTGGCATCGAAATTAGAGTTTCTTAATGCATTTTCTGTGTTAAGTCACACGTCTTGGCATACAATTTGGAAAATCTGCGCCCCATGATTACCACCGCTTTATGCCAAATTTTACCAAACTGTTATTTCCTATTCATGTGCATTATCGGTGTTATTCAAAAACGCTAAAAGCAAGCAACATCAGCATTAAATAGAATAGCAACATTTTGATACACCCATTTAAAATCATTTAGCTCTATTGCGACAAAGTCACAACGTATCTAGTCAATTCACTAGTGACAGTCACCGCATTCACCACATAAGCCTAAGACGCAGCACAAATAACATGAAATGAAACAAACGGTTTCAGAATTTTTTTAAAAACTCAGCCCGAATGTGACTATTTTAATTACTCGATGTAATGAACTTTACAATGATTATATAAACCTGATGCAAACCGTCCGGTTTTTAATCTTAAAAAGAAATTAGATGGGTATCCGCCATTTAAAAAAAAGGGGGATCGTCGTTCTAATCTAACGATCCAGCAGTTATTAAGAATATGGTTGCACAATTTTTCTAGCTGTTAGTTTGAGTCTGGCGTGAATTATTTTAAATATTTGGCACTCAGCCACCCCTGCTACCTATATTGACAACGATTCTAACACAGTTATTAGGAAAATGAACATTTTGATTGACGATTTTTTTCTTCGGTCCATAAAGTTGGCCGGCAGTTGTTGTAAAAATATGTGCCATTTAGCTCCACTTACAATACTTTTTAAAAAATCACTTTTTTCTGGAATTTTCTTTAAGATATTGAAAGATTCATTCATCCATTCATACGAAAGGCTGCAAATTTAATATTACTAACTAAAGGCCTATTGCGAAGTTGTCCTGTATTCCCAAGATATTTGAGAGTGTCGTAAACGATATACATACTGTGCTTTCACTGCACATCTCTGTGTTCTGATATTCAGTACTGCATTTTAAGTGATCTTACTACCACAAAAACCTATTTGGATTCACATCATTTGCTCTTAACAACATGGAGGCGGGGAAGAATATCAATGTCGTCACAACAAATTTCAGTAAAGTCTTCGACAGAGTTTTCCACTTTATCGTTATGCTCAAACTTAAAGCCATTGGCCTTCCAGTACAGTTCCTGCTCTGGTTGGGGTCTTAACCACTTCCGCTCTTTTTATCGCGTCCTCCGGCGTACCCTAGAGTAGTCATTTGGGATCAATGTTACACATTCTGTTCATAAATGAAATTGGGCACGTTATTAAAATCTCGGGTGTTTCTGTGTACGTGGACATTTCTAAAAATATTTCAACAAACGCTGACGTTAATCTTTTACAAGCCGACCTAAACCGCCTTGTAATCTGGTGCTTAAAGAATCATGTCGAACTGAACGTCAATAAATGTCAATCCATTACTTATTCTACTCACTCTTGTTATCTGTGACAGAGATAGGGAGTATGTTGGTAATATAGTGCAAACTGAACGCTTGGCTTTGTTAAGCGCTGGTCTAAGAAATTCCTTGATTCATCTGTTACGAAGGCGCTCTACATTACCTTAGTTCGACCCCTGCTCTAGTATGCCAATCTGGATTGGGATCCATACGAAAATATCCACATAAATCGTATTAAAGCAATGCAACGTGAACTCCTTCGTTTTGCACTCCGTGGACTGAACTGAGTAGAAGTTACCCGAAAATTTCATCAGGAAAATCTGCATTATCGACATATTTTGTATCAGGTGGTAGTGCAAAAATCAATAAAAATTAATTTCGTATGATTCGAATGTTTAAAGGCAATATGAACTGGGTGAAGTTAGACCAATTTGTATAAATTACTGAATCCCATATTTATAATCTGTCGTGTTAGGGGCAATTAATTTGAGCTGTGGCACTAACAGTGAACACCTGCGCCAAAAATCAGTACATATTTTGAGTAACATAATATAGCATCATGTGTACAGCTTTTAATTTATTAATGCCCTGATTTTTGGCACAGGTGGTCACTGTTAAGTATAAACATGGGATTTTACGAATTTACGACTTGGTCTAACATCACCCAGTCCATATTACCTTTAAACATTCAATTTATGTGAAATCATTCTTTATTGACAATCCAATTTTTTTGTCGGCGGAAATTTACTGCTAACTTCAATAATATGTAATTTTCGGCTAATATCATCAGAATTTTATACTATCACCTGATACAAAATGTGTCGATAATGCAGATTTTTCGACTAACTTCAGGAGCATCTCGGGTAGACAGTTTTAGGTTGCCTGCCTACCTCAAACGTTTGAAGCGTATCAATGTTAAGAGCAGTTCCTGTATTTAGAACTGAACCTCACAGAACTCCTTACGGCCAGAACGAGCCTAAGGATAGAAAACATCCAGCCGAACAGGAAACGTGCATACTCAAAAAGTAGAATAACTGTTGAATCACACCTTGTTTCGGATGGAAATAGTTCGTAGATCACGTAGTTAGGGCCAATTTTCATCGTCGTCGCACTGTTTTATTGTTTTCAGCTATGTTGTACGTTAGCCGTTACTGCGTGTCGTACTAAGAATTGGTAAATAAATAAGAACTGGATTAAACAATATACATAGCTACAAACTGTTTTGAGCCAGACTAAAGACTAAATTGTACACCACACTTTTCCTTAATAACAAAACAAAAATGTTAATTTTAACCGCGATACTGTTATCCAGCCCATACCACTAAACGTAATACTAAACCGTCTTGAATCTATTTCTGAAAATCACATTTCCGCTTAAATATGTAGAAAAAAAAACACAACAAAAAATCAAATTCCTGAAATCTTCTCTACTCCTTCACAAGCGGAATGGATGGAAAATGGGAAAAATTAAAATCCTCCCAAAAAGAAATACTTCCGAGTATACGCGAATTTTTCATTTTTCCAAACCAAACCAAAACAAAAAACGCAAAAGCAAAAATTTTTCCTTTTTTTGTTTTTGGTTTTATAATTTTCCAATTTGTTTTTTTTTTTTTGTTTTTTGTGTGGTACGATTTTCTAAAACAATTTTCCTCGATTGTCGAGTTTAGTTTCCTTTCAGATTTTCCTCGATACGGTTCGGTGAATCAATTTTTATTCAGGCACTTTGCGCGCGTTCACTCGAACATTGCATTGCGTACGTGTTTATGAAATTTATTTAATTTTTAATTTTTTTTTGTTGTTGTGTTGTGGAATAATTAGTTTTCACGTGAAAATTGTGTTTGTGTTCATTTGTTTAAAGAAAATGATACATATTTGTTTTGTGTAATACTTATTAGCTTAAAAAATTATTCAGTGTGAAAATATTTAGAAAATATATTTTGTCGTTATATAGAAAAAAAAATTGTTGAGTGAAATTTAGTTCGATTACTATTTTTCGTTCGAACATGATCACTGTTGTTATTACTTTGTGTTCAGTGTAGTGTAAAGTGGAAAAGTTATATTTTATAGTATTAATAGTGTAATTGGCCACGTGTTAATTAATAGTGGTGTGCACCATTGATTTTTACAACAACAAATCTGGATAACACTTACATAAAATGGGGCTTGGCGATGGCGTCCCAAAAGCAACAGGAGAAATCGGCATCAACGTCGTCATCATCAGCAGCTTCAACGACATCGTCGTATCATTATCGTGATACGACTACAACAATTAATCACAGCCATAGTGATGAATTTTCATTGTATCAAGGTATGTGTAATAAATTGTGTGTTTTATCTTTAAAGTGATATCAATTTTTACCCCACCAGTTCCTTATATTTATGGTCTGCCACATTCTTTTCAGGTCTTTTTTTTGTAACTAATGTAAATTTATGTTGGCCTACAATATGAGGTGAGCTTCGTTTTTTTGTATTATCCCTGCAATCTGTTCTAGGGCCAAGGCGCTCCCTATACTAGCATGGAAGATGGGTCGGCCTATGAGTTTTGCACTCCGACAGGGGGTCATAGATGTGTTCCATTTCATCACAGATCGTAAACTGTTGATGAAAATTCCCTTTGCGTCCTGCCCCTATCAGAGGTGAGCTTAGTTAGCCTACTATTTTGTAACAGTAACATAATGATTCATTTAAGGCTCTAGCCTTGGGCCACAATAAATCCAACAGTTTCTATTTCATTACAGAGAAGCTTTATTAAATATGATTTATTTTATTTTTCAACCCATATTTAGGTTTAACGATGGTCAGTGTAAGTCTAAGTATATATTTAAGTAATAGGTCTCACATTAGATACATATTGTTACGAGTGTTTTTTATGCCAAATACGGATCGTATAACTAGATTGTGAATATCGTTGTAGAATTTGACGAAATATCTCTCAAATACTTACACCAATAGCGTAATATTCACCCTGGGATATCCCCGAATATTCGCACAATAATTTTCCCAATAACACTAGTCGCTACAATGCAACAACAAATAATTTTCACTATTATTTATTAACCACTTAAGTGATGGATTTTTTCGAGAAAGTGTGTCCATAAATTGTCAGGTGTTTTTTTCACATTTCTTTACATTGCAATACTGCAAAATAAATAAAACTATAAAACTATCTCTAATGCTGCTACTTAAACCTAGGTGTCACTAATCTCACAAAGAAAATGTCATTAATTTTCATTAAATGAGCATTTTCTGTTGAATAAATATCTCGCCCATGCTGAATTAAATGCCCATCAAACCACTAGGCGAGATGATAACGTGCTCTCCAATTAACGGGGTATTGGGGACATGGATAGACGGATAATAGGTAGAGCCGATAAATCTTGGAAAACAGTTTCGACATGTTCAACAAATAGTCTCCTATATTTTCATTAGGGCGCTGATGTCTTTCCAATATCTCCTCTCTCATGATGAAGTCATAATTTCGTGATTGGAATCTTCTTTTAAGTCCAACTAGCTCATTCCAATTATTGAACTCTGATGCCTTTACTTCGTACCATTCCAGTGCGCCTCCTTCAAGCAATTTAAAATTCCACGAAACACCTCTCCCATAGGAACATCTTCTGCTCTGGCATACAATTCGATTTTTCGCAAAAAATCAGATAGGCTTGGACTGTTGTCACGCTTAAATCGTATTGGCCATTTCTTTAACGCCACTCGTCTTCTCTGTATCATATACGGTAGTTCTTTCTGCATCGTATGTATCGGTGTAGGACGTTTCTGTTGATTTTATCGGTTTCTGAAACGACCTTTCTGTAGCTCGATACTCTGGTGGAACTTCACTTTTTTTAGGGATTTCCAGGTTTTCCGCTTGTATGATCGATCGTCGGCCTCTTCCTCTTCCAGCTTCCAATGCTAAGCTTTCACTTTTGTAAGAATTGCCGTAGAGTATTGAATCCGAGGAGAGCCTCGTGTTTACCTAAACAACGAAAAGCTTTACACTGATGGTGCCTTATTCTTGATTTTACCATACGTTCCACTTTCTCGTCTTGTTTCATGACGGCTGCCTTCAGCTTTCCGTGAAGTACCGGCAAAGCCCCAATTGAATTAGAAAAGTCTTTCGGGTCGCCGTCTATTTCATCCATTGGTGGTCCATTTTCTGAATCCCGAAGCTTATTCAACTCGATTATTTTCAACCTGTGAGTGTCACTCGGAATTGCATTGCGTATCCTGAACTCATACTCCAACTCTGAATCGGTTAATGCGCCGGAAATGAACGGAAAATCTAATAATTTAGTCATCTTTGGCTTCAGCGACAAATTATAACAACTTTACTTGACAATATTCCGATCAAATTAAATGCGCTAAGATCGACCTAAATAGATTAATTGTATATTTCCTACAAGAGAAAAGACCAAACCAATCAAACATACACCAAATTACCTCCTTGATAAATTAAATAGATTATTTAAATTCAACCCTTTAAAAAATATAAAAATATAAATATAAATAAATAAACGGAACCAACTAAATAAATAGCATAAATTAAATAAATTAACCGACCTAAATCACCAGGTAACCTTTATTATCTCAGCTAATTAAATTGAAGAAGTTATAGCCGATAAATTAAATCATGCAAAATCCGTTACTTGCACCCTGTGAATTTACAATGCTAGACGAAAAAATTAATTAAATCCCTTGTATTTCGGAACCGTTTAAAATCGAACCAAAATTTCGGTCAAACTTATAGCGGAAGTGCACGTTGTCACAGGGTCACGTTGTCACTGTATTTGTTAGACCGTTATCCACAATCGAAACGTGGTTCCCAAATTTGCCACGATCTTCCCGTTTATGCTGTTTAAGTGGCTTTAAAAGTAATATTTTGTTCTCGAATGAACGAATTCAATACTTATGTTCCGATTTACCGAATTAAGCCCCACGTTGGGCGCCAAGTGTAACGTGCTGTCCAATTATTGGGGTATGGGTAAACGAGACTAATTAACCGTTTTGAAAATAGTGGTTGGGTGGCAGTCTACCTGCACGCTTAGCCCAGCTAGGCTCAGATGTGAGCAGGGCGGCCCAGGCGAGGTTACACCACAAAATACCTCAACACAAAAAAAAATGCGTTCAATTGAACACCGCAGCAACTCGCAATTGAATTCGCTCAATGCACAACACACGGGACAAATTAAGGAAACAATATACGTCGGAACATATATGAATGAAAAGGATAACTCACCTGTCGACCTTCGGTACGGCGATGCCGCTCCCGTTTATTCCCCGTTGATTCGGCTACTCGGCATCAGCGTGTGTTTTTTTATGGCCTTGATAACGTGCACTACACCAGACAAATTCCTCTCTTGTCTTTTCACTAGCACTTCACTAATAATGCGACAATCCAAATCACACACGACTGCAAATTCGACGAACGATCAAAATGAAGAAAGAGCACAACGGGTTTCTGTTTGTTCACGATACTTCTTAAAAACTTGAGTTTTGGCCAAAATTCTAGGATCATTTCATGTTGAACTTAGCCATTCCATAACAAGCCTTAGAGATTTGGATTCTAATGCTGTGTACGCGCCCGGTATTGATTCAAAATTATAGAACTTCGTTGCAAATTTCACAATTATTGATTAAGAATGAAGTCTCTCCTCCAGCATAGTCAAAATCCATTTTAATCGTATGCCAGAACTTCATCTAAAATTTATGTCTTTATCAAAATTCAATTTATGCTGTGTGCCCCAGGTCGATTTTTTCGACTAAATTATGAACTAAACTGAATTGCTCAGTAGTTCACAATAAACATTCATAGGTGACAGTAACATCAAAAAAATATGTGCCTAACTATTCGAAATACTAAATTGTCGACTTTTTGTAGATAAAGGAAATACTAAATTAAATTAAAATAGTGGAACATGATAAGGAAGTTGCATTATTTGCAAATGTTATTGAAATGTTTAAAAATAAAAAAAAGTGTCACGTAAAAATTTATATACAATAACACTGATCTTGATGATAAAAATTATTTATTTCAACGATGTTATGCCGGGAGGCGTCGAATCCTTAGATTGTACATGGTACAATTAATACACGTCCAATCGATTTAATATTCTTTATTCAACTGTCTTGAACATTTTTCTTTCTCTTAAAGCCGAATTTATTTGAGTCTGTAGCAAAATTTTCTGCAGAAAAATTTGCTGCAGTTTGAAGTGAAGCTAGGAATTTATTTTTGTTTAGGTGCCTGCCTTCAGCAAATTTAACTACAGAATAAATAATTTTTATTCCGAAGGGGCAATAAGTTTTACAAAATGAAATGTAGGGGAAATTTGTTTACAAAAATATAACCAATTTAGCTAATTTGATTTGGTTGTTTTTGCGAGAGACTCTCTTCGATTTTTATTCTCCAGTAAATTTTTCTGTAGAAAATTTTGCTACAGAGTTCACACTGCTTTAAAAAGTTTCCTATATGACGTCAATTTATGTCGTCAATTTTCTCTTTGGCTGTTATAGGCAGCACTAAAATTAAAAAGATTGTTTTGATTTTTTTTTGTGTTTGCTGTCATATTGATAAGAAAAAAATTGTAAACAAACAACAAGAAAAATATTTTAATAATATATTTTAAAATTTAATAGAAAGCTATTGGTAAAAGTATTAATTCATAATATTATTATAAAATTATGCATTTTAAATTGTGTTAAATACGTGTAAAATGTGTACACATTTCCTATATTTTACGAGAAGACATAACCTTACTTTTAGCACACGTATAAAAATAATTTTTTTTCTGTTTGTTTTCATTTTTCCATTTTATGAACATGACTGCCGTCTACAGTTCAAAGAAAAAACTGTAGACATAAATTTAATGACTTAGCAAGCAGTGTGGCCTGTAGTATTCTAGGTGCACTGCTACAGTCGTGTCACGTCGCGTCAAAATTGGTATTGTTGAAGTCGTTTTAAACGACACGCATACTACAATA
Source organism: Nephrotoma flavescens (assembly GCA_932526605.1). Taxonomy (NCBI): domain Eukaryota; kingdom Metazoa; phylum Arthropoda; class Insecta; order Diptera; family Tipulidae; genus Nephrotoma; species Nephrotoma flavescens. Next base: position 213,720,755 of record OW052222.1, on the reverse strand, counting down.
GAAATATCGGGCAGCACTAAGAATTTCCTCAAATTTGACAAGCCATTCGATGTCAAAAATCAAAATATTTACCAATATTTATTGTAAAAACCACGTAAATTGAAAATAGGTAACTAAAATTAATTTCCAGAAACCATACAGTAATTTATGATGAATGCAAAATATCGATGATCTACCTAATTTGTAATTTTCCATCGTAATTAAAAATTGAGAACTGGTGGTTTCAAGACATCCAAATTTTCAACAAAACCTTTCGATTATTGATGAAAGATTTATCTTATATATTTACTAAAGCAGTAAAATATTTACAAAATGAATATAAATTGTATTACAAAAAAATCATAAATGTGTTTCATTAATGAACGTCGAATAAAATATTCTTGTCACTTGAAAAAATTAGGTGACTGCGTTATCGTATCATGCAACTAGAGTCGTAGCAGACGACTTTGGTAATAGCAAAAATGAAGTGACGTGACTATTGGGGTGTTATATTCTACTTTGCTTATTTAATGAATCAAACATTAGTATTTAGATTCTTCCAAACATATGTGCATTAAATACCAAATAATGGCATTTCACAACTAATGCCAACTATTAAAAAGATACCTCGCGATGAGACGTAACCTGGCGGCCAATAGCGTAAGGACACCTCAAAAAGTTTAGATCATAATTTAGCCGAAAAAATCGACCTGAGACACACAGCATAAATAGAATTTGGATTAGGGCATACATTTTAGATGAAGTTCTGGAATACGATTAAAATGGATTTTGAGGAGAGACCTCATTCTTAATCAATAATTGTGAAATTTGCAACGAAGTTCTATAATTTTGAATCAATGCCGGGCACCTACACAGCATTAGAATCCAAATTTCTAAGGCCAAGTTCAACATGAAATGATCCTAGAATTTTGGCCAAAACTCACGTTGGAATCCCTAGCCAATACTACTAACCGAATTTCATCATAATTCGTTAATAAATGTAGGAGAAAGATAGAACAGTGCAAAATTCAAAAATTTTATATGCCGAGTTTCTTATGCTGTATAAGATAGCAGAGGTTTCCAGCATAAAAATATGTTTTTGTTATTCACCGCTAGAGGCATCACTATCACTAAAATGAATGAAAATATACTAAAATTACCATAATCATAATGCAAATAAAGGGTTACATAAAATAAATCGCTTACGTTGATAGATATTTCTGAACATTATAATGTGAAATGTTTTCAGTTTTTTAACAAAAGTGTTGGAAAAACACCCTGTAATTACTCTGGGTGTGTGTTTTTATGGTAGCTGAGATCATAATCTTTATACATGAGCAACATAAGATTCATACCTTCCGTCAATAGCCTTCTGTATGAAGCTTACTATGAGCCTAGTATGAATCTTATAAAGATTATGATCTCAGCTACCATAAAAACACACACGCAGGGTAGTTACAGAGGGTTTTCTAACACTTTTGTTAAAAAACTGAAAATATTTCACCTTTAAATGACTTTAGAAGTGTATATGGAGCGCTATCAACGATGGCGATTTTTTTGGTGTTGCAATCTATTTGCATTATGATGATTATGGTAATTTTAGTATATTTTCATTCATTTTTGTGATAGTGATGCTTCTAGAGGTGAATAGCAAAACATACTTTTTCTGCTGGACATTTTCTTCTATCTTATACAGCGGCAACCCGAAAATTATGCGCAACACAATTTAACACAACCACAAAAGTGCGACAAACAATTGTTAGAAATGAATTCAGAGAAGAATAATTGTAATACAAACAATTTTACACGGAAACAATTCTACACTGAACAATTCATCGAAGACTCGCAATGCAATTAAAAAATATTGATCAATTTTCTCTTAATTGTTCAATTGTGTGGTACGGAAAGCAAAGTAGAGCATCTTTATTAATGACACTTGATTAATTGTATAAATTCTGGAAAAGCGGGGGTTTGGGGTTGGTTTTACCATCCTTTAAGGTATACTATCAGAAGAAGCGCTATCACATAAAGCCGGTGCATTACAGTGAAAAATTTTGTTTCGATTAATTGTTTTTTCAGAATTGTTTTCACGCACACTTGGTTATTGTAAAGTTGTAGTTTTCATATTTGTTTTTCGATGAATTGTTTGTGGCATAATTTTTTGTCGCAGAATTTTGGGGAACCTTATACAGCATCTTTGAATCCCTATCCACCTTGGAAGCCAACATTTTTTTTAACGTTCCGTGTGCACTCTACGTAAAAATTTTGTGATTAAAGTATGAGCGCTCGGTGTGACGTTAATTAAACCTTTGAAAAGGAGCTATTATCTTCTCGTATTAATACGCTTAATTTTTAGTTTGTGCTCCCTTTTTACCCTATTTCCCGTGCGCTTATCTAATGAAACATATATCAGGTGATAGGTATTTTTTCATATATTAGGAGAATATATGTTTTATTAAGGAACGTGCACGGGAAATAGGTGTAAAAGCCAAGAAACGTTTTTCCTATACTGTACATCTTATACATTAATCACGACGCCAGAATGTCATGACAAAATATGTTTGTATTGAACTGTCATTGTGACAATACAGAATAAAACAGAGAACATAAAATGATTTTAGATATACAAACATTTTGGTGTTAAGAGGTGTGAGTGTAAAAATACAATTTTGTCATGGTACTCTATCATCATGACAAAATTTTGCGAATGAAGATCGACCTTAATACTTACACAAACATAATGTCTATGGAAAGTTTGGAATAATCACTTCTGTCCGATTTCAGGCAAAAGTCACGGGATCTCTTAATTTATGCAAAAACATTAAGTGGGAAGTTTCGCCCCGATATGCGATAGATTTGTGTCCCAGTAATTTCGTAACCGGATAAATTATTGTTCTTAATTTCATGCTTGAACTAGCGTGACGTGTATCTGCTTTTTGTGTGGTGATAAACCAACTATATAATCTACATAGGTACATTAGTTTTGGTTATGCTGTTAATACGAGATTTGTTTTGGAAATCGACAAAATTATTCATATACAAATGAAAATAACACGTACAGCGTTCCTTTTGTTCATTTCATATTAAATATTTAGATTAAAGTTGCGCACTACGTCAATTGTGTGCTTGCGCTCGAATCTGAGACCATGTCAGCAAAGGTCTTTTACGTTGACGCTCTCGACGGGTGTGGCAAGACATTTGTATTGCAATCACTCTTTGCATTTGCCAAGGGGCATGGCTTGGAGCCCACGAGCTTGATGGAAGGTGGGCGTACGCTACATAACATTTTCAAACTGCCGGTTCCAATGGATGAGTCATCAGTTTCATCAATGAAGCCTAACTCCTCGCACGCTGCTTAGTTGAAAATCGCGCGACTCATCATGAGAGATGAGGCCAGCATCATGCCAGGGGCAGCGCTCACAATCATAGACAAAATATTACGAGATTTGTACAGAGGAAAGCCGGAAGAGGGTGTTCCATTCACTGGAAAAATCACCGTCATGTGTGGTGACTTCCAATAGTGCTTGCCTGTAGTATCAAAGGCGGGACGCGTATGAATTTGCGAATCGACCATCAAGTTGAACCCGTTTTGGAAACTGGTAAACAAATTTACACTCACCAAGAACATGCGCATCGATGAAGGTAAGGACGAGTTTGCGCAACACTTGCTTTCTGTTGGAAACGGCAATGCTCGAACCGTATCGATCACACTTCTGGCACGCCGTTCCAGCTCTCAAAGTATGATCGATTTCGTGTATGGTGTCATCAATACATTCTTGCACTCAAGAATGCGATTGCGCACTAACCAATCAGCAGGTGCTTCACCTCCTGCTCGGCGGACAAGAAGTCAAACTTAGTTTTGATAAAGTTGAGAGTGACGACATGAATGAGGAACTCCGCCTACCCGTCGAGTTTCTCAACAAGATTGAAGGGTCCGGACTTCCGTGCCATGCCATTCCGCTAAATGTAAACGCGATCGTTCCTTTGATGAGAATTCTAAACACTAGCAAGGGTGTTATCAATGGAACACGCATGCGAGTCGCAAAAGGCGAGCGCGTTCTCATCCCACGCATTAGGCTCTCACCCTCAGAAGGCACCTTCTCATTTAAAATGTCTCATTTAAACTTCCAATTTCCGGTCCAGCTCACGTTCGCAATATCCATCAACAAGAGTCAGGGCCAAAGCTTGAAGAAGGTAGGAGTGTAATTGCCGGCCCCCGTATTTACGCACGGTCAGCTGTATGTGGCCGTTTCACGATGCCGCTCATTTGACGGACTCAAGGTGTTTATGGTTGAGACAAGCGATCAATCAGCTGATCGGGACAGGCTCACAACAAAGAATGTTGTTTTTGTAAAGATTCTACACATGTAAATTGTAATGTAAATTCATATTTTATTATTCTTTTGTACATTTCTTATTAAATATTTAATAGCGTATATGAATTTACTTTAGTTTTGATAAAACTGCATCAAATTTACATCTTAAAAAATCTTCCTAATCATTTCTTAACCAAAAATTCAATAAAATGTAATCACGTGACCTGAATAATCAGTCACAGGTCAGCTAGGGTAATGTTAATATACATAATTCTAGGATAAATTTGGGTTTTCAGCACCCATGGAATGGAATAGACCTAGCTTATGTAAATCGACGGGGGCATTCATCACTCCTCGATCAGGTATCTAACGATTACCTCGACCTAACAGTGTTCAAGAGTATAATCGATTAAAATCGATTATACTCTTTATGGATTCAAGCTTCTGTCGTGGATTTTTTTAACAGCGTTCAAATGTGGATTAAAATATTATGACTGCTTTCTATGAACTTGTAGAAAGGATTTTCCATAAACTACTTAACAATGACGTCAACACCCGTTCAGATGACATCAGTGCTCAAATTCAAATGGCAGCGGTAACGACAGAATGGCATCAAAATGTTGTTGAGCAAACTGTTATTTCACGAATTTTGAAAGTCCACACACTCACTTGGTTTAGGGCATTAGGCAGTTATGAAACCATACTTTATTAGCGCTAAATTATTATTATTTTTATTATTACTCATGGAAGGTCGTGTACGCAACCTAAAAATGAAGCAAACTATTTTAGCTTATAGAAAGTGGGAATTACTAATAATTTCTCTGTATGCCTCCCAAACATTTCCTAGAAATTATGATTATGTATGTATTGGTGTCCAAATGTGGTCAGACACAGGCAGTCGCAAATATATTAGGTACCTAGCTGAATTACTCCGGCATTGCACGGGAGAAATTAGAAATTCAATGTTGCAACGGATCGATTCAATTGATTAGTAACGCAATTCGTTTCATACTATATTTCAGAATCAACAATATTCTCTCGTGTTGTCTCTTCTTTGCTATCTGCGCAAAATTTAATCAACAATTGTACCGGGGCTCTAGATCCCAGGGACCAGTTTCTTCAAAAATATCGTTGGTTCTGGACATGCAACTTTTATATAGAAAAAATCTCATGACGATCAATTGAGTGGCTGTAACGTCCATTCGGAACATATAGATATTTTTGTTAAACAATTGTATTGGAGCACGTCCGACAAATGAAGTGCTGTTTCTGTCTCATTTTGAGGAGACGTCAAGCCTGATTGCGTGTTTACCAATGGGACATTGTGCTTCAATGGCACTCTCAACCACGCCTTCTTAGTGATATCTACTCAGATCTAGTTTTGAATAATTTGCTTAGGTGGACACACATGGACGTTATTAGGTCATCAGTCATTCGTTAGTCTCACACTATTGATATACAAAGGCCGTCGACGTGTGAAAAAATGATTTTGGCCCTTATGTCTCAATTCTTTTCACAAAAGGTAACTACCATGTGGAATCGATTGAAGTACTAACAACAATATTATTGATTTTCTTGATAAACCTCAACATACGAGTAATTAAGCGTCCAAGAAACTTAAAACTAGAATAATACCTATAATTTAACTTAGATTTAACTCAACCCAACCTTTGTTATGTATTACCGAAAATCAATCAAAAATTTTTAGGTATATCTTACCTTTACCGTACCGCTCAGAAAAAAAAACTTTTTGTTCTTTCGATAAATTCTATTTAATCTATTTAATCCTGTTTCAACTTCACGAAATTTCTTATTTATGTACACCACACAATATTTTCCAAAACCTATTTATATTTATACATATTTAACACAATAATATCCTTTTAGTTCCGTTACATTATTTACATGAAAAATCGGGAAGATGTAACATAAATATCTACATATAACATATGGTAGAAAAACTAAGAGTTTTTCAATAATCGGAATAATAAAATCCATAAAATGCGTCACGCGAACACACCTACGTAATATAAATTTTCTTTGTTCGAAAACATTTTCAACAATGAACAACACCAGACATAACCGCACGTTTGCGGGACAATTTTTGGCGTGGTAAATCATGTCATCTGCTTAATAGTGGCATACTGATATTAATATTGTTAAATTTCATTCTAAATTAATTTCGTTGTACAGAAATACGAGGTGTGTCCAAAAGTAACAAAGAATTTTATTCATTCGTCTACTCTGTCTATATCCATGTTAGCCACATATGCCACCGATTTTACCATTCACACAGAAGTGTTTAATTCTGAATCAAACTTATGGATCGAATTGAGGGAGTTTTTATAAAGAATGTTCTATAAGTTCTTAAATCTGTATGAAGTAACGGTAATAGAAATGTTTTATTTTTTTATGCCTCTATTTCTGCGAATTTATGTAACAATGATTTTAATTTAAAAGATAAATGCGGTCTTGCGGTTCGAATTTACTGTTAGAAGGCACCCGAACCGCAGTACCGATGTCCAATGTTTTCCAGTTTCTTAAATCTTCAAAATAAATTTTTTTTTTATATTTTTATTTATTTATAACTGATTTACAAATCATCTAGTAATTTATCTTATATATCAATTACATTCTTATTTGGAGGCTTGTATCCTTTTGGCTTGTCCTCTTTACAATTTTATTATATTTTTAGTCGATCCTGATTATATCTAGTAGATCAAGCGATTTCTTCTTTGCAGCTGTCTCACTGGATTTGGATCACCCAACATACGACGTACCTCAGCATTTTATTGTAGACTAATACGTTGCATGTGTTTTCTCGCGTGTTTGCTTACTTCCTCACTAACGAAATCTATCGTCAGATCTCTGTGGAGGTTGTCATTTCTTATGTACCGCGGTGCATTTACTACTCCACGTAGGAAGTCAATGAAGTTAGTCCGAGCCCAAATTTTTTGGTGGATTTCTTGGATAAGTGTAGCCATCCCGAAAAAGTGTAAATACATAAAAAATGTAGCACCATCCCGAAAAATGATTTATACGTGAGAAAAACAAAGAATATAGAAAAATAATATTATTGTAAAAAAATTACTGGTATAAACATTTTTTTTTTTTAATTTATTTAACCCGAATAATTTGTGTAGTTGTTATGGGTGCACATTAAATTCTATACCGCAATACCTGGAGATAAAGCCATTAAGCGGCATATACGGTCAGACAAGCCACGATACTAGCTAAGATGTAAAATTGGCCTCAAGTCCATGTCAGGTGGAAATAACCTTTTTTTAAATTTATTTGTTTAATCCGAATAATTATGGGTCCACATTAAATTCTATACCACAATACCTGGAGATAAAGCCACCAAGTGGAATATATGGTCAGACAGGCCACGATACTAGCTAAGTTGAAAAATTGGCGTCAAGTCCATATCAGGTGGAAATATCAGGTGGACCCATAGTAACTACACAAATTATTGGGGTTAAGAAAATAAATTTAAAAAAAGGTTATTTCCACCTGATATGGACTTGAGGCCAATTCTACATCTTAGCTAGTATATCGTGGCCGGTCTGACCATATATGCCGCTTGGTGGCTTTATCTCCAGGTATTGCGGTATAGAATTTCATGTGCACCCAAAACAACTACACAAATTATTCGGGTTAAATAAATTTAAAAAAAAAATGTTTACCAGTATTTTTTTTACAATAATATTATTTTTCTATGTTCTGTATCGGATTTTTAATTGGCACCTGAAGATCAATATTATCCTCAATTAGTTTCTGGAATTTCTCCCAGCAGGTTTTTTGTATTAGTTAGCGGAGGTGGACTAGTTTTCTTAACAATCTAGGATTATAGATATTGAGCCTCGTTCCACGATTAGTTTAAGGCCCCGATTCAAGGTAACACGTGGTCGATTTTCAAAGCTAAGACACAAAACACTGGTTTATTTTTTCTAGTAGATGGAGCGTACAGTACCATTTTGAAATCTTCATCAAATTTTGTATTTTCGTAATTTTTCATTTTTTATCTTTTGGAGACATGTGCATCGAAAATAAACATAAAACGAAAAAAAGAAAAAGGTTTTTTTGTCCAAATACCTAATGGTTTAGTTACAACAACAAACATATTTATAAATTGATTTTTGTTAATTTTCAGTTCTTATTATGAGGCGTTCGGGTATTTGTTGTTTGTTTTTACAATATTACAATCATAATGAAATAATTTAACTTTTTTATAAAGAAATCTCGCACAACGAGAAGCAAAGTAGATGGTCACCTAAACTCAGGAACTGACCTCATTGAGCTCGATTTAACGTAATGATTTAAATTATTAATATTTCGGGTGCATTTTCACATAAGTTTTTTAGTCACTCAAATATCTAAAGACAGATCTAAAGAGACTGATCGTATCCCCTAGGGGGATATTAAAACTGTATTGCTCATTTTCCACGAATGATTAAATTATTTGTATGTATGTATATATGTAATACATAATATCTACTGGCTGCTTTAAATTTTTAACCCGCAAATACTTCTTTTGTTTCTGGTTTTACACTTTCGGTGTTGGCTGGAAGTCTGGTAAATTTCAGTCAGTTCTATACATTCCATTAAATGAGTTTTAACTTGCTGGCACCCGAATTTAATGAATTTTCAAAGAATCCAATTCAACATATCTACTTTTCCGAGATGGGGTCGTATCTCGTAATTCAATCATAATTCCGAATTACGAATGAATGGTAATTTTTCAACCGCTCAAGTACAACAAGTCTCTGGAAGTCTCTTAACCGTATACGGTTAGCGTGAATCACTCGCAATTAACATAGCGACCACTGATGTAACCAGCGCAATGTTCAGATGTTAATTTTAGAATGCCTTCATAAATGTGTAAAAGACAATCCCGATTATTAAAAATCGCGCGTTATACCGTTGACAGACACAAACTAGATAACCTCGTTATTTAGAATATTAAGTTATTTCTGCCTGTCTGTCTGTACTCGATTTTTTCAAAACAGAATTATTAAGTTTTCATAACTAGATAAATGTAATCCATCCCGATAAATTAGGCACACTCGCAAAAATCGCGTTTCTATTATGTAGTCACAACAATTTGTTTATTACGATTATTATAATTTAATTTTCAATCTAGATAAATGAAAATCGCGATAAATTTTGTGTTTGCCTACGGCATTGCACATCAAGTGAATGACGCGTTATGATAAAAATATCTTCAATCATGGAGAAGATTTACGGAAATTGTTTGCAAATTACGAGTCAACAAAACGCAGCGAATCCTTTAACAGTTTGCAAATAAATATTTATTTTTGAAACTAGTTCAGTTGAATAAAAAATTATGCCCATTGCGAAACACTTTCCTATATATACATATTTATTTTAACACAAGAACAAGAGCTTGACAACAAGATCGTGGCAGATCTTTGATTTCTGTTTTAATTGATTCTTAATCGGAAACTATAATATAATAAACATTTTAAATCGTTTTTTAAACCCTTTTACCTTCTCGTGTCGCGTGTCTCCCCAAATAAATTGTTAACATTTCATTCTTGTTGGTTCACTTGTAGATCGATTTAATGAGCTGGGAAGTATAATGGCAGAGTGATTTGTCTCAGGAGAACAATGTTGCGACTTAAACCCCAAATGTCATTAACATATGCTAATGTCAGTTGCTCTAGCCTATATTGAGCTCACGTATGACGTTTTATAAGAATAAATTGAAAAGCATTTGGCCGATAGGATCATCTTACTGCTTTCTCATACTCACGATGCAATTTTAAATGTTGCCGAAAGTTTATCTTTGCTGTATACCTTGAATTAAGAGTTCTCAGTAATTTGCACATAGATATCAGATGCTGTCGCACGCCTACTGAAAGTTTTTCAATAAACTACAAAATTACGATTTGGTCGGTAGTCCATAATGGTACTCGTGGCTAAGATACGATCGCTGTAAATAACTTTGCTGGTCACTATGTTTTCTAAGCCAACCAGTGTTTAACAACGCTACGATATAGATGTTACAATTTAATCGATCTCTTTAATAAACAAATTGAAATGTAACAAGCTTAAAATATCGAATGGAATTTGAAAATGCCTGAACCAATTCTAATCAACTTCAGTTTTATGGTGGGATTATAAGCCCATCTTAAAATAAACATAAGGTACTTAAATTGATGAGATTGGTTAGGCTGAACGAAACCCTTTATTCATTAATAAACCTTTAGTAACACCCCACACTCCATTTTAAATGAAGATGCCCATTCGTAAGGAGCGAAATCCCAAATATCCAAGCAGTTCCCATTTTTTGATATAGGATCTCGACTTTTTTTATTACAATAAAATCTTCTGATATACTTTTTAAGGGGTATGAGGCTTCTAAAATAACATAATGTTCGGCAATGAAATCAAATAGCTAAAACTTTTTCATCCTGTCATTAGAGAATATCATTCGACAGAACATAGAGTAGCGCAACTCCTTATATTATAAATCAAGTTAGTTCGTTTTCGAAACCGTCCAAAAAATGAGCTTCATCTCAGCGTTGTGAACAAGAAAATATCAGTTACTAGAGAGCAAGCACACGGCAAATGAGAAGCATGAGAAAGTTCGATTATCAAAATATAATCTCTATATAGAGCAAGAATCGTCGCATGGATAAATTACATAACCGGATTAAGCAAATTTCATTAAATTTGTTAATGTTTAACCAAAAACTAAACTACAAAGAACCTACAAAGCGCTGATAACGCCATATTTCACTACGAGTCTGTTGATACGAATCAAATTTTTATGGGAATACCGACTGATTCAACTCTTTAGAATACGAGAGGATTGCGAAGGTAAGATAGCTTATGATAGCCGATAGTTTATGTAAGATCTATCCTGAAGTTTACGTCTTTTGTCTGTCAAGGTGGCTGTTCTTGATTTATCTGTATATTACTAATTTTATAGCAATAAATATTGACCCGCTTGTATTCACTGCTAGTAATCTGGTAATTGCTGTACTTGTTACATTTCCATAAGTAATTTTTTATTACAAAATGTTAATTGATGTTGACTTACCGCATAGACGAGGTTGATTACCAACTTCTGGTGGTTGGTCTCTTCATTTCATGGACGGTTGAGGACCAACTTAAAATGAGAGATGGAATCCCTCGTTCATTCGTTCCTCGTTCAAATTTCGGGTATTTGCACCTTTTTTGGATCAATCATTTTTTGGATCATATGCACGCCAACGTCGCCAAAACCAATGAGAGGAAATGGAATATATCGATTGAACATTTTAACACGTCGATAATGTAGCCATAATATTTATGAGACTTCGACTTGTGTCAGGTTCCAAATTCCTCCAATATGAATTTGATGGATGGATGGATGGATCCTGGCACACCAGGATTGGAGGTTTATTGACAAGTTCCGGAGAATTGGAGTTGCAAATTAAGAAGCCAATATCATTATTGATTCACCATTATTTAGAGTGTGCGATTAAGACTAACGGTTTTACAAATAACCAGATACAGGGACAGGACATGTTTGTAATAATTATAGAATTGGCCCGGTTCCAGAGGTCTAGTAGTCAGAAGTAGTTAGAAAATTTGTTATATTTATATAAAACTAGCTGTATACCCTGCCCGCTTTGCCGGCCGTATGATTTTAAATGAAAAATTATTTTTATTTTTTGTAATGTTAAATTAAAATTAAAATGAAATCAAACATATTTTATTTATATAAAAATTGATTAATTTACTCCAATGCTCTTTGGTATAGAATATATTTTGTTGTTCCTTCAGGTGCCGTCACATATAATGATGACGGCTTTTCACAAGTGAGCGTCTACCATCTAATTGGCAAAGTCAGAAGCATGGATATTCCAAATTTAAACCACAAACTTCAAGTGACTGACCTTGTGATTTGTTAATGGTCATATCAAAAGCTAGACGAATGGGGCATTCTTTTAAAATTAAATGGCATATCTGACGGAATTATAATAGGAATGTTTGGGATTAAAACTTCTTCTCCTTTGTATTTGCCAGTTAATATGGTTGCTCCAATTAAATATGTCATTCATTTTTTAACAGCAAGTCGGCATTACAAAGTTTTGGTTGGTTAATATTTCGTATTAAAATGATAGTACACCAATTTTTAATTGAAGAATATGTGGTGGTACTCCAGACAAATCTAATAAATTTAAAAATTCTGTAGGATAGTTTACCACTTCGTTTTGATCTATACCACAATCAATTGGTCTGTATGAAAATGTTTCACCAACATTTTTATTTTGAATGGCAGTATATCATTAACGTCCTTGTTTTATGATGTCAATATTGGTCGATCACTTAACCAATTATGATTTGATTTTGTTGTACAATATTTGGGTATACGGTTTCAATTAATTTTTCTTTTTAGTCTTTTAAAATACAAAAGTTTTGTGGAAATGGAATTGAATCAGTTGCACAATCAATTGAAATTTTTCCATTTCCAATGTCTAATAATGATTTTGGAAATGTTATAGCCGATTCATCGTTTTGCAATTGATAACGCATATATATTGTTAAATTTAAATTTTTAAATGTTTCTCCAGAAATTATATGGTTTTAAACATTCGTTTAATTCACCAGCTGGAGTTGATCGGGTTATAACAGGTACCTATGTTAGTGTCTGTCTAAAATCACCTGATAATTATATTGTTGTACCATCAAATATCTGTTGGTTGTTGCATAAATCTTGTAACGTTTTATCTAATGCTTCTAATGATTTTTGATGTGCCATTGTGCATTCGTCCCAGTTTATTATTTTGCATTGTTGCAATAACTTTCCTGATGTTTTTGGTATGTTACATGTTGGTGTTTAAATTATTTGCATATTTAATGGGAGTTTAGTACTGAATGAGGTGTTCTATTGCCATCTAATAATGTTCCTGCTATTCCTGAAGAAGCAATTGCTATTGCTATGTATGTTGATTTGCGATCTTATCAATGTAATTAATAAATCGAAAAAAACTCCCATAGAACCTGCCACTTCCAGTGGCTCACGACCCATAGAACATATATATAAATTTTTATTACAGTTCATACAGTAGTTTTTGAGTTTATCGACCGAAAATGCTCCTACGGAACACTCACGCTGCAACTTCTGGTGGGTCATTTTCAGCTAAAAACCATTCTCATGACCCATACAACATACACCAATTTTTATCAACATTGGTACAGCAGTTCTTAATGTTACAAACACAGATGTCATTATTATATACATTTGATCGTCTTGTGAACGGCAAAATGACCGGTAACTTAATCAAAAATTACAAACCCAAATTTATTTGATTTTTTGATAGTTTGATGTTTTTTTTTGGATCTGGCATCTCCGCAGTCAAATTCAATAGGTTTTTAAAATTTGGAATCGGGGGTATTATTATGCAAACATAAAGTCATTACGTTATTTAAAGTGTTTTGGATTGACGGTTATAAATGTGAAACACAAATCCTAATGATTGATCTTTTTGTTTTCAATAAAAACTCAAAATTAGTTTCGAGTCGATAATCGTAAATCGTACTGAAGACTGCCGCATGAAAATTGTCTACGAGCCAACATAACATAGTTAAAAATGTGTGATATATGTACGAGTATAATGTAATTGTTGTTGTAATGCACTTGTTGTTGTACCACTGTTTTGCGATCACACATTTTTAACTTTGTTATTTTGCACCTAGCTCGTAGACAATTTTCATATGGTAGCCTTTATTCTGCTTATATAATTAGACCCTAGTATACATCTTGAATATATAGAAAAAAATATGAGCTTGAGGTGTAATTTTAACCAACAAACGATCAGATCTGCTTGTATAAAATTATGTATCGTGAATTACGAGATGTAAATTCAAGATAAACAAAATAAAATCAATTCCTCGTGAAAATTGTGATAAATGGGTTTATTATTGTAAATCACTACATCAACAACAACACAAAGTTTAATTTTCAATCTCATCATTTTTGTGTTTATCACCTCACCAACTATTGTTATAGGACATTCATACTACTCCAAATGTACACACATCTGAACAGAATTGCTACGTACATAATATATATGTATTCATATCTCATTAAAATACTTATCTTTTCATTCTCTATAAGTAGATAAAATACAAATACAATTTACTATGGTATTTATTAGCGATTGAAACAAACATCTCATTTTCATACACACCACTAAAAAATATTGTTAGTTTCACAGCTGTTCATCGATAACGCCCTTTTGCTTTTATCTTCCATATACATACATATGTACATAGCTATACATCGAAACAAGCCATAGAAACTAACTACATCTGTTGTATTCTGGTAAAACTAATTAGGAATAAAATCAACAAATGTTACGATTGGTTCTTTACTTTGCTTTCTTTTTTTTTACCAAAGAAATTTGGTTTTTTGCTAATTTTTCGGTTAATATTTACAATTTAGCAAATCGCCACCGTCAATCATCTCAGATTTTTTTTCTGCGTCTTTTGATATATCATAATCTAAGTTTTGTTGACTGATATCGTCGCAATGGTACCAAAACTTTTTCGATTTTTGCGAATATTGTTTACTTTGTAATGCCATAGCGGAAAAAATAGAAGGAAAAATGGAAAAAGCCACCGTCAATTTTCCTAAAAAACTTCAATTAAAATTTTAAGACATAAATATTGGCGATCGGTTGGTTAGTTTTTATGCTATGGTACCACGAAAAGTCGTGTTTTTGCAAAATACGTGAATCGGGGCCTTTTCCACCGTGCATAACAACAAAAATATCAGTGATATGCACAAACTACAAATTTGAAAGGGGTGATATCGGGTGATGCTGCCTCTCTTATACGGCATATTACTATAACACTGAAAATAATTATTCAGAAGCATGGGACAAATTATGTAGTCGTTACAATAAAAAATGACTCCAATTGTGGCATCGCTCACTCAAACATTTTTCGACCAAAAACCATGTGTGCAAACGAACGGCAAAGACTTACGGCGCATTACCGAAACAGCTGACGAGGTAATACGTGGACTTCGTGCACTAGGACCAGAAGCTGAAACTCGCGACCATTGGCTTATCCACATACTACATAGTAAAATCGACAGTGAGCCTAAACAATTGTGGGCAAACGAGTCAGTCGGTACTCGGTACGAATTTTTCTACGTTCACAAAGGACCTCGCACAAATCTTATGGAAATTGGGTCCCGGTCAAATTCGCTGAATTTTTGATATGTGATAGAGTTCATCATACTGTTCAATTGTCTCAATGGCCACAAAGCTCAAAAATGGATAGTTTGGCCGGTACAGAGCTTTAAAGCTCCGAGTATCCTCCACGGATTTATGTATATGCGCAGTGTGTATAGACTTTTGAAATAGCCTATTTCATTTTTTTTATTATCTAGGTTTATATTTTTGAGGTTACTGAATTCAGATCTGTTGTTAGATTTTCAAAATTGACAGTTAGCAGCTGTTAAATAGCTATCAATGTGCTATAATAAAGCCAAAAACTTGTTTTTTTATGTTTTATCTTTCTTTTTTTTTTACTTCGATAAGTTCAAAGATGATATCAAATCAATAACAATGACTATCGGCAGCTGTCATTTAGCTGTCAACAATCCTTTGTGAAAATTTGCCGAAATAGACTTCTGATATGCAATTTGTCGTCAGACGTGCCAAATTGTGTAATAAATGTGTTTTTTTTTTCGATCATTCGGATTATATTGAGTCATTTGGCACCCGATTTGACACCTGACAGCTGTCAAAATGCACTTTTGGCCACCAGCATCGTGATCAGCAATCTTCAAAACATCGGTACACGCACTAAAATCATATACTAATGTACCAGATTTCGAGTGGACGATTTTTTTTCCGAAAAAAGCAGTTTTTTCACTTTCAATTGTTTATAATTAAATAACAATAAACAATTACGTGAAAAAATCACTAGGACTAATTTCAGGAACCTCTTAGCGACATTAAATACCCATAGTCAACCATCCAAAGTCCGAATTGTAGTAGATACGGGGGGTAACAAGCAAAAAATCTAGCCAGTACAAATATGTACCGGTGCCCCGGAAAGGGTTAATGAGAAAGAAAGTGTAAATCTATTTTTCAATATGAACAAGTTAATAACATAATAAACCTACCTTTACCTATCTATTATTATTTGTGTGTGGCAACATTCGAGGATATTCTCGGCTCACAGCTGTCACCTATCAATCAACTAACTGTCAAAACCGAGTTGTGTAAACACAATTGACGGGCATAGCACATGTTTACGGATAACCAATAACCAAGTTTAATAAAAAGTATTATTCTAAGTCCCTAAAGCCGAATTATCCTAAGTCCCTTTAACGAAATTATTTTAAGTCCCTAAATCGAAATTCTTCTAAGTCCCGTTTCACCCCCCCCCCCCTCCTAAAACATTTTCACCCCCTCCTAAGTGGAGGCCTTCGCGAAGTACCCCCTCTTTATGAACATGTTCCATGTTAAAAGTTACTTTTTAAAAAAACTTTAAGTTGCTTAGATCACTGAGTTCAAAAGTGATGTCATAATCTTATATCATGTTTGATTCCTTATCCACAAAGTTAAGCACAAAAAATAAGTTACTTGCTCTATTATTGCATTTTGACAGTTAGTTGACGGCTTGTTGACAGCTGTAAGCTGATGACTACATAATTTTATATCATATTTATATTCACTTATCTAAAAAACTTGAAGTTATAAACAAAAAATAATGCTTTGACTTTATTACCGGACTTTAAAGAATTGTTGACAGCTAAGTGACAGCTGCCGATAGTCATTGTTATTGATTTGATATCATCTTTGAACTTATCGAAGTAAAAAAAAAGAAAGATGAAACATAAAAAAACAAGTTTTTGGCTTTATTATAGCGCATTGACAGCTATTTGACAGCTGCCAACTGTCAATTTTGAAAATCTAACAACAGATCTTAATTCAGCAACCTCAAAAATATAAACCTAGATAATAAAAAAAATGAAATAGGCTATTTCAAAAGTCTGTACACACTGCGCATATACATAAATCCGTGGAGGATACTCGGAGCTTTAAAGCTCTGTACCAGCCAAACTATCCATTTTCGAGCTTTGTGGCCATTGAGACAATTGAACAGTATGATGAACTCTATCACATATCAAAAATTCAGCGAATTTGACCGGGACCCAATTTCCATAAGATTTGTGCGGGGTCCTTTACTCGCATTTCTAAATAAGAGATGTGTTGCTCTGGAAATTTGCGGTGCAACATCTAAGAGGCATACCGCGAAACCAACCTTCAAAATCGTTTCTGTCTTCGAGTTCAAACAAGAATCTAGAATGCTTCGTTTGTAAATAGCAACATCCATTGCTCAGATGTCCGGTCTTTAAAAACCAAAATTTAGATGCGAGATTGAAATTAGTGGATCAAATGGATTCATGCCGAAACTGTTCGAAAAAGGGTCACACAACGAGAAAATGTTTTAACAAAACATCTTGCTTGAATTGCACTAAAACGTCACCAAACTTTGCTTCATCCAGGTGAAAGTGAACTACAATCAGAGCAGAAATCTGCATCCTCGAGTCATCATGTGTCAATTAATGATCCTTACGATAATAAATCAATACTTGATTCGTCTAAAGCTCAATCGACAAATGAAAATGACCATCCTCTGTTAAACCACCACATTCGTCCAATAAGCAACTAGATGCAACCAACGCTGTATTAATCGCTGTATTCATAGCCATTGAGGGTGGTTTTCGACGGTTCTTGTAAGACTAGCACGCAAACTTCACATTTACAAACGGATTTGTCAACAATCGTCATAAAATTTCGAAAACACGCAATCGCTATTGTAGCAGACATTGAAAAAATGTACCGACAAATTCTGATGAATTCTGACGATGCAAATTACCAGCTTATTTTGTGGCGCAGTCATCATCTCGAAAAACTAAAATTCCACCTTCGTAAATGGAAATCAAACTCACCAGAATTTACAAAAGTATTTTCACCCCAAGAGATTGAGAATATTAAAAAAATAATAGAGGATGTTGCATCGATCAAGACGTTAGCTATATTGTGGGATTCTGAAACTAACACTTTTTCTTTTAAGGTCCAGCAAGAAACCAATAATATACCATGGACCAAACGAAAAATTCTATCAATTGCCTCCAAAGTATATGATCTACTGGGTTGGCTTGCACCGATAATAATACTATTTAAAATATTGCTGCAGAAGATGTGGTTACTTAAAATTGAGTGGAATGTCTATTCTGCAATACCAGAACTTGAATCAATTCAAATTCCTCGGAGGTTAACGACATTCATCAAACCAACACGGATTCAACTCCACGCATTTTGTGATACACCCGAAGCCGCTTGCGGATGTGATATATTTACAAGCTGTCAATGAGAAGGATGAAGTGAGCATGAATATCGTATATGCAAAAAGTAAAGTTGCGCCATTGAAACAATTATCACTTCCCAGACTCAAATTATGTTGTGGAGCAGTACTTTTATGCAACTCAGTCAAATATTACATTAAGTCCCTAGCATACAACGACATAAAGGTTTTCGCTTGGACCGACTCGATGATAGTCTTGCACTGGCTATCTGATTTTCCTCGGAGATGGAAGTGCTTCGTAGGTAACCGAACATTCCGCGTAATAAATGGTACCATATTGAATCCAAGCATAATCCTGCTGAAGTCATCTTCAGAGGTTCAAAACCGAAGGCGTTAGTAAAATCACAAATCTGGTGGCATGGGCCTCATTGGCTAGTCAACAACGAACAAAATTGGCCAAAACCAACTAAGGAAAAAGAATCGATATCGTAACTTCAGAGGAAAGACAAAAATATACAAACGTATTAACATTAACCACCGATGTTGACGTCGTAGTTTTCAATTTAATAAATAAATTTTGAACTTGGTCAAACATTAAAAAAATCATGGTGTTCATACCGTAATGTCCAAAAATCTGCATTTATTCATGAACTCACTATTCTAAATATGAACCAACAACTCCCTGTAAGAAATCAACTGTCTTCCGGTCGATTAAGAAAATCATCATTGCTGTTTGCAGTAAAACATCCGGTTATAACGGGTGGGGCAAAAGTCCCGCTACCATTTTGATTGCGCGCCATCTTGGTTATGTAACGTTTAGCTCAGTTTCGCTTTAACCATTGTGTTGTGTAAACGCCCAAATTTTATAATGGATAATTATACGCCACAAGAACGAGCAGAAATAGTGACAATATTTATTGAAAATAATCGTTCCATTATTGCCACTCAGCGGAAATTTCGTCAAAGATATCCTAATCGTCCAGTGCCTCACAAAACTACAATTTATCGTTTACATGCGAATTTTTGGACAGTACGGTATACGACAGCAGACAGACCTAAAAAATGTGGCTCTGGTGCGCGATCGTGTTGCAGAGTCTCCAGAAACATCAATTCGGAGATGTGGTTCCCAGTTACACATTTTTGCACGCAGTTTAAGGCTAATTTTGAAAATGTTCCCGTAAAAATTCAATTAGTCCATAAATTGCTACCGAGAGATCATGATCAACGAGTTGAGTACAGTAATGCAATCCTAAGGCTGTCTGGTGAAATTGAAGATTTTTCGTCTCAATTGATAATGAGCGATGAAGCCCATTTTCTTCTCAGTGGCCACGTCAATAAACAGAACAGTCGGTTTTGGAGAACATACAATCCTCAATTAATTCATGAAACATCATTGCATCCACTAAAAACAACTGTATGTTGTAGTATTCATGCTGGAAACATTATTGGTGCCTATTTTTTTGAAAATGACCGAGGTGTTGAAGTTACTGTTACTGCTGAACGGTACCAAGACATGATTCGAAATTTTCTTGTGCCTGAAATGGAACAGCAAGGACTAGAGGACATGTGGTATTCAATGACGTTTTTCCACGAAGACTAATTTCGTGAAATGGCGATTTAGCATGGCCAGCCAGATCTTCGGATTTAACAGCACCAGACTTTTTCTGATAGGGTATTTTAAAATCAAAAGTTTATGTGAATAAGCTCCAAACGATTCAACATCTTAAAGACAATATTCGTCACGAAATTGAATAAATTCAGCCTGAGATGTTGCAGGATATCATGAAAAATGCCTTTAAAAGAGCCGGAAGATGCATAGCGAATCGCGGTCACCATTTAGCCGATATAATTTTCCAATCATAACGAAAAAAAAATGTAAAGGCCAATTAAACCTTTTGTGAAAACCAAACCTACTTATATTTTCTTTGAACAAAGTTGTAGGTAATCAAAATGGTAGCGGGACGTTTGCCCCACCCGTTATTACCAAAAAATAGCTTAGCATGCCAATTGATTATTCGTGAAGTTCATCTAGTCAAGTACGAAGTAAATATTGGTAACAAGGTATACAATTAAACGTTGTATAAAATATTGTGTCGTCTGTATCCGTTACCGTTGCCATAAACCTGAGCAGAAAATGGCTGATTTACCAGCAGAAAGGTGTACACAAAAACGTGTATTTTTTTAAGACCTTGGTGATCTTGGTTATTTGGAACTTCGTCCAAATGGGCTAGATAATGATTGGCCCAACTCAGAATCTGTTGCACCTGCCCCGAAGAGTGTAGATTTGGCAGCATATCTGTTGCTGTACCACCTGGGGTATTACACTCCGAATTTTTTGTCCTCATTTTTTGTTTTAGCCAATTTATACCTCTGACATTTGGCCCCCGGAAAGACTGTGCTACTGCCGAAGCAGGACCCGCCCTCGGGACGATGGCACGGTACCTTGGCATTTCCTAGGTATACACAGAGATAGCCGAAGTCCTCTAAGTACCCTAGACTGAGGGGCTACATTATTGACGCCATTTTCTTAAATGTCTACACATGTAGAATATTAATTAGCTACGCCGTGTAGATAATACGGCACAACACTGACACACAGTTTGATTAAGCAGGGTTGAGATCATGATCATACCACGAAGTTTCCAGACGGTATTGATTGTTTCTTTGGAGAAACAACAACAATTTAACCGGTGTTATTATTGTTTAACAAAATGTTAAGGCGCTTATTGCACATTATGCGATTTGTTCCTCTTATTTGCTGTATAATGTTTTTTTCTGTTTTAATTCGTACATCAAGCTCAAATTTTTGTTCGTAAGGCCTGTCCTTGAGCTAATGTGAGCTATATTTTCATTTTACAGCTTCCCGTTTTTGCTTCTAAAACTCATATAAAGTGTCTCTTGGTGTGGTTAAATTTCAGGATCAACACAATCTGTAAAGCTATATATTTAAAAGTTTGATTTTCACCTTGGAGATAAATAATTAGCTCGCATCGCTCCGTAAAAGAGTGAAGTGGTGGGCTATGTTTCAATAAAGTTTTAAATAAAAAAAATTAAATTAATCAGCACGGACGAGTGGCTTCAGCTAAACTGAGAGGCTGTGGTTTCAAAACATAGGTCACTTCGCTAAAAAAACATAGTTGAAGTGAACAACGGGCCACAGCCTCAGAGTATCTAATTAGTCGGTTTACACACAATTTTCAAACAAAATGGGGCAGAATGTACCTTTTCACTCAAAACTGACGTACGCATGTGTCAAATTATTTTCATTTTATACTACATGCAGCTTTATTGGCCTTTTAATCACCGCCTAGTTAGATGAGAGCGAAATATATTTGTTTATACGAGAAAAAGCCTCGTAAACTAAGCCTTGTAAACTAATTGAACATTTTACATAATATCCAGTCGTATATGAAGTTTATATTACATTAAAACTAGTTTTTTGACAAGTCGATCACCTTTCGCTCTAGTTCCAAAATATTCCGTCAGATGTCAGCCACTTTGCGTTAAAAGGCAAATAGTACAGCTTTCAAAACGGATAGAAAAAGAAAATTTAAAATTTTTTTATTAGGTATTGACCCAGTATGCCATTTTTCAAATGGCCCGTTTCACACTCTACTTCTTTGAAGTACTACTTCTTAATTCAACATAAGTCGTTATATATTTTTTATTGCTACTTTAAAACCTTATTTTATATTTAGACTGTGTCCGAATTGTGTGATAAATATTTTTTAGTACTAATGTTGTGAAAATACCGATCACACCCGAATTATCACAGCCCTTAGGCATACCAATTTTTGACAGATAACTGATAATCTAATCGGATGCAAAATATCGATTGCATTTCTTTAGGTATTGATTATGATTAGAACATGTTTAATATGCAAAAGAATTGTTATTGTCAGTTAAACTTAATCTTAATCTTATAATGATTAAAATCAACAGTTTCAAATTAAAATTAAAACAGAGGGACGGGAACATATTATCAAAAAAATTATTATAGAATTCTGGCAGAAAATTTAAATAAAATAACGAAGGGGAAATTTTTCACGTTATTTTCAAATATTTGTACTTCAAAATATTTATCACTTAATTCGGACACAGTCTTAGACACAAAATTGTTTTGTATTGTTTTTTCTGCTCTCTCGAAAATAAAATTTAAATGAAAATCTACATGTAGAAAATGGCCTTGAATTTTTTTTATTTCATTTTGGTTGAAAAATGAGTCGCAATTGAAACCGGTTTTAGGTAAACGGGAAAAGAGATGAAGATGAAGCAACTTCAAAGAAGTGGAGTGTAGAACGGGCCAATCTGTGATACCGGTTTTAATCGCAACTCATTTTACACAAATATACATAAATGAAAAACAAAAAAATTTAAGGCCATTTTTGAGATATAGATTTTATTTTGGAGAGAGCAGAATAAAACAATAAAAACAAAAATTTGTGTTTAAATATAAAATAAGGTTTTAAATTAGCAATAAAAATTCTATTACGACTTATTTTGAAGCGTGAAGCAGTGCTTCATTTGACATCCCGTGTGGAACGGCTCAATATGTGGAAAAAATAGCTCCAATTCCACACTAAATTCCGTACTGCAAATTATCTGACACACGAACCCTGATTTTGAGTAAAAATAATTTTCTTTCCCTTTCTGATTTACAAATTTTTTGTTGTTTTATTTGATTTGTTTTGTATCTTCAGTTTCGTGTGACATGTCATGTCGACGTATGAACATGCTTGTACGCAGTTACGTGTTTTTTTATTTTATAAAAATTTGTGTTTGTTTTATTTTCGAAATGTTTGTTGCAGCCTGGCTACTGCCAACCTGCAGATTTCACTTAAGCGCATGCAGAGGCCTCCACGGTGATATTTTGCCGGCTACGTTCTCAGAGAGAAGTGCTAGGGTCGTGGGGTTTGAGGCATGCATGGCTCCTGGCCTACACCGTGATAATACAGATATTTATAAAAATGGGGAACGCAAATAATAATAATAATACCCGAATGTTCCGCCGAAATTCGTCGGCCGGAACCTGAGGAACGAACAACGAACTAATCATAAGAGAGAGAAAGAGGTGCCCTGGTGCGCGCATCCATTCGAATTCAAACAGGGTTAAACCCTGGTTACGAAATTGGATGCGGGCACCAAGGGACCGCAATCAACCCTACTCCGACACAGAGGGAGTCTCCGCTCCCATCACACCATATCCGACAAAAAATTTAATAATTCATTTTATTTAAAAAAAAAAAAACAAATACAAACGAAGAGACAACTTCCCCCTCCACCCGCACCACGAAAAGAGAGAACGAGAGAGAAAGAGACCAATGTGCATCAAGCGCGCACCCGCTGTGCGGCGCTCGATTACAAAATTTAAATTTGAAATTTAAAATAAAATTTAAATATATATATATAAATAATATCAAAAAAAATTTAAGAAAATTAAAAAAAATAAGAAAAAAATTAATGTAAAGCAAATTAGAAATAAAAATCGTACCTTAACACTATATATGATACATAAAAAATCACCGTTGCGGCCTTGGTGCCGTTACCGTGTTTCCCCGATACCAAAAATACGAGATGCCGGTTGGCCACCCGTACCGTTGCGACCTTGTGTGGTCGGGCGTTGCGGGGCCTTTCCCCGATACCAAATACCAAAAACAATAGCCAGTTGGCTACCGAAAACTGAATCCAACTTGGCGACACGTCCGCCGTTATAATATTTTATAAATCCCGAAATTGTGCGTCGAGCCTCAACTGGCCGCCTGCAGAAATTTGCAGCACTCGTGGAATATGCGTCACCCGTTGAACAGTTAAAAAAAAATGCGGTACCCGATCCACTTTATGGGGCCCGTTGTACTGGCCTCAACTGGCCACCCGTTAATAATGTTGTACACGTTAATTAATGTTGGACCCGTAGAAAATTAAAATGCGACCTCCGTCGATAAGACGCCTCCATAAAAATTAGGCCACTCACAAAAGCACAACCACATCCAAATGTTTGGTTTTATGATTTTGTTTGTTTTAGAATACACTTTTCCCAACTCTTTTATACGCCATCAAGAAATTAGTAAACATCGATTTTCTTATGACCGGATTAGTTACAAAAAAAAAACTGAACTTAATTCACCAAAAAAATAATTTTTATTTTTCCTTTTTTTTATTTTAAATTTTAGCAAATACAAAATGCATAAAATTCCAAAAATGATCGCGACCTTTTTTTTTTACATTCAAAACTAAACTGCATATGTTTTTTAATGAAAATCAAAAACTGAACTTTTTATGTCAAAAAACCAAAACTCGAATCAAACAACAACAAAAAATTCTCGCACCGCACAAACGACGCGCAAAACATTCCAGAAAAATGTCTTTCTTCTCTGTTTCTCGTTTACATCAATTCGCATTGATGTAAACGAGAGGCATATAAGAAAAACATTCTTATGGAATGTTTTGCTGTACACACGCTCGATACACATTGTCCTCCCTTTCTCCCATTTTCGTTCAATACCAACCGAACAAACAAAAACATACAAGAATCCATCTACCATGGACCGCGTTCAGACATCCAAAAACACGGACGCAAGAAACCGGGCGTAAAATAGAAACACGAAAATCTAAAAATGGGGAGGTCATGCGTAAAACGAATATTAGGTCTTGTTACAGACAACACAGTCGTAACATGTTGTGTTTATTTAAAATGTGTTATATAATTTTTATTTGGTCGGAGGCGTTGCTCTATGCTTTACCTTCCCTGAAAAATGTCAGCTGGAATCTGTTAGTATTTCTAGATTCGGCGGCACACCATCTAGTGTCCAATTTCATAATTTTCTTTTTTCCAAATTCCAATTGAAAAAACAATAAATTTACCAGTATAGTTTTTTAATGTAGCACAAGTTTCATTATCAGTTTTAATTTGTGAAAACAATCGATCGGTCGGTCATTCGTCATTCCAAGTTGGCCCAAACTCTAATCTAAAAATAATTATATGGCGTTACTGAAATATACAAACATTGATTAAACGCAAGTGTCAGCCCAAATATTTTTAACAATACACAATTTTCTAAATATCAACCCATAATTTTTATGTCGGCCCAAAATTAAGTCTGTCGTGATACTATCAAATAATTATGATAGATAAATATTATTTTCAACCCAAAAAGTACAATTGAACGAAATGTGTATTTAATTTTAATTCCAATTTGGATTAATTTGAGTATGGTCCCTGACTATAAACGGCATTTATATTAACGGATACATCAGCTCTGAAGAGCCTTTTGGTCTGAAAGTAATATTTTATCTATCATGACGGTTTGATAGTATCACGACAGTTTTACTTTTGGGTTGTCATTAAACTATAGCAGTTTTCTTCAAAAGGGTATCTGTTAAGCCTGAGGATAGAATCGGTTTGACCACCATAATCGCCTAAATTGGGGTTTCTTGAGTATTCTAAAAACCTCGTGAAGTAGACTAAGGCAAGCTGCATGTTGTATTTCTCAGAAATATGCCCTAAAGCGTTTCCCGAATTATTATTGTTTAAAATACATAACACACCACCATATATCTCATCCAAACTCCTTAACCTTGGCTACGTTTATTCAATATGGATAACACAAATAATACATTGTTAAAATTTCACCACGCAAACATAAACACATGATTCAAATTACATAAATATAAAATATTTAATTCGTCATTAAGCATTTATGATGCCCGCAACAATAACAAAACAACAGAAACAAAAGAACAACAAACAAATTGTTAACGTTTTCATCTCTCCAGACTCTCGAATGTCATAGATTATAACCTTTTGCTGTTTCATACCCCCTCCCCCACAAAAAAGTTAGCTTGGTGTGGGACAACGATATATAACAACAACCCACTTTGTTTATAAATTGTTTTGTTGTAGATGTTGTTGTTATTGCTATACTTTGATTTTTCTTTTTTTTTTTTTTGCTGTACACAAAAATTTTCCTTATTTTTCCGTTAATTTTCAGTTACAGTATTTTTTATTTTGTTTATTATGTCACACAGTTATTTTTCCTTTATCGAGGTTTTCCAAAAAAGTTTTTCATTGCTCTCAACATACAAACAATTTTTTTGTATGTTGTTGTTGTTTGTATGTGTTTAACGGTATGGTTGTATCGTCGTGTGTGTGTGTTTTTTTTTGCTTATTTTGCATGATGACATCCAAAACATGAAAATCCAATTATTTCGGTCAAGGTAAGTTGTGTTGTAAATGTTATTTAGTTGTGTGTACCATACACATATTAGGTTGGTAGGTTGGTAAAAGTACATTCAACTTTATAGCGTATAGGTGGTTATGTGGGTTTAATCAACCGTTCTGGAGATATAACTTGTCTCAAATACCAAAAATATATTTTGCCACAAAGGAAATGCTTGTGTTTTATAAATTAAAGGTAGATGAGAAAAGAATTCCATTCATCAACTGAATAACAACGACAACAACAAAACAACGGTATGAAACAGAAGAAAATGTTTCTGTTAATAGCTGGAGGACAAACATTTTCGAATTTCCTTTAATTCAATGTTGTATTCATGCACTCGGTACGTTGTTGTCATTACGGTGTGCAGAGTTTCCGGAAAATATAGAGCAGCGCTCCGATAATCAACGTTTGGAAAATCTTCTCATTATTTTCCTCTCATCCTTCACCAAAAATTAAATAAAAACTTTAAGGTGATCGATGAATTAAACAAATCGCTAATTAGGAAGCCCTACAAGAAAACAATCCCAGCAACAAATCTCGCACACACACACCCAAAATACTTGTGTTAAATTCCTCTTCGTTTTCGTTTTGATTTTCATATTTTAGGAATTTTCCCAACAATTTACAAACAAAACCGTTTTTTTTTTTTTTTGTTTTAATATTTTAAGAAAAAGCAAAAGAGTTGGAATTAACCATAAAAGGAAATTTCGTTTGTTCTATTTCATAATACTCGTGTTCAAGGGATGGGGGAAAATGGAAAATCTTTTTTGTTCTGTTATTCGTATTTTTCATAAAATCCAGGTCATGAAATGTTAACTAAAATTTCACTTTTGTTTCAAAATAATCGCGCGCGGTTTATTATGCAAACCACATACGACATTATCTACCACCCTCGTGTACATCAAAACTATTTCCACTTTATACAGAGGTGACATAATACGAAATCCGCCTCAGTACTTGTCACATATAACGATGACATATAAAACTGAAATGAAATGAAGTGATAACAATAACTGTAAAAATGCAGAAAAACAAATGAAAATCATTTTATTATCTAGGTAATTTAATGAAATTGTGTGTGTGTGTGTGTGGAGGATGGAGGGTGGAAACATGTGAGATACGGCACGTTATTTTCCCGACAAATTTGTATTGGCAAATTGTCTGAAAATCGCTTATAAACATTTGGAAACAACTATCATACTATATGTTATACTAGTAGTAATGTAATCGAAAAAAAAATTCAGTGATGGTCAAATGATAGTCCGCGAGTCTGCCCCCAAATGTTTCTAAATTTTGCAGTATCGTGGTAAAATGAGTATGTCCATGTGGGATATCTGTATCGAAAAATAAATTGGGCCCTCGTTTTAGAAAAATTGCCCAGCGCTGGTTTATCCTTTATCTACATAAAAGGTACAAAAAATGTACGAGTTACGGAGTAATGAACATCCATTACAGATCAATGGATTTACATTATTTTTGGGTTTACCTTTGTTTATATTTCAGAATTTTTGTAAGCACATACGAGTATGTTAAAAACTACTGTAGAAATCTAAATGATGAAGGAGAATTGAGTATTTTTTGTCGTTTGCGGAAATGGAATTTTTCTAACTGTAGTTGAATTAGTGTTTTTGCTTTGTGTATATATATATATATGCATAAAAGCTAACCAACGATTACTCAATTTTTTGTTACAGTTGAATGTCATGAATAACCGTTACAGAAAAACTGTTCTACTACGATCCTTCTCTTACAATATTTCGAAAGAATACTTGTAAATTTAAACACTGAAAGCTGTTTTGTATCGACATATTCATTATTCTGAGGACAATCCCGAACAAACCAAAGATGATATCCGCGATTGTCTGGAAATCGTCAAAATTAAACATTCCCAACTTCTCACGGAACAGTTGTGGTTCAAAACTAAAAACTTAAGTTTTATTTTAACACTGGAGCCACTAATAACCATGTACATGATATCTGGGCTGGTTGACACATTTAGAGTAAATCAATAAACCTTTTGAAAATCTATGTAAACCAAAAAATAATAGGTTTTACGTGCGCGAGAAAAACCGAGAGAGGGTAGAAAAACCCCTTTTAAAAATACATCAATATCCTTTTAAATACGACGGGAAAAATAATTTTGGGGGCTAGTACAAAAAAAAGTTATGAGTGTGAAGTTTTTCACAATTAACAAATATAAATAATTCCTATAAGAAATTTTGAGTGAAATAAAAAAAACTCAGGAAAACCAAAAGTAAAATATTAAAATGTAAGAATACGTAATTCGATGTAAACAATTATTGGATGATTGCTTAAGGCTTAACCTTTCAAATAGACCAGGTTTGATTTTCAAACGGATTGGTCGCGATAGATATTTTTGAGCAAAACTCGATCATGGAATTCATTGAGTGGCACACGTTGAATGACCAATAACAGGACATCGTAGAGTTTGTACCAAAATTTCATTATACACTGATGACACCTATAGACTTAACCTTTCAAATGGCATCAGTGACATTAAAAAACGGATCGACGTTGGAAAATTTTTGAGTAGGATTTATTCAGTGCACTCATGGAGTCTAAGTAGAATACGTTTAATGGCCAATAACAAGACATCGCAGAGTTTCTATATACGGTTGATTGCTTTAGACTTAACCTTTCAAATGCGACATTGCTGACTTTCCAAACCAATTGAAAGCGCAGGATTTTTTTCAGTAAAACTTATTCATAGAGTTTAATCGGCCAATAACAGAACATCGCAAGATTTGTACCAATATGCCATTTTTATCAGATAATTCTTATATAAGCTTAACATTTCTTCTTCGAATATAGAACTGATTTTTTGAAGAATTGGTTACGATAGATTTTTTGAGCCTATCTCATTTATCGACTTCGTTGAATTTCAATCTCTCTCTAGCTTTCACATCTCGTGAAAACCATGCTGATATAGTCGCCAATTATCCGGCAGCTCGTCTTGGTCAACAGAAACGATAATATCGTACAGATTTGATGTAAGATTTGTGCTTGTGAATATAATATAATGACTTACATATAATCACTTATAAGTGGGTTATTTGACAAAGGCCTCTTCTTATGGTGAAGCAATCTTTTTTGACGTGGGTCACTTCGTCATTGCGATTTAGTAAATTTTGGAAGAAGGTTTGCCATACTGATAGAACATCGTCTTTGAACACTGTACTTCTTGGGTGGAAGTAATTAGCGAGATTTCTGGCATTAGCAAAACTCTTGAATTTCCTTTTTCCACTTGAAAGCTGATGTTTCGGTGCCTGATCTCATAATCTTCACGCTTCTTTTGCCGGAGATATTGCCGTAGCTTTCCTGGTACGTAACTTTGGCGATACCTGACTGGTTAGCTAGCCACTATTCGTAGGTGTTAAGAGAAGGTTATTCGCTAATTGCAGTACATCAGTGTACAATTCCATTATCTGCACGTTGCAAGCGCTGTGTTAACCTGCACAATTAAATTGATGATGGGCCGGCGCTGAGTCTACGCTCCAACAGAGGGTAATAGTTGTTTTTATTAAGATCAGTCTCTATTTGGATGAAGGTATGGTCTTTGATATTAGGATTGAAGGTAAAAATGATCGAACCGTATGCCCGTACATATAATTATGCCGAAAATTTATGGGTTAAAAAAACACCTACTTGCTTACCACTGACCCTCAATCCTTCCGGAACCACCATTAGACATTACTCTGGGAAATTGTGTTTGCAGCATTCCACTTCATTATTGGTTTCTTCTTTTCTGCAACTTCATAACCCGATGATAATATCTGTCGTCTCGTATTTGACTTGCTTCTTCGAATCACGGGCATATGAAAAACACATGTACCGCATTCCTCGGAACACCCTTGCGTTAAAACGCGAGAGTTGCGTTAAATAAAAATTTATTTACTATTTTGCCAGTTAAACCACGCATCTATTGAAGGTATTAGGCGACATGTCCATGTTTCGGATTTTATAAGACTAAGATTCTCACTAACTGTTGTCGCAATCACTTGAGCTCTATTGTGGTATACTTTGTGCTGGAAATAAGGTGGAAACAATCCTAGACATTATAATTTAACATGTTCGAGGCGTCAAATGTGTAATTTTAAGTCTCGACATTACTATCGGATGGATCTTGATCAACTTCATTAGCTTCAAATCGAATCGAAACCTCTTGGATTGATGCTGGAGGGTGCCACATATCAATCTGCTTTTAGCTCGCTGCAATAATCGCTGCAATAATCGGTTATGTATCACTCTTCTAGGCATTGCTGCATCGCAGGCTCTAGTCACACATTCTATAAGTTGACGTGCTTTGTTCTCTGCTACACTCTCCAGGTATATGCTTCTTCGTCAACATTTTTAGCATTCCACCCAAGAAGTTCTATTGATTTTTTAGCATAGGCTTGAGTTTTCGTAACTCAAAAAGTACTGCTTGATGATCGCTGTGGGTCCACATGACTCTAACTTGCTTCCATCTCTAATAAGGTTGCTACTGACGAAAGTTACGTCAATTATCGAATTCGCCTCGCCCTTGCAGAACTTCACTTGGAGAATTTCCATTATTGCTTAACACCATAACGAGAGGATGCTGCCTAGAAGAGCATGTAATCGGCTCTTGGTATTCGTACTGGGGGGTTGAAAAGGGCCAGTTGAAGCATGACCAAATCACCGCTTTGCCGGTTGAATTCGTAACTCAGGTGTCGTTCTCAATATGGTTGGCCATATGGTTTCTATCCGTTTTCTTTACATACCTCGAGTATGTCCTTAATATCGATGAGAACCTCATCCTCTCTCGCTTTGGGTTTTACCTGGGCTTGATGTCCTAGAGTTTTTGTTAAACATTGCAAATTGGTGTATTTTATAAATTTGAGGAATTCCTAGTGTTTCGAACCTAAGCTTGAGTTCGAGCTTCGCTTCTTTATTCGGATTATCTAGGTTTACTGTCTCTTTTGATGGATGTTGCTCCTGAGTAGCTGTTATATTCATTACCTCTCATGGTGCACGTTCAAATTGTTTTTAATGAACTCAGAAAGCTCATCAATTTGCTTTCACAAATGCTCCCTATGTGTCATGACACGCGTCACAATCCGTTAATGAATTTGCGAAAAATTACTGCGAGGTTTTAAGCGCTGATTTGTTTAGGGAGTTCCTCGCGTTTTGTTACTCCTTTTTTGCGGATCAAAAGCACTATTTCCAACTACTGCTCTTGCAGTTATATCTGCCAAGGGCATGACTACAGGAGCATTGTGGTCGTTTAATGTCGATGATAAGGTGCCCTCGCGCTCATTCCCTAAGCCCGCTGGAACTGGGGACTGGGGCCTCTGCACCATGAATTTATCATTATTCCATCCAAACATCATTGGTTTATTTATCGGGTTTCCTTAACCTTCAATTTTAATACCACTTGTATTTTATTTCCCACCTACCTTATGGAGAATCGGTGAGGGCCTTGCACAACCTGCTATTTGGAGACACGCCCGTTGATAGAGAAAGCAACTCCACATCTCAGTCACAATAATAAAAATAAGCACTGGTATCGAATCAGCTAGTTGAATCTATGGTAGTTTACACGAAACGCTAATAGGAGTGTAGACCGATCCGAAGCCTTGGTGTCACCGTAGGAGGACGAATTGGATACAAGTACAGGAGTTTAAACAATCAATTCGGAGCATTTGTTGCAATGTTGTTCCGATGTGTCGTCTCGGCAGCAGAAAAGGCGATGGTACGAACGAGTACGTTATGTTTAAGAGGAGTGGAAAAATTCACCGGTCTCAACAAGGAACACGCCATGCAAGAAAATTGAGCGAGCGGTTTCACTAACGTTGCTATCAAGATTAAGCTCCGAGAGAAATACTAATTTCAGCAAATTAGTATTACTAGTAAGCCTAGGAGCGAGATTGATGGAGCTCTTATGTCATAGACACACTGTTGGTTTCGTAATTATGATTAACTCGAAATCATGATTTCGTACTAGTGTGTCATGTTTAACCATAGTTTTAAACTAAATTTGAAGTCAGTTTCGTAATGAGATAGTTTTTCTCATTTTGATGCATTTTAGTACTCACAACGCCGAATGCATCAAAAACGGAGATTCCGGACACTAATAGTTTACCAAGCAAATTTAGTTTCCTTTGAGTTTTCTATTTGTCATTGAGATATTTGGTTTTCGGGATCAAATTTTTTTCTGTTCTGTCAATATAAAAGTCATTTCTGACAATTTAAAAGTCAATTAAATGTCAATTTTGACATTTTTGTCAATGCCTACTACATTGCTTTTTAAAACTAAACGAGAAGACAAAAGAAATTGTAGTGTGTCTTGAGTTCTCATTTAAGAAATCATAATCACGAAATTATAGTTATGAAACCAGTAGTCTGTCTATGGCATTAGAGTTTCTTAAACCTAGATAGCATACATGGTTAACTTAAAAAGCTGGTTAGTACAAAATCTGGCCATAATCATCCTATCAAATTCCTAAAACGTCACAGGAATCATTTACGGAAAACGTTCAACGCCAGGTAAAATTGAGCTCAAGCGCCTTAGAAAAAATTCAAAATACAGTAAAACCTCGATTTAACGGACTAATTCGGGGGACTCCGTTAAATTCGAATGTCCGTTAAATCCGAATGATTTTAAATTTAATCAACTATAGATTTTGCACTTGCCCTGGAATATGTCCACCTAGGACAGAACTCGTTTATCTCTTAACCGGTTAAGAAGGGATTTTGTTTGCTGGATGGAAATGAGATTCATAAACAGGTTTTGGAAGTTCTGGAATATGGCCATCTGGGAAGGAGCTCTGGAATTTCTTAACTGATTATGTTGGGATTGGGTGTGTTGGATGGAAATAGGATTCTTAAATTATTATTGAATGAATTTCTGGAATATAGCCACCTGGGATTCTTAAATGATCATGGGATTCTTAAATGATTTTTAAAAGAAGATCTGGAATTAGGCCACCTGGAACGGAACTCGATCAATTCTTAGTCGATTGTGATAGGATTTTGTTTGTTGGATGAAACAGAGATTCATAAACAATTTTTGGAATAAGTTCTGGAATATGGCCACCTGGGACGAAGCTCGATCAATTCTTAACCGATTACGATGGGATTGGGTATGTTTAATGGAAATAGGATTCCTTATCGATTTTGGGAGGAAATTCTGGAATATGGCCATCTGGGATGGTACTCGGTCAATTCTTAACTGATTATGATGGGATTGGGTGTGTTCGATTGAAATGGAATTATTAAATTATTTTCGGGATTATTAAATGAAAATCGATAAGGAA
Organism: Nephrotoma flavescens; assembly: GCA_932526605.1. Lineage (NCBI taxonomy): Eukaryota > Metazoa > Arthropoda > Insecta > Diptera > Tipulidae > Nephrotoma > Nephrotoma flavescens. The sequence goes on along the minus strand of OW052222.1, from coordinate 213,686,594 downwards.
TCCTATTTCCATCCAAAATACCCAATCCCATCATAATCGGTTAAGAATTGATCGAGTTCCGTGCCAGATGGCCATATTCCAGAATTTCCTCCCAAAATCGTTTAAGAATCTTATTTCCATCCAACATACAAAATCCCATCGTAATCAGTTACGAATTGATCGAGTTCCGTCCCAGATGAGCATATTCCAGAATTTCTTCCAAAAATCTGTTAAGAATCCCATTTCCATCCAACATATCCAATCCCACCATAATCGTTTGCCGAAAATTGTAAAATAAAAAAACTGTCCGTTAAATCGAGCCTGTGTTAAATCGGGGTCCGTTAAATCGAGGGTTTACTGTAGTACGATGATACTTATTACGGACACCGAAAAAATCGCCGCCACTTGTTCAAACAAAATGGATCGTAGGGAGAGGAGAGGCAGCAAACGGAAGCTGAAAGAACAGTTCACAAAGGAGACGTCGATTACTTAGGAAGTGAGCTTCATTGGCCGATCTGCTGCTGAATATACCCGACCTTGAACCGCCTTTGATAGAATACATACAAGCTAATTTTTAAATGGAGATCTGTCACTGGAGTTTCAAATTCCGAAATAAGCTTGAAACTGCAATTTGCAAAATGCTGCATCTGTCCTTAATCACTTAGGTATGCCTAGCAAGGAACACAGACTGCAGTGATTAGTCTCCCATTTAGCGTGTCTGGAGAAATAGTCGAAGTAGGGAAAATAAGAATCGGTTCGGTTTCTTGCTGGATTCGGAAGAAAATAGAAACGTGCGGAAGCGTAAGAGATGAAGAAGCAAAATTCATGTAGTAATGCTCGCCCTAGTATCAATTGAAATTGAGGAATACCGATCTTTCTTTACCTCCTACTGAATCACGCACATAGTTCAAACCGATAGCACATTTATGAGCATTTCAAGATTTGCAAGCAGTGACCTGTATACACAAATCGATCACAGGACTGTTTTATGTAACCGGAAATAGATTTTATTATCAACCCATGAACTATGTTACAAATAGAAAGCCGTAGAGAGTCCATGTTTAGTTGCACGCCGAGATCTCGGAGCGGAAATGCCTCAAGACTCCATTTCTCAGTACCAACGAGCCACACAATTTGAAACCCTGCTCTGCGGCAACAGTATTGTGGAAGCTAGTTCGTAACATAAGCGTACCATTAAACTAGGTAACGGAAGTGTTTTCGACCATACCTATCGATCGTGAACCATCTGTTTCCGTAACAATCTAAAAGTGTGCTGGAAATACTCAAGGACGAGAGAATGATATTCCACCAGTAATTCCAGAAAATATTCTGAAGGCATATCCTAAAGTAGAAAACAATAAAGCTTCGGGCCCAGATAATGTTCCAAACATAATATTAAAATCGGCAGCTCTAAGGTATCCAGATTTCATTAAAAGCAACTGGGTGCTTAGTAGACGAAATCTTTCCTACTAAACAGAAGGAACAGGGGCTACATAGCATTGTTGCTGCCTGTTAGATACTGCCGGCAAGATCTTGGATAGAATAGTATGTGACCGGTTACATACAGAATGCACTCAACACGTTTAATTCACTTATGCGAATCGAGGTACCGAAATACCTATTGAGAATTGTTGTGAGCTACTTCAAGCAGAGGATGGAATTAAAACTTACAAGGTAAGTGATGCAGTTTCTCAGGCATCTGCGTGACCTACGCTCTGAAACGTGATGTACGATGATGTGCTGCATCTCCCTACCAAGTAAAACATGGATGGTCAAATTTGAGGATAACATCGAGGTTGTCGTTGTTGTAAAACATAAAGAGAAAATAGTGGAATATTTAGCATGAATGACCAGGCTAATTCAACTCACTAATGAAGGAAGCGTTCAGGAAAAGAATGGTCGTAGTTCAGAGACGATGTACCTGCATAAAGGAGGAGAAGATTGCTCACTAGTTACTGAAGAGAGAAGGACCATTGGCATTTTGTTGCACCTGCTAATGCCTAAAAACACCAAGGAGTTTGTGCTGGAGCCTGCAGATGAACGGAACGCCATGAGCAAAGCTGTATCACGTATTATGGCAGAATTTAGGTGATTTATAGCAGATAGCCTAGGTTGAGCCTGCTTCGTGACGTAATTTCTAACGGCAGTTCCACTGAGCCAAAAGGCAGCTTCTGCCGGTGATCGGGTTTGGTCGGTAAGAATCCATCTCTCTCACATTTTGATAGTGTGGAGCCTATTGAATGTTCCTTCCTCCGGTAAAAAAAACATATACTCACACACGGCCACACAAAATTACAGAATTTAGCGCCATTTTTTTGTGTCGGTAATACAGGTTTTTTTGCAACTGTCATTTGTGAACGTTGAGGTTTAGTCCACCAATTAAGACTTTCACGAAACACATTACAGCGAATTTTGAACGCATTTCGAACTTGATGGCTATGTCAACAAATAGAATCATGTTTGAGTAATTTTTAAGGACAATTAAATTAAATTTAATTAATTGAAATAATTAAATAATAAAATTAAGTTAATTGGAAGAATTAAACCTTAATAACTAAGTTAATTGAAACAAATCAATTAGAATTTTTGCGAAATGCTGCAAATATTATTAAACTATAATAACATAATAAAATTTTGTATATGGAATTTTTTTTTCTATAACAAATAAATTTTGAAATTTTCTCAATTGGAATTTTGGATTTTGATTTTTATGTTATGGTATTTTGCAAAATAGAATTTTATATTTTTGTTAATTGAAATTTTGGAAATTTAGGTCAGTTGGGATTTTTTTTTTGGATAACCGACCCGTTCTTATAAAAACAATTCCTAAAAATAAAATTGCAAAAAAACAAATTTCCTATATAAAATGCCAAATTTCAAAATTCCTATAAACAAAATTCCAAAAAAATTCCAGTTTGTGGCCATGAAAATATGAAAGACGCGCGCCTTTCATATTTCCAGGGTTGGGTACGATTTGCCAAATCCAAAATTCCAAAAATGAAATTCCAAAATCAAAATTCCAAAAAACAAAATTCCAGCAACAATAAAAACAATTTCTAAAAATAAAATTCCAAAAAAACCAAATTCCTATACAAAATGGCAATTTTCAAAATTCCAATATACAAAATTCCAAAAAATACCATTTTATGCCATAAATTTATTTTTTTATGCCTTTATCACGGCATGGCATTTTTCTGGAATTTTGTATACTGAAATTTTGAAATTTGGCATTTTGTATAGGAATTTTGTTTTTTTGGAATTTTATTTTTAGGAATTGTTTTTATTGGAATTTTTGTTTCTGTTTTTTGTTTTTGAGAATTTTGATTTTATAATTCCGTTATTGGAGTTTCGGATTTGACAAATCGTACCCAACCCGCGTTAATCAATATGGTAAACGGGAACAGGCCGGATATCAAAAAAAAAAAAAAAAGTCCAATTGGCCAAGATTTCCGAAACCCTAATTAACAAAAATATGAAATTCCATTTTGCAAAATACCATAACATAAAAATCAAAATTCAAAATTCCAATTGAGAAAATTCCAAAATTTATTTCTTTTAGAAAAAAAATTCCATATACAAAATTCTATTATGCCATTATAGTTTAATAATATTTGCAGCATTTCGCAAAAATTCTGATTTGTTTCAATTAACTTAATTATTAAGGTAATTCTTCCAATTAACTTAATTTTATTATTTAATTATTTCAATTAATTAAATTTAATTTAATTATTCTTAAAAATTACTCAAACATGATCCTGTTTGTTGCCATAGCCATCAAGTTCGAAATGCGTTCAAAATTCGCTGTAATGTGTTTCGTGGAAGTCTCAATTGCTGAGAACGATGGCGAACCGAGGTGTAAGGATTCTCGTCGACACTCTCACTAACTGCTACAATATTTTCATTAGACCGAGCTGTACGAACACGGACAAATCTCTTCTGGGTTTCAACTGACTCAATCACCTCAAATTTTTTGATTAATTGGACCACTTTACGGCGAGAAGGTGCGTTATGGCAACCGAAAAATGTACGCCGTTTTCAAACCGTCTCCGCAATAATCTTATCATTTCAATAGTGGATTTTTACAATTTCTATGCGTTGTGCATCCACGTAATTCTCGATGACTAAACTTCAACGTTCACAAATGACAGCTGCAAAAAACCTGTATTACCGACACAAAAAAATGGCGCTTAATTCTGAAATTTAGTGTGGCCGTGTGTATATGTTTTTTAGCGGAGGAAGGGTGAGAGAGACAGATTTTTAGCGACCAAACCACATCACTGGCAGAAGCTGCCTTTCGGCTCAGTGGAACTGTCGTTAGGAATTACGTCACGAAGCAGGCTCAACCTTGGCTATTTGCCATAAATCACCTCAATTCTGCCAAAATACGTGATACAGATTTGCTCGTGGCGTTCCGTCCATCTGCAGACTCCATCATAAACTCCTTGGTGTTGTTTGTCATTAGCAGGCGCAAAAGAACGCCAATGGTCCTTATCTCTTCAGTAACTAGTGAGCAATATTCCCCTCCTTTATTCAGGTAGATTGTTTGACACTTTCTATCCAGTATGTTTATAGGGGGCATGCCCGTAACTAAAAGACAGCAACACCCTAAGGTCGGTTCGCCTCTGAACTACGACTAATCTTTTCCTGATCGCCTCCTTCCCCAGTGAGTTTAATTAGCTTGGCCCTAAATTATTATTATTTAATTATTTCAATTAATTAAATTTAATTTAATTGTTCTGAAAAATTATTATTTATATTTATTTTACTCAAAAATTGGTTACGTTTTTTTTTAATATCGATCCCCCCTTGAATCATGCTAATATAACATATACTAAAAACTTGTGTATCGTACAGTCATTAATAAATAAGCACTGCAACGGCCATAAAAGCCTTGATGGCCATAAAATGGCATTTTTTGGAATTTTGTATATTGGACTTTTGAAATTTGGCATTTTGTATTGGAATTTTGTTTTTTTGGATTTTTAGTTTTAGGAATTGAGTTTATTGGAATTTTTGTTTCTGGAATTATGTTTTTTGGAATTTTGATTTTGGGATATCGTGTTTGGAGTTTTGAATTTGGCAAATCTTACCCAACCCGTGGCTGGCACTGCGGTCATCGTGAACAACGTTGATAAGCATCTTCGTCTAACCTCAAATTACTGAAATGGACCTTGAAGACATGTAGACCTTGAAGAGAGCGAACGAAACAATGGAATTGAATTCCAGAATTATGGAAAACAGTATTAAAAAGCACAAAAAATCTCACCCAACCTGCTCTGAAAGCTCTGTATTACTCTCGTTTCGCTTAAAATTAAAAGGATGAGCAAAACATGCATTTTTGATATCATTGGGTTCTAATCGGTCGTGGTATGAACGTTTACGATGACAATGTATATTTTTTCGTTCTTCGTGTCGATTCATATTTGAATGACAAATGGTACATATCAACATGTTAGTTGAATGGAATTTCCATCATTTTCCTCAAGTTGACGAAAAAGTTCAATTAGCTTTGATACTTAGAGCAAATTATTTATCAAAATAAGGAGAGAAACTTTAAAACGACAACGGTTTTAAAAAACGTAACAAAATTACGAACTCTGTTGCCTTATCCTTTAATTCCGCAAAAACAAAATCCGTATATTAAACTGACATTAAGATCATTTGATATTTTAATCTGCCTACGTTGCCATACACAGCTATACACAAAACGTCAGTGGTGTGGTGTACGTAGTATTTCCAACTATACAAAGCCGTTAGGCATAATTTTTCTTATCATTTCTTCCTTCCGTTTTCCGCGCACACGAAAGAAACTTTGAATTGAGAAAATTACGTCAAATGAAAGTCATATCATTGCTATATAGAAAAAAATACAACAACACTAAATAGTAGAAGAATGAGAAAATGGATGGAAAAATAAAGTAAAGCGACTTTTCTCTAATATATCGACGTCGCCACAATGTCTGACCTCCCATCCATCCGCATGTACTACAGAGCTATACATTTTCATTTTTTGCAATAAATTTTGCCATTCGATTGTTTGCCTCACACTGTAAAATCACAACAATAAATGTCTACGATGAAAAATATGGAAACGAGTGAAGACAAAGAGGAAAGAAGAAAGAAGAAAACGGGGAAAATTACGATAATAAAATAGATAATCTAATGTAAGATGATGAAGTCATGTGTATGTGTATTGCTCGTCTATTATTTATATTTTATACGGCAAGTGGAAGAAGGATTTGAACTCGTTTTCCACTCTCATTCCCGCAATATAAAATCCAATGTCTCGAATTGTGCGTGCGCTCGTATTTCTAAATATAGAACAATATTATACGGATTTTATCATGTCCTCTTCTAAATGCCAATCCATCTGTATCGTATCAAGTCAACAACAGTCAGTGCGTTTATGATACAGCTAATCTTTCAAAACCGCCCAAATAGTTGTGATTGTTGCTATAGGGTAGCTCAATAATTTACGGTATGTTTACATGAATATTGTTGTGTATTGATCTAGGTGCTCCCATACAATTAATTTATCACAAAAATGTCTGTTTGTTCCAAATGGGCCTTTCAGCTGCTTCTGCTTTTTTTTTATTTAATAGGGAGTAAATATCACGGTTCTCAGCTATGTAACTAATTTTTCAATTGATTTCAGAAAATCTCAAAAAAAAAATTTTAACTTTCCTTTAACTCTTACTTTTGATATACAGGGTCGTCCAAAATTCGCGTATCAAACCAAACAGAGTGATAGGGGAGCTCATTTCCAACAAAAATAGCGAAGTAAAGTTTTTTCGAATTGTTGATGGTGCAAAAGTTATTCCACTTTTTTTGTTTTTGAGTAAAATAGCATACGCGCCCACCAAAAAATTAATTAAAAAGAAACTAAGACTTCTTTCGTTTAACTTTTTTTTAATACGATCTAGAAGAGTGTGCCTTTCCAATAAAATCATTTTAATAAACTGCATTATCTTCTGTCAAATAAAAACTTTGATTTTGTAAAGTTTTTGTGTTTCTCAAAATTTTTTGTTGATGTTTAAGTGACGCCCGCGGGAAAAGAATGTACTACAGAAAGTTGACCCACTATGATTAAAATATGCGACACTAAGGTAGATTTTAAAATGGTATCACACATCGGGCTATTCACAATAGAATGCTTTTTATCAATTTTTTTTCACAAAGTTAGTCGTTTAAAATTAAAAAACGCACTTAACAAAATTTTGAGTTCTAAAATAGATGCTTTGTCAGAAATAAAGCAACCTGAATAAAATTATTTTTGTTTACTAATTTTAAATACTATTATACGGATTTCTTTCGAATTTCCCGGCCACACAGCTAGTGGCCAACGATTGGTTTTTCTATTTTTTTGTACACACTGGCTCAACATGTTGTCATTAGACTCTACTTCATCTTTCGGTTGAGTATAATTCCTGGCTTCTTTTCAGTCCACAAAATTTTTCTAGTTTTTACGGCCTAGAACTCATGCGGTATGTAGCGTTTGTTTTTTTTTTCATGTTCCAACGTTGTTTTTTTTCATGTTCCATTTGGTAGGCTTTGAAGGCAATTGTTCATCCATAGTGATCGACTCTGATGGTCGGAAATAATATTTTAGGTTTGCGTTTATAATTTCGCAGACACCCCTTATAGCTGCTACTTTGTCATGAATCAGTCGGATTTCACGAGTAACATGCTAGTCAAATCGAGTGCATCATGTTATTTCCTTGAAACGTCTTACTGACATAGGAGCACGATAAAGCGGAAAAGCATTATTTTTACAAAACGCTCAAATACACCGAAAATTCTTCTTATTTTAGTGGTTTCAATGTTAGTTTATTTCTATTGGGATTTTGACTCTTCCATAGTGGGAGATACTGCGGCATTAATCAGGGACATTGAAATGACAGGCGCAAATTACGAAGAAGCTTGGTGTATAATTAAGGAGCGGTTTGATAATAAACGATATGTCGTTGCTAATTTATTGAAAAGGTTCACGGAATTTTGGGAATTGGAAGAATTTCGAAGCTGCGAACTATTGACCAACAATGAGAAACGTTGCGGGATGCACTTTAAAACAAATTGGAGGCGTGGTCCAGAGAGTAGATATATAGTTAAAATCCCATTTAAAGACGAAACTCCAAAATTGGGAAATTCGCTCTGCATTGCAACGAAGCGCTTTCAAAATTTGGAGCGAAAACTAAATGCCAATCCACACTTAAAATGCAAATATGTGAAGGTTATGCAAGAATATATCGAGTTGGAGCATATGCGCAAATTATTGATAAATGACGCTACGAGTTTTTATCTACAACATCATTGTGTAGTAAAAGAGTCCAGCAAGACAACTAAAATTCGAGTAGTGTTTGATGGATCTTGCAAGTCTAGTAATGGTTTGTCGATTAACGACAATATGCTTGTTGATCCAACCATTCAACCCACTTTACTAAATTTTCGTTATCATAGAATTGCTCTAGTCGCCGATATTGAAAAAAATGTAGAGACAGGTGAAAGTGGCAGAGGAGAATCAACATTACCAAAGAGTCTTGTGGCGAGAGAATCATCACAGACCTCTAAAACACTTCGGGTTAGCAAGTTCAGCTTTTCTAGCTATATTAGAGCTCTACATCAATCAGCCTATGACATGAAACAGCAATTCTCGGATGTAGCTCAGGTAATTAGAAATGATTTTTATGTTGATAACCTAATTAGTACAGAAGCAGACACATTAGAAAGGACAATTTATTTAAAAACCAGCAAGTCATTGGGCAGTTGAAGTTCAAGTTAAGGAAATGGATGTTAAACGCAAAGAAATTGGCAGATAAATAGAACTTTTTGGGATTAGACGAAACAGAAACAAGTATAAATGTTCTTGGGATTCAATGGAACCCCTTAAACGATACTTTCGCTTTTACGGTGAAGTTGCCAAAACCCTTAATTTCAACGAAACGTTCTAAAATCTCCAATGCCTCTAAAATATTTCGACAATAATCGCAAAAATGTTGTTTCAAACGCTTTGGCTACGAAAATTAGAATGGGACGACGAATTACCAGATGACATCGCAAAGATATGGAATCAGCTGAAGCAAGAGTTCATCGAGCTAACAAAACTACAGATCGATATTTACATTCCCAATGAGAAAGCAGAACTACACGGATTTTCAGACGCGAGTAAGCGAGCATATTCTGCAGTAGTTTATTGTCTATCTACAAAGGATGGTGGAACTACTCATGTAACCCTGGTTGCATCTAAGACTAAAGTTGCTCCCATACAACAAGTTAGTCCTCCAAGATTGGAGTTCTGTGGAGCTTGTCTTTTAACCAAATTACTCGTTTCAATACGAGTAATTTGGTTAAAAGGCATGCTCCACACAATACGCATGGACAGATCCGTCGATAGTTTTGGCATGGTTGTCAGATCACTCTGTGAAATTGAAAATCTTTGTAGGTAATTGGACTGCGGAAATATTGAATTCATTACCAAGGCAGCACTGGAATCACGTTAAGTCAAATCAAAACCCAGCTGATTATGCATAAAGAGGAGTATTTCCAAGAGCACTATTGAAACTGCTACAATGGTGAAAAGGTCCTGCCTAGTTAGAGTTTGAAAGTGAATACTGGCCCAAATGCGATGAAATATATGATAATTCTGACACAAATTTAGAAAGCGAAGTGGAAAACTATCTACGATGCACACATTTCATTGCCAAAGTGACGGCCACGTAATCGAAGAGTTAATTGCCAAAACCTCTGGTTTTAATTATCTAATATGAATTTTAAGTTTCGTTAACAGGTTCTTAAAAAATACTAAAGCGATCCAAAGCGAACGAAAGTATTCCTGCTAACGGTAAAAGAATTGGAAGATTCAACAAGGCAGGTAATAAGATGCGCCCAAAGTATCGAATTCGTTGACGAAATAAAGGAGCTAAGAAGAAACTTGACACTAAAAAGAAATAACATAGTAATCTTCTTCCACGCACACCGTTTATCCGTGAGGAGGGCGTACTCAGAGTTGGTGGAAAATTACAAAATTCAATGGGTCAATACGATTCGAAGTACCCCATCATTCTACCCAAATCCCATACCCTGAGTAAAATGGTAATTTCGTATGTCCATAGTAAATATCTGCACTCTGGTCCTTGCTTAACATTCCATCTTATCCGTCAATTGGATTGTCAGAGGCAGGAGTCCGGTGATGTAAGAGGTGAGAAAATGTGTAAAATGCTTCCGGCAAAGGGCGACAACTGCAAAACAACGTATGGGCAATTTCCCAGCCGTCAAAATAACGCCGGCGAGACCCTTCCGTAAATGTCGACTGTACGCTGATCCAATTTCAAGTGCAAACAAATGAGGTCGAGGAGCTAGAATGATAAAGGGTTACATAGCTGTATTTGTTTGTATGGTTAGAAAAGTCATTCATTTGGAAGCAGTAACAGATCTCACTAGCGATGCGTTTATTGCTGCTTTGAAACGTGATCAAAGCTCGCCATATTCACAAAATACGTTCATCACTCATGGTATTTTCAAAATTCATGATTTGCTCATACATGAATCTAAATCGTTCAAGATCCACTTAAATTTAAAGAAATTCATCAAGTTCTAATAAAACTTATTTTAAATGTTGTAATCTGGCATCACAAAAGCTAATTTCTGAGCAGGTGAATAAAAATAAGACGCTCTTAAGTTGAATCAAGAAGTCGCAACTCGGTGGAATAGTCCTTTTTTTATAATAAAACTGACCCGGCGAACCTCGTTCCGAGCAAATACTTTTGTCCTTCACGAAAATTGATTTTGATGAGAGAAAAAATCAAACAACTCAACTCGATCCTCAATAGACGTGGAGTGGACTTCCAATACACTTTTTCATCAAATTCAACACTAATGTGTTGAAAAGTGAATGAAATTTCGATTCAAACTCAGGCATCTATCGAAAATTGAGTTGTTTTTTGGATTTTTTCTCTCAGTTTTCCACACTAATTTGAGTTAGTTTGAATTCAAAAGAATTCAATGTATTTTATTCGAGTGAAATTAAATCGAATACAGACGCAAAACAATACAGCGCATTGTGGTAAACAATATTTTTTGTTTTGTTCGCAGGCGCGTAATTGAACAAAGATGCTGGTTTGAAAACTCTCGAACGAAATTCGAGATTTATTCCGCACACATCCAACGATTGACCTTGCGATTTGTTAATCTTTATTTGGCGAACGCCAAATGAACGGGGAACTGAATGCGCTTGAAGTCGAACGGAATGTGAGTTGGAATTCTCGGAATTAGAGCTTTCTCTCCTTTGAATTTGCCCTTGATGGCCGTCGCTTGAATCACGCTGTTCATCATTTTCTTCAGAGCCAATCGCGTTCCGTTACACAATCTCGGATGGTTCAGATTACGCAGCATGTTTATCACAGATTCTACCTTGAGCATCAAGTTATGCGGTGGCATTCCCGGTAAATCAAGCGCATTCACAAACTCGGTCGGATAGTTGGTTGCTTTGTCTTGATTGGTCAAACAGTCAGCGGATTTGTAAAAATACCTTTCCCCAGCGATTTGGTTTTGAATCAAGTAATTCAGACTGCCAACAGTGTGAGTCGGTTTCCAATTCAGGCGATGGCAAAGCTCTCGATAAGTGGCACTAAACACACCATCTATAGTACGAAGCGATTCGAACGAAGTAGGACCACGAACATGGAACAAAAGCAAACGACGATAGAAGCAATCTTCTTGTCCTGAATGAACGGTGTACACACGGTCAAGCGCATCATTCGAATACACGTCGACGTATCCTGCAATAGGTTGACCTTTTTTTCATCGTTGAAACTTGTACGTCGACTGGTTCCAAGTATAATAACGTGCCATTTCCCAGTAAAGCAATGTTCGTACGAACGGAAATTTCGAAGAAATTTGTGAGTGTTGTGACTGGTTGTCATTCTCCTCGTTGTGCTGCATTAGCTTCCGTGAAATAGACACGTTATGTTGTTCATTCTCTAAGTGCACCGACAAATGTTGAACAGTGTGATGACGCTCGTGTATTGCAAATGAGAAAATACGCCAAATCGCCTCATTGCAACAGACATACTGGCCCAATTGGAATCTTGACACTTCGTCATTTGCATCCGGAGCAGCAATGCCGATCACTGCCAGGTCGCAACCTTTGTTTACTTTTCCGGTGGATTTTCCCCAAATTTTCTTTCGTAAGAACCATCTTCGCAATTGCGAACACAGCAAAAAAAGATTGAGCCAAATCGGTTCAGCCATTCTCAACTGAAAAACACCATTTTTCGATTTTCCGAATTCTCCGAATTTTTCGGTAGATTTTCCCAAAATTTTCTTTCGTAAGAACCGTCTCCTGAAAATTGCGAATACAACAAAAAAAGTTTGAATCAAATCAGTTCAGCCGTTCTCAACTGAAAAACACCATTTTTCGATTTTCCGATTTTTCCGATGGATTTTTTTCCAAAATTTTCTTTCGTAAGAACCATCTCCTAGCAATTGCGGACTCAAAAAAAAAAAGATTGAGCCAAATCGGTTCAGCCGTCCTCAACTGAAAAATTTCATTTTTCGATTTTCCGAATTCTTCGAATTTTTCGGTGGATTTTCCCAAAATTTTCTTTCGTAAGAACCATCTCCCGACAATTGCGAACACAACAAAAAAAGATTGAGCCAAATCGGTTCTGCCGTTCTCAACTGAAAAACACCATTTTTCAATTTTCCGATTTTCCCGATGGATTTTTTCCCAGAATTTTCTTTCGTAAGAACCATCTCCTGGCAATTGCAAATACAGGAGAACATGCCAGGAAATAGTTCTTAAGAAAGAAAATTTTTGGGAAAATCCACAGGAAAATTCTAAAAATCCAAAAATGATGTTTTTCAGTTAAGAACGGCTGAACCGATTTGGCTCAATCTTTTTTGATGTGTTTGCAATTGCCAGGAGATGGTTCTTACTAAAGAAAATGTTGGGAAAATCCACCGGAAATGTTGGAAAATTCGGAAAATCAAAAAATTATGTTTTCATTTGAGAACGGCTGAACCGATTTGGCCTAATCTTTTAACGGCTTGTCACACAAAATTCCTGTCGGCAATGTGGTTGTCGGCCATCTGGCGGGTCGGCGTTGTTGTTGTCGACGATGTGACCCATCCCCATTTTGTATATAAATAGAAGAATTAGGAAAACCAACGAATAAGTGGCAATTGCCCTTTCTAAAATGCCAAAAGCATCACCAGGTCTGACGTTATCCGATACAATGGTGTTGGATGATATTGCACTCCTGGAGAAAATTGTGTAACCATAGTCGATCAATAGATAAATTCAGAACTGAAGTTAGCAGCATTCAATTTCTAGTTTCCCCCGTGTAGCGCTGGGGTAATTATCTGTAGCGCCGTAAAACACCTTAACAATTAGAAGGGCATGTCTACCTACAAATCATAGGATACAGACGCTTACGTAACTTCTAACCTTATTACAGCTAATTAGATAAAATAATATAATTATATAAAATCATTCTAAATTATATAATGGTTACGATAAAACTTTTTAGTAATCATCATTTTCTCATATTTTATTCTTCCATCATCCCAAGACCATCCCTACTAAAAACGCCAACCCCTAGGACGTATAATGAAATAAAAAGTTGGTATTATTATTAGCGCAACCAATACCATTAATTATCAGACATAACCGAAAATTATAAAAAAGAAATCATACAGAATTACCCAAGATGAAAATTGCTGGTTATTTGTTTCCCCAATTTTTTCTTACTTTACTATGTTTACATCCATACCCAGCCATAATTAGCAGCGCGCCAAATAAAAGCTAAAACCAAAGCAGCAGCAAAAAATGATATTGAACAAAACTAATTTTATGTGCGTCCCTCCACACAGTATTTGGGAATTTCGAAAATTTTGCTTCCATCTAATTTTGTTCTCGAGGACGTTTATTTACTGTTATGTCGTATATCGCGCGCGCACTGAGTGCGTAATGAGTTTACAAATCACATCCATAAAATGTTTAAAGCTGCTTGATTGATTATATAACTTTGGAAAATTACGGCAATAAAAAATTGCCATCATTTTAGCAAAGCCAACAAAAAATAAAGTTATAAGTTGCTGTTGTTGTTGTTGTTGTAATGTTACTTTGGCGCAACCATAAAATCAAGAGAGCAACAAACACTGTACATAAGCGAAATGATTCAACGGATTTTTGGTTTTTCTGTCTATTTTATGGATTTTCTGTTTATTTTCTTTTTGTTGTTGTTGCCGCTGTTAGGCGGATAAGTTCTTGTATTTGGAAAATATGAGGTGGAATTTTCTTTCCTCATTTTCTTGAGTTATTTTTTTTTTTTGTAGAGTGGCTTGTTGTTGGTTCATTTTATGATGAGTGATTAGAGTTTATTTTTATTATCAATTAGTTTGAAATGAATATACTGTACATAGTTGTTGTAAATTCGAGTATATAGCGACGTTTTATGATGTTGGTGGCATCGTGTTAAATATGGGTGTTGCCAATATTGTTTATGAATTAACTTTGTAGTTTAATTTATGAGCCAAATTACAAAAAAAATGGGAGATGGATTTTAGGGTTTTTTTTACAAACTTTATATCCATTAGTGCAGTTTTATGGTTTTCTTCGTAGTTCTGCTACAGATTAGTTTCAGGATACAACACAAATTATCACATAATTTGTAGTTACATTGTTCACACTCAATTAGGTATGGCTTAAACTTGCGGAAACCAAATTAGGCCACTGAAACGTAATTCGTAATTTGTTACACTTTCATATCGATTATACTGCGACATTTTATATGGCATAACACTTGAAGCCAATATTTCCCAAATTTGACACAAATACAATGTATTACACACCTGCTTACGACAGGTCTGCTATCTAAGAGACTCTTAAAGCCAAATTTAAACCATTTCGACAAAATATATTGTCCTAAACTAACAAAAAAGTTGAATATTTGTATGGATTGGTTGAAAAGTAAAACAACAATGACATTTATGCGAAATATTGAATTTTACAACCAATTTCAATTTTTATTTACAAAAATAATTTGAACTTCTACCACATTTATTAAGATGGGATTTAAGGAATTTCGGATTTTCTTAAGAAATTAAATATCTCGAATCCTAATAAGTTTATCAAAAATGTCAGTATATGGTTGTCTGAAAGGTCTAGATTAGGACTATCTATATTCCAAACCATTTGAAAAGCTAATTATTTTTACGTGATCAAATCAATTTCTGCTAAGCCTTACTAACCTAAGGGTAGGCCTAAACTAGATATTCAATTCCTTAAGTAAATCCTAAATTCTTAGGTTAGTAAAGCTTAGCAAAAATTAATTTGACCACTGTGCAAACTCCAATAAATGAGATTTTCCCACGACTAAACATCAATCTATCGGACTCTCGGAGAAGTCATTACCAGATAGCATTACCACAAAGTAACATGTCCATGCCATGTAACAAGTTTAACAAGGCCAACAACCATTCAACCACGGAAAAGCAGAGGAGTAACCATAGAATCTCAGGAAGAGGATAAATACACGTAGTTGTTGAACGAAAATGCGGATATCGAATGACTTGAAGGTGAAAATGAAGCCGAGGAGAGCGCAGAATTAAATTTTATGTTGAGTCCTGCCTGTCTACCTTACATAGAATATCAATCGAATAATGGCCACATCTCAAGTTCCTTATCGACACGGATGCCAATCATCGTCAAACCCGAATTAGTTAAAAACGTGATTCTCACCAATGCTTATTCCAAAATTAGATCCGGTGGAGGAGAATTCGAAATGGAAGGAAAATGTGTGGACCTTTTTCAAAAGCATCGGAATTAAAACAGACATAAAATGTTTTGTTCTACCGGGATTGTAAACGTTCGATGGCACAATCGATGACGACACATTAAAGGAACTTGATGCCACCACTTCAAAAGAAGCAACCATCTCAGGTAAATAACCTAGAAATGTGAGATAACCACCTTACCTCAGAAATAAAAAATTATGTCTAAATAATGCTTTCAATACAAAACACTGTTTGGTTCAGTAAACAATGTAACACCAATAGATACTTCGCGAAGGCTGAAATCAAAACAATTACAGAGAAACCAGTCTACATAGAATCCTACCGCTATCCAGTCAGTATGAGAAACAAGGTAGAGGAACAAATTGGTAACTTCTTAAAATGAGATCATACAGCATTCAAAGAGCCCAAAAAACTTCCCAATCTGGATAGTGAAGAAAAACCGGACGCTTCTGGTACACAAAAATACAAACTGGCTAGTAATTTCAAACGTCTGGATGCTGCTACCATCTCAGATACCTACCTAATTCCAGACATCCCTAATACGATCACAAAACTTGGTCCAAAATGACGGAGGCGGCTACTTTGGACTTCATAATGCACTTATGATAGATACCTGTTTTAAAGGAATTTATTGGCAACACTAGAGGAAGAATCTATTCGCACTAAACGAAGATAAAATTTTCTCTAAACTTGAAAAAGCTAACCAACAGTCAACCTGAATAAGACGGAAGTATTGAAAACGGAAACCGAATTCCTCGGCTAAATGACCACTAGGTTAAAAAAAAACCCAGAGAATTTGGAGGAGTTAAAATCATTCCTCAGGCAGGCTTCATACTACAGGCGTTTCATTAAGAACGTTAGTGAAACCGTTGACAAAACTTACAAGAGTTTAAAATGCTCAAAAGTCAGTCAAGGAAAGCAAAAATTTAAATGGGCTAAAGCAAAGTCAAGCGTTTCGGCATATTAAAGATCTGCTGTTGTCATCGGAAATACCAATATTTCTTGATTTCAATAAACCTGACTACGGCCGACACCTCAGATATGGAATAGGTACGGTACTATCACATAGGCAGATATCGGTAAAGATATACCTATTAAGTGCTGCAGATCTTTAAACAAAACAGAAGAGAATTATGCAGCCAACGAAAGGGACATGTTGGCGATAATTTGGGCTGATAACTTAAGAAATTACTTTTACGGAGCGAAGAAAATTAAAATTTTTACCAAACACCATTCCCTCACCTTTTCTCTTAGCAACCGGAATAATAGGTATGATATTAAAGGGCCGAATGTCGAAGGGTTGAATTTCAAAGGGCCAAATGTCGAAGGGTCGATTGTGTCGAAGGGCCAAATGTGTCGAAGGGCCGAATGTCGAAGGGCCGAATGAGTCAAAGGGCCGACTGTTTTTGTTTATTTTTTTAATTTTTTGTACCATATACCTATTATCTGAAGGCTATAATAGGACCGAATGTCTCAGGTATAGTGCATGACAAAATTTTTGGGGTCGGTTCAAAGGCCAAATTATCAAAATCCCGACAAAAAAATTCCTACTA
Source organism: Nephrotoma flavescens (assembly GCA_932526605.1). NCBI lineage: Eukaryota > Metazoa > Arthropoda > Insecta > Diptera > Tipulidae > Nephrotoma > Nephrotoma flavescens. The sequence continues at coordinate 213,669,267 of OW052222.1, read as the reverse complement.
TTAAAATCCCGACTTTCAAAATCCCGATTTTCGAAATCCCGTTTTTTCGGAAACCTTTAAAACCTAAAACCCCAATAAAAACCGGGATTTTTTTTAAAAATATTAAATATTAAATTTTGACTTTTTTTAGATAAAAAAACAAAATTTGATATTTAATTTTTTTTACACCTACCTACTAGAGTAGGAATAGATTCTCCTACGTGTGACACGCAGTGTGACAAGTTTGCTGAACCCGGTTTCTATGTCCCCCGAAGTTCAAATCTAAAGCCCCTGGGCGGGCTCAGTGGGAGGGGGGGGGGGGCGCAGCGACCTCTCGCGTGCCCGTGAGACTTACTGAAGCCGTAAGCCTCGGGATTTTGAAAGTCGGGCAAACGACCCCAACCCTAAAAATTTCATTCCCCAAAATGCATCGCTGACTGGATACGTGGAATTTCATGAATATCCAAAGATGAAAAATAGTAAAATACATAAATTCATAAGAAATTTATTTATGTTTAACAAAAAAAAATTTACAAAATATTCCATAAAGCAACAAATTTAAGAAATTATATTTCTAAAAACAAATAAAAATCTGTTTCGACATTCGGCCCTTTGACATTCGGCCCTTCGACATCCGGCCGTTCGACATTCGGCCCTTCGACATTTGGCCCTTCGACATTCGGCCCTTCGAAATTCGGCCCTTCGCAATTTGGCCCTTTGAAATTCGTCCCTTTGTACCCATTCCGAATAATAATGTCTTCCAAGAGTGCCTTCTTTCTCTTCAGGAAGGCACTCTTGGAAGCATACAACTACGAACTTGTTTATTAATGTGGTTGTACTACCAAAGTTGCAGACGCCCTATTGAGGTTGGAACTAGAAGTTGACCACTGATGGATCAATTCACAGTACTGAGGATGATTCTACCGTCCTGAAGAAATATTGCGAAATTCCCAACAATGAACACGTTCAGGAACATTTTACATTTTACATTTTACATTTTACATTTTACATTTTAAATTTTAAATTTTACATTTTACATTTTACATTTTACATTTTACATTTTACATTTTACATTTTACATTTTACATTTTACATTTTACATTTTACATTTTACATTTTACATTTTACATTTTACATTTTACATTTTACATTTTACATTTTACATTTTACATTTTACATTTTACATTTTACATTTTACATTTTACATTTTACATTTTACATTTTACATTTTACATTTTACATTTTACATTTTACATTTTACATTTTACATTTTACATTTTACATTTTACATTTTACATTTTACATTTTACATTTTACATTTTACATTTTACATTTTACATTTTACATTTTACATTTTACATTTTACATTTTACATTTTACATTTTACATTTTACATTTTACATTTTACATTTTACATTTTACATTTTACATTTTACATTTTACATTTTACATTTTACATTTTACATTTTACATTTTACATTTTACATTTTACATTTTACATTTTACATTTTACATTTTACATTTTACATTTTACATTTTACATTTTACATTTTACATTTTACATTTTACATTTTACATTTTACATTTTACATTTTACATTTTACATTTTACATTTTACATTTTACATTTTACATTTTACATTTTACATTTTACATTTTACATTTTACATTTTACATTTTACATTTTACATTTTACATTTTACATTTTACATTTTACATTTTACATTTTACATTTTACATTTTACATTTTACATTTTACATTTTACATTTTACATTTTACATTTTACATTTTACATTTTACATTTTACATTTTACATTTTACATTTTACATTTTACATTTTACATTTTACATTTTACATTTTACATTTTACATTTTACATTTTACATTTTACATTTTACATTTTACATTTTACATTTTACATTTTACATTTTACATTTTACATTTTACATTTTACATTTTACATTTTACATTTTACATTTTACATTTTACATTTTACATTTTACATTTTACATTTTACATTTTACATTTTACATTTTACATTTTACATTTTACATTTTACATTTTACATTTTACATTTTACATTTTACATTTTACATTTTACATTTTACATTTTACATTTTACATTTTACATTTTACATTTTACATTTTACATTTTACATTTTACATTTTACATTTTACATTTTACATTTTACATTTTACATTTTACATTTTACATTTAAAATAGTTCAATTTTTATTGTATACATAACATACTTAGAATTTAGAATTTGAAGTTGAGAATTTAGATTTGTAAATGTAACACGTTCGCGGACACTTTCTAAATGTGTAAAACACGAATTTGATAACTTTTGTAATTGCAATGATATTTCGTCACGGAAAGGAATGTATTGTTGAGAATTGACAAATGTGTCGTCTTATTTCTTAAAAAACGAAAAAGTCGTAGGACTGAAATGTTAAATTGGAGAATTTAGATTAGAAAATCTCGACGAAAAATTGGGAGAAAATTCTCATATCTAAAAATTTTGTATTTGAAAATTGAGAATTGATAATTTTGAATTGAGAAATAATTTCAGAGTTTTTCTCCAAATAAATCTAACTGTATATTAGTTCTCTCCGAAATGAATGTTTGATTCAATTAGTTATCGCCTAGTTTTTCAAATAGTTCTTATCAACCTAATTTTACTACGTATACCTAATGCAAAAAATCGAAAGAATAAACAAGACACACGTTTTTTTAGAGATAAGATAACCGTATCGGTGTTAAGTTGTAACTTCGCGACTACTTAGTTTTTATAAAAGTGTCTTCCGTATAGTACCGCGGCAAAATTTAGTGAGTGTGAAAATTGTGGTTTTAAATTTGGATATAAAATATGGGAAATACCGCTACTTACAACCAAGCAGGTATTTTTATACGACAAATAACGTTTGCATGAGTCATGCCGTAGTTTATTTTTGTCATTTTTAATTAAGAAAATAAAATTAAAAATTGATTAAATTAAGTTGAAAAGCATGTCTTCTTCTCGCTATATTCTTCTTATATACATTGTGTTATGCCATTGTTCAGCGGCAGACAAAAGTTTTGTGTTCATTATGTCATTATATTAGATATTTCCGTGGAAAAATCAATTTTTTGGGAAGTTGAAAATTATCTGTCCGCGTCGCTGTTGTCCCCTCGTCAACGACCCCTTCTTGTATATACTGGAAATAATTAGTAAACAAAACAATATTGGTTGTGGGGTTAAAAAAAAAAGTTTTGTTGTGTTATTTAATCCAGCACCACCATCACAATACGCAGAGTGAGCACAATTAGGAATATTACATCGCATATTTTAGAAGTGATGCGCATTGATTTATTTGCCGCGGATACTCCTGCCTCGATTCGATATATAACATTCAATTGACTTATTTTGTTGTTATGCTGCGAGATTTTGATTAATCGAATTTTAATTGAATGGGATTTGTCACAGGTGGTGGACAAGTGGAATATATTATTATGTGTTGTGTATTATTATTTTACACAAACAATTGGGGGATGGTGGAAATTTATTTGTTTTTTTATCGTCGTCGTCGATTTAGCATGAACACGTCTTGCATCGAGAACGTATAAGGAAGTTAAAAAGGCAAGCAACTCGACTAATTCGTAGAAATGTAAATATAGCGACGTAGTATAGCAGAAAACCAAACATTGTGTATGCTTTTGGAATGGAAAGGAAATTATATTTTCCGATTTTCTATTTGCTATTTTCTCGCTCTGTATATGTATGTATATAGCCGTATATATCTGCAGTTAGTCCAGCATAGATAAGAAAAATAAACAAAATATTTAATTATAAAACAGGAGGATTGGATTGGGCTAGGATATGTAGTGCTGATTTCTTAGAATTTTTATTATACACCGTATAAGGAGGATATAAGTTGCCGACTGGCTTGGTTTCATAAACCACACGGTCAAATCTATTTTAATTTAATTCAATTTGATTTTTATTTTTATTTTTATTTTAAACTTTCATGAAAAGTACTCAACCTTTTTATTTCGATAAATATTTTGTGCCATGCTGGAATGAGAGGATACAACACATACATAATAAACAATGTCCTTCTTTATAAATAAAACATAAAAACTATTTATGCTGTCGACTACATATTACCACTATGATCGATATCATATACTCAATTGATGTATTTTTGGGACAAAAAGGATTTTTTTTTTTTTGGGTAAAGGACGACATTTTGTTGTTGTGTTGTAAGGTGAGGAGAATTATTGGATTATAGATTAAATGAGTTAAATGTAGGGCGTTCGAATTGTACATCTATACGAAGCCAGAAATGATATTGATGGACTGTGTGTGTATAATAGTACTCAGTATCTCTCTAGAATCTATAAATGGAAGAGTTCTCGTGTTAAATAAAAAATGATTGATTGTTTTATGGTTTAGAATAAATATGAATATAGGCAAGAGGATGAGGCAGATTTATCATTTTACTGAATACAAGATACAAGGTGAAGGGTAAACAAAACTGGATGTTAGTGGTTTTAAACAAAATCGATAACAATATGTTAAAGTACCGACTCGGGCTCAAAGTATAAAGCATTTCATCAGACCATTGCAACGCTAGAGAGTCCTCTTCATATCATTTACACGTATGGTACTGTAAAGAAAGTAACTGTTTCTCTCTTACAAAATTTCGTAACACGTAACCACACACCTAGTCTTGGTATGTCCTTTCCCCGAACTAATCCTTACAAAATAGCTTTATTTTATGTTGTACAGTTGCAAGCCTCACGTATGAGTAACTAAATCTGTTTCCACCCCAATCGGGATGTAAACTTACCAACAGTTAATACTCACCACTCGGTTCAACAATGACCTACACTTGGGTGCAGCAAAAAAATCGCACATTGCTCAATTTTCCACAAAACCATGTTTATATATGGGACTTTTGACTTCTGTAGAACAAAATTGTTCATTGAAGTTTCGTGCAATAAATGTTGTAGTTATTGCTTGTTATTCATATGACCAACCCCAGCGACCGACCGTTTGTCACATTTTTATTAAAGTACATACCAAGGCCATCATAAAAATATCATTTCTATATATGGGACTTTTGGCTTTTGTAGACCCCAGGGACCGACCATTTGGTATTTTTGTATTCATTGAAGTTTCGTGCAACAACTGTTACAGTTATTGCTTGTTATTCATATGACCAACCCCAGGGACCGACCATTTGGCACTTTTGTATTAAAGTACATACCAAGGCCATCATAAAAAACAATGTCTATATATGGGACTTTTGACTTTTGTAGAACAAAATTTTTCATTGATGTTTCGTGCAACAACTGTTGCAGTTACTGCTTGTAATTCATATGACCAACCCCAGGGACCGATCATTTGGTATCTTTGTATTAAAGTACATATCAAGACCATCATATAAAACGATGTCTTTATATGAGACTTTTGACTTATGTAGAATAAAATTTTTCATTGAAGTTTCGTGCAATAAATGTTGCAGTTATTGCTTGTTATTCATATGACCAACCCCAGGGACCGACCATTTGTCTCTTTTGTATTAAATTACATTTCAAGGCCATCATAAAAAACCATCTCTATATATGCGACTTTTGACTTTTGTAGAACAAAATTTTTCATTGAAGTTTCGTGCAACAAATGTTGCAGTTATGCAGTTACTGCTTGTTATTCATATGACCGACTCCAGGGACCGACCATTTGGCATTTTTGTATTAAAAACATACCAAGGCCATCATAAAAAACCATGTATATATATGGGACTTTTGGCTTTTGTAGAACAAAATTTTTCGTTGAAGTTTCGTGCAACAACTGTTGCAGTTATTGCTTGTTATTCATATGACCAACACCAGGGACTGACCATTTGGTATTTTTGTATTAAACTACATACCAAAGTCATCATAAAAAAACATGTATATATGGGACTTTTGACTTCTGTAGAACAAAATTTTTCGTTGAAGTTTCGTGCAACAACTGTTGCATTTATTGCTTGTTATTCATATGACCAACCCCTGCGACCGACCGTTTGCCACATTTTTATTAAAGTACATACCAAGGCCATCATAAAAAAATCATTTCTATATATGGGACTTTTGACTTTTGTAGGAAAAAAATTTTCTTTGAAGTTTCGTGCAACAACTTTTGCAGCTATTACTTGTTATTCATATGACCGACCCCAGGGACTGCCATTTGGTATTTTTGTATAAAGTACATATCAAGCCCATCATAGAAAACTAGGCCTATATATGGGACTTTTGACTTCTGCAGAACAAAATTTCTCGTTGAAGTTTCGTGCAACAACTGTTGCAGTTAATGCTTTTTATTCGTATGGCCGACCCCAGGGACCGACCATTTAGCACTTTTGTTTTAAAGTACATACCAAGGCCATCATAAAAATCCATGTCTATATATAGGATTTTTGACTTTGGTAGAACATAATTTTTCATTGAAGTTTCGTGCAACAACTGTTGCAGTTATTGCTTGTTATTCATATGACCGAACCCAGGGACCGACCATTTTTGTATTTGAGTACATACTAAGGCCATCATAAAAACCATGTATTTATATGGGACTATTGAATTAATTAATTTTAATTATTAATTTGTTTTAACCACGCAACAATTGTTGCCAAAGTATTCCATGTAATTTTTGTATTTTTGCACACATGTATAGTTTTTTTATTTGCTAGAAATTTGACTTATGTAGACATCTCTGATAGTGACAGTACAAATGAAAACATGGATTCTATTATACGCATAGCCAAACCCGTTAGAATCGGACGCCAATCACTATAACGGTGGAATATTGTGTTCGAAAATGTAAGTGAAACCCCGTGGACATTTCTAGAATTGGCTGGAATATTATTTGAAACCAGTCAAAAATACTCAATTTCTAAATATAAGTTTTAATAGAACGAATCTCAAAAATATAGTTTACTTAAATCTTAGGAATAGGTGTATGCTTTACTTTCTCAAAAATGTCAGCCAGAATCTGTAGATATTTCTAGATTCGCCGACGCAAAATTTAGACTGAAAACAATTTAATAATTTTCTTGTGAAAATAAATTCCAATAGGAAAAATAATAAATTTAACAGTGTAATTTTTTAATAATTATTTTAGCACAAACTTCAGTATCATGTTTCGTACCATATCTCGTTTCGTCATATCTCGTTTCAAAATATCGCGATTTGAAATATCGCGTTTCGAGCGGATCCCAAAGATTTTATACTGGAAATTGAGATCATGGACCATCGATTACATCGCCCATTTCAAGAATTAGAGCTGTTTTACACTATGTGCTAGAACAGGAGCTGCGATCTGCAACAAATGACAATTCACTTAATCTTAAAGCAAAAGACGCGATGAAATTCTGAAATTAGGCCGAGTACATTATATAATTTCTTAGCCAACCTTAACGGATGCATGATTGTCACGTAGACGCGATTGGTAATCACGCGAATAAACTACACCAAAATTCTCTCAGTTTAACGTTAACACCCCTAAACAATCTCTAGTCTGCTGGAATTATCGAATGCCAGACCATCGGTACCAAGAGCGTAACTTGCCACCCCATAACGAATATCGCAAAAACTTTCACTGAGGGTGAATAGAGCGAGAACGTTACGACTGGTAAGAATTTTGGTCCGACCGCCGACTTCGACTATTGCACCCGAAATGAGGATTTCAACTGCTACGAATACGTAACCTTCTCGTTATCGATAAACTCAAACAGTTCCATAGTTAACCCGGATAAAACCATTTCTATCATCCTTTCTGTTGAAAACCTTGGAAAGGTTGGTAGATATAGGTATTCGATCAAAAATTGAGTCCAGGAGTTGGGCAATGTCGCAGCATGCGTACTGTAAGGGAAAGTCGGTGGACACAGCTCTGCACGATCTAGTACGCATGATTGAGAAGTCAATTTACTCGCAAGAGTTCTGTATGGTAGCATTTCTCGACATTGAGGGTGCCTTTAATAATGTTAAAACGGAGGCGATCATGGAAGGATTGCTATTTTTGAACGTGGACTACCCCATATGTAGGTTGATAAATCAGATGCTGGTAAGCAGGATTATTACATCGAAACTGGGGGAGGCCACCATTAAAAGGCGGGTGGTTAGAGGAACCCCGCAAGGAGGTGTAATGTCCCCCTTTTCCTTGGAGTGTTGTGATGAATGGATTGCTCTTGGAACTGGAGGGAGAGGGGATGGGGGTTGTAGCGTATGCGGATGATGTAGCGATAGCTGTCTCAGGCAAATATCTGGATACGATTAGGGATGTTATGCAGAATGCACTCCTAATCGTTACGAAATGGGCCAGCAAATTTAGATTAAAGATTAACCCCTCCAAGACAGAGCTGGTACTATTTACTAAGAAATATAAAATTCCGGTAGTTAGTCCTCCTACCGTGAACGGCACTAGACTGGCTTTTGCTGACAGAGCAAGATTTCTGAGCATAATCTTGGACAGTAAGCTAAGCTGGAAGCCTAACATTGTAGAAAGGGTGAATAAGGCTAATGTAGCCATTTACTCGTGTAAGAACGCCATAGGGAAGAGATGGGGACTAAAACCAGAGCTGGTACACTGGCTCTATACCGCTGTGGTAAGACCTGTGCTGATGTACGGGGTGGGTGTGTGGTGGCCAGCTCTGGAGAAGGTAACATATAGGAAGATGTTGGAGAAGGTGCAAAGAACGGCCTGCATGTTTATAAGCGGGGCGCTTAGGTCAACACCTACACGCGCTTTAGAGGTTATGTTCCACCTTATTCCAATCGAATTTTTTGGTAAGCAGATGGCAGCCAATGTGGCTACAAGGCTCTCGGCTGTCTCTCAGTGGAAGTGTCTTCAGGCGGGACACTCAACGATAGTTAGATCGCTAAGGGAAGAACTGGCGAATCTAGATTATATTAAACCAACGTTGTGCTTCATCAATACTGGAAAACGAGGCACTGCAATTTTTCACGGACGGTTCTAAGCTAAACGGCAAAGTAGGAGCCGGAGTCTTCTGTGAGAAGCTTAATGTTAATATTTCCGTTCGTCTCCCTGACTACTGCAGCGTGTACCAGGCTGAAGTGGTGGCGATAGGCGAAGTCGGGACATGGTTGAAGCATAACGTGGTATCCGTTAGGGATATCGCGATTTATGTGGACAGTCAGGCGGTGGTCAGATCGCTAGAGGCGGTTTGTCTGAAGTCACGGGTGGCGCTGGATTGCCGATCATCTCTTAAGGAGATGAGCGAGTATTTCAGTATCCAGATAATCTGGGTCCCTGGTCACTCGGACATCACGAGAAACTGCAGGGCGGACGAACTAGCTAGGTACGGTACGACTCTACAGATGCAACCGGAAACGGCAGGTCTGGGGAGGCCTATAGCAGCGCTTAGATCGGCGCTCAGTAAAAAGGCAATCGCCTTGACAAATGAGAGGTGGACCAACACCCTCACGTGCAGGGTAGCAAAACTGGTTTGGCCAAAACTGGACTTGCGGCGCTCCAAAGCACTAGTATCCCTGGGAAAACGAGAGTTAGGATTGGTCGTAGGGATACTGACAGGACACTGCCTTTTTGGGGAACATGCAAGAAGGCTGGGTCTACAGACGAATGACTTTTGTAGAAGTTGTTTAGACGAAGAGGAGGAAGAGACGCTAGATCACTTCCTATGCTCGTGTCCGGCACTATCATACGGAAGGCATAAGTATTTAGGTGTGTACGGTATGGACAGTCTTTCGGAACTCGCGGGCTGTGGAATACGAGATATTTTACGCTACATAAGTAGCACTGGATGGTTTCAGCAGGAGTAAAGGGGAGATAGGATCCTGTGGTATCACAATGGGCCAATACTGGCCTAAGTGTGCGATAGCAGCCACTCTAACCTAACCTAACCCGGATAATGGCTTACCCAATAATGATAAAATTATGGCCAGAGACAACACAACATTTTGGCTATCGATTTTTGGAACACTTTCCGAATCGTACCTCAATTTGTTGACTCATTAGAAACAGTTGTCGATGAAAACAGATACTTTCTGACTCCTACTCAATCCGCCGCTTTCAACAAAATCCTAGATACTTTTCCTTCTTTTGATAAAAATGGCCATAGTTCAAAGTCCTCTGATCAAATCATAGTCCTCTGATCAAAGAGTGGCATTAGTCGGTTTCACCAGCGATCGATTTCATGGTAATCTCAAGTTTTGCTGGTTCAAACCCCTAATAAGATTAGATTATTTCTCGATTCACGCAAGGTCATTGCTGCGACGATAAAAGATGCTTGCTTACACATTGCCGCTAATTAATGGTCTTTTTGGCAGGTTAAATTGCAGTAAGTATATATCTCTGGCGTTGACCTTAGAGATGCTTGCTTGCTAGTATCACTCTCCCCTTCTTCTAGAGACAAAACTGCGTCAACCGCTATACAGTTCCTGGTCAACCGCTATACTAGCTTTAAATAATGCCGTTTGGTTTTTTTAACTGTTCTCAGGTAATGTGCGGTCTGATGGACAAAGTTATATCACACAGCTATCACCAAGAACGGTGGAAGAACGTTTGAAACTTCTGCCACTAGTACGTACCTATCTTGCTAAGATAGTCTTACAATTAATGTTTCATAAAACCACTTTTTTATGAAGCAGATAAAGTACATAGGGTATATCGTAAGAGAAGGAGGAATAAGAACTGACCCAGAAAAGGTAGAAGCCATTTGGGATTTTTTAGCACCTAATAGCATAAAACAGACACGTAGACTACTTGGTACGACTGGCTGGTCAGAGGTTTATAGCCAATTAAGCACAGGTAATAGCTCCAATAACAACCCTCTAAAATAACAAAAAATATATTGGTCTTCCTCCTGATACTGTTAAAGTGAGCCGAAAGTTTACCTAGGATTATGACTTATAAAATGAACATAGTAGATATAGAACTAGCTAGGTATATCAAGTAATGTATCTTTTGGCTATAAATTATGTTAGAATTTAATTTGAATTATAAATGGAAGATCTGCACGAATCGCAACAATCAGTTTCGAACTTAATGAGATTATTGATTTGAAAAAATCAGTCATCTCATCAGGCCGCGGCGACTGACGTTGATATTTTTACATAGGAATATTGTCTATATATAGAACAATACCATGTAGTTGTACTACTAGCGAATTACTGCATGGCGTACGAAATTCGATTCTTTCATATTCTCCATCTATACTTCGTGTATAAGTAAGTATGAATTATCATAGTCGTTGTCATACAGATTTGACGCCAAATGGAAGAATTTCCTACGAATGTGTATTTAATTCGAGATATACTGAAATAGACCAATGTACACCTTGTTAAAGTTAGCCGAAAGATAATGCAGGTAGTGTCTTGACTATTTTTAAATTCTCTTTATACTCTCGCTCCTATCGATTTTTAAATTCCTATAAACTGAAATAATTTCTCCTTCACCCGAATGATGTAATCCGATCCTAAATTCTCCTAAATTCGAGTTCATGACTGATTTTTGCTGTATTCAAGACACTATCTGCATTATCTTTCGGCTGGAAACTTTCGGCTAACTTTAACAGTATCCAATGTACGGAACAATCACAACAAAACCATTACAATAAAACAACAACAACATAAAATATAAATTATGTTTTCTTCTGGATTAGCAAAGACACTATCTGCATTACCATTTTTCAGCTTTCTGATAACTTTAATAGGGTTTTCGTATTTAGAATATATTCCAATAAAAAAACATAGTACTGTTCTTCCACAGATTTTTATAAAAGTCATGGACGCATGGATCGATTATTGGAAGTAAATCCATCAAATTTTTCTGTTTTTCCACACTGATAGTCTTTGGATAATTATCATCTTCAACATTTTTAATTTTCGTAGTAATCCTTCGGCGGTGTATGTTGAGCTGCTTAAATGGTTCTTAAGCATTCAAAGAGATTTGTAGCGAATGATACCGAAGTCCAAGGAGTAACATTTGTCCAAGGAGTAACAAAGTCCAAGGAGTAACATTTGACTCAATATCTAGGGGCGGTCTGGTGTAATAAATTGTTGAAGGTGATAAAATCGAACTTTAAATTAGACGTTTGAACCCTTTAAGGTTTGGAGCCAATTCCGTGCAACCTGACACAAAGGTAATTTATTACACACCTGAATAAGGTTGATCTGCCATCCACAAGGTCCAAGGAGTAACATTTGGCTCAATATCTGGTGGCGGTCTGGTGTAATAAATTGTTGAAGGTGATAAAATCGAACTTTAAATTAGACGTTTGAACCCTTTAAGGTTTGGAGCCAATTCCGTGCAACCTGACACAAAGGTAATTTATTACACACCTGAATAAGGTTGATCTGCCATCCACAAGGTCCAAGGAGTAACATTTGGCTCAATATCTGGTGGCGGTCTGGTGTAATAAATTGTTGAAGGTGATAAAATCGAACTTTAAATTAGACGTTTGAACCCTTTACGGTTTGGAGCCAATTCCGTGCAACCTGACACAAAGATAATTTATTACACACCTGGATAAGGTTGATCTGCCCTCCACAAGGTCCAAGGAGTAACATTTGACTCAATATCTGGTGGCGGTCTGGTGTAATAATTTATTAATATTGGTAAAATCGATGTTTTTTGTCATAAATAATCGTTTGGGGTAAAATTTACCCTTAGTTAAAATATAGGGTTGATCTTGAACTAATTAATCAATGTAATTAATTTGTAATAAATTCTGGTCCAAGAACCATGCCGATATCACAGCTACATCAGAAGTTACAATTTTAGCGGTGTAGGTTTAATTACAAGCTAAACCGACCACTCGTTCCTCGAAAACGGTAACTGTAATAAAATCGGGATTTGTTGTAATAAATGTGTAACAAATTATAGTACAGGTTTCATTGAGGCGGGCTAATATGGTCGGTGCAGGTTAAGAGCACTGAAATTTTGTTTAGTTCCAACGTCTCTGGGGTGGTATATTTTGATAGACGTTTTTTTCTTTTTGCGTTCTATTATTGAATGGTCAATATCGTACTCCATGTAAGTATGACCTGGAACTAAAAATGTATGATCGATCGTCTCTACAAAATCACTATATGTATTTTTGTTCTGTCCTGGACATGAACCGCTATAAAACGTAACTGAACTAACGTTGGCATCTATGGATTTCAAGTGTTTGAAAGGGAAGAGGCAATATTATTTCCACCGCGAGCTCAATTTTCTTCATGCCACATATGTATAACAAAACGGATCGGTCGTTACACGTGATCGTAAAAAGAATCGTCGTGAATCGTAAGGTTGTACATTCATAATTGATGTTTATAAAAATTCTGTGAAGTTTGAAGATATGGAGTCGGAAGGCATTATTGAAGGTCAAACGATGCTTTTCAAAGTCTTTCGATTTATACGCTAAATCCTCTTCTAAATGATGGGCAATTTGCTCCGATAATAGGTTTTTTTTTCATCAGAATCTGGTTGCGCAATGTCGATTTTTGTCTTTAAAACGTCACATGTATGTGTCAATACTAGGCGACTTAAATTTAAGTCCCACACCTATATTGGGAGAAATATGAATTAAAATTTAACATGGAATTCAAAAAACATCAATAGATCTTCAAATACGTCCGAATATTTGCTCAAACTCACTGGTACATCACTTACAGAAGAGTTTATGCATTTTTGTGATTGTAAGATTCGCATGCAAATATGTTTTCTAGTATGCCGATGAGAATAATGGCTTTCGTTACTTGGAAAGCTGTCAATATGTGCTTTTATTGCCACAGCGCTTAGGTCTATTTTTCAGGCTTAGACGGTTAGTGCATGGACATTTAATTTATCAAAATAGAGGCGCCTAGGTATTATTTCATTATGGTGTAGTTTTCGTTGTAACTGTTGGAAAAATCTAAAATTTTGTGTACATACGTAACCGATTATGGCAAATCTCGCATGGTGTGCATAACTCACGTCTGTCTTAAATCAACTTAGGCGGTTACGCCTTGTGTCCACAGAATTATAAAACTATTGAACGCTGCTGTCTAAAGACATTTTTATTTAAATTTACCAATAGTAAACGCAATGTCGGCAGTTAAGGGTCGATATAACGGGTGATTTTTTAAGAGCTTGAGAACTTTTTTTTAAAAAAAAACGCATAAAATTTGCAAAATCTCATCAGTTCTTTATTTGAAACGTTAGATTGGTCCATGACATTTACTTTTTGAAGATAATTTCATTTAAATGTTGACCGCGGCTGCGTCTTAGGTGGTCCATTCGGAAAGTCCAATTTTGGGCAACTTTTTCGAGCATTTCGGCCGGAATAGCCCGAATTTCTTCGGAAATGTTGTCTTCCAAAACTGGAATAGTTGCTGGCTTATTTCTGTAGACTTTAGACTTGACGTAGCCCCACAAAAAATAGTCTAAAGGCGTCAAATCGCATGATCTTGGTGGCCAACTTACCGGGCCATTTCTTGAGATGAATTGTTCTCCGAAGTTTTCCCTCAAAATGGCCATAGAATCGCGAGCTGTGTGGCATGTAGCGCCATCTTGTTGAAACCACATGTCAACTAAGTTCAGTTCTTCCATTTTTGGCAACAAAAAGTTTGTTAGCATCGAACGATAGCGATCGCCATTCACCGTAACGTTGCGTCCAACAGCATCTTTGAAAAAATACGGTCCAATGATTCCACCAGCGTACAAACCACACCAAACAGTGCATTTTTCGGGATGCATGGGCAGTTCTTGAACGGCTTCTGGTTGCTCTTCACTCCAAATGCGGCAATTTTGCTTATTTACGTAGCCATTCAACCAGAAATGAGCCTCATTGCTGAACAAAATTTGTCGATAAAAAAGCGGATTTTCTGCCAACTTTTCTAGGGCCCATTCACTAAAAATTCGACGTTGTGGCAGATCGTTCGGCTTCAGTTCTTGCAGGAGCTGTATTTTATACGGTTTTACACCAAGATCTTTGCGTAAAATCTTCCATGTCGTCGAATAACACAAACCCAATTGCTGCGAACGGCGACGAATCGACATTTCACGGTCTTCAGCAACACTCTCAGAAACAGACGCAATATTCTCTTCTGTACGCACTGTACGCATTCGTGTGGTTGGTTTAATGTCCAATAAAGTAAACTGAGTGCGAAACTTGGTCACAATCGCATTAATTGTTTGCTCACTTGGTCGATTATGTAGACCATAAATCGGACGTAAATCGTGAAACACTTTTCGAACCGAACACTGCTTTTTGTAATATAATTCAATTATTTGCAAGCGTTGCTCGTTAGTAAGTCTATTCATTATGAAATGTCAAAGCATACTGAGCATCTTTCTCTTTGACACCTTGTCTGAAATCCCGCGTGATCTGTCAAATACTAATGCATGAAAATCCTAACCACAAAAAAATCACCCGTTACTTCCCGTGAGTAAAATGCAAAACATTTATGACAAGACAACCAATTCTTCCAATAATTCTTTTTGTCGGCACAAGAATTCCAATAATTCTTTTAATTTACATTTACAGAACTACTGCAATATCTCTGAAAATAATCTTACAATAATTTCCAATGAGCTACTGATAACTGAACACTTATAAACTCAACAACAATAATTTTCACAATTATTTCTGAATCCACTTTATACAAAAACGGTTTACATTAAATCATACGCAAACGCCACCAGAATGTTCTTTTGCAGACTCAAACTGTTATAAAACTGATACTGCTACTTACACTTAGATGTCACTAATTGTCACCAATTTCTGTCACTAAATGTGACCAATTTATGCTTAATTGACGTTTAGCCTAATAAGCGAAATAGTTAGATTCTGGATGGCCTTTTGAAGGTAGCATGGTTCGACTTTGATGAGAACCACTTTACTGATAGAAAGGTATTTGGTGGTTTACAACCACTTTGGGCGTTACTGGAAACAAGAGAAGTATTCCAACGACCAAATTCGCAAGGAGGGCTGGTCCATACTTTGAATTTGCTGTTAATGATTAACACGATACGTTTGCACCTCTAGTAGGGTTGGATTAGAACTCGTGATAGGTGGCTTTCCGATCAATAAGTGACCTGTGACAATTATCTGTCTTTTACTGGAAATAGAGAATTTGGAAAAATATTTTCTTATAGCATTTTTGTTTGTATTATAGTATTTTTCCGCCCTACTGATGGAATCAGTTTGGTGTAAATTTTTGCGAAACAAAGTTACAGGTGAAATTATTTTTCGTAACAAAAGCTTCCCATTCCACTTTGTTTTTAAAATATATAGGGTTTTCCAATAAGAGTGATATGATTTCTTTAAAAAAACACACTGTCTGTTAAGGAAATTAAAATGTTTTTTATTTAATGTGAAGTACAATCGATACAATTAAGTTCTGAATAACACGTGATTCGAATGGCCTCCACGACTTCTTCTGCAGGAACGAATTCGTTGAACCCAATTTTCGAGCACTTTTTCCACTAAATCAAGTCGTATGTCATGAATAGCACGTTCAATATTGGCTTGTAAAGCTTGAAGAGAGTTTGGTTCATTGCTAAAGACCAATGACTTCAAATAACTTCACAAGATATAGTCTAATGGTGTTAAATCACAACTTCTTGGAGGCCATTCAATATCACAATTTCTTGAAATAATCGAATCTCCAAACTTTTCCCGCAATAATTCAATTGTTGCACTTGCTGTGTGGCATGTAGCCCCGTCTTGTTGGAACCAAATGTTGTCAGGATCAACTTCTTCCAATTTCGGCCATAGTGTTACCAGCTTCATTTCGAAAAAAATACGGACCGATGATTCCACCAGACGAAAAACCACACCAAACTGTCAATTTAAGTGAATGTAATGGTTTTTCATGAATAATTTGTGGATTTTCTTCGCACCAGAATCGACAGTTTTGTTTATTTATCGCACCACTTAGATGAAACTGAGCCTCATTGGAGAAGATGATTTTCTTAAAAATATCGTTATCGTTTTCAAGTTGTTCCAAGGCAAAATCAGCAAATTCACGACGTTTACGGTGGTCCAATGGGTTCAGTTCTTGAGTGAGAACAATTTTATACGGATGCAAACCCAAATCCTTTCTCAAAATCCGCCAGGTTGTGGTTTGAGACAGTCCCAATTCTTGAGAACGTCTTGGAATCGACAAATTGTGGTCTTCAGCAACACTTGCCTGAACGGCAGGCACTATTTGCATTACTTCGAGCGTTTCTTTGTCTTATTGGCACTTGAACATTATGTAAAGAAAATGTACGCTCAAAACTTTCAACAAGTCGATGAATAGTGATCACACTTGAACGATTATTACGACTATAAAATGGTAAAAACGCACAAACACGCCAACAGCAATTGGCGAACGATTATTTTGATAATAAAACTGAATAATTTGTAAACGTTGTTCTTGCGTATATCTCACCATCATGAAATTGTAAAGATTACTGAATACAATGAAACAAAAAATGACAGATCATGACATATTATAAATGGCCGAAACATCACTTAAAAATCATATCATTCCTTGTGGAAAACCCTATATTTATACCAAACTTATGCGTGGATCACAGTGAAACAAATTTTTTCATTAAAAATACTGGGAAACCGAAAAGAGAAGAGTATATTTAAATTACGTTGAAGCGAAAAATACAGCAGTTTTTGTATGTTTTTTATAGCAATATTTTTAGTCAAAATAGTGACGGATTGGGGGCAACATAACCTAAAAAATTTGAAAATAAACGATTTTAACGAAACATAAAATTTTCAAAATTTTATTTTATCCTATAATTCATGTTTCTCTTGACATTTGACTATAATATTTTTTCAACCATAACATTGTCGTAGTGTGCGAAAAATAATTTTCATCGCATACTATTTTTTGAAGGTGTGTTAAAAATGATACCGTAAAAAAGTATTGAGTTTCATAC
Source organism: Nephrotoma flavescens (assembly GCA_932526605.1). NCBI lineage: Eukaryota > Metazoa > Arthropoda > Insecta > Diptera > Tipulidae > Nephrotoma > Nephrotoma flavescens. Next base: position 213,651,380 of record OW052222.1, on the reverse strand, counting down.
TTTTTATTGCAACATTTCCCCCACTTACTCTATTATTTTGCAAGTAAATACTGAAAATTTTTTTGGTTTCTCTCTAACAAGTAAAGGGGATTTATATTTTTATCCCGTGTTAATTTTACTGAGAAAAACTGTTTCACACATTAGTCGCGAACATGATTTTGACGATGATGAATATACGAGGTGATGTACAATCAGCCGAGGAAGACCAATGCAGTCCAAGAGTTTTCACTAATTCGTCTCAATTTAACTAAAGTTGGCTCTGATGCTCGTGGAAATTTTTCCGTATCTCGTTGAGGAGCTGTTGGCATCACATTACAGCAGGACTACCATTTGCCTCTGTGCATGGACTTTCTCTATAGGATTCACTGATAGTCGGATTGATGCTAGTGCTAAACACTCCTTCCTTATGGCCCGATAACTCTTCCGTGCGAATTTGTTGTATTTTGAACGGAGTTAACAATTCATAGCAAACCGAAGTTCAATGTAATGTAATCGGAGGATTGCGTCTTCTCGTTCTCAGTGGTGATGAATTGTCGTTAAACGGACGGAAGACTGAATCTTCCGTCTTGATTGCGATAATGTATCGCCGCACAACTCGACAGTTAAATGGTTGCCCTGTGCTCCAATTTGCCCAACCAGAATGTATCCGAGTCTCATGTTTGGGGCGAAGGCTGAACGCTGGATACCGGTGATGCAACTATCCTTTTGTATTATCCAAACCAATGAGCAATGACCATCTACATTTCATTGGCATCAGCCCGAGCTGAATCTCTATCTTGCCATGACGATAATAATGAGGGCTGGCAAGTTCCAAATGAACCGATTTGGATACCTCACAGACACAGATTTCAGTGAACGTGACTTCGGTTAGATTTTTGGGTAATTTGATGAGAGTTGCGGCTTGATTGATTTGTGATATACGGTAGTGATTGCAGTGACCGTGAATGGCGGTGCGATATGGTGCGTTCTGACTTCGAAATTCGTAGTAACGTGTGATGTCTCCTTTATTAAACTTTTGTTCAAATGTACGAGATCCTTGAATTAATTACGCTGGGATACGTTGTGATTTCCGACACAAACTTGACACATGGGTGTGTGAGAGTAAAAAAAAACAATGAGTGAACGATAACATGTGTCAGGTTTCCGGCATGATTGAGTGCGAGGCTATTGCGATGATGACGAAAACTTTTTGTCTGATTGTGACGAATTAGAGTCATGGAAATCACCTCCAATTATTGCCATTGGGCATTAAAGAAATCGATGAGCTGCTTCGCTCGGGTCAGTGTCTTCTTCCGTTGCCGATGTGTTTTTGGATCTTGTTTGTCAGCGATGATAATGATACCCCATGTGGTGGCCGAAACTCTGTTGGTTTATAGAAGATTTTATGTAATCCCGCGACTGATTCGAGCTCCAACTTGTCGTAATGATCTCGTAGAACCCGCCATGCTTCCTCCTAATTAGCGTTGGTGATGCTTATAAGCCACAGCGTTGCGTATGTAGTAAAGTTCACCTTGAGACAATGTAGTTTTATTATTGTGGATGAGGTCTTTCTTGAGAGAGACATGCTTGTTCTCTCTTTACAGACCTTGCTAAGCACTTTCTGCTAAAATTGTCGGCGGTACGATACGACAAGCATGACAAATAGCAAAACTCACTAAAGCAACCGATAAATAACATATCCGACAATTTAGTCAGCCATTATGTTTATTTGCTCGCCCTTTATCCATTTTAGCTACTGACCACCAACACCATAAATCTGACATTGAAAATTAAAAAGTTATCTCGTATTTTACTCGAGAAAATAATATTTTTCATAAACAAAATCCAATGAAAATTGCTGTACTTCATTCAGTTGATTTTCTGCCTACCGCTCCTCATTCCCATATTCACCACACCATGCTAATTCCCATTTCCTTTCTTCACAAGAAAAATTCACACAAAGAAAATACAGAAAAAAATCAAAAAGAAAATCGACGGGATGATGGTATAAAATTGTAGATATTTTTCATCTGTCGTAACGGAAATTTTCAACCATTCATCATCATCTTATATAGACTCTCGAATATTGTATGTGGTGGAGCAAACAGTTCAACTCCGAGACATTTATGCTTCGGTACAATGATCATCAGTCGTTAAACATTTTTCTTTTCACGTTAGATATAGATAGAGATCCTAGAAATAAATAAATTTCCTCGGTGCAAAAAAAAAACGGAAAATGTAATTTACAAAGAAAACAGAAAAAATCAATTTTCATCCAGCATCCTCATATCTCATGTCATCTTGTATAAAACGTTTCGATTCGCTGTATGCCATTCATCTAATTTATAATTGAGATGGTAATCAATATAAATGACAAGATTTATTTTGTATAGATTTACGGAAAATCGGAAAAATTTTTATCAGATTAATTAGTACTTTAGTACTATAGTGTTATAACGGCATAGAATGTGCCTCTATCTATCGGTTAATAGCCGAAACATTACACACGTATTCGCAGCGACACAACAGAAACAAATTTTTTAAAATGGCTGGACCATATTTTCACACCATCCCAGTATTCCACCCACACCCAATATCATTGTTTACATACCTATATTTACATATTTTTTGAATCAACTGTATATCTCAAATAAATTTTTAAACGCGTTAAATGAGAACCAAGAGAATGATTTGTATAAAAAAAAAAACGTTAACGTACATATTTTGTTTTGAAAAAAACGGTAGTGTGTGTAAATACAAAAAATAAAATCTATAATGGCGCCGTCTTTCGTTCGTACTCATACACACGTAAACGGTGTTCCATTCTTCAGTGTTTTTAACAAATTTTGAATGAATATTAAAGTGAAAAAAATATATTTAAATGATTTAGGATTTGTATATTCGTGCATAATACTAATTTAAGTGATTCGTATATATAAAAATAATTTTTGGTTCGAATATTAAGCCATACGTGTAATGACATTTTTTTAATTCGATTGCATATGGATTTGTGTGTTGTATATAAATGTGTTTGTTCATTTTGTATATGGACACGAAACGCACATGCAATGTTTTGTGCAAGTAAAACCGTGTAGTGTAAAAATTCTGTGAATGAGAGAAACGCGAGAGAAAACATAAAAAAAGTATCTCGACGTTACGACTTTACAATAGTATTTGTGTGTTCTTCTATTTCGTTATTTATCAATCAGTCATTTGTAATTTGTCGAATGAGACGGTTTTGTGTTTTGTATTCGGGCGTTTAATTTATTTAAAATAAAAACAATTGTATTTAATTCCCAGTATTAAGCCTGGTTATAATTAAAATTTTTTGTGCAAGGTTATAACGGTCTTTGATAATTTTTTTTGTTGTTCAATAATATATCGGTTTATAATTATATTTATTTTGTGCTGTGCGCGTACTTCCAAAATGGATAAAATTCTTTTGTTATGATGGAAGTTGAGGTTTGGTTGGAAGAAGGAAAAATAAAAAAAAAAAATTGTGAAATGAAAAATAAATAATTTCATAACAGTGTAATTTTAAAATATAAAAAAATAATAATTATGAATGAGAGGTCTATATTATAATATCATATTGTGCGTGTGTAAAAGAGATAAATATATATATATATATATATTTGGAAGATAAAATAATACGAATTATCTCGTTTTTTATTTTGTTTTAAAATTTAAAATAAAAACAAGTTTGTGTTTTTGTTTGTGTTTATTAAAAAAAAAATTAAATAAAAATCACAATAAATTGGTATATTGTGTCATAGTGTTGGTGGTAAATTTAAAATATTTATAATTTTTTTTATTAATACAGTGACGTCATCAAACGTGTTTTGTTGACAAACGAAAGTAATTTGAATTTTTTGTTTTTTTGTTTTTAAAATATTTGTCGGAAAGTGACGGCGGCACTGGATAGTTCGTTATCGTTATATACGTTGTACTGGTAGATATTTTTGAAGCAAACGATCGTTATCTTAAATCATTTTCTGTTTTGGTGCACTCAACTCAATGACTTAAGACAACATCCCTTTTGAGGAATTTTGTTGATTTTGTACAAAACGAATATGTACATAAAAAAAAACTGGAATGGCAGGTGCAATGAAATTGTTGTTGGTCGTTGATTTTTATTAGTTTTGTTTTGTGTCTGGAATTTTGTATTCGTAATTCTCTTACTATTTTGTGGTTTAAATGGAAAACCTGTCAATTGCTAGGTAGGGAACTTCTTTTGTCAATTTATGATTGGATTTGGGTCGAAGTGATTTGATCGAATATTTTTTGAATGTGTATCTCAGTCGGGACCAAATATTAGCGATTATCTAGTTTACGTCTGGCTTGATATTAGTAGAGGACTGATAATTTCGATATTTTTTTCGGTTTTATATTTTTTCAAATATAATTTCTTGACTCGTCACACTTGAGACAAATTTGCCTATCAGTGACCTTCGGTTTTACCACAACTTTTTAAACTTAACACTTTCGCGGACATGACGGAAAATGCCGTCAAAAAAAAAGCTTTCGTTTAGGACAGGACGGTATATACCGTCATCGAAAATAAGTTGCTCGTTTTTCCGACTTTCATAATCCCGAAATCAAAATCCCGAAATCAAAATCCCAACTTTAAAAATCCCAACTTTTAAAATCCCAACTTTCAAAATCCCGACTTTCAAAATCCCTATTTTCAAAATCCCGATTTTTTAATATTTTTTTTTATGATTAAGGGCGCCCGCGGGTCGGCATTTTGAAATGCAATATGCTGCGCTTTCCCTCGCTTAGCCCTCCGAGGGGCTTTAGATTTGAACTTGGCGGGACGTGGGCGCCGGGATGCAAACATGTCACACTGCGTGCCGCATGTAGGAGCGAATTATATTTGAATCTATTAATGACACACTCTAAAAAAATAAAAATGTTTAATTTTGATTTTAATCCCGATTTTTGTCGTGATTTTTTAAGGTTTCAGCAAAGTCGGGATTTTAAAAAAACCGGGATTTTGAAAATCGGGATTTTGAAAGTTGGGATTTTAAAAGTCGGGATCTTTTTGTCGGGATTTTGATAATTCGGTCTTTTGTGATTCGGAATTTGGAGCCGACCCCAAAAGTAACACTTTTATATTGGATCAAATAGTCCTAGCAAACCGTATTGCAATTTTAAAAGTGTTATTTTTTGACTGTTTACTGTCTTGCCCCAAAGCAACTTATTTTCGATGACGGTATATACCGTTATGTCTTAACCAATTTTTTTTTTGAAGTGATGTCCGCGAAAGTGTTCAGTAACAATATCAAGTTGCAGCCTTCTAAGCTTACCAAACAAATAGTAAATGGGTTTGCTTGACGTGTCGCTTGAAAGCTTTTGTAAAGTGGTGAATCGATTTATACACATAGGGTGAACCACTCAACCACCAGCCAAGTGTGTAAGTAGGTCATGAACTAATAGTAATTTCCGAAAGTTAAGGACATTCAGCCGCCACTGATTGCGACACTTAAAATATTTTTAGAAGATTTAGAATTTGTCTTAATTTTTAGAATTATTTAGAATTTGTCCTAATTATATAATTTGAAGTACACTTTTAACGCAGTACAGTTGACCTTGAGAAAGTTGCTTTCAGATGGTGTACAAATTTTACTACATAATTCGTTACGACTCATGAGTAGATTAAAGTTTGGGCATTATTTGTATTACCTTTAATTTTTGTTCTTTCTGACTTCTTGAATGCACTCCTTCTTTTTGGTCTGTTTAGGGTTACTGGCATTTGTATTAATCATCACTCACCCATGTTGAGTCGCCTGGATAATTCATTGGTGGCATTGATGCCACACTAGGGTAACTGGTATCCGGTAACTTCTTCGTTTGTTTCTCCTTTACCAATAAAATCAAAAAATTGCGGCGCAGATAAAACCGATTTTATTGGTAAAGGGGAAAGAAACGAAAAAAATACCAGATAAAAGTTACTCTATATGGGATTGGTGGGGACCTCCCGAGTAGCTCTAAATACCTTGACTTTCTTATTGCCAATAATCACATAACTACTGTGACATTTAGGTTATTCTGGTAGCCAGCTACTCTTTTTTCATCGAGGTGAGGTTACCAACATTGAATTTTTTATATCAAAAACTTCGGTCGTCTTGACAGACTGCAGTGGTTTAAACGCTTTTAAACCAAAAAAATAAACCACCCAATTTCAAACCAGAAAATTTTAAACCATATTAAATCTGTTTCGTTTATTCTGGTCTATTTCGCTATTGGTTTATTTTCTAAACCAGTTTAAGGACCATGAAATGTCAGATTTGCTCGTTATGACAACAATTTGGCAGCGATTTGTTATTTCACTTTCCATATTAATCTTGCGTCATTCGTGTAAGGTAAGGTAGAAATATTTTCCGTGCATTTTTATTTAATAAATTGGTGTTGTTAGGCCAGCATACGAAGTACAGCGAACAATTTGTGTTCTGAAGTCAACTCACGTGAGCTGAAGAAATAGAAAAGAAAATAAACAATAGGAATAAAAATACGCCGAAAATATATTTTAAGTTTATGTTGGCATTTTTTGCGTATAACATTTGGATCCATACGTTTTTAGTCGAAAAGCCTTACAAAAATTATATAATTGCAGACGATTTGAGCGAGTCGCGCAATGTGTTAATGACAGTTAACGGCAGTTCGAACAAAACGGGATGAAATCCCTCAATTATCCAAATTAGGTAATAAAACTTCTCGACTAAAAACGTATGGATCCAAATGTCATATGCAAAAAATACCAATATAACCTCAGATAATATATTTTTTCGGAATATCGAAAAATTGAATGAAAAATACGTGCATGACTTACCAATGTGGATCGCCATCGATGCTGTTGCGAACCATGGCGTGCAGTCACCAAAAAGCGTCCTTGTGGAGCCGAAAGTATTTGCGAAAGTCGTCGTAGTTGTCGACCTTGGAGCGCCTATAAGTGGAGTAGAGGGATAGATTTTTTCTCGGGAAAATTTTTCCTTCTCACCACCGGGAATCTCGCTGGAGCAAGCATGCTGACCACTTTTCCACCGGGGCGGCATGGAATAATCCACCGCCAAACATAATAAAATGAATCATGGTAGAGATTTACCATTAATCCAAGAAAAGATTTGATGATCAGTAAACTGGGATTAGAGGTGTGTGCGGTGAAATTAATTAATATTAAACTTTATTGTTTTGGTGTGGCTGTCAGAACATGAAAATTGCCAAAAATTTTCATTTAGGCCATAAACCGCATCCATTAATTTGTTGGTGTTTGGTCGACGTCTTCAGGGAACGGTTTTGGCAAGACCAATGGAGCAATATCATTAGCGACTGAGACTTGAGACGAGGTGCTTTCTGATTTAAATTGTTCAGTACTTAATTAGATTCCTATCGATCATGCGGGGCTATATATTGATTCTAACTGTATATTGATTTCTAGGCTGTATATTGATTATCTAATCACTAGCGCAGGACAAGTAGAGTAAATAACCTGACACTTACATTTATTTAGATATCTGAGTTTCAAAAATACAATGAAGGATTCTATTAAGATAGCTAAGAAGGTTTTTTAATTATGATGATCATAAAATCGTTTTAAGCCGTCTATTTTCGGCATGTGTACACTAATGAAATATCTGATTAATGGTTTTAAGCACTCTGATTCATCTGGGTTTGGTAAAATTTCTGACATGGTTATTATCTAGCTGTTATGTTCCATTGGAATACTTATATCTAGAATCTCTGTTTATTGAAAACCATTTTCTCTGAGTCCAAGATGCAAGAAATTACTCGTGGTTTGCGTGAGAAAGATGACGATACGGTGACGACTAATTACCGATTTATCTGTCACCCTGTTTTTCTGAGAGTTTAAAACTAATATACTTAAGTATAACACATTTTCTGCTAGCAACAAATTTCTTGAACTCAATCGAATTTAAACGTGGCACAAGCTTATCACAGAACTTGTACTTAACTTTTTTAAGAACGCTCATATTTACTGGATTAAGTACATTACAATTCAAAGGTTGTATATCTTGAATATCACCCCCCCCCCACAGGAATAAGTCTTGGAGCTACCATGTTAAGGTCCCATCCTGGGACCCCATAATCAATAACATTAACGAAAATTTTGGCGGTGGTGTTTTTTGCATGACGTAATCAGGAATGATGAAACTGGACACACTGAACCGTTTAGTGCTGGGAGTGCAAAATTGTTTCTACTCATAATTATGTAAATAAGAAAATACACATTCTTATGTTTAAGTCCTCACGGTCATACTTCTGGAGGGCCACTGTACTAGTTACTAGAAGTTAAAATTTATGAAGGAGCCCGCTAGTAACGAATTTGACGGTCTCACAGACTTGAAGATTTGTTATTTTTATATGCTCCCAAGAAGTTTAGACAGTGGATACGATCAGAACGTGGTGAGATTTGACGCTAAATAATGATTTGCTAAAATGTAATACTGATGTGGTAAACTTTTTGAACCGATTAATTAAAAAAATTGAGGGGCTCCCTCATATGCTCTGTCTGATAATTTGTTTATTCTCTTCGTCCAGAACGCTTTTTCAAGCCAGCAAGACAAAATGAAATGCATATCGAAATTCTGGTTTGGATGGTTTAGAGGCCAGGGAAATAATGGGATAATCCCTCAAAACACAAGACGTCTGGCATCCTTGAGTGTGAGATAATATTGAGAAAATGTGATGGGTAGTACCATAAAATATTTACAAACAAGTAAGGTCGGCAATCGCAATTTTACGATCAAGCTATTACTTTACTTGTACTTGTATTCTCAAAATTCACGACCGATTCTTAAATTTCTTTGCACTTTTCGTTATTATTTAGTAGTTATTACGAAGAAAGGACACACCAGATATTTATTTTCTAATCTTGATTTATGGCCTTTCACGGATTCTAAGTGTACTCTTAAGAGATGTTCAAAGAAGCAGCCATTCTCTCGTTTACCGATAGTTTTGTAAATTACTCTTCATGGTCTCTGTAAATCTGCTATATTATCAGTGTTTGTGGCTCAAAGCTATTAAACATATCAATCACATCTGATAAAAGGCCCGTTGATTAAAACGACCATGGATGAAGATGCAATTATAAAGTTACATGTATTCCCATATAATTATTAGGCACAATGGGGCTCTATTTTGCAGTAGTATCTGGTATATTCTAAAAATTCGTATTGAATCGAACACTTGTATTGAACGGGTACATCAAATTTTTGGTTACCACGGATCAAATTTCGATCAAATGTTGAGTGTTTTCGAGGTCAAGTTTACAAAAACAACAAAAATCAGTTAATAACAAAAGTCAATTCAGAAAATTAACAAGCAAATGGCTAAATGGGATTATATGAATAGTACGAACAAAAAAAACACCCAAAATTTGAATAAGAAATCTATGAAATACTGAGAAATGTGTAAGTTAAATACAAAATTCAGAAACCAAGATTGGGGCACTGATACCCAATTTTATAAAGTTGCAAAAAGGAATACTGACATTTTCAGGATTTCGGGTCTCACGATGTCGTTTTTCGATATTTTATTTTTTGGGATTTTGTTTTCGGGATTTCGATTTCGGGATTTCGTGTTATGCCAATGCAACAGCAACTCGGTATAATTCGACACACTTTTATGTTATAAATTTCAACCTTCGACTTATAGAAAGTTAAAATAAGGTCCCGTTGCATCTCAATTTGATGTCTGTCAATCGTAATATTGGAAGACCACTTTGAAACTGGGCAATTCACGATTCTGATTATTCTAATTTAGGATAAGATTTGGCCGTTGTATATAGCAAATACTTTGGTAGGCTAAGTGTTAAGTAAACGTGAAAGAGGAAACGGGAAAGAATTTTCATTATTCAAAAGCAAAGGAAGTATCGCCCGATGAAGTGAATTATGAAGCACCAGGGTCCTGTGGAGTGGGCAAACAAACAATACTTGTCTTTGGTACGATCTTATTCTTTGTGAATGCAGCGGTGTCAGCATAATAAGCAACAAAATTAACTGTCTGATCTTTCATGTATAATCTGATTCTCACTCTTTGAAATTGTGTTTTTTCTTATATTCTGCAATATGCACCGCGTGATTTTACCAGCTTAAAAATTGTTTTTCATTGCAATACAGAATTTTAAAATGTAAACCAAACATTTTCCAATTGGTTTCAACAGAGTCATTTGAAATTTGAATTTGAAATTTCTGTTGTATTTAATAATTTTGATAGATCTCACTATCAGAACTCATAGTTATTGGTATTCAGATACCTGCAGGGGTTTTGGAAATTACTAACGGTCTCTTTAGTGTCCCATAAATTACTAATTTTGCTACAACCATATGATTTGTACTTCGAAATATTTGCCCCAATTTTTTTTTACATTTTGTTACTCGTCTCACTTAGACTTAAGTAAAGATTTCCCTTTCACTCAAAAGCTGCTAATTTGGATTTATTACCCTACCAGGGTAAATAATTTTATAGTCGCCTTTAATTGTCGATTAATATATTGCATATTTAAATTTTTGCTTCATTTATCTCAGTGCAGCAAATACAGCATGTAATTAACATTTCGAAATATTGCTTTTGGTAGTATGATTCAAACAAATATTCACATTTCAAATGTGTTGTTCTTTTTTTATGAAGTGAGCTATTCCCTTAATTAAGTTTTTGAAATTCCCTTTACGTGCGTTCAATAGGGATGGACGATATTTTGATACTCCGTCTTGATACTTAACACACTTGACAAGAGTAATATTTTCAATTTAAGAACTTGCCTACAAGTAAAAAGTTCAAGTGAAATATTTACTTGTCGAGTCACAATGTCTAGTTGATTTCGTTGCCAAAATTACCGATCTTAATTTTTTTTATTACACCAATGTTGTTATTAACTCATGTAATGCTCAGTTTATAATAAAATAAATACTTAAGGCAAATGAGAAACTGGGTTATGAAATAACTATTAATTACAAATTGACTGCACGATTTTACATTTGGCCTTCGAGAATAGCTTATATTAAATATCTGTTTTCTTATGTATTAAGATTCACATTCTGTAGCTTAATTTCGAAACGAATGGGAAGAAAAGAGGAAGGATCTCATGCAATTTCCAATCCCATCAGATTATTTTCACGTTCCGCAATATGCTGCACTTTCCGCAAATATTTAAGTAGAAAAATAAAAACAAAAATGGAAATAAAATCTTTTCCATTTCTAGCAATTCGGCAAGAATACAAAAAAAAAAAATTAAAAATGAGAAAAATTAAGTGAATGTTGTGATTTAAAGAAATTAACTTTTGTGCCAAATTTTCAAAAGTTTTTTTTTTTTATATAAAGTGTATTTTGATAAAAAAGTTTATTTGTATTTGTGTAAATTGAAAAAAAAAATCGCAAAAATGTCGATGCGAAGTCAACATTTGCCAAATATACAAAATAATCAATCGCAACAAAATCAATCATTACAACAACAGCAGCAGCAGCAACAACAACAACAACAGCATCATCACCATCACCAGCAACAACCGCTGCAACAGCAGCAATCGCTACCATTACCTCAAACACAGCAGCAGCAACAATCACATCATCAATTGCAGCAACAGAATTCCATACCAAATGTAATATTATCGGGTAGTAATAATAATGGTACGACAAATATTATGTCATCGAATCAAAATTCGAATATGATGACGTCATCGCAATCAATACAAAAATCGGTTGCAATTGTGACACCACAGCGTAGCAATTCATTGGATTATCTAAATTTTGAGGAGAAACGTCAATTAATCGCATCGTCGCTTTCACTATCGGATATATTGCAGTCTGGACCACCGGCAAATAATGCAGCCGGTGGTAAGGACGCCGCTTCGAATACTGTTATAGGTAAGCGCCATTTTTTTTATATGTAACTTAGCTGAAAATTTTATCACATTTCCTTGTTTAAAACAAAAAGATGGAAAACTCTTTTAATTTTCAATTTTTCATTTATTTTTGTGTATAAAACATGAATATGAATTTAAGGGGGCAATAAACACATCATAATGGTTATGTATGTTGCGTTCAAATTTCAAACGTAACAAAGTAAATATGTTTTGTACTTAGGTAACTTCTTGATATTTTTGACTGCTGGCAATACAAGTTCGTGCTAAATATATACATTAGAGGCAATTCATCTGTCATTGGTATATGCTACACATATATGTATACTGCGTACAAGGGTAGAGCATGTCTCTGATCTACAAATAGCTGAATAACATAACATATTTGCTAGAAGGGAATAATACTTAATGTCTTAGCTATTATACATACATATATCTATCCGTATGAGTTAAGAAAATTATGGCTTTCCTTATATATACGTTTGTATATGTATTTAAATAGCTTTAGGGATGGTATTTATACATATAAGTATATACGGGGGATGATATTTTGTGTTGTTACTGAGTAGAGTTTTATTGTTGTGTTTAAGTGTCAATAATAGATTATATATTTATTATTTTTTGTTGTTCGTCGACATTTTATTTATTGTTATTTATTTGATAATAGTAAAGTTCGGTTTTAATGTAACTAACGACATAAAACTATAATATATATGTTTGTACACAGCAATGTAGTAAAACAGGTAATTTAAGTGATGGATTAAGTCGAAAGTTATATACCGAGACAATAAAAATTATTGTTTGTGATTTATAGCCAGAAATTAGGTAGCTGAATTGTCGTCTGTGTGGTACAATTTGAGGATTGATATAATCTTTTGTTGTTACGTTTTTATCCGAGATATTTTACTTACTGGCGAGATACATATAACAGTTCGGTTTGGTGGAGTGATTAATCGCCGAGACAGTTTAATGTTAATATTATTTATTCGTTTTTCGTAGCACTTTAAATCAAAGGATAAACCTTGTGGTTAACCGAAGGGATTTTCTTCTATAGGTTAGATTTATTTAAAAGGGGCAGCTACGTTCACAACATTTTTATTGCCACCCCCGTTTATTTTACTGTTTTCAATCCCTGTTCAAATATTAAGTAATACTTACTAAGTAATTGGGTAAGTAAATAAAGCAAATTCTTGGCAAATTCAACAAGAGCAATAACTTTTTTTTAAAAATATTTATTTATTACAACTGATTTACATATCCAGTAATTTATCTTTCATAATTTATATTCTTGTTTGTGGGATTGTAGCCCTTTGGCTAGTCCCCTTTACAGTTTTATTAGATTTTTAGTCGATCTAGGTTGGATCTAGTAAATCTAGTGGCTTCTTCCCTCGCAGCCCTCTTACTTAGTTTGACTCATCCAACATACGACGTATCTCAGCACGTATCTCATATCTCTATGGAGGTTGTCATTTCACGTAGGACTTTGCTTTGGAACGACTGGATGATATTTATATTGGTTTTCTTTGCGTAGCCCTAGCGCTGAATATTGTAAGTTCACACCGATCTTAGAATTTGATGGTATAGTAGCAATTTATTATGTAAAGTTTTTTCTTTTTGAAATGCTCTTTCCATTTTAGTTTCGCGTCTAGACTCATGCCTAGATATTTTGCCGTGTTTGCATAGGGAATTTAGTGAGAGTTCAGGTCTACACTGGTACCCAGCTGATCATTCTGTTGGTGAAGTGAACAAATTTTGTTTCGTTAAGTTGCATTCGCCATCTATTCGTCCAAGTAATAATACTTAATTTTACGGAGCTCTTTGCAATTTGCTTGTGGATTCTTCTATGCTATAAGCAACTGCTTAGATGCCGTATCATCCGCAAACGTGGCTTTGTTAGACTACTATATAGTTGGCAGGTCCTAAGTACAAAGAACATATAAAGTGGTTTGTTGGATTTAGGTCGAGATTGGGCTTCAAACCAGAAGTACAAAATTTTTAGATCGTAAATCAATTTTGCAATTAAAGGGTGATCAAATAAGAGCTAAGTATATATTTTGAATTTGAAATAACGATAAAACGGTATAAGATGTCAATATAATTTTTTATATATTTTAGACATTCGTTCATGTCGCCTTTGAATTTTTTAAAAATTTCGATTCAGGAACACCAATTTTTGGCCATTTTTTCACATAAATATGCGTTTATTTCACCAATTACACGAATAATGTTCGTTATATGTTAGTTATAAGATCAACGTGCGTTTGTGATTTTTTGGAGTAAACCAATGATTTAACATGAAAAAAGTTCAATAGGGTTATATCGCATGATCTTAATGGCCAGTTCACATCTGATTACACGGTCATTAAACTTTTCTCTCAATAAATTGATTGTGTCTCGAGATGTATGGTACTATTATGTTGAAACTACATATCGATCAAGTCGGAATCATCAATTCATGCCACAAAAAAACAGTAATCATGTGTTTGTAGCGTACTGCATTTACGGTAACTGTAATTGCCAGACAATAAACCACACCAAGTATTAATTTTTATTTTACAGCCAAACGTGTTTCAAGAACGACATGTAGAGTTGTTCACTCCAAATGCGACAATTGTGCTTATTTACAAAGCCTTTTAACCACCAATGAGCTTTTTAACCACCAATGACAACTAAGTATTCCATTTGTTACATTACGAATAGTGGGTCGAATATTTTAACATAAAATATCACGTAATGCGCGAAACTTAGCCTGAATAGATTCATTATTTTTGTTTCCATGGTGATTTGCGCACCAATACTGAACACCAATGTCAATTTTGAAAGGAATCTGAAAAAATAGCCACTATAATGTTTTTAAAATATATAATACTAATTTGATCACTCGTTACTTCGGCCGAAAAATTACTGATATAAGCTAGAGCTAAGTCATTTGCATATCCAGTGATTTTTCCAAACAAATTTATTCTGAGGATTAATTAGAATAAATTAAAAATAACAAAGGACTTAACACAGAAGCTTGAGGTACTCCGACAAAACTTCAAAACTTAACAAAAAGAATCGATCGGAAGCCTAGGCGAGATCATGAACGCCGCTCAGATGGTTTAAACGGTAGTGAAATTTGTATTAAAAACAACAACAATTTTAAAGTGTTTGTTTCATTGTTTCACAAAAAAAGGAATCAATATGTTATGGCCAACACTCGACTTCGAAATAGATCTCGAATACACCGCACTTGATCTCTAAAGCGAAAAATTAAACTTAGGGGAGCTAAATTTCAGAAAACCGGCCAAATTCAACCCTTGGGTGAAAGTTTAATCTTTAAATGCTAAAATTCTCAAGATCATTGCAAGAATTGCAAAAGCTCTTATTGAAGGTACACAGATCTTCACCAAATTTTGAAAGTATCTCCCAATTAATGGAAGTTTTATTCCGAATAGTCAATCCGGCTGGTTTGTAGAGATCCCAAATTTTGGTGAAATAAAGTATTTCTTTCTCAAAATTTGTCATTTAAAAAATGATTTGAACTATTTTTGTTTGAAATTTAATTCACAATCTTTTTGTTTTTATAGTCATTTTTCGTAAATTATGTATATATAAGTCTATTTTTTGTTAGAAATAGTCATTTCCGCTTAAATTTTGAAAAACTGATCTAGATCAGTATTACTACAAATTTAATTTAGAATTCTCTTCTAGTTCATAGTCGGTTTTCTCATAAATGATATACTTTTCAAAATATTTGCAAAAAACGAGAAAGCTCCTATGAAAGCTGTCACTTCCAGTGAACCGATTCCGGGCAAACATGACTGGAACCCCCCAATTTATGATAAAAGCTTATGAATATAGTTTCATCCCGATCAATCAATCCGTCTAGGTTGTACATGTGTCAAACTTCCGTTAAAAAAACTTTTTTGTCACAAATCGGCAGTTCGCCGCTATTTTTTGGAAAACTAATCTGGTCCGATATTGCAAATTGTTTTTCTTGTAAACGATGTACCTTTCTAAATATTTGCAAAAACGGGAAACCACCTGTGGACACTGCTACTTCCGGTGAACCGATTTCAAAAACAAAATCACTGGGACCTCACAATTTATGAAAAAATATTGAATATGAAGTTTCACGACAAACCGTTTATGCAGAGAACATTTGGATAGACACACAGAGTTTTTTTTAAAAACCATTTTTTATACTTCGGCTATATAGCAAAAGGTAACAGAACAAAACCTGTAGAATTGTTGCTGCTTTTCCATATAAATGTGCGGCGTGCACAATTCCGCCCGGGATCTATTGAATCATAAAATTAGTAGCCTCATTACAGCGGCTTTGCAGTCGAGTATCTAGAATATGACCCCACCCCCGTGAATTTCAAAAAAATCGCGCAAACTGGAATTCAGAACACAAGATAGTTCGTAGATTTCTTGATATTAAAAATTGCAAACAGGCAAAAAATTATAGTGCTGAATCTTTTAAACAAAGCTTAGATATAATGGCTGTGTTTCTTGATGCTTGATCTGATTCAGTTCAGTTCAAGTTTCGTAAAATAATCCAAATGCGGCTACTAGATTTCAAATCAATATTTCTGATCTAAAACAATATTTTGATCAGATTTTCCATATAAAATATGAACTGATCTGGATCAATTGGGGTTTTGAAACACGGCAGTGTTACAAAAATACTATAGGGTTTTGTGGATCTAAACGAAAAAGCCTGCTAAATCATGTCAAGCTTCTAAAGTTTAAAAGTAATTTATCAAAATAATAACCTAATGTGGTTTCCAGAAATAACAAATTTAGGAGAGAGAGAGCTTAAATACATTCTTCAGTTGAAAGTATGATCATTACCAAATTTCCTTGTGGCGAACAGCCCCTCCCTTGGCATATGGAGTTATGTGTGCGCCAATGTGCATAAAACTTATATTGAGGCGCGCGTTTGCAAATCACGGGGATTGATGGTGAATATTGATCATCCCGAAATCCATTTTCTATACATTCTTCTGTTGAAAATATGATCATTACCAAATTTCCTTGTGGCGAACACAGAAATGACCCCCTGCCTTGGCATATGGAGTTATATGTGCCAATGTGCATAGAACTTATATTTAGGCGCCCGTTCGAAACTCACGGTGATTGATGGTGAATATTGATCATCTAGAAAACCACTTTCTATTCATGCTTCAGTTGAAAATATGATCATTACCAAATTTTCTTGTGGCGAACACAGAGATGACCCCCTGCCTTGGCATATGGGGCTAGGTTAACCAATGTTCATAAAATTTATATTCACGCGCCCCTTCGAAAATCACGAGGATTGATGGTGAATATTGGTCATTCCGGAAACCACTTTCTATACATTCTTCAGTTGAAAATATATTCATTACCAAATTTTTTTGTGGTCAACACAGAGATGACCCCCTGCCTTGGCATATGGAGTTAGGTGTGCCAATGTGCATAGAACTTATATTCAGGCGCCCGTGATTATCGAACGCCTATTGATGGTGAATATTGATCATCCCGAAAACCACTTTTTATCCATTCCTCAGTTGAAAATATGTTCATTACCAAATTTCCTAGTGACGAACTCAGTGATGACCCCTGCCTTGGCATATGGAGTTAGGTGTGCCAATGTGCATAAAACTTATATTTAGGCGCCCGTGATTATCGAACGGCTATTGATGGTGAATATTGATCATCCCGAAAACCACTTTTTATCCATTTATCAGTTGAAAATATGTTCATTCAAAAATTTCCTAGTGGCGAACTCAGAGATGGCCCCTTCCCTTGGCACATGGGGTTAGGTTTGCCAATGTGTATACAACTTGTATTTAGGCGCCCGTTCGAAAATCACGAGGATTGATGGTAAATATTAATCATCCCGAAAACCACTTTTCTATACATCAATAAAGTAGCTTTAAATTATTAATAGATTGTGAAGCTTTTTTTCTTCAAACAGTAATATAATTTTATAATTGTCTTGGGCTGTTTATTTTTTTGCTTTAATTTAACAGTAAAATTTTCGGGATGGAAATTTCGGGCCAACTTCTTATACATGATTGTCACCGTGTCTCCTAAACAAATTTTTTGATTACAAAGTTTTAGCTTCTGAACCGATACATACCGGTATGCTCTTTTGTGCTTACTGTGCGATTCTAAATTGCCACTTCTTCTCTGAGAGAGGTTGTAGTACATGTGAACTTAGACTAAACGAGTTAGAGGTTTTGTAGTCTATAGAGTCATGATTGCTCTCAGATTGGTGCGTTTGTAGGACCACCGCTCCCACTGTTTTATTGTTGATAGTGATAGTATTCAAGCGATATTTTTGATAAAGAAAGATGGTCCGCTACAGAAGAGTCTATTGCTGTGATAAGTTTACTTATAAAAAAAATCCATTGCATTTCCAATTAAAGATTAATTTCGATTCACAACCCCCACTTTTCAAGTGCAAAAATCTCGAAATTAGATAATGCCGGATGCTAATCTTGTTTCGGATATTAATGTTATTTTTGAATTATGTGAACATGTTGATCAATTTATATCCTATAACAGTTAACATTACGCATAATTGAAAAATCCAAAATTATTTAAAGGTGACCCCAATCTCGGTGAATTGATACAAAATTTATTCTATTTAAATACTGGGAATTCCAAGCCGTAAATCATCATAACATTTATTATATCATATTGTTTATTAAGCTTTGCACAGCAAAATTTAGAAAAATCGCAATCAGAGCGAATCAAAATATGTGTGTCTGTATATAACTAATATATACAGGGAACATCTCTCTATAAGGCCTATAAAAATACTAATAAAATAATCATATATCAAAATATGTCCCGAACGTAGCGTAGATCTATCACTACCCTCAAACCTAAGAGTAATACAATTTCATCCCAGCGCAAAGTACGATCTACTCATAAAAATTCACCATAAATTTAATTTAATTTCGTTTCAAAAACTAAGACCGGAAGCATATATTATTCGACATCATCGGAAGTTGAAAATTTTCATTTCATTTCATTTTATTTTTTATATTTTGTTACATTTGAACAATTTTCATACTGTTATATGTATCTCGGTATATATCTACTACTGCTAAGTACATACATATATAAATATGTATGCATATACTTAATACACAAAGCACTGTGCGAAAACAGTTTTTTATATTTTTGGTTTTAGTTTATACATAGTTTAGTTCTGATAGTTAGGACTGGGAGAAACGTTTTAAATCTTTCATCACAAATAAACCAAACTGTACAGAAAACAAAAAATGGAAAAATATTTGGTACGTTTGTCACAGTAAATTTGGCAAAAAATTACGAACAACACACCATACGCACACATTTTATCCATTTTAAAATGAAACGCGAAGAAAATCGCGGTACTGAAAAAAATCATCATTGTGAATACATATTACAAATTATAAAACACACACACACACACACACAATGGCAATACTCACAAAAATAGCAATTCACTGATGTAATACATAGATTTCGATTGTTTGTATCTTAAAGCAAATTTTTTTAAAGCAACAATTAACGAGAAGGCAATTTAGAATAGTGAATCATACTGCAAATTATAGTAGATCGCACAGTAGTAAATAATAGTAGTATAATGATGTCGTAAAGTGGTTGCTCGATAATTATGTGTGAAACAGTCATACACATGA
The DNA here is from genome assembly GCA_932526605.1 of Nephrotoma flavescens. NCBI lineage: Eukaryota > Metazoa > Arthropoda > Insecta > Diptera > Tipulidae > Nephrotoma > Nephrotoma flavescens. Next base: position 213,631,855 of record OW052222.1, on the reverse strand, counting down.
CGTCTTGACTTGGATGGATGGTGGTCCACGGTGTTTATTCAATCATTTGTTGAAGAGCGAGAAAATCTATTTTTGGAATGGTCCCATATATAATATTCAGACTTACTTGTAATAAAATGACTAATTTAGTCAAATTAATTCAAGAAAATATTTTTGATTCGATGAAGTGGAAAGATATTTCTCGTTTGAGGCGAAAGATGCTAGTCGCCAAATTTTTTTTTAGTTTTATTTTGTTTTTGGAAAGTTTTGCTGTTTTGAAAGCGGAAATAAAGAATAAACTGTTTTGTTTGTTTTTCAGCAAATCAAATAAATATTGATTTGGGTTTCCGGATAATATATATGGTCAGCACGACGGAAATATTTGATCTGATAAATAATCTAAATTTTCGTACAACTTACGTTAATTGGTCTAAGTAATTTAAATAATTTTAGTCCCATCGATAATAATTGCATAACTTCAATGTCCGTATGTTTTTTAGTTTGTGATTATCACTTTCGTTTTTTTTTATCAATACTTTAATAATCAAATTTTCTTTTGAATGCTTTTCTCAACTCAAGCAACAATTTTTGGCACACCCACTTTCACTCTTACATTTTCAAGTAGGGATGCGAGAATAAAACATTAATTTTACACGGCTTAGTTATATTGTCGTTCGTTATTGAAATTTAGTAACTTGAAACCGAATGAACAGTACGATGGCCTTTTATATTTCGGGATTAGAGAACAAAAACAAATATTTATTTATCAAAAATGGCTTTATTTTTTTCAAAATATCATCAATGCAGATCAATGAGCTATTGCATGCGTTTGAACCAATTTTCGGTGCACTTATTCCACTCCGATTGGAGTACCTCCATAGTTGCCGAAAAACGTTGACCTCGCATTTTATTTTTGATTTGCGAGAATAGAAAGAAGCCATTGGGTGTCAAATCAGGACTATATGGCGGATGACATAATGATTCGATGACTGTACAAATATTCAGTTCTTTGTGTCGATGTGTGAGAGCCCGCATTGTCGTGGTGGAGAATGATCTGTCGTCAGCGGTTGGTTTACTTTATTTCACCAAAGCCTTATGGCAAAGAATGGTTGCGACATGTCCTTTTTTTCTTAAAAAATCGGCGACCATTTGCTTCGAAGTGCTTCGTGCTCGAATAACTTTTGTTGGATTTGTCTCATATTGGAACACCTATACCGTCAACTGCTGTTTGGTATCGGGATCATACGCATAGATCCAAGATTCGTCATCTGTCGCTGTCTTGGCCGACCTTCACGAAATTCGTTGTTGAGCGAACTGTGGCCTGATTTAATTCTGTAAACCATCGACAAACATTCGTCCTTGATGGTGCTTCATCGCCAAAAGTCGAATTTAGTTCTTCAATGATCGAACTGTTGCTGAGTTAATCCAAGTTCAAAGTTTTTAAAAATAATCGAACGAAAATGTTCACAATTTAGTTCCATTTTTGTAGTGAAAAAATAAATTTTTAAATCTCTATAACAAAAGAAATAGCGGCAGTTAAACCAATGTTCTGAGTAAATACACCATCTAAAAAGTCGTCAGTAACCAGATGATAGTACAAGGGTTGCCCAATCCCGTTTGTAAAAGGCAACCCTCGTATAATTTTAAAATGTGCAAAAAGTCGTTTTCTATAAGTGGAAAATTTACGGGACTTTTCTTTTCCTGGCGTTCTAAAGCATTAAGCGTGAATTTCACTGTGAAACCATTTTTTTCAGTAAAATTAATACGAGATAAAAATATAAATCCTTTACTTGTTAGAAAGAAACAAGAAAAAAAAATCAGTAAAATTTACTGGGGAAAATGTTGCCATAAAACACATGAAACTCAATAATATGTATGGCAATATTTGTTCGTCTTTATCACTCTAACGTAATTTTAATAAGTATACTCTCCTCTTTTCGGTTTCTCAGTATTTTTTACTGAAAAAAATTGTTTCACTGTGGAATCCCGGCATTAGACATCTATTTACTAAACAGAACTTTGCTTCACAAAACTGCTATGGTGTTTTATTTCCTTTGTTAAATCAAGTTTAATTTACCGGATTTAACGCACTATAGACAGCGGTCCAATTCGTGACTTATTTTGTGGAGATTGACTTATTTGAAAGTCTACAATAAGCCTCCTGTCGGCTAGACTTGTTTGAATTGTATGTGAGGCTTGCGCCCAAACTGGTAACTCATCAAAATAATTCTAACAAGTTTCCAATAAGTCTATTCGACAGGAAGCTTATTGTAGACTTTCAAATAAGTCAGACTCCATAAAATAGGTCACGAATTGGATCGTAGTCTTAGTACCGAAATTTACTAACACGCGTAGATGGTCTAAGAGAAAACGTTGCTACCGGCAACAAAATTAATTAGAAAAAAATTAATAGAATTCTGTTTAATTCTGGTGGCTTAGCCATTACATTAATTTTAAAGGATTAAACGAATTTTAGTAATTTTTAAAAGGCTACCCGTGCTTATCATTTAGGTTTTAATAGTGATCCGTTTCACTCGCTTACTCACGCCTTTGCACCGTCAAATTATGACCTCAGCTAGTCTGTGCTGAGTAAATATTGAGCAATTAACCGTGCGATTCTGGCGTATAGTCACAGAGCTCTTAACTGCAATATTTCGCATAACTAAGAGATTTCTCTTACTTAAGACTTTTTGGCGATTATGCACATACTGGTCAGTTAAGAGGTTTCCTTAAAAACTTCTTAGTTTAATACCTACCAAATAGGTGGCCTTAAACATCATAAATGATAGAATTTTTATTATGTTGTATGAAAACTAATAAAAATGCCGATTATGTAAATAAATAATTCATTAAATTATATTCTACAATACACAAACTGCATTTTAGATGTAATATTTTTATAAAAAAATTTGTTGTTCTTTATTTTCTTTTCCCATACAATTAATTTTTTGCCTAATTATTTAATTTCTCTAATTTATTACAAAAATATGAATATTTAAACATTATTTTTCGCAAAAACATGTCGTTATTTTATCGTTTATTTAACAATAAAAATACAATTTCAATGGATCGCGTTAGTAAAAATTACAATAGACCATTTTCCTCAAACGTCAAAATAACATTATGACAGTTGAACGTGTATGGCAAACCATTAAAATAAAATTCTATTTTTTTATTTTATTCATAAATTCTCACAATGCTATTAAAACTTAACAGTACACTTGTTTGTAGTTATGTTTTAAACATTAAACTTTAATAGTTGTGTCATAAACTTTAAAAATACAAATAAATTTTAGGTTGTTCCTGTTTGCCATACAGCTTCAGCTGTCAAATTTTTTTGAGGAAAATGTTCTATTGACAGGTTTCCAAAAATATTTCGAGAGTTTTTAATAGAATTTTAAGAGTAGTACTAACAATACCAATTAATAGATTCTCTTACAAAAACCTATTAACGAAAACCTCTTTACTGTTAGCCTCTTACTAGTCTTAACATCAGAATCGCACGGTAAATATATTCTAGTGTTACATACAGCATCTAGAATACCAGGATAAAATCAACGCCCGCTTCTGAAACTAAACACTATTAAAGTTGACTGTTAAAAAGTATCATGAAACTTGATACTTTTGGTGGTACCGCCAGAGCTTACGAGCTTTTAATCGAAAGATAGCTCAAACCACCATTTGCGGCTCATCAAGGAAGTTCAAAATTACTTGAAATAGTATTAAGACGGTAAATTATGTTAACAAGAAATTTCTTTTGCGTTTAAATTATGTCTCAAAAGTATCAAATTTGAAAAAGTAGGTTAGGTTAGTTTTGGTCATAGTGGCCCAGTCAAAAGGACTAGCACTGTCATATTTTGGTCCCTAGTTACGTTCCGTAGCGCCACATAGGCTCTTCCCTACTCATTGAAACTATACAGAGCTTTGACCGAAGCGTAAGGCTGCTCTGAACTGACGCCCGTCAAGTCATTTATCAGACGATTTACGGTAGCGAATACATTTTCTTCCTTTCCAGTAATCACGTGAATGCGCTATTAATCCATTCGTCGTTAGCTAGTCTGACAGCTTCTTCCTGAACCAGTTGCCTTTCTTTCTGTTTGCACGTAGCGAGAAGTATTCCAACATTTGCTCTGCTCGGCCAAATGAGGCAGGATATACCACGACGAGCGAGCTCTTTTGACCTTAACTTCCCCGTAATATTGAAATGCCTTGGCACCACATCAAGTGGATGTTGAAGTGTCATGCCATCTCGTTAATAGATGAGAGACAGTTCTGAGCTATTACTGTGGTAAAAAAATATCGCAATTATTTCAGCTGGGAACGCGCCCTAGTGGTCGAGGAAAGAAGGTTTAAGTTCAATGCATCACAGAATATTCAAATCCAACCATATTATGCATCCTTGACCGCCTGCAAAGAATTTAACACCTTTAGGGAACAAAATAGCTTCCCTCATCCAGTTCTTCTGGTAGAAATATCACTTTTAAACATCATCGAAACGACCAATTTGTTTACCTACAATTTCTATGGATGTGAGGAGAAAAAAAAATTCCATTTGAGCTTTCGTCATTAGTGCATTAGTTGCATTTTTATCAAAGCCTTTAGGCTCGCCAGATCATTTAGAGCTACTAGACATATGCAACTACTCGTAATCTGCATCCTTTTTGTTTCAGTAATAGGCCGTTATATGCAGCCTAAGAGGGACTAATCTGCGCCCAGGTATATGAGCGGCCTAACTTTACTACAATTTCCCTCTATATCCAGAAACACTATATCACGGAAAATCCCTTATTCTCAATGGATTTCCCAATAGGGCAAATAAGGGATTGCAAAGCTGTTTCCACAGATTTCAGGCGTTTTCTGATGTCAGTTTTTTTTCGTTTTTAAAAAATTTTTAAGAGAAAACAAATTTGCTTATAGGTCTAAGATCTTTGGAATTATAAAATGATAGCATTTCCCTGCTTTAGGTATAAATACTCGTATAACCTTAACTTCATTAGATCATTTCCCTGGAATGTGACAAAGCTTCGGGCCAGCTTTTTATACAGCCTTAAGAAATTTTAAAGAAAAGTCAGAGGTTTTATGAAAGTCACAAGGATCATACGTCAGATCGTGTCGACTCAATATTCTTAAAACTGTTTATTGATCACTTAGAGAGGCCCCTTGCTCCTTATTACAATGAAAGTGTTTTCCTTTCATAGGTTTAAATATTACCTTTATTTCTTCAAGTCATTTCCTTGATATGTGATAAAATTCCGGTGCTTTGAATATATTTTTAAGCGATTTTAAAGACAAATTAGTGGTCTTAGAACATAACAGGAATTAGCAACTATTGTTTTTTTTGGTTTTTCTGGGGTGCTTCTTGTGTCCACCTAGGTCATCTTCCACCTGCAAAGCTTCTTGGGGTTTTGGAAATGATTGCTACTCTCAACCTGACGACTACTATCAACCTAATTGATGGTGGAGCTACCATCGTCGTTGTTGTTGGTCCTTGAATCGTAAGTTCCTCTTGAACCCAAGCTCATGTTCTTCGTTAGCAAGAAATATCCTTCCTAGTGACGACCCTCAGTAGTTCTATATTATGTTCCACGAATAGCTGAGAAAAAGGAAGTCCTTCTATGTAAATATTCGCTAGACGCAGATAAGATTACTTGGTGCAGAAGTTTACGGGTAAACCGGTTGCCGGTTATGAACACGATGCAATTAAGACATTAATACAACGTCACTTCGTTGAGTGGAACATTTTAGATTATCATCAACAAGACATTGTAGAGTTTGTTCCATAATACCATCATAAACAAACGATATATGAGGATTAAATCTTTCAAACGCTACATGTGGTATTTCTAAATTCATTACCACCATTAGTGTGATTTTCCAGTAGAACTCATTCTTCACTTAATAGGGCTAATAACATTGCATCGTAGAGTTTGTGCTATTATAATTTGGCTACCCCTACAATATTATTTTTTTAATAAAACTCATTCCATGACTTCTTAATTTTTTCAATGAGTTACTTAGGTGTCACTTCATAATGGAATGGCAGCATAAAGTTTTTTCTTTGAATAAAACTTGAGTTGTAACACTTTGGGTGACCAATGAAATCATAAACAAAAAATCCGTGCAGGTTAAATTTTTAAACCCTATAGGTTGTACTTCGATTTACGGTGGTTGAAAATTGTGCATCCTGTTAAAAGTAACTCACTCAAACAGAATGAGGGTACTGATTAAGTTTTACTCAAAAAATTTGTTTAAGCAATCGGATTGGTTATGGCGCCTATATGTTTGAACGGTGGTGCTCTCATATATTATTTGAAAATTATGGAATTTTGATAAAACAAGTTTTAGCTTACAAAACTGTGGGTTAAAAGAGGATCGACCTTTAGCATGAAAGTTATTAAAATATTTCTGCAATATGAGTACTCTTATCAAAAGATTTTTTTTTTAAATTTTATAATGAAGCATATAGCCAACCAAGGAGGCTCCCAAATAATGTGAATTGATAGTAATTTCTTCGCATTAAATTAAATTCTAGAGCTACCTTGTTCTATAATCGGTTAAATATTGAAGAAAAGAATATGAGAACCAACTGATATCATCAAAAATTATAAATTTTTTATTTCTAGACGCCAAAAATTAATAATTTAAGAATTATTTATGGTGGATTAAGATTGTAATTTCGATTATAGTTCAAACTGCTTATCAACAATCAAAATTTTCATTAATTAGGTCCAGTATATCGCTCGACCACAACTTCAAAATATACTGTATTATAAAGTTTATAGACGTTAAATTCCAAAGGTGCGGTTCTTCACTTAATCTCCAAAAAACTATTGTTGAACTATATATATCGTCTCTTGTGTTAACCAACTGGTTTCGGGGCTTAAACCAACAAAAAAGCTTATTTTTTAACGATAAAGTTTTTTTTTTTTTTAAAGTTGACATCATTATATAAAAATATAAGATGAATAATGCATGTAATAAGCTGAATCTCTTTTCCGACCGGAAAGTTTTCAAATGCCTTAGGTAAAATTGTTATTTCTATTATCAGAGACTGATGAACTCTAAAACAAACAAAAATTACAAAAACAACAAAACATAACTGGTTAGACTGCAGTTTTGTAATCTAAATACATATCATATCCACACATCACTGATTATTTAACGCAGATCTGTAAGAATATATAATTAAGAAAATTAACGGTTTTCTAGTATATAAATTAAGTAATAGAAAGGTGGTGTATAAGAAAATCTTATATTACAAACATGTAATATCGTCATGGTTCAATGAACTTTAATTATATACATATAAGTATGTAATATATTTGTTCATGTTGATTTGTAAGATTAACGTCTTCTCCGGATTTCTTATAGAAATTTGCATTTGACGCGCGAAAATCATATACTCGTATAACGTGATTCTTTTCCAGAATATGGAGAAAATTTTCCCAAGTATGTAGGTACATAAGTTTAATTATATAAATTATTATTTCAATGAACTGAATTTTTAATTTAAAAAATAAAATACAATTTATGTGAGAAATTTTTACGCTTCAAGTATATACTTATATACAGCGGGAACGAAGTGAACAATTAAAATTTAGAGGTTTCGCGTTAAAGCTAACATCTCAATAGAATAATAATAAATCAATGATTTATCGTGAACTCATTAATACACTTTCCCTTTCAAATCATAATTTTCTTTATAATAATCAACCTCAACACCACACCATCTTGTAGGTGTAAAATACACATTTTTCTTATCATCGTATACAACAACAAATCAACCCCTAAAAGCGACTGTATATAATGATTGATTATTTCAGAAACTTATTTTATATTACTTGATGTTTGAAAGAAGCAACCTGTTGAAAAAATTTATTTATATGTTATAAAACGTCTAAGACGACATAAAAGATTGTAGACTTTCTGCGACACTCTCACAATTTTTTTTTTTTTTAATAAGAAGATTGAATATATTAATTTCAATTATCGTTTGAATAATTACACTTTACATTCTTTGATACTATTACAAGAAAATATTTTTTGCAGTTATTTATAATTATTAAATTACATCTTAATAACGTCTTAAAGGGAAAATCGTAAGAGTTTTATGATTTGATTTTCTTATTTCGTTATATCTATGCGATGCTTTTTTGCTTTTAATAGTGTAATGAAATTTAGACGTGATTGGTGGTGGTAATGTTGATGGGAGATGATGGTTGTATATGTATATACAGGAAAATGTTAAAATTAAGTGGTTTATGGCATTTTCATAGTTGAAATTCTTTAGAATTTTCTTTAGATTTGTTGTTGTTTAGCTAACAATTAGCTAAGCTTGTTTTGGGTTAATATCCTAATGGAAAATTGGTAATTAGTTTAGCTCCGTTATTTTCTGATCGCGAGTTTTTCTTTTTTGTTTCTTCTAATCAATAAATTGAATTAGGCGTGCTTGAAAATATTCCTAGCAAGGCAGGCGTTAATTATTATATGTTTATAGCTTAAGTCCTAATCCAATGGTTCTGTATTTTAATTTGAGGTAAGTATATCAAGGAAAACGAACTATTTGATGTTATAATCGCAACCATTTCGAATCTTAGCTTTTATAAAACATAGATATGGCTTTATTTATATTTAAAAACCATAGAAAACTTTAACTCACGGTACAGGTGGCGCAGTGGTTAAAGCTTTGGCACTTGGGCCGGGAGGTACTGGGTTCGAATCCCACAAGAGGCAGGATGTAAAGCGAATTTTCTTCATCAATTACGATCTTTGATGTTAATAAACACAACATAGACCCTCTGTTGGAGTGCATAATTCAGCTCCGACCCACCTTCCATGTCAGTGTACAGGTTGACATGGAGCTTGCAACGTGCAGGTGGTATACTGTAATTGTGTGAGTAGGTGAATAGGTGTGTGTATGTGTGCATGAATGAAAAAGAGAGTATTAATTGACTTTAAAAAGACAAATCCGTTGGATAAATTAATACTTTCTTAAAAAAAAAAAACTTTAAATCGCTTACAAAACAAAATTTTTTTATTGAGAACATTTGAATTTGCTTAAAAATTTGTGGACACATTTGAAGGGCAATTTTATAAGCTTTCAAATGAATGTAATATCAGGGTACTTTGGTGGAAGACTTATTTAAAACGCGTATAACTTGACAGGGTTCATCCACATGCGAAAAGATATAATTAAAGTCACCTGTGTAACCCGTCTTTAGTTACAGGGGCATCTTGTATAACCTAATTTGTCAGAGTAAGGTACCAATCATGTTTGTAATTATTGTTTTCTACAGCTAAATCCAAAAACTTTTAAAAGAAACTGTAGTCACTTCTAATGTTCGATTGTACATTATTCAAAGAATTATCCGTAGATTACAGTAAATGTGATTTGAGTTGTCGTACTAACTCACTGATAATGACAATTCACCGAAAGCGAAAATGACAATTCAACAAAATACCATTACACAAAAACAACAATTCATCGAAAATGACAGATCAACAAAGAACGAGAATTGACGAAAAATTGCAGTTCACCGAAAATGAATAGCAGAAAATCACTGAAAACAATAGTTCATTGACAATGACATTTACCGAAAACGACAATTAAATAAAAAAGAGGGGTGTACTGTTGTGGCCAACATCCGACTTTCTTTTACCACGAATGTACATAGCACTTGATTTCTAAAGCGAAAGGTTAAACTTAGCAGAATTTTTTTAAAAATTGTTTAACCAAAAATCTTCATTCTCGCTTTAAATTACAGAAAATCTACAATGATAACCCTTCTGGAATACTTAACCTTTAAATTTATTAGAACCCTATACACTGTACACTGATTTCTGCCAAATTTCCTTAGGACTTCCCAAATTATGGAAAAAACTTACAAATAAAGTTCCGTACATTTAAAGAAATATTTCCGTTTAATCGTTTTTTAAAGTATTTGGAAAAACTAAAGAGTGATAAAATAGGAGGTGTTTTTTCCAATTGGGATTCTCATTGGGATTCATGCGTGGCAACTGTCATGTTCATATAACGTTTGTGTTCAGTATGCATTGACATTTCACTATGAATAGACTTACGCGAGAACAACGTTTGCAAATTGTGAAAATTTATTTCAAAAATCAGGGGGGCTATTTGGGAATTCGATTCGATAACGAGAGTACATAATTCATATTTGATTTGAATGTGATTCGAACGATTCTTATTTAAAATCCAATATGAATCTTGTACTCTCGTTATCGAATCGAATTCCCAAATAGCCCCCCAGTGTTCAGTAAAAAAATGTACTCATGGTCTTCCATCATTTTATGGTGTTCATAATCGTCCAACTGAACGTACTATTCGCGAAACAATCAATAAATTTCGAATCGCTTTTTCATTAAGTGATATTCATCAACCGACTAGAATGCGTACAAGTCGATTTTGAAGAGAGATCTTAGTTTGAAGGCATACAAAATGCAGCTTGTTTAAGAATTGAAACCGGTTGGCCTTCCTTTGCGCCATCGATTTGGTTTATGGGTGTTGGAATAGCTCCAAATTGATCCGTTTTTTATCAAAAAATTGTGTTCAACGAAGCTCATTTTTGGCTGAATGGATACGTCAACAAACAAAATTGTCGTGTTTGGGCTGATGAACAGCCAGAAGAGAGTCAAGAGCTTCCAATGCATTCTGAAAAATGTACTGTTTGTTGCGGTTTATGGGCATTTGGCATCATCGGACCCCGTATTTCTTTAAAAATGCGGAAGGACAGCGTGTAAACGTCAATTTTGCAAACTACAGAGCAATTATCAATGAATTATTATTGCCAAAAATTCAAGATATTGGTGTAGCTGACTTGTGGTTTCGACAGGAAGGTGCAGCGTGTCACACAGCAGGCCAAACCATCGATTTGTTGAAAGAAAATTTTAATGAGAACATTATATCTAGAAACGGACCCGTGAATTGGCCTCCAAGAGTTTGTGATCTGACGCCGTCTAATTTTTTTGGGGGTATCTGAAATCACTTGTTTATATCGATAAACCACAATCGATTCCTGCATTAGACGCGAACATAACACGCGTAATACCGAACTTACGTCACAAATTATTAAATTTGTTTTGATTATTAAATTGGTTTTAATGCGTTTCATTTCAAAAAAACTTCCGGTAGCTCTTATTGAACCACTCTTTATAAAAAAACGAGAAAGTTTTGCATAGAAGCAACCACCAGGTATACAAATTATCTCACATATCATTTTGATCTTTAAATTTATGGAAAGATTATGAAACTTTGTCATTATCACTGAATCTGTTTGGACTGTAGATATGCCGAATTTTTGCGAAAAAATGGTTTTATCGAAAATCGTACTTTCCACTAAAATTGTAGAAAGAATCTGAACAAATTGTATTTAGAATCTTTTCATCATAGTCGTATTCTTATTAAATGCTATAAGTACACACTTAAAAATTTTGCAGCGATTTTCGATGTAACCCTTGCATCAAGGCGTATACGAAGGAATCGTGTAACATATTTAGAAGCAAAGCATGCGTTAAAAATATTTACGATGTAGTTGCGTCTAAAACTAATGTAACACGTGTGTCGAAAGGAAATTTCTATATAACCTGGGGTTAACAAATGTTTAGCGAATTTATAATAATTCGCTAAGTCATTGTGTATATCCTTTCAATATAAGCTTAAAATATTTTCCATATATTTGTAGTTTGGTGTCTGGTGAGCGCAGTCTGCTGAATGCTGACTTGACGCGACATCAAAATTTTTGATATAGAGATTTTAAAATCTCATGAAGCATAAAATATAATTCAACGGGTTTTTTTATTACAAAATTCGTAAATTTCGTTTAGTAAATTTCTGTAAAATCTTTTTTACAGTAGAAGCAGATAAAATCTAATTCAAAAGACATGTGCTTCACATTTATTTTTTCAATGTAATTAGTATCAAAATAATTTACGACACATTTTGTTTGCATTGAATTCCACTCACATTATACAACTGTATCGATACAGCTTCAATGTACCCCAGCTTCACAATTAGACATAACTTGCATCAATTCGTTTTAAAAGTAATTTATTTCATATTTTAATGCAAACTATAACGCTTCTGTTAAGATGCAAAGCTTACTTCTAAAAACGATATACTTTTGCGCTGGATTCATATACGAAATTATTTGCATCGCATATCGAACTTTTTTTCGAGTGTGTACTTTTCAAAATATTTACGAGAAAAGAAGCTTTTATGAAAGCTGCAATTTCTAAAAAAAACTATACTTGGTTTTGGATAAAGCTAAGTCTGATTTATCACCTCTATCAGTTACTCCGCCTGTGCTGTATAGAAGTCGAATTCTTGTGAAAAATCAGTTCTGCCGGTTTTTTGAACATAGTACATAGTTTTTCTCATAAATGCTATTATTTTCAAAATATTTGCCAAAAACGAAAATGATAGAGCCTATAGAAGCTGCCACGGATTTTGAGAAAAATAACTGATCTACAAATTTCGTAAAAAAGCTTAAGTCTGAAGTTTTACCCCCATCAGCCACTCCTGAGCTGTAGAGAGGCAGCAATCTTTTAGTCTGCACAGATCACACTTCATGATTATTGTAACATAATAAATCTCGAGCCTAGCCAAAATTTTTTTTTTTGCAAAATTCGACTTTATTCATTAATATAGTTTCATTCAAGAGTGATACATTCATTCCTACCCTTCTCTAACATTTCGATGTCTTTTTTGTAGAATAATTTATCTTTGGCCTCAAAATAGGCCGTTTGTTTTGGCAAATTATTTTTCTCTGGTTCATTTTTTTAAGGTCTGCGAACAGGTAGTAGTCGCTGCGAGGCAGATCCGGAAAATACGGTGGATGGGGAAGCAATTTGTTCAATGTTGTTCAATCTTCACTTGCGACAGGGTGCAATGTCTTGGTGAAGGAACATTTTTTACTTTAGCATTTTTACTGTTTTTGGAAATTTCTTACTACAAACGCACCAGTAACGCCATTTAATAGTCGCTGAGGATTGTCTTTCCATTCTGGAGATAGTCGAGGAATAAAATACTTTGGCATGCCAAAATATTGGGACCAATACCTTTTCGGCCGACATCTGCGTTTTTGAACGCTTCGGACGGCTGCTGTTCCAACTCAGCTGACTGACAATTGACTCCGGAGTGAAGTGGTGGGTCCATGTTTCATCCATTATGACATACCATCTGAAAAAAATTGTTTTATTACGGTTGCGGTGTTTGTACGGCTACGCTTAAACTCGGTAAACCAGGGTTCGACGGTTGCTTTCGAAGAACCCTGTAACACTTATCAAAGCATTGCTTTGCTTGGACGATATTTTTTCTTATCAAAAAAACATAATCGTCATATTTTCTTAATATTTTGTCACATATCGTTTGAAGGTTGGTACTTTCTATGAATCATATGAATGTTTCATTAGATGTGCCATCTACTCGTATGTATGTCTCAGACTCGGGACTTATTGAGTGACGTAATAAAGGGTTTTCCATTAATGTTTATTTCATTGTAAAGAGGAAGGTATGCCATTAACATTTGAAAACGATATCAGCCAAATGGCCGCCACAGCTACGTTTACAACATATCCTTTTCATGCAATTTTTCATGACCAATTCGCACATTTGCAACTGTGTGTCCTCGATAACTTCACGAATTCCATCTTTAAGGTCTTGAATCGATTGTGGAGCATTGGCATAGACCTTATCTTTCACATGGTTCCAAAGAAAAAAGTCTAAAGTTGTTAAATCACAAGATCTCGGTGGCCAATTGTGATCACCTCTTCGAGAAATAACACGGTGAGCAAACTTAACTTGCAAAATTGCGATTGTTTCGTTGCTTGTGTGGCACGTAGCGCCGTCTGGCTGAAAATAAACGTCGTCCATATCAATATCTTCCAATTCCCGCCATAAAAAATCATTAATCATAGCTCGGTAGCGCAATCCATTCACCGTAACAGTTGCACCAGCCTCATTTTCGAATAAGTAAGGTCCAATTACATCGCCAGCCCAAAAACCGCACCAAACAGTGACACGTTGAAGATGGAGATGCTTTTCAACAATCATTCTTGGATTTTCTGAGCCCCAAATGCAACAATTCTGCTTATATGACTCAGAAAATTATTAATTAAATTAGATCAGAATCATGGTTTTTATTTTTTTAAATATATATTATTTTACTGCTTACCGAGAACTTAAGAATTGGTGGAGGGTGGAGAAGTTAGAAATGAAAAAAATTAACCAGACGAAAACCTATCTAATAATTTGAAATTTTTAAATAGCTCGGTTTATTAAAGGGTTCCCACAACAATTTCCTGAAAAACAGTTCACCGAAATCGACAATTTACCGAAAAAACAATTCACCGAAAAACATTTCACCGAATAGTAGTAATTGATCGAAAGCGACAATTATTCGAAAAAACAATTTACTGAAAACGACAATCCACTTAATAAGATAATTTGCCGCAAATATTAGGTGTGCAAGTAGAAACTCGGGTCTGAAGTTGGTTGCATTAAAATCGCCCACCATTTTGGAAATTTTTAGCTTAGTCATTGCTGTTTTTATGAAATAAGTTTCAATCTGGCAAGTTTACAAGCTGACGTTCCGTGTGTATCAATTTTAAGAGATCAATGCGCTGATAAGCAACATTTATTTACGTCATTACATTCTATTTTGATTTCAAATGAAAAAAAAATACTGCTCAGCTAGGGAATTGATTAATTCGACTTTGAGTGAACATTCTGTGAGTTATTCAACAGTAAAAAAGTGGTTTGCTGCATTTGGTTATGGAAATTTTAGTCTTGAGGACGATTCACGTCCAGGTGCAGTAAAACAATCTGAAGATGAAGAACTTGAAAGTTTTACTGGATGAAAATCCGTGTCAAACTCAAAAAAAGCTGTAAGTTAAGAACAGTTAAGAGTTACTCACGAAGGAAAATCACTTCGATTGCATGCAATGGGAAAAATACAGAAGGAAGGAAAATAGGTTCCTCATAAACTGACCAAAGAAAACAAAAATCGAACATCTGCTGAATTTGCTTTCTCGGTACAAAAGAAAGAATGTTTTGCACAAAATCATTACGAGTGATGAAAAGTGGATTTTGTACTATAGCCCTAAACGCAGAATACCATGGGTTGATCCAGGATAGTCATCAACATCAGTTGCTCAAATATTCATGCCAAGAAAGTATTACTGTGTATATCTGGTGGGATTGGAAAGGATTTATTTACTATGAGCTTCTGGAACCTGGTCAGCCTTTTACAGCTGAACGTTACCAGGATGGAACGTTAGCAGGACAACAAAATCAACCCAGGAACTCATCTTCTCCTTAGGCTGGGAAGTTTTATAGCATGCGGCATATTCCCCAGACTTGGCTCCTTCTGCTCACCACTTGCTCAGAACAATGCTATCATATTTGAAAGACCACCGGTTCACTAAAGTTGATCACTGTTTTGCTTCGCAGCCACCAAGTTTCTATTGCGAAGTCATTCATAATCTATCTGATACATGGCAAAAGACCATACATAGTAATGGCGAATATTCCGAAAAAATAAATGTCATTTGAATTCGGAGCTTACACAATAAGCATAATGTATTTTGGATGGTTGTGCACAGACATATAAGGTTTTGGCCTAAATCATTATCATTTCAGTACTAGCCAGAACTCCCGGAAATCTAAAATTTGAGCCGGAACCAATTGAATGCCCGTCAGAATAATAATAACCAGAACTGCAAACACAATATATTTTGGAATCATAACAATTTAAGCTCAACCTTAATAACGACAACTGGAACCATTGTGAGACCGAAACTGTATATGAACTGGGAACAATCGGAATTATTGTACAAGTAGCACAACATGTTGTATCTCTTAGTTTGCTTTTTAGGTTCCGGCTTGTACAATATGTGGTCAATCTGAAATTGTATATAATGTGCAATGAGCTAGAACGCATCATGTTAAATGTATAATGACTTTTGCTGGTTCCGTTGTTATGATTCTGGCTATGTACTTATGCCAGACTAAACACAATCATCAAAAATGTATTGTTTCCTTTGTGCAATAATCCAGATGGGTCCCGCAGCCTTGGTTTGCTTCTAGCTGATTTGGTTATGGCTTCTTTGGTTCCGGCTGAAAAATACACAGCATCGAGATAATACAAACAAATTTTATATGTTATTATCGACGACTAACCAATTTGATTTCATTTTTATAGTTATCAGACCAGAAGGCTTACTTTTTGAAACCCTTAAATGAGAGTGCTAGATAGTTTACTGAATAGCAAACTTATCATTCTAATTTTAAAATACATAATTTTGAAATAGAAAGTTAAAAATACCACTGACACTGAATCAAACACTAATTAGTAAATCAAAAACATATATTATATTTAGAACATATTTCGTCGACACCTTTCTAATCTTCCCTCGACATTAAAGCGTTAAAATTTTAGTTACGCGTGTAACATTTTTATGGTAATCATTTTTATTTTCCTCGTTGTCTTAAATGCAAATGATTTATGCTGTTTTCATAAAAAAAAATATTTTATTTTTCTCTCTTACTCGTCTTATATACGTAAGTATTGTGTTGCGTTCGTCTTAAAGAGGGATTGGAGTAAAAATATATTTTAATAAAATTTAATTTATTACGAGATTGGTGAATGAATGTTCCGCATCAAGGAAAATATTCTGAATAACATTTTCTAATCGTGTATCTAGCATTGTAGTTTTCATACTCACAATGGATGTGTTTTATTTTTATACGCGGAGCAATATAAATTAATTGTAATGATTGGAATAATATAAGCCTTAATTGCAAATGTAATGTTTGATTCGTTGTTATAAAACGAGCAATTCAAAGAATGTTGTATACGATATTTCAAACAATTAATTAATTAATTTTAATCGTCAGACACACACTTGCAATGCCACAATGGTTATCATCATTATGACAATATAATATAGAATTTAATTGGGACGACTATAGAATTTAATTGAGACGGGCATTCTCAAACAATTTCCTGTTGTGTTTGTGTACAATATTTAAGGTGTTTGCCAATTAAACTGATAACACCGTTGTGTGTCATTTACTTTTATCTCTTCGAATAATGTACAAATTCGAAATATTCTTGGTATTTCATAATACACGTACATTAACAATTATTTTTTATATCGTCATCCGCACAAAGTTAATCACAAAGCAATTTCCATTCCAATCGCATATCACATGCGATAACATTGGCATAATGCCCAGAATATTTTTTTCAGTTAGCAGCATATCATCATATCAAAATGGGAATAAATAAAATAAATATACACAATTAAGACCTTTATAAACACATTTTACACAAATTAATTCAAATCACACAAATTAAGATTTCATCTCGGTTTTAAATGGTTATATCAACATGAAAGCAATGTTTTATATGTACGGCACACAGTGCACAGCAATCTAACCCAGAGAAGACACCAAAATAAATTTACCAAGCATAAAAAGGGTTCGTTCCGTCATATACAAGGGATAATATACATAGATATACATATATGTATACCTTAATTTTACTCTCATTATTTTATTGATTTTAATTTTCCAGTTTTCAGTTTTTCCGAAACAAACAACAGCATTACAAAACGGAAAAACATCAACATCAAAATAATAATAATAAAAATGTTATCAGATTCTTCACAAGTTAATTTTTTTTATTGTAACAAATTAAAAATGAACACAATATTTTCCAATTTTCTTCGGAAAAACGAAATAAAAAAAAACAAGTATGATGTATGTGTATATGTTTATACATGTTAATGAAAAGTGGAAAAAACATTTGGTTTACTCTGTGCCATTCTGCTCTTTGTGTTGTACACGTACATAATATACCTATATGTATGTAGAGCTAGCGAGGACGTGAAAAACAATAACCCAATGTTGAAAATGAAGGAAAAATATTTTCCTTTTGTGCTTAATTCATCATACGCACAATATCCTTTTTGTTTCTATTTTTCTTGTTTTCGCTATACTGATGCTGCCAGCTATTGCGCGCTGCGCTGTTGTACATTGAACAACTGCGGAATGGGAGATAAAGTTGTTGTAATAAATCACAACGTGTACAGAGGTTAAAAATTGGTATTATAAACGCACTTAGGGATTGTTTTATTGGAGGGTGTTTAAATCAAGGATACATTATAGAAAGGTTGTTTACTAAAGCTAGTATGAACTCTGAGTATTCAACCGGATTTAAGATTTTACGTGCTATTAATCTACCGAGCAGATTTGAAGGTGTCTCGTGGTTTTCGATCAAGTAACACTAACACAAGCAAACTATTAAATCGGAGAGCAAAGCCTTCTTAGTTAGATATGTAATTTAAAAACAAAATTTTGTTTTACTAATATGTCAGGGTCCTAAATTAAAATCAAATTAACTTCACAACCAAAAAAGATGTTAAACATACCCCTACAATTAGCTTTCGGGTCTAATTAAGAACTGAAGCTTTTAAATTTTGAATTAAATTGAATTGGAACAATGCCATGAAAAAATACAATTTTTCAAGAACCAACTAGTCAATAGCAGCCCAAGTAACACGGCTTCTCCACCTGATACCTGAATACTATTGCAATCTATTTCTCTTTCTATCAAAAATTACCAAGATGGAGTCTGGTGCGGTAAACTTGCTCTAATTTGACGTTAAGAAATCATTGTTTTGTCATAATTTTTTGTATGAAAGCGATTAAAAAATTTAGTAGACGCCATATTGAAATAGAAGAAACATCAAAATATGTATGCTATATACATGCTATTTAGTTCTGCCGACATAGCATGTATTCATAGCATATAAATATTATTGCGAGTCTCCAATTGCCATTTGATTGAAATTTTTTAGCACAACTAGATAGCAATAGCAGGTAGAGAGTCCATGTAATGATTCTTGTACGTGCAGATATGCGACTTTGTAGCTGCTAAATTATCGAATTAGTTTGTACTCTTAAGAACACTCCTAACCCAAAATGAGCAAGATTTGGATTCCAGTGAAAATCTAATTTTTGTGTGACCTCCTGTAAGGCGTTGATTCATGTATAAATTTTATCTGACAGACATAAATAATAATCGCTCTGATTGGTGAGTATATTTTGTCCTGTACGATAAAAATGAAATTCATACTTAAGTAAGCGATACATGTATAAAAATTTGTCGTACTTATGGATATTTTTGACATTTTATAAAGCAAGCAACCTAAACGTGTTTTTATTTTGTTCTCGATTTTTTTTTTAGAATATGCATTCTTTTGTTCTCACCACCGTCAAATTTTATACAAAATTGAGCAATGTTCAATTTTTAACTTTTGTCGTTCAGAGTGATTATTATTTATGAAACACCGCCTTTAGGCGCAGTCTAAGCATCGTTAGGTTGCTTAAAAGTGTGTGATGACCTGTAATACGCGAAACAGTTTATACGATTCCCCAACGAAATGTAACGCCAGGTACTTTCAAGGCCATGGGTGGGATTTTATAATATCACTTTTTTCAATACTATCGAAATTGACGTCTCTTTTACCACGAATAAAATTAAAAGTTTTTTCATTTTTCAATTATGTACGTTGTTTCTATTGCGATCTCGCAGCAAGCTCGAATAGAATATTATGCATCCACCTTGTTTCTATCATCTATTTGTTTTATATGTGATACTTTATCGTACAAAAAAAAAATTGAAACAAGCAACAAAATTATTCTTGTAGACGGCGACCGCAATAGAAAAGGATAATTGAAATGCGAAAGCAAATTTGTTCTAGAAAAAAGAGACACAATTTTCGATAAGTATCAAAAAACGTGATGTTACAAAATCCCATCCCTGGCACATGTCGCTATATAGATTTTTTTTTAATAAACTTTTGAATATATCATTTTTCCTAACACCCAGCCGCTTACGATTACAGTGCGATCTAGTCTTAAGACTAAGTGGCCATCCATAAACTACGTCACGCTATTTTTGAATGTTTTTTACCGCCCTCCCCCCTTTGTCACGACTCGTCACAAAACTGTATATACCCCATTAAAAACTATGTCATAAATGTACAGCAACCTGTAAAATCATATACAAAATATTTAATTTTTGCTACTATACCACACTAAAATGCGCTAATTTAATCTGCTAGAAACACTTGTGGATGGTTGAACACCTTCTCTTGATGTTACTTTGTTACATTTTTTCAAATAAGAACGACCTAGTGATTCTGTTGATGACAAATATTTTGTTCCGTAAGTTGCTCAGAATGCTTGCAAATATTGCTCATTTGTGTTAATCTCGGACAAATCAGGTGCTGATGTCAGCGTATTGGATCGACATTGAAAGGAACAACGTCAAATGAACGGACTAAACGTTCGGTATCTCAAGTTTGAGACGAAGGAAATGGTGCTCGTGATATCTTTGATTCCTGATGTTTTATGCAGTCGATTAAAAATATCGTTTGAAGGGTATCAATTCTCTTTTCTGACCAAACCCTAGTGTATTCTTTTTTTGGATCTGGCTCATCTTCTTGATATGTATGATACTTTTGGACCACGTGTTCGAACTTATATGAGGCCTCCAATAAGTTTTTCTTGCCATCTACTTTATTTTTACCATTCTGCAATTTTAGTTGGGAAAACTACGTGAACATGATCATTTTGTAACATAATGATACCGTTATGTACATTTAATAAAATTGTTTTCACCTTACATGTCTGTAGATTATACAGAATTTAGTGTGGTCAACGATTCTGTACATATTGAACGACAATTTTAAATCTGAATCGACTATCGCGCATTGCGCTATCGCTTCGTTACCAGCAGGAAAATTGTTTGGTTGTTGGTGGTATCCCACTTTAACATTCATGCTCATTTCAATATCACTGACTATTGTATCAGGTCCGGCTGGCACTTTTAACAAACCATCTCCATTGCCATGTTTATGTATCGGCTTGTAACGTTTCTGATGTTCATACTAGGTTCTGGCCAGAAACGCTTCAATAGCTCTTCTCGAAATTTGGACATATGTGTGAAATGGCGGTGCAGATTCCATAACACGAAGTGGCTCTCGCCAAAACCAGAGGCAGCTCACAACTGAAGTAGACTAACAACGTTTACTTTATCAATTCTACATTGATTTGATTAAACGCGTTGTCCATTGAAAATCAACATTTTTTGGACGAAGTTGTAGTAGACGTCTTTCTTTTGATGACTTAATTCCAGTTGCTGGTTTGTAATGACCAACATATCAAACTTCTCGTTTCAAAAATTAAATTACAATCCCATGTCAATTATTTTTTGAAACCGCTCCTTTAATGTTGCTAGATTTCCGGCGATGCTATCGAAACAAGAAAATCGACTAGAAAACAAGCTGTGTTCGGAAGAATTTGAAAAAGTGCAGGTGTGCTATTCGTTGGAATGGAAATGAACCCACCTTCCTCTTTTGAATCGTCATTCAATTCAATTTGGAGAAATGTGGATTTGTTTTACTAAAACAAACATGTTATATTCGGGAGAATGATAAAAAGAGCTTTATTCAAAATATGCTTCACGCTTGTTATACATTTTTCTCATCTTTCGAGCAATTTGAAAATACCACGCCATTAAACATCTTGCCTTTTTGCTGCGAACCATTCATCGAGCCAGTTTTCCGCATCATCGTACGGCTGCTCAGCAAGTGCGTGCAACCCATCGTGGTTTTAACATGACGTTTAGTTGCTTTCCAAAATCAGTCAATTCTACATGCAATCACATATTGAAAATCCACCTTGTGCAACAACCTAATCAAAATATGCTAATAAAATATAAGTCCACCGCATTCGACGATCAATCATCTAGCAGCAATAAACGTGGTTTAAAATTGAATACAAAACAAAATATAGGATTCTCAATTTTTCAACTTTAAAGGTTGCTTTTAACAATTGATAAATCCAAAAACCGGAACCAAATTACCGAAATTTAGGTCGTTATTTTTGGCCATATCATTTTTCGAGATTTTGTTTTGGATTTCGAGATTTCGTTTTTCGGGGTAGCAACGACAACCCTTTATTTGACTATATGAGAAAAGGCCATTTGGGTAGCACAACAATTCAAAACCAACAACAATTCACCGAAGATATGTGAAATGAATAGTTGGAGAAATTGGGAGGAGGGGGTTGGAGTAGACCTGGAGAAATTTCCGTTTCAACTATTTTGTTAAAAAAATTGATAAAATTTGAATTCGAATATGAGTTCCAGATATACTTAGTTCTGAAAAACGTCCAATATGATTGTTACTAAGCTATTTATCAAACCGTTGCAATTGGCCTGTTTTTTTATGATATCGGAGAGATCAGAGAGATAAAAAGAAAGCCTTTTTCGTTTTTTTATTTTCTCTGACCATTCTCAGATCGTCATTTTTCCATCTGAATATTTTTTCAGATAGTTCAGAGAAAAAATATTTTTGAAATATTTTGACAGAAAATACGGCGGATGCTATGAAAAATGGTAATTAATAAATTAATTTGTAATTATTTTTATCTTATTTTTATTAAATTAATTGTAAAATTAATAATATCCTAATCTTTTATTTTTTAGTGGTAAAAAACTTAGTAAAAGCCTTTACAGTGAAAACATTATCTGATTTATCAGATAAATTATCTCTCTGATTTATCTGATATCTTGGATACAATAAAAAAACAGGCCAAATGAAGTAGGTTCAACGAGAATTCTAATTCTTGTTAACACATTGGTATGGTCCTGATCCTGTTTTCCCTTTATTTCGGTATCTTTTTCAACTTGTTTTTTCCTGTTGTACTCAATATATTCATTTGATAAAATAATCCCAGTTGAAATTCGCTTTTTTACCTTTTTTTTTGTTTTTATCCACATGCCATCTGTTTTGGGGCCGAAGCACTCCCATCTGCACATTGCAAGCTCCATGTCAGCCTATACTGACATGGAAGATGGGTCGGCCTATGAGTTTTGCACTCCGACAGGGGGTCATAGATGTGTTACATTTCATACCAGATCGTAATCTGTTATGAAATTTCACTTTTGCATCCTGCCCCTATCGGGATTCGAACCCGGTACCTCCCGATCAAAATGCCGAAGATTTAACCACTGTGCCATTTCGTCGGTGCTTTTTTACCTTATTGATAGAACTCTGATTAACTTTAGCTTCTGGCCAAAAGATACTTTTTTTATATGGCGTTTCTACGTTTTCATAAAAATTCAGATCCGGAAGTGTGCTTTCTTTGAGAATTTCGTTACTATTATCGGATTTTCATTAAGATGAAGGTCAACAATTTCTTTTTCTGTAGTGATTTCTTCCGACATTCTTATTACGTCGCCAATCCCTTCAATATGATTCCAATATTGATCAACCTCATTATTAAATGCTGCATTTAAATCGACGTTCTCTTATGTTCTATCGCCAATAACTGCAACGGGCTGCTGTTCTTGTTGAGGCTCTCCAACAACAGTGTAATTACATATAATATTACGGTTACTAACCGTAAGAAAATGTAGCTGATCATATTTCTGATTCACTTTGACCCACATCTTGAATAAATTTTCATCTTCTTTAGTTACATGCGAGATACATTCAGCATTTTTGAAAGATTGTAGTTGAAGTTCCGATAAGAACGACTCAAATGTTTTTAAAAACGAGTTTGGCCGTGTTCGGTTGTTCGTAATAGGTGTTGATGTGTATATTTCGGATTTTCAATATTTTTCTATAATTCACAGCACTGGCACAAAAGTGACATAAGCCACATGCCCGAAACGCATTTTGTATAGTAGCCGCATTAGCAGCCGTATGTAAAATTGTTACCAATAAAGGAGCAAATTCTTCTTTTATCATTTTTCCCTTGATTTTCAAGAATCCATTTATGAACAGCCTTCTTCCACTCAATCTTAAGAGGCCGAAAAATGCCAATATCTAACGGTTGCAAGAGATAAGACGCATTTGGATAAAGCGGTATAACTCACTTAATGCTAAAGACAGATGAGATACATGTCCATCTAAAAATAGTATGACAGGGAATTTGGTTCCGCTTTGTTTCAGCCACGGTAAAAATACTTTCGCGACATATGTATTTCTACGAATTATTACCTCGCCAGTTATCATACCAGCCCATACCCCAGCCGTTTAACATTTTTCGGCCTAAAACAAACCTAAAACAGTATACTTTTGTACTTAAATACGACCATTGGTGGTGAAATATTCCCTGACGCATTTATCATGATGAGTGTTTTAAGACATTCTTTCTCATCATTATTATAAAAATTGTATACAGCTTTGAGCTATCTCACCCTTTGCTTAGACACAATTTTCCTTTGGTGCTAATAAAAATGCGCTCTCATCACAATTAAATATACGCGACAGGCCGATCATGATTTCAGTAAAGTTGTTTTCAGAAATATATCGATTAATTAGCTGAAACCAGTCGCGTATATTCTTCCATAATATTGGCACCATTTTTAATTAAATTCTGAAAGAATCGTTCAGATATCTCAGAATTTCTCCTCAAAAACCCTTCCTACCACCATCTACCGGGCCTGCCATCTTAAAATTATTTTCCGGTTTAAGTTTTTAAGTAACAGATGCCGCTTTGCCTATGTAAATAATCTAATCTTTTATGTTCTATGTTTTTATGTTTTTTCTTAATATATAAAATAGTGGGGTGGCCTATCGGTGCATTTAACGCATATACAGCTCTTGCTTTGTATAACAATTTCGTTCGTGGGATTTTATAGTTGTGGCTTGCTGCGTATATTGACATCCCGTTTGGTCGTATCTTGAAGTGCAGTATTCAGGTCATCCCAGCTATATTGCAGATGCTTCAATTTTGTTGTCATTCTAACTAAAATTTATAATAATCCTTCACTGGCAGTATGGTATATAATACTGACACATAATTTTAAGAAGATTTATTATATTTAAATGTTCCGAAAAGTTATCAGTTTTGAGCTTAGTTTTGTGTAAATAATTTTAAAACAATTGAATTATTAAATAAGTTAATTATTTACAAAATAGTTAAAATTAAATAAATAAAAATAAGAAATTTATCGTTAGAATAGAAAAGGGTCTATACTGAGATGTGTGTGAACTTATTACTGACAGTCGCGTTTTTATTTATTTATACTAAAAATATTTTTAAATATTAGTGTCAGAATTAGGACAGTTAAATGGTAGGTTCAATTAGAAATGAAATGAAAAAACGGGTTAGAGAAGGGTTACACGCCCTTTTTTGTAATATAAGATATAAAAATAGCAGTTGTTAACCTATTACTGACACAAGGTTTTTCGAACATAAGTATCATACTGAACGGTGTATTTTATACACATATCAAAAAACCAAACTGAAAAGGCTTTTATACATTTTTACTGATCGAATATTTCATGATTTTTATTATTCTCATAGTCATTTTGCGCTAACTCAACTGAGAGAATTGTAAGAATTTGAAATATCACGAATGATTACGAGTTTGTGTGCATTTTCGATACAGCTCGTAATACTAAATAATTCTAGGAAATTCATATTTCCGCTACGATGAAATTAGTTGATCGTTGCTTATTGTTACGAATCAGCAACTCGTCGTGCAGAGTCGGTCTCAAGATAAATTTGCGCCCATTCGGCAAATATGAGATATGATCAATAGGAACTTATTGAAGAGGTTGTGCTTACCCGTACCAGAAAAAAATCTTACTATTGATGAATAATTAGTGCTATTCCGAGAGCTAGTTTCTTTTCGGAAATACATCCCATCTAAGCCCGATAAATGTGGTATGAAAATATTTTGAATATGTAAGACGGCACCACAAGTTATCCTCACTATGGCATTCCATACTTAGCCCAAGAAGGGCTAGAAAGAGGTTGGGGAAAAATAAATGCGTTATTTTTACGTTTATTTCGAGGCTTTATTTAACATGGCTACAATAATTCGTTTTGGTTCAAATATACGCCGTTTTTTTCGATAGCTCGTTGCTATTTAGAAGGCAATTTTATTATACCGCTTTCCCGAAATATACACCGATTTCAAGAATAGCCGCCCTGTGGCCCTATTCTGATAATTCACCGAGATTAGGAAATTGGGGAAAGAATTTACATATAAATTCTATTTAAATAATTTTTTTTTGTGGCATACTATCCAACTTTCCCTGATAATTTCGCTATGAATAAATTATTCCCAATTATCATATATTTACATAAAACTTTTTTCTCAGTAGGCCAGAAAAAACTGATTTATAGACAAAAGATATGTAAAATATTTCCCCAGTTCCCTATTCCTAGGGAATTACCAGAATAGAGCCAGTGGCGGTCAATCATGGTTTGACCAACGTTTGCGCCGCCTCGCCAGCCTTCGACGGTGATCGATTTCCCTTGACATTGTCGCATGCGACCCATTTCTCGTCGGGAGTCACTATTTGCTTCAGAAATGGCTCGATTTCGTTCCGTTTAGCCAAGGATTCATTTTAATTGGCAGAGAAATGGTTAAATTCTATTAAAACTAAGAATTGTTTAGAACTACAGTATAATACATGTAGCGAATGTCCGTTGTTGTCGTGTAAATAAATTGAAAATACTGTTTGGTCTTATACGAGGTTAAACTTTACATAGAATTAAAGGTGGTGGTGAAATGTAGTATACCTTGATGAAAATATGTTGTTTTCCCAGGATGAACAATTTATTACTTTCCACTTGTACATACATTGAATTAAATAATTACATTCAAAACAGTGACGCTATTGACACGGTTCCGCTTTACACAGGTAGTATGTTGCCATGTTCCCCCTATAAAGCGGAAAACTAAAATTATTATTAATTCGTAAAATTTTAGTATTATCTACCTTTAAAATTCGTCCGAAGCAACATATATAGGTTAACCAGTCCAGTTATCAATAAACGATAATGTCAGGTTTTTTTATTGTGTAATGGAAAACAACACATCCACTTGGGCACAGAGAAAGGATTTCTTAGAATCACTCGAGCGTAACAAAGAGTAACAATTTTAATTAAAATTAGATTTATGCGTTAAAATTTAATTACTTAAGTATATCGACGATTAAACCTAAATGAAACCAGTCGAACGTACTTGAATGGATTACACTTGTACGATCATTTTCAATGTTAATTAAACCTATAATGTTATATGTGCATAAGAATAAAATGTATAAATTCGCGAAATCATCACGTGCGCGAATTACTATATTCGCGGCGTTACGTAACGCGAACAAAAACTAATTCGTATTTGCTCTACTTACCATGTTAATACATATTACTAACACATAACAACTCTATTTATATGAATGAAAATGTATTTCTAATATACACTTATAAAAATTATGATGTGTCTGTGCTCGCTTATCAGTAAAATTTCACGCGAATGAGATAATTTTTTTGTTTTGTTATACATACATATATTGTTATCGCAGGACGATGTTAATCGAAAAACTCGCGCATTAACGTAAGAACATCATTAAATATCACACAACAAGTTGAAATAACGCGCGATGCGGATAAATTCTGGTAATTTTTGTTGTTGTTATTAGTAGGATGATTTATGATTAGACCTTGTATGATTTTTAATAATTTTATAAATTCCGTGAACAATTGAATCGGTAATCGCTCATGGGATGTGTCATCGTATATTCGATATTAAAAAAAAAAAACACTTGTTATCGCTGTAATGCTAACCAACCATCCAAAAATAAAAAATGGTTGTGTGCGTTATAAATATACGATGAAATCAATCATATATAATTCATATCTGACGACGATAATAATTTCATGGCCACAAATTTTCATTTATAGAAAATTTATATTTCCGTGAGATTTGTATTATGTTATTACTCTGTACTCCATGGTCGAGGTAATTCGAAACCGTCTAATTTTGGCGATCATTTTTCGAAAAGTAAAAAATCAATTGACCATGATCCCAATCAAATGTTTCAAATTCCAATTTGATCTTATGTGTGTGTCCCGCGTATATATGGCTTGCGATATATTAGATACTTTCACTTTGTAGAAATAATGTAAGAAAACCTTGCCAGTTTCTTTGTATGTATGTATATAATATGTACATACGTAGAGATAAGTAATAATGTATTTTTTGGTTTGTAATAAACGTACAGCATCTTTATTCAACTTTGTCCTCTTTACCGTACCTGCACATACCGTATATTGACTTACTTTGTATTACAAAAATACAAAATGCTGTTTGTCTAGTCTAGTCTTTCATCTTATCTCCTGTTTCATAAATAAATATGGGAATGATTATGACGACGACAACGAGATGAATATGTTGAAAGCTAAACAAACATAATTCCGTTATTGTTTACTCTATGCAACGAGAGAGATAATGTCGAGAAGTATCCGGATTGGAGGTTTTAATGCTATATACACATAGTACGTATATACTTTATTATCTTGAGACACAAGGATTTTGGTATGTAAACAAAAATTTTGTGGTGAATGCGTTTTTAAACACGGGCGGCCACTTGGAAATAGATCGAGCAAACACTGAAAGTGTCAATTAAATTAAAATTTTCATTCTAAGTATACGTCTACAAGTGTTAATAATATGACATTCATAATGTAGCTTCCTTGGCACCTCCGACCTCCGAAAAAAAGATAAAAAATTTCCTCTCAAATTCTAGGAAGCAAAAACAATTTAACACAATATTTTATATACGTTGGTTGGAAAATTTATATTACTTATACAGAATACAGAGAAAATATTTTTCTCATATAAATGTATGTACTTACACATATATCACATAAGAGTATCTAGAAAATTCAAAGGAAATGTGATATCGACATAAATAATAAAGTAACCCCAAACCTTAATATATCACCCCCATCACAAATAACGAGGTAGATTTAGATACATTTAAAGAGGCTGAATTCTATTTTCTAATATATGTTTCTCGTATGTACATACATGTAGAGTTATATGCGAGTATCCAATGTAGCTGTGTATTTCTGTGTGCGTGTGTACATTAAACATTAACATGATGTAGGTTCGGGTGCGGTGGCATATATGGGCGTCAGCTGAGTATATATTATGCGAGAAACGAAGAAATGGATCTTTTGTATGTTTTGGTGTTTTGTTGATGTTCTCGTTGCGGAACATACAATATGTGAAAATGGAATTATATTTACGAATTAATGTGTCACAGTTGTTATCAACTTTGTAACAGTCGGTAGATTTTCCGGTTGCGGTGGTAAAGGAAACGCTTTAACAATAACCTTGCTGAAATAAGTATGGATAGAATTTGGTTTTAATTACTTTCCTAGAGTGTGGTGGGTCATGGTTTTAGCTTACCATGTGGGCCCTTATATAATTACCAACGTCAAGAGCTCGAGGTTATTACTGATTGGAAAAAAGTATTAAATAGAGATATATAGCTCTGGGTGGGATGTTGCAAATCGGTTTTGTTTATCTAAAAATATTATGATTTTAGTTCTCAGAAATCGTACTTCAATATATACTCGGTAACAAAAGTTTTAAGAGGGCATACATCCCTATAGTACCACAATGTGACCAAGACAAATAAATATGTTTATTTAAATTATTGTTAGGTCCTACTATTTTCGTATACCTGAGTAACTTTTTTTTTATAGAACCTTACCCGCTCTGGTGTTCAGTAGTTAGAGGTGTTTAAGCTTTTCACTATCCGGCCGTGAAGTGAAAGTGTATCGTCTCGAAGTACGAAGGAATTTCATAAAATATCTGGTCTAATCTGTTATCTGAAGATCGAAGCAACATTGGAATTTTGTTTCTTTTTATTTATTTCTTAGTGACTATATAATATACAGCCTTGGCCAAAAGTATTGAGCACCCTATAAATTTGGGGCGTGCACGGTAAATATAACAGAAAACAACGTCTTTTGTTTATTTATTGTTTTTTCGACATCTAAAAAGGACTAAAAACAGTGACTCACCCCTCAAGTGTGGCAATAAAACATCTGGTGCAATAAAATTTGTTATTTTTCCATTTTGTATTTATTCGTCAGTTCGCTACTTTCGCTCATTGTGTACACATCCAGTGATCTAGTCCGCTTTTGGTGTTTTGATTTGTTAAATTTAGTAATATTTTTGCAATATGCTGAATCAAAGGAGTTAAGTTTAGAACAACGTGTGCAGATATAGTTTCTGTATGAGCAAGGGAAATCTCAAGTAAACATTTCTAAAACTGTGAAATACAGTTACAAATAATAATATTGAGCGCATCACCAAACGCATCACCACATACCGTGACGACCGAAAGTTAGTGAGAGAAGCTTTAAAAAAATAGGAAAAAAAACTTATTCAAACCTCGTTGCTAAGTTGCCAGTAGAAATTAAGAAACCAATCTCTGCTCGCACAAGGCTTCAGGAAGCTGGTTTGAAAGGCTGTGAAGCCAGGAATAACCCCTGGCTCTCCGAAAAAAGCAAAAAGGCTCGGTATAAATGGGCCTTAAAATACCAAAGTTTCATTGAAGAAGATTGGTCAAATATTGTGTAGTCAGACGAATCAAACTTTGAAGTAAGTTGACAATTCTATGCCCTAATAATATTAAATATTATGATTTTTAAATAAAATTCATCGATACAAATATTTTAGTTTTCCGAAGTCTCTACATTTTCTTTATTTCAGATTTTTTGTACACCTGGTGTGCCTTTTGTGCGTCAGCGGTTAGGCGAAGCAGTTAGTCTATAGAGTGTGTGGTACTAACCGTAAAACACGGCGGGGGCAGAATAATGGTCTGGGCATGCATGACTAATTCTGGAGTTGGCGAAATGTTCGTGTGTGAGGGCCACATTAACTCTTAAAAATACATAAACGTCCTAGTATCGACGGTCCTGATCTCATTTTTAACACTTTTCGGTGATACAAACATGGATAGCCTTAAATTCCAGCAGGATAACGCGTCATGTCATAAATATGCCCGCACAATGGCATGGTTTCGAGAAAATGGTAATGAGGTTCTGGAGTGGCCTGCTCAGTCCCCGGACCTGATCCCATAGAACATTTATGGAGTTTATTAAAACACAGAGTCAGGCGCTACACAATAAACAACAAAGAAGACCTAAATCGCTGTCTGCACCAAGAATGGAGCGCCATACGTCCTGCAGAATGTAAAAAACTTGTAAGCTCTCTACCCAAAAGAATTTTTGCTGTAATTAAGGCAAAGGGTGGATCCACAAAATATTAATTTTATATAAATAAATAGTAATGTGAACCTATAAAAATTGTTTCAATTTATTTCAAATTGATACTCCCAAAAAAATTGTAAGATATCATGGGTGCTCAATACTTTTGGCCAAGACTGTATATGTTTGAAAAGAGATACATTGGTCGTTTTCAAGTAAATCTTTTATCGAAATAACGACCCTGTCTCCTCAGTCGAATTTTTGAAGTTTAACCAATACAACGAGTATTATATTTACTTGGATGTATTACTGCACTGGGCCGAATGGCGGCAATCTCAGAAGTTGGCTCGCATAGTGGCTGTGTGGCTTTGAAAAGGGATATATTTAGATGTTTAAATCAGTAAACCTTTATCAGTAAGCGGCTCTGGTATCGGATTTTTGAAGTTTTGCCAGTAAAGCAAGTGTTTTATTTGCTTGAATATTCTACTAGGCGAAATATCGGAAATCTCAGAGATTGGCTCGCGTGAAAGTATGGGTTCTAGGTGGGACGCTTTGAGATATTTAGCTCTGTAAGCCTTATCTCGATCTGATGGTCAAGGATCATGGGCCGAGTTTTTTAAGTTTTACCAATACAGCCGGTATTGCATTTGCATGAATATTCTGCTACACTAGGCCGGGTAGTGGAATACACTAGGCCGGGGATTGACTCGCATAGTGACTATGTGGATTCGAGAAGGGATACATGGAGATATTTAAATCTGTAAGCCTTTTATCGTTATAACGATCAAGGTTCTAGTGTCGAATTTTTATGCCCAAGTTTTACCAATCCAACGAGTATTGTATATACTTGGATATTCTACTTCACTAAGCCAAATAGCAAAAATTTCAAGACTGGCTCGCACAGCGACCATACCGGTTCGAAAAGGGATACAATGACATATTTATAGTATCAATGCTTTAATTGTTTCAATGTGTCCCTTTGCAAATGAACATAGTCACTGCGCACTTCAATACTTGGAGTTTCTTGCTGTTTGACTTAGTGTAGTAGAGTGTTTATGCATATCTGTATGATCTATACAGTGCTTGCTGTATTGGTAAAATTTTAAGGGTTCCTGTGTCGAGCCCCGGACCACCGAGATCATATCGAGATAGGGCTTACTAAGTTAAGTGTCTCAATGTAACCCTTTTCGAACATATCAGTCGCCGTGCGCACCAATCTCTGAGATTTTTACTGTTTGGCTTGGTGTTGTGGAATGTCCATGTGTAAACAATACTCGCTGCATTAGTGGAATTTCAGGGTTTCGACACAGGGGCCTTGATGTTCAGATCGAGACAGTGTGTAAGGTCACTGTGGTAGCCAGTCTCTGAGTTTTTTCAAAATTGATGTATAATTTTATGCAGTTTCATTGCAGTACGATTACCTTAAGGGATTCTCGTAATTATCGCTTTTAAATTGAGAAAGTATGCCTTAGATTTCCAGCCCCATACATTTTTTATCTGTTAAATATGATAGTAAAATACCAAACAGGTGAAAGTTGTATCTTTTTCTTCTTTTATCGTTTTTTAATCTTGCAATACTTTTTCTAGAATGAAATGTTTAAAATGATGAAACTTTATCATTTATCGCGATTCGAAAATGATACAACATACCGCCATTCGACTTTTTTCGTATTACGATTCGAAGTGATGGTACAACATACCGCCCCAGGTTATTTAAAAAAGATTCATCCAAAAAATTGGCAAACTGATTAGGTTTAATTTTAGAATCTATAGAATAATTAATGGTCATTGTCCTTCAAAGTTGGCGGAAATCTGTCAAATTTAAATTTCTTAATTAATTAATGAAATACCAGAGACTTAGTAAAATATAAATATTTTAGAGTTCATGAAATCATATGGTCTATCATATGGTCCATTGAGGTGTGAACTCTTTTTACATTCCATCAACCTTCGATCGTCATAGTTATGACAATCATAGTTATGAAAGCCAAAGTAGAGTTTAAGTGTGAGAGAATATCGAGATTAGTCGTACTCGTACTCCAATCTAGTCGAAGGATGAATATATTCTTGGGTTCAGGAGAAACCCGCAAGATGCTCGGAAAGTTAGATGTGTTGTTATTAATAATGTTGTCAGAGATGCTGGCTTGTTAAACCGAAATTATTGGCGATGATGTAATGCTGTTTTTCAAAGCCGTTTTCCATAGTTACCAATGGTTTGATTGAAATTAGTTTTAAAAACTCCTCGTCTGAAAGACGTTTATTGACACGCTTAGGAATATTTTACTCTAAAACTAGTGAATCTCGAAATTCCACAAACTCTCACGCTAACTCCCACGCTAACAAGAAGCCTATTTGGTTTAATATTTTGGAAGGATATAAAAACATTAAGAAAAAATTCTATGTGAGGTAATAAAATTTCTAATTTAACTTTTGACAAAATTTGAGATTTGTATTCTAGTAAGGTTGGGTGGCTGCCTAAAGGACTAGAATAGACACATACTTGTACTTAGCCTTACCACATGAATTACTCCTCAATCAACAGCCTACTGATGTTGGTCAGGTTATTTAAAAGAGTATGTCGCAGGAATTTAATTCTCTATTCTTTAATTCTTCTAATTTTTGCAGATTTACCATTCGCTATATCGTCGATGTCAAAAAAAGTTGTTTTGATTAACTCGTGCATACTAAACATGTGTGGCCTCTCTACGGCCCAGATGGGACGACTTAGATTTAAGCTTTTTCCAAAAAAATAAATTTGGAGGTCCCAATGATTTATGGCCGAAATCAGCCCACCGGAAGTGGCAGCTTCCACAGTAGTTTTTCATTTTTGCAAATATTTTGAAAATTATATCATTTATGAGTTATATAATAACTCATAAATGATATAATTTATGAGTTATAAACTAACGGATTCCAAATTAAATTTGTAATAATATCGGTCTACATCATTTTCCCAAAATTTAAGCGGAAATAACGATTTTTGGCAAAAAAAAGTATTAACACAAAAATTCGGTCTCTTCAGCCCAGGCGGATTTACTGATCACCATGAAACTTCATGCTTAAGATTTTTCCCAAAATTCAATGGTCATTGGTGTACTGGAAGTAGCACTTCCTAAGTAAAGCTTTTTAGTTTTTTGTAGTTTTTCCCAAATTTTTTAAAAAACTATTATAAACAAAAATATTCTAAATAAAATTTGCTACGAAATCGGTTGAAAATTTAAGCGGAAATATTTTTCAGGCGAATTGACTGATAGGTATTAAACTTTATACGGCAGTATTTTCCCATAATTTACCGATCAAGAATTATAAGATTCTAATAATTTTCATTGCAATAAACAATCCAAAATGTTAGGAAAATATAAGAATTTTCACGTTATCATCATTTTGAAAAATCATTTCCATTTCCAATCACTTCCAAAATACAATAATTTTCAAGTTATCACACGAAATTTACTCGTTCGTATATTGGAACACTATCATTCTTTTGAGGAATCATTTCCATTGCATTGTATTGTATGGCATAAAGTATCTGACCTTCAGCTGACTTTGAAACGACCTACAAAGGTCACGCACTCATGTAGTTGAAATTAAATCCTTCTCAGATAAAAATTATGAATTTTTTTTTTTGCGAGGCCCGTTAAAATTTTACGATTGTGAAAAGCTTGACCTTCGATATTTTTGGACCAACACTTTAAACCAGCACATCTTTGGTTTGACAATAAACCTTCTAGTGTTGAGCTAACGTGTAAACTATCATTAACAGAAATTAAGTAAAAAGACTTGTTTAATATTAAAGTTTTCTAAGCAGAAAAATTGAGCTCCTAAATTTTAAATAAATGAAAATCTGTTTTATACGATTACTAAAAACTATTATTTTTTTATTTCCAGGTAAACACAACATTGACATACCGCAAAAACGAATTAAATCTCTAAAACACAGTAAGTAATAATTCGTATCCCTCCCTCTGAGCTTATTGAAGAAATCATTCTGTTTTTGCCACCATATATGAAGAAAATTGTAATTTTTTCATTTACTTTTTTTGGTTCACCTCAATTCTTACGTTCTTATAATTTTCCTCCGACACCTTAACTAAAAGGTGTATTGTTTTACCTTGAGAATGAAATTGGAAAATCAGCTAAATTTATGCCATTTAAAAAGATGATGGGGGGAAAAATTTTCATTTTAAAGAAAATAAAATAAATTTCTAAGAAAGTAATTATAAGACTTTCTCATAACCAATTCTTATTATTACCGCTATTATTGTTATTATTTTTGCTACGTTTTGGTGAATCATATATACTTACAGTATCATGTAATAAAACAACACTAAAACATTTACTCTATCGCAGATAAGATAAACGTCTTAGATATTAGATATACAGAAGGTAAAAAAAAACTTTCTATTTTGATCATTATTACATGATTTTTTTGCACCGCTGCTGTGTATCTGCGAGCTTGTTATAATTCGAATTGAATTATCTTGATATTGATAAGAAATTTCACCGTGATACTATTTTAAGATACCGCACGATTTATTTACCCCACACATACACACTTACACAGTTAATATTATTATATGAGTGAATTTTTGTGTATATCATGTACGACACATCATCGGAATTCTTCATTTCCGTTCAAAACCTAATAATAACGACGTTGTCAGCCCAGACAAGAACTAAAAGCGCGCAAACTACATAAAAAAAATCTCGCGTCGTGGTGTGTACAACAACAATATAAAATTACTAATTGCATTACGAGAATAGAATTCAAGGTTTTAATTATTAAAACAACAACAATTCATAAAATATCGCGTATTGTGTATTCCTCTCGCGCGCGCTAAATAACTGCGAACGAAAAATCCTCCAAGTCAGTTTTAATAATTCTAGCCATGATCGAATTGTAATTTATGCAAATTATTTATTTTGTAGTACACGAATACATACGTATATACAGACGCAAGAACAATGTAATTCACCAAGTCATTCATATAATAATCGGTCGTTTTATTTTATAGTGTAATTTAATTCGGTGACAAACCACACGAAATGAATCTGAGTGAATTTTTCGCGCTTTGCACACAATAATTATTGTGTTTGTTGTGACCATCGTCGTTGTCGTCGTCAAATTAGGTGTAGGTCAAGTTGAAATTCGAGTGTGTTGAATGACATACAAATTTCGGTGCCAATACGAATTTGGCAGTGAATATTTTTTACTCGATTTTTTTTTTTTTAGTGCTTCGTCGTTTGCTTGGTATGCATGCAGCAGTACATTAGCACACGCATAATATGAATATTTTGGTGGCGGCATGCCAATCTGTATAATTTCCATTGCCGGCTATAAAAATTTACATCCTCGTTAAATTTTGTGTAATTCGCAATAAATAATTTTTTTTCTTTCGATTATGTACGGAGTTAACAATAAACTTAATTAATTTTAATTTACATTAATTCAATTGATTGACATGCAGCATGATGAATGAATATACATATAAGAAAACAAAACAGCGAGCATGATGTCATGTGAGTATTTCGCTCGTTGCGATTTATCAAAACCTATTAACCTTCTGTGACATTACAGAAAGAAAAAACGTTTTACAATATATGCATTCTGTTTGTTGGTACATGAAAATGTTAGAAATGTTGAGTAATTGGTAAGCCACACCTCACGCCATTGCGCGTTTTGCTGTATTTTAAATGACCTTTGCGGCTGTAATCGAATACCAATATGATTCATCCATTTCCCGTTATAAACATCATTGTAATTTAATCGACTTATTGATTCGTAAAGATATAATTATTTTTGTGTATGTTGAAATTGGATTTTCTTTGCGATCTAATAAATAAAAACGTAATCGATACGGTTTGTGATAATATTGTGTTAGATAAATTTTTATTTCACACTGGCTATGTGTGAATTGATTGGAAATTTGTTTGTCTATGATTGTGGTTTAATGAACAGCTGGAAATAAAATGTGGTTTATAATTGTATGGTGTACAGTAACTTTATGAAATTCGTTTATCTTATTTCTTGATGGAACTGTAAGCTCAAGTAGTGGCGTTTAGTGCCGGAAATCACATAGTGTGTTTCTAGAATATCATAAATTTCATAAATATTTATTAATTTAAATTTTCCCGACCAACTGAAATCTTTATTGAATTCTAAAGAAATGCGGTAGATCTAAAAGTTGTAAAAGTTAATTGTGTGGTTTTAACCAAATTACACACGAAGAACTTGTTATCATTTGATTATTAGCTATCTACCAACCTACGCATACCAAACAAATATAATTTTTCAATGAAACGTCATTATTATCGTAAATATAACGAAACCCGTCAATTTATTTACATTCCAAATTTTGGCTTATTGGTACCAGCTTAATGCCAAAATACAAGCAATGAATACGTATTTAGATTAACACTTTAGATGGATAGAATTGGCCTCCGATAATTTCCCAATGCTAAATAATACAAATTTCTAAGAGAAAATATCTTGGCTAATTATTTATTGAATTGGTTGTTACATGACATCTAGGGTTACCAGCTAGTTCTTACAAGCCGTATGTAAATATAAAATAGGGGTGTGTAACTAAATCCCGGTTTTCATAATCCCGGTTTGTCAAAATTCTGGTTTTTTATAAATCCCGGTTTTCAAAATCCTGGTTTTCAAAATCCAGGTTTTTAAAATCCTGGTTTTCAAAATCTCGGTTTTCAAAATCTCGGTTTTCAAAATCCCGGTTTTTTCGATGAATCGTTCAATAGAGATAGAACTAGGCCATTTCTTAACCGA
Organism: Nephrotoma flavescens; assembly: GCA_932526605.1. Classification (NCBI taxonomy): domain Eukaryota; kingdom Metazoa; phylum Arthropoda; class Insecta; order Diptera; family Tipulidae; genus Nephrotoma; species Nephrotoma flavescens. The sequence goes on along the minus strand of OW052222.1, from coordinate 213,593,966 downwards.
TTTTGTTGAAATTCTATACGTGCGATGGAAATGGATTTCTAAAACGATGGCCATTGCTATGGAACTAGGCCATTTTTTAACCGATTTAGTTGAAATTCAACATTTGGGTTCTAAATAGAATTCAAAAAATGCGTTTTTTATAAAGTTCTGGAATAAGGCGGATATAAATGAAATGCAGCTGTTTCTTAACCGATTATGAAAATCGACATATGGGATCTAAATGGGATTTTAAAATGATGTTTGATAAAGTTCTGGAATATTGCCATTAAGGATGGAACTAGGCCATTTCTTAATCGATTATGTTGAAATTCGGCACATGCGATTAAAATGGGATTCTTAAATGATTTTTTGATAAAGCTGTGGAATATGGTCAATAGAGATGGATTTTGGCCATTTGTTAACCCTCATGTGAGTGAAGAAAAAATATCTTAATTTGAGTAATTAAATTATTTTTTCCATATTCGTCCAAGTTGTAACATTTCTCATTTTTAAGTATGATCGTAATCTATAACAATTGAACTAGAAGTTCTTATAAAATTTAAAGTTTTTATTAGGAGTAAAACATACAAAAATAGACCTACAAGTGCAACAGGTACCCGGGTACCCACGTCACTCACATTAGGGTTAACTGATTATGTTTTATATTGATACAATCTAAATTATTAAATGATTTTTTGATAAAGCTCTGCGTATCTGGACAAAAAGGGTGATATATTTCAGAACTTAGTCAGAAACTCATTTTAGAATCTTATTTCCAACACCATAACCTGTCAAGAAATAGCCAAGTTCTGTCGCTAATGGCCATATTCTAGAGCTTAAGCAAAAAAACATTTTAGAATCCCATTTAGACCTTACTTGTAGAGTTTTAACATAATCATCAAAGAAATCGTGAAGTTTCATCCCTATCGACCGTATTCTTGAACTGTATCAAAAAATTAGTTTTGAATTCGAATCATTCACTTAGAATAAAACTAGTAAAACTGCTCCTTTATTACGGACCTGTTTTTGAACCCTGCTCCTGGAATTTTTTGCTAAAGGCCCTCGGAGGGCTAATTGAAGATGGAGGAGCAATACGACTTCCCGCGTGCCCGCGAGATTCATTGAAGCCTCTACAATTTTGTATGATATCAAAGGGCTGAATGTCGAAGAGCAAAATTACGAAAGATCGAATGTATCGGAGGACCGAATATCTCGAAGAGCCACATGTGTCGAAGGGCCGAATGTGTCAAAGAGGTTACTTTTCGTTTTTGAAAATATAATTTTTTTAATTTGTTTTAAGAAATATTTCGTAATTTATTTTTATCAAATATTAATGTAGTTGATAAAATTTTCCTTCACCAAAATGTATCACTGACTGGATACGTGGAATTTTAACATTCAGCTTCCGCCCCTATAATCAATTATATTCGAAAACAAATTACGTTATTAAATGTTAATATAATTACGTTATTAAATGTTAATATTTCAAAAATCACTTAAGTATTATTTTATTTACTTTTCATTTCATAAGAGAATTATATAGGTACTACGCATTTATTATTTATTTATTATTAAAACCACCAAAAACTAGGAATTCGACTAATTCTCGAGCGGGTGTCAATATATGGCTCTGTTGTTGTAATTTGACAAGAAAAATGGGAGTTCAGTTTTTTCGACTCCGACTCTGATAGAATAGCATCGACTCTACGAAACCGACTCCCGCCTCTGACTTCGCAGCCTTGGTTTTTTCTAGTAAATTTTTAGGCAAGATATCTTATTTTTATGTTAAAATATTATTAGTCCGGCCGACCTGAGTTAATAAAACATATTTTTTTTTTCGAAATCAAGTTCTAAAGAACTAGAAGAAAAGAAAACCGGGATTTTGAAAACCTTGATTTCGAAAACCGAGAATTTAAAAACCTGGATTTTGAAAAGCGGGATTTTGAAACCGGGATTTTGAAAACCGGGGTTTCGTAGTACGTAAAAACTGCGAAAGCCGGAATCTCATGGGACCAATCTAATTTTCCACCATTGACAAGGTTTCCGCGTCTCAGTTATTTTTGGATTTTAGATATTTTGAAAATCTATTTGGGTGAAGTGTAGCGAACAAAAACGAAACAATTTTTTACTCTTAAATTAACATTTTATTTAAATTCATTAAAATCTGCTGGACTAGCTGGACTTTTAGAAGATATTTCAGTTATCTACAGTGAGACGTTTCTCTATCCTAATCCATTAGTATTTACGCTTCATCTATTACGATTGAATTAAATTTGGTTCTACCATCATTAGTTCAAGGTAATGAAGTTTCAATTCATTATTCAAAATTCATCGAGTCATCTTTGTTGTTTTGCAAATGTCTCCAAATTTTTTAAGCTCTTCATCATTTCTGATTTCTTTGGCACATTTTCAATGTCAATAGAGGAAAGTAGCCGGTTCATCATCATCATCGTCGTCATCATCACCATCATCGCTGTTCAAATTATTTTCAACATCATCCGAAGTATGTTATACCAGTTCAACTATGGCGATACTCGATACTACTGGATTCAGTGACGGTTTCAACATCCATAAAGACTTCGTCGGCTTCTTCGTTTAGATAAGCAGGGAAGCCACAATTTTTAAAACATTTTTGGATAGTGGTTGGTTTTCCACATTTAATTGCACCGTCCAAAAAAACTATCGCATCCAGAATAGATATTTTTTTTTTGTTAATACTAAACCTGTGTTTTCGTCTTCAATTTTACTAAGCAAATCTTTTAACATACGTTTTCTGTAGTAAATCTTCACCGCCTGAATTATGCCGTTGTCGAGTGGCTGAAGCACAGACGTCGTATTTGGTGGTAGGTAGATCAATTTTATATATGTAAATTAGAAAACGTTAAGTGTGGATGACAGGCAGCATTGTCCACAAATAACAAAATGTTTCTTCGTTGGGTGCTCATTTTGACATTAAACTGGGTAAAAACTGTTTGAAAAATTTCTGAAGACAGTGTAGTACGAAACGGGAAGAAGGATTTTTTTAAATTTTTGAAGCACCTTAGATTAAGGCTTTTACCTATTACGGCCGACTTTTCGATTGTTCCATCTGCGAATACGATCAGAAGCAACACTTTTAACGCTATTTGCCGTAGGCACTTGGCGAAACACACTTATACTTAATAAACACATTTTTATTAATCACTTGTTTTTTGTTCCGCAGAATATTTTGAATGTCTTTCAAAAAGTTTAAAAAATCACTCGATCGATTTCGACTTGTTAGGTCATCATTAGGTAGATACTCCTGATGATGACCTAACAAGTCGAAATCGATCGAGTGATTTTTTAAACTTTTTGAAAGACATTCAAAATATTCTGCGGAACAAAAAACAAGTGATTAATAAAAATGTGTTTATTAAGTATCAGAAGCAACGTTAATCGTGGGCATTTCTGTCCTGTTAGGTGCAATGTCCTACGAGTATTAGGCAAAACTTTTTAGAGCATTGGCGATGTCTTTAATATTATAGTTTTCGATAATTCGCCCGAATTTTCCTTTCCACTCCTCAACCGTACGGCTATTTACTTCGTTTGATTCTCGAAAACTAGATAACCATCTGTTCGACACCTTAAACTCGTCAATTTTCAATTCTCGCCCAATGTTTAAGGCTGTTTCTTGTACAATTATTCCAGAAATTGGTATAGTTTTTGCGCGCGCTTTGCAGAACCACTCGAATGTTAACATGTTTAATGTTTCGTACGTACATGATCTTGACTTTCTACCGTCTTTTTCAGTTTCCGTTGAACATAAATATTTTTGCTTTATTTCCTCTTTATATTGCATGATGTTATAAATTTGCGTTTTTCCGCATTTAAATTACTCGGCAACATATTTGAAACTTTTTTTTCGGAATCTATGACTCTAATTACATCGTATTTTTCTTTTAACGATAGGCAATGCAATGCGGTCGTTTACTCATTTTTCTGTAATAAACTCAAAATAGCAATTCGCAAACTCAACAAATTTAAAAATTACATACCTGTCTTTCGTTCTACCGATCTACACAACTTATCATTTGCAAATCTTCTGTACACTAAATTCATAACCTCAAACTTTGGCAATAAAAAAATCCAACAAACAAGATTTTAAAATCTAACCCTCTATACCATAAGGTTCATTTTTCGTGACATTTTCCACGTTTGTAAAGTAACAAGAAAATAAAAAAAATAAGTCTTACTTCCCTTCTTTGACAAATTAAAGTTCATTAAATTTACATTAAAAATTATGAAAAAAAAAGGTTTCCGTCCACGTCTCACAGGTTTCCGCGTAAGGAGGTTGATATTATATTACAAATATAACCTAGATTTTTATATTCCGTGTATGATGGGTTTCCGGCTTTCGTAATTTCCGCCATTTACAATTTATACCCATAAAATAGATGTCATTTATCGACGGTAATATACGCAGTAGAAGAGTAAATTTGGGATCCTCATTAACATAACATTTCATTCTTATTTCTTAAAAAAAAAAACTACCAAAAATTGATAGCCAACAGATGCCGATAATGATAATTTAGATTTATTATTACTTGGGCAAAATTCCAGCAGGAAACAATCAATAGATGTTTTATAAAATGCAGATGAATTTAAATAATATTTTTAAAATTCAATTTAATTTAGACTAAAATTTAATTTTTTTAATGAATAAAATGTTATGTATAACTTTAGAATTACTCATTTGCTCATGTTTCTAATAGGTCCTGGTCGTAGGTAAAATAAAATAATTGTAGTAAATTACACACTTCGTCTAGGATACCTAGGATTAGGACCATAGTAAATTCATCAGACTTATCCTAAAATCCCTCTGAAGTTACCTAAGAATATGATATTTTATGCGGCCACAGTAACATCCATGGGCAAGTAGGTAATTTTGAAGTTACAGAATATTTTATTAATTTTGTTCCGAAAATTTCGAATTTCTAGTAAATTCTAAATCAGGGCCAAATAGATAATTTTGAGGGTTCAAAATACAAACAAACAAAGTTTTATTAATTTAGTTATAAAAATTTAGCAATTTCTAGTGAATAACACCATCCCATCTTCATCTTTGCCGTAAAGTTGTATATATGTTACTTCAAAAAGTATACAAAACAACAAGCTTGTTGACAACCGCATACTTCTTCCTAATCTTAATAAAAAACTCACTCAAGTTTTCTATTGGGTGTCGATGAAGCATCATTGACTGAAAATTCCACAGTTGCTATCATCGTTTGCCATTATGGCAGAGAGATATAGTGCGACAACGACTACTACTTGCTTGCGTTTGTACAAATTTAGGTTATCGCATGGGGACATCATAAAAGTATTTTATGGCTTATTTTTTAAGCTCTTATTTTTTCCTATTTATCATACCTACCATGGCAAAAAGTTTCACATTAATCTGATTAACGTACCAATATAACTACATATTTTAATTGAAATGGTCAACTAAATAATTCAATAAAAATCCACCATTGTGCTCTTCCTTAGGAGCCAATATTCATGATAAACTCCTACAAGTAACCCATTCTTATAGAAGCATTAGAAATCCTATCTTCGTGGACGCACTTTATTCAATCGATGTTCGCAATTATATCCTCGGTTTATATCACTGATATTAAGTCCTAAAGGCCAACTGATAGAAGCATGGCAAGCGCATAATCTGAGTAGGAGGATAAAGCTTAAATATATTGACTAACGAATATATCTATAGGCTTTCATACAGGTACACAGCGCGAAAGGGAATTCAATTTCTTAAAAAACAGTGCTTCATTCCACAAGCAAAGGTTCAAAAAAAAAATAAAGACAGCCTATTGCTACACAAATTATTTCTTCTTTCCAAAAATTATTTCTTCTTAGCGTACAATTCAATAAGGCTTTTGACAAAGACAACAAACTACCACAAAATTTTAATATACTTCTGATAATATGCTTCGGTCTATATAAATCCCATAAAAACTACTAAGGAAAAATCAGCCTGATCGGGAAAATCCGATTTCGGAAAAGTTTCATAATATTGTCCCCGTTTTAGTAAAGCAACAGGTATGAGAGTTTAATTTTATAAGCTCTAGGGTTGCCTGCAAAGTTGCAAAACTATTTTCTGTAGCTAGTTTTAATTCTAATAGGTTAGAAGTGAAATTGAAATTTACATTAGGAAATTATTATTTAAATTTTATTTATATCCAACCTTATAACTGAACTGTAATGTACCAAAAGCGAACAGCTGTCATTTGCATGTTTGTATATTTATACTTTTAATACGAAAACAATATAATTAACGTCATTAGTGCAATTTGTCTGAATATACATAAATAAAATAAATAAATTCAATAAAGAAAATAAAATCAATCTTTGAATGGCAGAATGACATAAATAAATAAACGTTAAAGCGAATAATGTAAGATAAATATGAGATATGCCTATACGGTGTCAAAACTGAAAAAGCATATGGAAATTATAACTGTAAAAAATATTTATGCCATCCTCCTATGTGAATCGACAGAAACAATAAAACACAGGAAATAGGATCGGTACCCTTGAAATGGAACCGAAAAAAGACAGCAAGATAAACAGGAAAGAATTATCAGAAATTCACATAAGGTTACACGTTGACAAGCGTTGTCGTTAGGAAAAGGAGAAATGATTGGTTAAGAAACTGGAAGTGCATAAAAAACACAAAGATTATACATAAAACACGAACCACTTTCTGTGATTTGTCCGAAACTCAGATGTACGAAGACATTATTTATGAACTCAAAAATTCTATATAAACGAGTTTTCCGTGATTCATCCAATTTTAAGTTGCCTCTAGGGTGATAACAAAACTGTCAGAATATTGGGAATAATATTTCAGTAAAGAAATTGATAGGGACCTAATTTTATTGTTTCTCGAATACCGAGCAAGTCGATTACGACTTCAGAACTCCACTGAACAGGATTAGCTTTAAGGGGTCGATGAGCTCCGCGCCTATACCGCTCGCTTATGGATTATAAATGTCGACATTTTCGCTTTTATTAGTTCCAGTTGGTTAGTACTGTTAGTACTCCGATCTTTAACTATAGATGGTAGTATAATCAAATAAATGATATGGTTTTGTTTGCATACTCTTGTTCACGAAACGTCAATCACGGATAAAAACGGACATTACAGAGCATTGATAAGAATTAATTTATTATTAAATTATGCGTTCATCATTTCGTTAATATTTTACGAACATTACTGCCATCTACATTTCAGAAAAGAAACACTCGGCATAAATTTATTAACATATCAAGCACTAATGCCTGGTATTCTAGGCTCATTGGTTAGTATATCCGCTTTCTTAATGCGCATGGCCAGCAATATTCTAAAAGCTAACGAAGTATCTACTGATGACCTTATTAAAAGAGAATAATATCGATAGTGCGGGTTGTGTGCTTTACTTATTCCAGACGGTTCTTTTCATCCAACATTTTTCTCGTCAGAAATGTATTTTAATGGTGAATATCAGACGATTTAGACAACGAACTGTTGAAAATGGAAAACAGATTTCTAAATTATAATGAATCAGAAGTTCCAATTAATCTGGAACTCTACCCTGATTACCCATTATTGCCATTTCTTATGTCCGTTACCTCTGGTCTAATTGTGGAGTAATACTGGGGAGTAATTTAACAATATTTTGATATTTCAGAGAAATTAATTGAATGATCTAACGCTCTAGAGATTAACTTGATTCCGCATTCAAACTTTGAAGCGATTGATAGCGCTCTAGATTATTGATGCTTTGCCATAATGCCAGATAACTCCAAGTCTAATTGTCAGGAACTAATCAATGCGGAACCAAGGTGACCTAGAGCGATAGGTTAATTCCAACAACCGGATTTGTTTATTTTCGGCTAGCAAAGCTAAGACACTATTTGATTTCATTTTATACAGGCGTCTTCAGTTATTCACATCCTGTTATAATATTTATTTAATACGTCCAAATGGAAAATCGGCAACGATGTTAATTTAGCGTTGCAAAATTATCATACGATTTTATCAGCATATACAACAAAAAATAAAAATGTAATTAACGAACTATGTACAAGACCGTTCATGCGTGTGAAATGCCAACAAAAAAATGTCCAAAATTAAAATTTTAAATTTATCAATGGGGAAATACGTAATTTGCATAGATTTTAATTGCAACTGTAGCCATAGCTGCTACTATATATATCTAAAACAGAGACAGGAAAATTAAATCGCGTAATATATTTTGTTTCTCTGTTTTAATTCCAACTACGGTCAAAAGTACGTCAATTCCACGTGATTTGGTTTGTATTTAAATTTAATTGTTGCTGTTTTAAATAAAATAGTTATATTTACTGTACCAAGCCGTTACCGCAGGTTTTATGTCTTTATATGTACATTGTCTTGACCGGTTTCATTATAGCTAGAGCTACATATACTTGATATAAAACAATTTCATTGACCTTCAATTTATATAAGATTTTAGTGTTTCACGCGCGCGCGGTTTGTATTTGTTATGGGTGAAAAGAAAACGAATTTTTTTCTTAAAACGAGGAAGTTTTATATTTCGTTGTGTATCTTTTATACAAAAGTATTATGTATAAAAGATGCTGGATTTCCTCCCCCGACTAAAAATTAAAAAAAGAACATTCCGTTTTTGTATATCCATTTCAATACACATATAGCATATAACTCGTTTAAAGTACATTAACCTTGGGCGCATTATAAGAAAATGAAACGCGAAAGAAATATAAATTTACGCGATTTCTTACATCACTCGAATCACTCCCCAGATTAATCAACGAAATAAATCCATTTTATTTAATTTTATTTTATTTTATGAGACACGACATTAATTTGATCGTTAAAGGGTTAACTATACTTACATACAAAAAAAGCAGATTCCTTTTGTTTATCTCATCACACACAGCAGATCATCGAACTGAATTTTGACAAAATCTCTAGGGATATAGCATATACAATAAAATTGAATTAACCCATGACTATTTATTTAGAATATTTAGATAATTCTCATGTACCCGTACATATATATATATACATGTATAGATTAAGTTATCAGAAAGAAAATTTTTATATGTGTACATTAAATTGGGGAAAATGTTCCATTCAATTGTTTTATTTATAGAAATATTCATTTATTTTATGGAAATAATCAATAAACATTTTTCACATGTTTCCTTCCGGTGTAATATGTTTGGTATAATCATTATGTTGGACAAACATATTTATGTTTGCTTTGGAAAATGATATAGGGCGAGGGTATTTTTAATGTGATTAATTGTACAATTGATTTAAGGGTGTTAATATAGTTACAGTAAGAAGGAAGGGTATTACTGGTAATCTATATAGGTTTATATAAATGTGTCGATTAAGCTTTAAGATGGTTGAAAGTGATTTATTATGTTTTAATAGTTTATGTGATTTTTATTAACTAATGAAACTTCCTGAATTCATTGGGGGATAACTGACTTCTTTCTGACTATATTTTGTCACTTACGCCCCCAAATATAATTTACCGTATTGTTTTACCCTACCTCTTAAGTTAAATTTACAGATTCACATTTCAAGAAATGATTGACGCTCATATTTTCCCTACCCAATAAAAAGATTTCGTCATCTCTAAACCAATTTAAAATAACGATTTATGTCATAATATTACACATAATTTGCCCATTTTCTCACCCTTTCATAATTCTCGTTCAACTGCCTAAAGAAGCGATGATGAAATTCTAAAAATTTTTGAGAAGTTTGAGCTAAGTTAGAAAAAGTTTGTAAATAACTATCAGTTTTATTCATTAACTGTCCAAATGTTGATAAATTTTGCCTTCGCTGGTATTATAAAATTTTTCGTAGAAATGATTTTAGTTAAATTATAAAAATGTTAATTTTAAATGGGGTTTGCTTGTTAATTCATTCATTAATTAATTTTGCTCATCTCACTAAAGTGAATATTTAATTTTGCGTAAGGAATTTTGATTTAATTTATAAGAAAGTTATCCACTAGTTAATCAGTTTTGTTCACTTAATACGTGAAAAAAGCATTGCTCATCTCTTAACAATTTCATATTTTTTTAATATGATTCAGTGAGATGTCTTGTGATTGTTGGCACATTTGCAATATGCGAATATAGTATGCCTTATGATGTTTATCCACAAGTTAATCAATATTTTGCACCCATTAATATAAGTTTGTCCACCTCCCCGCCGTTGGTAAACTCAATTCGTAAACCACCCTGACATCAAAATAGATGTGTTCTTAAATCTCTTAATTTATTATTATTTCGTTAAAAACAAAAATGAAGTTGCAGGAAAAAAGTGTCGTATGCAACGGAGGAGCAAACGTAGCCTATGGCTAGCAACTTCCTCACTCGAGCAACAATCTCCTACTTCACACCCGTGATACAATCCACTACTATTAACCAAGCTGGAAAAAATAAATATTTCTTCATTTAAGTAAAATTCAATTTAGTTCACATTTTTTTCGTAAACACGCAAATATTACACCTTCACAGAGTTATGTGTGCTAACAAGTGCGGACGAGCAACTTCCAATTTATAAAGAAAACATCGTATTGCAAAGGGTCGCATACTCGCTTTAATACTTTTTACATGATACTATGTCTTTTAAATTTATTACCTTCAAACATCGGTGGGATCAGTTTATCTAGAATCAAATTCAGTAGTCTACCAAAGCCGAGCATAGTATTTGTTCTGGTTCCAATTCTAGAACCTTCAGAGAGTGTGAAAATAAATAGATGGATAAGACAAAAACTCATAGATAGATTATCTTTTAGCCACAAGAGGGACTCGAAAAGTGTATTTCTGGACATAGGCCTAGATGAGGCATCCACCTTAAAGCTAGAAGCTCTTACGTTTAAACCCGTTTCATCTCTCTAAGTTGGGTAACTATAAATGTTTCTCTAAGAGAACAAAGTCGGGATTACGACTAGTGTTCAGTTTATACAAATAAATTAGTAGCACTCAAAGGCGTCTTCATCACTTTTGGTTCGTCGTATAAAAACCAGCAGTGCAGTACAGTCAAACCTCTTTGTGCGGTCTTTTTTGTGAGATATTTTTTATGCGGTATGAAATAAATTTATTTGGTACAATCTACTTAAGTTCTTTCAAAATTTGAATCAAATTAGAACATAATTGATTTGATTAATCTAATTGGTTAATTGACGTTGGCCATTTTGTTATTTCAATTTTTGATATTCCATTACATTGCGTAAGTATTGCGTCAAGTTGCGTAATGTTTTGAGTTTTTTTTCTACGTGAAACTTTTTTATGCGGTTTTTTATGCTCAGGCATGGAAGTAATTAACATTAGTCTGGCCTCTGGCCTGTCGTTAAACTTCACCTGAGGAGAAAGTGAAAATGTAGCTGAAAATGTGCGGGGAATGAATTAAAAAGGAAGTTGATGTTCTTGAAAGGAAGGAGGAAACTGTTGGAAAGAACACAAGTAAAATATAGTTTTAGGATTTATGGTATTGAAACCGACTGTAGTGTTCAATTTACATTTCATTATACAGTCCTGTTTAAGAACCATATTTTCCAACAATATTTAGGCATTGATGGAAATGGGAATACCGATAAATTGGTTAAAGACAACAGAAAGTACCTTAAAGGCCTATATCAAACAACTAAAGAGACACTATGATTTTCTTGGATTTAAACATTTGGGAAAGGAACCAGGAACTTCCAGAATAAGAAAGACCTTGAGCTTTCTATTAGGCAATCTTACATTGATGGACATTGGTCTCTAAACAAAAATTTGTTTAGAATGGTGGGATCGGTACGAAAGCTCGAATTTCAAAATTGCGAACTATCAAAATGTCGCCTTTAATCCCGCTTTTCAAAATCTCGTTTTTTAATACATCGCTTTTCAAAAGTACACATTAAAATCCCGCTTTTAAAATCCCGATTTTGTTCAAATTTCAAATTTTTTAAGACAAATTAAAATACCTTTTCATTTACATTATTATTAAGAATTCGGCCATTTCTTGACCTTGGCCAAATTATGGGATGTGATTTGCATTTTAACATAAAGTTTTCAAGAATTTTTTGAATTTGGTCATGCTTAATGGAACTTGGCATCCAAGCATGGAACTGTTCAACCAATAATTATCATAACATTTGGTATGCAGAATTGGATTTTATGGTGAAAATTATGGTCAAATAGATGTATGGATTGGGATTTTAACGTGGAATTAGTCCCATTCTAAATGGAACTTGACCATTTCTTAATCAATCCTGATATAATTCATCGCAATTGATTCCTGACATTTGAGAAAAACAATTTCCGGAATTTATAACACAAATATACAATTTTATGGCTTTGGAATATAGTAGATCGATAAATTACTGTAAAAATCTTAGCATTATGGAACATGATGCAACATAGCGCCAGACATCTAATTAACTGTTTTTGTTTTGAACGCAACATGATGAAAAATGTTGCAGCATCACGCAGGAAGGTACAACATTGCACAGCATGGCACAACATGACATAACGGCTCCAATAGAAGGACCTCTCTTTCACAAATGTTTAACAAAATTATTCGAGTCGATAAACTAGTAAAAGGAGCCCGGCTTTCTCCGGATGACATCATAAACGAATTCTCCCGAAATACGGACTCACTGCGATTCCTAGCACTAGGAAACACACTTACCTTTTTCACAAAAATCGTGTGAGTCGACTTAAAAAAGGAATGCGATCCCCACCGTGGGACTCACTAAATGCATTTTCTCGAAATTGGGACCAATCGCCAACCCAAGTTCTTTGAGCTGATAATTTAAAATTAAAAAGGAACCCGGGCCCCACAATACGACCCAAATTAGTAATTTTTATGAGAGGTCGTATATGCTGACAACCTTAGTATCTGCTAGGCGATGCAATTAATTAAAGGCGTTTGAGCTGGGAGAAAAATTAAATAATTGACTGGTTAAAAAAACTACGCATTCTTTAAGTACTCCACTTTACAAAGCCTTTACATTGAGTGTAGTAGACTACTAGTAGATTTTTTTTAAATCGAGTAGTCGTCAAATTTAAGTGTGACTTCTCCATGTAAGAGAAAAGTAATTTATTCAAAATGGCGCCCAATACTGCTTACAGCGTGCTATAAATGACTGAATATTACATTGTCACCTGAAACTGAACCATCCTGAAAGTTTGAGCACCCAAGCTAGTTATTTTGCGGATAGACAAAAAAAAGTCACAAGAGCGAGTTAAGTAAAACTTGGCAAATTAAAAATTATATATTTCTGGAACTTATAACGATTTGAAAAACGAAAGACAGCAATCTCAACACATACAATGAAAAGGCGACGAACCTGATATTACATACAGAATGGAAAATTATTTCATTCAAAATTATCAATACTGCTCACAGCGTGCTATAAATAATTGAATGTTGCTTTGTCACGTTGGTCAAAATTCGATTCCAAAATACCGTAAACAAACAAACATACACAAAACCGAGGTACACAATCGAATTCTGGTACCGAGAAGACCCCCGTTCATGCAGTTTTTCTCAAAGTCGTTCGAGCTGAGAAACAAATTAAAAAACGAACACAGTCCTCACCGGAAGACCATCTAACGAGTTTTACCGGAATCATATATGATCAGCTGTGAAAACTCGATTTCCCGCATTCGCATTTTCCGAGTTGGTTGGGTCGGAACGAACTTGTGATAACTCAGTGCTGTTACAACTCCCAGATTTTACAACTGCATTTGTCAGTGCTCTTTGCATAAACTCTATGTGCTACTTCTAAAAAGCCGGCTGTTGTTTGTGTATTTCGAATTATGATTATGGCACCGTTTTCACTATACTGGATAACGAAAGTATTTAAAACATTAAAATAAATATTTGATAGGCGAGTGGTACACAGCGAAAAGATATTAAAGAGGAATGTATAAGAAAAAATCTAACGAAATGTAAACTTAGACCACTTATATCTGAAAAAAGTACTATACCCATTTGCTCAGATATACCTTACATACGATTGATAATTCAGAACTAAGTAATTATGCGTGATTTAAAAGAGCCATGCTCACTTGTTGCATTTAAATCATTAAACGTAAAATTTTCTTTTACATTTTCACGACCCTTAAACACATAAATAATGAGCGTGACTAAACTCAATTAATATCTCAACCCCTCCCACATATAATAAGAAAAACTAACTTATTTTCCAACCATTCATTTATATTAACAAACGGTAAATAACACTTAAGCCAAAAATATAAATTAATTAAAAAGTAAGTTTGCGTGCGTGTCGATTTTCGATACACTTTTCCATACAGTATACGAATTATTAATGTGACGCGAATCGAGTGAAATATTATATTATTGTATAAACACGTGTTTTTACAATATTGAACGCATCGCGCTAAGTTGTTGTCGACATGCCCCATTCGCAATTAAACTTAATCAAATTAAATTAATTCGAATCGAATTTTAATTACAATGAGAGGGACACCCCCGCACCACCTAAATATGTATAATACGTATAAAGTTTATTTACAAACAGCTGAACACGATATATTATCGGACATGCTGCCCAAACACAGTTGGAATTAAGAAATGGTATACGTGTGTGTGTGCGTGTTGTTGATTTTCGTGGTCATTTCAATTTGAACTGGATTATTAGATAATCGAATATATCAAAACTCTATAATGTGGTAGCGTGATTATGTAAGAAAAGTTGAATGACTCTCCAATTTTTATTTTATTTTTTTGTATCAAGTTCTTATAAATACAAATCATTGATATTAATTTAATCCGATTCGCTGATGTGTTCAAAATATATCGCACGGTGATGATGACTTCTAATAAAATGTATGGTGGTGCAGTTAGAATGTCATTCATAATTTTAACAAAATGTAGATTTGACAATTTTTGGGTGAGTCGATTAAGTCGTGTTTCCTTTTCTTTTTATTATTATAATTGCGAATTTTACTTTCAATTGTTCTGTTTGTGCAAGATTATTTTCAAATTGCACGCCCCCGCGCGCTATACTATCGAGCATCATACATTTTGTATTAATATTATAAATACGCGGCAAAACCACGATTTCTAGTTATTTAACAATAATAGTCAACTACTTAGGTGAGCTTATAATTCTAGGTTATGCGCGTTTAACTAATTAAATTAACGATCTGTCATCGCATCGAATAAGATTATTGTCGAGTGTGCGCGCACACGTTCACTTTCTGTTAGTATTTTACGTCTTTTATTACGGAATTTTAATTATGCATAATGTGATGAAATGATGTAATTATTATGGTTTTTATTTTATATCTTGAGCGAACCTCACCCATATTTTACTTTCATACATCTCAGTAGAATACTTTTCAAGGGCAAATTTTTCTAGAAATATTTTCTATTTTATTATTATATGTATATAGTAGAATTATTGTTTCATGTGCCAAATCAATATTGATATAAATTAAATATAACGAAGCGTGAAATTACTTCGACATTAAATGCTAGCAATTTGTCAGCCATACCGATAATTATCATCGGTCAATCATATTAAAAGATTTAATTTAAACGAAATTGTTTACTGATGCGCTTTTACCAAATTTCGGTGTACTTACTATCTTCACAATGATTTCCGAACTGGAGAATCAATGAGGCAATAATTAGTCAGTCATAATAATTGCAATATTTAATTTAAATTATTGCTAAGTCAAAACAATTTCGTTCCATAATGGATAATGAATTGCTAATTAGCCACGTTTATGACAGATTGTATTCCCACTTACATTTATTCAAATACCCAAGTTTATGAAGGCTTTAGAATGGCTGACATTCATATAAAGGCACTAATCCTTTTTCCTAAAACCATTTATTTTCACGCCGCGTCTATAAAGACCAATTTTTTATTAGTGCGCAGCTGAAGTGAAATGATATTTTAAATATAAAAATGACAGAAGCGGAGACGAAAATGAAAATTTCACCGCTGAATTTTATTTTGCGATACGCAGTGAAATTGGTATTTTTCATGTTAGAATATAGATGTCTCTGTTTAACTCTACATATTTTTCACTGCTTTTTTATCTGCAGGTACGATAAAAGTAGGCTAAATATTTGGCATTTCATCAATTATTTTTATTTATTAAACAAACTCACATAAAAAATATTTTGACACGATGTTATATAGAAAATAATAATTCAACATGAAGCTATCTGCGTCAATATTTTACGATAATCGACAAACTAATTGAATGTAAGTCGGTTTTTCAAAATTTTTGATAAACTGGTAAAAACTGTTTTTTTTCCAAAAAATAATTTATATTGACGTAAATTAATTTGTTTTGTATTTGAAGGGGAGGGGGTTTTTCCAAACATTATGAAATTTTCCGTTAGTTAGGTTTGGAGATTTTCTTTTACGGTTCAAATGCTTTCACTTATGTACTTTTTGCAGACAAAGGTAAAATATACGCTAAGGCTGCGGTCCAATTCGTGACGTATTTTTTGGAGACTGATTTATTCAAAAGCGATATCTCGAAAATGGGGACTAACGTTGAAATGGGACTAGCGCCATTAAATTCAGCGTACTCGAATTATGTTTACCCCCTGGGTGCCCAGATTGTCACTTTTTTCAACTAGCACAGTGTAACTAACGGTATATTTTATAATAAAAAAAACAAAAAAATATTGTGTGTCGATCTAATCACCCATGCTACACACGATTTTGGTTTCTGGTTTTAAACTGAGTCGCAATAGATTTTTATTTTATAATTTAAACCCTTATTTTATATTAAAACACCAATTTTTTTGTATTATTTTATTCTGTTCTCTCGAAAATAAAATTTAAACAAAAATCTACATCTGAAAAATGGCCTTAAATTTTTTTATTTTCATTTCTATTTTTTCATTTCGGATTCACGGACAAAATTTTTAACGTGAATCCGAAATGAAAAAATAGAAATCTCCCATTCCACACAGGGTTTTTTGTATTTTGGTATTTTTTTCAAGGCAAACTAGTTTTATTTTGTTTTGTTCTGCCCTCTCTCAAATAAAAGTTAAACCAAAACGAGTCAAAAATGTCCTTGAAATATTTTTTTATTTAATTTATGTTTGAGTTGTGTGATTGCACAGAAAATTTGTTTAAGCCGCAATTAAAACTTGTATCATCATAGGTAAACGGAGAAAGAAACGAGGAAAAATCCGGTATTTTCTTTACGTGTGCCATCAACCAATTGAATATAAAAAAATTTAAGGACATTTTTGAGATGTAGATTTTTGTTTAAATTTTATTTTCCAGAGAACAGAATAAAACAATACAAAAAATGGCGTTTTAATATAAAATAAGGGTTTAAATTAAAAATAAAAATCTATTGCGACTTAATTTGAAACCAGAAACCAAATTATCGTGTAACATGTGTGAATCGATTTTTGTCTCCTTTTGTTTTTCAACAAAACAGCTCAAACTTTTTTATGTTTTATTTTTAGGTCTACAAAACTACAAGTGCCTCCTCTAGGCCAAAACAAATCAGTAGGCTTACTGCGATGTTTAAATTTTTAGCCTTAGACTCAAATTTGAGATTTTGTCAAATATATTCAAAGATAAAATTCATTTTAAATACATTAATCATTTTAAGTACTGTTTTTATAGCAATGCCTAAAGATACTCGTTTAACAGACGCTGAGCAATTATCCATAAAAATGTGTAGGAAGCGAGGGTGTTCAAATCGGAAAACTGCACAAATAATTGGGTGATCTGAAAGCGTCATCTGTTATTTTTTTAAAACGATCCCAAATTATGTGTAAAGGCCCCAACAAAAGACCACACAAAATCGAACCTTCCTGCCACCACTAGACATATTGCCAGTATTTGGAGCAGTTCACCAAACATCAAATGGAATAAATTGAAAAGTAAACCGCGTCAGCTACTTCCATAAGGAGAACTGTCTCAAATTTGCTCGTAAACACATGTCGATGATACAGATTTCTGTTACAGTTGCTACTGGCATACTTTGAAACATCATGCCGTCGCGTCGTCAGGCCGAAATCATTTCTTATTGCGCAAACCTTCCGATCTGCTTCATAACGACTCATATGGACTCCCGTATGCACAAAGATCTTTTCGAAGATATTTTAATTGGTGCCATGATGGAAGTGATGACGAAAATTTCATATTTCAACAGAATAATGCGCCGATCCATTTGTCAATTGAATCCAAACAGTGGTTTCGCACGAAAAATAAACCCCAGTTTTATTTTGAAAGTATTGTATCATTTGCACATTGGTCTTCTTTTCACAACCTCAAAGTTGGATATCTTAGGTACATACTGATTTTAGCATTTGCCTGTCGAAGCAATTTGTTGTGTATTGAGAGATCAGAATATCTGCCTATGAGCCATTAAATTTTCCCATATTTGTTGTTTACCTCTTCTTCTTTTTTCTTGAATTGATCTTTCCATCTTAGCTTAGCAGCGAGGAGCTTGGGTTGAGTTAAGAGCCACGGGAATCCAGTTTCCTTTTTTGTTTATAAAGCTGACATGTACCGATTTGGCTTCATTTAATAAGATACACCATTTTTAGTCCAGTTACTTCAGAATACTAGGTAAATCTCTCTACTTTGTGGAATAGCACAAAAAGTATCTCTAAAGCTGGAAAAGCAGTTAAGCTTAGGCCTTAGTTGTCTGACCACCTATTAAATAATATACGCAAGAGAAATGAAATATGCCAGCTTGCAAGGGAAAGTCGAACTGACAATAGGCTTGCCAACTATAGTCGCAAACTATGTGACAACGTTAATGCCAACAAAGTCAAAGTAAAAAAGAAGTACTACGTTGAACAGTTTAATCCTAATGGCACTAATGCTCGGAAAACTGGCAGTCAGTAAACGAATTGATACATGGGCACCCAGAGTCTGCTGAAATTAAAGAATTAAATTGTAAATCGGGTGGTGTTATCTCTGATTCAATGCCGTTGCAAATAAGTTTAATAACTTTTTTTTGCGAATAGGTGAAGTTGTTCGACTGTTACATTGGATGAGGTGGTAAAACATTGATTGGTGACAAAAACTAGCATACGACGAGAAGGTTTTACTTTTCCCCTATATATTCCCGGGTGAATTATATGCAATTTACAATTCGCTTAAAAATAATTCATCGCCTGGATTAGATGGTGTTTCGAATGCATTAGTTATGAAGATGGCTTGTTATCTTGTGGATGTCTTAAGTTTCATCATGAATCCAAGTGTCAATACAGGGATTTTTCCGTAAGCCGTAAAGCGAGCTGTAGTTATCCAAATAAAAAAAAAAAAAATGATAAATCAAGTTTAGGCAACTACCATCGACCAATATCTCTTCTTTCCACTTTTTCCAAAATGTTTGAAAACGCCATGAAAAGGTGGATGGTGCATTTACTGAATAAAAATAATTTTCTGTCTCCGCTACAAGTCGGGTTTAGGAAAATAAGAACAAGGAACAAGCTATTTTTATAGTTATGAAACAAATAAGTGGGAGCATTGATTTAGAGCTGAAGTCGTCTGGTCTGTTTGTCGATATGACTATAGCTTTTGATAGCGTAGACCATGCGATTCTCTTAAGGAAACTTTATTGTTTTGGCTTTCGTGGAATGATCTATAGCTGCCTTTGTAGTTACCGCACAACGTGTGTTAATCACCAACTAAGCGTTGAATTCTTCAGGGATTGGGATCCCTGTTATTCTTTGGAATGGAATTTTCACACGCCCTGTTGCAGGCTCTCTCACCGCTTTCGCTGACTACTTTTCGTTTGTGTACTGTGGTTCAAGCAAACAGGTAAACATATCAGGGATCGAACACGATTCAGATTTACTGGTGAAATAGCCTAGAGCTCATAACTTACTTTTGAGTGAGAAAACTAAAATAATACATTTTAGGGATAGCCAGAAACTACCTGATGCTCTTTCTTTCCATGGTTTTGGCTATAACAAAGCTCAGACTTGTACTTCGACTGGCTGTTTTAAGATTAGTGTAATAAATTAAATTAAATATTTAGGTATTTTGATTGATGCAAATCTAAACTGGAAGGCGCACATTGAAGGCTTGAAACATAAACTATTTTAGTATTTTATTTTAGTATCCAAGAAGATATATGTCTTACGCCTCTTTGGCCCGTTATATCTACGGAGATTAGTTTATTATTCCCTAGTTGATTCTTTTTCTACGGGCTGGTGTTGGCGGGGGGTGCCTGTAAAACATTAATGAATTCGCTTTTGGTTCGACAGAAACATATTATTCGATTAATTACTTTTCATGATGCGCTATCTCTTTCTTGGTGCATCTATCAGGCTCTAGACATCCTGCCACTGAGACATATGTTTGTCTTCAAGGTCTTAAAGATTTTCTATATTAAAAGTGGAAATAACTTTGTTCTGGCTACGGTCTACGGTCTTCGATTGAATTCACAATAGAGAAAATAACTGGAGGTTAGATTTTCGTAGACATTTCTTCAATGTGGTCTCACCCATCATTTTCAATAATTTACCGATTAAAAATAAAATGTCTGGCTGGGAGCTTCTCTGTCCTTTTTTAAAGCCCTCAAACAGCATTTAAGTGCAACGGAAGACGTAGAAAAACTATTCTCAATCGAAGTATAAATCAATTTTATTTTTATTTTTTTATTTACCTAAGATAATTTAAGTGTTTTTGTAATTTGCTGTGTTCTTTTAATTTTAATTTTATTGTTATGTTTGTATTTTCAGTTATTAAGGAATCGTTGTACCCGACACGAGCTCTATGAGCCAAGGGTACAACTATCTTACCATACTTTGCCATTTGTATGTAGTATGTTCTGGTAAATTGTTGAAAATAAAGTTGATAAAGAATGAATGTCAAAAAAATATCTGCTGATATTCTTTTTAGATCAGAGCACTCGTTATGTCTATGCAAATGTACAGCAATTTTTTAATGTTTATTATTTGAAAAGTGCCATCTGTGATTGTTGGGCAAAAACTGATCTGGAAACACTTAAAAAGTTAACAGAGAATTTTCCAGGTAATATTGGTGGAGGTAGCACGGAATATTAAATAAATGAAAACCAATTTTTTTTTGTACTGGTATTGTAATTATTACGAGTGTGATGTGACTATATGAATGCCTATCTGAATTCTGGGTTTTTCAATTTTATTAAAGTCAAATATTAAAATTGTAATTATAAAAAATACTAATTTGTTATGTTAACTACAGATATTATATAAATACAAAATTTAAGGTAATTGGAAATAATTAGAAAGGTCTGGGTTTAAAAATATATTTAAAAACAATAGTCGAATGTATATATTCACTGTAAGATAAGCACGCTTATTTAACGATGACACTTGTCAAAATTTATGACATATAATCGAGTACTTAAGTTTTGATAGAAAATGGACAAGTTTGTTTGTTTGTAACCATGTTAGAGAACAATATCTGATGCTTTGTATTGGATGAAGTCGTGTGAGGAAGTGAAAGTAAAGTTGCATGTGATTCATAATGACCGTGCACCTTTGATGACTACTCTCAGACTCTCGTTCAATAACTTTAAGCATCGCCGAAATTCCGTTTTTATTGGAAAGCACCTTGGCCGTCCGATGCAGGTTATCATATCCTCGATAGACTGACGGTTGAAGTTCAGAGAGGTTACTGATATGGTAAATATCTCAATACAACTTGTCCTTGAGAAAGGTTTGGGTAAGATAAGTAGCACACCAAAAAAGAATCGTATGTGAACCTCAAAATTAGTCGAATAACGTCACGAATTGCGTCCACCTTATTCTCTAGATTTTTTGCCATGCGATTTTCTTTTTTCAAACATGTGAAAGTGCTACGAGCTGAAACCTCACGAGGTAATCAGAACTTCGGTCTGAAAACTGACAACTCGGAGAATCACTTGAAATTTGGGAACATTGCAAATTTCCACTAAACAAACTGACCAATTTTAATCGTTTTTCATGATAGACAATGAAACGGAAAGTTAAAACTGTTCTTGTTCATTTGACATTTCATGGGAAAAAATCACCATGTTTCCGGCTTGGACGAAACAATCAAATGAATTTAATGTGGCTTCTTTCCCAAAGTTCAGCAGTATGATGGCTTGCCAAGTGCCACAGAATCCTATTGTCTGCTAATACTCGTATTCGTTGGAGGTCGGACTTGCTTGTTGTATTTCGAAATGTGGACTTTTCGAAATACAACAAGTAATAAGTAAATGAAAATTAGTCAAATTTAATTGAATTAACAAAACGGCATGTTCTGATATTCCGGCATAGCAAAACAATCTTTCGAAAACTTAGTTAATAGAATTTTAATCGTGTCACGTTAATTATTACAGACATCTCCACGATTAGCCAAATTTCATACTTCAGGATAAATTGGCCAGAAAAATATAGAAGCCATTGACAAATTTATTAAGACAAACTTAAGTGCATAGATTCTTACAACTTATTACGACGGAATTTCGCGAGATGAACAAATGACGGAATTACTTTAAGAAATCGGCCAACCACCTCAAGACTGAGAACATTTTTGCACTACAATCTAGGATCGGAACACTATACGTTGACTCAAATTGCGAGAATTCCTATTCCGATGTGCGGGGTCTCATGCGCACTTTAGATGGCCATAAGAGGCTTCCTTAACTGTAATAATAATTTGTCCGCCTTTAACGGCTAAGGAGATACTTTTTTACACTTCAATGGAAGAAACGCGCTTGCCGTGGCACGTACATTCGAGTTACAGGAACTTCTAACATCAACGGAACTTCATACTTCAACATAAATCAGCCAAATGAGTACGTACTCGCAACAAACCGACCGAGCTTTTAATAGAAGTTCCATCCCGAACTAATTTTCAATGCACTCATTTTTTGAACAATCATTCAATTTTAGACATCACGAGAATTCCCGCGATCGGCGTAGTTTTCCACTAATATAAGCTCGACAAAATCAAAGGTGGCCGGAAAATGATCGGCTGACATTATGAAAACTTTGGCTAACAATTTTTTTCCACCAATCCGGAGGCTGGGTTTGAGAGGAAGTGCGTACATATCTAACGAATTGAAAGCAAGTGGTCGAATGCTAAGCGAATTTCTGATTTTTTTTTTATTTTGAAGGTTGGATGAGGATAATTAAACTTTTACGTATAAAAAAATAAATAGAGGCAAAAATATAGCGACCTAGCGATTTAGTCGAAATCCGATCATAAATGGGATTTTATTCGATACATTTATGATTGAATTTCGATGTTTTGTTTTTCGATGGTTTTTTGGGAATTTTTTTTCAATAACGTTGTTTTCGGCAGTTTTTCATTTGATATTTTCGATTCGATGTTATCGTAAACAGTTAACGGCCGTTTGGCTAGAACCCATCGAAATGAAAATTTTGAATGATAGAATGTCGAAAAAATCAATAAAAAATAATCGAAAAAGAAATTATTTTTGAATTTCGACTATGATTCAGATATTGCGTTCGATGTTCGCTATTTTAATTTACAATAAGTTTTTTAGAAACAAACAAATTTCGATTATTCTTTTTCCGACTAATAAAAATATTCGATGTTTTTGTAAATCGAAATTTATTTTTCGGCTAAATGCAACGGTCCCCAATACTTAAATCTCCTTATATTATGATGGTTAAAATATGTATAAAATTTTCCGCACAGATTTTCGCTTCACTTTCAGACTACCCGTTATTCTATTTACTCCGTACTTTAACACTATTGCTTATAGTGAGCAAGAGGCCATACCTCGTCTATTTTTATTAGCACTTCCAAAAAATGGTCACACACTAGTTAGTCCAATTAACAATTATTAGCTTCAGATTATTTAGTATAATAATTTTGGTCCTGTCGTAGTCAAGCGAATATAAATTTTCCATGTTTGCCGAATTCAGTAGATCAGTTTCCTTCTTAAAATCTTTACTTTCCTTTCAAATTTCTTATCATTTAAATAAAAATTGATACTTATTTATTTTTTATATTTGTAATTTCAGGTAAGCCGAACAATAACAGTAATTCTACTAACCAACTAATCTACAATGAGTTATTTAATGTACCAGGTAAGCTACTAACCATAAACTAAACTATATAAGTAATATTTGTCTTATCTACGTTTGTGTACATAAAATGTTGTGGTCGATACGAACGACCACTATTTTTGATTTACGGTAAAAGTTGTATAATTCTAAAAGAAAATATCGCAATTCAATAAATTTTCTAAGAAATTGAAAATAACATTTACAAGAAAACGACAAAACTCTCTACAGCAAGCAGTAATGGACATTTTCACTTCCGTTTTCATGTTGTTTTTCAATTTCATTTTCTCACACTTCACACACAAATAACGCAATTTATGTCAAAGAAAATCGAAAATTTGGAAACTTGATGTATCAAGAAAACGTTGAGAATCCAATGGTTTCATATTTTTTTGTGTCTCGTTTTATGCTGATTTAGGGATTTTATGATGGTTGTTATTTTTGTTTTCGAGTGATCATTTCATTATTATTTGATATGCGATGGGCACAAGAACTGTGTCATAATCATCGATATTTATACATATACCTATAAAGTAATATTGATGATGTGATGAAATATATACGACCTTATTGGGATATTGGCATCGTTGTCTCCAGGTGGCCTCTGGAATATTAGATGTATATTTATATCGTGTATCGATTTATGTATACGAGTATGTATGTATATCTATATATAGATTTTTATATTTTATATCCTCTTGATGAAATGTTCACTTCACTTATCGATAAAAAAAATATTTTATTACATTCCATAGTTAACTTATACAACCGATTTAGCAATATTTCATGCATGTTTAGATTGATTTAATCAATTGGATTTGATAAGAGTTGTTCGTTCTTCATATCCATCTTCAAGATTTTTTTTTTTTTTGCATTCGTTTTCTACAATTTGAAATTGTTGTTGATGTTTTATCAATATTTAGTGTACGTCTGCTCGCATGCAACGAATTCAACTGGGTTAGAAAAAAAATTACCTCCGCACAGGTAATATTAATATTATGTCCCGTTAATATAAATATTTGTAAAATAGTTTTTCATTTTCTTTACCGCACCCACCAGCAGCAGCAGTTAGTTATATAAACACAGACAATTTTTGCTTACCTTAAATTAAAATAATGAATGAACGAAATAAAAAACAATTTTCCACTGTCTATTGCACATGGCAATGATTGACGAACATATAAAACATGCTAATGGTGATGATGGGGGAGAAAATATCATTTCCATATTTTTAGAATTAAAAAAACATTTCTCAACTACGTACTTTCATCCCAATTTTGTAGCGTATATAAGTACGGTTATACTACATTTAGTTAGGATTTGGGATTAGGTGGCTGTTTTTTTTTGCTAAATTGGAATAAACACCGAAAACACACGTCGTGATATATGCGAACAAGACATGAAAAAATAACTATTAATACCAGAAGAAATATATGAACAAAAACACTTTATGATAATTTGAACATGGATTTTTGGAATACATTTTTTCAACACACTTGCCACATCGAGCAAAAATCATACAATTTTTGTGAAATTTGACAACATAATTTTAACAATATATAGTCCCATAAAATATTCTCTAGGGTGGGAATGATTTGATAAAAATGCGCAATCATGTTTTCTTTTGTGTATTTTCTCTTTTTATAAAGCCAAATGTTCAACCCCATTTGAATTTAGCGCCAACTTGATTATTTATTATTTTATTAGGTTTGTATTTATACCTTTGTTGTTTAATCGCAGTTTATATCCTTCCATTGGTAGTTTTAGTTCGTCTCCCTGACTACTGCAGCGTGTACCAGGCTGAAGTGGTGGCGATAGGGGAAGTCGTGACATGGTTGAAGCATAACGTAGTATCTGTTAGGGATATCGCGATTTATGTGGATAGTCAAGCGGCACTCAGGTCACTAGAGGCGGTTTCTCTGAAGTCACTGGTGGCGCTGGATTGTCTCAAATTGACGCTCAGTAAAAAGGCAATCGCCTTGACAGATGAGAGGTGGACCAACACTCTCACGTGCAGGGTAGCAAAACAGGTTTGGCCAAAACTGGACCTGCGGCGCTCCAAGGCACTTGTATCTCTGGGAAAACGAGATTTAGGATTGGTCGTAGGGATACTGACAGGACACTGCCTTTTTGGGGAACATGCGAGAAGGCTGGGTCTAGAGACGAATGACTTTTGTAGAAGTTGTATGGACGAAGAGGAGGAAGAGACGTTAGTTCACTTCCTATGCTCGAGTCCAGCACTATCATACAAAAGACGTAAGTACTTGGGTGTGTACAACATGGACAGCCTTTCGGAACTCGCGGTTTTTGGGGTGCGAGATATTTTACGCTACATCAGTAGCTCTGGTTGGTTTCAGCGGGAGTAAGGGGAGATTGGATCCTGTGGTATCACAATGTGCCATTATTGGCCTAAGTGTGCGATAGCAGCCACTCTAACCTAACCTAACCTAACCTATTGGTAGTTTTAAGGAATGGACAGTTAGCATAATGAGATAAAAGCGACTACATTCAACACTGGTTTGGATGAGACAAGCCTCTAGATTGGAGCCTTCATCCAGTGCTTGCTACGCCCTTCAATCAATACAATAAGCGAAACTAGGGAAAAAAGTATCAGGACACAAAGAAAATGATCTTTGTAAACGAAAAGTGTAGCTACACAAATTAGTTAAAAAAATGTGTATCATTAAAAGTGTAAAGGATATTGTTTTGCCAGATTGGGGGTAGGAGTGGGGGTTATTTGGAAGCTTATAGAACCTAAATGTTCTAAGTGCCACACGGTAACTGAGATTGATTTTTTTTAGTAACCCAAAATCTCACCATTACTTAAACGGTCATAACTTTTTTGTTGGTAGCCGTAAAGAGAAATAGTTTTATTGTATAAATCGTTATTTAGAAAAATGACTTATAGACTTCCAAATCCTAAACATATGTAAAAGTAAAGAAAATGTCACCTTCTAAATTTAGTTAAAAAAACACTAAAGGTTATTTGGAAATTAGGTTGGTTTATGCCCTTTCCAATGGTATACTACATACCATAGAAATCACTGATTTTGTGGTCAAAATAATAGGTACTATTTTTCCGGGGTCAGGGTTAAAAAAATTCATTTCAAGTTTAGCCATTTTAGCCAGAATACAATAAAAGTTATTTCGGGCCCTTACGACTACAAACCAAAATGTTATGACCATTTAAATGCGAGATTTTGGGTAATTAAAAAAAAATTAAAAATATCATATCTCAGTTACCGTGGCACTTAGGACATCAGTTCCATGGTGTGAAAGCTTCCAAAAGACCCCCCCCCCCCGCCCTATCTGCCAAAAATTGTGTCTCTGCACGCGCCCAACGCCCTTTATAATTTACAATTTATAACCGTTAAAAATTAAAATGATTTACATTTTTTTAATTAGCTGGAACCCACAAAGGTTTCACATTCTAAAAAAGCCCATGGTTCAAACCGGGGATTTCATCATAGTGCGTAATTGCGCCCTGCTGCCTTGGAAAAATGTAAGTGCTGGAACCAATGAATGTAATACAATTGATAATCTGCAATATAGGAAGAGTTGAATAAGAGCGATCTTATCCTCGCAAATGCAGGATAACTACGCACATAATGAATACTTACATAAATCTCTTCAAAGCAGTCCTCGTATACTTAGTTCAGAGCTAGTGTCATATGGTTGTCATATGGTTGCTTAAAGCGACCGTGGCGTGCCCGGAAAAGAAAATTTGTATTGCATCGTTGCCGCAATTTATGATAATGGTGCATCAGTTTCAAGGCCAATAAATGTTAATTGTGAAAGAGCTTTGGCCAGAGAATCGGTCATCACACCCCCTTCAATGTTACAGTGAGCTGGTATACCCACATAACCTTGACAGATAAAATTGATAAGATGTTTACATTCCCTGACAAATCTCGAATTGGCTTAAGGGTTAGACAATGAATTTAGCACGTTCGTAAGGCTCAATATAATATTGAATGTTCGACTTTATTCGCTTCGAAGCAAATGAAACCCGTGATTTCAGATTGAAATATTCTACTGTACATACCCAGACCACGACCTGAGGTTAAGAGCGGAATGGTAAATTGAATACAACTCGTAAGCTGCGTTGCAAACTATCAGAATGGAAACAATAGACTTTTTCAGTTTAGCCTTGTAATCGTGAGACAACCACAAATCTTTCGGTGGATACGACACATCGAAAAATTTCGAGAACTCATATTACGGAAGTATAATCTATCATTAACCATACTCATTTCTGGTATTGACGATATCGACTTTTCAATAATTAGCTGGTGTCCAATAAGCGCATCACATTCGTTTCACGCTCCACTAGACTTTATTCTATAAGAATCAGATGAAGCTGAACTTAAGATAAATGGAAACAAAGCTGAAGAAGAAAAATAATGGATTCTATAATAATAAGTAGAGTCAAAGACAAAGCGCCAATAATAACTCTTCAAGCGGTAATATGCAGAGAATTAATTTTGTTAACACCGATTAGCTACCGGCTACCAAACAACCGACACGTAAGTTAGCATTGGTAATACAATCGACTTATAATTCAAATACAATATTTGAGAGGTCAGTCCGCACGATTTACCAAAAGCTCTGTAGCACTGTCAGAAAATAGCAGTAGCTTATTGTATTTTGTGGTCTACGTTAAGATTCCATGGCAATTTAAAATCAAGGGTAATTCCTAAATGAGAGTTGGAACGGTTGATCCACCTAGGTTTTTACGATTATTAAAAATCACTAAATCAGTTTTAGATGAATTAACATGGAGGCTCTTTTCAACACACGAAACCTCCACAATGAGAAGATCAGCACGTATATGACGTTGCGGTGTTTGCCTGAAATAGCTATAGGCTTAGCCCTGAGCGATGAACCCGAACGGCTAGGCTTAACCGGAAGTTCGTCGATTATGAAGAGCCTTTCGCAACTTTATCGGAAGCATCAATTCAAAATGTGATTGTCAATGCCGAAGTTCTTACAGGTGTCTATGATCGTAGCAAAATAAATGATGTCGAACGCACCTGTAATGTCAAGAAAAAATACTCATGAGAAACTCTTTGTTACTAATTGATTTTTCAATCCTAGTAACGAGCCCATTGCAGTGCCGTTTCGCAGGACCTTCCCACTCAGCGCAGCTTACTGAGTGACGATATATTCGGAAAGTTGTCTCTAATAAAACTATCAATGATCGTTTCTAAGTACTTTAGGAAGGTTGTAGATAGTCTGTTTGGGCGGAAACTTTTAGGATCGGTGTAGTCAGATTTATTGGCTTTAGGTATGAATACGACCCGGCTCCAGGAGCTCGGAACAAAACTAAACGCCACCCAGGTGCAAAAAGATGAAACAGGCGGTCCTTTAAAATGTTATAACCATGCTGTAATTCCGCAGGAAAAATTCCATCTGGACCACTCGCCTTGTACGTGTTTACGGTTGATCTACAATCATTTTTGTGTTTTTTGGTCGTCAAATAATACAAAAATTTTTAAAATGATACGCTACACTTGCCAATTGCTCAAGAATCTTAGAGATGTTACCAAGGTGGACATAACACATGGGCTGAAAAGTCCCAGGCCTAACAAAGGAAACAGGTTTTTTTTGTTCAAAATTGGCTTTATTTATCAACGTTCTCTCCATCAAGAGCAACACAATCATTCCAGCGCCGCTCTTATATTTTTTTTTTTTTTTTTTTTTTTTTTTAAGTTCATTACCAATTTTTATTTACAAGAATTATACAATAATAAGAATATGTACATTGGTAAGAAAAGTGTACCTTTGGTTCAAAAGAACACGGGCCAGGTACACTGATTCCCTTTTAACGAAATTATAAGATACATACAAAAAAAAAAAAAAAAAATTTAACATATCAATACAATTTACAGTATAAAATAAACTTATAATTTAATTAATTAATAATTTACGGTATAAAATACGAATGAAATATATAAATATAATAGATAATAATAATAATATAATCTCTAGACAAAAATTTATGGCAGTTGAATCCAATTATTATAATATAAACATCACGAAAGTATAATTCTACTCGTACTAGTGTTAAATATGGAAACTGAAGAGCTCCTCAATATTCTTGGTTGTACTAAGCCAATGTTTTAGTTCTTTTGATTTCAATACCACTTTTGTAGAACGATTTATCTTTTGCCTCTTCATTCGAGCAAAATTTGTTACCGGAGAGCATTTTTTTTAGGTCTGCGAACAGCCAGTAGTCACTGGGGCTAAATCTGGCGAATACGGTGGATGTGGGAGTTAAGTTTAAACATGGCCAAACACTGCTCAGAATCATCAACACGTTGTTGTTTTTGGTAAACAGTGAGTAAACGCGGCACCCACTTTGAACAAAGCTTTCTCATAGACAAATGCTCATGCAATATAAAGCCAACACATTCTTTTGATATATTTCACTTCACTTCACTTTTCGATCATTCAAAACGATTTTGTGGATTTTTTTTTATGTTTTCTTGTGTTACCTCATTTGGACGTCCACTGCGTTCTGCATCATCGATGTCTCTACGACCACGTTTAAAGTCAGCTAACCGACGTTTTATTGTTGTTTCCGATAGAGCGGAGTCACTATAACACTTTTCAAGCCATTGCTTCGCTTGAACGGTATTTTTTCCCATCAAGATGCAATATAAAATTAAAACACGAAATTGTTTTTGATCCATTGTTTTGAAACTAACAAAAGTAGAGCGTCACTCTTAGCAAAATAACTCACAAACTAATGAATATAATGAAATTTTGACAGCTGTCTTTTGAAGGTTATTTAAGGTACCAACTGAACAAAAAAAAATTGAACAAAAAAAAATGTGTTTTCTTTGTTAGGCCCGGGACTTTTCAGTCCATGTGTTATATCTTAGCTTAATATGTCTTGTAATAGTGGACGTTAATATAGAAAGGTTTGTGGTTGCTCCAGAATAATTCGTATAGGTCGTTGTGCTAACGATGTGCTACAATGTGGCTATTCTGCGGAGATTCTTGGAAACGACCGCAGTGTGCCGGGGTGCACTTTTTAACGAGATGTAGCTACACAAATTAATGAAAATCATAATATTCATCAAAATTATATATTACGCGGAGAATATAGGTTGACATATGTATTACTAAAACAATAAATACTACTCTACGAGTATTTGCTTGGGTTATTAAAAAAATGATCTTTAATTGTTTGCTCCCCCATCAATAATTAAAAAAATCTCAGAGATGTTACCAACTATGATCATAACAGTTAACGACATTAAAACTTGGGGCTGCCCGACACAAGTGTATAAGTCGTCAAATTTTAAAAAAATTCAACATATTCATCAAAATACGCTACACTATGGCCGATTCCAATAATCCAATAAACCACCGGACTCTCCCGAATTTATTCAAAAATCATGTTGATCCTTCGAGAAGAATGTGCTGGCTCCCTTTCTGATTTTTCCAACTTCTGCACAAATCTCCCTTCCATCCACGGGCCGTTGCATTGCAATACAGATACCGCCCACACTAAACAACATTGCAACGGTTTCTCAGTTTTCTTTAAGTCATACTTAACGATATCATCCGTGTTTTGCAATCTGTGTTCGATTTTCTCCGTCACCTCAATAGTGGGGCTGAACATTGTCACTTCCTCAAATTTACGGTTGTTCTCTGTTACATAAATAATCCTTGCGCCAAAACCATCTTTACCAGGTGATCTGCAGTCATCCATCATAACGCCGCCTCTCCCGGCTCCCGCTGACCAACAAATGGTTGACTATGAGATGCCAATACTGCATACGGCTGAGTATACAAAATCCCGAGCACTTTGTCTCCCTCCTCTTGACCTGTGGCAATATCCCGGTTGAATTGTACACCATCTTCGAGCTGGCTGCGGTGTTTTTCCTTTGCTGCTGTCTCCGCGCCACCACTTGATTTCACAAAGTCTAATAGTTCCTGCTGACGAATGGCACCCTTTCTTTCATCATCCGCATCTTTCGTATACCAAATATGTTGCCTGTCGATTGGTGAAGTTTCTGCACGCTGTTTTGAAGTGGCTGCCTGAGTTCCTCCACACTTTGCTTTAACTTTTGGTTTATTTTTTGTCTCGTTTTTTTTACTTGCAGCATCTCTTTACTTTGTTGGTGACATTTTTGGTTATGAAATCCTGCAAAGCTTACCATCACTTGCGTAGTATACATTTGTTAGATAGTTCGAATTATTTCAATAATTTCACTTTTGTCCACCAAATCTTCTAGGCGAATACCTTCTGATATTCACAATCCCACCGCTGTCACCAATTGTTACGAATTTGCTCTAACACCCCTATTTCCACGTCAACACCATTTATTATTTTCCCGCTACCCACTTTCACTTTTACAACGGATGATGCATGCGGTCACCATAGTAGTCAAAACTACCGTTTTAGCGTTGTAAGCAGTTACAATTTTTTCCGTTCCCATATAGTAATGTAGCATATCATTACAAAGGTCTAGAAAAAAGCAACAAATTTGTTAGGGTTTTAGTTGCTAAATCCACCATTTTGGCGCTGGTAGCTAATTATTGATTTATTATAGAATATATAAATGTGACATGTCAATGAAAAGTTCTTGAAGAATGTCACAAATTTAGCTGAAGCATATTAGTACCCAAATTACCGTTGTGGCACTGGTAACATACATTTTTATCATTCTAATTTGATCATTAGACATATCGTTTTAAGATTTTAGTCAAAGGAAATTTTTTTTATCAGCAATTTATTTCACAAATTCAGCGTTTTGGCGCTGGTGTCAAATTATTTTTTTGGTATATAATCCATACGTATATCATGTTATTGAAAAGATTCTTCAATCTCACAAAATAAGTTGAAGCACATTACTCTTCAAAACTGCCGTTGTGGCGCCAGAAGCAGTTACATTTAGCTCATTCCAATAAAATCATGTGTCATATAAATCATTCATGGTTGAAAGGTCTTGGAAAAGCAACAAATTTATTGTCAACACTTTACTTCTCAAATTCACCGCTTTCGCGCTGGTAACAAATTAATCCTCTGGTTATAACATGATATTTTTAAAAAATAATTTTTACAAAATCCATGAAGAATCAGAAAATTGTTCTTACTCGTTTTAAAAGATATTTTCGATTTCCATTTTATATTCTCAGGAAGGCTTTTATTATATTTTTATCAAATTTTATAAAGCAAATCAGAATTGCTTTAGTTTTTCGATTCATTGTACATGGAAAACTGTTAAAACTGGTCTAATTTTCAAAATCAATGATCGTTTATTAAGAGCATGCTTTCCTGAATCAATTTGCCACCAATTTTCATAATGAAAATTTGCGATGTTTCCCAATTTCCAGTGAATTTTTCGTGTTTGTCAATTTCCAGACCGAAGTTCTGATTTTCTCGTGAGGTTTCACGCTCGGGGGTTATTTTTCCAATTATAATTAAATAACAGACGCGATTCGTCTTGTGCCATCTATGAATGACGAGTATGAACTGAAATGAGTATTGCATTTCTACACTGCTCGACAAATTTTTTGGTTTGATATCTGGGTAAAGCTTAATTATAATTCACTTTCAATTTTTTTTTGCCTTGATAAATCCAGAAAAATTTCAGAAAATAGGACATCATAATTTAGAGTAAATAGAGATTTGTAATATCACAAATAAGTCTGTGTTAACCTCGAGCATTCTCCTAATTATTTTAGTGTTTATTAAAGCCTACATCTTACCTTTACAATTACTATCCTATCCCAACATTGAAATAACACGCGCGTCTACTAAATATTCCTGAAATAATCCTAAGAGCCCTTAATTTCATTACGTATTTATTTTAATTTTCCCATAGCCCAACAAAAAACGGAAAACTTCCGCAATTCACAACAAAAATGAATATTTTTATACCTGATTTCAATGACCTTTTATAGAATATTGGTCCCGTGAGACCGACAACTAAAAAAATTGTCTTTTTATGTTTCTTGCGTATCCCTTATAATTGCCTGAATTTAGCCACACCCAATATTTTTTCGAGAAAAATATAAACATACCGTACCATACATATGATATATAAAAATAGATTTTCAATTAATTTTCCTTTTTTTTCGTTTAATGTTGTTCTTGGTATTTTTGTTTTTGTTTCATGCATACACAACAGCAGTAGCTTAAGAAAAAAAAAACACAAAAATTAATGTTGTTTTTGGGTACGAAAATTTATTATGACATGACCTCTAATTACCACACATATACACACACCCAACCATATCATGCTTCTTTATATCATTCACAAAGAACGAATTTCATTTGGATACATTTTAAATTTTTTCCCTCAATTTTCCAAACGATAGAACATACAAAAACAACACCCACACACACAGACACACACGCACATACTAAAATAAAAAGATTCCCAATTTTGGATTTTTCCGTGGAAATTCTATTTTCGGATTATTTTTGATTTCATCTTAAACATTTATAGTGTGTGTGTGTGTCATTTAAATATGGTATTTTATATTTCAAATTGGTTGTTACACAAAAAGGGTGTCGCGGGCGGCGCGGATCTATTTATAAACGGTGGAACAGTTTTTTTTTTCATAAAGTCACCCACACGAGAAGCAGGAGATGATCCCCTTGTACGAAAAATAAAAAATATCCATTTCATTTGCTTTGTATACATTTATATAAATTATGGATACAAAAAAATGTCAAACTAGTTTAATATACAAATATTAGTCTATTAATCTAATTTTTAATTAAATTCCCTGAATTTTGACCCACCCCCGATATAATACCCCGTATATATTTTAACCCATTTAACAAAAAAAAAATGTTGTTATAATATGAAATCTGCATTAAAATTTAATTTCATTTTCCCATTTTTATCCCGATCTCGTTTTACATTATTGTTGTATTTTTATGAATATTTTAAATTTTAACAAAACATAAAATATTTGCGCTCCCAACAACAACAATATAATTTTATGTTATATGATACAAAAGGACTCACATTTTTTTTGTGTTTGTCGACGATGCGAGGAGTATTCTGGCCAATTTATTTTACGGTCGTCTCTGTTGTGTATGGATAAGCGTACGGTGCCGAATTTTGGTAACATATACACTCAATTTAAAATTCGTCATGATTATGGGATTTTGTCACGGAATTTATGTTTTTTTGTTGGGTTCTAAGGATATATTATTACTACTTTGTTTTTAATGTAAGGATAATGGGAGTTTTATAGAGCTTCTTTGTTAATCGTTTACATTCGACATAAGGAGTTGTATATACGATAGTTATTGTGAGAGGGGACTAGATATATGTTTGTGACTGGGGTTGATATGTTGCTTTAATTTTTATTGTTGTAAATTTATTTCTAGGGTGAACACTTAACTTAATTAAGTAAAATTACTAAAATAGCTTAGTAGTTGAACAGCAAATTACGTTAACCTTTCAACACACACGATGTTTGCTACATCCTATTTACACGAGTTTGCTACATCCTATTTATTAAATCAAAAATTAGCCTAATTTTATGTTAAAGGTTTTACCTAAATCTAATCACTCCATATGTTCCGGATGTACCAGGCTTGCTGGAATATGACCGGTCGCTGATAATGTGACTCCAAAATTTTAATATGAACTACCCTGACGGTGAAGAATGTATAAGTAAATCGGATATTTTTAAGATTTTAATAAAATATATGAACTATTATCAACCACAGCTCTGTTGCATTCTCCAATTCAGAAAATTTCTTTAGATAGCGAATTTAAGGTTTATTTAGGTCAAAATAGAAAATTGGTTAGATAATCCCATTTAGTCTCAATAGAAAACATGCTAAAAATAAGAAAACATTTTTCGGAAACGAATACGCTCATCGATGGTTAAAAGGGCGTTCAAGCTAGTTTACCAAGTTTAGTTCAATGTCTTCACAATTTGTTTTTATACAATTTATTTTTCACCACCACGGAACCCTTTAGACTGGCTAATGAAATTATTTTTAAATCATTTTGAGATGAGAATCAAATTAATTTTTGAACGCATTCTGTTATAAAATAAAATCTGTTTACATTTTCAATAATATTAATCAAATTTTAAAATACGCTACATCATCCTCCCCGCAGTGGGAAATCCATGTCAGTGCAAAACTATAACAAGATTGGATCTAAGTGTCGATACGGTTCGACTGTTTTCGAGAGATGGAACGATGAGAGGACCGACCCGTTTTGATTATATGGATTTTTTCTCGTATTCGAGCAGCAGGTCGGTTCCAACCTATAGATCTTGATATTTTGAAGTTTGTTTTTTGATAGAGGTAACAAAGTGCGCTTCCGCAAGCGTCGAATCACTAAAGATCTTCGTAGGATGGTTGAATACCTGTGCGAACCTTATCTACTTGTACAAACAAAAACTCCCAATAGTCGAGTTGGTTCATGACTGTGTCGATTATAGGTAGAGATAACAGAGGGAACGGGGTAGTTTGATGGCAATTTTTTTCTTCTATTGTTGCTCTGATACCAAATAAGCCAAAGGGGTTTTCGTGTTTCTTTGAACTTTAAATAGCTGACAGAATTACTGGATTGTGTCCATACCGAGCTGTAATCAACTTACGTTACGAGAGTCATGGACACAACTTATGAGTATCGCGGATGTGAAATATTGTGTAAATACTAGGTTGCTCAGTAAGTTTTGTTGTTCGATAAGAGATAGCGCTATTAGCTTCGTCCTTTTATTTTTCTAAAAATGGTACTACTTGTTTAAGAACTGAATGAAGAGGTAATAGCAGCCGTGGAAGCCTATTTTGACAGACTTCCGGATTCTTACTTCAGGGATAGAATCCATAAATTAGAAGATCACTGGAATAAGTGTATTGAAGTTCAGGGAGAATATATTGAATAATAAAATATATTTCAAACCATACAATCGTATTTTTCTTATTAAACGACCAAACTGAAAGTACATTCTGTAGTTTTAAGTGAGCATTTTATGCTATTATAATCGTGTCGAAGGCAATGTGTGTCTTTTTCATATCGGTCGCGCAACGTAATGCATCCGGTCGGGATAAATGGTGAAGTCTTGACATTCAAATTTGAAAATTGTAATATTTGGTAATTTTATCGATAAAAATCCCAACGGTTTCCAATAATCATAACTGTGTTGCGGTAGAAGATCCTCGATGGCAGTGCTCGATGCAACAGTCGTCCCACTGAATTTCGAGTCGTTCGGGTGAGCTAACATAGTTAGTTATATTCGCTAATTCACTATTAAGTTACGTGAATGAACTTTGACATTCTTCAGCCAAATGCGAGTGAATCGGAGTTATATAGTTTCAGCAAGATTTGGGATAAATTAATGGTAATAATTTTCTATGTCGATAAATTGCTGAATGCATTTAATTGTTGTGGGAGCTGAGAATTCCGTAATGGCATTAATTCGTTCTGGAGAAGGCACAATGCCATTCGTTTTAAAGCCGAAAATACATTGCGAGCATGTTCGATGCGCTATCTTTACCGATCACATGCTGAATATCAGTGATAAATTGACTAATAAAATCCAAGTGGTGGGTGCGCTTGGCTTGGATTATGATCGGCTTTAGACTGAATTGCTGAATCCCTTCTTCCAAGAAAACCACAATGGGAATCATAATTGTTGCAGTAAATGAATTTGTAATGGAGTAGGCAGAATACAATTCGAACGTTACGAACTCCTTTAATAAACAACGAAATCGGCTAGCCGTTAGAAAAGTGTTTCCAACGGACGTTCCTGTTGTTCTTACAATTGAAATGCCAGAATAATGTTGTCAATGTCGTTCTAGTTCGCTGAAACGTTTGCACGGCATTGCGTAATTCTAATGGTATTCTGTTTTGGATTGGAATCGTTGTTATAAGGGAATCCCGTACCAAATTATACCTACCGTGCTTCTAAACCACTTGAGTCCTGTCCCGATTCATGAAAGTGATAAAACTCTTTGATAAACGACAGATTGGAGAGGCGCTAACTGGTTTAATCTATTACGATAATATACATAAAACAAGATGTCTCTTGAAAAGTACAGCATTATCAAGCCGAGAGCCGGTTCCACGTATTTTCATGGATGCCTCTAGATGTAGGCACACAACTCTTAATGTTGTTGGCCGAGTCAATTAAAGCTTTCAATCAGCCATTCGAAGAAACAGTATTGGAATCAATGGTCAATAAGGCAGCTGCTCGGTATCTGATGAAAAGCATATTGAGGGACTGTAGTCAAAGATTTTAATAATTTTTGTCTGAAAGATAGTGGCATATCTTCCAAGAGAATAAAAAAAAATCAATTTTCCGAGGAAAGATGTATGGAGTTTGGCATTCACTCGACCACACTAAATGGTTTGTTTAGTGATTGTCTCGTAATTATCATCAGTTGATCAGTTGATCTTAGCACTCACTACTTTTTTCTATTTCCTTCAAAAAAGATCCCATCTCGATATGATTTCCCTTCGCCTACAATTTTTATACTTTCTGCCTTTCTAGAATACTGAACATGCTTTTACCAGAGTTCATGGCTTAAGTGAGAGACATTCTTGTGAGTTTCCTATGAGGAAGCTCACTTCCTGCTGAGTCACTACTCCATCAGAGTGTCCTAGTTCGTTGGGGTTTATTAAGATAGCGGCTCTTTTCGTATAACTGATTATTACTTTTGGAGAACATCAACTTCTTCTTTACGTTTTGATCTATCACTGAAATTTGAAAAACTGGCAACACATATGTGTTTCAATACGGACTTGGTCAGCATAAATTTTTTGGGAAAATTTCTCATTAATTGCTTCGGATTTTTGGGTGATTTTAATTAGCGATAAAAATAAAAAAAACATCACAGCAATTGCACCAAAATGCCATCATGTAGAGGTTTCTTTTATGGGTCTAACCCTAACAAGTAGGTGCTGTTTCAATAAGGACTTGGCCGTTATGATTTTTTTGAGTATATCATTTGCTGGCTTCTTTTGGTTTTTGAAATACGGCTAATAGCAATAAATCACAGACATTGCAAGAAAAACCTACCATTGCGAGGTAGCTTCTATGGGCTAGCCTATCAAACGGCGTATATACCGTTTTATTATTTACTCATTCGAGTTTTTTGAATGAATCTCTTATCGGTTCGTTTTAATATTTGAGTGATTTTAATTATGAGTAATAACAAAACATCACTTACATTGCACGAAATTGTCACCATATAGGGACAATTCATATGTGGGTGATCTACCAAAAGCCGAATGTGCCGTTTCATTATGGACTTGCTCTGTGCGATTTTTTTTGAGTAAATCTCCCATTGGCTTATTTCGATTTCTGAGGAATTTTCACTATGACCAATAACAAGGCATCACAAAAAAATTGCGCCAATATCAATATGTCACTTCCATATATTTCAATATGAACATGAATACTAAATTCTTGAGAAAATCTATCACGACTAATTTTACCTCTCAGTGATTTTATTTACGACTAATAACAAGACATATAGAGGTCTCTTATCGCTTTAGCCTATCAAATGGCAGCCGTTTCAATGTGGGCTTGTTCAGTAAGATATTTTTAACTAGACTTGTTGTTTTTTGTGTCATATTCATTTCGGCCAATCATAAAGGTGGATTTACATATCCGACGATTTTTCGGCGAAGCTGCTTGCCGCAGAAAATTCGGCGAACGCTATATTATCGATGATTTACATATTCGACGAATTTTTTTCACACATAAGTACATACATAAACAATATTTTGCACACAATGCCAAATCGTAGAAAAAATAAAAAAACAGAAGATTTTTTTTATCTATGTGTGCTGTGACGTCGCGCCGAAAAGATAAATTTTGTTCATGTCTTCGCCGTGCCGAAAATCCGGCGAAGAAGTTCTTTCTGATTGGTTGAATGTGTCACGTGATGTTCGGCGCGGAAAAATCGTCGGATATGTAAATTCACCTTAAGTGTAATATATTATGATTCAAATGAATAGTAAATCAAAATACCATATGCGTATTTGCCGTTTCAATACGGTCGGTTTTTTTGAGTGTTTCTTTTGCATGCTTCTTTTGTTTTGAGCGATTTTAAGTTTTGGTAATCGCAGAGATTGCACTAAAATGCCACCTACCACCACTTTGCATAAACTAGGCATTACAGAGATATCACCAAATTGCTGTTTCCATATAAAGCTACTCAGTATTACTATTTTGGCTATTCTTTCATCGAGTTGTTTTATTTTTGAGTGTTTTTAATTTTTTTCTAATACCTAGACATCTCAAATATTACAATAAAATTCTACAGTATAGAGGAAATTCCTATGAGTGTAGTCAATCAAAAACCGAATGTGAGTTTTGATTTGTGAGTTAATTTAATTATGGCTAATAACGAGACATCTTAGCAATATATGAACTTGGTCAGTATAGGATTTTCTTGAGAAAATCTCTTATTGAGATTTGATACATTGACATCTAAAGAATTGCAGCAAACTTTTTGAAATTTTGTTATACAGTACTGTGCAAAAAAAATCCG
The DNA here is from genome assembly GCA_932526605.1 of Nephrotoma flavescens. Classification (NCBI taxonomy): domain Eukaryota; kingdom Metazoa; phylum Arthropoda; class Insecta; order Diptera; family Tipulidae; genus Nephrotoma; species Nephrotoma flavescens. The sequence continues at coordinate 213,553,446 of OW052222.1, read as the reverse complement.
GGCAGCTACCATTTTTTAATTAAACCCAATTTTTTCACAAACTGAATTGTTGTAACACGAAGAAGTATTTTTTTTCTTATTATTTAACTCATTGTTTATTCAAAATGTTATTTGGTTTAAAATTTCATGATCTTAGTAAAATAATTTTTGCGGTATTTTGCGAAAATAGAGAAAAATTGCCATATTTCTTTGAAACGAATTAATTTTAATAAATTCAATTAAATATATTTATTTCATAATAAGGCATATTTCAAAATATAAAATGTATACATTATTCACTAAACTACAAATTTAATATTTGGTATGACCGCCATTTTCCAAAATAACCGCTGCACACCGGTTGTTCTGTAGTCAATCAAATTTTGAATCACGTCATTGCTAATATCTTCCCACGCAATTTGAATTTGTTGCTTCAGTTGCTGGATGGTTTCTGGGTTACTTTGACGGACTTTATGCTTCATAATAGCCCAAATATTTTCAATTGGGTTCATATCTGGGCTATAAGGGGCCATTTCATTGTGTAGGTGGAATTTATCAACCAACTACTTTTCACCTTCAAATAGAAATAAAATGTTATTTAACAAACTTGTTTATTATTTTTTACCTGGAATTTATACAGAAGCTTTAAATAAGGAAAAAAAGTACATAGTCACCTGTTTTGATCTGAAGGCTGGCGCGTTATCTTGTTGAAAGATGAAGCTCTCAGTTTCACTAACTAGCTCCAAAACTGATGGTTTCAAATACCTTTCCAGAATGTCCAGGTACACATTACTAGTTACCCCTGCATCGACAAAGGCCAAGTGACCCAAACCAGCATTACTAAAGCAGCCCCAAACCATTACACCCTCAGTTTTATTAGGCACTTGTTCAATGCAGACATCGCTGAGGCGTTCTCCTGGTTTCCTACGCACAATTAGCCGTCCACCTCCCACATGCAGTTTAAATTTGCTTTCGTCAGAGAATACCACGTTATTCCACATCTCCCTGGTTCAGTTGAAGTGCTCTCGGGCTCACTGAAGCCGACAAATTTTTGAAGATATCTTTAGGAAAGGCTTCTGCAGCGAGCGGCGTGCCTGAGATTTGCGTTCACTAATCTTCTCCGGACAGTTGAACTTGAAATTTCAATACCTGTTGCTGTAGCAAGGTCGGCTTGCAATTTCGATGAAGTTTTAAATCGGTTCCGCTTGGAACGAATAACCAGAACTTTATCTTGCACTATTGTGGTTTTTCGCGGTCTGCCAGATCCTTTGGACCGTTCTGTATTCCGTGTAGTTTTATATTTTTTTATAAGGTCGGCAATAAATGATTTTCCACGTCCTATCCAATCATCAATTTCACGCACGGACAGCCGTTCCTTCCATAACGCGATAACAACGCTTTTTTCTTGATTGGATATTTTTATTCGCTTTTTTATACTAACAACTCTTTCTCCATAAACTTAAACGACTAATAGTTGCAGAGTTCTAGTGAATTACAAAATGTAATCTAAAAATTGGAGAAAGGAGTAAAAACATTAAGCAAAATTTAACATTTTTATACGAATTCGAACTGGCCGGTTTTTTTTTCACAGTACTGTATAGTTGGTAAAAACGGCACTCATATGAAACAGAGTAACATCGTCTAAGACTTTCCATTATAAGACCTTGTCACTTAAACCATGTGAAAGAAGATCTCTCTCTGTCTACTCTCGGATTTTGATTTACCAGTGCACTCTGATACTCCAATCGTTCTAGAATCGTACCTGGAACAGAAACTGTTTTCCTAAAAGGTTTGAGCTAGTCACTGAATTTAATACATGGGGTTTACAGGCAACACAGGTCCTTGAATACATCCTTGCACAACTAACCATCTTTCGGTAGGTTACGTTACACATTTGATTGCTATGTCAATGCAATTATTTTTTGCAAATGTGTATAATTTACAACTAAAATTCGTAGATTTCAAAAGATTTCTTGGGCAATTATTTGAGATTTTTAATTTCGATATCACATTTTTCATCGCTTGGTATATCAGTAACTTGCTCTGTGAGCATAATACTTCTGTTATCGAAGTAACCAGTTTTTTGTTATTTATTCGTGCGCCAATTTATTGAAATTATTTGTAACCAAAGCATTTTCAATGATTATGTAATATTTAACTATAGCTACTCATTAGATGTATAGCCACATTACAGACACTAGTTCATTCGAGGAAAATAAATAAATCTACCCTCCTAATCTCAACCTACAAACAAACATTAATATCAAAGTGTATATGTACATATATTATGTACCATACTTACAAGAAAATTTAATATTCTTCTATCGAACGGAAAAAAGGTCCCATTAATTTTCCAATTTATTTTCAATAATATATTTCCCATGAAACTTAAAAGCTTGCACATTTTATTTTTATACGTTTGATTATGTTTTAAATTCAATTAATTTTCCTAAACAAAAATATAATATGTGCCCCATTAGCTTTTTTTTTACACAAAATACTAAATCCCCCTCCCCCATTCTTTGACGACAACAACAAAAAACAACAATACATATCAAAAGTACTCAGCGCGTACCTCAAACATAAAATTTCAAGGGAATTTAACAATGATATAGTTTGCATATAGAGAAGAAGATAAGACGGTGGCCGTCATTTTAAATTATATGTTTCCCCTTCTCCGATGTCTAGACGTAATTCCACCATTACATATTACATGAAGCAAAAGTTTTCGATATATTTCTGATTTTACGAAACCCTAATAAATACAAATTTAAATATTTGCCTTAAGACATCGTTATAGTTATAAAGACAAACCAATAACAAAAAAGTTTTTTTAAGCTGTGGGATTTTCATAATTTTATTTGACATATCTTTGCGGTTATTTAACTTTTTTTGTAACGTTCCCTATTGGACCTCTCACCTTTTTCTATTGTAACATATTTTCTATTGTTAACGTCTTGAGTAATTTACTAACTGTTTCAAGTGCATAGTGCAAGTGTTTTCATTAAAACCAATCTCGAGAATGTAAACATATTAACCGCATAATAAATTTAGAGTTGCTTGTACACTATTGGGATGTTGTTAAAAAAACATAACATTTTGTGTTTTTGTGATGAAAAAATATCCAAAGCGAAAACCGCAATATTTTATTTCGTAACAAAACAAAATAATCTTATAGTTGAATCAAAATTGTTATACAACCTAAAGGCTTTTTTTGTATAGGTAGGTTGGTGGTTAAGTGGAATAAACTTGAAATATATTTTTTTTTTGTTCACTGTCTGGACAATGGAATGACATTTTTGCTATTTTTAAATGTTGTATTGTTGTTATACTGTCTTCAAAATATATAGAACAAAATGAGAACTTTTACGGCGCAACGAACTTCAAGTTCTTATATAAATAATTTAATAAATTAATGTAAAACCTTGAACAAACTCGCTTCATTAAAGTAGTGAAGTTAACAAAACTTTCAAGAGAATTCCTGGATAATGTAAATGTGTTTGCAATTAGCAAAAGTAGTGCTGGGTAGCAAAATATTGCATAAGGAGAATGAAGTTATAAAACAATGGGAACTGCCCAAAATTCCGAATATCAAAATGCCGATTTTCAGAATCTCGTATATTTTAAAAAATGGTTTCTGTAATTGTTTAGGTGACAGAATTCAAATCCGAAAATATTGTTGAAAATCTAATTTAGAATGCAATTCAAGATTTAATAAACATGAAATTGAACGCACATTAAGGCTTAATTAAATTCCCTATAAAAAAATGTTGACCTCACTCGTTCTTAATATATCATTGAAGCAGAGCCCAAACCGAAAATCGAATCAAAACGAAATTTGAACACAAATCATAATCGTATGATAAATGAGTTCGAGTGGGCAACAAAACCAGATAAAGAGTGTGGACGTTTCGGTTCACCAACCTGTATTTGATTCAACCTTTTAGGATCTTAAACAACCGGTTTCACTCTGCCATATGATAAATTAGGTACCTTAGGCTTAGCCAGGTATAAAGAAGAAAATATAATGATAAACCATTAGGAGTATTTCTTTAAATGACCAGCTAAAATTTGGGAACCCCTTGTCAAAACGGAACGAAACTAGTATAAAGTTTTGTTAGCGTTAAAGATTAATTCAATTGTATTTGGTTAGAATACAGTTTAAGCTCTTAGCGACAAACTGGTTTAGCTTTATAAACAACCGGCCGTTACTTATACGACAAATATTTTCCAAAATATTACAAGGATTTTAAATTGCGAATTAATTTACCGCTTCATTTGATTGATTTGATTTCTTGGCAGTAAATTTGAATAAATTAAATTTTTAAACATTAAAACTTTTTACAATTTTATCACTCTAATAAAATTTACCATACAGTTTAGTACAAAACCCTAAGCTGAAATTTGATCCTATCCTTGAAAATGACGTGCTGGCGCCTGGTGGTTCAAAAAAGTATTATTTTCATTTTGCATGCTCCATTCGTATATTCTGGTATCCTGGTAAATTTTAATTACATAATGAATGATAAAAAAATATAATTTTAGTTGTATTGTTTGCCTTTTTAGAAGAAAAAGGTATATACAAAATAAATCACATTATAGGTAATTGAATAAATAATTTAACACTACATAGAATCTAAACATTATGTAAAAGATAATTTAATTTAGTTAAAAAACGTAAATTAAATTGGATTAGTGAATTTGTTGTGGCTATCGAATTTGATTTCTAAAGGGAAAATTAAATTAACCGGACTTTTGGACGGTAAAACTCTTGTACATACAATCAAAAACATTTTGCCTGTTTAAATTTCAGAAAACCAACATGATCAAGCATTTTTTGTGGAAAATTTAATCTTTAAATTTATTTAAATCTAACAATAAGCGAAAAAGCTCCTATTGAAGCTGTAACTTCCGGTGGAAGAACGAAAATCTATAGAAGCTGTCACTTCCGGTGGACCAATTTCGGCCAAAGTTCACTGGTATCTTCCAGTTTGTGAAAAAAGCTTAAAAGGATATACGTAAATTATATATGTACTTATCTAAATATTTACAAAACACGAAAAACCTCCTATTTAAACTGTCACTTCCGGTGGAAAATCGAGAAGCTATTGAAGCTGTCACTTTTAGTGAACCGATGCCAAAACTCACTGGATCTCCCAATTTGTGGAAAAAGCTTAGGTATGAAGTTCCGATCAATAGCACATCTGGGTCGAATTTTTATTTAAAAACGCGTTTTTGCCACAAATCGTCAGTCCCGCTTAAATTTTGAATAAACTGTTCTGGGTGGATATTGTTTCAAAATCAATTTAGAATATTTTACTTCCCACAGTCGTTTTCCTCGAAAACGATATACTTTTCAAAATATTTGTAAAAAAACGAGAAAAACCAAACATCTCTGGGATCTCCTAATTTATGGAAAAAGTTTAAGTTTGAAGTTTCATCCCAATTGATCAATCCGTCTTGGTAGTACAGGGCCGAATTTTTGTTGAAAAAAACAGTCATTCAATTCTAGCTTACATTTTAGCTTTTCTTTATTGTTGCAAATTTAATTTAGAATATTTTAGTTCAAAATCGCTTTTCGTAAATGATATACTCTTAAATGATTTACTTCGTTAGTACTTGATATACTTTTCAAAATATTCACAAAAAACTAAAAAGGTCCTATGGATGCTGCCACTTCCGGTGGACCAATTTCGCCAAAAATGATTGGGATCTCCCAATTTATGAGAAAAGCTTAAATATGAAGTTTCATCCCACTTTTTTTGACCAATGATTTTTCATGATTATTTAACTTTATCTTTCTATGTAAAAGAAAGTAAATTAAAACGTGCCAAAGTAAACAAAAGTCCACTTCAATCCAATTGATATATGTATATATACAGGGTGTCCCAAAATTCGCGTATCAAACGAAGCAGGGTGATAGGGGAGCTCATTTTCCAACAAAAGCAGCAAAGCAAAGTTTTTTTCGAATTGGCGATGGTGCAAAAGTTCGTCCACTTTTTGTGTTTTTTTTGTAAAATCGCATGCGCGCTCACTAAAAAATTAATTTAAAAAAAACCAAGAGTTCTTTTGTTTAACATTCTTTTTAATACGAACTAGAAAAGTGTGCTTTACCAATAGAACCATTTTCATAAGCTGCATTATCTTCTGTCAAATAAAAACAATGGTTTTGTGAAGTATTTTTGTTTTTTAATTTTTTTTTTATTGATGTTTAAGTGACTCTCTTTGTGGCACTCACTACAGAAATTTGACCAACTATCAGAAAAATATACGACACTAATGCAGATTTTAAAATGGTATCGCACACCGGGCTATTCACAATATAATGTTGTTTATCAATTTTTTTCACAAAGTAAGTCGTGTTTATTAAAAAACGCACTTAATAAAATTTCGAGTTCTAAAATAGATGCTTTGTCAGAATGATTTTAAATATTATTATTCGGATTTCCCGGATTTTCCCCTGATTCCCCGGATTTAGATTTCCATCTGGTTTCCCCCGGAATCCGGGAAATCTGGAAGAAAACCGGCAAATCCGGAACATTCCGAGGGAAATCTTGGAAATCTGTGGAAAATACGAAGCAAATCCGGAAGAAACCCGACAAAACCGAGGGAAATCCTGGAAAATTGGGGAAATCAGGGGGAAATGTGGCCGAAATCCGGAACAATCCGGGAAATTCGGGGAAAATCCAGAATAACACCGGAAAATCCGGGAGATTTTGTGGAAACCCGGAAAAATCCTAGAAATACGAAGGAAATCCGTATAATAATATTTAAAATTAATAAACAAAAATTATTTTATTTTTACTTTTTACGCTATTTGCCGTAGGCACTTGGCGAAACACACTTATACTTAATAAACACATTTTTATTAATCACTTGTTTTTTGTTTCGCAGAATTTCGCATTCTGCGAAACAAAAAACAAGTGATTAATAAAAATGTGTTTATTAAGTTAAGTATTTTATTTTTATTTTATTTCTGACAAAGCATCTATTTTATAACTCGAAGTTTTGTTAGGTGCGTTTTTTAATAAATACGACTTTGTGAAAAAAAATTGATAAAAAACATTATATTGTGAATAGCTCGGTGTGTGATACCATCTTAAAATCTGCCTTAGTGTCGCATATTTTTCTGATAGTGGCTCAACTTTCTGTAGTGCTTTCTTTTCCCGCTGGCGTTACTTAAAAATATCAACAAAAAATTTTGAAAAACAAAAAGACTTAACAAAACCATTTTTTTTTATTTGACAGAAGATAATGCAGCTTATGAAAATGGTTTTATTGGAAAGGCACACACTTCTAGATCGTATTAAAACAGAAATTTAAACAAAAAAACTCTTGGATTTTTTTCAAAAAAACACGAAAAGTGGAATAACTTTTGCACCATCAACAATTCGAAAAAACTTTACTTGGCTGTTTTTGTTGGGAAATGAGCTCCCCTATCACCCTGCTTCGTTTGATACGCGAATTTCGGGACACCCTGTATATCTGAGGCAATTCAACAAAACCACTTATGTATTTTTTAGCTACTTTTCAGGGGACCAAATTTAAATTTTAAATTAATTTGTGAAATTATGGGACATAACTAAACTCTATTTTTGGATTCATGGTATCAGGGTTTTTAAACCGCGTTTATTGACACCTTCAAGCATTTGATACATGCTCTGGGTTCACCGGAAATTCCCAAATTTTTTAATTACCATTTAGAAAAAAACACATGTCGATTTAAGTACATACATACCAAAAGCAAAATTAAATTCAAAATAAAAATTTATTTCAAGATAAGTGTTTATTCTAAATTCATTTCTGATTTTACAAATAAAAACAAAAATTATCAATTAACTGGTTTTCAATAAAAACACGTATGCTATAACAAACATAAGTGGTTTTGTTTTTTGCTTATGTCTCGGTCAAAAATGTCGGCTATTGATGAAAAATTGAAGGGAAAGAAAAAACGGGAAATACTATCGAATAGAATATAGTTCAACATAACCACTTATTTCGACTTAAGTGATTATGTTAAATTGCCACTGATATGATTCTGTAGTTCACCACACTTGTGATCCATTAATTGAATAAGTTGACCTTTAATTGAAATTTTAGCCTTAAGTTGACACAATCAAATGAGACAAGTGCCACTTCCAAACGGTGAAGAGGAGTATTCCTTTTCGCTCTCCTAAATCAAATGAATTTTATTGGTTTGATTAGTTTTAGTTTAGATGCATTTTGTTTATCGTAGAGTTTGTCGGAAAGTTCCATAATGTGAAAATGTCCTTAGTATGCTCCAATCAAATGAATCAAGTTCCATTTCCAAGCGGAGAGGAGGGATGTTTTTTGTTCTCGTAAATCAAGTCGATTTGAGTCAATCTACACAAATACTTCACCATGCAGATGTCGAAAAATGCCCAATGAAAATTTACCTAGTAACAGGTGCTCGGGTTTTTGCGATGATTTTCGAAGTTTTGATTCAACTTGTTGCATATTTGCAACTTAGATAAAGAACGGCCTTATACATATGCTACCTCCGAAGCATTACAGAACGCATGGATCTGTCTTAATTTCGTGTTTAACGAAACGAAGAAATGCCGTGAAATTTCGATGGCTTCAAGATTTGTCAAATTTTATTTTATGGCATTCTAGTGTTGACCAATATCTTCAGGAACTTCATCATCACAACCGATCTTCCGACTCCATAATTGTTGGAAAATATTTTTCATAGAGATAGTCGATGAGACACCCACCCAGTCTAAGGAATCCACAATATGTTAATCATATACGAGAAAACGTCTCGCACACGATTCCATTGAACTCCTAGAGTCTTGATGGTTACAGTATTATTTTCAAATGTTAACACAGCAGGTTCTGTAAAACCTTCATTATCCTCGTAAGAGCGTGCCATGAAGGCCCATAAGTTAAAGTGTTTATCCGGTATGTGGAATGATGTAGAACTTTTACCGTACATAATTGTGTGAATGTGATTCTGAACAATTTTTTTTAACTCCCTGTAACTTAGCGGATAACAAAGTACGATCAGCATGGATACTCGCAATCGAAATGAAAATTACCTCACTAATTGTAAACAGTTTTTTGATTTTTAATTTGATAAATATAACATGAAGTTAGGCACTTTTTCTATTATTATTCGAATTTCCCTGATTTTCCTCTGATTCCCCGGATTTGGATTTCCCCCGGATTTCCACTGGATTTCCACCTGGTTTCCCCCGGAATTTGGGAAATCCGGAACATTCCGAGGGAAATCCTGGAAATTTATGGGAAACTCGGAGCAAATCCAGATAAAACCCGAGAAAACCGGGGAAAATCCTGAGAAATTCGTGAAATCCGGTGAAAATCTGGGGAAAATCCGGAAGAAACCCCGATCTTGTGGAAATCCGGGATAATCCGGGAAATTCGAAGGAAATCCGTGAAGGTTAGGCATTTTTTTCATTTTAGCCACATTACCATACCATACCTAAATCGTTTTTCGATACCAAAATGTCTCATATTGGTAATTATTATGCAAAAATTCGTTAAACTTGATTTGTTTGTAATAATTCTTGAAAAAAAGTACACGTAGCTAGCGGGTATTGATTTAAGCTTTATTATAATTCTTCAGTTAAAAAATGTAGGTAAAGTGTATTTAATTAGTTTAATGACGAATTAGTTTTTTTTAGAAATTAGTTTACGAAGAAATTTTTCGAAAAAAATAGACCATAAATATAACATATAGACTTTAAAAAAATTTGATTCAGTGAAACCACCCCGCCAAACCAAATTCACGTTCTTCTTTCATTTTGTTAAGGGGCGATACTCAACCAATTGTAATGTGTTTCAAGCCGTAATTCATCGTAAGTTTTAATCGTAACTCTTTCAAACCTAGTGTTTTTGCAGAGGTTCTGGATGGCGCCGGCACGAAATTCCGAATTAGAATAGACCGAATTATCAAAATCCCGACAAAAAAACCCGACTTTAAAACTCCCGACTTTCAAAATTACCACAATTACCAAAGTAAATAAAATTAAGCGCTATTATTGTAACTTTATAGCATGAGCAATATTTTTTAAATAATTTACTTTATCAGTATTGCTTCTATTTACAACAACATTTAAAATTTTGCTGTTTCTTTCCACATTTTTTTTAGTGAAGCACGTTCACCAGCTTTCCATTTCTCAATGCGTGTTTTGCATATCATCATCTCCTTTGCCAATTCTTCGATTAATTTATAGACCCACCCCAATATGAGGTTTTCCGATTACTATTTTTAGTCGGGCGTGCCGGGCCTCAACCTAGTGTTGTGTTCTAGAGAAATTATCTCTTTGGTTCTGGAATATAGTCCAGAACTCTGTGCTGCATTGGGGTCTTCCTTGTTATCCAAGAACACACCTTATATAATTTGTTTGGGACCATTTGGTGGCAATTCGCTTGGCGTCTGGATCAAATTCTTTTTTGATAGCGTCTAAATACTCGGAAACCACTTCAGAAGGTACGAAGGCTAAGCTTTTCAACATTCGAATTTGCATGTTAAAAGATTCACTGTTTCCAAATTTAACCTGAAGATGTTTAGATTGTAATTTTCTCCATAATATTTGGCCGAAATGGAAAAGGCATCCTTTGTATTCAGCCAACGGAAAATATGTTTTAGTTGCAGCTACACTAGCTTTCTCAAAATATGACACGCTTCTGTTGATTTTGGCCTCATTATATAAAATAATAATGGCACGATCTGGTCGCCAATTTTACCATGGATCGAGAATAACTGTCTCATTATAGATGGTAACATACAACCTCAAATGTACCATCCATGAGCCAGCATTCAGCCTCTGATAGCAACATCAAAGATGTTTTTGTTCCTAATACAAGTTTTTTATTTTCTCCAAAATCTTTCTCCGATAGTACAAAGAGCTCTTCGTTAATAAACTTTAACGTTTCCGGAATGGAAATTTCATTTAAACTTTCCGGCTCTTTTAGTGTTGTGGCCCTCACTCCGCAATTTTTTGTTTTAATCCTTATCGGAGGTCCTAAACATGTTTTTCGGAAGCCACCGGAGCGTAATTATGATCTGATGGTTCCTTTTTTAGTTCATGTTTTCTTTCTTCTAGTGTTGTGGTTGTTCTTGCTTTACACAATAGGGTTTTCCGTTGATCACAATCACAACACAATCGATAAGTTTGATGTTCGCCCATCATTTCGAGATGGTAAGCGTAACCAGCAATAATCAGCTTTTCTTTATTCTAGTTCGTTTTGACCAAAGAGATATTCTGTTGCTCCTTTTATTATTGGTGTTTATTTTTTTGCTTTATTTTTATTTGTAATAGGCCTCTTATTTAATATTTTTTTATAATTTTAAAAATTATTTCACACAAATGACGCAATAGTGGGAGTAACATCAATAGTACAGATCCTTGTTTTGATTTTTTATTGTTTTTCATAATTTTCCAACATATTTAATAGTTTTTATTAAATATGTTTAGCGTAAACAAAATTGCCTGTAAGGCTACTATTGCGTCATCTGTTACGGTTATTTCAAAACATCTGGTGCATTCAAATCCTTTTCAACCTTTTAGAACATACTACTTACATAACATCTTAAAAATATACTTATTTCATATTTTAAGTTGTTACCATAAGAACCGCTCGGTTATCCAAAAAAGAAAAATTCCAACTGGTCTAAATTTCCAACACAATTAACAAAAATATAAAATTCCATTTTACAAAATACTATAATATAAAAATCAAAACTCTTAATTCCAATTGACAACATTTATTTATTAAAAAAAAAATCCATATACAAAGTTCCCTTATATTTATTTCAATTAATTTAAAAATTATTATTATATTATTATTATAATTAAATTTGATTAATTGAAATAGTTATTCAATCAATTAAATTTAATTTAATTGTTCTTAGAAACTATTACTCAAACATGATCCCCATTCCACCATTCCGCACTTTGATTTCTTTCGTCGTGAGGAGAGAGAGGAAAGAACTCATTTCCTTCCCCTTCACCTACAAACTAACACCAATTTGTAGGTGAAGGGGAAGGAAACGAGGAAGGAATTACGACGAAAGAATCAAAGTGTGGAACGGCGGATTTTTTACCAGATTGATTAACCCTGTTGTGAATCAGATTCTATCCAACTGGGTTGGATTTTTTGGAATACCGAACCGTTCCCCTACAAACATAACAATAATTCCGGGAACGGGTCGGTTATCAAAAAAAAAAAAATCCCAAATGACCTAAATTTCCGAAATCTCAATTAACAAAAATATAAAATACCATTATACAAAATACCATAATATAGAAATAAAAATTCAAAATTCCAATTGGCAAAATTCCAAAATTTATTTATTTTACAAAAAAAATTCCATATTCAAAATTCTAATATTTCATTAGTTTAATAATATTTGTAGCATTTCGTAAAAATTCTAATAGATTTATTTCAATTAATTTAATTATTATTTCAATTAATTAAATTTAATTTAATTTATTGAAATAATCATTCACTAGAAAACAGGGTTGGGTTTTTCTGGAATACCGAACAGTTCCCCAACAAACATAAAAATATACACTAAAAACGTGTATGGATGGTACAGTCCATACACGTTTTAGTGTACATATATATTTCCATGGCCATGAATTTTGTATACTGGAATTTTGAAATTTAGCATTTTGTATAGGAATTTTGTTTTTTTGGAATTTTAGTTTTAAGAATTGTGTTTATTGGAATTTTTGTTTCTGGAATTTCGTTTTCTGGAATTTTGTTTTTGGAATTTCGTTTTTGGAGTTTTGGATTTTGCAAGTCGTACCCAACCTAATAATTCCCACTAACAAACTTATGTATGTTACAGTCATTAATAAATCAGTCCTGTAACAGTTTTAGCAAATTACAAGACAGTTTTGAATAAGCCTTAATTACAGATTTCCTATAATTATAGAATAAAATTTCCAAATGCGCCTTTCATATTTCCATGAACATAAAATGGAAATTTTTTATATTGGAATTTTGAAATTTTTTCATTTTATATAGGAATTTTGTTTTTTGGAATTTAATTTTTTGCAATGTTTTTATGAGAATTGTTGTTTCTGGAATTTTGTTTTTTGGAATTTTGGTTCTTGAATTTCGTTTTAGGGATTTTGGATTTGATCAATCTACCCAACCGCGTTGCACTCATTACAAGATTTTTAAAAACCTGATTACTTAAAAAAAATTTATGAATTCGGGTGCTCGTGGCCGAATTCATAAAAAAAACTTAAAACATCGGGCTTTTCAAAATCGGGATTTTAAAAATCGGGATTTTGAAAATCAGTCTTTTGAAAATCGGTATTTTGTAAATCGGGATTTTAAAAGTCGGGATTTTGAAAGTCGGGTAAACGACCCCAACTCAACAATATGCAAAAAAAAATAATCCTCATCATTGGTTTTTGGTTTGCGGCAAGATTCAGTTTTCTGTGAGAACATATAATGTTACAATCTTATTATATTGCTGAAAGTCAGGGCAACCCTCTGGCAACCAAATAGTAATCCACTGTTTCATTGCTACCTTTGCCATGATATGTGTGCTAATTCCGGTCAAATAGTCCTTCTTCGAAATATTAACCTTCCTCAACGGATCTTTTGTTGATATTATACGATAAGCATTGCTCCTTACCTTTATTACTTTAAAGTTAAACTAACAACTGAAACTGAAAAGGTTAAAAAAGTTCAATTATCACCCTTATCTTTCAAGTAATTTACTTTCGCTCCACTAAATACTCACAGCGTTAAACTATAAATAAAAATTAAAGAAAACTTTAAAAAAAACAGTTCTTTATAATTTCTTTTAAAATACACATGAAATAACGGTATTGTTTGTAACAATACAAAATTTTACTATTTTTCTTCCATACACAGAGTACACAAAACGATAAACAACAACAATGAAGAATAATATAAAAAGAAAACTTCTCCAGTATAGAAGAGTGAAGTATCTCAAATTCTTTTTTAAGATTCTAGCATTTCTTATTTATATTTATTTCGTCGTTCTCGTTTCACCTATATGATTTTCTATATCGAATTGATTCCGTAAAGAGTATACACTAACGCACACACTCACACAAACGAACAAACAATAATAATTCCTTTGGAAAGTTTAATGCTGTGCGATCCAAATTGTATATAAGATGAATGAAATGTACGAATAAATGTAAGATAATGATGATGATGAATTGCGGCTGAAGAGGTTGTCTTGTATTTTATGTCATTGACAAATTTTGTTGCCTGTCGCAGTCATGCCTCGTCAGCCTATCTATGTATATTAAAATCGTTTCTGTTTATAAGTAAAATCAAGATCTCTTAAATTAAAATTATTATTATTTTTCTTGTTGGGCTGTCTTAATTTATTGTAATTGATTTGATTTTAGTAGTAGACATTTACGATTTCAGTGCTATATCGGGAAATGAAATTTTTTATGCGCGGCAGCATAAAAATTATGCTGACAAATCTAATATACAAGTATAAGGTAGACCGGGAGAAGAAATCGTAAAAAATACTTTTATTGATTTTCTTATTTCTTACCTTAAAATTGGATTCTTCACAAATACTTAGAGATATTTCATGCTTTAATTGTTATATATGAAATATAATGATTATTGTTTATATATACACACATACACATATATCATAATTTTATATATATTTGATGTGTTTACTACAGATGATAGACGAGCTATATTAGAAGACGAAGTTGGAAAAGTAAATTGTCTTAACAAATTTTTATTTTTATTCTAAACGTATATAAGGCAACAACAACAATCACATGAAAGAAATCAATTGGAAAACATGTGTAATGTTTCACTTTAATTATAAAAATTGGAGCATTAAACATTTGTCATTCAGAAAATAACAGCCGCGCGACGACCTTAAAATATCTGGCAATGACTCCACAGGAACCGGGGATTTTTTTGACATGATCAATAAATATTGTATGTTTCGTTTTGGAATTTGAACTTTGATTTGTTTGGTAAATTTTGTTGTGGTTCGAAGCATCTACATATATTGATAGAAGTTTGGCATTGAATTTTGTTGATTTGTGTGCTTGATGCAAGTTGTATTTATTTCTTGCTTATAAAGTTATTCCGAATAGTTCTCAAAATGTTTGGGAAATGTCGGCTTTAATCCAAATTCTAAGTATTTTAAAAGAATGTTGGGCATCAAACCAGCAGTCTCGTGATGAGTTTAATGGGTAATGTTGTTCTAATCATTTGCGACCTTCAATTTTAAATTGAGATTGAACGGTTGTTATTGGTTAAGGTAAAATTTTGTATTTCCATCCAGTGTTAACACTATTGGCCATCTTTCTCAATGTTTTCTTTAGATGGAGCTCTTGCCGATGTCCTTGTTTATTTTCTGTAAAAAATATTGATGATTGAAAATTTAGAATTTAGATTTTACGATTGGTCATTGTGAAAGTGGAATTTTGTGTTCTGGCTATTCCTAATTGTTGTTTATGTAGTCTAAAAAATGTTGTGGATTTGATATTTAAAATTAAGAGTGAGCGATTGTCCATTATGAAAAGTGAAGTTTTGTATTCTGGTCATTCGTAATCGGTGTCAACATTGATGGCCCAGCGGTCTCAAAATTGTTTTTTCAATTAAACGGAGACATTGTCTATATTGTTGCTAGTTTTAGGAAAAAATATTGTGAATTTCATATTTAAAATTTTCGGTAAGTCTCTTCTCAGATATTTGCACTTAGGTTCTAGTGGCACTTAAAACAGCTTGGTATACTGCTTATGCAACCAGCAAACGAAACTTTTTAACCAAGACATCAAAATTGATACGATTTACGTATTGTAGTAAGAGTTTCACTGAAAATGGTAAAACAACGTGTTATATTGTTCACCCAAACAGTTTAAATAAAACTCCCGAATAACCAGGACCGCAAACTCTATATAACTATTTGTATTGGAAGTATGAGTTTGAATGGAAGTTGTAAACAGACATTAACTGTTCTTTCAAGAGATTTGGAGTCAGGTTCCGATGGTATCTGAAATAGCTTATTAAATTGCTCATCTGAATTATTATTAAGTTTGAGTAGAAACGGTAAAAGGCCATTTGCTCTCCTTCTTAGAGACTAAGACTCAACTTCTTTTAGTATCTAAAATAGTTTGTGAAGCTTGATCATACAATTAGCCTAATTAGAACTTCCCAAAGACTTGAAAAAAAAAGAAAATTCTTTACCACGTTGACAACTGGTTATGGCTTTACGAGCTTCTGTGTGAATGGGTAACACTTATTGTGGGATGATTAAAATTCATTATCACGTGGACCATCATAG
Organism: Nephrotoma flavescens; assembly: GCA_932526605.1. NCBI lineage: Eukaryota > Metazoa > Arthropoda > Insecta > Diptera > Tipulidae > Nephrotoma > Nephrotoma flavescens. Next base: position 213,537,155 of record OW052222.1, on the reverse strand, counting down.
ACCCATTCAATTAAATTTATTAGGAGTGTTTTACGATCTTTCTTATAATTTAACTTAAGCTTTATCCCTCTACTTTATTTAAACTTTCGGGAAATCGGTGTCTTTTAAATCAGTTTATGGCCGCGGAAACGCTTGTATGTATATCAATTTAGTTACTTTCTTTTACGTAGTGAAATAAAGTACATATATAGTGAAATGTTTCATATTTTGAACTTGAGATTTTTGCAAATTTACCATTGGCTAAATCGCCGAAGTTAAGTAGTCAATTTCAGTAGATCAGTTTTCCATAATTTAAGACACCACGATTTTGACAGAAAAAGCTGTTTTTAAGTACAAATTTGGTCCCTCTACATCCCATAGGTTGATTTATCGGAATGAAACTTCATACTTAAGCTTTTTCCATAAACCGACCATTCTTAATCCGCATTATGGCGTGTTATAATTTCACACACTTTATAAATTGCGCTTCTATTAAAAATAAAGTTGTCTGTGTTTAAGCACAAACAAAATATGGTAGGTTATTCGGTTGGAAACGAGCCACTTTGAGTTGCCATACCTGGGGATTAATCTGTCGGCAAATTATCTCTATATATATTTCTTTGAGATTAAACAAGAAATGTTATCAATCCATGTTCTTTTATCGTAATTCCTTCGACATACCTGAGACTCTGGTTCGCTTACCAGTTTTGATTTTCAGATTTCAAATTTCCCTAGCAGCAATGAGTTATGGACTAGCGAGAAAATTTTGCTTCACAAACACGTAAGATTAAAAATTGGAAGTCGAAAAAATAAAATTCTGATGAATTTTTTCTTAACGGAAAATGTAAGATTAGTCCCATTCGCCCTGCTCATCTTAACAAAAAAAGCTATACAACTTAAATTAGCGTTAAGATATTTTTAAATTTTGTAACATTAAACTTCTTCAATTAGCGAAAACGAATCACTATAAGATTTGCTTGATACCAAGTGTGGTGAATTTGGGGCGAAATTTTACCTTTGATTGATTAGCTGGCAAATTTTGATGATTTAACTGTACATCCTCTTCGAATTTTGGATTCTAACACACATTGATCGCTTTAAATCCCGGCGATTTCTCGATCAATTTACCTGCATGAAATTGTCGATTTTTTTCAATTTGATGTTCTAATTTTCAATCAAATACCAATTTAGCTTTCGAATTTTATTCGAATTCTTTCTATTCGAAAGCGCTGCGAAATTTTCGAATATTTCATTGTCCAAAACTCGAAACTTACCAATCTTGAATATTTAACCGGGTAAATTTACAAATGTAAATGTTTGCGGCAAATTAACAGCGAAATAACACATAATTTTTTATAGATAAGGATTTAAAATCGGCGATGTGGAAACCATTTTGAACACGTTTATACGAGGCTAATTCCCGTTGAAATTGCCTTCCTCCTGTTTCACTCAAATAGGCGTTTTCCGCTCGTTACTTTCGCTGTCATTTAATTGTTTTTTATTGCGTTTTCAATTTTGAAAAATTGTTTGCGGCAGTGGGTTTCGCCTTCAAGTTTTTAAACACATTTTAAAGGGATTTTTGATTTTGATTGCAGGTTTGCATTTTGTGGCCTAATTGTAAACTTAATGGGATCAAACAAATATTGTCCGAGAACTTGTTTTATAAAATTTGTTTCTTTAGTTTTTTTTAACAACGCGGCGAATTCAGAGAAACTTGATTTTTATTGTACTACGTTTGTTTTTTCAATTAAATTTACAATTTGAATTTTGTACAACCACTTCTAATTAAGATGGCTTTAAATTTATTAATATTATTCTTCAAAAGGTGAGTGTGATAAGCCTTGACCTTGACTTTCAGCTTTCATCAACTGTTTCTTTATGTTTTTGTAAATTAGTGATTGCGATTTAGGGTTCATAATAAGTAATGTTTCAAAAAGTGGCGAATTCTTGTCGAAATATAACCTTTGATTTATCGACACATATTGAGGATTTGTGTATATGTTCTATTTTGCGGCAATTTCAAAGTCAATTTGGTTCGCTTTATCAAATAATTTCTGTGTTTTCATATCGTTTACAAGTTCTAATAAAAAATCGCCGAATTTACTTTATAGAATGTTTTGTTTAGTCTTATTTTAACAATCCGGAAAGTTCAGCGAAATTAAATTTTTTGCTGTGGCCAATTTTTTTATGTATTAAATTATAAATTTTATTTTAAGATAGAACCCGATCCTATTTAGTGACATCGTGTTAAGGTTTATATCATGCACGCTTCAGCGATAAATTTACAGCGAAATGTAAAGTTTGATTGGCCACTTGTCTTACTTTGAGGGAGCTCTGGGTAATCACAATGATTGATTAAAAATGCGGTGAATTCACGTTGAAATTGTCTACTCCGATTTCGTAGAAATTGGCGCTCTGTATTTTCATGCATTTATGTTTGTAGTTTGTGTGAAATGCAACGATCATTGCGATTGTTTCAATATTTTTAGTCATTCCTTGTGTTTATATTAGGCAGTCATTAAATTGCCGGTGTTTGTGTTTTAGATTGTTTGGCTTCCCTGTTTTAGAGCGGAATTCAGCAAGAACTTAAATATTCTTGTACAATATTTATTTTTTATTATATTTACAATTTCACTTAAATGAAATTTACAAACGTGAAAGTTCCCCTTTTTTACAAATCATTGTGTGTTCGTACCATGCCCGATTAACAAAACGGCAAATTCACAGATTCGGAGTCACATTGATCGTTATAAAATGCGGTGTTTTCACGATAAAATTGAATTACCTGCCCCAAAGCACAAATCGATGCCATCATTACCAACAAACATCAGTTTTACAATCAATGTACTTTAACATGCAGCAAATTCACTGTAAAATTTCAATTTAACAAATTTTGAACATTTAAAATGTAACGAAATTTTAGCGCTATCAGAATTTTCCGGTTGCTTTTTTTGATTGCGTTGAATTCAGCGAGAAATTTTATAATTCTTTTGAATTAGGCTAGCTAAGCTTTTATTCTAATATGTCATGATCATCATATCAGACATATTCTAAATGGCTCAATTTCGTTATTTTAAATAAAATGCTTTAACACTTCCCATGTATGGTTACGAACTCTCTGAACCCAAGAATTGAATTAATCGTTGAAAATTATCTCAACCGCATTCGAACCCTTTATTAAATTCATACAATTTAAAAGTATAAAATGAAAATCCATTATCGTTTCAAAACCAGTTGAATAATGTATACAACTATGCACTATTCTAAAATGATTTTGGTACAAAGCACTGCAACTAAATATACGGAGTATAAAAAAGCTTTTAAAAAAATATCGAGAAAAATGCAATGTAAATTGTGTGCGGATGGAGGAATTTTCCCAGTTTTTTCCCCCCAACATCGCACAAGACAATGAAATCACTTAGAAAATTGGAATTTATACTTTTCATTTATATAATTTTCGTGTCGAATACAATAGTCGGCAACGAATATGTGTACATAGAGGATTCAAGTGCATAAAACTATAAACGAACGATTTTTGTTTTGTTGTTCTTGGTTATTTAGTTTACGATATTTTTTAAACGGAGCTTCACTTCTTTTACAAAATGATAAGAAACTGATAACAATGGAATTTTTGTGTATATTTGTATTTAGTTTAAAAAGCAATAGCAAAAAAATTATGTCAGAAACAATATATATTACTGTGTTGTTATAGATAAAAATTCGTTCTCCAGACATTGGGGGATGCACGTGGGCTGCAGAACGCTCTCCATACATGTTTTTTTTACTCATCACTGCAGTAAAAATTAATTTGCCTGTGTTTTATCAACAAAAGATCTATGAATGCATTTTTCATGCTTGTTATGTTTATAGTTTTCTGTGTAGCTTATATATTTTGGCAATCGAAACTGGGTGGTTTAGTGTAGTTAGTAGTGCGGTACAAAACACATAATATGCTAGCTAAGTGGTACATCCGCTTGAATAAAATAAATCAAGTAACGTATTTATGTATAAATTAGTACAAATTTAACCGCAGTTCGTTAGTTTTATTTTTTATAGTGTGAAATGTTTAGATATTTTGCGGTTTATAACCGTCAATCGAAAATACATTGCATACATACAATGTGTTTTTTATGATTTTGATAAAGGCGGATTGATTTCCTAGCAATTAATCTAAATATATGTACATATAAATCTGGGGAGACGTGCGTGCACTACAGATAAATATTCTACAAAGTTAATTTTTTCTCATGATTTCAAATCTAATTTTAAATCTTAACAACTTGTTGAACTACATACATTTACATTATAACAAAAACTTTATTGTTGTGTGTTGTTTTTGTTTAAAAGAAATTAATACAACCAACATGAGAGCAATAAATCACTAAGTTAGCGAAAATAAAAATTTTACACGAATGAAATACCTATGGATATAAAAAAATTTGTAGATTTTTATTTTTGAACACCTTTAACCCGATGTGGCATTAAGTATTTGATAATTTTCTGGCTTAGTAGAAGTTTAGGAGCGGAAATATTCATGAAATGATGTTTCGCCGTGAATTCGCCGTAATTGATTTATGATAGCGTACGTGATATAGATGCTGGTACTATGCCTGACCATAATGAGTAATTGGCAGGATCAATAAATTATATTTAATTTAAACGGAAAAATTTTCTGTTGCGTTTCTAACAAAAACCGATGTTAGAAGCGCATCAGAAAACTGTTCTGTTTAAATTAAAAATTTCGTTTAGTAAGCCTGAACATCTATTCATTATGCCTGACCAAATATCAGCATCTTTTGCTGAAATAATCTCACTTTGGTTTATTCAAATACCCAAGTTGAGCATTAAAAAACTTAAATTATATCAAGAATGCTACACTAAGTCATTAAAAATACAGGTTCGCTAGATTTGCTATCCAATTATTTTGTTGCATGGTAAACTCTGTAACAGAAGTTGTGTGACATTTTAACAAACATACGCACGTGCAACATCATGTCTAATTGTTTTTGAACAGTGCTTAGAACATGTCAATCCTTATATTCATATTAACTAACAATGATTATCGGTATCTGTAGGTAGGTCAAATTTAGATTTCAATCTAATTTAAAATACTTAAATTTAGAACAATAAATAAAAATAAACGCCTAAGGAAATTTTATATATGTGTTGCATGCGCATCTTTACATATACGAGGGGACTAACAAAAGTTCGCTTAGTTAGTGACTCTTACCTTTTTTTTTTAAAAACGATTGGTTAAATTGGATACGAGAAAACACAAAATAGCTGAGAATGAATCAGGCGAAATTCCACCACTAACGCAAACAGAAATTCGCTGTGTGATTCTCTTCAGTTTTCAGTGTAAACTAAAGCCAAATTGCACATGGAACGATTGCACCGTCTCTGCAGACTATTTCCAAGTAGTCCCGAAGATTCCAGACGGAACATTTTTCGGTAGAGGACAAGCCCCGAGAAGGTTGACCAAAATCTTCTATTGATGACGCCACTGTGGCTCTGGTGAAGTTCAAAGTTGACGAAGATTCACGATAGACACAAGAAATTATTTCTGATGAATTGGCCTTGAATGCCATCGCTGTATCGCGAATATTAAGTAATCATCTGGGATACACGAGAGAAATTTGCTCGATGGGTTCCACGAATTTTAAATGACGCTCAAAGAAAGGCTCGAGTGCTTTTTTTCCTAAATAAATTCGAAAATGGGCAGTCTAGCATCTTTAGTAAAGTCGTTACTGGTGACGAATCTTGGTTCTATAAGTACGATACGATCCGGAAACCAAACAATAGTCTATGGTATGGAAACTAACAGGAGCAAACCCACCCGTAAAAGCTAAGCACCAAAAGCAATGATGTCAGTTTACTTCACCCGCTCAAAAATTGTAGCTGCTATTCCCCTGGAAAAGGGTGAGACGGTAACTGCAAAATGGTATACCGAAGACTGCTTACCAAAAGTTTTCAAAAATTTGTTGGAAACCCGGAATAAAGAGGATTTGCGGTACTACTTTTTACATCATGACGACGTGCCAGCTCAACTGCTAAAATAACGAGTAACCTTATTGCGATTTCTGGCATCGAAGAAATCCGACCAGCAAAAAAAGCAAGATTTTGAAGACTGTTTTAAGAGGCTTAAAATATGCATTGAAATAAATGGAGATTATGTAGAGAAGATAAAAAAATCGAAGATTTAGAAGATCAAGATTTTTTCTGGTCAACTAGGCGAACTTTTGTTTATAACCGATTTGGTTATATTTTATGAAACCTGCGCATCCACAGCATTATAAATTAATCTCTTTTAACTATGACTAATTATTGGGTTTAACTGACCAATTGCCAGGATTTCGAGATTAATCGATACGATTAGCATTCATCCTTTTTCTGATTTTCTTTACTCGGGGTGCCAAAATTTTTAGTTGACCTTGAATATTTTTTAAAGATTTTAAAAATTTTGTCTCTTACCAATTACTGCAAATAACTGGTCAATTGTGACCAAATATTGACCAATTAGTCCCAAGACGCTCATGGAAAAAATGTTTATTTCGTCTTGAATTCACTGCTGTTTATTTCGTCTTGAATATAGTGACACATTTTATTTTTCAAATTCAAAATATTCATGTTTTTTTAGTTTCAACTCAACACACAAGAATACTGATTTTCTGCTCATTCAGAAAAGTGTCAATAAGTATTGAATAATTTACTTTTTGTTGAATTTGTAAGCGAACTAGAAATTTGGTGAAAAATTTATTTTGCCATTAGTTCATCATCCAAGACCAATTCCTTGAATTGATTATTAGCCGCTCTATCTTTATTAGAATTTTTAAATGTTGCAAGTAAATTATAAAGAAATAAAATGAAAAATATTTAACTTCGCTGTGATTTGCCTCTAAAAATCTGTCAAATCTGATTCGCTGAATACGTATACATTTTGTGAATTCGCCACATATTATTTTGAAAGAGAATCTCATTAGACAAAATTCGTTTCAAGCCAGAATTCATTTTACATTCAAAATATTCTAAATTTGGGAGCCGAAAATACAAAAATTAAATTTCGCCGCAATTAAGAAATGTAAACAATTAATTCCGCTGTGATTTTTGTCGCATTTAAAAGCAGTCAATTCATTTTACACTCAAGCAAATTTGGAGTTATTACCTGAACAGACATATTGCTTACCTAGTATTGTAAGAATGGTAATATTCTCCGCATTATAAAGATTTAATTGTGAGCTTCTGTGGATGACCTAGAAGTTTTATTTTAAAAATGTTTAACGTGATACTTTGATTATAATTCCGCGTTATACTTTTGGTGACCTAGTAGTACGGAAGTTTAAATTTTGGCCATTTTCAAATGATGTGTAGTACCCTTTTTAATTTCGTCTTATTAGGAAATTTCATTGAACAAATCAGAATTCATTTTACACTCACCGAAAAAAATCCCAAATTTTCTAAATAATTTAAATCAATAATTAAATCTTGCATACTTACAACGAACAAAACGTATACATATTTTCTCCGCAATTTGCCCCTTTTAACAATATTTCAGTTTAAACAATTTTGGGTTAGTCTAAGAAAAATCCGATCTACAATTTGTTTTCAATTCCTAGATTTGCTAATAAACATTCCCCCATTACGAAAAATAAGGTCTACTGACGGTGCTTTATTAAAAAAAAAACATAGGGCCTCCCTACTGGTTTCTTCACGTCCCAACCTCACGCTGCTTCTCGGTATAAAGCATTTAAGTTCCTAGTTTCTTAAATTATTATTTTTTGGATATTTACACTTCGCAATGACCTAAATCTTTGAATTACTGGTTCTAATGTTGAATACCATATTGATATTCAATTTAAATAGAATTAAAGTCATGTGCAATTTATATTCAAGAATTGCATATAATGTCATATTCAATTCCTTTTATTTATATCTAATTTCCATTCAATTAATTTTCAATTTATATTTAATTCATATTATGTAATTCACATTCAACTATATTCAGTTCAATTTAAATCCACATTCCAGTCAAATTCATTTAGTTTGAAATAAAGAATTAAAGATTTATTTTCGCTCCTGACTGTTTTTAAGTCACGAAATTCTGAAGGACGATTCAATTCATTCTAAACGCCACCGCGTTGAGTTTACGAGCGTCTAAACAAAGTCTGGTCGTTTCGTTCTGTTTCCGCACAATCGTTACCGGTGAGCTCCACGCACTTACTGACCTCTATTACTCTCAATGCTAACATTCTGTCGAATTGCTCGTAGAGGCATTGCTGATCGGCTGGAGATATGTAGTACTACCTTTGTTTTATTGGTTTGACACCTTTCTCAACTACAATTTCGTGCTCGTCCAGCATTGTCTTTCCAAGTCCATGTTTTGAAAATGAAGGGAAATTTTCTATTATTCCCTCGAGTTTCATTTTATCTGCTTCACTCAGTACATCAGATTTTATCGACTATGTTGAACAATTCCCAAATGCCGAGATAAACAAAGGATTATAAATTTGGGACAATGCAGAATTTGATCTTGTGTGTTTTTGTGCCGAAAGTGACTGGTAGCCATATGTATCCCTTATCTATAGCACTGCGTGTCCTTCCGCTTTTTAAAGAAAGACTTGAGCTTGCTATATGTTATATTAAGTTAAGCCAAAAACTCTAGCGAACCTTTACCCAAAACTTTACTGATGCACCGCTCTCGAGTAATGCGTCCATCTGTTTTGTCGCAATAACTACTTTAGCATACGGGCGAGGATCATTTTGAAAAATATTTTGAGAAATTGAGGAAATGCAATTATGAAATATCGTTTATTTTTAAAATATTTAATCGAACGAATAACTTGTTTAACATTGTTTGGCGAAAATTTCCAAGAAAATGATGGTTTGTTAGATGATTCGTCTCATCCCTGTTTTGCGAATTCGATCTCTACTTTGGGGATTCCATCTTCCTCTGAGGCGTTACTTGTTCTGTTTCGTTGCCAAGGACGGTGCCCCCGTATGCATCACACTTGGTCGAATGTTTTCCTGTGTCCGCTTCAGACAATTTTTTCAACGAGGTTTCCGTACATTCGCTGCCTGTCACCCAAAAATAAATGCACGGGGGAAATCCTTTTCACAATTGTGATATCCATGTCCGACGTGTTTACAATTCCAGCATATTAGCTGAATTGTACGATCGTTCGTAAAGTTGCGATGATCTGGAATGGTTCTCGCCACGGCTCTTCATCTGAGAATATGGGCTCTTTTAGTTGCACATCTTTGTTTTCGCTTATTGCGGACATCTTAATATGCTCGTTTCTTATCGTGTTAATATTTTCACTAGACGCTTGAATTTCGTTTATTGTGCCTCTACGTCTATTACTAGTGTTAAGTTTTTGTACAGCCAATGCAAATTCGGAAAAACTTTCTTTGGGTTTTTTAAATCGTCGTAAGATTTGCTCCTTTGTTTCTTCCTCGAAATCAAAACCATTAAAAAATGATAACATAGCTGTTCCCATCCCAAACAATTTTCAACAAAAAAAAAAAATTAAAGGTAAATATAATGGTACTATACTGAACTAACGAATTATCTCGTTACGTACTCATCAAACTTTGAAATAAATAAATTAAATAATCAACGAAAAATTAGTAATACTTAATAATAATTATTTGTATATAAAATGGCGCCCGAGCAGGGACCTGGAAGGCCATTTAACCGTAAGTTAACAAGATTTGAAGGATACCCTCGCATGATACCCAACCTATATTGTTGTTATTTTATTTATGATTATTTTATTAATTAATTAAATTCGTATGTTCTTTTGATATAATTAATTCAAATTCATAATAAAATTTTTGTAATGGAAGATTAAATCCTTTTAATTAGTTGTGGGGAGTCGTGATGTCAAATTTGATTTTGGTTCGTATTTCATTTTTTTTTAATATCAACACGTAAAGGTTTGTCTGTTCATAATTTTGGCGGTAAAGAACTCTCCATATCACTAGAGACTAACCCGAATTGAAAAAAACGTGTTGACCGCCAAAAGAGCAGTTAGAAAATGGCTCTTGTAACTGCTCTTTTGGCGGTCAACACATCTTTTTTTTTTCAATTCGGGTAAACTCCAGTGATATGAAGGGTTCTTTACCGCCAAAATTATGAGACAGACAAACCTTTACGTATTGATATTCACAAAAAATAAAATGCGAATCACAATCAAATTTGACGTCACGACTCCCCATAACATCACCAATTAAAAGGATTTAATCTTCAATTACAAGAATTTTAATTGAATAAGATAATCATAGATAATTAATAAGATAATCATAGATAAAAATAACAACAATATGGTTTGGTATATAAAAAATGAGAGTAAAGTTAGTTATTTTAAATATAGAAAAAACTCGATCAAAAAATGTTTGGAGCAGGGTAGTTTGCTAGGCTAGTTTATTAGTTATTGCTTTGGAAATTTCTAGAACTTCATACTTCTCTGAATCCTACTGAATCCATCGATATGTGGAGCAAATATGAATATGTATGTACTATATCTTTGTAATTATCAATGTCTTCCGCTTTATAAAGAGATTGAGAAAACTGAGCAAATCTGTTGGTTATGATCTGTGGATTACAAGACTTTGGATCTTTAAATCTCATCCAATGGCACTGTTCTCGCTTCCCCAAATAGGGAATTGGGTAAAATATTTTCATACCATTTTTGTCTAAATTATATTTTTCTGGCCAACTGTTGGAATCAGTTGGGTGTAAATATTTTTGAAACAAAGATGTATTGGGAATTATGTTTCTCTATATAAATTTTGTGGAAGAAAAGTTTCCTTAGACAAAAAATCTATGAAAATATTTTATCCAATTCCCTATTCTCAGCGAGAATACCCAGAATATTTTGGGCCACAGGCTGGATAACTATCAGCTTCGCGTTTTGTTTTAAAAATCTTCAAAAGTGTTGTGATCGCCTTGTGCTTTATCCTTTAGATTCCGAATATAGTTTTTATATTTCGGTTAAAAATAGGATTTAAAATTTTAGTTGCGAACATTAAATTTCTGTTTACTCTCCTGTGGCACTATTCTGGTAATTCCCCGGGAATAGGGAATTGGGGAAAGATTTTATATGTAATTTCTGTTCAAATATATTTGTTCCGGCCTACTGACGAAAAAAGTTCAATGTAAAAATTTATAAATTGGGAATAATTTTTCCATACCTAAATTGATAGGGGAAATTATTCCCAATTTAATTTTGTTTTGAAAAAAATTAACACCAGCTTTTTATCTTATGTCAAATTCTTTTCAAACAAAATTTTGCTCGTAGATCAAAAAAATTACTGCCAATGTAATAAATTTACATGAAGTTTCTTCCAAATTTATCGCAATGGCACTGAATTTTTTGATCTGAGAGCAATTTTTTTTATGAAAAGAATTCGCCATTAGTAAGCCAGAAAAAAAATATTTGAACTGAAATTACATATAAAATCTTTCCCCAATTCTCTATTCCCGGGGAATTGCCAGAATAGTGCCACTGTGGCACTATTCTGGTTTTCCCTGGGAATTGGGAAAAATATTTTCTTAGTATTTTTCCCTAAATTGTATTTTTCTGGCCTACTGAGGAAATAAGTTTGGTGCAAAAATTTCCAAAACAAATTGTGTTCTGAAACTTTTGTTCCACAAAATTTTTATAGGGAATAATTAGCATCTTACTTTGGGAATTTTACAACAACAATGCCATACATTTCATTCCAACCAGAATAGTTTCATTCCAACCAGAATAGTTTCATTCCAAGTTTTTGTTGGAATAGGAATGAAATTATTCTACGCAAAGTTAACCTATTGACCACTAAAGCAACTTTTTTCAAAATTATTATTTTATGGGTTGGCGTCTTGACAAGAAAAGTCAATTTTAAATTTGTCAACAATAAAATAAATTAGATTTTTTTTTGTTATCGCATAAAGGACCAAACGACATAAATATAAAAAAATGAACTCCGAATTTTATATTTTCATGAATGTTTGTTATGACATAACAGTAAATCGCATGCTTTGTTTGATTTTATTAAATTTTTGTACCAACCGATAAAAGTATAAAAAAAACGGGAAAGGTTCGGAGCCGAACTCTTTAAGCATTTTTGTAGCCTATAAAGAACTTATATGCCGTGTGATTTGCGTATTTTAAATATTACGGCCACCCACTCCCACACCCACCTAACCCATCTACACCCAGCCCAACCGATCCCAATCCACCATATATCAACTGACCCCAATCAACCACATATCACCACATCTAAACATTATTACCATCTCCCACCCACTATCCAATTAAAACCCCAAAACCCATCTCACCCGCACCACCCTATACCGCACCACCCATATTATCACCATTTAACACCTCCATACCCACTTCCACGTACACACCCACCACCTACACAAACTCTCATCCACCAAATCCCAAATTCTCACACCAAACCCAAAATGCCTCATCCCACCCCCTCCACCTCCCATACCGCCACTCCTACCACCCCCATAACCACATCATCCACACAAACCCACATCCAGACGAGTTATATTTTTATTCCACATTCACATGCTCGATGAAATCAAAATGGAATAGAAAATAAAAAAAAAAATCTATCAATTTTGAGGAGGGGGGTTAACAAAACCCTACATATCTCCGAACACCCTAAACACAAAAATGTCCAAATCAACAGGGATCATTCCCATGAATTGCTTGAACTTTTAGTGAAGAAATTAAGTTGATATCTCCATTCGTTCTCAAGTTATCGTGCACACAGCCGGACAGACGGCAAACCGAAACCATAAAGCATTTTTTTTAACAAAAATGCTTAAAAATCGCTTGGCTGTTACTTTGGGCACAAATTTCATTCCTATTCGAATAGGAATAATATTTCCCAAAGTAATGCACGATTTACATGTTCCAATTTTTTCCCCCAACAAATTTTTTACAGAAAAATAGATCTGCACGCAAATAACAAAAAATTACTAGTTAAAAAGAGACAGCCATATGTAAACAACATTTCCCCAAATTAAAAAGAAAAAAACCCAATTTTTTTTTACTGAAATTTGTTTCGTGCTTCTCTCGCAAACGAAAATTGTAATATACCTAACCCTTCATTTTTTACTGGAAAAAAAATTGGAACATGTAAATCGTGCATAAAACGCAAATATTTTCCCAATTATCATTGTTTCGAAAATATTTACACCAAACTTATTTCCTCAGTAGGCCAGAAAAATACAATTTAGGCAAAAATACTATGAAAATATTTTTCCCAATTCACTATTTCCAGGGAAAACCAGAATAGTGCCACTGAGACCATAAGTTGAGGTTTTCTTTAGAAGCCTCTTCTTATTTATTTTTAAGACTGAGACGTTAGTTATCATACCATAGAGGATATTTGTTCGGTTTGTTCATAGACACGGGAATGAATAAATCAATGGAAATCCATATTCAATTCATAATCAATTCTAAATCAATTCATATTCAATTCACATTCGATTCAATTCATATTCAATACATATTCAATCCAAATTCTATCTAAATTCAATTCATATTCATTTCCCATTTTCCCAAAACCCATTTTCAATTCATATTTATTTCATATTCAATTCATATTCAGTTCATATTCAAATCATATTCAATTCATATCCAATTCTTATGCAAACCAATTAGCACCAAAGTCAATTCATATTCAATTCATATTTAATCCATATTAAATTCATATTCATTTCATATGCAATTCATATTCAATTCTTGTTCAATTCTTATTCAATCCAAATTCAATTCATATTCAATTCATATTCAATCCATATTCAATTCATATTCATTTCATATTCAATTCATATTCAATTCATATTCAATCCGTATTCAATTCATAGTCAATTGATACTCAATTCGTATTCAATTCATACTCATTTCATATTCAATTCTTATTCAATCCAAATTCAACTCATTCAATTCTTATTCATTCCATATTCAAATTGTATTCAATCCATATTCAATTCATATTCAAGTCATATTCAATTCGTATTCAATCCATATCCACCAATATAGTTGAGTTTGAGGTTTTGAATTCACCGCATGCTCAAACATAATGATTTTTATTTCTGCATCAATTATCAACGAAAAAGCCAATTGTGGGTGGGAATGATTTATAGTGTTACCGCATGTGTATCGTAATTATTCAATTTCGTCTCGTATTTTAAATCATAATAAAAATAATTTGTATTGAAAATCAAGATTAGAAAAAAAAAGATTAACTTTTACCGTAAATCTTTTATCGGTACATAATAAATAATTTTTCACAAATAACATATACTAAATCAAAATTTTAATTCCACATTTTTTCTTTTTCAGTGAAAAAACAAAATGGCACCCTACGTACAAACAGTTTAAATTCGGGTAGCCGGACGCCACCGCACGAACGGAAATCAAAATTTAGCTCGTTTGGCCGTTTTTTTAAGCCGTGGAAATGGCGCAGAAAAAAGAAGAGCGAAAAATTTGAAGCCACATCAAAATGTAAGTATCTCCCAAGACTTAATTATTAATATACATAATTTCATTATTGTTGTAATTATTATTTTGCAATTTATTAATTTTTTTGCATTTTATTATGAGAGCCGAGGCGCGCTCTTCTGATGCCTAAATATATATGTATATGTAATCTTATACCATGTTATTGTTATTCTTGTAAACTAAAAAGGAAGCGCAGGACATTTTTTCATTAAATTATTTCTTATTTTTGTTGGTGTTGTTGCTGTTTTGGAAAATAAATGAAAATTTATTTTTTCTTGGGAAATATTTTCTCGCTCATCTTTCATCCATTTTGTGTGAGTGCTGTGTCTATGTGTGTGTTATACTTTATTTCATATTGTTGTTGTCATATGGCTTTTTTTCATTTATTTTATACGTTTTCTTCAAGGTTAAGTAAGTTAATTTGTAAACATTTGGAATGGAAATCGCTTGATTTTCTTTTCGTTCTTATTTTTATTTAATTTTTAATGTCTTTGTGTTTGTTTATTTATATATACGCGCGACGCAAGAAGATTTGTTTATGTAGATGTTTTGTTCGGATCTTATGGTTTTTATGAGTTCAGTATGTTTGATGTTAATGCCGCCCTCGAAAAGTTCAAGTTCATAAGATGGAATGTAAATTTTATAAAGTCGGTTAGTGATTTATGTATATAGCTAAAAATTTGCGCAGCGCACCAGAATTCTTTAATTCTGTTTTTGTCGCCTTTGTCGATTTGAATCATAGCAGCACGTGCGGTAGATATCGCACATTTCTGTCTGCTGCTTTTGTGTGCTTTGAACAGTGAGCATCTGTTCTATGATATTGCAAACAACATTTTGGTTTAAGGCTGTATGGTACTCATTTTATCAAAATAAGGGTTACGCGCAAATCACCTAGTGGCTACAAAAATTTAGCTAATGGCATAATTTTTGTTTTAACGCAAAGCTAAAGGTATTTTTGAGGGATTAATACATGATTATTTTAAAATTCTGTATATTTAATCCGCAATTATTATTCAAAGTTGACGAATTTTTAAAAAATGTTGCAATCTTACGAATCGTTTTATTCTATTTTTTTCCACCAAATTTTGTTTGTTTTTTATATTGACATGTGCAGGATGATATTTACGAGGGATTAATTCATGATTATAAAGATTAACATTAAAATAACAAAGATATAATTAAAAATCTATCAACATCATTATACTTATCGATTGATAACGATAGGATAATTTTGTCATGTACAATGTCTCGGCTGAAAATTAATTGCTAAATTATAATATAGATGGCGTACTCAAAAATTCTTAATATTACAACAAAAAATTAGCGGAGACACGATTTGAAACTTATCGTTTGGTGGTTTTATAATAAGAAAACAGATGTTGAATTTTTGTTTTATTTGAGGTACATAACACATTCAAATTTAAAATATTATTGTGATAATTCTATAATTAATCATAAATAATGTTATATAATTTAAGAAAAAGTACGTTTTGTAAAACATTTGCGTTTAGTGCCTTATTGTATATAAATATATTATATGTATATTATATGTGTATATAAATATACATTTATAAATCCTTGAATCGTCTTTTCCTATTTTTGTATATCGTTTTTTCCAAAATGTGTGTAGCCGGGCAGATATGGTAGTAGTATTTGTGTTGCGCGAATTGCTTTACTGCACATGCAAGTCACGTGTCATTGTTTTTGTTTATTCATAAAACGAGATATTTTTGATGTGTAAACATCTTTACGCGCGCCTACCAAAATTTTTTGTATTAGAGTAAACTTGTAAATGAAACGAACGGAAATGACGTATACCTACTTCGTTTGAAAAAAAAGCAAGGAACTCAACAAAAACAATTTTTACTATACATGGCATGCTTTTATGTATATGTATAATAGTAGGGAAAATGAAAAAAATAATTTAATGAATGAAATAGAAACCATCGACATTTCCATCGATCAGAAAAATCAAAAAAAAATTACGATACGAAATACGAATTACGATTACGAAATTGCATACTCATACGATTAAAAACACAGTCAACAACTGCTGTATATTGCTTTATCACGTGTGACGAGTCTCTAGGCGCTGTTCATCATGTCGGCTATCAATGATCATGTCTTCTACTGAATGGGGTTATAATGACATCTCGTTTTTAACATTGAACTGCCAGAGTCTCAGGTCACAGTCACGCAGGTATGCTCAATTCATTTGGTTTTCGAGACCTGGCTGCGCAATGACGAACTTGTTAATATTCCTACGTTTGAATGCTGCGTTCAGTTCAAGAGAGATGGTAAGCGGCCTGCCGGAGTAGCAATTCCGTCAACAGATCCATAAAATGAGCATAGTGGACACAAATAATTTGCCGTACTTTTTCAAAACCAATATTGACGTAACAAATGGACTGGCGAATGGAACTATGGGCTGTCTAAAGTATATCGAATGCATAGGCATCCTAACCAGGACAACGAGAACGATGAAAACGTAGACAGTAAAAAATGTCAAACGACTCTGGATGGATTTCGGTTCAAATTCACAAGTTGGCAAGAAGGTCAGGTGGCTTGAAGCTGGATGGGCGCAGAAAACGAATATCGACCGATGTTTGGTGCCCATTTCTAGAAAAAGCTCAACTATTAATCGAAACAACAATTAATGTTAAGCATAAACAACAATTAATGTAAAGCGTCGTACCTTCATGTGCCACCACAATCCATGCATCACATTGTGGTCACCTATAACGAGATAGTCAGTATATACTCTTACGATAAAAGATACAGTTAACAAATTGTGTATATTGCTTTAGCACGAGTAACGAGTCTCGAAGGACTGTTCATCACGTCGGCTATCGATGATCATGTCGTCTACCATGGACGTAAAAATGAGACCTCAATGGGTCTTCTTCAAAATTAGCTATCGCGCCTCACCACAAATCCGCTTTATCCGTTGTAATGGCGAATTTTGTACGAGATAATAATGACGTCTGGTTTTTAACATTGAACTGTCAGAGTCTTAGGTCATACACATCACCTCGACCTAACTGACACAGTCACGCAAGGATGCTCAATTTTCTTGCTTTTCCAGATCTGCGTTCAGTTCAAGAGAGACGGTGAGTGAGCTGCCGGAGTAACAATATATAAAAATTCAAATAGAATACTCATACCATACAGTCACCTCGCATACAGAAATCATCGTTGGACAAACAATTGGTATGAGCGTAACAACACAACTCATTGATGATATATACGGCTGAACTTCAGCTTCTCAATGGGAATAAGATGCTTTCTGTAGTTGTATTAACCTCACCGAATAAATCTTTCGAAGACATAATGAAGTTCATACATTTCGTCCTTGTCCCATATCCTAAAGAATTTCAAAAATTCTCCAAGGAGACTATCATCTTTTGTCGGTGATTATGAGCGGGGATTTCAATATTAATGTTGCTGTTCCTCAAGCTGAACCACTTATAAACTTCCTGCGAGATGAATTCGATTTGCACATGAACTCATATCGAAATATATTTACTACTAGATATGGGACGACCATATTGTGCAGTTTTTCAATGAAAATTTTTAAAGTTAGAGTCGACAGTATATAATATATCTTATTTTAGCTACCAAAATCCAATTGCGTCGATTATACCGAAAGAGTAATAGACCAATTTAACGATAATAAACAAATGAAAAACTCTGGTTAGTAAAATTGCATTCCTTCTTCCTTCAAAGTAAACTGTACCCACGTACTATACACACGCCATGTTTACACATCTCCTTGAGAGTACTATTGGACTCACTCATTTTTTTTTGTGTTGTTTATAAGACAGTGTTACTTTTTAAATATTTTATGTACATATTTTCGATTTTTTTTTATATTTAGTAATTAATATTTTATTTTTAAAATTTAAAGTAAATTTATTTATAAAATTTTACTAATAAATATAAAATTAATTTATGAGTTTAGCCGATACATTAAAATAATGTTGGAAGTAAATTGGAATACCTCAGTTTTGAAATACTTACAATATAAAAACAGCTGTACCGACGAAACTAGGTCTTGTACAAATTCAAAGTTAATATCTAGAAAGGTACAACCTTCACCTTACGAACGGTGGGTCACACTTCTTTATAGAATTCAGTTGCGCCCCCTACACGTCATAACATTTGGCTACATTCATTTCACAAAAGCTCTTAAAATAATGGTAGTTTCATGAAATTGTTAGTTGAATTTTTTAACACCATCTAAGGTCTTTCTAAAGTTGTACTATAATTTTAACAATTTCTTCAGTAAAACCGGAAATACATCAGTTCAATTTAACTGGTAAATAAAATTATTAAAAATTGGAAAAACCGACGAATTCCCTAACCGTATAACGGGATAACTAAAGGTCACAAACCAACAAAAATATACGTGTCTGTTTTCTTGTCAAAATAACACTCGATAATGTACGGAATAAATTTCTTACGTCATTGTTTGTTTATCTACTGGTATATCTGTGACTAAATTGTAGTAAAAGAGTGTCAAAAATTAAATTATTTCAAGTTTGGAGGCTCTAATGTAGGCTCGAAATAAACACTTTATGTTTCAAAAGTTTACCCATTTTAAAGAAAGGTCACCGGACAAGTGGTGCAGTGGTTAAAGCTTCGGCACTTGCCGGGAGGTACTGGGTTCGAACCCCATCAGAGGCTAGATGCAAATCGAATTTTCATCATCGATTACAATCGGTGATGTTAATAAACACGACTAAGACCCTCTGATGGAGTTCAGAATTCAGCGCCGACCCACCGTCTACGTCAATGTACAGGTTAACATGGAGCTTTCAATGTGCAGGTGGTATACTGTAGTTGTGAGAGTGGGTGAGTAGGCGAATGGGTTAATGAAGTGGCGTGAATGCGTGGTATCATCATAATGGGTCAAAATTGGCCTAAGTGTCAAACCACTGAAACCTAACCTCAAATAAAGGTAAATTATCTACCAATGTCAATAAGCCCAAATTTAGAAAGTTTTTCTCTTTTTACTCTGGTTTTATAATAAAATCGAAGATAAAAGGAATAGATTTTCAATTTAAAACGTTGTACTGGCTAAATTAGGTCTTATATATAAGTATATATCAATAGAAAGGTGCAAACATTTTTCTTGATAAGGCAACCACCTTGAATGCCATTTATGTATGAAAAACAATATCGGTCATACGCCCACCTCGGCTTCGTCTACAGCCTTTGCATCCAAATATCATATTTTTCGATGAACTTTTCCAATAAAAGTGGATTAATGACCTCAACTTCAGCTCGAGTGTTGTTTTTAAGTTGTTGAATTGTTTGTGGGTGATTAGCATACATTTTACTTTAGGTTTTCGATAGTAATGGTGTTTGTGATTGTTCCGTATATTGGTCTGTTTTCAATATTCTCGAATTAGCATACACCTTAACTTTTAAATAACCCCACAAAAAATAATCAAGTGGTATTAAATCCGGGCTACTTGGTAGCCAAGGATCTTCACAATTTCTTGAAATTATGCGTGCAGTAAATTTTGTTAACAATAAATGGATTGTTTCACCACTTGCGTGACATGTCGCTCCGTCTTGTTAAAACCAAAGGTCGTTGACACGCAATTTATTCAATTTCGGTCACAAAAGCCCCATAACCACACCAAACAGTGACTCTTGGAGGATTAACTTCTGCTTCCTGAATAACATGAGGATTTTCCGCTTCCTGAATTCGACAATTTTGACTTATACCCATTAAGGACGTACATTATTGACGGATATCCGTTAAGATGAAGCTCATTGCATCATCGCTAAAAGGATTTTTGATTAAAAACCTTCATTTCGTTCAAGGATCCAATTAACAAAACGACGACGATTTAAATGGTCCTTGCTTCAATTTTTGAGTTAGTTGAATTTTTATGGATGCAAATGAAGACCAACATGCAAAATGCGTCGTAATGTGGTTTGTGAAATGTTTAGTTCTTGTGAACATTGCCTGGTTGATGGGCTTGGATTACAAACACTTTGAGTAACAGCTGGCACTGCATCAAGAGTAGGAACTAGATGAACAAGCTGATACAGTCTACAACCTTCCACTGAAACAGTTTTTTCAAAACGATCCATAGTTTTGCCAATGGTACGCTCAGTAAGAAGTTCATATCGACCAAAACTCTCACGTAATTTACGAATTGTTGTTGTTTTTGAACGAAATAAATTTGGATAATCAAAACGCGTTGTTGTGTTGTTAGCGACTCTAGGAAGATAAATGACATATTTTTGACTTTTCATGTGACAAAGAATTCTGTAGCACATGCTATCTGTATTAAGTACTAAATTTTATTTTTTATATTTTTCGAAACAAATTAAAACTAAGGTTACCTCATTCATCTGGGTCCTACAGTCTACACTATGCAAATTCACTGATATTTTCTGTCAGCGTCAAAATTTATATAAAATACCCACACATACATCGATACCCTGATAGAAATTATCAGTGAATTTGCATAGTGTAGACTCTGTCAATGATTACTCCATACAACCTTATATTTATTTTGTTATATACTGATGGTACAATCAGAGCCTGTACAATTGTATATAATAAGAGTAAGTGAAATAACAGTCGTAACATTTCAAAATAATATTTTTTTATGTAATAAAATGTTGATATACATACAATACAAATGCAATTTTTATAGAGAAAAAACAACAACAATTATTAAAACAATTTTATTCAATTGTTCCGTTTTTATGTTGCTAGAAAGAAAAAACCACTTTCGCACAACTATGCCTCTATCTAAAGGGTGTCTCTACAAGAGCGTCGGATTTAAATTTCCTGCCATTTTGTTAATACGAGTTGTACGGTGATTTTTTTTGACAATTGTCACGTACAGACCACGCGATTTAAGAATATGGAGAAGTAGTCTTAAACCAACAACGTTTAATTATTGTAAAAACACACACAAATGGTGAAAGTTTTACGTCAAGTTTTCGGTCGCAATAATGCGCCAAATTAATCGACAGTGATGCGTTTAATTACAAAATTTGCGACCAAAATTACGTTGATGGACCAGAAAATCATTGTTCGTCATCGTCTTGTTGGTCACTCGAAAATATAGCCACAGTAAGGGAATCTGTGGCCGAGAATCCATGGACTTCCACTCGGCAACGTGGTCAATAATTAAACATTTCCAGAAGCGTTGTGCAACGATTTTTGGTAAAAGATCTGCATTTGCACGCGTATAAGGTGAAATAAAAATGTTTGTTTAATTGAAAAATAAATGTGTTTTTCTTTAAAATTAAATCCTGCGCTCTTGTTGGAACATCCTATACATGTGACTAGTAGAGACATTAACCAAACGTAGCGACAGAACTCAGTATTCAAAAAACGATTCTACTAACTTCTGGGTAACTTCAGGTGAAATTTTACCCAATCCTTTCATTATTGTTTCTTACAAAATTTTTTGCTGGTGATCCTGTATTTTCTAATTTGGAGAAAATACAGGATCACCAGCAAAATGTTCACTGGAGTTCAGGCCAGGCGATTGAGGTGGCAATCGTAACCGGTTTGGGACGTTATTCAGAATCCATTCTTTCCGTATTTTTGTACGGTATTTGTACCGTATGCTTAGGATTGTTGTCTTGCTAGAAGATTCATGATGGCATTGGCTTCAATTGTTCCACGGATGTTTTCCAATTGTCCTTTAGAATACCTTGTATTTCCAGCGATCCAAATTTTATTTTATAAAAACAAGTTTACCTACCCCACTCGCCTAAATTGAACCCCTTAGCATAACTGAACCACCATCATGTTTAATAGTTGGGGTTTTCTCCGAATTGTACCTCATTCATCGGCTTTGAAAATCGGCTCTGTAAAAAAAATGTTTTCCAGAAGTTGAGGTCTTCTATTTTTAATTTTTCTGCAAATTCAATTCTTTTTTGGAATTAACATTCGAAATGAATGGCCATGATATCCATGTTTCCACAAAACCCTTGTAATATTTTGGGGGCGGGTAGCTTTATTAAGTACCTTCTCTTTTTCTTAAGCTAGTTTTGGAGCGCTTGAATTTGGATTTTCTCTCACCAAATCCAAAATATTTCACTCGTCGCGATTGGAAAATGTTGCTTTTCGCCTTGTTCGCTGCCCGTTTTCAGCCGACCTTGAATCTGGATATTATTTATGCCCCCGTAGAATAATTTCGGCCAAATAATTTGCCAACTTCGTACATAGATTTTCCGGTACGTTTCATATTAATTACTATTTGGCGTTCTCCGTTTATAGTTTGATTTCTAACACCGGCCAAACAACTCGCAATCATTACATTTTCATTCATAATTTATGTAAATAATTTAAAAAAAATTCAAGGATCATACAATAAGTGTATGATAATTTTCGTTCCAAAAAATATTGATTTTTTTTTGTTTTTTTATTATAAACGGTAAATGACATTTTATTTTGTATTTTTGGATTTAATTTGTAAAATTTAATTAATAAAAACTTCAAAATAAGTTCCTTAATCCTTATATTTTGTAAAATTTTCTCAAAAATCAGTGTGTACATCATTTTCGTTACTGACTGTATGTTGGTAATACTTAAACTGTGGCTCGATGTGCACTTTTTTAAGCCAAACTTCTAGGAGGTCCTACACGGTGGACCGGTCGACCCGTTTCCGTTACATTGAGTTGGTTGCTGTGTTTAATTAAACAAATACAGCACCATAGAGTAAATAGAATCAAAATAAATCCAGGTTTGTTAAAAAATTATATTTTAAGGACAACCATGCGCTTTGATCGATTTAAATTAGATTTGAAGTTCACAATAAGTGTTGCTTTAATAAAAATATATAGCTCGTCTTCGATATTAATGACATAGGTATAGTTGATACAATGATTCATGAATTATTATTCAAATAAATATTTAAAAAGCCACATGACCAAGTGGAAAATGTAGTAAGTGCAGTAACTGTTATTTCATCACTAATGACGGTAACTCGTTGTATTTTGAAAAACTTACTGACCAATACAATAATGAGTAAAGCGATCTTCGACAATCTCTGTAGCAAGTATATTCTGTCAACACAGTTGGCTTTTGAATAATTATCTTATTATAAAACCTTCTGAAGTTAAATTGGTTGTTATGTCAAATTCAATTAATCGGGCACTAATTTAATTTTCATATTTCAATCATATTGTCTAAATTCATCGAGAGAGTTTATGATACGATTTAAAATAAGAATAAGCTACCGTGAATTTTTGCTGTCTATTCTAGCGTAATTCTTTAGTGTAATTTGGCCAAATATGAGTTCCAAATCTCTCATCAAAATATGTTTTGAGGAGTAGTCGGTAGTTAGAGATATGTTTAGAACAAATGAGTATTATTTATTATTACTAGTTCAGCTTATTAATAACTTATAGGTGTCTAGTTTAATTTTCTGTCATAGATGAAACCCAGACACTTCGGTCTATTTTTACTGGTGAAGCTGGTTCCACTTCATTGCATCCCATTCAAACTTGCCTTGTTTCAAATTCAACCATACAGGGATTAACAATTAATTTGGTTTGAAAATAGCTCAAAATAAGTTAGTAATGTAAAATCATAATCAAGACCATTTTCATATTGCTGTGTTTATTTCACAGCTATGATAAATATAACTCCCATATAACCGCTACATCATCAGAGTTAGATTATATTACTATTATTATAAACAGTAAACTTTATTGTGCGACTGTTTGACAAAATTTAAAATAAAATTAAAATTTCATATCGATATTTAAAATATCAAAAACATCTATAAAAGCCAATGTTTAAAATATACATATTTTACTACTAAACGAAATTTGAATTATTTTCTTGCAATTGCTTCGCTTTTAGTTTCTCGTTCATAAAATTTCGTCCCATTTATATACGCAAAACTAATACTATCAGAGCTTCATAGTAATCAATACAATACACAAAGGCCACAATAACAAAATAAAACAAAAACAAGTATGTATGTATATAATAATATATCGTTTAGATGAAAAAGAACAAAAAAAATGTTTAGCTGGGACACATTCTTGGGCATTTAAATATCGACATCAAAACAGAAATTTTTTCTGAGTACCATACAGCCTTAATCGCCACCATATACAAATTGTTCGTCACCGTATGTTTCTAAAATTCCAAATTCCTCTCGCCTGATGTAGGAGTTTATAAATATTTATTTTTTCTGCGAAATTCCAAAATTTATTTAATTATTTTTTCATGCTCTTTTCTTGAATTACAATTTGCATATTTCTAATATACACATGTATAAATTCTACTTGGTATGTGATGTTAGATAAAAATAGACACTTGATTATAGCACATGAAAAGCGTTATAAATTATACTTTGAACGAGGGGTGCCAGTGGTTGGAGAATAATCCACATCCGTCTCAATCACCCTGTTGCGTATCGACACATACACACATATATTCCAAACACATGTAATTTTCTCAAATTCTTCGGGTGGTTTTAATTTTTGTGTTTATATTAGATCGTTAGAATTAGCATTCCGTATAGTTTAAGTAAATAGTTTTTTTTTTATAATTTGAAAATATTTATTTTTTCTTTACTACTCCTCGCCGCTTAGTATGTACTGTAAAATAAACTAAAGATAAACAAACAGTTTTGTTATCTTACCTCGGGTAATTTGTTCGCTATTGACCCAAATAAATAGTTTTAGAGTTTGGGGTCAAGTAGTTTAGAGAGTGAAATGATGATATGCAAATAAAACGTGCGAGGCGCGCTGACAACTTATATTAAAGTGTTATATGAGAAACGTGATTTTATAGTTAACACGCCCGACCGATTACGTTGGTTCGATAAATTATTACAATAAGTTGATCATAAAAAATGATTTTTGTGCTGATGCGATCGATTGAACAAGGTCGCGCAACCAAATGTCATGGAATGTTATTTTTGTTGTACTGGGATTTTATGGAAATCGTGTTATTAAATTGCGCACGACTTTAAAATTAACTTGATCCGGTTTACGAATAAATTCATCGAAATTATTAAATAAAGATGTATTCTAGATGGCACCCCTTCCGAAATTTTGACTTAGTTTTTGGAGCAATGGGATCAATCAATCCAAGTCACACAGCTTTGACCATTTATACAGTAGGTATAATTTCGGTTGTTGATAGCATATAGATGTAAACAATTTCTCCTAAGACCACATCCCTTAATTTAAAGATATCCTTACTTTTAAGTAACCGTCTGAATGTCGTAAAGCAGATTATTGACGAGCAGTTGTTGTTCGGTTCGGAATACCGGAATCGATTTGGTTCACGAAGTTATGTAAAATGTTTTGAATGTGTGTGAATGCCTTGCTTTGTATGTTGCTGAGCGCGTTAGTTTATGTGAATGGTAGGGCTATAGTGACCAGACGCAGTTCTCTACTGAGATTTTCACCTTAAATCGACGGCACAGTAAATGCAATGGAAAACATATTACTTTACTGTTTGAACTCTTTTATGATTCAGAACTGTTTGCGAATCCCAACATGCATGACGTTGGCTACCCTGCTGTCTGTGGATATCGTCATTGAAGCGTCGAACTCTCGAGGTCCCACAACATTTTCATAATTTCATTGGGCTTATTACCAATATAGACTACAGCTGCTTCTTGTTCTCTATATTGGTTTAGTTTAGGCCTAAAACTTTCCCGTATTTCACATGGTCTCGTAGCGCTCCAAATATGTTGTCCAATTGAAGATTGTTTATGTTATACAGAATTTCAACCACGGTGTCTTGAAGGCTTCTAATTCTAGCGAGTGATAGTGAATTGAAGTTGTATGGTTTGCGGAGAGGCTATTATGTGAAAGACTGATTATACAAGCCTTCGTGGTCTTTCCAAATTATACAGATGAACGATCAGTTGTGTGGCCCAGAGATATATATGGTACTCCTTCGAAAAATTTCCTAGTTTGACCCTTGGTATCTCCAGATGGATTGATATGTTGCAAATTCGACTTGATTGTTTGCATTGGTTTAGCACTTTAGGTTTCGAATATTTCCCAATTTTTTTCGTTAAAGTAATTTCCTATCATGATTGGTTTAAAAAAATAAAAAGTCAATTCAAAACCATTTTCATTATTTCTATGCGGTCTTTGAGTTAAAAAATTTCAAATGTTTAAGAAATTTGTATTACACTGAATAATATTCTCGCTCAAATAACAGAAATTTCAGAGATTTCTGAACATGTGCGTTAGAAAGATTGGTTGCTTACATCAAATGCTAATTCAGAACTACTTTCATCATTTTTGTGTAGGGGAAGAAGTTAAAAAATTTCGGTTTATCACTTTCTCTCAAAATTGTTTCCAAAACTTCGGAGACCGAAGCGCAGTTTCCAGTCAAATCAAGGACGTACTGGCATAGAAGATGGAGTTCTGAATTATGTTTGATTTAAAAATATTATTTTGAGAAGTTCAATTTTAGAATGTTTTTAAAAACTTAAGTATTTATTTAAAAAGTACTTTAAAAAAATTCACTTCGGTAGTATTCAATATATCTGTGTTCTGTAGATGTTGAGTTGTTGCCATCGTGCTCGGTGATTCACTGGTTTATTGGTTACGTGAAGGTTATGATGGTCGTCCCATATAAGATTCCTGTTTACGAGAGTTTATTTTGTGCTAGCTAATCGAATCAGAATGCTTCACTTAAAACTTCCTGATGATGTCTAAATTTTCTTAGTTGAAGACTTTTGCGACTTCCTTGCAATTTCAGAACTTATGAAATACCAAAAATAATGATGGATCCTCTAATTTCGGCTTTTCGATACATGTTTTTTTTCGACGTCCAAATTTGTGTAAATGTAAATAACTCAAACAGATAACAAAATTTGTGGTAGTACAACATAACACGACAGGGGATGCAAAATCCAATGCTTAAAACTTTAACTCTTGCCGTTGCCAAAATAACAAATTTTAGTTTGGTGCCGGAAAAGTATTTCCACAAAAATTTACAGTTTAAACAGTTTACTTAGTAAATTTACGTGCTTGCCATAGTAAATCACACAAATTTGTTTGTACTACAAGGGCTTTCTGAAGATGGCACGTGTAAAAGATCTAGCGTTATTTGGCGCTTGAACCATTCTCCACCTTGCAACATCGGTGTACTTTGCTAAACCATGGTGTGGGACTTCATTTTAGCAAACTATTCCCAAATTGTACTGATTTGCCTTTTCCTATAACTTTTCTCAGCATAGATTGAAATTCGTTCTTAAAATCAGGCCGGGCAAAATAGTTTACAGAAAATATGGAAATTTTGCTAGTTTTACGGTAGGTCAGACTTGAGTGAGTAACTCTTATATATAAATTCTCATTTTCAGCACGAAACTCTCGTCGCATATTTATGATCTTCCACCGGCCTATAATTTATATTCTGAAAACCATTTTCATTATTTTTAATAACGTCATATTGATTATAAAATTCATCCACCGGTAATCAATTCAAGAGAAAATAAAGTCATCTTACTGCAAGTAATTTATTCTTATAGAGCATCATTAGTGACGCGAGGAATGATCTCTTGACAACATTGCGGCTGAAAATAATTCAAAACGATTTATTTACGGTAGCACACACAGTGGCAACCTTTTCTATATCATTCAGTATTTTGTTGTATCTCAATTTCGTATCCACTTTAATATTCTAAAGATGTACTCTCGTTGTTGCCATCCTCGTAACTAAACCCAAACACATTTTTTTTGTTTTGTACTATGAATATCGATCAGTTTTCCTTTTTATTTTCCATATCATTGAAAATTATGTTTTTATTTTTATAAAATCACAATATTTTTTTCTCGTTTATGTCAATTTTAATTTTAGACGGGGAAAAAATTGTGATGCATCATGCATGGGTAATTTGGATGTACCTTTTTTTGTAAAAATATACGTACATAGAAATGTCAGTGTTATTTTCGCGTGATACATCGATTTCGCGGTATTTTTTTTTTTTTGTATGTATTACACTCTCTGTAATATTCGCATATATGGCAAAATTTATATGACGTTATATTGTCCGCTCTATGGAAAAAAGATAAAATAGTAAAAATATTATATTTGTAGTATACGCCAATCTTGCTTTTAGTACGAACTACCATCCAATCGAAACTATCTAGTGTCAGTAGTTTTTTTTGTTTATTGTTCAATTTTATGGTTTTCACGTTTCATTTTAGCTTAGTTTTCTCCTATTTATATCATTGCACCCCAATTATGGTGTGTGATGGTGTCATCGACATGAAACAAAAATCAACCGAACACAAATTTCAATAGTAGTTCATGGATGAGTTTTTGTGAGATTTGCAAATCGCCTACACGCAATTTAAATTGTTTATTCAAATGATTAAACGAATTTAATGTACAAAGTTGTCAATTTTTTATTAGTTGTTCCGCAAAGGTTGTTCATAATATTGAAGGAAATATAAATTGTTGCATCTCGCGATTTATTATTGGCAATCGTTTTTATTTTCTGCGAAAAAGTAAAAAAAAAGAAAATTCAAATTCATCGAAATTTAATACGATTTTCTTGACGGAGGAAATTATTAAAGCATCATTAAGTATTAAAGAATTTCTATTTAAAGAATTTGGGTCAATCAAGTGTGGCGTCAACTATTTGTCCCAAATGGCGTTTTATGCAAATCATGGTCATTGTTTAAGCCCACAGACAATGTGTTCGGTTTAAAATTGTGCTTTGTACGTTTTTGCTTATTAGGATTTAGCACAAAATTAGTTCCTTGAATCCTAGATAGTTCCCAGATCTGCTGAATGAGACATGCTGCATTGATATCTCAGAGTGGGGTTGTTTTCCATTTTCGTTGCCTTTTCTCTATATGCTTTTCGCTTCACCCCTCCAAATTTTCATTGAAAAGATCTAAATATTCAATCCCACATATACTGTGTACGTGCAAACTACGACGAAAACAAGTATTCATTCGTATAGCAAACGACAATAAACCTGAATGAAACTGTACTGCCATGATCAAAGAGATGACATCGAAGGAGTAATGAGTTTATTAAACTAAGTAAGATGAGAGTGATTTATACCAGATGTAGATTATTGTTACTAAGGTCTCGAGTAAGAGAATTTGAGAAATTAAGTGAATGGAATTTACCTTCCCGTTGCCACTTGCCTTTACATCTAGCATATCTTGCCAATATAACAAAACACATAATTAATTGTGTAATACAAGAAATTCACTGAGGCATTACAAGTTACACAGTAACCGAAGAGGTAGCAGATTTAGTGCGCCGGCGGGGATCAGCAAACGCTGCCTTAACACGATTAGAAGGCGCGCTAGGAGCCTTATTGACCGACGAGTCAGTTACGGTTCTGGATTTAAATATCCGTCTAGAATATTTAAGAATAAGACATTTAGCAACTTTTCTGACCTTGACGAAGACATTCAAGCACCATGGTACAGCATCTGAATTGAAGGAATTTGAGCAACGTCATTTCAATGCTAAAGGTAAACTCCGTCAAGCGGTAACGCAAATCACAGACCGAAATACTCAAGAACAGCTAAATTTTTCAGTCAGTAAATTGACGGAGCATCAAAGGGAAGTAATATATGAATTACATAATATCAGTATCCATCAAAAATTGAAGGATGATGTACCCAAGGTTAACATTCAACCATTTTCGGTCGATTTCTCACAATTTCCTACATTTAAGGATCTTTACGAAGTATCGATACAAAAGATTGGACTTTCAGATGTTCATAAATTTAATTATTTAAAAGGTGTGCTGACTGGTGAAGCTGCATCTCTAATAACCAATATTCCAAGTACTTGTGCTAACTTCAAAGAGACTGGGAGAAAATATGCAAGAGATACGGCAATGTGGATCAATATTTCAAACACAATATTGAACAAGTTTTTTGCACAACCTAATTCGAAAGGCGATACTAAAAGGCTGCGGTTGTTACGGATGAAATTTTAGGGGCTTTTAAAGCATTAAGAGCAGACGCGTCGTAAAAGGACGTTTGGCTGATTTATATGCTGTTAGATTGATGTGATGATAAAACTCGACAGACTTGGGCACTGCAAACAGCTGTTGAGTCCTTCCCAACAATTGAACGATTTTTGCATTTTTTTTAACTAACCAAAGTTTCGTATTGGAACGGTCGAAGCACACTCCGAGTGACGCCGGATCATCTGGTAGCAAAGGAAATCCACTGAGCTTGCACATCAGTAGAGAAGAGCCGAATAATAGTATCAGTTGTCCATGTTGTTCGTCTGACCATTATTTATTCAATTGTAGCAAATTTATAAATATGAGTCCGAGAGATCGTCGGACTTTTGTAGCTGAGAAAAAGTTATGTCTCGTATGTATGAAATCATGTCATAGTGCATATCAATGTCGTTCAGCAGCAGCTTAGAGGACAATCAAAATGCCGAAGTAAAAATTTATAATGCGAAATTTGATGGCCGCACAATATTACTGAAGATACAGCAAGTGTGCGAATTATTGTGCGGGACATTTTATAAATGCAAGGCATTGCTGGACTCCGCGTCACAAGCTTCATTCATTGATGAAATGTTTGTGAGAAAACTTAATCTTCGTAGAACGGCTGCTCGAGTGGTAGTAAGTGGACTTGCAACTGGCAATATCGTGACAAAAGACATTACTGCTCTTACATTATTCTCTAGAGCGACAAGGTGATGTCCACAAACGCATTTATTTAATCGAAACTGCCAATTCAACTGCAATCAATCAAATCTACTCCTGATGAGCTCAAAGCAATAAAGAAACTAGAATTAGCCGATCCAACGTTCAGTGAAGGTGGAAATAGTAAAGTTTTGCTGGGAGCAGATGCATTCTTCAAAATTTTACAAGATGGTCGGACGCAATTTCCTAACTTTGTGGCTCAAAATACTTTACTTGGATAAATTTTAGCTGGTAACACCATTTAGCACACCATTAATACACCATTTAACATTGAAGAGGTAAAAATTGATTCTTCAGATCAAATCATTAAAATTTTGGGAATACAGTGGAATCCAGTTTCTAATAATTTTGGGTTTAAAGTGCATAGAGAGCCAGTTCAAAAAGTCACCAAACGGATAATGCTATCGGAAGTAGCTCGAATATTTGACACACTGCAATGGTTAGCTCCTTCAATTATCATCAGTAAAATTCTGTTACAAAAATTGTGGCTACAAAAACTATCATGGGACGATCCAGTAACCTCAGATATATCAACTATATGGAAGAACTTGAGGAGGTTATTTGAACAATTAAAAATTTCGCGTTGGGTTCATGCAAAACTCAAGAAGTTGGAGGAAAAACTAAGCAACAGTGACAAGCTAGGTACCTGCAGATTGATAAACAAATTTCCCAGATATACTAAATTAATCAGGGTGGTAGGATATATACGACGATTCATAAATAACATAACGAAGAGAAACGAAAAAATACATTACTCCTTTCTAAAATCGGTAGAAATACAAAAATCAAAGCAGCATTGCATAAAATGGGACCAGGAACGGGACTTTTCCAACATTTATGCCAAAAGTGTGTTCGAATATTACGCGTCACATCCTATCTTGTCCGGATTTTTTTTTTAATTTGTCTGCATTCTTTTCCGGCGGACCAAGACGCCACGCTTCGTAACAGGAATTGGTCTGGTGTCAATACGGTTAATGGGCCGAGTGGTCTGGAATTTAAACGTATTTCTATTTGGATTAACAGAGTCGTCAGTTCCTCCTGCCATGAAACTTAGAGAACTTTTCTCAATACTGAAGAAACACACTCTACTTTTGAACAGAAGTGCACGTCATTTTTATTTTTTAACAAAAATGCAAATTTTTAAGACTAGTTTCTCAAAAACTACTTGACCTATTTTAATAGGTCATTTTTTATTTTTTTTTCTTGTTTCAATCAAAAAGATCTGAGTAGTATTAGTGATAGAGGATACAGCTAGTACCAATGTGCGATAAGGACGAGTAATAATCCAATTTTTCAGGAACCCTAAATAATTTTTTTTGCCCGCCTTTTAAACGCACTTTAAACTTCAAAACGGATGCTGAAAAGGAAAAAGGAAAATTGATAAAGTTGGAAACGGACACATATATCTTATAATTGTTTATACATTACATATTTGTAAAGAAAAAATGTAGGTATAGCAAGCCAAAAATCATATATTTGAATAACCTCTTGCAGTTTTTTACAGAAAAAGTTGTTTAAATTCGATAAGGTATACATACCTACCTACATAAATTATTTATATCATTAAAAAGATAAAAGTTTGAACTTTTGAACAAGCAAAATCACATTTGTAGTAGAAGTCCTATAAATATAATTTGCATTTAATAAATAAAATTTTCTTTTTCGTTATCCATCTTTTCAATTTAAACAACTTTTCCTACAAAGTATTAAAATTTTACCATTCTGCAGGTTTGAGGTGTGGCTTACAGCTTGTTTATAAAGCTTTCATCTTTCCAATGATGTATAAGTAATTTATTTATGTTTGTATCTTTTATCAATTTTACACAATTTTACTGCAATATACTGAAATTTTATCAATTTTTCAAATATGAAGAAGCCCCCTAGAAACCAAAGAAGAGTTTATACAAATATGATTTTTGGCTTATTAAGGTCCCCCTCAAACATGTATCTATTTTCAAGTATGAAGGTCCCTAGTGGCTTAAATAGACTGAGAACACAAATGATTTAAGGTGTCCTTGAAAAGTTTAAGGCTTACTTGTGAATCAATGTAGCGGAATTTTGTGACAAAACTATAAACTCGGATCTTTTTGATTATCTGTTCGTTCCTAACATATTAATTAAAATGAGCCTTAATGGCTAAAGTCAAAAGTACTAAGGTCATAACATTTAATTTAATAGATGTAGTTTTTGTAGTAATTACACCGTTACTACAAAAATTAAATCTATTAAAATAAATGTAGAGCTTGAAACATTTCGACTTTTTTCTCAGAATAGTTCATTTTGTAGAATAGGCAAAGAACGAAATTTTCAAAAATAATAATTTAAAAGCAATTCTTGGTTACAAAATTGATTGCACCGGTCAACCAGACGCTCTGTGATTTTTTATTACTTTCATCGAAGCTTCGGCGTACCTTTCGCTGAGCATTGTGACGTTTCGCTGATTTAACATTGTAACCTCTTCCGGGTAATGAGAGGAATATTTCTTATAACTGCACATTTCGGTATTTGAAAGTGTATCCTGGATTGCCACTTTTCGACTCTGTATTTTGCGTGATGTTTCCGCAATATTTTTTCAACGACTATTCTACAGTTTATTCGTCATTTTAAAGATTAATCACTATGATCAGTTTCGGGAGGGGTTTTCCTAGCCTCTGGAGTAATGATCTACGTCTTCATTTTAATGGGTTTTGTCGTGGGTGCTGGTCTCTTGTAATATACCTTTCGTTTAACATTATTGTTGATAATTATTTTTACTGGTCCTTAGGATAAATTACCTCCTTTCCACGTGCATTTCGTCATCTCGATCTTGAGCTCGTTTACTGGGGCTCATTGTTGACATTGGTAATTAACTTTTTTTTTAGATATTCTCACGTTGGAAGAGAATCTTGTAAGCTTCGGTTAATGTCGGATTAAACAAATTTTTGATGCACAGACGTATTTTGCCGGAAAATATAAAATGTTCTTTGAATTTTGTCCTATTAAGATATTCTTTAAATGATCTGTTAAATGCTCTCAAATAAAATCTGTGGTAACAATTCAAAATGTAATAACTCAATTTTCCGTTTTTTACGGTACTTTTATATGCCTATTCCTACCAGAAAGGGTCAAATGACCCCACTATAAAAAATTATGTTTTTTACAATGTTGGTACAATTTGGTCTATGAATTTTGTAAATTTTAAACAAATTTTTTTAGTTTTATTTCCCTTGCATAAATTTATTTTGTACTTTTTTCGTTTTGACACATGAAACTAAACTTGAATCTGTTGAGCTTTTCCGTAAACTCGTCCTGTTGCTCATGTTGAAAATCTACGACAAGTTCTTCAGCTAATTGGAATAAAAATTTCTAGAAATTATTTCACTGATTGTTTCTTTATAAAGACCTCATGAGTTAACTGCAACCAGGTCAGAATATAAAATCTGCAGAGGCCATCTTCAGGGTTTCGATTTCACGGAGTATTTTCTTGCCATCCGATCCGTCATGTTACGCCGAATTTATTACTATCAGATCTATATAGTTTTGTTGAGAAGCGTAGCATATCATCTTTTGTCTGTTTGGCGAATTTTAGTAATTCTTTTGTATTTGCTTTTGTATAATTTGAAAAATTATCAGTGATAACGTTTCTTCTGCACTCTGTAAACGGTTCTAGTATAGTGTGAAAAGCACGAATTCCCCAAGCGGAGCTGAAGAATCTCTGTTCTCATCCTTCCCCAAATATGGAAATCCAGCAATAATGTATTTGGTCTTGACTTCAGATGCTAGCTAGAATTTGATTCCAAATAAAAAAATGGTAAATCTACATCTTACTTTGGATGGGAAAAGCTGCTCATCGGTAGTTGCATGTGGCCTAGGCTTGTAACAATTTTGACTATTCTGGATGAATTTGTTCCATACTTCGGAGATTAGAGCAAATTTATCATTTTGTAAATGCTGGCTTCGTTGGTTTTTTTTTATCAAATCTGATAAAACGCATTATTTAACTAAAAGTATTCCTGCTTATGGTTTTTGAAAAAAAGGAGCGCCCCATTTCTTGTTCCATGAATATGAAATGCTCAAATTTTTTCCCTGATATGCGTCGAGTTTTTCAGGAGTAAAATTCCATTTAGTTCCTAACACCCGAGATGCCTCCTCTCCTGTGCATTTTATTATGTGTTTCGTCACATTGTTGTCAATAAGCAGATAAAATGCAGTCCTCACTTTCCCTTTCATAATATGTCGTTTGGCATATGCTGTCGAGCCTGCCTACCTCCCTAAAAATATTATGAATAGGCAGCCGTCCTGGTACCGATCCTTTTTATATTTCTTGCCATTATGGACCATCGGTCGCAATTTCGATGCATTATTCTTCTTCTTCACTTTCTGAACTGAACGACCGTCTCTTTCTCTTTTGTCCTCTGCGTCTATTCAAATCATTATCTTCTGTACTTTCTTAAAATTCATCCAAGGGTCGAATGACCGCCGCCCCGGTGGCAAAGTGGTCAGTATGCTAGCTCCAACGACCGGAGGTCCCGGGTTCGATTCCCGGTGGTGACAAGGAAAAAATTTCACGGCTGGTTTAGAATCATTAATTAATCAATAATTATCCGAACTGAAAATATGATTATGAAACCTCATTTGAGGCGGCCAAACCCCTTGATGAGATATAGTGCCAGAGAGAGAGAGAGAGAGAGTCAAATGACCCTTTTCGGGGGAAAAAGTAGTCCAAAGATGACGCAATATGATTGGGAAGTTGATCGTGTATAAGTAAGTGTCGATTACCGTAGTTGTTCTCACTCAGATTGACGCTAATTGGAGGAAATTCCGACGATTGTGTATTTATTCGAGAGTACTGGAGGAACAATCATAATAAAACCAATACAATAGAAAACAAAATACAACACATACATAAACAAATTTGATGGAATTTTATAAAATTTAACAAAAAATTTCACTCAGAAATAAACCGAGTTTACATAATTCCATTAAGCTCAATTACATACACTAACTCAGCACTGCTCAAATTTTAGTCTAAAATACATGAATCCATAAAAATACTGACTCACAAACATATGTTGACTCAGGATTCAACTACAAAATTCATAACAGTGAAATTTATAGCAATTCACAAGAAAAACAGAACTATAATTATTCCAATTGACATATCAAACTTTTCTGTGCGAGTTTAGTTATACTTTTATAATCCAGAATCTATTGAGATAAGTATATCGCTCATTTGCTGCAAGAAAGACACAATCCAAAATTTTTAATTTTTCACTAGAGCGATTTGAAAATATCACTCAAAATTGTTTGTAAAAACGGCGTGTTTTCAAAAGGAAATCAAAATACATTCTGATTAGTAAAATATTTTTTTTTCCGAATTTAGTAATTTTTTATATCTAATAATAATTTTTTATGTATCTAATTTGCTAGAAATAATTACCTAAGAGGAGGACATATTTTGATATAAAATAATAAAAATATGAATTATTGGGAACCGTCTGATTCGAATATCTTATAAATGAGTGGATTTTAAGTTATATCACTGTTGCAGCAAATGAGCGATATATTTATCTCATTCAAATTTACTTTTTAACAGTGTAACTAGAAATCCAAGAACAAATCAAAATCCCATATGCAATTTGAGTGGATTTTTATATTTATTTTGCAGGCCTATAATACATAGATTGATATCCAAGACAAATTAGTAAAAGAAAGAAGTAAAATTCCCAATTCAAAAATTTTATAGAAAGGCTCTAAATGCTGTTTTTTTTTTCAATTTGAGTGGTTTTATAATTGCATTTTGAGATTTACTTTTCCGACTATAAACCTTTCGGATTTTTTGACACCAATCCAGTTTCCCTATCTACCAAGTAATTTGTGACTTAAGGAACTGATTCCTTTTAGAAATCTCAACATAATTTTATATTCTTACTTAATTTTTTTCGTTACTTGCCATAAAAACATAACGATTCAAATAATCCAGGTAAAAAATATTAATATTTCCATTTATCCAATTAAATTTTAATTCTGCAGGGTAATTCTGTTTTCCAGGCCCAAAATACAATCCGAAAAATTACTAATTCCAGTTACGAATGAGTTTCCAATATAAAAACGAAAATTACTTACCATCATGATTCACAATATTATTATGCCCCACACGTGTGGCCAAGAAAACATTTATCCCAAGAAAATTTTAGAAAATGGAATATACATAAATTAATCACCGTCACGAATTTTCCGAATCGCCCAATCATAACAAAAAAAAAAATAATAAGAAATGGAAAAATTCTTTAAAAACATTGAATAGGTCAAGTTTTATTTTTTTTTATCATCTTGTCGAAATTTTTGTTTTGCATTAATATTAAATTAGTCATATTTTCCCTGAAGCAATAAATGATTTTTTTTATCTTAAAGTGATTTTTCTTTTTCTTCTTTTTTTATCTAAATTTTTAATTATTTTTGTACAACAAAAATATTTATAGATTTATTGCACGAAATATCTATAATACTATCTACAGCAACAACAATATCAACTAAAAATTTTATATAGTAAAGCCAAAGAAGAGGAAAAAGAAATATGAAATTGAAAGAGAGGTGGGTGGATGGGTGCGCGATTTCTTGCTTTTATTTTAATTTTTCTACTTTTTAATGAAAATAAAAGTAAAATTAAAAATTTGCATATTTTTTGTGCAAAACATAGACATACACTATCCGCCGTACGTTGTTGTTGTTGTTGTTGGTTATAGTGCTTGGTTATTATTGTGTGTGGTGAACGCGAGCTCTAAAATTAGAAAAATACCAGATTGAATATTTTAAATAAATTTTTGGTTTGTTGTTTATTCGGTTTCGCGTATTATTATTGAGGAATTTATGTAGTATGTTTAATTAATAGAGGTGTAAACGGCTCAAAATATTCAAAACCGAAAATTTGTAATTCTGGTAACGCATTCACTCTCTTTATATAGGCAATTCAATCAAATCAAATCTCATGTAAACCGGATTCTAAATAACAATTTAAATTGGTTCAAATTTTTATTTTTCGGGGCTTATTATACAACCACATCAATATACATTTTCTTTTTTTTTATTTTCAACAATTTTCCAACAAACTACAAAAAATATACAAAACAAGGAAAATCTCGATCCTAATCTTTTAACCTTTTTGTTTGGTTTTTTTTTGTTAGTGTATATTATCCTTTTAACCTTATATCCCCAACACTAAACATATGGTCGAATTCGAAGGGTTTAAATCCGGTTTCGGAAGAAACTATTTCGTGGCAATTGAAGTAGAACGCTTGAACGTACATATATATATATATATATCTTTTTCCGATCAAAACGTATGAAGGGTTGGGTATATTTTTCCGGATATGGTTCATAAATATTATGTCACCCATTTAACAATTTCCACACCTTCTTTACCCCGAAAGTTACGCGAAATGGATAATAAATTTTAACTAAAAATTTGACGTTTATTTGGTGTTAAATCCGAATAACAGGTGGGTATAGGAAATGAGTTGTGTGCGAGAAATGAAAATTATATACAACAATCATAAATTGTAAAAGTCACGATTTTCCACATTTTCAAAATTTATGCATGAATGTGGCGAGAAACATGTAAATCGTTTATTTTTCGATTAGATTTTGTATTAATAGGGGATTCAAATTTGTTTTAATTTAGAGTTATGGTTATCAAATACGCACATTGAGATTATATAAGCCAAATATTCCATATTTATGTTGCTTCCATTCCTAAATTTATTACTGAAAATGATCGAACCTAAAACTTTGCACGTCTCAAGCCAATTAGGAGCAAGATGCCACTTAAGAAGTTCAATATTCATCACGTGTTTCAGTTATATTTGAGTGAAACTTTATTTGCGAGTGGAATGAGAAACAATTACCGCTCAACATATTGAGTTAAATTTTGATACATTACTGAACATAATCAAAGTTCGACAACTCTATTTATTACACAAAATACTGATATGAAATGTTTATCGCATTTCCTGAACAAGATGATTATTTGGGTATTTTTTTTTACTTATGCTATTAAAACCTGAAAGTTGCCGTAATGATTTTCAGGTTGTCAGGTATTTTATGTTTACAATTTCGTATGGTTCTTTCTGAAAAACTTGTTTAAAAAACACTCATATTTGAGTGAAACTTTATTTGTTAGTGCAATGAGTGATAATTCCCGATACTCTGATTCGTAACTCTTTCTGAAAAACTGTTTAAATAAAATTACTCATATTTTAATGATACTTTACTTACCAGTGTATTGAGTGGCAGTTGGCGCGAAAAATTACTGAAAAATTTAAAAATGAGGAACTCTGTATATTACGCAGATACTGTTCCTGCACATAAATAATAATTTGAGTGGAATGTTTTTCTTTTGATATTGGATTCTGAATATTATTGTACCTTTTTCATTTTAAAATTGTATGGCGCCTATGATACGCTTGGCACTCAAAATTATCTTCAGAGATAAAAAACCTATCGAATCATCGTTACTCAATTTTAAAACTCATAAAAAACTATCTTATATCCGGAGCTTCCTATATCGTTTTGGACAGGTATGTTACAAAATAAATCTGGACAAACAAAAAAATATTTTTGGTTTGGCGCAAGTTTTAATAGTAAAACACACTTTGTATAAGGTTCAGATTATAATATATTCTTAAATTGTTGATTCGCGTATGCAAAATTCAAGCTTGAATTGGTTTTGATCCATATTCCATCCAAAACAACTAAATTGACTCAATAATACTTCAAGTTAAAGATTTTTAAGTAAAGTAGTAGTCCATGTAAAATAACTTGATTTAACTAAGGTTTTCGACATCTAAAAACCACGCAAACGACCAAGAACTTCTTATTTCAGTATCATTTCTTCATTGTAACTGGTGACTAGGTTTCTACTTTTACACCAACAGTTTCTCATACCTGTACTCCTTCAGCCTTCTAGTAATCTTCTCACTTCTCAGTTATCTCAAATTGGTTTGAGCGAATGGGGCGAAAAGGCTTTTTTAAATATTCCTTCGATTTTTTGTTATAGCCATTTTGATACACGAAAAGTTATAAATATTTAATGCTGTCGAAATATTAAAAACGCCTACTTATAAAATCTCGTCAACACCAATTTTCGTTGATTTTAACTATTTTTGTTTTTTAAAACAAGGTACCAAGTGCCAAATTTAAACCGTTTAATACGGCCAGAGTTTTGTTGTGGCAGTATGCAATATGTTCTAGTGTTGTTTATATTATGAAATTGAAACCTAGTATTTTGGTTACCTAAAAATGTAGTATTAAATAAAAATAGTGGAAATATGATATGGTGAGATGGAAGCCTTTTCGTAAATACAGGTTTTAAGATTATTTGATATCGAATATATTGCCCGCCTATCCATATTATGTTTTTTATTATATTCCATTGGCTAATATCAAATTCTGCCCCCTTATATTCAACTTTCGAAAAGGCATTTTCTGAAACAGGATCGATCACATTTTTTCCAATATTATTTCAATAAAAGCTCTTTAAGATTGGAAATTTATTACCCAAAACGTGTTTCTCGACAAGTTAGGATTTCAGACGACAATTGACGGTATTAGAACTGTTGTGCGTTAAAACTTCGATATTCATTAGTGCAGTGTTTTAAAAACATCATTAACCGCTCTCCTGGCAATGACTGTTCCCCAATCTCCAATACGAAAGTAAAAACACTTACGTATAACAGGAAGAAAATTTACCACTACTTCGCAAGATTCAGAAACCCCTCAAGTTAGAGAGATTTTTGTAAACCAAGTTTAGTGTAGAGCGACTCAGTTTTGTTCAAAACAGATTTGCTCAGAATTGTGATTTTTAGATTTTCCTATCTTTTGAATGTTAACATTTAAATGTAATATTTGAAGCGACATTTCAAAACCACAATCAAGCTCTACGTGGCATTAAGTGAGTTAATTTGTTCTGGTAATAAAAAGTCACTCAAAGTTGGTTAATAGAGCAGGTTCAAGAAAAACAAATTTAAAAAAATTATTATTGTAGAGGAATTCTGAACGTTGACAATTTCACACTATTATATATATAATGAATTGAATTGTATCTGAGATTCTAATTACCTTGCTTGAATGCGGTTTCAGTCTTGGTTTAAAAACGAATTTGCAAATCAATCCGACGAAATGTTATAGAAGAAAAATTTCAAGTCGACATCTCTAAAATGCTACCTGCGTCACATGTAGCATTTTAATATTGAGACAAAAAGTCTTTTCAAAATTAGTAACAGACACAACATAAAAGGATACTATTAACGAATATTTGGTAATATATGGGGTTACTACAAATTAAAGAACAACTTCCGACCTGTATTCCTTCAAAGGGGCTACCTAAGCCGGAAAATTAGGAATTTAAAAACCACTTAAATGAAGTTAATATAAACAAACAAGAGACGTGACATTGTTCAATATGAAATTTTATTTCTTGACGAATTTTTTTGCCCAATCAAAGTTTGATCTACTAGGGTCTTATTAATTGACATATGAAAATAAAACCTTTTCAAAATTAAACCCAATGTTGTAGGTTTCAGAAAATATCGTCTCAAGCTGGTCGACATTAATTTTCGTTACTTTGGAAGTAGTGGAAACAACTATATATCGAAAAGGCTTTTTAATAAAACGAAACCAAAATTAAATGAAATAAAAATCTGTTTGGTAAAAAAGAGTGTTTTCTCCATCTGCGATTTTACAAATCATTTAATGACTATCATTTAATCTGTTGAGAGTAAAATTTTGAACCTTTCATTGGCTTGTGCTGCATTATTTGTTTGTATTAATTAAAAATTTAATTTTGTCTATGTCCAAAGCTCACTATAATTTCGAGCAACACAGATGAAAAGCCCTGTTTCGGCTGCAAAACGAACTATTTGTCTGACAAACTTCCAGCCATTAAAAATTCAACCAAATGTGATAAAAGGCCTTTCCTACAATAGAAGAATTTTGTATTTGCCCTGATTTGACTGAATTTTGGCTTAGTAGTGAATAAGGGCCGCGGCTCTACCATTATTATTAGTATTATAGCAAATTACTATCTCTTAGATGGACCCATAATAGTTATTGAGTAATAACACACGAGGCAATATTTAAAACACTCGTGACACATCCTAGTAACCACCCGCAGTTTTATCCGAGACACCCAAAAACGTATCATTTGCTTTGCTTACCCTACTAATGTAGGGTTGCTTTTAATTTTAAGTTGCCTAATAATTGATAAAACTTTGAACATGTGCTGGGTCAGGGAGATCTTTCTTGAATTGCCGTACTAATTATAGGTATTATTACAAATGTTTACCCTTTTTGACGATGTTTTTCAATAAAATCCAAAACGAAGCCACTACAGTCCAAAATTAAAAGATTTGTGTCCTCTAAAAGCTTATCAACACGAGTGGTGCAGTTTTAACCACAGCTGCATTTCTTTCGTTAGTAGTTTTCGCAAAACATTTACTGCAGATTCATTAGATAAAGTTGACAAATATAAAATATTAAAATTTTACGTATATTTTGTTGCAAGTTCACGACAATTGCAGTATGTATGAAAATGGAAATATTCAATCATTCGACGTTTTCTAACAATGACTGAAGTTTTTTTTTCAAAAGGCCTATTCAAGCCGTGAAGCGAGACGCGTGTTTCAAGGGTTTCCAGAAATTTAGTTATTTTACCGAGTTCGCTAAACGATCGATTGACGTTGAAAAGTATTGTGTATTTTACATACGAAAAGGGTCTTCCAGAAAATTTCAGAATTTTTTCGTTATTAAATGGGGGTTAGCTTTTATAGTTGTATTCGCCCACAGTATAATATCAGAAAAAGCCTTTTAGTTTGAAATCCATTTTCTGCAGTTTCCTTCACAAGTGGCAAATGTTATGAGCGATGTGGCATTTCCTTCAATGTGTTTCAACTTTAATAAATACTGGAGAAAACAATGTTAAAGCCTGTTCAAGATGCAAAACGGGGTTCGTGTTTGAAGGGCTCCCGGCAACTAATACATTCTATTGAGTTCGCTAGACATACTCGATTGGCCATGAAATGATAGGTGTGCCGAATTTTTATTATCTAAAGGCCTTTTTCTGTATTAGGCGCAATTTTTGTGACGATTTGGTCCAGTATTTGTGAACAACAACAATGCAATTCAAAAAGTCTTAAGACTGGAAATTCACTAATTTAATCAATCTTCCAAGGCAAGCAGCGATTTCTGACGACAACCGACGTGAATAGAAAAGCTACGCTGGGTACTTGGTTATGTCACTTTTTTCCGGTGTTAGAAACTCAGGTATAGAACAATAAAATTGGCACTAAACCATTAAAGGCTAGGATAGTTTAAACAAACTTCTATTTGTGTCGTTATTATTGTTGCTTCTTTAAAGTTTAGTATTGCTTCCCCTAAGGCCTTCCCCATGTGATTTTTCTCTGATTCCATTGATTTTTACCCTCCTCGCTTATAAGACGAACTTTTAGATACAAAGTTGTCATAACTCAGCGATTTTAATACTTCTAAAAGTGCAGCCTTGTTGGTTTTCATTCTCACGAAAATCGTAATGTGTTTCGCTTCTACCATGTTTTCTAGCAGAATTGGATCTGCAGGTAGGTAAACCACTCATTTGGTTTCTATCATTAATGATCAAGAACATATTCTGAATATTTGCTAATGTCATTTGTACGCCTTCATGAAGCAATGTTTTCTTATGTACACCTAAATTTTTTTTCTGGAAAAAACGACGTTGCTCAATCCTAATTATTTGGTTTCGATGAGCTTCTGTTCTGATATTGCTTGTGAATACTTGAGGTTTTGTAACAAACTCGTGCAGTTTTAACCATCCTCAGTAGTCACTGTTACAATAGGTGTGTTATAATCACATTGAATTTTATGTCAGAGATATTATGTGCTAATGAGCTTCTTGACCTCTTGGTGGCCCTAAGTGTT
Source organism: Nephrotoma flavescens (assembly GCA_932526605.1). Taxonomy (NCBI): domain Eukaryota; kingdom Metazoa; phylum Arthropoda; class Insecta; order Diptera; family Tipulidae; genus Nephrotoma; species Nephrotoma flavescens. The sequence goes on along the minus strand of OW052222.1, from coordinate 213,493,045 downwards.
TTAAATGTTTTGTGGTAACGAAAGTATTCGAAATGTTGTCTATGACAATTAGTCTCACACCTCGAATATGCATATTTAGGAAAAGGCCTTTTAGCAAGATAATTGACTGATATGTTATATCCATCGAATTCTCCTATTAAAAACTCTTAGATTTGGTGCAACTCCCACTTGGAGTGAATCAACAAATTATCTGGCAATTTTTAGGAAAACAATCAATAAAAGGAATAAAATCACATAAACCTAATTTTCATATCAACTTATACGAAATTCCTCAATAAAACTAAAATTATGTACTCGTATCATCCAGTTTCTAATGTTCGATCTCCGCTTTAGAAATTCTAAGAATACTTGCTTTAATGAGCTTTATTGGGTCAAAAAAAATATATTGGGCCACCTGTAAACTGCGCCTTCAAACTGCTTTCTAAATGTAATCAACAAAAAATTGTCCTGTAGTTTTGAATCTAGTTTTATGCTAAACACATTTTTCATTTCGACATTTTTCTTATTTTTTTGTTGTTATTTTTTTTATTTTCCATTTAATTTTTCACAGCATTAGAACGTAAAATATCTGTACGTGCCAATCGTGAGGAGCTTATACAAAAAGGAATTTTACTGCCCGATAGTCCGTGTGCAACAATTAATGAAACAGGTAAAATTTAAAATCAGTAGTGATAAACCATTTTCACTATGTATGTATACATAATCTCTAGATTGGTGATGGAATTTTCTTTTATAAAATATTAACTTTTTTTGTTATTTTGTTTACATAAATTTTACTTTATCTTTGTACGTACTTTTTGAATTACGTGTACCTTTCATATGTTTTTTTTTATTTCTACGTATTGATTTGCGTCTTTGCTACAACATTTTTTAGTACAACTCGTCTGATTTATTTTGTTTTTTTGTGGAGATGGTGGTGTGGTATTTTATTTATCTGTAGTGTAGTTTAGTACAAAATTGGTTTATAATGTAGTTACACTATTGGCGAATAGATGACGATACCGTCTTGATGGTTGATTAATTTATTTTAGTTGTGTAGAATTTTTATATTTTTATAACAGTTTGATTGCGCGCGAAAATTGTATATGAAAATTGTTAATAATAATTTTGTTAAATATTTTTTCAGGTGATGAGTCTATATACAGTCCACAAAATAATCCAACCGTCCTAAATAATAGTACATTAGGTAATCATACAACAATTATATCAACAACATCATCAATACTAAATAATAACAATAATAATAATCTAAATAACAATAATAATATAAATAATAATAACAATAATAATTTAAATGTGCCTTCATCGCAGTCGGCGCAACAAATAAGCTATACACAAATAGCATCATTATCGGTTGGCAACAATGGTGGCATATTGAGCGGAACCGGCGGTGGACAAGGTGGTATTACTGGTATTAGAGATAGTAATGGTTTAATAAATAATCATAATAACCATAATAATAACAGCAACAATAATAATAATTTAGTTCCACATTCACAATCGGCCCATCAATTGGGCCAGCAGACATCGTTGGCCCCGCATCAGGCGTTACAGCAGCAACTTCAACAAGTGTTCGCGAATAGTAATCATGGTAAGTCAAATGTTTTATGTTTGTCTTTAAATTAATTTTTTTTTATAAAACCAACCTCTTGAGTTCAATATGTCAATCCGGGTTTTTGTATATAAAGCACACAAAACCTAATGAAAAGCTTTATTTAAATGAATGAAGAAGATGCGAGCGGAGAAAATGAAAATGAGGAAAATTTTTTTTGTATACATTTTTTTTCTATATACATAAAAGATCATTCATGTTGTAATGTTGTTTGAGTTTAATGAGTTTGGTGGTGGTTAGGGTTCTTGGTTGCATCGTTCGATGGAGGATGGTTTTATTGCATTCGGAAATATTTCGACATGATGACACCAATCCCTTCGTTATAAAGAAAAATGCGCTCAGGATAGATCTAAAATATATAACACTTTTTTAAGAATATTTTCCATTTTCTAAAGTACATTTTTCTTTTTTCCTTTATTATTTTTTTTTGTGTATCCACTCGACAAAACTTTTCGAAACTAGAAAACGTATTTTGTGTACGAGTATAATATGTATAGCGTGCGGTTTTGTCGAAGGGTGGGTGGATGGGGTTGGATGAAACAGAAAATTTTTCAATGCGATATCGGAATTGAAAGGAAACACAAAAAGAAATGGAAATTCTTTAACGAAAAACTAAAAGCATAAATTATAAATGAATATGGAAATTACATTTTCAATTTTTCCTCCTACAATCCATAAGGATTTTGCTTTTCTTTGTAAATTTCTATGTTTTGTGTAGTTGTTTTGATTTTATAAAATTTAATTGGAAAATTACAGTAGAAGATGTTGATAGTTTTTTGTTGTTGGGAAGGATGTGGTGTAATGTTATCTGGATGATTGAGCTTAGTAATGTGCTAGGTTTTATGGGATGATAGATTGATTATCTAAAATAATCCCGAAATTATTCTTTAAAAGTACAATCAGTGTTGTTAAATCGAATCTGGTAATATCCCTAAATTTTTAGAAAACCTCCCTAAATTAAATAAATTAAAATTAAATATGTAGGTTAGGTTAGGTTTCAGTGGTTGCTATCGCACACTTAGGCCATTTATGGCCCATGGTGATACCACAGGATCCGACATCATTAAACTCCCTTTAAAACCCATTTAGCGTCATTAAAAATCTCGCACATTACAGCTGTCGAGGTCAGAGAGGCTGTCCATAGTGTATTTGCTCAATCGTGTCTTTTGCCAGCTAGCGCAGGACATGAGCATAGGAAGTGAATAAGAGTATTCTCTTCCTCCTCGTCTCTGCTGCCTCTGCAGAAGTCCGTCGCATCCAGACCCAGCCTTCTCGCATGATCTCCGAAAAGGCAGTGTTCGGTAAGGAACCCTTACAATTCTACCTAAATCACGCTTCCCTAGTGCGATTAAGATCTTGGAGCACTTCAAGTTCAGCTCAGGCCATACTTGCCTCGCAACCCTAGCAGTCGTACTGGTGAGTCACCTAGCAGTTTTTTCCCCCCAGAGATCCCACAGAACACACCAGCTCCCACTCTGGCATGGAGCTTGGATCCGTCCGTGAAGATTTTAACTGTCTCGGTCTCCATAATGAGGTCATTCTCCCAATCCTCCATAGAGAGGAGAATCACTTTAAAACGCTTGCCGAAGCACATCAGGGGTGTTATATAGTCCAAAGAATTGAGGCTGGCTCACATATAGTTGAGTGCCTTTTTTGCAGGCAAGCCCACCCCGAAGTCGCTGATAGCCGGGCGGCCGGATTGACCGCTAATGTCCAACGGGAGAAGGTACAGCATGATCTCTAAGGCACTAGGTAGCGGCACTAGTAGGGGTCGTCAGCGCACCACTAATGAGCAAATAGGCTGCTCTCTGCACCTTCGCCATCATATTCCTATATGATAACTTCTCCAGAGCTGGCCACCATACACTCACACCATACAGCAGTACGGGCCTTACAACTTCCAGCCTTATTTCTTTCCGATGGCAGTTTACAAAAATAGAGTGCCACAGTGGCCTTCTTCACTCCTTCTATCATGTTTGGTTTCCAACTGAGCTTACTGTCCAGAAGAATCCCTCGGAATCTCGCCTTATCAATAAGAAGCAGGATAGTACCATTCAGACTTGGTAGAACCATTGCCGGAATTTTATATCTCCTAGTAAAAAGGACCAGCTCTGTTTTAGATCCACATCTGCTGTCCCAACCCACAGTGATTGATACCGCCTTCTGCATCACATCCCTGATTGTACCCAGGTGCTTATCCGAGACAGCTATCGCTACATCATCAGCATAAGCAACCACACCTATTACTTCCCTCTCCAATTCCAATAGTAGTTCATTGATTACTACATCTCAAAGAAGGAGAGAGAGAACACCTCCCTGGGGTGTTCCCTGAATAACCCGTCTTCTGACGGAAGCTTTCCCCATCCCCGCTATAACCATTCTGCTACCTAACAAGTGATTAATTAGCCTGGTTACTGCATCGTCAGTCTCAAGTGGCAACACTCCTTCCATAATTGCCTCCACCTGCACGTTATGGAAAGCGGCCTCGATATCGCGAAACGCTACCAACAACAATTGAATGAAAAACATGAAAATCCAGTGACTTCTCAATTCCCCGAGCCAAGGTATGTAATACCGTATCCACGGACTTATCCTTATGGTACGCAAGCTGAGACTGAATCCAATTTCTGGGCTCAATTCTCTGGATTGCACTTCTTTGGACTTTCAGCAGAAAATATGACAGAGATATTAAGTCTTAAATCATTAGAGTTGCTGTGCGAGCTTCTACCCGCTTTCGGGATGAAGAACACCCTAGCCTCCTTCCATTTCTTCGGCATGTACCCCAGTTTCAGGCACCCTTTGAAGATTACTTCCAGCCAGGGAAGCAAAACCTCCGAGTTCTTCTGAATTTCTGCTAGTACAATCCCATCCGGGCCAGCTGACTAAAAAAGCTTAAACCCTTTAATAGCCCATTTTACCTTCCGTGTATTTAGTAAGTACAGATTAATAAATTATGTTCTTGGAATTTAGATGGCAGGGTTGAATTTTTTTATTTGTTTCACTGGAACTTATTACGGAGGAACTCTCATTTACTCCTTACAATTTTCCCATTCTTATTCCGCACACCATTTCGCCCTTGCGATTTCAATATACGGACCACCGACGCTTGGCAACCTTCCTATGAATTACGGCCAATCACCGCTTTAGATTACACTTATTGATCTGTATTTTTTTCTGATACACATTATTGTCTGGGGCATCAGACATGCACCTGATCCAAAGTTACTTCTCACTATTTCGACCAAACCTGGCTTCCATAATTGATTTTAAGCATCAAACGAACGCATCACCGGCACCTAAATGAGCATCTCAAGGTCCCAACACTCATACTCATTCTCGCCGTCGCAATATTAATTCATTCTTGCAACCTAAAAATATTGATAACTTAAGTTGCTCTAATTGGAATTAGAATTCGGTTCACCGAATTATTAAACTAAATTTTAATTTGACTTTCTTAATAGTAATGTTTTACTATTAAGTTAGAAAACTTCCGAAATATTATCAATTAACGTACTTTAATCATCACTAATAATTATTTTCACTTTCACATTTTCATTACAAAACCTCACAAGAGGTTTGATTTTGATATTAAAAAAACGATTATTTTTTAAGAGAAATCAATGAATGTTTACTTCGTTGTAAAAAGGATACCTTCCTCTTTAAAAGCCGTTAACATTTGAAAACGATATCAGCCAAATGGCCGCCACGGCTACGCTTGCAGCATCATATCCTTTTCATGAAATTTTCCATGACCAATTCGCACATTTGCGGCTGTATGTCCTCGATAACTTCACGAATTTCATCTTTAAGGTATTGAATCGATTGTGGAGATGTGGCCAGTTGTGATCACCTCTTCGAGAAATAACACGGTCAGGAAAGTTTTGTGGCAAAGTTGCTATTGTTTCGTTGCTTGTGTGGCACGTGGCGCCGTCTTGCTGAAAACAAACGTCGTCCAAATCAATATATTCCAATTCCGGCCATAAAAAATCATTAATCATAGCTCGGTAGCGCAATCCATCCACCGCACCAAACAATGACACGTTGAGGATGAAGATGCTTCTCCACAATCATTCTTGGATTTTCTGAGCCCCAAATGCGGCAATTTTGCTTATTAACGTAGCCTCCGAGGTGAAAATGGGCCTCATCACTGAAGATGATTTTTCGATGAAAATCCAGATCATTTTGATGCATTTGAAGGACCCAATCAGTGAAGATACAACGTTTATGGTGATCGACCGGCTTGAGTTCTTGTGTTAACTGAACTTTAAAAGCCTTAAAACCTAAATCTTTATGCAAAATACGGTAAATAATATCATTCGTAGAATGTCTAATTCCAAAGATCGACGAGGAATCGACAAACTTGGGTTTTCGTCAACACTACGGGCTACAGCACCAATATTCTCAGTTGTTTTTGAGCGACGCACACGGTTTCGATTCTTCACATCACTAACTTGTCCCAACAGCTCAAATTTTTCCACCAGTTTCACTATTGCCGGTCGAGAAGGTGCTTCACGACGACCCAAAAATGCTTTAGTTTTGTGAGCTGTGACTGAAAAATTTTCACCATTTTTTGTAGTATATATAGTACCATTTTTAGTAGTTGCGTAGTTTTTACTTGTCAAATGTCAAATGATGACAGCTTTAACATTGACAGCTGCCCAAATAGCAGGCTATTCAAAATGAAACCTCTTATTGGAAAACCCTTTATATGACTAGCTCCCACAGTTTCGCCTAAAGATGCTTTCGTGCATGACATACGACTATTAAAACGTAGATGTCGCCACTTAAACATACATAAACATTAGCCCAATTAACCGATTTAGGTGAGCCATATTTTTGTGTGATCATGATAATAATTTATATAATGAGATTTATGAAACAGGCCTTTTATACTAAATCTTATACTAAAATAGCAAGGATTCAAAGAAAGTAGTCTGAAACTCAAACTATCTAGTATGCAGCTCCGACGGAATTCCTCGTGCATTATCGCGGAAACTACACTCTTTATGGGAAGAAAAATGAAAAGAACATGAAAATCTGAACTGCTCGCTAAAGAAACATGTTTTATATGTGTTCTGTTATAGGTTCTGGAACCTGCGGACGATAGAACTAAGGAGGCTGAATCACAGAACCATGGGAGGAACAACAAAATTTGGTCAAAAAATAAACATTCTTGAGTAACCTAGAGCTGCACATTCAATTTTGTGACCCTTAAATATCCAATTTATAGCATCTAACTTTGAAACTCTGTTCCATGAATGAATTGAACCAAGGTCGGATTCCGTTGTTATGTATGAGTATATTCATTTACTGAAATTTCGAAAATTGACATTTCGAAAATGTTGATACTCGGGATCTTTGGGCCGCTAAATTAAATTTTAACTTCTGCCATATTATGCCATATACTGCTGTTTTGTAGTTTGAAAGTCAAAATTCCCTAATATTTTTCAGAACAGTATATCAACTTAGGCCGCGTAGTCGGATTTATGGTGAACATCGAGGGGGTAGCCACACATAACATGTTTTATTTTTACTGGTCTAGATTCTGTTCTTCTCCGTTTACTGTTTTTTTATCTAAATTTAATTTAACGGAATTTATGAGACTTTACTTGAGATGTTTTATGTTAAAATTTCGTCGAAATTGCATAAGTATATGGTCTTTTCATTTATCGATTCAATAATCCCGTTCTCACTGAAGGAAAATTCGCATCCAGGATTCGATTCTTTCATCAGTTGACTAATGCAGTGGTTTCCTCTTATATCTGGCATATGGTGAATTCTCTCCTGTTGACATTTTTCGTCATATTCTAGACGAATCTGCTTATTAGCCTTGATTGTCAATCTTAATTAGGATTATCCTTTGGATATGGTGGAAGTATCTTTTGCTAGGCTTCGGATATTGAATAATGGTGTAAAGGATTGTTGAGTTATTTATTAGCATAGCTGGGTCTGCATGCCCTATAGCTTCTATCACGGTTGTGTACGTTAATGTTTCTATTGCGGTTATCAGACGACCAATCTTATCTTTGTTCGGAGGGTTCGAATTTATTATCCCGCGTTTAATGAGTTGCGTTGCTCTCACGATTTTTTTTTATCTCATATTTGACCAACAGGAGACGGTTAAGCATTGTTTGTTGGATGATCGCGTTACTACCATTCTCCAGTTGTAATATAATCTCGTTGTATGTGGACTAAGGATTTGTTGTATTTTTTTGTAACTGCTGTATTGATTTTATATTGTTCATTATTATTTTGAATTATTCTGTCATGACCTCTGAGATTACATCCCCAATTCGTAGCACTTGATTTTCAGCAATCCACTTTCAAGTTGAATCTATCCAGTCTATTGAACGTTTGACTTTCGATAGTTGCCTCTTAAGCTCCTCTGAAGTTTTCTCATTTCATTGATCTGATAGTTAAGCTGAAGTTTTAAGATGCTTGAGTAATCAACGTGCTCAGTTTCCAATTCTATTATCATTCATTCTCATCTAGTCACGGTTGTTCTATTTGAACTCCATTGATCTTCTATGTTGTTAGCTTTCATTTTAGCGTTTCCGAGTAATCTTATGTGGTGCCAATAATGGTGATCCGGAGTTGGCTTTTATTCCTGAATTCGTTGCCTTCGGATAGATCAAGAGTATGGACTTTTTCTTCTAGTCCATACTCTTGTTTCCCTGGATGAAGTTATTTAACTAGTGTTCCGACGTTCTTTCGTCTTTCTTATCGGCGTATTGTAGGGATAAGCACAATTTTATGGCACTCTTGTTTTCATCAAAATTGTAATAAGAAATCAGAGCTGAGTCCGCTGTTCCATGAATTTTTTGCCGCATGTTTTGCAGAATTTCACAATATTTTGGCTTTCCTACGATTTCATAATATTGTTACGAATTTCGGGCGCTCGATACGGATTCATACTGAATTTTACAAATAAAACACTCAATACTTTAAGGGAACCATCTAGGTTCAAGAACTATCCGTCGTTGGCGAAAATTTGGATTGATGGGGCTTAGAGATAGTACTTTACGCAGCCTAGATGTCTCAGAGAACTCTGTATTTTACTACAGTATTACAGCCTCAGTCCTTAGCAACTTTAGTTTTCTTGGCTATTCCTAAGAGCCACCTGCATTTTTACCGGTGTTTTGAAGTCCTTTGGATCACCATGATAGATGATACCAGAGAGCTGAGTGAGCTTATGAGATAATAATGATCAGAAAAGGAAGGATCCTCCGACACATTCCAATTCACTAAACCATCCATAATGGTATCTGAGACAAGTTTAAGGTCTAGTACGAGTGTGTGATGAAATCCCGGTTTTTAAAATCCTGGTTTTCAAAATCCCGGTTTTCAAAATCCCGGTTTTGTATAAACAAAAAACCCCGATTTTTAGGAAATTCCGGTTTGAATTTTTAAAATTTGAAATGTAGGAAAATAAGTGCCATGATGATTTTTTGACAAAATTCAAAAATGAGTTTGCGATAACGTTCTAGAAAATAGCAAATAGGGATTGAATTTGGCCATTTATAAACAGATTTTGTTGAAATTCCATACGTGCTATGGAAACGGGATTCTAAAATGAATTTTTCGATAAAGCGGCCGAATGCCTCGAAGGCTCGTATGTGTCAAAGGGCCAAATGTGTCATAGGGGTTATTTTCGTTTTTGGAAATATAATTTTTTTAATTTGTTTTTAGGAATATTTCGTAACTTTTTTATCGAATATTAATGAGTTTGCTTGACAAAATTTTCCTTCATCAAAATATGTCACTGACTGGATATGTGGAATTTTGACATTCGGACAGAGCGGGTGTCAAAATGTGGCATTGGTTGTTGTAATTTGGCAAAAAAAAAATGAGAGTTCAGTTTTTTCCGACTCCAAAATAGCACCGACTCCACGAATCCGACTCCCGCCTCTGACTTCGTAGCCTTCGTTTTTTCTAGAAAATTGTTGGGCAAGATATCTTATTTTTATGTTAAAATATTATTAGTCCGGCCGGTCCGAATTGAAAACCGGGATCTCGAAAACCGAGATTTTAAAAACCGGGATTTTTAAAACCGGGTTTTTGAAACCAGGATTTTGAAACCGAGTTTTCGTAGTACACATCCGTGTAGTACTATTTCTAGTTATAAACATTAGTACTAAGAATAAAATCAAGGAGTAACTCATCTCGTTTATTCGTATCAGTGTCACCCCAAATTGTGCGGTCACTTCTCAGGATGACTCCAATTTTTTGTTTTTGAGCCTCCTTTTTTTTTTTTTTTTTTTATTTTTATTTTCCAAGAAAAAAAAATACAATTTTTTTTATACAAGAAAATATTTGTTACACAAAGCTAATATTTCAAAATGGTTAAGAATCTTTTACTATAAAAAGAATACAAACTAAATTAAATTAAATTAAATTGAATTATGCCTTTAATGCGCTTCCTAAAATGACAAGTAGGATATCTTCCCCATCACGTGAAAGATAATCTGAAGTTCTTTTAATAATAAAAAAATATTCAGATTAAAAATAATCAACAAGGAACAAATTACCTACTCTTCTTCGTGAATAGCAGTTTATATTTAGGAGTCCTAGGTTCAATAGTTGTTCTTGTTTATTTCAACTTTCATCACAGTTGCATCGGAATCCCAATCTGGCTGTCATTCCCCCAGAGATACACAAAGTATTCTCATCGAAGTGGACGTCTTGGTATCTGGAGAGAGCGTTTCTACCTCCACAATCATATCCTTGATCTTCAGATGACAACCTCACCTTTTTTATAAATCTTTTTTTTTTTTTTTTTTACAAAAGAAACAAAAGAAAGCATTAATCATCCAGTGGATTTAATGTCCTTTTAAGGTTCAATTAATACTCTTCTTTTCATTCACGCACACACCCACCCATTCACCTACTCACACAACTACACTATACCATCTGCACGTTGCAAGCTCCATATCAACCTGCACAGTGACATGAACGGTGGGTCAGCGCTGAATTCTGCACTCCAACAGAGGGTCTAAGTTGTGTTTATTAACATCACCGATCGTATTCGATGAAGAAAATTCGCTTTACATCCTGCCTCTGGTGGGATTCGAACCCAGTAACTCCCGGTCCAAGTGCCGAAGCTTTAACCACTGCGCAACTTGTACGGTGTGATTCTATCTTAAGTGTGATTCTATCCATAGGGACTTAAACCATTAGGTCTCGTCAGCGCAGCGAACGACTCTACTTAATATTATAATACCTAACATAATACAATCGACGTTTGGTTCTTCCAACTTGGCCACTCTCCAGTCGGTAGTTCAGGATTGCTAATTTGTAGTATTTTCAGTATTAACTTAAGATCGCTGGGATCCGCTAAGATCCAAACTCTCGCTCTAGGTCAGCAAGGGATACGCTTTCTAGCGACTATTTCTAGGCTAGCACCCGGCTAGACACCTACGCTCTATACAGCCTTTTCGTTCGGGGCCAATGACCGTTGGTCGTCATAAGATGTCAACTAGACACGATACGATTCAACTGCCACCCTCCGTCCCGGCAAACCAGAGTGAGACCAGCATTTTCTCATAATTTTTAGAAAAATAGCGCCTAAGGCCTTCTCCACCTTCCTCCATTCTCAAATTGGAACACCCTTTAAAAACTATCTAATTTCTTTATTGCTGGAAGAACCTTCTAATTTTGATTTCATATTTATTTGTGTACATAGCCTACATACGTCGAAATTTCTTCCATTTTTTGACTAAAATATTTTAGAGGGCTGCCGTAAAAGTTTTTATAAAAAGCAATAAAAAATTAAAATTTTTCATCAAAATTGCTTATTGCTTTTCAAAATATTCGCCCTTAAGATCTGTATACTTTTGCATACGCTCAAACCGTTTATCAAAACACGTTTGCAATCCGAAGATGATAGCTTCAATAACACAATGCCCACGCACCTTATCTTTCATTGTTGGGAACCCTGTGGCTGTAATGCGGATGACCCATCCATTCAGTCGTTCGAGTGCTCAAATACTCGCTTGTTGGATTTGATGTGTGTGATCTCGCATTATCGTGATGCAAAATGATTCGCCGTTTAGGTTGTTTTCTCTCAATTTGTTGAAAACCTCAGACAAACAAATGGTCATATACCAACTGAAACTGTATTTTGATTTTCAAGAGACACAGTAGCCACATGCATGACCGGTTTTCGTGAAGAAACATGCTACCATTTGCTTCCCAACGCTCCGAGTTCCCACATCTTTTGTTGGTTTTTCATCGAATTGGAAGACCCAAAAGAGTCGATTGCTCTTTTCTTCCGGCTCATACGCATATATCCATAACTCGTCATCTGTCACGGTCTTGTATACGTATTTGGAAGTACCTCCAGCGAGAATTTTTTCAAGAATTTTTCAGCACCAATTGAAACGAATCTGTTTTGTGCGTCTGTCAACAAATGTGGAATCCAACGTGCACATAGCTTCCGCACCTTTAAATGTTTATGTAAGATCGTACGTACGCTGGTGTTACTAATGCCTAGTCATGCCTCGGTTTCACGATAAGTCACATGACGATCCTCTTCAATCATGTTTCCTGGCACAACAGCTGTTTTTGGACGACCTTCACGAGGCTCGAATTATCAGCACTAGCTGATAATTGGTGCTTCGTCGCCAAAAGTTGAATGAAGTGATTCAAAGCACTGTTGTTGAGTTAGCCCCTTTCGAAAATCGTACACAATCATCACGCGATAATTCCATTTTTTCACTGAATTCAATTTTTCAAGTAAATAAAAAACAATGTTGCGATGCAAATTGACAGAGGACTTCTGAGAAACATAACCTCCATTGACAGAGATTTGCATCAGAAAACACTAGTATTACCATTTTCTAAAATCTTTTACGGCAGCCCCTTGTATTCCTGATTCGAAATTAAAAACTGTAAACATTTTAATTTAACAGGAAGTAGCCCTTGAGAGGCCAGATCTCCTGAATAAGCTTGATTGTCTATCAAAACAAACCTTAATTCATGAATTATGGCCAAGGCGAACGCCGAAATGTTAGCCAATATACGTTCGTTGTTTTGATGGAAGGTTTCATTCCAAATGGGCCAGTTTTTTAACATCTGCTCCAACTCAACTTGAGCGTTTTCATTTTCACAAAAGGCCCTACATATCGACTTACACAAATAACTATAAAACAACATTAATCTTCTAAAATGATGGAAATTTGAAAGCATTTACTGTTATAGTGCACAAACTCTATTGTTCTTAAAATCCCGATCCCCACGCACTATATACATAGCTCGTACCCCCTACTCGCTCATTTGCATATATTCAATGCTTTGGATAACTTAAAATTTCATAATTTTTCGCATAGGCATAAACAACTTTTATTTTTCATTTTCATGTAGAGATGAATTTTTTTTTATGATTATGATAAATTGATGATTTGTTACATTTTGATGTGAAATTTATACAAATTTATGAAACTAGATTTGGATGAGGATTGGGGTGGCTCCACCCTCATTGTCGCTAAATTTGTGATTTGCATCGATAAATTATACATGAATAAAGAATGAAATTGACGAAAATCGCGTAGCCGAATGATAGCCTTGTTTTACGATTTCCTGATTAACGAGGAAATGAGGGATACCCTCTTTGGTTTAGAGAGGCGCACACATATATGAATTGAAATGAATTTGCATTATTAATTGAACAATCGCCCCAACACAAAACAAACAACAACAATAAAAAAGGCAAGCCGGAAAACCAAACACAAAAAAATTTCGATGTGTATGTATATCCCGTTTTGTTTTCTTTTGTTGGTCGATTTTCATTTTATTTTGTTTTGAAATTTTTCTGCAAATGTGGCCCCCGTCCGTAACGGTTGCGTGCAGAAAAAATACTTTTATTGTATACCAACAAGTATTTCAGTTTTTCACCACAACAACAAAGCGGTTACTATACTGTGTTATTGTATATACACTTATTTCTTTTTTTAAATAGAAAATCGATTAGAAGAAAATTTATCATCAAAATCCCACAGCTCTCGCCCGCACTTTCCGTTTTTCATTTTTTTTTTGCTGTTGAATTATTTGTTCTCGTCATGAGTGTACTAGAAGTAATTCAAGCATCATTATTTGTGTTGTGTTTTTATATCTTTTGGGTGCGAAGAGAGGAACGTGAAAGCATGCCTACACCGTACGTATACGTATACGTATAGGAAAACTGTTGATTCGAAACGTGTCAATTTGGAAATGATTACTTCTTTTATCGCCCACATATCTCTCTTACACAGTATAAGTAAGTCGAAAAGTCTAATGAAAATCATTCGTCTTGATCATTTTTCGAAATAGAAAACGAACGAATGAAAAACCCAAGAAAATAAATAATAAAAAAAAAAATGATAAATGAAAATCAATTTTCCTATTATCGATGGATGGAAATTTATATTAGAAAGAAAATGTAATGATAAAAATGATTGTTTGTTGTGAAAGAGGACGATTTGTGTAATCGAATGAAAATATACTTTTCTTTGTCTTGGAAGGATGGATGGGGGCGATGTGAGATGTATGTAGTCTACATGATGTGATGTAGATGTAAAAGAAAAAAAAAACTTATCGATTACTATTTTACAATTGGGAAATCTAATTTGCTGGACATAGCACGATGATATAGATATTTTTTTCGGGTCGTTTTCTCGGTCATATAATTTTTCGGGCAATTGTATCTTGTTTATTTTTAAAATTCGAATGATTATAAAATTGGGGTAGGCGAGATATATTACTCGGCTCCGTGCTAACTCACCTCACCAGACAAACAAAAATGTATCATGGAAAGGGATGCTTTATGATATAAATGATGATGTTGCTTGTTTTATATCAATATAAAACCAACACACCGAAAAGGTAATGTATTTAGGAATAAAGCTAAGAAAATCCATCTTATCTTGGACGACATACATAAATGTAAAATAAACATTTTTTGGGGTTTGGCAAGACGTAATACACAAAAAATTTTAAGATGAGTGTATATGCTCTAAATTTATTTGGGCAGACCAAAATTTAACGTTATGATTTATCTTGGGCGATATACTGGCCCAATATTTTTTTGTAAAAATCATATCTTCTACAAAAATTGAGCGATTTAAAAAAATCTGTAAAATAATTTTATTTGGAACTCAGCACCATACCTAACACAATATAAACGTGGAGCGTAATATTTAAAAATCGAGAAAGGAATAGAGCAAACAACTTTTGTGCTTTTGTTACTATAAAGGTTGTTACAGTATGGCTACTGCCATCCTGCAGATATCACTAAGCACACGCAAAAGCCTCCACGGTGATTTTTTGCCGGCTATATTCTCAGGGAGAAGTGGGAAGGGTTGTGGGGTTTGAGGCTTGCGTGGCTCTTGGCTTACACCGTGATTAAACAGATAGTTAAAAAAATAAAATAACGCAAATTATAAAAATAAACCGATGGTTCCGCCGAAACTTGTCGGCCGGAACCTGAAAAGACAACCAAATCAATAAAAAGAAATAAAACAAACATAATAATTATAATGGGAGAGAGGTGCCTTGGCATCTGCCCGAACTCAAACGGTGCAAACCACCGGTTTCGAAGGCAAGAGACCGCCAACCCCTCGCTGACACCGGAGGGGAAGTTCACCCCCCCCCCCCCCTCTTCCATTTCGCATCACACCTAACCCGAAAGGAACTTAAAAATTCATTTTAAACAATAGTACCAATCACAACAACGAAAAGATGAGTGAGGAATGGAAAAAAACGAGAAAAGCGAGACCAATATGCCCCGAGCGCGCAAAAGGCACCCGCCATGTGGCGCTCGATTACAACAAATTTAATTAGGATTTTAAAATAATCAAAAACAAAAGAAATAAAAAAAATAATAATAAAAACGGTACCTTAAACAATAACCGCCTCGCGTTGGTGCGACCTTGTGACGGTCGTGACGAAAAACCGGTTGGCCACCCGTGTCGTTGCGGGGCCTCTCCCCTATACCAATATCAACTGCCTCAACTGGCCACCCGTAAGAAAAAAATACGTAGCGGCCGTTATAGTTGATGCCACCTTTAAAATGGTACACCGATCGTCTTCTTAATACCTTGAAAATCAACTTTCAATTCTCAATTATTCACACACAGCACGTAACTGGATTGCCTTTTCCGTATCATAAAGAATATCAACTGATGCTACTTTGGTTTATAAATTTAAACTGATTTTCTCTAGACCACGGGAAAATAATTCACAGACACTATTTTCACAGTAGAAAGTATTTAGAAATATTCGGATTAAATTTTCACTTTGCACACAAATGTTTTGCTCGCTTGGTTTTTAATGCACAAAAACCACAATCTCAAATTTCAAAAGAGAATGATTAAAATAAGAAATAATTTTTAATTTTCCGTTATTTTTATTGAGACAATTTTTTTCACACATTCCCCTTTTTTTGGGGTAAAACCAAAAAATACAATTCTTACTTTTTATTTTATTTTTTTATTAAATTATAAAAAGATTTTTCCAAAAATCTAGACTCGAAACATTTTACACAAAAATTACTACCCGGCTGGCGCTATATCAAAAAAATTTTCGTACGCCACATAACGCGCAAAACATTCCAGAAGAATCTTTTCTCCTCTCTGTCTCTCGTTTACACCAATTCGCATTAATGTAAACGAGAGGCATATAAGAAAAAACATTCTTATAGAATACCTTTCACACACTCGATCCACATTGGTCTCGCTCCATCACAATTCCAATCAATGCAAGACTGGCTACCTCGCAAGGGGAAAAAAACTGAGCTAAAATTTATCCCAGACACAAAATTGAATAAAAACGAGACAAAATACGCCACAGATGGGGGTGTCATAGGTAATATGACACGTATTATTATATCACCGAATTTTTCTTTTTGTGAGGAAAGAAATTGTTAACAGGGTCTACGGAGACGGACTAACTGACAACGATTCTTCTCTTCTAAAAACGTAATAAATTTAGGGTTGCTATTATCTTGACGACAATAGCTCGTACATCGAATTCTTCGATCGTCTTTTACTTAAACTACTGAAACTGTCTAAATTGAGTTTTAAACCACTTATAGATTTAAGATTATATAAACTAAAACATCCCTTCTCAAAATGAATCCTGCGTAAGGCCTAAAGCTGTTGATAGCCAAATTAAACGATAGTATAGAAGAGCTAGTGATAGTGATTGATAGTATAATCTACGAATATACCCCAAATAATGTGTTCGTCACGCCAGCCGGAACCAAACAACTATGGCACAAGTAGCACGATGCGTTGTACACTATATGCTTTCTTAGTCGGAACCTTAGCTAGTTCACAATGACCATCAACCATGCTTACTGTTTATTGCTCCGAACGGTTCACACCGACTTCATATGGTTGCAGCTGGTCTTGGTGGTTCTGGTTGGGTTACATAACGTTTTGATCGTTCCGTAAACCTCATATGTTGCACTATCCTCCAAATTGCACTGCAACCATTGTGTAAGCGCCAAGGTTATTTATGTAAACATTTTGTTTCGACTGGATTTTTATGGTTCTGGATGGCATTTGGGTTCGGCTGCAAAAACATATAGTGCACAACCCATTGCCTTACTTGTGCCGTAGTTAGTTTGGCTAAAGAGGATATGGTTCCGGCTGGATTTATTAGATTCAGGATGGATTAATAAGATTCCGGCTGAAAAAACAATTAGTGCTCAATGATGCACAATACATCGTGCTTCTTATGCCATCGTTGGTTTGGCGGTAGTAAGGTTCAGGCTGCACAATCCATTGCGCTTCTTGTTTCATAGTTGGTTTGGCTGTATATAAGGTTTCTACCAAAAATCGTATAGTGCTGGATTTATAAGGCTCTGGATGAAAAATTATATAGTGCAAAATGATGCTCAATGCATCGTGCTACTTGTGCACTATTGGGCTGTAATATCGTTCTGTCTAGCTTTATCAGGTTCTGGCCGGAATTATAAGGTTTCGGCCGAAAAATTATATAGTGCACAAATTGTAAGGTTTTTCAGAAAAATCATATATTTCTGGATTTATAAGGTTCCGGTTGAAAAAATATATAGTGCTCAATTATGCACAATGCATCTTGCTACTTGTAGCCCATAGTTAGTTTGGCTCTAATAAGGTTCTGGCCGGCTCTATCAGGTTCTGGCTGAAAAATAATATAGTGCACAATGATGCACAATGCATCGTGATACTTGTGACATAGTTAGTTTGGCTGTAGAGGGTATGGTTCCGGCTAAATTTGTCAGGTTTTTCCCCGAAAAATTATATATTACTGAATTTATAAGGTTCCGGCTGAAAATTATATAGTAGTGCACACTTATGCTCAATGTATCTTGCTACTTGTACCATAGTTAGTTTGGCTGTAGGTTCCGGCTGAAATTGTAAGATTTTTTTCAGAAAAATCGTATATTGCTAAATTTATAAGGTTCCGGCTGAAAAAATATATAGTGCTCAATGATGCACAATGCATCGTGCTACTTGTGCCATAGTTAGTTTGGCTGTAGAGGGTTTGGTTCCAGCTGAGTTTGTAAGATACTTTTCCGAAAAATCATATATTGCTGATTATAAGGTTCCGAATGAAAAATTATATGCGCTCCAATGATGCACAATACATCGTGCTACTTGTGCTATACTTAGCTTGGCTGTAGAGAGTATGGTTCCAGCTGAATTTGTAAGGTTATTTTCCGAAAAGTCGTATATATTGTACAAATATTTATTGCTCAAAGCATCGTGCTACTTGTACTATAGTTGGTTTGGCTATAGTATAGTTCTGCCTGGCTTTATAAGGTTCAGGCCGGAATTATAAGGTTCCGGCGGAAAAAGCATATTGTACACAATGGTGCACATCGTGCTACTTGTGTCATAGTTGGTTTGACTATAGTATAGTTCTTGCTGGCTTTATAAGGTTCCGGCTGAAAAGCATATAGTGCACAATGATACACAATCCATTGTTCTACTTGTACCATAGTTAGTTTGGCTGTATATAAACATACCATCGTTTCAGACTGGAATTATAAGGTTCCACCGAAAATCATATATTGCTGGAATCATAAGTTTCCGGCTGAAAAATTATATAGTGCACAATGAATCGTGCTACTTGTGCCATAGTTGGTTTGGCTATAGTATAGTTCTGGCTGGCTTTATAAGGTTCTGGCCGGAATTATAAGGAAAAAGCATATAGTGCACAATACATCGTGCTACTTGTGCTATACAGCTGGCGTGGCGGACACCAAATAACATCAGTGATGATTTGGTTGATGTCCAAATACAACAATGCTCCTTCGCCCTCGGTAAATCGTGCTAAACCCTGGAAACTCAATAAGCCTAACTCTCCGAGGCATATAGAGCAATCGATGAGTGTTCATGTTCTAAACAGGTAAATGCTGCAAGCAATATAATTGGTAAGAAACTGCGTTAGTTGGTATTCCACCAATTTTATTTGTTGGTATTTTTCCTCCATATTTTATATTCAATCACGTATCGCGCTGGTATCAGGCGGTGGGTTCATTACTTCTTGGTATAGTTATCGAGTAAGTCTATGGAGAGTATTCTTACAAACACACTCTTAGGTTGTGGCTTACTCTTTACTCATTCGCCTTTCTATCCCTGATCGTCTCTTTCTCCATTGTGTTGGTCCAAATTGAGCCTCATCCTGATGTGCGGATAAATGTTATGCTATTATTACGTTAGAGAAAATATTTTTTTAGCACGCGAAAACCGTGCTTTAGGTTGCGATCTAGCTTACAATAGGGTTACCGACGATCAGGGTTTTCCAAATGTCTAACTTGTTTGTATTCTAGTTCCACTACAAGGCAGGCTTTCTGCGATTGTTCCGTTGTTCTCTTAGGATCACAGCTTCTTATATTAAACGACTTTAATATCTGCCGTTCCAGAAAACATTTTATGTCCCATCATGTGATAGAAGGTATTCTCGTTACTCGCTTTCGTCTGCCAATCAATTTTCTCCCCATTATATCGATCGGGGTTCGTTCGTAGAGTTCTTAGTTCTTAAAGACAAACTTTCATTTTCTCTGCACGTTTTTCAGCGCTATCTAGATATTCAAATCTACAAGTTGAGTCTTAGCATCGTGTCCCTGTTCCCTCCTTCGCAAGCAAAACTTTAATCTATCGATTTTAGTTCACCAGTTCAATAACCGATGATGAAAACCGTGTCATTTCAAACACATAGTCAACTTATTTTCTCCGAATTCGACAATAAAATCGAACCGGTTCCTACTTTCTTCGACTGCATCCCCAGCTAAACTAGCTGAGAGTGATTTGATAGTAAAGACCTCTTTAAACCTTCAAACTGCATCAGCCGATATCCTAGCTCAACAATAACTTTTTTATCTAATATTAGAATATTGTTTTCATGTGATCTTAGTATAGCTCCAAAAAGTATCCATTTAACGTTTGGAGTATATTTAACACATTCATCTCAAGGCTATTCAGTGTCAGTCTTCTTTAACTTTCCATAAATGATCGGTGAATGCATTTGGGCGAAAGCGTGTTACACGTTATCGACATCCTTTGTGGATTTTTCTTAGCTTCCGCTTTCTGCCACCTTTCTTCTGTGATAGATCTTTTATTAACCACTAGATTGGAATTTAGTTGAACGTGGTGCTTCTCATTTGTTCAGTATCCGCAATAAATAGTATGGTAGTATTTTGCTTCTTTTTGCCAGACTTGTTCTTATTCTTATCTTAAAGTAAACGCCTGTTATCCGGTTTACCTGCCGCCACATGAAGATGACGTTTGGAACTTTGTGGTATTTTGGCGATACTGCCTGTTTGATTCATGGTTCTGTGGCCCAGTGAAGCTCTCTCTTCTTAAAATCGTCGTTACTTGGGGTCCGAGAAAACTTACTTTTCTCCTATACATGCCAACCAGGTAGCCGCCGTCCGTTGTTATATACCGCTGGTAGTACTTCCGCGACGATCGCTGTTAAATCAGTTACCGAACCAGATTTTTAATTTTATTTCGCACAAAAATCCGTTAAAATAAAGAATCATGATCATTTAATTTGAAAGATAATTTTCTGTAATATTGCTAGATTATGCTAGTGGCTCAAAATAAAACTATAAAACAAGGAAACAAATTTGAAAATTAAAGACATGTAAGAATCTTGTGGGCTAATAAAAACTAAAACATGTTATGCCTCCCTTGTTTCTATGAATAATCAGAAGAAAATCAAAAGGTGGCTTGTTACTTTTGACACAATATACGCAAAACCGTAATTTTTTAAAAAGAAATGTGAAAGTGTTGAGTTCAATCGTAGAGTATAACAGGTCAATTAAGGTTGATGCTGCCTTGCTTAAATTAAATTTCATTTCCTTCCTTTATAACACTCGTAAATTGTGTACCAAAAATATTATTTTGCCAAATAACTTTGGGCATAATGTTACGGTACACCACTAATCTCTCAACTTAAATTAAAAATAATAATTATAATGAAAAAAAAAAAATAGGTCAAAGAGCAGCAATGCATTACATCGCATATGTGGGTGTATATGTAAAATTTTAATTAACTTTAATGACTCAACAGTGACTAACTTTCCATTAAATATTTACCACTTTTGGCAAGAAATTCTGGCTTATTACTAAAAAAATATATTCAACAATAAATATGGATTAACACACACACACACACACACACACATTCGAAATATTTTTTTATTTTTGAAAATTCAATGAAAATTTATACTGCATTAGAATTTTATCGCTTTGGGATTCGAAAAACAAACAATTTTTTTTTTATGTTTTCTTGTTGTTTTCCAATGTTGCGATAATATACATTATACGAGAAAATTTGTTGAATGGTACGAAAATGAGGGAAAACGATAAAATACAAAAAAATTAAGGATTTAGTTTCTAGCAGAGAAAGGTAGTCCGGTCATGTGGTCAGGTACAATATAATGATTATATCGAGGAATTATATAACCACGTATTAGTATTCAGCACTAAATAGTAATCTAGATAATTGAACAATAAAAATTTTAACGAAATGAACATCGAAGATGGAAAGTTATTTGCCATGTTTATTTTAAAGCGACTCCGATTGGTATTTTTCTTAAATGAGAGGCACAAAAGACCTAAAAATAAGGTACAGTGGCTCAAAGTAAACTCGGACAGTAAAAAGACTAAAATTAACAAAGAAAAACACATGCGATTTTTATGTCTCTCTCTCCCTCTGGCACTATATCCCATCAAGGGATTTGGCCACCTCAAATGAGCTTTCATAATCATATTTTCATTTCGGATAATGAGAGATTGTATTGATTCTAAAGCCAGCTTTGACATTTTTTCTTGTCACCACCGGGAATCGTACCCGGAACCTCCGATCGCTGGAGAAAGCATGCTACCACTTTGCCGCCGGGGCGATTTTTATCAGAACTAAAATGCTAAGTACTTTTATTTAGTATGATTAGTTGACATAAGAAAAAATTAAATACAACAACAAAATTCATTTTAACAATGTTATGAAAAATAAAATAAACAAACAAATTCCAATTTTACATCAAAATGAATCTCGGGCATCACATTTGTTTTACGAATAGACGAACTTCACAGTATTTGCGTGAAAATGTTGGGATGAAAATAGTCTCAGAAATAATCCCGCTCGTGCAGTGGTCTTTTTAGTTACATATGTGCCGATATTTATGGTCAATTTCAGAAAATGTTTCATAATCTCTAATTTCGCACCTAAATATCTTGTTTGTGTGGAATTGATTTTTATTTTTGAGAAAAAAAAAATATGACGAAACAAGTTTTTTTTTGCTTGAAAAAATTGATGCATTATTTAAAAACTTAGTACCTGGGCGATTTTTTTCGAAAATAAAAACAATATATTTGAGTGCGAGTTATCTAGGGATTACGGAAAGTGCTGTGGAACCGAATATCAATATTATTAATCTTAAACATAACCTGGTCAAACATCAGTTGAGCTTATACCATAGACACATATCTGGTTTCGTAACTAGGATTAAGAAACCATGGTTTGCCGGATGAGAATATTTGACACATTATAGTTCTCATCTCATTTGACAGTTCAACATAATCATGTTATCATCTCGTTTGACAGTTCGTCATATTTCTTAAAACTATTTAACTCTGAGTGTGTGTTTCTTATAAATATAAAGAAAAATGGTAAATAAAAAAACTTAATGTATTAATTACATGCAACAATTGTTATTTTTATTTATTTATATTTTATTGTCTCAAAAATTTAATCACATTCACAACAAAAATATTTATTTTGACATTTGGATTATAAAAAATTATTAAATTTGTAGGTTACATGTATAAGGTTACATGCATTACAGCAATATTTATAGTTTTCGGTATTCGCTAATTGAGCTACATGGCGCTGTCATCACCAAAATGCTACGGGATGAGAAAAATTATCTCATCCCGAAACTACGTTTAAACCGAGTTGCAAACCATGGTTAGGGGTGACACATTACAACGAAACCATGGTTAACTCGAAACCATAGTTACGAAACCAGATATGTGTCTATGGTATTAGAGAGCTAGTCATTAAGCACCATAAGAACAATAAAATCGTTCGAAAAATTGCCGTAATAGTAGATAGAAGTCATTCAACGGTTCACGTCATAAAAAAACGCTTAACACATCAAAACAAATTGAAAATAATCGTAAAAAAGGACACAACATTTTTTTACTGACGCTAATGAACGATGGATTGTTCAACAAATCAAAAAAATCCTCTTTTAAGTGCTCCAAAACTAGCAGTTGAAGATGAAAAGTTTCTTAGTAAAAAAGCCAATCCCGAAACCATTCGAAATATTTTGCGGAAGCATAATTTTAAAAGCCGAGTAGCTCGCAATCAACCTTTTATAAGCAATCCCAATCGGGTACAGGAAAAAATTGTACGTCCAACAGTGAAGCACGGCGGTGGTTCTGTGATGGTATAGGGATGCATGTCGGCCGCAAGGTAAACCAACACATAATCGATGGAATTATGGATCAGAGTATGTACCTCAACATTCGTAAATCAAATTTGTTGATAGTGTCCATCCAAAAGTTGGGGATAATAGAGAATTTTTCTTTCTATCAAGATAACGACCCAAAACATAAGACAAAAAGCTTAGTTATGGATTCAACGGTCCTCATGTATTGGACTGCGTGGTCTCCGAGCTTGAATGTGATTGAAAATGTCATTTAGAAGAAAAATTAAAAAACAACAATTTCAGCAACAAGGAACAGCTAAAACGAGCGTTGCGAGAAGAATGGAGCAAAATTGAGCCAGCTTATTGCGAGAAATTTGTGTCATCCATGCCAAGGCGACTCGCTGCAGTGCGGAAAGTAAAGGTCTTCCTACCAAATATGAATTCTTTGATATTATGTGTCAGTGGTATTGTTAAATTTATCTATTAAAACATGTCCAAGTTTCATTTTGAGGTAAAATTGGAATTTGTTTATTTTATTTTTCATAAAATTGTTAAAATGAATTTTGTTGTTGTACATAATTTTTTCTTATGTCAACAAATCATACTAAATAAAAGTACTTCGTATTTTATAGTTCTGATAAAAATCGCATGTGTTTTTCGCTGTTAATTTTAGTCTTTTTTACTGTCCTATAACATAACGCTTTTCAACATTTTATTATGAATTTTACTTTCATAAAGAAATGTTTATTCTTTCTTGACAAAACTCTCGGCCTACCATTCAATGGCTTATCGCTGAAGTCCTAAAAAGTGGTTTTAAAAAAAACCGCCATTTATTCGACGGTCTACCAGACTCATTTTATGAACTTTTTGAATGATTACAGAAAGGTGGACAATTTCATATCAGATATCACGACAACGGGGAAAAATGTTTTTCAATCGATTCTTCGTAATATTTGATGATCGTTTTTGAGCGACCATCTTCCACATTATCATTCGTGCTTATCTTATTCGTTTCGGGTTTGGATCACCACAATATAGATTTTATTTTAATTTGAATATCGTACGGATTAAGCTGTCGGTTTTACCCTTTTAAACCCCACTATTTGGCTGGCTTGCTCGGCTCGAAACTTTCCGACCAGTCCTCTAATTATCTCTAAGATTGGCGGTACAAAACAAATATTTCCACGCTAAAGATTACATTACCGTGTAACCTCGACCAAATAGGGGTTTCAGAGAAATTATAGGACCTGTGGCCCTATTCTGGTTTTCCCAGGGAATAGGGAATTGATAAAATATTTTGCTCTAATTACAAATTGCAATAATTCCCAAATATATATTCCCCGTTCCCAAATGTATATTCTGGTAGACTGGGAATAATTTTTGGGAGAAAATTTTTTTATTTTTTTTTTATAAACTAAAACGCATGTTGCGACCTTATTACAAGTTTAATTTATTTTTAAATATATATTTAATACAAAAAATAATGTTTAAAAATTCGAAAAAGTACGAATACAATTCCCTAAAAAAATAATTGGGAAAAATTAACGTCAAAACTGCTATAAAATGGAATTATTTTTTCCCAATAAAAAAAATTCCCAAGCGCCAGAATACACTTTGGGGAATAAATAATTCCCAACTGCTAGAAATACGTCACTAATTCCCAATTCCTTATTCCCGGGGAAAACCAGAATATGGCCACTGGTCATAATGAAGTCATTCTAAAATTATTGTTAGTCGTCATTTTTAGGAGTTCTCAGCAATCATGAAAATATAGCAAAATTTCGTAAACATCTCGAAGATGACAGGTAGAAAAAATTATGTGCAAAAAATAATAGAGCATAAAGATTGCAAAGTACAATATTATGACAAGGTATCACTGTTTATTCTCAACCGATATAAAAACCATTTTTCTCGACGATAATATTATATATTTTGATATTCATCGTTGATATTCATTACGGTGACCGTAACATCCTGGCCAGCTTGTGAACCGCCTTGACCGCTTCTACTACTTAGCCATACAACCAACTCCCTTGCTCTACAAATACAAATTTTGACAGGAACATCCAGCATTTGCTCATAGGATACTGGAAAAACTTCAGGAAAAACTTATTTTAACAATCCCTAAGGAACACCAGTATCGGATGTGGCTATCTCATCATTGTTCATTGACAACAAATATAATTGGGTGATTGGACGTACGAATTCACTCTTCTCTGTCCTCACCTTGCACGATCTTACTTTTTCATCTTGTCCCGGAAATACCTCAATAATAAATCCATCATCCATTGACTAGCTGGATGTTATTTCATTTTTAACAAACACCCATATCTCCAATTTTTGGCGAGCTCTCTTCATTCACCCATTTATTACAACGTCGCTGTTCGGTGATACATTCTTGCGACCATCTCGTTCAAAATTATTGTTGTGATTTTTGTAATTTCTGCCGAGCGGGCAACCGGTTCAGTGGTATTTCCGCTAGTAATGTTTCATAGCGTGTTTCATAACCAGTTGACCAGTCAGAAAATGGCCCGGTGTTAATGTCGATAAATCCGTTAGAACATTAGTGTCAATGGTCTCGAACTCAAACATGCCGCAATCTTCGCCAACAACGTAGCCAACTCCTCAAATGTATATAACTGCGCTCCTCCTACTCTTCTCAAATGATGCTTAATCAATTTGACTGCTGCAGCATCGCGAGACGTTGTGTTTCATAATGAATCCAAATTTTTTGGACACAATAAACTATTGTGTCTGGTTCCACATCTGTGGCACGCACCCAAATCCTTGCACATACGCGACAAATGACGCGGATACAGACAGTGTAAACATAAACATACACCGTTATTTACTGCAATGTACCACCTCTACCCTGGCATATCATACAATTTCTACCAGCGTCTTTTCTATTTGTATATATTTCCGACATCCCGATTATACTATGCAATACCTTTCTTTGGCTCCTTCAATTTTTCTTGCTGTGATGATTGGTACGTTGTAAATGATGCTGTTGACACTACGGAACGAAATGATCCAGATCTGCCATTCGACATTCTCAATTCTCTATTTCACCTATGCCATCCTGTTGATCATTGCCCCTGAAGTCAATGGGCTTAAATTCCCCAGCCGGTTTTATTATTGACAACAACTCGTGGGCCATCGGCTCACTATTGTCCGTCGCAAAACCCTCAATATCCTTTTCCACAACTCTAATCTCCCGTTGATGCTCCAATTCCTCATCCTTGTGCCTGTTTTTTATATTCTGATAGCACCCGTCGCAATATTTTCTGATGTGGAACAACGATTTTCCATTTTCCGAGGGTTTTCATCCCTTCTCTAAATCGTTCGCTAATCCGGTTTGCTGCCATTATCGACAATTTTCGATATTCCCGCATTACAGTCTCGATGTCGGGGTCTTTAACCAACCCAGTTTGACTTTCGATCTCCCGGTTCACAGTAACAATTTCCTCTTTAATTTCATCAAGATCGCGTTCCGTTGATATTCATAACGGTGGCCGTAACAACCACATCGATGGTAGGCTATTGATGTATTTAACTATTTCCCCGATTTATGAATAAGAAAATGTTAGAAGCAAGTTTTGGGCGTAAAACGTGATCGATGAATACATATTCAGTGTCTTGTCAAACCATATACATAGTTTAATTCTGCACTCACGACACAGCACCTTCTTTTCTCATTATTACCGTACCGTTAATTTTAATTATTTATTTGAAATGTTTTAACCGTTATTTCAAATAGCAAATCAAAAATCCCAACCGATGTTATTCCTTCAATTGTTGGTGGCTTTAGTTTATTTTTGTTAGAAGAAAATATTTTTTGAGACATTGAAGCGCTGAATACAACTTTCGTCCAGCGAAAATGGCTGCTGCCTTAGGAGCTTTTCATTGTTTGCAAATATTTTAAAAAGTAGCGATTAGCATTTGCGTCAAAGCGATTAAAAAAAGAAGATTGTAAATTAAATTTCAAACAAAATTAGTTCAGAATATTTTTTAAATTTTACCGGAAATAATGAGTTTTGATAAAAATAACTAAATTTCACCAGAATTTTTACTTAAATTTCATGGTTAGAGTTGATGCTCTAATGAAGTTCATCACGAATTATATTGAAGCGTTCGGAGCTCGAGTGAAAGGCTATTGGTGACAAATGGAACTCCAGAATAAAAGAAGCACATCTTCAGAGGGTGGTGTGGATTGAGAATCAGCCAGCATTCGATACAGGTGAAGGCATTCACATGTTGCGGCAGAATGCAAGAACCACGACAGCACAACTGGATGAAGATTTCCAAGACAAGTAAATGCAAACACACGAACGGTAAATCACTCGTTGAACGACTTTATAAGAAAGCGTTGTAGAGTCTTCAAAATATACATGCGGATAATTGTCGGCATGTGAGTGTCCCTACAGATTCGTACGAGGCTGTACTCTTGGCTGTACGAGCCAAGCGATATCGCAAGCCACAAGATGGCAGCGAGCGTGGTGCAGATAAGGAGTCCTACAAACTTGAAGTGCGCGGCAGTAAGGACTTGATTACGCTGGTTTATAGTTAAAAGATGTTTTTCGAATTCGCAGCAGTGATATGGGTTAGTTTGAGATTGTTGCACGATTAGTTGGAGGAACTACTGTCTCATACGAAATGCTATGTATGTCAGACTTGTGCTTGAAACAGTTTCTTCGGAAGGGTGAATTTGCTATTCTTCGGAGACCTTATGCGGCTACAGCCAGTTCGAGAAAATAAAATCTTCAGTCAACCGGTAAGATTAGTACCGCCTGCACATCTAAGGAGACTGTTCACAGTGGTTAAATTGAAGCGGAACATAAAACAGCAAGGCGATACCACATACCCATACCTCCTCAATACTGTCAGAGTTGAAGAGCTCCATCGAGACCACCTAATGCAGCTCCAGAAGTGGAGCACCACCCTCGGTTCGAGTGGACCTTGGTAGAAACGGCATATACGAATCCAGTCAAATCCGGTCCAATTCCCAGCCAAGTTCAGCTTTGGTACTGCTTATGCTGAACGAAGAATGCTATACCTTTAATCCAGTAATGATGGTCAGGCATATGTCGCACTACGCAGAGTTGGATCGCTATTAGGGTAGAAGAACCCGATTGCTCCAAGCTGGCAAGAAGCCGTCCTACAATGACGTACTGCAACAGAGATGGAGCGCATATGAGTGATATGTGGTCACAGATGAGATTATGACAAACACTACACGATTATAATAATATACATGTGCTCTCCTCTCGCGTCTCTTTGCAAAAAAACGGAAAATGCTATTGAAGCCGTTGCTTACGGTGGAAAAACGAAAAAGCTCCTAAGGAAGCTTTCACTTCCGTTGGGTCGATTTCGGTCTAAATTCACTGAGATCTCCCAATTTTTGGAAAAAGCTTAGGTAAGAACTTTCATTCGGATCAATTAGCCCATCTGGGATGCACAGAGATCAAATTTTTCTTGATAAATTGTTTTTGTCAAAAATCGTTGGCCACATCAAATTCACTGGTCTTTTTTTCTCGATGTAGAATCAACAATTGTTGGCGGGTTGTATTTTTATTTGTCGGTAATTATTTCAGCAGACATCCCGAATTGCTTTCTTCAGATTCCTGACTTTCAGACCCCTGAAAGTCAATTTTATTTCACCGTTTTTTTTTAATTTACCGCGGTTAATTATTATGAAATACACATTTAAGTATACGTAACTGCCATACAAAATTTTCTATTATTCACTGATGTAGAATCATCCAGCAGTATGTTATTTAGTATAAGTTGAAAAACTTTGACATCACTTAAACTTTCAAATTTAAATCTTTCTTTTAAATCTTTCGAAGGGAAACTTTCGAATTTCAATTTGAAACTTTGCATACCGATACAGCTCAAATCGTGCTAATTGATGCTCATGGAAAAAATTAGTGCTAAGTCCAGGGACTGGAAGACATTAAAGGAAAGACGGTAAAAATAAAACACGACCTAGGGAAAACGAAAAATGGTTAAATCCAAAAAAAATTTAACATTTACCAAAGCAGGCTAAATTGGCATTTTGACATTTTTGTGAATGAAATACTTCAGGCAGGAAATTTGTGCTTTTCATAGAAATATAATTTTCATAAATTATTTGGAAAAACAATCCATTAATATTCTACATGAAATACATGTTCCGTTCAATAATATTTGTTCAATATTATTTTGATCAACAAATTAAGTGTTAAAAAAAATTTCAAGAAACCCAAAAAATTTCACTTCTGAATACATAGTCCAATCATAAATGATCATTATTCAAAAAATATAGTGGCTGAATTTGTGGTAATCCAGAATTTCATTGAACAAAAAAGGCCGTTGAATAGCGAATTTCTGACAAAGTGTTCTAGAAACCAACAAACTTGTCACTTTTGATTACTTATTTATTCCTATCATGTACGGTGATTGTCACGCGAAAACATAGTAGCTGAATGTGTGCTCTAGAAATCTGCTCCGTTCTATGGAATAACAAAGTTCGATAGTTTTTTCAACAATATACAGTAGCGATCAAAACATTTGCAACTTTTTCGGCTTACTTAATCAATTTAAAAATAAAATAAAATGTTGCAGCTATAATTTGTTTTTATTCCTCTAAATATTCATACGTGTTATTAAATCTGAATACTCTCCATAACCAATCTGTTCTCCACCAATTGTTTCTCTCATTGCTAATTTTGAATTTGTTTAAACGTTCTCATATTCGCGTTGGACAAAACAAATGCAACTTATAAAAAACCCGTTTTGTTTTTTTATAAAAATATTCAGTTCGCTCTAAAGCTGGAGGACAAAAGTGTATTCGAAATTATTGGATTTTGTGTTTTTGGATAAAAAAAACAGAATTTTTTTAAAATGGCGATAAGTATAACAGTATCAGTAGGAATGGGAGCGCTCTGGCGTGGGAACCAATTTCAAATCAATCGATAAATGGGTAATCGATAATCGATCAATACTGCTCATATTCTTATCTTGTCATATCCGTTATAGATCAATATTTTGTCAATCGATATCCGGTATAGATCGTTATGTCGTTATGATCGTTGTCATATCCGGTTCATCCTTATCTCATATCCGGTTCATCCTTATCTTGTCATTTGATTCATCCTTATCTCCTTATCTCATACTCGTATCCTGCTCATCCCTATCTCATCGGTAACCGGTCCATCCTTATATTATCAATCGATATTCGGTATAGGTCGTTATCTTGTCAATCGATAACCGGTTTAGATCGTTATCTTGTCAATCGATATCCGGTTCATCCTTATCTCGTTACCTCATCGATATTCGGTGCATCGTTTCCTTGTCAATCGATATCCGATTCTTGGTTACCTTGTCAATCGGTATCATCTTCTTTCGATATTCAGCTCATCCTTTTTGTCAATCGATATCCGGGCGGAGGTGTCGCGCACAGGATGCTTTAATCTTATCGATTGATAATAATTGCGATCGATTGATCGACGGTGCCATTTTGGATATTTTTGGAAATCGGAATCCGCATGGAATTGTGCCAAAAGGATGAGCTGAATATCGGAACAACATGATACCGATTGACAAGATAACGAAGAACAAGATATCGAACGACAAGATAACAATGCACCGGGTATCGATGACATAACGAGGTAAGGATGACCCGGATATCGATGTGATAAAGAGATAAGGATGAACCGGATATGAGATAAGGATGAACCGGATATCGAATGACAAGGTAAGGATGGACCGGATATCAATGTGATAAAGAGATAAGGATGAACTGGATATGAGATAAAGAGATAAGGATGAACCGGATATGACAAGATAACGATCTATACCGGATATCGATTGACAAGATAACGGTCTATACCGGATATCGACTGACAAGAAAACGATCTATACCGGATATGACAAGATAAGAAGATGATCATTGTTGTTCGATTATCGATTACCTGTTTATCGATTGATTGGAAATTTGTTCCCACGTCAAAGCACCCCCAGTCCTACTAGTGTCTTCAAGAGAAAAATTATACAAGATTCTCGTGCTGGCATGCAGCAAAATCACATTTCCGAGAAGTAGTGCATAAATCCACAATATCTCGAATTATAAAAAAATTTAGTAATTGTGATAAGTTTGAGACAACACAAGAGGACGTCCTCAAAAACGATTATACACGAGAAGATAGTAACATGGTGCGATCTTTCAAAAGAGCAACGAATCGAAATTTAATTTAGTTGGTAGCGACGGAATTTGTCACATAAGACGACCCACGGGAAAACTTTTTGATCCGAAATATTATAAACCTGTAAAATTTGGAAGAGGAAACGTAATGGTTTGGGGTTGTTTCTCGGATCGTTTAAAACTGGTTTACTGGAAATAAAATTGAAGTTTTGGACTGACCAGCCCAATCCCCTAACCTGAATCCAATAGAATATTTATGGGAGATTGTAAATAGAAAGGATTGCCGCGATAACGTCAGAAATATCAAAAATTAAAGGGTTTTTTCAAATACTAAATAATAATTTATTTGTTGCGCGTGTTTTTTCCAATGTCATGCAGAAGAATTTTTAATTTTTTTAAAGTCTAGTGACAGCAGACTAGTTATTTTAATAAACAAATGTGATATTTTAAAAATAAAATATGGAATAATTAAAAATGCTAGTAAATAAATTGTTTTTTTCTCTGCACTTTATAAATAAATATCGAATACTTTTTACGGTAATTGAAATAGTTGCAAATGTTTTGTCCGATACTGTATGTCTGAAATTCGCTCATTTAACCGTCTTTGTTGTACAACGGAATTTGGCCAATCCTGGATTGGAACAAATTTTGCAAATATGCTCCTGATAGAAAGAAATATGTAATCAGAGGTGTCAACGGTTACAGCTCCAAATGTTTGCTGCCCTATACATCCCCTTAGTTTCATTTATTCTCTTTAGAGGGCTAATCGACATAATTGGCGCAATTAACTCCTACAAGCCCGTTTTAGGTAGTAAAAGCCATTTGCCCCTACCCCGAATGACATTGCACTATTAACATAAAAAGTAGTCCATGAGTGAAGGATGAATCATTTCGGGAATATAGGACTCCCATTTCATAGATTTTGCAGCAATAAAACAGGTTTTTCCATTTTTTATTCGGACATTTACCGATTTCTTACTTTTTCCGTAACATATGTACATATTATCTTTTAGGGGTTTTTTAGTTTTTCCTCAATTTATGAATGAAAATGTCTGAAAATTATATTTCTATAATAAGCATAAATTTCTATAGTAAGGTTTAATTATTTCTCGGTTTCTCGTTAGCACTATAATTATCACAAATTGGGGAACCGATAAAGTAAACTTCGTTTTCATAATACAATTTCTGGAATAGTTTATGTTCAAAATTATCCATCCAAGTTGCTTACGTTATTTTTGCTAAATTCCAAAACTGATCCAAAACCTGAATTATTTGTTCAACAACCAAGATTATAGATAACTATTGAAAATAGAGCTTGTTGCCAAATTCTCAAAATTTTTGCTTATCAATATTAAACCATCCCACTCTCACCTATACACAAGAACATTACCATACACGATTATTTTCTATTGTCATATTTGACATTTTTGTGAATGAAATTCTTCCATAAAATATTTAAATTTCTAATAAAAGTAAATTTAGCACGGAAATGAGAAATAGAATATTTTCTTTAGATTTATTTACTGTTTATACAACAACAACAACAACCGTATCATTCGTGTACATAATATATGTATGTATACGTATTTCCCCCACTATCGCGAGCGCACACACCCACCCGCCGTCTAAACACTTTTGCTAATTTATTTATTATATCGACTTAATTAGTTCGTGTAGAGTGGGGCAAATATAAACACGCAGAAAATATAGTTTGTGTCATCTAAATAAACTGTCAGTCTCAAAACTATACAAAAATATATATGTTGTATATTGCCGGAAATAAAACTAGCGCGCAGCGACCGATAAGCGGCAAGTTCATAACAGTTTATTGTCGTCTGTTCGTTATCCAGCTCTAAATAAGGGAATGAGTCGATTTTATATTGTGTTCGTTTTGGTGTATTATATTATATAGTGACTTATTTGCATATAAATTTCTTTTTATATAATATATACAGTGGATTAATAAAGTGGACGACTAATTTGTATTTTTTTATTTTTCATTTTAGGTAAGCAAATAAACGAGTATACATACCGAAAATCCATAATATTTTGTAAGTACATGCAGTTAATCAAGCCACTGTATTTTTTTTTTTTTTTTGGATATATGTACTGGATAAAAATATAACAACGAACTTTACTACAATTTTTCACCAGCTAATATTAGTATTTTCCATGCACACATACACATCGATCGAAAAGCACGCATATATACACAAAAAGCTAACACAGCTCAGAAAAATTGTACTAGAAGCGCATGTATACCGGGTGGTTGTGTTTTGAAACAGTGTAGGTCAGTGAGTCTCGCCTAACTGTTGGCGGTATTGGTTGTTGTGTGTTGTTTTTCCTTGTTTTTTTGTTTTTCTTATTTAGATTTAATAAAAAAAAAAACAAAAATCGGAAAATTCGCAGTTTTCTTCGCGCATTTATATTAGGTACAAAATAAAAAACAAAGTTTTGAAGTTTGACAAATTGAAAAAATTTAATGAAATACTATTTTCCGTTGTTGTTTTTTTTGTGATTTTTGTGTATATACAACGTTAAGTTGTTAGCTAAGAAAAAACTCGGGAAAATTGTATGTGTTTTTTGTGTTACAGAAGAAAAGTGTTGTGCCTTTCTATGTTATTTTGTTGTATAATTTTCATGTTCTAAATGAAACAAAATAAAAATAAAAATTATTAATAAAAAAATATCTGAAAAGTGAAATAGTTTAGTGAAAATAATAAAAATGGAAATAAGTTTTGTCTAAGTAATAGAATCTACCCTTTATTTTTTTTTTCCTTAATACATGGATGGATTTCACATACAAAAAGTAAAAATAAAACGGAAAAACCGAAAAAAGGAAAAAGGGGGCGATATCCCCTTTATTGTTTGATGTCATTAAACACGCACATTTGTATGAATTCAATTTTCCTTGTACACACGGTACACGTATGTATGTATACAAATTTTACGGGACAAACAAGGAATTTTTTTGTATGGATGTGGAAATTCAATTGGAAATTTTTTTTCCGCTGGTCACTTTTGATTTTTGTCGTCGTTGTTTTCTTCAGAATGATTCATACATACATTTTATTGATTATACAATTAACTGCTCGTCAATGTTACAACGTTGTGCTGGAAAAATTGGAAAAACATTATAAGAAAACCAAAAGAAAAATAACGATAATAATAATAAGACAGTGTGTTACATATTTTTCCCCTATACATATACAATAATAAAATAGGCATTGATTAATGATGCCAGTATTACATTTATTAGTTATTGAACGGGCGTACAATACCAAATCCCTATAAACTTCCATATTTTTGAATTCTTAAGGTTAAGAAATGTGTGGATGGCATATGTGTCAATACCGTATGTTATTATAGTTACAATTAATAGAATGCTTATTTTAATAATTGTTCGCTGCTACCTACTTGAAATTAAGTGAATGGCATGCAAAGGTCAAGTTCACATATATGTACAGAATAGTTAATTATTTATTTAATGATTAACAATTCGCCTCTTTGTTGACGTATACATATAAATAATTAAAACTTAAATATTTCATTTACACACAGTTTATAATTAAATATTTTATTAACTGGAAATTATATTTACGAAAGCAGTCCCTAACCTTTCACCGTTATACAATATCATATTTTTGCATTTGGGAAAAATGTCAAAGGCAAAATGCCAATAAATTGAATATGTGTCAACACTTGGGAGCAACGATCTAGTAGTAAATTTGACTAGGTTGATTATTTCCTGTATTCGTATTTTGTCGATATTCCAAAAGTGTATAAATCTTGTGCATTTAATGCAACGTATGCCTTAAATAACTTACCCTGAAAAGCTTTGTCCGACCGAAAGCTTTGTTGTATTAAGTTATCCTGCTGCCAAAAAATTCAGAATTAAAATGCCATTAGATTAAAATAACATATAAATTTGTCGAAAATGTTGTAAACTGTTGCGCCGTAATAACAATATAATGATATCCTAAATGGTGGTTAATAATCGTAAATTATCGTCATTTAGGTGTTAAAACAAATAAACGAAAATAAATCGGTGACCTAGTTCTTATATACACGTTTATTAGTGTGTTCAGGGGATTCGGGGTTTCAATTAATTCTGGATTCTTTGAAAAAAAAGTGAGTGGAAACTAAAGTTCCTTTATGCGTCGAAGGGGAGGGGCATAATTGTTTTCTAAATTTGATATTTTTGCTTTATTTTAAATTTTAACCTAAATGTTTACAGTTCTTAAATAAATTTATTAACTATTTAGTAAACTTTTCAAACCCCATCATTTTAGTATCAAATGGGTAAGGGTCTATGATGTTTGTTTGGCTTTTAACCGTAAAACAACCACTTAACGCCATTTTATTTCCCTTAACCAGCCAAAACTGTTGTGAATTGTAAATCTGAGGGTTTACAGAATGTACTTTTATTTTAATACAAACTTGGTGGTTTATTAGAAGCTCCAACAATCCAGAAAATTTACCGTTCTGTTTTCACTTTCAATTTGAATTTTAGGACGTTTTCTTTTCCAAAGAATTTAACTCTTTTTAGATGTACCTCATATGCAAATTATGTTTTTATTTCTAAATCCGGATGCCATTTGCGTCGTCAGGTACTCTGCGTTTTTACAAAAACGGGGGCAGCTTAATTTGACATTAAATAATTCATTTATTAAAAGCTATTGTTTTTGCTCTCTAAGCCCCATTTTTAATATACAATTTAGGCAAATATTATATTCTAACAAAAATAGGCGATGCTTACAATTTCATTATATTAATTTAGTTTCTGAGGTAACCGCCCCCCACCTTCACCCCTCCCATCATGTTTAAGAAATTTGATATTTCCGTTTGTTTCACATTTTATCTATTATGTTAAACCTATTCTTGAAAAATATTAAATAGACTTTTTTGAGATTTGATTCGCCTTTAACCATCTTTACAAGCTGTTCCTAAAATTATTTAACACCATAGTTTGTTAGTTTTTACCTTGAGCCTTTGAAATCTGATACACAGGAATTTAATAAAAGGAAATAGTTTGTTTTTTAAAAAACCCTAGTTTATTCTTACTAAGCCTAGGTTTGATAAAACTTTTTCCAGCAAAACCTAAAATTGTAACCAAAATGGGCGGAGCCTACAATTTTTTTACATTTATTTTACAATATGGTGTAATCTGTCTTTTAAATACCAATGAAAGTCGATTTAGTATTTTTAACTTAGCGTTTTATTAAAAATGGGAGGGGCCTAATTTGTTTTAAATTTGATATTGTATACTATTTCGTTTTTTATAAAAGTCCTAGTCTGCTTTTCGAAGTCCGACTTTTGATACAACATTTTTAAGCCATACCTACAATATTAACAGAAATGGGCGGAGCTAATTGTTTACATTAAATTAGTCTTGAGGAAGCCTTTAATTATCTGCTTAAATCTTATTTCTCATTCTAAATATGTACCAGTTTTGTGTGCTAAATCTCTTTAGGAAAATGTTATTTATCTTAAAAGAGTGGTGCAAAACCGGGCAAGCTGTTAATCTACCTTTAAACAGCTATGTTTCTTTTAAACTCAATGAAAAGCTAATTTTTCGTAGTCTTTTTATTATAGGTTGGTGTAAAACTAAAATTTTCGAGTTTTATATTTTTGAGGAACGATTTTTTTAACGATTCAGTTTATTTGGACGTAAATTTTAACAAAAGTGGGCCGTTTGTTTTACATTTTATTTTTGTATTTCATACCTAACATTTGAGTTCTTTAACGAACCTTGTTGTTTTGAAGAAGCTCAGCCTTTAATGATCAACGGCTTACAAAAGGTGGGGGTGACCTTATTCTAATAATATGGGATTACAATTTTTGTACCTTTAATTTCTTCGAAAAAAAGATTGAGCCTAAAATTATTTAATACAATATTTCATTAGTTTTTAACGGGCCTTCGAAATCCGTCATTGATTCTTCTGCTTTTTTTATTGCAAATGCCCAAATAATCTCAATTTGTTGTAATTTTCGTTGTCCTAACTTTCATTTGGCTTTGGTTCCTAAATCCCTAACTTTGCTCCTCTAAGATCGAGGTTTGACTAAACTTTTTCTACCGAAACCTAAAATGGTAATAATAATGAGCGGAGCCTACATTTATATATGTATTTAGTTTAGACTGAACCTTTCATTTGGTATATTTTTATAAATCTTGCTTTTCATTCTAAATGCGTAAGGTTTCACATGAGGGTTTCTTTGTGATAATTTCCTTTAGAAAATGTTGTATACTAAAAAATGGCATTTAAGTATTAACTACTAAATTTCTTTGGATATTTCAACAATTTTTTCTCGTCCCAGTGTTTTTTATTAAAAATTCTTTAAATTTTACATTTAATATTTCGATGGTTAATAGTCCTAGTTCTGCTTACGCCTCTAAGGCCAAGTTTTAATAAAACAT
This sequence comes from Nephrotoma flavescens, assembly GCA_932526605.1. NCBI lineage: Eukaryota > Metazoa > Arthropoda > Insecta > Diptera > Tipulidae > Nephrotoma > Nephrotoma flavescens. The sequence continues at coordinate 213,454,923 of OW052222.1, read as the reverse complement.
TCTGTATTCAAACTTATATTTTTTAAATAGGCGGAGCTTATTGTTTTCATTAAACTAACCTTGAGGAGGCCGTTACTTTTCTGTATGTTCTTGTTAGTCTGCTATGTTCTAATTCTATTTAGGCAAATCTAGTTTGTGATCCCAAAAGGATGGCACTTCTTTTTTAAATCTTTTTTTACTTTTTTTTTTATTAAATGGGAGGTGCCTAGTTTTACTGTTTTTTAACAATAATAGGTGGAGCTTGTATTTATTTGTTTAAATCTTCTTTTCATTGTGAATATATTTTCATCTTGAGTCTAATATTATTCATTTTCTGCAGAAAATTTTGTTTATTGATATAGAGCGGAATTTAAATTCTTAAAATATGATATTATTTCGTCTTAATTTAAGTTTTAAGCGCTAAGTTTTTCTTAAATCCCAATGAATTTATCTTGCCTTTTTAGCTTCTTAACCAGTAATTTATCAAAAATGGGAGGAGCCTAATTACTTTAAATTTAACGTTTAATGATTTGACGTCAAAATTCCTAATTAGTATTACGCTCGAAACACGACTTTTGATCCAACATTTCCTATCCAAATCTAAAATTTTAAGAGGAATGCGTGGAGCTAATTATTTTCATTAAACAAGTTTTAAGTGATCCTCTACTTATCTGTACTGCTTAAATGGAGTCGGCCATGTTCTAACACTCCTTAGGAAAATTGTGTTTATTTAAAAAGGCCGTAAAAGGGATATGTACATACAAATATCAAATGTTAGATTACTGAAGGCTCCGCCCACTTTTGTAAAATAGGATATTAAAGTTTTATTGAAAACTGAAATATTTTCCATTACAACATTTATAATTTCAACTGTTTTCTATTTAACTAATATCACAATTTAAAATTTAAAACACCATTTAGAGACTAACTTCCCAATTTAAGATAATTCGCTAGAAAAATTAGAACCCCGATTAAAACAGAAATTTTTCGATAAAAAAAAAAGAATTTTTTTTTTTTTGCCTAAATTTACTCTAATTTTTCATATTGCAGTTGTGAATTTTGTGTAAAAAGATATTTAAGTTTTCAGCAGCAGAAATTTTAGCTATGCTCATCTCCAGCATCACCTCTAGTTGAGATCTTGTTCTGTTCAGTTGGTTCCGTTTGAAAATGATTCCCTTTCGTATTAGTTGTGAACCTTTTTAAAGTTTTATGTATCCATCGAATTACAATTTTATCATACACATCACTCGGCAACTTGAAATTATAAGTGAACTTTTAAGCAGTCTACTGATTACACAAGCTACGTCGCTGGGATGCTATATCATTCGTGCCTGTTAGATTTCTTGGAAAGCAAAATATTTAAATTATGAAATATTGTACACATTTTCAAGAAATGTATAAGGGATCTGCCCTTAACCCTAGTTATCTGATTTAGCTATATATCGAGCTTAGCCTGGGGAATTACAGCGTTCACTACGGCAGACATGTCCTTTTTATATAACTCCTCGACAGCTCTAATAAAATAGCGACAATGTTGTTATGTTAGGCTTCAATCTATTTTAATCTATTTTAATCTTGTATGCTAAATATCCAACTAGGACACGTCCCTCAAATACCCAAAGAACATACAATAAATGTATAATCTCCTGCAATGAATATGGTAAATCGCTCTTATACCGTGTGTCTGACAGCAAACTAAATTATCTGTGACAAACGAACACCAATTTAGTTTAATCGGTAATTTAATATTAACGAAAAGCTGATGTAAGGATGCTATTTTTTATGTCTTAATGAATTTTGTGTATTCTTATCTGTCTCTGGTCTACGGTGCCAAGTGGTAGTTATGAAAATTTTCCAAATGCGCAATGTTTTAAGAAATAATCAATCGAAAAATAAGAATCAACTTTTATATTTGTATCTTCCATAAGAAAAACGAAAATTCTTAACAAACCCCCACAACTCTACATTATTTTCATATAATTTCCGTAATAATCATTTTGTCGCATTTATAAAAGTATTTTCAGTATACATATCAAACATTAAAAGTAGTTTTGTCTGAGATTTTATTTGCTGATGGATATTATTTTTCATTTTATTTATTCTACATACATAAATGATTTCTCCGGAGACTAGAGATATGTCATGTTGCCACTAAAAGTTGTTAATTTCCTATGATGTTACTGTTTTAATGGTATAAATGTGTCTCTATAAATCATTACTCAGTTTAGACAAATCGATAGGTTGGTTTACATTTTTTATGGTGAAAGTGTGTCATCGATTAAAGTGAATTTAGGGGAATTGCATTCTAGATAGAATTTCTTGTCGGAGTAACCTCAATTTTTGCTTTATCTCCACAAAATGGCAAAATTACTGTTTCCAATTCAACTTTTAAAATCGATGCGATTGGTTATCGCACTAAATCTGGCCAGTGCTAAGAAGTTTGCTATTTGTTACACAAGCATGTTCGATTTCTCAATATACATAGTTCCTTCTCCAGAAAACCCGGCATCATTTGATCCCTGATTCAATTATAAACGATGGAATTGTCAATTGGTAAATTATCCGTTTTCGTGTGAGAAGTGGGGCCCCAATCATACCTACTAAGTTTCCTGATAAAAATCCATATTAGATAGGATTTTTCCTTAACTGTGCATAAAAACTTTCCTTATAACATAAGAACGACATTGAATTGTAAATTACTCGGCATTTTCGGTTTGGAGTTACTGTTGGTCATCTTTCTTAACTTTGCAAAAAGGTTTTGGAATAAAATTGCATCTTTCATTTATTTCGAACTATACAAAAATACCCGCCGAAATCTTGATTTCCGAAACAATTGAACGACTGCCATCGGGCAAAGTATCGGAGTTATCGGATCTGAGCAATTTTTTAGAAAACATGTTTAGCAAAATTATCAGATAGGGTTTATGACCTCACTTGTTTATGATTCTCACTGGATCAAGATGATATGTTTATTTTCTCAAAATATGTAAATACTTTTAGGGTGGTCTAATAAAACGTATTGCTTCAGAAACTAAAGTTGGCATTTCAAATACTAAAATGTTTTATGATCTGTTGGAAATTGTGTAGTGTAGCTTTGAATTTGGATTATGTATGTTATTTTGCTTGCAGTGCCACACTGTATAAAACGATTATAAAGCCATTTTTTGGGAAACATAATCATAAAGATAGTTTCGCTATTTGAACCTAGATGTCTATGTATTACTCATTAGTAGGGCAACCAAAAATATGCTCTTAAAAATAGGTTTTAGGGGTATATCCTCTATCCGGTCGCAAATTATTTAATTGCGAGGCGAAATATGGTTACTAGATTTATTTTGACTTGCCAATTGACACATTTTTTTAAAATTTAAATTTGTTTTGCGATTCTAAAGTAGAAATACATGACCTCGGAAAATGCGTAACAGTCTTGTATGTCTACTTTACAATCGCTTCATGTATTTCTACTTTACAATCGCAAAACAAATTTAAATTTTGAAAAAATGTGTAATTGGCATGGCAAAATAAATCTAGTAACCATGTTTCGCCTCGTAATTAAATAATTTGCGACCGAATAGAAGATATACCCATAAAACCTATTTTTAAGAGCATATTTTTGGCTGCCCTACTCAATTAGGCTACTATAAGTCTTATGATGTGTGCCTCAAGACGATTTTTTTTGTCTAAAATTTCAACTAACTAAATTGATGGTTAGTTCATACCAATCGTTCAAAGATGGCACAAAACAAACCGCATCTAAATTTAACATTCTACGAAACATTTCTAATCGGTAATTGATAAATTGGAACAAACTTTGCAGTTTAGAACTAAATATCGGGTAGATTTTGGTTTATAAATATTAGAGACATCTAACAATACCTGGGTGAACTAACGATCAGTTTAGTTAGTCGTAAATTTAGACAAAAAAATCGCCGTGAGGCACACAGCATTAATATCTGTGCACATAATAATGTTTGGTCCACTCCATAAAAATGAAATGTTTCAAACGTACATACCAAGTAGGCACAATAATTGCTGCTTAGAAGCTTGTGCAAGAGTGCAGCAAGCAAGACTGCTTGAGGCAAACCAGCGCTGACAGTACACCACATCGATTGAAATACTCCGTACGAGAATCAGTGGATGCCTGTAGACCTTTGGTGCATACGCCACCGAGGAGGCTTTATTTCATTTATATTCAGCCGGCAGATTGTAAATTATTATATCAATATAATCTGCCATTAGAAGATGGTTAAAATTAGTTTTTGACCTGAAAATCACCACAAACTAAATGCAAAAAACCACGCTGTAGTTAGGATAAAAGACTGCAACTTGAGCCAGTACCAAATGGTTTTCGCAGCAAGAAGTAAAGTTGAAGACATTGCTCCGTAACATCACGAAAGGCTGTAAGATTTTTTTGAAAATACTAGGGATTTGTAAACAAAGGGTAGCATTCTGAGAGTAAGTTCCTAAAACTTACGGAAAGCTCTTCTACATTGCGTACAAAGTTTACTCTTCAGGTTATTTTTTCAAGGCAGCCAAGATAAATCCCAGATCCTTAACATGGCCCCAAACAGAAAAGGTACAGAAAAGTCGTTGATATTTCTGTGATTTTTAAAGATAACTGAGTCTGCTTAGAGGAATTATCGTAAAGACCGCGCCTCTACAATATAGAGACCGAGCTGCAATAGATGGTTAAAGTATTCAAAGTTTCAGAAAATGGCAGTCAAGATCCCCCTATCATATTGTGCATGTAAATAGAAACGAGACAGTGCAGCGTAAATTTCTCCGCTTTGCACTGTGTGGGCTACTTGTTTTGACTATAAAATCTTTCAATTTGCTCATGGCTATACTAAGCGACTGAACTGATAGTTTTCTCCCTTCTTGCAGTTACGGTTTCACGTGATTTTCAATAAAATTTTGGTTCAGCAGCTTAAGCGAGTTTTCAAAAGAGATGATTGGTTGAAAATTATTATTGTTAGAAAATCTCAGAATGTTGGCGTTTCTATATCTTGGAATTTGACCTATAAGTAGATGATGTTAAGCTTTATGATGTAAAGCTTTAAAGACCATATATAGTTAGAACACATGCTTCGGAAGATTATTATTTTATTACTTTTAAGTGAATGGCTTTTTTGTAAAAGAGGACCATTTTTGTAATAAAATTTATTGTCCGGACGTGTCGCCGAGTGAAAACCAGTGTGAAGGATTACTTCCATCTTAGGTCATTTTATGTGTATCAGGGCTCAGATGTCGTTCTAAACCCTAGCACTAGCGTTAGGCAGCCTTCATTTCATTCGTAGTGATCCGTTTTGTCCATTATCGGAAGGAAAATGAAGATTTGAATAATTCATAATAATTTGAATCTAGGAATACTAACTTATTTCAGGATTGTGAGTGTGAAAGCCAGATTAGCTTATTCCATCAAATACCTTCTCGATTCACAATCCGCAGAGTTTTCTTCGGACTAAGGGTTACTACTACTAACTTCTTTGTAATGCAGATTATATGGATTGAATTTCCACAAACCAATTTGCAACAAACGTTTTTTACTCTAATGGGTTTCCTAAGCCATAAGTCAACGTTATTTTTGATTATTAAAAATTATTTATTGAGCCAATAATAACTATTTAATAAAGTTGTTAATGGTTTAGGGCTCGTTTTTTATTTTAAATAAAATAAAAACAATTTATTGACTGAGCTTTCGATGTCTCATCGACATTATGTTCAAAGCTAATGAAAATTTTTATATAAATTTCTCAAAAACGAATATAAAAAGCTAATACAGTAAATACAGTTTTTCCAAATACAAAGTAAATTCTAAAGTAAATTTTTAAAACAAGTATATAAAATATTAATATGATTTTAAAAATATTAAAAAAATATAAATGAAAATTGTATATATAAATTAAGCAATGAAATAAATTTAGCAAAGAAATAAAGAAATTAATATTTTAAAATTTTTATTGTGAAATTTGAGATCTGAAAGTTTTAAAATTTTTTGAGCCAAAATGTTTTTACTGTATTAATTTTATAGGAAGTAGGAAGCCAAGAATCAAAATTTAGATATCTACCGCACCAACTATCTTTGTGATACCAATCAAAAGAAATTTTACCATCAGGCTCGTGGATCAAAAGTAAATTTAAAAATGGAATTTTGTTGTCAACATCCTTTTCCACAGTAAATTTTATTCGATTAACAATTTTGTTAAAACTGTTCAAAAAAATATCAATTTTGTTTTCCGGAATAGCCGTTGTGATATCATCAACATTTCGACAGTAAAATAATGACTGAAAATCTAAAGAATTTAATGCCAAACATTCCAGATTTTCCAATAATAAATTTGCTAATATAGGGCTTATGAGAGAACCCATTGGAGAACCAAAAATTTGTTCATAATTGTTATTGTCAAAAAAAAATTCCGAATTATTTAAAACAATGCTTAAACCTTCAAGAAATAGGATTTTCGTCAATTTTGATTTTGTTTTTTTTTAATGTCTCTGCAATTTTTCTTGATAATTTCCGAAACTATATGGCTATCTATATTAGTAAATAACGAAATCACGTCTAAAGAAATTAACAAAAAATTTTTTTGAGGTATAATGAAATTTCGAATTTTTTGTTAAAATTTTCGGACTGTAGGGTATATTTGGTTTATGGATTTTAGGTGAACCATATAATTTAGGAACTACTGGAATATAACTATAGTTAATTTTTTCTTTGTAAATTCATCAATGTCACCAGATTTTTGCCAATATTTTACTAAAGTGTTTATCGTAGTTTGAATTGGAATAGAATTATTTTTTATCAATTGTCTATAAGTTGTGTCGTCATTTAATAGGATATTCATTTTTTCAACATAATCATTACGTGTGGTTAATACGGTTATATTTCCTTTGTCTGCTCAAGTCACCATATGGTGATTGGTATCACAAAAATAGTTGGTCTGGTAGATACCTAAATTTTCATTCTCGGCTTCCTACTTCCTATAAAATTAATACAGTAAACATTTTGGCTGAAAAAATTTTAAAACTTTCAGATCTCAAATTTCACAATAAAAATTTTAAAATATTAAAAGAAACATTGTTAACTAATCATTATCCCGCAAAATTAATAAATCAATGTACATATTTGAAAACAAAATAAAAATTATATTTTTCAATTCCTTATATTAAAAAATAAAACACTTGTTCAAAAATTATAATTTCAAAATTGTCCGTAATTCTTCAATTTGTTTAAATGATTGTCTTTTTATTTTATGAAGTTAAATCTGATTGTAATGTTGCTTATACGGGTCAAACGAAACAATTTTTAGAAAAAAGAGTTATCAACATAAAAATGGTGTAAATAAAGATACGAGCAAGGAAGAATAAGACTAGTACACTTACAACACATTTAAAGAATTCAGATCACATAAGTAGCCTAAATAATGTCAAAATATTAGAAAAAAATCGAAATTTTAGGAAAATATCAATTTTAGAGAGGCTATATATTAAATCTAACATTAATTCCATAAATATAAATACAAATAATGATTGCGCTTACATTGGCAATTTCTACAATTATTGTGTCTAATTTCGATTTTGTAATTCTTATCCAGTAATGGTTAACCAGGATTTTAAATGTGAAATTTCAAAGATTGGTTGCTGAAATATTGGCCGTTTGTGGATTACGCCCTTTGTGGGTTAATTTTTAAATTGTTGATGATCATCCATTGCATTCGCTTCCTGACACCGCAAACTTCCTCTTTGTAATTCTTACCAAAATCGTTCGATTTTGCCTCGAAATTTAGAAAGAGGAAACTAATTGCAATTCATTTTTGGCATTTTAAAAGGTTCATTCAGCAAATTTTAGTTTTACGCTGGCGAGAAATGGCTTAACTCCAATCAAATCCGCTATTTTCAAAACAACATGGAAATCACTTTTCCATTGCATATTGGAACTTCTTTCCAAAAAACTTGCACAAATATGCAAATGTGTGGCTTTAAATATAATAATTCGATAAATTACAAAAAACCATAATTAGATAAGGAATGCCACAAATCAATATTGTTATAAAACAGCTCTACATATCAATATTGTTGTTGTAAATTACGCGATTGTCACAACCATACAAACAACATAACTCCGTAATACAACCAATGCAATATGGTTCAACCTAGCTAATTCATCGGAAAACTCCTAAATAGTCTTTCCAGAAATCAATACTCCTAGTAAGCCCTACTCGGCATTCTAAAAAAATCCGATTAAACAATTTTATTAAAACAGCTAAACTTGAAAAACAAAGTTATAAAAGGAATTGTAGTCCCTGCAAGGGCCTCAAACATTTTTTCCGAAACTGACCCATTGAAATTACTTTGTTACTTCAAAACCCTCCTTCAGCAATATTTACCAAAAAATAATTTAAACCAGGAAAAAATTAAAAGAGAAATTTTCCACAGGAGCACATCACTAGAGTTTCCTAAATACCCGAAAAATAAATACCCGGGTATCGGGTAGTTATTTTTTGAACTACCCGGGTAACCCGAAAAGAGACAAATAAATACAAAATCCGTTTATTAACACTAGATTACCCAAAGAAGTCATTTTGATTGCTTTTTTATTTCAATTAGTAAACAAATATTATTTTTAATTGCATCCGACAGTGTTTTTGGCTATTTTACTCACAGAAACCAAAGAGATCATTTACACACAATATATCTAAGCTACCACAAAAAATAGAAAAATGCATTCCCTCTCCCCATTTTTAACCTCAAGGGAACGTGTAAAAATAAACAAACCCTTACAAAAATGAGAACCTCCTAAGATGAGAACCTCCTAAGGTCTACTCTTGTTTTCTGTGACTAAAATAGTCATAAACATTGTAAGTTGCCATTAAAAATAATATTTTGTCCGAAAAACAGAAAAAAATTAAATAAAAATTAATATTTATAATGATACAAAAGTACTTTTTTTTGATTTCCAAATGCAGTTTCTCTATTATAATAAATATTTATAATAACATATTGGGGTCGATCCGGGATCTAAATTTGTATGTTATGTTATTTTATTTACCAACTTCCTATTGGAATTTGTATAGAAAAAACAAAAATAATATAACATCATAAAATTTCAGATCCCGGAATCGACCCCATTATAATTTAGTTGTTGTAAATGAATTAATGGACTTCTGTAACTCATCGTAGGCTTTTCCTCAGAAACGCAACCCGTTTCATCAGAGCTGCAAAATCACTGTAAATTCACTGCAAAAATGAGTGTATTTCAGAGGGTTTTACAGTCCAAAATTAGTTTAAGGTTTTTCCCCTCCTGTTGCACTACATACATTGCTAAAATATCGCTTCCAACTGCTGATTTCTTAAAAAATCTTATTTTTTATAGCATCTTATCTAAAGCTAGCTTGATGTTTGAAGCTAGAGAAAAGGCTTCATGGCCCCATATTTCTTCGAACAGCAAATTTCCATCGTTGTAGACATTCATTTTCATTTACTATACGTCAACGTCTCTTCCACTATCATCATCATTCTCATCTGCAATGTCGTCGTCTTTATATCGTCGGTTTGTGGCAATAGTGACACAATTCAAAAATTATCAATTTTGAGATATTCGAACAAAATCCTTTAAATCTAACAGTCTTTTATCTGGTATAGTATATTGCTGAAAACAGATGTGCATATTTTCTGCATGCAGCACCGCATGCAGATCTGCACGTAAAACACATGAGCATAATTTTTTGACACTTGTGTGCGACAATTTTTATGTAGAGTTAAAGCAAGCTATCAAGTTTTTGTCACACAGATAAATATTTTTGCAATTGAAATGTCTTGGTATCGCATAAAAATTGTTTTTCTTTTATAAATTCGGTAATTTTCTCCTCCATCTTGACAAAATTTAGTGTGAAAAGTGGAAAATATCAAACAATCACATGAAGTTGCCGACGATTTTTAGTTTTATTTTTTTTCATGTTGTCAACACCGACGGATGCGCAGTCAAATTAGAAATAGAGACGACGTGCAGAATTTTGCATGGCATGCGTCGTACATGTATTTTAACCCATATACACTAGCGTATTCTAATTTTGATGCATGCAGAATTCTGTACATGTGTTTCCAGCATATCATTGCAAAATTACTCGTAATATTATATTATTTTTTTAGGAATAATTTCACAACTCGAAATAATGTCCTAATTTTATTAGAGTCAATTAAATATTTTAAATGCAGCTCTGAAAAATTAGATACTTCAACTAAATCGTCCATAAATAAAAAAAAGTTACATAACCAAACAATTACATTTATTGTTAATTTTTTTAGTTATAAAAGAATTACTACCAAAAAAACTTCAAATCGATTTCCTTAATAATATGCTTTTTTGAGATGTGACACTATTGCACCAAACCGACAATATAATATTTCTTCTCTTTCTGTAGTAATGTTTTTATAGGTACAATGCCTTTACAACTACTACATGTAATGATTGTAAGCGAGCTAGCTTACTATTCCGATTAACTTTCCGTATTTACTCCATTTTCTTGTAAACGATTTCTAACAAGACTTTCAAGTACTTCCGATGTGCTAAATATTTTTTGCATATAGTACTCGAATACCCGAAGCAATTACCCGGGTATTCGAGTAGTACAATAATGACAAAAATACCCGGGTACCCGATACCCGGAACTGGAAACTCTACACCTCACCTCATCAATGAATTTTCTCGATATCCGACTCACCGTAATCGATTTCTCTAACACTCGAAAACATCTCAGCGGTTTTAGGAAATTTCTGAAATCACCACTCTAAATCATTTGAGCCCTACTGAAGAACATTCATTCTGGAAAACCAGTCTTACAAAATTTTATATAAAAAATATAAAATAGAACGTAACTCCCCACTCATGAAGGACTCCACTGCAACAAAATATTACGGAAAATGGTTTAATATTAAGCATTAATCTACAACATCTTGCAATAACGTCTTTGCAGTCGTTTGAGCAAAAAGAAATGTTAAAATGGTGCCCAGGGCTCACCGGAGAAATTCTAAACTAATTTTACTGATATTAAAACATCGAAACCGATTCCCACACTCGAAAACTTCTCTCACTAATTTTTATCAAATTCGAAAAAATGTAAAATAGGGCCAAGGTTCCATCGGACTTCTAGACGAATTTTTCCAAAATTGAGAACCAACGTAATTGAATTATATCACTCGAAAACCCTCCTTCTTTCTGAATGTTTTTATTTATTTTCTTGTCACTTGAAATACACGCTGAAATCGTCATCCTTACATGGTAATGCTACCTTGTGTTGTATGTACTCGTACCATCTTCGAGCGTTTTGAAGTTGTTTTGAAGACACTTCTCCCTGTTTTGTTCATTACTGGTGAATTTTCATTTCACGTCGACTTCCTAAATTTCCCACTTTTTCTTATTTTGTTCTCTCAGTTTATATATAATTTCATAGCACTAGGGCTTAACCCTTTTGACCACAATCCATCCCAATTCAATTTGGGAAATCTTCCCGTATATTTCCAGACGTCCGTTTGTATGTGCTGATCCGGTACGAGCTTCGTAAGTTTTGTAGTACTCAAACATTTTCGTTTTGAGGCTCGCTAATTTATTTACTTTTAAAATGGTGAATAGAATATTGTTGAAATCTTGATTTATGACGACCGCAGAAGCGGCAGCTTCCATAGGAGGTTTTCCGTTTTTGCAAAAAGTATATTATTTATGAGAAAAACGACTAAGAACTAAAAGATTGTATTTGCACCAATGCCGATCCAGATCAGTTTTCCAAAATTTAAGCGGAAATAACGATTTTTGACATAATTGTTTTTCAGCAAAAATTCGGTCTCTGCACAGCCCAGTCCATGCGGATTGATTGATCGGAATGAAACGTCATACGTCAGCTTTTTCTATAAATTGGGAGATCGCAAAGATTTTTTGCCGGCATCGGTCCACCGAACATGGCAGCTTTCATTGGAGCTGTTTCGATGTAAATATTTTAAAAGTTTATGCGTATAGCATTTACGAAAAAAATATTGAAAACAAAATAAGATTAGATAATTTTTTAAGTTTTATCGGAAATAACGAGTTTTGATAAAATAAACTTTATTTCATTAAAAGTCGGTACCTCTACAGTCCATGTGGATGGACTACTCAGAATAAAACTTCATATTTAAACGTTTTTCATTAATTGGGAGACCCTTACGAAATTTGGTGGAAATCAATGTACCGGAAGTGGCAGCTTCAGACAAAAAATGATAAAAGATTTAAGTAAATTTAAAGATTAAATGTTCAACCAACAGGGGTCAACATTGTTAGGTTTTGAAATTTAAGCAGAGATAATGTTTTTCGATTATACATAACAGTTTTACCAAAAGTCTGGTAAGTTTAATTTTTCGCTTTAATGTGGTCAAAGACACCATCCATGTATAAATTGCCAGATGATTTTTTTTTAAATGTATTTCTGCAATAACTTCTCTTGCTTTTGTTTGTTGCATTATAATAAAAATTAGTATATGCAAATTGGCCCAAAATTATTTTACCCAAAATTGAATTAGGTATTTATCAGAAACTGTTGGAATCCCAACTTTTCTGTTTTTAAAACTGCATTAGTTTAAAAAATGTCATATACCAATCAATTATAAGATATAAATTGGTTCAGGCTCATTGAGGATATTCGCGATCTCCTTCGAATCCTGGCGATAAGAATTAGCAAACCAATGTTTTGACAGGTTGGAGCCTTTGCACCGTAGTAAAGTGTGATTCATACTTTGTTTTCGCAGATGACAGCTACTTTGTTAGAAATCGCGAATATAAACAAATACCCACATTTTACAACATTTTTGGCCAAAGTGGCTGTATAACAATAATTCCCTGAGACCATCTCTAATTAATTAATCAATGAACTGTAAAACAATAATTTTACTTCCGGTCAAAATATATGTGCAAACTATTTTATTTGGCCACCAAATTTATGTGTCAAATAATTAATTATCTTGCTAGGCACCGTGATTTGAATATTAAAGAGTAATGTCTTGTAAATACATTTTATTTAAATATCTTAGACATTCCATCGCGTAAATATTAGCCTGTTGACTTGGCATTATTGTAATCTTTATAGTCAAATACTATGTCTCTGTTTGCTTAAAAAAATTTTAGAGGAAAAATTGGCAACGTAAGCCTCCGGCTGCCAACAAATCCACATACATACCACATAACAAATCGATTAATTGCATATATAAGAAAAATAAGAAGAAACCGAGGAAAAAATGGAAACCAATTATCTCTCCATTCGACTTCACATGCGAAAAATCTTGTTATTTGTTCTTGGTTTTTAGGAATATCCATTAAGCAATAAAAATATTTGTACGACATAAACTCAGACATTTTCTTTTAATTATACATACAGATTTTATTTTGTTCCTTTATCTTAATGTAAACAATTAGTAAAATATTCAGGGGGTGTGTGCCTGTGTACAGGCCCAAAACGGAAATATCATATCCATATTGCGCATTTTGTACCTGAGTGTATGTATGTACAGTCAATGTGTTAAAATTTCTTCGTTTTTAAATTTAATTTCCTCTTAGAGCCTCCTCGTTACGGGAGACAGCAAAAAAATTCGCGTATATGTATATGATTCTTGTGCGATGAGAGGGTGGCTATTATACGATGAAATGCAATATTTTACGGTTTTGTTTTGTGTGGCAACATGGGCGGGGATGTTTTTACAGAATTTCACTGAAATCGGATCAGATTGAGATTTTTTTTTCGTTTTTTATAGGTTTTTGAGATTTTTTTTCTGACTTAGTATATTGTGTGCTAGGGATTAGATACTTAGGAACTTGTTTGGCGCCATAAATTTATTATACGCATGAAAAATTATAATCATTGTGATTTTGTCATTTTTATAAATTTCTGTTCAACATATAATGCTAAGAAAATAGGAAATCTAGGTTTGTCCCGTATATTTTACATTTATTTTCCGTGTGTGGTTCATTTGTTTTTTCCTCCAGACATAAAAACCAACAACATCCGCACACAAACACACACGCACACATAAAAACAATAATACAATCATTGATAATGATGATGATGATAATAATGTTTATGGAAAACTGTATATAAAGAAAAATTGGAAAATCGTTTTGTATACTGGCACACAAATACTCGTACAGGCTCCTTTATATACTCGATGTGAAATGATGATGTAATTACTGAGTTTGCGCGCTCATTTCCATGGATATATTTTTTTCTATTTTTCCATCATTTTTCTTTTATGTATAGAGTTTGTAAATTTTATATTCTAGTACTACACAAAATATTTGTCGATTTTTTTTTGCTTGTTTTGAATTTGGGAAAATTGTTTTGGTTTTCTTTGTGTATGTGTCCGAGGTGTACACAGATTGTTAAACTTTTATTTGACAGTTGGAATACCCATTTGCATAAAGGAAAGTAATTGCAGATTTTAATAATGAAAAGTTTTGGTCATTAGAAATTTATATCCAGTTTAATATCGAGCAGCATCTGGGTCAGCTTTAATATAAAGTAAAAGCGGATTGGGGATTACCTTCTTACTGTTAACTAGTTCAATAAATATATATCAATCTTGGAAAATCCTATTCAAACATACGGAAAGAAAAACATCAGAAAGGTATTATTGAAAATATGGGATGATAATATTTGATAGAATTTATATCTGGAAATGAAAATACAAAATTGATTGGAAATATCGAAACTCCTGTGTCCATGGTTGCAAGTTTAGGTCCCACAAACAATGCCGATTCTTCCTACAGATAACAATATATCCATAGTTTGGGCAATGATTAAAATTTTTAATTTTGACCATAGAAATTTCAAAACTAATATTTAGCATATTTTTGTGAAAGAGGAACAAATGAAACACTGCCTATATGGTATACCAACATTAGTCCAATTCACTTATTTTAAAAATGTTATTATTGTATAATTTAAAACTTCTCAAATTTAACAGTACTTAACATTTTACCTACTTTCTTGCTTACAAATAGTCATTCGACTCGTTTTTTGAACATTTGTTAACAAAGGCGGTACCCGTCTTGCTGACAGCCATTTAATGCGTATGCAATTATTCGTGTATAATGTTATGTACACGTTCATATGAGATGTTTACAATGTTAGCAATCTTAACAACATACGACGGACATTTCTGGTGTTGTTACCTCTTTTAGCCTTCCTGAACGTTCAGCATCACTTGTGCTTGTCCGGCCACATTTCAATTAATTTACCCAATTATAAATGGTTGCATTTGAAGGTGCATGTTCATATCACAGTGTTTTCATTTCTGATGTTTTCTTTGGTTTTAAATCTTTTAAATGAAAATACACGTCATTTCCATATTTTAAAAAAATCAAAATTCAAACGACTCTAACACAAATTAATAAAAATTCTTAAATAGTTATGACTTCGTGACAGTTTTTTGATAGGTTACTCGAAAACCCCCTTGCTAATTGTTATCATTTTAATTTTACATCTGACACTAGTAAGTAGCATGTAGCATCATAGTAAACTAATTCAATATCTGTTTAACACATTAATTAAATTAAATGAAAAGATGGGCCCTGCTTATGAATGTAAAACAAATAACCAGAAACAGGGATTTTCTCGTGTATGTAGTGGTAATCTATACTCCTAAATGTTGCTTAAATATGAAATTGCTAACATTTAAGGAATATCAAAAAAATTGCTTGTCCAGTTATGTAAAATAGCAAAAATAAAGATTCTGGCAGTTTAATTATTCTATAAAGCCAATATTTGTTCTTCAATAGAGAGACTCCAGGACTTCTGGAACGACCTTCTGGAATGATATTTGCATATTTTTCATAAGTACTTTACCCTGAAAGTAACAAGAGGTTGATCCCGGCCTTGTAAATAGCAATCAGAATAAAAGAGTTCAATTTATATGATCATTTCTGGAATTGTGTTGATGTGTATTTCATGCTAAAAG
The DNA here is from genome assembly GCA_932526605.1 of Nephrotoma flavescens. Taxonomy (NCBI): domain Eukaryota; kingdom Metazoa; phylum Arthropoda; class Insecta; order Diptera; family Tipulidae; genus Nephrotoma; species Nephrotoma flavescens. Next base: position 213,438,969 of record OW052222.1, on the reverse strand, counting down.
TATTAAAATTGTCGGGTCCGAATTTTTGGGATTAGACAAAATTTTTCATTGAAACTTTGTGGAGTAAATAGAAGAATAATATTTGGGGTGTTAGCAACAACCGTAAAAAATTTTGTCTATTATTTATATAGTCAACCTTGGGGTCGAATTTTTGACATTCGGCATTAATTTCACATCAATACCGCTCCAGAAACTGTTATTTTATAAGAACATGTTTCATTACAGCAGTAGTTCCAAATATTTATTGTTATAAATTTTGGTCTGTAAGACCAAGTTATTGAAATCCTCCTAAAATTATGAAAACATACTATGGACCAAACCTATATTTTTCGACGTTTTTGAAGGTCCCTGATTCCAAAAATACAAAAAAAAGTTTGTCCATCCGCCTGGATGGATGGGTGGATTTCTGTACCGATGATGTCTCAAGTACGGCATATGCAAAGGGGATTTTTTCGACAATTTTATTTCGAAGAATTTATAAGTTTTTGGGTTTTCTACCTCAAGGACGTCGGGTACCTGCCAAGGGAAATCACTCAAAAAACCACGCAATACCACGATATTGCTTTACATTTTTCCCATATGTTCGTGATATCGTTTGAAAGGTCTTGGATCAGACAACAATTTCCATACAATTATAGTTCATAAATCCACCGTTTTGGCACTGGTACCAAATTTTTGGTTTTATGTTTGATTCTTTTGTACGTGTGTATGTGACTGAACTCCTCCTAAACGCCTGGACTGATTTTAATGACATTTTTTGTGTATTTGAGTGGGTCCCTGGATGGTTTGGATTCACAATTAAACCCAGTTGGTGGCACTGGAATCCAGTTCTAGGATGTTTTTGTTTTTTGTCGAAATTTCTTTTTGTATTTGTCACATATCAGAACATGGGTTAAATTTCATCACTTCCCAATCTGTACAGATATAATTGTTAATCCTGGGTGTGTCTTTGAGTGGGTTCCTGGATGGTTTAGATTCACAATTGGACCCGGTAGGTGGCACTGCAATCGAGTTCTAGGATATTTTTTTTTATTTTTGTCGATTTTTTTTTTGATTTTTTTAAGATGTTTTGCATATTAGAACATATAACCCCAAAATTTGAACGCCCTCCCCTCCCCCCCCCCCCCCACCTCGCCAATCTTTTATTAAAGGTAAAAACATAGTGAATAATTGACTTTCTGAGAATACTTTGTGTACCATAGGCTGTACCAATACCAGAGTTTTTCGGTGGTGCTCTATTGTTGCTGTTCTGTCCGGTGATTTCAGACAAACATTGCCGGTTATTCTACGCGTTATATGTGCGAACGAAATTAACGCATGTTTGAAACAATCATACCTATGGTGAAATGTAAATATATTACACCTTAACATAAATATGCATGTCCAACTGCAAAACGATCCATCAGCACTGTCGTTCTCCGAACAATTGCTCAACATTGGCAATGGAAAAATTCGATTTCATGAAAAATGCCAGACAATTTTTGCCACATAGTAGCCACGAAAGATGATTTGATTGAAATCATATTCCCAGATGCGCTACGTGAACGAGCTATTTCGGCCGCAAAAAATATCAATTTTAACCGTTCATTGTTCAACTCGCATTAAGATAAAAACAAAAGAAACATTATTTCTTTTAGTTTTAAGATTCAACATTTATTTCAATATTTTACTTCTTTTTAATAAGAATATGACTGCAATAGAATAGATTTAAGTTTTCTCTTTGTTTGCTATTATTTAATCAAAATTAAAATCGTCCAAATTGGTACATATGGGTTGACCCACAGCGTAGGAGCATCCATTTTCATGAGTCGCACATCCTCAGTCATTTGTAGATCCAGGATGAGCTCACCGACTAACTGAGGTCCACACAGTCTGAAGTCCAAACACATGCAACAACAGCAATATCTTTTTTGTAATCAAATTATTATACTTACCACCAATCTCACGAAAAGTACCCCCTGTTTCGCCAAGTATGCCAATGACAAGCACCAAATATCGTCCGGTCGTGACACGAGAATTGAGCGGTGCAGAACAACGATAAATGACACTCATTTTTTATTTTATACGTTGGGCAACAGCAAATCACATAACTACGAAATGAAAAGGTTGAAATGTCTAACTCAATGTGAAATATCACTTAGTACATATATGGTTTATGGAAAATTCCAATATCGAAGAAACGTTTGCTGAACCCGTTTATAGCAGGCCTGCCATAAATTTTCGAACAACTAAGTGCACAAAACTACCGTTGTGGCGTGGCAAGCAGTTACAATTTTTATTATTCCCATGTGGTATATTATTTTAAAAGTCTAGGCAAACGCGTCAATTTTGTAATCAAAGTTTTAGTTCACAAATCCACCGTTTTGGTGCTGGTGGCTACTTATTCAATTATCATATAAAATATACGTGTCGTATTTCATTGAAAAAACCTTGAAGAATTCCGTAATCTGAAGCATCATACCTAGTATTCAAAACTACCGTTGCAGCGCTGGAATCATGTAGCATGACTTTAGAAAAGTCTTGGAAAAGAAACAATTTTGTTATTAACGCTTTAGTTGATAAATCCACATTTTTTAGCGCTGGTAGCAGCTAGTAGTGTGACATGTCAATGAAAAAGGTTGGAAATGCAACACATTTAGCTGAATAATACACTTCAAAGTACCATTGTGACACTAATTACAGATTTTTTCTCATGTGGCATATCGTTTTCAATGTTTTGTACGAAGACAACTGTTTTATCAGCAATTTATTTCACAATTTCAGCGTTTTGGCGCTGGAGGCATATTATTCCTTTGGTATAGAATATTTGCGGTCTCGAAGAATGCCACAAAATTAGTTGAAGCACTTTAGTACTCAAAACTATTGTTGTTGCGCTGGAAGCAGATACCTTCAGCTCATTCCAATAAAATCATGCTACATACAAATCATTCACAGTTGAAAGGTCTTGGAAAAACAACAGTTTTATTACCAGCACTTTAGTTCACAAATTCACTACTTTGGCGCTCATCACAAACCTTAAGTTATGTGACAACCGTTCTAAATATTGTCTGTAATTTATAAGGCTTAGGATCAACCACTTAGTACTCTTAGCATAAAGTTATTTAAAGGGCCGACTTCTTTAAAATGATCTACCATTTAACAACTTCTTCACAAAGTTCTCATAAAGATCGTTTCAGAAATCCTGGTCTTGTATACACTGAGTTTTGAATTTTTTTTTTTTACAAATTATAATGATTATAGAATTTACTTTGCAGTTTTTTATTAAATTAAATAATTTTACAAATTATCAAATTCAAAAATACAAAATAGAAATTCATTTACCGTTTATAATTAAAAAAAAAAAATCCAACGAAAATGATCATACACTTAACAGTATGATTCTTGTTTTTTTTTTAATCATTTACATAAATTATGTTTCATAATTATTTTAATATCGAGTTGGTCCTCCTTTATTTATTATAACATCTTTCACTCTTCTAGGCATTGATTCTACTAAATTCTAGGTAACTTCCGGTGAAATCTTTTCCCATTTTATCCCCTCCCAGCAAGGTTTTTTTTTCTGTTGGTAAAATTCTGTATTTTCTAATTTGGCGTTCCAGGTGATCCCATAAATGTTCATTGGGGTTCAGGTCAGGCGATTGGGGTGACGAATTTAACTAGTTTGGGACTTTAATCAAAATCCATTCTTCCACAATGTGTTCCGTTTGCTTAGGATCGTTGTCTTGTTGGAAGATCCATGATGGCACGAGTCCGAATTTTTCCACGGATGGTGTCAAATTGTCCTTTAGAATACCTTGGTATTTCCAGCGATCCAAATTTCCATTTATAAAAACAAGTTTACCTATTCCACTCACCGATTGAACCCCATCCCATTATCGAAAAACCATCATGTTTCATATTTGGATGATGTGTTTTGGCTCCAGCACTGTAGCGGGTGTTCTCCAAATTTTACCTCTCCCATCGGCTCCAAAAATGTTGAATTTACATTCATCTGTAAAAAAAAACGTCTTCCAGAAGTTGAAGTTTTGTGTTTTTATTTTTTCTGCAAATTTAACTCTTTTTTTGGAATTGACATTCGAAATTAATGGCTTCTTGGTAATGGCACACGGCATGATATTCATGTTTCCACAAACCCCTTCTAATATTTTGGGGGTGGGTAGCTTTATTAACTATCTTCTCCACTTCTGAAGCTAGTTTTGGAGCGCTTGTTTTTGGATTTTCTCTGAACAAACCCAAAATCTTTCGCTCGTCTCGATTGGAAAATGGTTATTTTCGCCCTGTTCGCTGCCCATAATGCAACCGTTTGTGTGACGTTGAATCTGGATATTTGGGCCACTGTAGAATGACGTCGGCCAACTAATTTTCCAATTTCGCGCACAGATTTTTATTAATTATTATTTGTCGTTCTTCGTTAGTAGTTTCATTTCTAACATTGGCCGAACGTCTTGCAATTGCTAAATTTTAGTTTGTATACGCCTGTATTCAATATGAAAGACGTTATAAATATAAAGATCATACTATAAGTGTATCATCATTTTCGTTGCAAAAAATTCTTGATTTTTTTTATTATAAACGGTAAATGAATTTCTATTTTGTAAAAATATTTAATTTAATTTCAAAATAAATTCTATAATCCTTATATTTTGTAAATTTTTCTCAAAAATTAATGTGTATGATCATTTTCGTTACTGACTGTAGGTGTTACATTAGTTCGCCTGTAATATTTCTAATTATTTCCTAAATGTTAGCCATTATGCGTTTAAGCAACATTTGGGGGCACAAATTACCACTGCATTGTACATATACGAAAAATGTGATTGTTGCGCATTGTACATCGTTAACCTGGAGCTATATTAAAATGCATTTAATTAGGACAGTTAGATGTCGAAAATTGCTGGGTTACATGATATGAAATGCGCTGTAAAGTTGCCAATTTGTCAATTTAAAAATGTTAATAGCGAGACTCTAAGAACAATACCTCATCGTAATTTCAAAAAGTTTTTCAATGTCTATATATGGAATTTTTTACTGAAAAATCAGTGTGTATGATTTTCGTTACACTCTGTAGGTCTTACATTACTTCGCCTGTAATATTTCTAATTATTCCCTAAATGTTAGCCTATGCGTTTAAGCATCATTTGGGGGCACAAATTACCACTGCAATATACATATACGAAAAATGTGTTTGTTACGTATTGTACATCTTTAAGCTGGAGCTTTATTAGAATGCAATGGATTACGACAGTTAAATGTCGAAAATTCCATGTTATGAAGTACGCTGTAAAGTTGCCAATTTGTCTATTTAAAAATGTTAATATTATTTTGACTCGATTTGTTCCAGCGAGATTCTAACAATACCTCATCATCGCAAATTTAAAAAGTTTTCCAATGTCTATATATGGAATTTTTTACAAAAAATATTCATAAATTAATATTTTCCGCTTTTCTTAATACGCTCTTTGTAGTTGCTGTTGTCTAATTTAAATAAAAATTTCAAAGTTAATTTTTCATTGTTGTTGTTGTTGTTGTCATTTACGCGATTTATTATTTTCAGCAGTATTGGATTGCTTAAAACATCACATTTTCTGGTTTCTGCATACAGATGCGGCTGTTTGGTGTTAATTAACACTTAAATTAATTAATGACGTATATTGGTATCTGTGGCTATATTGATATGCCGGAAGTGTAAAGTATTCGATACTGTATCCAAGTGTAGATGTGCTACTGTACGTTTAATTGAATGCGATGTACAAAACATAAGTGAGATGTTTCATATATAATTCGCGTATGACTCCTTTGCCTCCTCCCACATTTTTCTTCTGTCTTTCGCACAGACAAGATACCGAGTATACAAGTTTTTATATTTTTATTAAATTTTCTACATCTCTGAAATAAGATCATTCATTCATTAATTTATTATTACGATTGTTATTTGTGTCAAATCAATTTCGGTACAAACTGAACGAGATACATATGGATTTGGTTGTTTCCGGAGCGCGTGTTACATACGACGCGTATACTGCGGGTACTTGGAATGTCGTGTTTAATGATATCGTATCCGGGGATATTTTAGTGTGAATTTGTAAATAATAATTAATTGTGTTTTCTAATTAAAATATTTATTTATAGAACAAAAATATTATTAAACCGCGACAATATAAACAAAAATTAATGCATGGACACACTGTACATGTGTGCATAAGTGTATTTAAAAATGTGTGAATTAAATATTATGAATCACAATTTAGTTTTTTTTACATAATTTAATTAAATTAATTAATTAATAATAAATAAATTATATGATAAAATTTCGTTTATAAATTTACCAAGCAAAAAAGTTAATTTAATTCGGTTCCGATGATGGGATACATCATGGGGTGTGCATGTTTTAAAGGTAAGCCATTGTGCCGCCGGGATGGAATGAGAGAAAAATATGAACTACATTTGGTGTGTGTGTGTGTGTGTGTGTGTATGTGAAAATTATATTAATAGGCTTTAAGGATCATAATATTAAGGGTATGTATATGTGTGTGTATGCGCCATAAGCGTGGGTTTCGGTTGAATACGCTTGATTTGTGCGATTTTGGTGTTTATATTAAGGGGGATAAATAATCAAATATATAAATCACATTATACGTGGGATTTCCTTTCGTACATAACAGGAATCGATTTTTTTCGATATTTCTTGCCAAAATTCGTTTTATTCACACGTATTCGGCGCATCACTTGTATGTCAAATTATTATTACTTAGTTTTTGGCTGATGACCTCGCATCACAAAACCATCTGTATATATACGATTCTTAGAATTAATCATTCAGTGTAATTAAATGTTTTGTTTTTAGAATTTATAAAATGTGATTTTGTTAATTTAATTAAAAGAATTGTTTTTTTTGGTATGTTGACAACCAAATTTATTTAGGTCATATCATATGTAGGAGTCGTTATAAGATGAATTTTGAGAGTATTAGAGTGTGGGAACAAATTGAAATTCCCCTACATTTCCGATGCGAAATTCCCCTACATTTGGAACTAGACCATTTCCTCAAATTTGAACATACGGCTGGGGCTGGCCACTTGGTTAGCAATTACTTAATTACGTACCATTTCAAAACATCATTCGCTATTTCCAGCTCAGGAAGATTTTGCAAGTTATAGACGATTTTCATATAAATTTATATGGGACCATATCGAAGCTGAAAGATTGTGCCAATCCTAACAGACGGCTGGCAATGGGGCGCTCATTATAAGTTACCCTTAATATTTTGAACTTACAATATGGCGTATTATTATTTCGAACTTAAAATATACCGAATTACTATTGCTAAAACACAATGCATTATTTCCAAGTATTTGTTTTACATGACCAACAAATAAACGGAAAAAAGGGATGATATATTTTGTTGTTGTGTTTATAATTGAAATCGTCTTATAGAGGTAAAAAATGGAAAAACTGGGATGGAATAAAATAGTTTCGTGTAAGTAATAATAAAAAAAATCCTGGGATGAAAAACTGGGATAACTTCACATCCTAAATTGGAAGATCCCAGTGAATCTTGGACGAAATCGATAATCCGAGATCTACGAGAAAAACGACTGAAATAAAAGATTCTAAATTAAATTTGCAACAATATCGGTTCAAACCAGTTTTCTAAAATTTAAGCGGAAATCACGAGTTTTGACAAAAACTCTTTTTCAAGAGAAATTTGGCATATAGCCCGGACAATTGGGAGATCCATGGGAAATGTGGTGGACATCTGTGTACCGAAGTGAAATTTTTTGTACGAGCTTTTTATAATTTTTGCAGTATAGAGTAAATCTCCAATAAGGGTTAATCTCGTTGGTTTTTTGAAATAAAAGCAGCAATAATGATATTTTTTAAAATACAAGACCAGAACTCTATTTTTATCATACAAACCGAGTTTCTTTGCTATTTTTTGAGAAGTGGCTTAGTTTTGCTAAAATTGGAATTTTACAAAATCACATTCTCAACTCATATTGAAATCCTTTTGTTATCATACAGTATCGTTCCATGTTAATTCACTATTTTGCAGAACTTGAACTCATTTTGTAATTTAATTCTTAAGTCGATTGGCTTGGGATCATTCAAATTGATCGATTTTTAGTTTTATGTTTCTACAATCCTGTAAAAAGCGCAGAATGAGAAATAACAAGAAAAATAGGAAACACCAACAAAAGCAATCTGGGCTCCCTAAAAAAATTTCATGATTCAATTTCAAAAAATTTCAACATTCAATTTCATGGAACTTAAATTTATCCTACATCGAAGCAGCATATCAGCTCACAAATAGCCTACTTTCGTCCTAGTTTATGTCTATTCGAAAATTCTTTCAACACTTAATTTGAGAGTTCAGTTACATGTTTATTATTTAGTACAGCATAGTTCCTCCCAAGTTGACCATATTCAGAACTTTCACCAATTATTTTAGAATCCCATAATCTCTTCCATCATGAACGGTTACTAAATGGGCTAGTTCCGTAAAATTTTGCCATATTACAAAATTGTCTTCAAAAGTCATTTCAAAATCGTTTTTCCATTCACCATGTAACAATCGTTCAAGTACCTCTAAAATTTATTTCAGAATCGCTTCATAATTAAATTGGGATGTAAGTGAAAAGCAATTCACTGTAGAAATAATCATCTCCAACTAGAGAGATATCACAAACTTTTTACAATTAAAAATTTTAGTATGAGAAGATTTTGTAATAAAAGATGACAAAACTTTCACAAAATCCGAATTACACTTTTAACGAATTTTTGACCTTTATTCTTGGAGGGTGATGTACTCCTTAAATAATCCACATATCAAGTCCAACGTTTATGCTTTTAAGTTACACAGATATAAATTTTAAGAAGTTGAATATACTCTTATCTGTATCACATGAAAATTTACCTTGTCAGCCGCGATTTTCTACAAACTTAACGAAAATTTATGTTGAAAACAGCAAAATTTTTTTATGTTTTATGTACATATTATGCTCTTTGGCAAGGAATTTCATTTTATATATATTTCAAACGATGAGTTCAAATACAAAAAAAAATGTCTCATCATAATTTGCTTGGATGACTTGCACGTAATGACGATTTGCCTTATCTCGCACAACAAATCTTTTATGTTACGTACATACAACATACTTAAAAATATTTTTAATCCTTGGTATTATAGCATTGTGTTGTGCTGTATACATATCCACATTATATAACTTAATTACATATTTTTTACAGTCATCATATACATTTGATATGGTTGCAAAAAATGCGATCGATTACACGCGCGCAACGACTTGCATTTGAATCTGTGAACCACATAACTTTAATCTCATTAACCCATTTCCAAGAATCCTTTAACACAGATATACATTTTCATTAAAAAAAAAAAATATCAGATTAGAAAAGAAAATAAGGAAAAACCATGAAAAATGTTTCCTGTGGAAATTCAATTAGATCATAATCACGTGAAAATTATTATGTGGAGATTGGTTTTCTGTTTAATTAGGAAATATTCAGTGTTAGTTACAAACTAGTACCGAACTAACTGTAATATTTTTTATTTTTTGCTTATGAAAATATATGGCTGAGATGAATATATTTTCCTGCAAGAAATCAGATACAATAAGACTAAAAATAATGGAAAATGTGCGTGACACCATTATACAATTTTTCGTACAGTCTATATATACATAATACACACGTACGCGATTTTTAATAAATTTTCATTTAGTTTTGTGTTAGTTCTAACAAAAAATTGTGTTGACATGGCGAAAATACGCTCAAATCGCCTAGACATCATCACATATCCCTCATGCATGTAAGCCACAATTTAAAATATTTATTATTTTAACAGGGTTATAATCATACTGTCGCCCGCAATTAATGTGCTAATTGGGATTGGCATTGTCTTCATCGTGATTTTATCTATGCTGTTTATATGACTATAAATTTGTCAGTATAGCAGTACTCTTTAAAAAGTTATATAGGAATCGTTCTATGAATATGTTTGAGAGAAATTATCAACAAGAAATTAATTGGGGTTTACTGCGTGTCCAAAAAGCTCCGGAACGTTCAAATATAGAATTAAAAAAAATCCATTATGGTAAAAACTGTGGGACTTTGGGACGACCTTCAAATATTTTGCAGGCTTCGTCTTGATCTTTAACATTACACTTTTTATGGCGGAAACGTATAGATAAGTTAAGTCCTAAACTTTGGGTTCTGATTTGAGAAGAGGGTTGTTGGAAGTAAAACAAACTACTGAAATGATGGTCCGAAGGTCGTGGTGCTCACTCCTTGGGTAATGCTAATTACAGTAGTACTAGTCTAGACTTTCTCAACAGTTCATAATTTGATTATTGTTGAATGAAATTAAAGTTTCAGTTACAACACCCTCATACCTTCATAGCGCCAACGATACGATTTCGAAATAACAAGTAGAAGCCACAATCTTAAAAATAATGGCACCTTTAGAAGGTTCTTTGAAGTCCCAAAGTCAAATACATAATGCCATAACAGAATTTTTTAATACTTCAACTTTTGAATATTTTATTTTTACCTAAATAATTCCTTTGAGATGATTGACTGTTTCGAGACTTTTTGGCGTAATTTTACTTTACGGTACATCAAGAAAATCAGGCAAGGAGTATAAATTTTGGGAATTTTTAAATGCAGTATTGTTTACTATCAGGTTCTTTCTTACGAGGGGGGAGCTAAATTTATCCGGAAAATTTTTTGATTTTCCGATTTACACTTTTTTTAATTTTTTCAATATTGTTTTTTATTTTTATTAATAATAATTGCTTCGTCAACCTTGCAGACACAGATCAAAGAGTTTCTATCGCTTTTATCGCTCCTTCTGATAGTGCCACAAATGTTAAAAAAATCAACTTTTGTAATTATAATTTTTTTTACGTAATTTTAATTCGTTGTATACCGTAGAGGATGGGGACTGCTGCCTCCAAACTCCCGCTTGTCCAGAATTTAGACAATTCTTCAAGTGTCAAATTTTATTTATAATTTTAAACCAAGAAAAAAAATTTTTTAAAATTTCAAAATTAATACAAAATTAAATACAATACATTTAAATACACATTTGTACGTATTTTGAATAAAATAATACGCAATTTTTTTTTAAGTAAAAATTTTACCGGAAAATGCCTTACCTGATTTTCTCGATGCATATGTAAAGTAAACTTTAGCCGATTTTTTCAAAAATGTGTCTAATGCTTTGTGCCTCAGGTCGATTTTTTCGACTGAATTGAACTAAATTGCTTAGTGTTTCACAATAAACATTCATAGGTGGCAGTAACATCAACAAAACAAGCTGTGCATGGCTATTCGAAATACTAAATCGTCGACTTTTCGTGGATAGAGAAAATATTAAATTAATACCCCTATTATGGTTCTCACCTAATAGGGGTATTAATCACCACCTCCATACAAATCTGGGCACAATTTGCGTCGTAATTTTAAGTGAGATGAAGATCGTAATAGGGGCCTAAATAAAAATAATGGAAGATGATATGTGTAATGTGAAATGTGTAAAAAATAATTAAAAGTGTCATGTAAAAATTTGTATTAAATACCAAATAATGATATTTGACAACTAAATTGAAAAGTTACCTCGCGAGGAGACTTTTCGTTTGTAACCTGGAAGCGAATAACGTAAGGTCACCTCAAAAAGTTTAGTTCATAATTTAGCCGAAAAAATCGACCTGATGCACACATCATAAAACAACATTTGATTGGATTACTTGAAAATTCTAAAATTATCGACCTTTTTAACAATTCGTAATACGCATGAATGAATTAACTAATGATTTGTACCAGTAATCCCCGTCATATCATATTGTGATATTGCTATCTAATTTCCTGGTGTTTCAGGAGCCTGGAATTATTACCCATTTTATGACATCTCGTAATAATTCATAATACGCAAATAGTAGAATGAGTCCATAAATAATTTCTACCAGTAATCCTTGTAATACCGTTATGAGATTTTGCTGTTTAATTAGCTAGTAATCACGGAGCCTGAGACCGCTACCCTTTGGAAACTTCCAAAACTTTCGGAATAAATTATTTCTACCAGTAATCCATATCGTATTAAGCTGTCTAATTTCCTAGTGCTTCAGAAGGTTGAAACCACTTTCCATTTGAGGTATACATCTCTATAAAATCGGCACAACTATATTTTAAATTAAGTGATGTTTGACTACATTTTCAAGTGGCAGAATAAAAAATTACTAATTTCTACCAATAATTTCCGTGACATGCGTATTCCGTGACATTTCCGTAGTTGAACGGTTACTTTTCCGAACGGTTGGATAGCGTATTGGTACATTTATTATAATTTTTAAAATTCGCCTTTGGAGATTCTCAACCACTCCAGAGCCGCTATTCTTGAAATCGGTCGATATTTCCGTCTACGGATTATAATGTGCATTAAAATTCTTTATATTATTCGAATTTTTCGCCGACTACTTTAGTGGTTTTTTTTTTTCAAATTTGTCTGCAGACCGACCAAATTGCATAGTGGGTAAAGCTTTGGCGTTTGGACCGGGGGATACCGGATACGAATCCAGATAGGGGCAGGATGCAAAGTGAAATTTTATCAACAGATTACGATCTGTGATGAAATGTAACACATATATGACCCCCTGCCGGTGTGCAAAACCCACGGGCCGACCCATCTTCCATGCCAGTACAGCATAGAGCTTACAATATGCAGATGGTCTTAAATCGGTCATATAGCCGTACGTCCTCGAGTTTGCTGAGTAGGCGTAAAGTAAGGACGTTAAAAGCATAACCGCGAAAGAACAAAGTGAGCCTCGAGCTCCAAAACAGATTGCATTGTAAATAATTGTAAATAAATAAACAAAAAAAAAGTGGCAAGTAGTATAAAAAGTAAAAAAATTTGTCCCTACTAAAAAAACGGTAGAAATTTCCGAGTGGGTCGGTGCGGATTTATTCCCTTAGTAGGGAAATAAATAATTGAAAACTTGCAAACAAATTTGAAAAAAACGATTAGGTAGCCAGCGAAAAAATCGAATAATATAAAGAATTTTAAAGCAAATTATATTCCGCCTGCGGAAATGTCCACCGATTTTAAGAATACGCAACCAGGGCGCATATTCTTGAAATCCACCGATATTTTCGCATGCGGATTATAATTTGTATTAAAATTCTTTATATTTTTCGAATTTTCCGCCGGTTACTTTATAATCGTTTTCTTTTTCAAATTTGCTTGTAAGTTTTCTGTTGTTTATTTCAATACTAACAAAAAATCGGTGGAAATTTTCGACTGGGTAAATCAATGCGAATTTATTCCCTAGTAGAGAAATAAATAATAGAAAACTTACAAGCAAATTTGATAAAACGATTAAAGTAGCCGGCGAAAAATTCGAAAAATATAAAGAATTTTAATACAAATTATAATCCGCACGCGAAAATATCGGTGGATTTCTAAAGAATATGCGCCCAGGGTGCTACATTTTTAAAATGCAATCGAATAAAATCGTCTATGATCTGTCTAAAACTCTATCAAAAATTCAATGACTGCTTTTTGCCGTATGTTTGAAACTAATCGAATTTTTTATACACCACTCTCATCGAGGCGAACTTCTCGTCTTGTGTTGATTAAAGTTATGTCAAAAAATTTGATGTTGTTTGCTATGTGTTGTGTTGTCGTATGTTAATAAAACCTGATTTGCCTCTAAAAGGTGTATTAGGGCTTATTTTTGTAGTTTAGAGATATGTCCTAATCTTTGTTTTGGTTTTTCCATTTTGAAAATACAAAATGTGACTTGACAGATAAACGTATGCCAAAATCCTACTCACCGGCTTTATACCAGCAGAAAATGTTCGTGTATTTTTTAATCGAAAATTTTCGCTTACGGATTTCTAGAATGCAATAATTTACATTTTCGATTGAGCTGACGTATTTTGGAAGAAAGTCGTCGACGATTTTATCCAACTGAATTTCAAGAATATGCGCCCAGATCGGGTTTAGGTAGATCAAATTATTTTGAAGATGATTTTGAAAGTAAATATTTTCTTCGATTTAGAGCAAATATGTATGGTAATAAAGATTTTTTTATTTTATCAGTGTGATTCGACCATTCAAGTTCAAGTCATTAAACTTTGTAACTCTTTCGATTATGAAAGAGTTATATACAATTCGGTTTATATTTCAAACACCTATCTCCAAATTTCCATTCTCGAATATAATATACTTAAGAAATGAGATGAGAAATATAATGTACATGGGATCAATGATCATGATCAATGATTTTGTTTGAAAATATGGATGACATTGATCCGGACGAGATGTGGTTTCAACAGGATGGTGCTACGTGCCATACGGCGGCCGCAACCATCGACTTATTAAAATCAAAATTTGGCGATAAGTTGATTTCGAGAAATGGACCTGTCAATTGGCCTCCAAGGTCGTGCGATTTGACACCTCTCGATTATTTCCTGTGGGGTTACATGAAGTGACTGGTTTATGCTGATAAACCAGCAACAATTGACGACTTGGAGGCTAGCATTGTTTATGTTATTCGTGTCATACAGCCAGCAGTGATCGAAAAAGTGGCCCAAAATTGGACGTCCAGAATGAGTTTCGACAAGAACAGCCCATATCCCCGAAATCATTTTCAAATATTAATGCCATGTATTGATCTTTCGAATAAAAAAAAATTTTGATTACAATTTAATTTTTTGTGTTATTTTTTACAATTTAAAGTTCTATAGGGCTTAAAAACAACACCAGATACAAGCAGAAACCGTATTTGAATTAGTTTTTCAAATATTTTTGATATGTCTGGTAAAACTGATATCGGGTGCTAGATTCTGAAAAATGTCGTTTTAAAATATGTCGTTTAGAAAAATGCCGTTTTGAAAAATGCTCTTTTAACCCTTATGCCGTTTTGAAATATGCAGTTTTGAAAAATGCAATTTTGTACCTTATGCCGTTTCGTCCCTTATGCAGTTTTGAAATATGCAGTTTTGAAAAATGCAATTTTGTACCTTATGCAGTTTTTAATTTAAATATGGCGTTTTGAGAAATGCAATTTTAAAATATGCAGTTATGAACGGATCCCATTAATGATGTATGTTATATGGTCAAAATCAGCGGGATGAGGATAAGTAAATTGGTTAGTATTGTTGTAACAATCGATACAAAATAGTTGTTATAACATATAATTGATAGGGCAGTTTTGAATCCTTTTTGTTAAAAATTATCTCTCTAAAACGTTTAAAGAATATTTCTCTTTCTTTTATTAGTCGTTTGTTTTCCGTTGAAATCCACGTGGGACTCCTCATCTTAGACTTTTCAACTATTTTCCGTGATTTGTAAGTTATAAGCTTCTGAATATTTACCTGAAGATCATCAATATTCGATGAGGCCACATCCTGACTCCAGCTCGCGTCTTTGAAAATGTGACTATAATTCAAAACATTATAACTAACATTTTCGAATTTCTTTAGTGACAGTTATTCATATGTCTTATTAGATAGCAAGAATATCTAATGATCTGGTATTTCAGTATCAGACATGCTAAAATTGTACCATATGAATATGCAAACATTTCCTCGTTATTATATGATCATTACGGTTTTCACGGTGTTACAAACCCTCGTTGCAAAAATTTCAGACGGCTTATTCACAAACAAACGTCCATAAGAGTTGACTAGTTCAACGTAGTTTTGTACTTGAGAACCCTTTCTAACACGAAAAATCAATTTGAAATCACCTAGCATTACGCAAATCCTTTAAATAATTTTCTTTATTTCTAGAAACCATTGTCTAGGAATTTTTTAGAACAAAATTTTTCGTTGAAACTTTGTATAACAATCGTTCCCAATAATGCCTGTTAATTGTATGACCCACCACTAGAATAGATCACTTGGCATTTTCAGTTTAGAGTACACATCAAGATCTTTTTAGAAACTACTGTCTGTATAGAAAACAAAACAAATTTTTTCGTTGAATCTTTGTACAACAATCGTTCCAAATAATACATATTATTTATATGGCTGACCCCTAGGATCGACCACTTGACTTTTCCAGCATAAAGTACACATTAAACCTATTTCAGGAACCACCACCTGTCTTTACATTTTTTTAATACAAAAATTTGCGTTAAGACTTTGTGCAACAATCGTTCTAAACAATGCCTGTTATTTATATGGCCGACCTCCAAGGTCGATTTCTTTTACACTTTCAGTATATAGTACACATCTAGACCTTGCAGAAACCACTGCCTAGGATTCTTTTATTTTTTATTAGAACAAAATTATTGATTGAATCGTTCTAATAATCCTTGTTATTTATATGGCCGACCCTCAGGATTGACCACTTGGCACTTTCAGTATAAATTACAAATCAAAACCTATTTCCATACCACTGTCTTTTTGAACAGGTCTTTTGCTTTTTTTTAGAACAAAATTTTCCGTTGTTCCAAATAATGCTTGTTATTTAAATGGCCGACCCATAAGATCGATCACTTGGCACTTGTAGCGTAAAGTACACATCACGTCATAGTCAGAAACCACTTTCTATATATGAGCCTTTAATTTTTTACAACAAAATTTTTTGTTGAAGCTTTGTGCAATAATCGTTCTAAAAGTGCCTCTTATTTATATGGCCGACCTCTATAGGATTGATCACTTGGCCCTTTCATTATAAAGTACACATTAAGATCTTTTCATAAACCACTATTTTTGTAGGGGTTTTTTTTTGAATTTTTTAGAACAAAATTTTTCGTTGATGCTCAATATTCTGCAGTATCTCTGGTATTTTGTAATGCCCTACTGGATAGCTTCTGCTAACTGTACAGTTGTGAATTTACTTAGGTTATTTTGAATCGTAGCTGTCTTTTTATAGTGATTAAATAACGCCTGGTTCGGTTTCTGGAACTCGTTTCTGAGAAACTTTAATTAAAAACGTCTCAAATACCCTGAGCCATGCATATAAAAGGCTATCTACATAAGGGTCGACTAAAAATTCTCTCGAGAATGACGGATTAATAAAATTATAATAAAATTGTGTTAAGTTTTAATCCAGTAAAATAAAATAACACTTTAATAAAAATAAGTTTATCTTTAACTTTTCGGCAATTCCTCCATGATTTTTCAGTTCCACTTTAAACATCCCAAGCAATAATAAATATCCATAACTTGAAAATATATTGAGATTTATTGAGTATATACGAAATGCAAATATTTCATTCACTTCTCGTGCCCTACATTCCACTCTTGTGTATCGTATTTCTTGTATAATATTTTACGATCTACACCAAAAATATATTTCCAATGAAATATTCATTCGGCTAAGACTCGAAGAGCAATAAATAAAAACTTTAACTTTTGCCTACAAAACCATCATCCCACATTCATCTCCGTACTTGAGTCCCATCTATTTCTAATATAATTTACAAATTCTTGTGCAACCCCATCGTTCTCACCATGCATAGACCACTGGGAGGTATACGAACATTCAAACTGTAGACTTTCATTATAACAGTGCAACCTCACACTATGTGGGTGGGGCCAGCCATATACACTATATGTATACTACTCGTATAACACAAAAATAAAACTTTAATGAGCTTTTAACACTTTCCAAGTTTATCATATCGTCGAAATCATCACATACATTTTTTTATGTTTTATTTGATTTTTTTTTTATCACTGCTCTCGAATTTTCTCTACACAATAAAATCTATAAAGTTTTCGATGAGAATGAGTATAAACTATAAATAATATCTCATCAAAAATTTGTTATATTATTCTCACAGAGTAAGCGGGGAAAATATAAAATAAAAATATTTTCCAATAAAAATT
The DNA here is from genome assembly GCA_932526605.1 of Nephrotoma flavescens. Lineage (NCBI taxonomy): Eukaryota > Metazoa > Arthropoda > Insecta > Diptera > Tipulidae > Nephrotoma > Nephrotoma flavescens. Next base: position 213,421,107 of record OW052222.1, on the reverse strand, counting down.
TACTAAAGCAAGGTCGGAAAATTGTTTTTCTTCTTTGCATTTATTTTCTTCTTCTCTATATAATATAATATATTGTGTTATGATGTTATGTTTGTTGTTGTTTATTTTGCTGCGAGATGAAAATCGTCATCACACAATTTTTGTTTTATGTTTGCTGTGTGTATTTAACAACCATCCAACATCCAAAAAAAAAAGAACTACCTACATCAAAATTTATTTTCTACATACGTAATTCATAATTTTTCATGTGTATTAAGCCTGACTGGGAAATGCTCGGGATTTTTTTTTAAGCAGGATGCTCTGCATATAATTTTCATGGTTACTCGTAATACATGTATGGATTTGTGGGGTGGTGTATGTGTGTGTGTTGTATAGTTGTGTTTTCAATCAATAATTTTCATTTTTTCGATCTCTCTAAATTGGATGACGGGGACGAAGGTGCGGGTGGATATTGGGCGGGATGGTGTATTTTCATTGTAGCTTAATGATAATGAAAATATTACTATATATTGTATGTTGAGAGCATTGATTTTCTGTTCGGTTCGTTTTGTTCTTTTTGCCTTTTTGTGTTTTGGGGATGTTCATGGGATGAGAAAAATTTGTGGATGGATTTTTCCTTTTCAATGATTTTTTTATTTTTAATTTTTTTCAAAAATTTTCTCGTATATGTTTATGTATGTAAACCATGTTATTATGTTGTTATTGTTCGAGTATAATTACATCCGGCTTTTCAGCTTTTTTTATGTTTTAGTTTTCTTATCTCTTAATTAGCTGATAAGGCGGTTTCTTCATAAAGTTTCTTACATAAACTGGTCCAGTTACCATTTTTTGTCGTCATTAAATTCCAGTAATATAATTTGCAGAATAAAAAAGTAATTTACAATTTTTTTTTTCTATTTTCAGGTAAGTTCACCAAAATCATCACAGTAATCAACAGAAGAGGGTTCTCATATAACATAAATTATGACAATCGAGATAGTGAGTACTCTGATTAAACGAATTTCACGCAACACAAAAAATCATCGCGCATTTGATAAATGACTTGTGCTAATCGGTTTTTAGTTTTTTGTTGAAAAGTAATTTTTTTTTGGTTGAAAATTAATTTTCTCTCTATAGAAAAACTACACAAAATTGTTGAACTGGTGCCAAAGAATTCGTGCGGCAGAGAAAACGCGCATACATCGGAGTTTTTTTATTTAGTTGTTCAATATCACGAACGGCCTAGAGATTTGTATTTTATTATATTTTGTATTTTTTTGTTGCGTGAAACGGAAATTTGAGGTGATTTGATTGTGGTTATCTTCCGTGACCATAATTTGACCTTCAATTTTCAGATGAAAATTTTCTTTTCCAATTGTATAATTTTGTTGTTATAGTTATCTTATCATCGTTGACATCGTTTTGCGTGTTTTCCGCACTCATAAATTACTGCTCTGTCGCGATTTTATTATTTGCGCAATAAAATGATTTAAGATTTGAGTGGTGCGATGGTGGTGGCGAAGATGATGATGATTCATGTATGCGCTTGGGTCAAGGCTTTCCGAGAGATTTTTATTATTATTTTGCGGTTGTATATAAAGTTTTTACTATAAACAAGTAATGAAAATTGGTTTTTATTGGCCTCTAGTGATTTGCGAGGATTTTCCTTTTATCTTTATGGCAGTCACTGTAATAAAATTTTAAAATTGTTGTGGTACGGTGATGGTATATATGTATATAGAGCTTGAAACGTTTGTGACATTTTGATTAACTTTAATTGCATAGTTGAATGAGTCAAGCTTTATTTAATGTGCATAATTCACGTTTGTGTAAACGTTGTGGTAAACTTGTTGAATATACATATAATAAATTTGTGTAGTAAGAGATTTTAGACTAGAAAGATTATTTAGGATCTGGTAGCTACATTGTGCGTGATCCCCTTGAGTCAGTGTATTAAACAACGCTTGAACGTCTTTAAACAATTTCAAGTTTTTACCACCAATCTGTTTAATTTGAAGAAGGAACTAATTCTTTGTACAGTAATTCTAGCGCAATAGCCAGAACGAAACATGAATAATTTAAATATCAGGGTCTTCAATAGAGAAATTCCGTATGAATCGGCCGAGTGTTTCCGGTGTAACAATCTTAACTTTGTTATATTTTAATTTACGCGAGTGTGGTGCAAAATTAATTTTTTTTATTTATACCAAATAGTTAAATCGGAGATTTGAATATCATTTTTACTTATACATAATTATTAAGTATTTAATTTTTTTGTATGAAATCGTTATATAATTTGTTCTACTTGGCCATTCCTAGTGACTCCACAAGGCACGGTAGAATTTTTCATCTGCAACCGGAAATTGCACGTGTCTTGACAATGCAAAGGTGTGCGAACATATTTTCGACGTCAAGGGTCATAACCTTAAATATTTGACTTGACTGTGGCCTTTTAAACAAATATAGCAATTCGTTTGTAATTACTCCTAATATTTTTGATGTCCGAAAGTTTTTATTCTATCAGATTTTTTCTAATTAAGGCTTTTCAAAATTCTATGTAGTTTTCAAAGCGTTGATTTTCAACCCCGGTAGTTAAAAAATCCTAGGTGTCTATTCTATCTTGATTATTTCAGAGAGCAAACTGATTATCTGCTTTTATTTAAACGCGCGGTCCAGCGAAGTGGTACACGGCTTTTTAAAAATAGGAAAACGGGCCTAAAGTTGAAGTTCAAATTAATGAGATCATTATCTCGCCCAATTGAAATAAACACAGTTGCCTAGTGGATAACGGTACGATCCGTCAGTTTTTGGTCCCAATTTGAGCGTTTGCCTAAATATTTATTAATTAAATTATGGTACATGCCCCTACAAGTTACACTTAGTGCTGATCACTGAAAAGTGAAACATCTTTTCCTAAAGTTTGAATTTCGATAAGATGAAACCCATAGTTTTGAGAGAACTTCAATTTATGGTATAGTGTTCCGCAAAAAAATTTATCTTCAGCTTCATTGGGTGGCAACTAACACATTGTTCTCAAATCGATGGTTTTAAATTCGTTACAAAATAATTTACTACAACACAAAACACTAGATTTGATTGTTATTAACGATTTGATTGCATGTTCGTTCATAATTATGTCACAGTAACATGTGCTTAAAAATTTATCGTTACAATTTTTCCTAAACCTTATAAGTTTTATTGTTAAAAAAAAAGATATCATGACTTGTTGACGTGTGCCATAGAAGATCATGCAACTACCATTAAAAGTTTACAGAAATGGAACATTTTTATTTTGAATCAAGCTTTGTGTATGAGTTTTGTGCAACCAAATAATGCACATGCAATTTTTTATTTTGTCGTTTCTTAGAAAAATGTAATGCTGTAGGTAACATGTAGTGCTGGCAACCCGGGTGTAGCTGAAAATGAAATTCAACTTGAAAATGGGTTCTATAGAGCTCAAAATTGTGAATGGGCATTTAATTAGGCCATAATCTGTTCTACCTTAGTATCATAGATTATTTTTTGTGGCGATACTTAAACGAAAGGTCAGACGGAGAGAGGTACAATAAAAAAATTTTAATACGAAGGATGAAAACATTATCAAAGCCTTTTAAACTGCATCAAAACTGTAAATTCATTTTGAATATTGCTTAAGTCTAACTACCCATCCAACTACCAGTACGGCCTAGAAAAGAGTACAAATTGTAAAGCTTGACTGAGCCTTCACTTTGTAGAGGATTATCGATTTAAAATGCAAAGTATATACACACGGTAGAGCAATACGGTTGTTTGAAATCTGAGTTTCCATTTTAGGGTGCCTTTTTATTATTACCTCAGCATAAAGGAGAAACATTGTCTCTCTGTTTTTATCATCTACACATGCAAACAGCTAAATTGTCTAAGTATCATATTTTTATCCCGTGGGAACGATGATTATGTCAGAGTTTGTTTTTAATGTAGAAATTCCATGTCCCAACACTTTCTCCAAAAGTCGTCAGAATTCTATCGATTGGAATCCTTTTTCATCTACCACACCAAGTTCCATTGTTACGTTGTTAATTAGCATAGATTCGTCCTAGTGAACCATATTTCAAATCTTCTTTCAAAAATAATTTGAGAACTCAATTGCAATCCGCCATACCCAATTTGGAGTGGTACAAAATTTGTAATACAAATTAATGACAACCATGGCGCACATTACGCAACGCGATGCAAATAAAACACATCCAATTAACACAAACGCATGAAGCAATACAACGCAACATGATGAAACATGACGCATCCTGTTACAACATTGCCCAACATTATGCACCATGCTAGTGCAACATATTACAAAATAGCATAATACGACGCGATGCAATATCAGGCAAGATCCTGCAACAAGGTGCAACATAATTTGCCATTTTCTATAATCTTACTCGGATCTCATAAAGGAACGCCATTTTTATCATGCGCACTGAGCTTATTCCCATTTTTTGATAAAGATTCCATTAAAGTTGGCCACTTTCCAGAAACACAATGAGAACACAGTTTTACTAAATTGCCCACTGTCCAAAGCCTATTTGTAAACCCATTTTGATAATACCACAGACAATCAAAGAAGATATTTCATTTGAAATAAAAAATTTAAACAAAATTTATTTCTGATAATTCCAATGCCATCGTTGTTGTATCTGTGATTTCTCGGTAAACTACGCATACGTGTCGCAAAAAACAAAATATTTTTATTTGTGTTCGACTATTTACAGAAAATGTATACGCAGTTTGAATTTTTACGTTTACAAAGGATGAAATATCTCGTTAAGGTTGTCTCTGATAATACATAGCAAGAGCTATTACAATGAAACGACCTAGTTCCATTAAAACACGTATTTTTTTAAAAAAACATATTTGAAACGAAATGATGAAATCTGTTTTTCACCATACAAACTTAGGAAAATTTCAATCTTGTGAATCATTCATATTGAGGAACTTTCATGAAAAATGAAAACAAATGGCGTAGTTCCATCAAAGTTGGCCATATTCCAGAACTACCGCCAATTTGTAGTGCTATAAACCAAAAACAACTAGACATCTAATTAACGTTAAGCAGACGATGAAACACGACGAAACCGTTTGTAAAATTACGCAATATTATTTCAAAAAGAGACCTGGAGCTTGGAGGACCCTCTAAACCAATTTGCTCTCAGGACTCGGCGCAGTCTTCCTGACACTAGAAAATCCTCTTTTAACAATTGTTATAAAATAGTTCGAGCAGAAAAAAACATAAACAAAACAAAACCCCACCGGAGAAACCCTAACGAATTTTCCCGAAACAAAGAGTTATCGTAACCGATTCATAGTACTTGAAAACCCCGTTCCAGCAATTTTAATAAAATTCGTTGGAACTGAGAAAAAATAAATAAAATTTTCCTTCGGTCCCACCGGACCTAAACGATTTTTCTGATTTCAGGAGCACATCACGATCGACTCGTGATACTCTGAAACCTTTTTAACAAAGTCGCTAAAACGCTAGAAAAACGAAATACAAAGCCCGTGCGCCACCGGATAACCTTGTTTTCTCGACACCAACACCCATCGCAACCAATTTTTGATACTCGTAAACATCTTTTCAGCAGTTTTCATTAAAATCGCCTCCGCCGGAAGACCGCCTTAATGAATTTTGCCGAAATTAGCACCCATCGCAATTGATTCTTGGTACTCGAAAACATCCTTCAGCAATTTTTATCGAAGTTATTGAAGCGTAAAAAACATTTAGGAAAAGAATTGTAATTCGAAATCGATTTCTGGTACTTCAGTGGCTGCTATCGCACACTTAGCCCAATTATGGCCCATTGTGATAACCCCGGGGTCCGACATCATAAACTCCCTTAAACCCATTTAGTACTATTAATATAGCGTAAAAAATCACGCACATTACAGCTTTCAAGATCACAGAGTCTGTTCATAGTGTATTTGCCCAAGTGATCATGTTTTCTGCCAGCTAGCGCAGGACACGAGCAAAGGAAGAAGCAACCACACTTATTCATTCCCCCTCCAGTTCCGATAGTAGTCCATTGATTACTACATTCCAGAGAAGGGGAGAGAGGACACCTCCCTGGGGAGTTCCCCGAACAACCCGTCTTTTAACGGAAGCATCTCCCATCCCCGCTATGACCCTTCTGCTACCTAGCAAATAAATAATTAGCCTGGTTACTGGGTCTTCGATCTCAAAAGGCAACAATCCTTCTATAATTGCTTTCACCTTCACGTTATTGAACGCGCCCCTGATATCGAGAAACACCACCAACGAGAATTCCTGAAAATCCAGTGACTTCTCAATTCCCCGAACCAAATTATGTAATGCCGTATCCACGGACTTACCCTTATTGTACGCATGTTGATACTGAGCCCAGGGTACAATTTTTGCACGAATATAGACATCCAGCATCCTTTACATAATTTTCAGCAGAAAGGATGATAAAGATATTGGTCTAAAGTCCTTAGGGTTGCTGTGCGAGCTTCTTCCCGCCTTCGGGATGAAGATCACCCTAGCCTCCCTCCATTTCTTGGGGATGTATCCCAGCTTCAGACACCCTTTGAAGATAACTTCCAGCCAGGGAAGCAAGACCTACGAGTTCTTCTGAATTTCTGCTGGTACAATCCCATCTGGACCAGCTGACTTAAAAGGCTTGAACCCCTTAATAGCCCATTTTATTCTCCGCGTGTTCAGAATATTCTCTGTACACAACAATTTGACCCCGCAGGGGTCTCTTCTTGACATCTTTACTTCCCGGGAAGTGAGTTTCCCTCAAGAGATCAAGAGTCTCTTCGCTAGAAACCGTTCATTCGCCATCCGGTTTTAACAGATAGCCTGGAGCAGCTGGATTGGTAGAGAGAATTTTCTTTAAGCGTGAGGTGCCTGAAATCCCTTCCATTTTATCACAGAAGCGCCTCTACGAAATTCTTTGCGCCTTTCTTACTCCCTTTTGTATTCTCTGAGGCATTCCTTATAGAAGTCCTAGTCTTGACTAGATCTAGATCTTTTCGCTCTATTAAATGCAGACCCACAAACTTTCCGGCACTCCGCAAGTGCCGGGTTCCATCAAACAGGTTTTCGCTTACCTCAGCTTTGTTAAAGGTCAGGCTACTCATAGAGGTATTACAAGCCCTAGTCAGAGTGTCTACCATTGAATCCAGTTCACTACCCGTGTCGGGGAGTCCTGGAACTCTAGATGGAATGATGTCCTCCAATAAATCCCTTTATACATGCCATACTGTCCTTTTGGGATTTCTGAACTCGTATTGTTTTGTAATATTGAGATTAAGTTTAAACGTTAAGTAACGATGGTCGGAGAAGAAATGCTCCTAACAACCTCCATTCAGCGATCATCGGTGAAATAAATTCTGAGACCAGAACCAGAAATATCCAGAACCTCCTGTCTATTACTAATAATAAACGTGGGTTCTTGGCCTATATTACTAATAGTGAGGTTAGTTCTTAAGAGAAACTCAAAAAGTAACTCACCCTTGTCATTTATATCTGAGCTACCCCAGATAATATGGTGCGCGTTGGCGTCGCACTTAGCTGAGGCGTAAAATTATAAAAGAAATCCGGAAACCACCGTAGAAGTCCTTCAATGTTTTATCCGAAATCAGGACTGTTTGCAATCGATTTTTGATCCTAAAAAAAATCCCTTATTAGGACAAAGTCGGTCAGCTGAGAAAAAATTATGTAAAAATGAAGAATCCGGGCTCTACCGGAGAACACTCTAAACAAATTTTCCCGAAATCAGGACCCATAGCAGTCGATTTTTTCAAGTGACGTGGCACGACTATTGTTACTTCACATGAAGTGATGCGATTATGGTAATTATTTTTTTTCAGCCTACTGAGGAGAATAGTTTGATGTAAATTTTTATAAATTGGGCATAATTTTTCCATATCTAAATTTTCAGGGAAAAATATTCCCAATTTCATTTTGTTTTCAAAAAAGTTGCACTAGCTTTTTACAGCACTAGGCCGGAAAAAAATGTTTCAACAGAAATTAAATATAAATTCTTTCCCCAATTCCCTATTCCAGGGGAATTACCAGGATAGTGCCACTAGTCGAGAAATATAATTTAATTATTAAGAATAATTTTTTAGTATTTAAAGTATTTTTATAGTGAGAAATTAGATGAATTAAACAATTTATTGTTTAATAAACATATTTAGTTTTCATATGTATTAAGCAAATTGAAATTTGAAGAGTGAGAAATAATTTCTCGGTTTAAGAAAAGTTGCTTTAAATGGAACGTAAGTTTTCTCAACAGAAGAAAATCATTTTCTTAATAATTTACATTAATAATAATGTGCATAAAAATTTGTATTAAATTATACTTTCCTAAGTTGAAACTTAATTAATTCTTGAATCAAGAAAATTTATCTTACATATACATAAATTTTAAAACAGCTTCTTTAGATAAATATTTTTGGGTTCATTAATATGTCTCCTTCAGTTTAAAAAGTATGATTAATAAAATATCTAAAAAAATTTTAGCTGGTTAAATTTCATAATCCACGAAAATGTGATAGCAAACTTTTAATATTTCCTTTAAATCAATTTCCAACTCCCAAGAACTGAATTTTAACCCTATAACTGTTCTAGTTGATTCCCATTTCCACCGAACAGACAACTCCTTAAATTTTAATCTAAGAATTATAAAAAGCGAGGCTTATAGAAAACTTTTGGATATTGGATTGGAGAAAGCACTAAACATATTCCTACACATATACCTGCAGATTCTAAATTCCGAGAAAGGTTCAAAATAAAATTAAAATAACTTATTTTGAACGAAAATAGGTAGTTTAGGGTACCTAGTACGTAACCTGAATAAGTAAAATACTCAGGTCTTATCAGTATGCAAACAATTCGTATACAACTTTGTCAAATCATATTATTATGTTGTCACATCACCAACTGACAAACTCTGTATACATATACGATAAACAGATATCTCGTTCATTAAAACCAATTATTTTCATTTGTTGTTGCCAAACACGTACATACCGCACCAAGTTTATATATTGCAGTGATTTGTGCCACACAACCTAAGTTCATAGACGTTCGAACAAGGGAAATGATAAAGTCGAAATTTATATTCGAACATATCTGTATAGAAAACGTAACACAATGCACACCGTTGGAATATCTCGATATGTATACCGCTAACATCTTTATGTATGTATATATGGTATAAACAAATAAATCCAATTTGCTGTGGTGTTCTGTGGAATACCCAAGTCACCAAAAGTATTTCGTTTAACATGATATATACACTCTTGATAAATTGTAATCGATATATTGGTAATGGCGGGCAATGCATACACCAACGTGATTGCAATTTTAATTTTTCATATTTTTAGTTATGCTTCTTGACCTTCAGTGGAAGTTGAAGGTTTTCTCCACGTTCGAAATTGTTTTAATGTGGGTGTGTGTATTTCTGTTCGACACGTTGTACCTGTGTAACGAAATTCCACATCCATACACAAAAATCAATAAACAAAGCATATACATAAAACAAGAACGAGAAAAGCCAAAATAAAAATCTAATATTTTTCACTATACAGCACTATTTATTTTCCTTATATTAAATACTGGAAGCTCGCCACCCTATACCATCCACCTACTTGAAATATGTACTGTACATTTATTTTTGTCTTCTATGTACTCGTATATTTACTATATATGAATATTCAGCTCACATTCACCCGTAGCACCCCTAATCTTCTATTACCATAAATTCTAGATCTTTATAAATATTTTATATGTAAATATAGTTTACAGATGTACTTATTCAGCGTTAACCCTTTACCGCGTTCAGTACGTTTTATAAAATTTTTCGGTTTCGAATATCAAGAATACCAATATCGGGCGTATTAGGTTGAGGTACCACACTACCAAGTACAAATATACAACTTTTAGACGAGCATAACGAAGAAAACAAAATTGTGTAACAACAACAACATCCACCAATGAAAACAACAAAAATTGGAAAATTATGTGAATTTTCTTTGTTTTTTTGTTCAACATAAGGAGGAAAATTGTTGTGTTATCATTGTGATTAAATTTAGAGTTTCTATGAAAGAATATATAAAAGAAGAAATGCGACTTTGGTGGAAGATGGTGAGGGGTATATGATGTAGCCGGCAACCAGGATGGCACAAATATACTAGCTAGATAACGTTATGTAGTAGCGCGAGATGGAAAATGTTGAGACTGATGTTTTCATACAAGTTTTCCTTTATATCGCATCGTGTACGGTACAATACAAAGTCATTGTTCTTATTCATTTTTGTGAACATATAAAACAATTATAAGCTCCAAATTTATTATATAACTTTTTGGTCATTTTGTTATAGAATTTGTGTCATTCGTATTTGGTATAATGAAATTTTTGTAGTAATGCTTTCTGTGACTAACAATCTAGAGGTTACGTAAAGCTTATACGTTTGTTAAAATGTATACATTATAATATTTTAGTAGGGATATCTTATTCTGGCAGGTAATCATAAGCAGTTTGGCCTTCTGGCGCATTGACGCAAAATGCTCTTTATCTGTGCGCTAAGCAAAACTATTCTGCTCGTTAGTATAAATCATCAATTTTGTTTTGGGAATAAAATACCAGACTTCAGAAAACTTTCAAAGTAAAAGATTTTCATTTTTACTTTGTCAAAAAATTAACTTGCGAAGTGCAAGATATCGAAAACTTCGAAAAGTAGGAATACTCAATTCAAGAAAATAAAACTCAAGTTTGAGAATATAGCACATGATTCTTGAATACTTTGAAAACTAACAATTCTCAAAACAAGAAAATTAAATATCAAAACAAGAAAATTAATACTTGAGACTTAAACAAAGTATTTTCAAAGCGACCAAAACACGGAAGAAAAATATAAAATTGAGAATTCATTAACGATTTCACAATATTTTCAAAACCAACGATTCTCAAACCGAGATTTTCTATATAATGAAATACTGGTTTCTTTAAATTAAAAAAATCGGTCGTTTCATTAGACTTCAGACCCAACATACAAAAATATTGAAATTATGTATTTTGAATTTTGGTTCAAAGTATAATCATCATACATTAGATTAGCGAATGAGTATGCGCTACGCATTTGTTACCATTTCGTAATCTAGAAATATATTGTCATAGATATAATTACTATATAAGAAATTTTCACAAAACAAGGAAATAAAATATAAACTTGAATAAGTGTAGTGTATTCCAGAATACTTTCGTACAATTCTCAAAATAAGAAGAAGTATATATAAATTTGAGAATTAAGTGCACGAATCAAGAATACTTTCAAGAAAAAAATTCTCAAAACAAGAAAAGAAAACATAAACTTGAGAATTATAGATGCGCTGCTTTCGCAAAGCAGAAAAATATTACAACAGCAATTGCATTGTATAAAGCCGAATTTGCTTTAATATAAGCCAAAAAATTTAGATTTAGGGGAAATAAAACCATTTTATGGTTATGGTGTTTACCGCAAGGCGGGTTTTTTTTTCGAAGGGTTGTCATCTTGTTGTAAAAAATACATTAAGCATTACCGAATTTAATTTGTTCTATTTAAAAAATAAAAAATAAAGATAAATATTAATAAAAAGAAAAATTAAAATGCATTAAATAAATTTTAGCTCAAATTTTGTTACGGACGGCTCAGCAGCCGACCCGCAGATTTCAATTAAGGCCACAGAGGCCTCACACGGTAGTTTTGTCGGCTAGATCTCAGGGATAAATGCTTGGTTCGTGGGAGTTTGAGGCTTGCGATGCTCTTGGCCTACACAGTGTTTACAGAAAATTTATCAACAAAAAAATGCAAACTAAATAAAAATAAACCGAATGTTCCGCCGAAATTTGAGGAACATCTGTATAAAGAAATAATAACCGGGTGTGTCCACCCGGTGACGACCGGATCTCCCCGAGTGACAAGTACCCAGGCTGCTAAAGAGCCCCCTCCCCCGAATGACTCATCGACCCCGAAAGGCCGATGCCCAGCTGCAACGAAGCAGCATTAGAGGGTATGGACGTCTCTCCAACGGACGAAGCCTCTCTTCACCCGGAGAGACCTCCCTCTATGGCGCTTGATTACAATTATTTTTAAAGTAAAAATGAAAATTTGAATTGTTAAATTAAACCCAAAAAAATTAAATGAAAAATTGCACCTTACGACCTTCAGGAAAGGTCACCCTGTAGGGATGCAACGTCTAAATGGGTTACGGCTTTCTAGTAAGCCGTCATGCCACAGGGAACTCTAGTTCCCGGACCGTTAGGCGTCTTCTCGCCGTGAAATGTGGCTGGGCGTCTTCGCCTTGATGATACCAATGATTGGCCACCCGCAAATAAGTTGATGAGCGTTATCTCGCCTTACGACCTTCAAGAAAGGTCACTCTACAGGATTATAATGTCAAATGGGTGACAGCTTTCTAGTGTCCCGCCATGCCACAGGTGATGCCCCACGCGGACCGTTGCGGCTTGGTTATACCGTTTACCCGCTCAACTGTTGCGGCCCATCCGCCGGTAAATATATTTCGCCTCGACTTGCTGCCAAAATAAGTTGGGCGTTGACTCGCCGAGCTGTAGAGATGAATAGCCTCAACTGGCCACTCTTCCAACGATAAGGCATTATCGCCGGTAAATTCCACTATTCAAACCCGAAAAAATGACGTTCGGCGTTGGCTCACCGAAACAACCGTAAATCGTTGAGTTGCGAATGGCCACGTTGTCGGCCACCCGTTACAATTGCGGTATTGTTCGGAAGTTAAACAGTGTACTATAATCCCCTTTATCAAATTTAACTCTAGTGTTAAAAACCGCCAGTTTTATCGATCTGCTCCTCGTGTTGTTCTTTATGGCGAAACCCCACAATTAATTTTTCATTAATTTTCCCGGCGATACACCAATTCGAAATACACACTTTTAGTTTTCCGATTTTTATTTATTTCAGAAGGAAAAAAACATTTAGAAATTTACAATATCATTAACACTAGTTTACAACAAAATCGGCTTAGCGTTTTAACTTCACTCAGTATATTATTCGATAATTAATTAACCTTCACAACAATTTATTAATTTATGATTTCTTGATAGTCGGCGTTTTTTATTATTTAAAAACAAAATCGTCCATCTTATTTAATTTTCAATAATAACCAAAAAACACTTGACAAAAATTGAAAAATATTTTTTTATTTGTTCCAAATGACAAACCAGACTAAACTAAATTCTCGCACCAAAGACTTGTAGAACGTTCTTTTTTGTTGTTGTTTTTTTCCGTGCCCGTCACATTTGCATTCCCTCCAACGCGTATATAAAAAAAGAGAACAACCCCAGAAAAACATTCTGCATCGCTCCCACACTTATACGACGCTCATTGACAACAAAAAAAAAATATTAAAACTAAAAGTACCAAATGCTCAAGAACAGGTGGCACTGTAGTCAAACAAAATACTCCACTTACCATAGAACGAATAAAAGGAATACACACAGAGGGAAAGGAAATAATTGTTATGCCCATGGAGTCGTAACAAGTTGTTGCTTTCAGATTCAAAAGTTTAGCTACGCGGGATTTACGACAGCAACCAGGCTTGTGTTCATGATTTTTGAACAATTTCAAAGCGAACAACTCTCAAAACAAGAAAATAAAATATACATTTGAGAAGACAGTGCACGATTCTAGAATATTTTTAAGTGAACAATTCTGAGAACAAGAAAGAAAACTATAAAATGAAAAATATAAATTATATCTTGTAATTTTAATTTAGTAAATTTGTATATTTATTGTAGTGATTCATAAAGTCGAAATATTTGGGCAACCAGAAATGAAAATAAAAATAACTTAAAATTAAAAAATTTAAATTAATTTGTCTATAAATGCTACCCTATTCTTTAAAACACCTATTCTTTAGTACTCCACTCTGTTCTGTTCTAAATACATAAGATCCCGATTTCCCGAAAAGTGTGGCACTTTTAGGTAACAACGCATCCCCAATAGAATTCCTTATGACTTTTTCCTTACAGAAAAGTATGAAAAACAACACTTGAGAACAAAAAAATCTCATTTTTTTTCATGTTTTTCTGTAAGGAAAAAGTCATAAGGAATTCTATTGGGGATGCGCTGTAATCCTCTAAAAATTATGTTGGCACTCAAAGGGTTAATATTTGCTTTACTATGTGAAGTGAAGTGAGGCAAACTGTACTGGCACCTACATCAAGTGGATGTTGCTTTTTTTCACCGGCTCGTGTGGGTACCATGTCAAAAATTTATTTTTGTATGTGTTTTCAACCAACTTACACATTTGTGCATTCCTTTCAAACTTATTTTCGTCCGAAAAAAACACTATATCATTTGGTTAGTACTCTCTGACTGGTTATCATCATGAGTGACGTTAGAATGGAACGACAACTCGATGTGCTCACTCCTCGTAACGGAGCTCCCGATTTGTCAAGTTCGTTATGTTTGTACACCTTTAGCGTACTGCACAAAACCCATAGCTGATCACGCAATTGGTTTTCGTCATTCTAGCTAGACTCTGTTGCAGTTGGAAGGTTCGGATTGCTCAACTTCAGCATTCCCATTATGTCCCTTGGATTGCTAGATTGGAATCCAAGCACGTGTTCCCGGTTGGCAGGTAACATGCTTATTAGCACCAACTTTCAGTCTGGCTTTAGGCTTAACCTCACCCAGATATGCTTCATTTTGTAGAGGGATAGCGATTGTTAGACGGCACTGATTACCAATTTTTCTTGGTTCCGATACCATCCGACTCTGCGGCTGCCTCTTGGATGGAGAGCCACCTGACGTACTGCCTCGCGAGGTTTTGTAATCTTTTAGCCAATTCGAATATTTGATTATCGTTAGCGATTTCTTTCCACAACCGAAATCTTGTTGAGCCTTGTTAGCACTATCCAGTCTTCCCTTCTCGGTTGATAGTTGGGCGCATGAGGACTATGTTTATTTGTGTTATTATCTACAGTCAGTGTTATTGAGATACCAGCATTATTTCTAGATCCTGAGTTAATTTTTTTTTAATTATGGCTAGCACGCCGTGAGTCACAGACAGAATTGACTTCGTTCCGCAAATATCGCATTCTATGTTAGGCTTCTCGTGTTTCGGGAAATGATACAAACATATTCCCAATAAGAGCCCTCTGAATGACTTTCTTCACAACAACATTATGGACAGAGCCCTAACACAATATTTTTCTTCTCTTTGGGCAGTGAATAATTGAAATAAACGACAACTGGCTATCTGTCTTCTTGTTTATAAGATAACATTATACCGATTATAGGAGGCTTCTTATTCACCGTATATCCTTTGGTGCTGGTCCATGCATTACACCTTATAACTTCTTGGGATTCATTCGCCCATCATTGCTTGAAACAATATGAAATATGATTGCATTATCCAAAGGATATTACCAAAAATTTATAAAGGCACTCTTATGCAGAAAATGGGTTTTCCCGCTATTGTCAGAATGAATTGCTACCTGTCACTATCCTCTTTTAAGATCCAACGTACTGAAAATTTTCGCTCTAAACAGTTAAGGTGTCATGAATGCGTGATAATCAACACAGGATCTTGTCGTGTCATTTCTTTTCATGACAAGAATTATGATCACTCGTCATTTGGCTGTCTCTTGTTTCATTAGATTTGCGTTATCTGTGTCGATTCAATGTTACAAAATATTAATTTTCGCAATTCGTCATCATTAAGAGCAAACTCGTCGATTAATCCATCCGGCGCAACAGCATCGATATCTACATACACGTTCTGACAGGGTGTGTAACGAAATCTCGGTTTTTTTTTCTAAATCTCGGTTTTCAAAATCCTGGTTTTGTATAAAAAAAACTCCGATTTTCAGGACATCCCGGTTTGAATTTTTAAAATTTGGCAAGTGGGAAAATGGGACTCTTAAATGATTTTTTGACAAAATTCAAAAATGAGTTTGCGATAAAGATCTAGAAAGTGGCTAATAGGAATGGAATTTGGATGGAAGGCTAAGTGTCCGTGAGAGTTATCGAAGCCGTCAGCCTCTACAATTATTGCATTTCAAAATGTTGCATTAACAAAATATTGTTTTTTTTATTAATCTTGCAATTATAAAATGTTGCAATTACAAAATGTTGCATCTTGAATTAATAAAGTTATTAATTAATTATTTTGTGCAATTAGAAATAGAAGAAAACCGGGATTTTGAAAACCGGGATTTTGAAACCGGGATTTTGAAAACCGAGATTTCGTAGTACACCCCGTTCTGACATTGTTTCGATTGGCAATATAAATGTTTAACTCAGCCTTACCAATGATCAACCCTTTCCTGATTATAATAGTTGATGAGCTCAGATTAAATATTCGTTCTGGTACTTTCTCTTAAAATTTCACCAATATTTTCGCTATTAAGTGCGACCTTGTACTTGAAATTTACAGTCTTGATATCCCCAAATTATGGATTTAATTTGATTAAGATTGATTTCTCGAATTTGATTATAATTCGTAATCCATGCTGTTCTTGTGTTTATATGAAGGGATAATTCCACATTTCGCCTTTTTATTACCTGGTTATTCAGATTCACCGTTGGTTGATTTTCTTCCATGAAATCTAATCCGCAGACCATTCATCATATATGTTAGCTAATACAATTTTTGAACCGCATTCGTCCGAACCACCAAAATTTCAAATGCTTTCGTTTACAATTGCTTTCGTTATTCCAGTATTCCCCTCCACATGCGGAATGTCGCATATTTAAAATAATAATCATGGAATTGAAGCCTGCATCAAGACTCAAACTGGCGGCCTTTTCAGTGTTAACCCTTTGTTGTATACACTTTAACCCCCCGACCACAAAGTGTTATATCGCTCTGTAAAAGTTCGTCATGAAATTCGTTACAGCATATGCGATAGTGAGAGAGCACACCAGAGTCGCGTTAGTCCAAGAGCTAGCGATCAAAATTAGGACAAATTCATAACTCCTGATATTTGCTCCTTTCGTGGCACTAGAATTTTGTAAATTTTTAGATATTAAATTGAGAAGGAAAATTTGTGAAAATTATTGATATACAACTACTGGCGTGAAGTTTCTGGATATTACTAAGGGTACAACAAGGGCCGGATGCCTGAACAACCTAACACTCATTTACACTAAATAGGCATTCCTAAAATTCGGAAAAAGTGGTCGAAATTTAAAGACACTCTGGAAGTAATAGTTTTTGAGCTGTACAAATTT
Source organism: Nephrotoma flavescens (assembly GCA_932526605.1). NCBI lineage: Eukaryota > Metazoa > Arthropoda > Insecta > Diptera > Tipulidae > Nephrotoma > Nephrotoma flavescens. Next base: position 213,403,872 of record OW052222.1, on the reverse strand, counting down.
AAAATTTATGGATTTTTACCCAAAACTCAACCCTTTCATGTATCTAACTGATCGAAATTTTTGGACCCTACACGAACAATCACAAAACCTACTTCCGTCGAATCGTTTTCATACGAGCCGCATACATTATTATTTATAACAGTAATTAACCTTGCGTCTTAAGAATCGATTGAAATTTCAAATTAAAACTACATTTCTGCCAAAATGAGCTTTTTTTTGTAAATCGGTGACCTTGACCCTCATTCAAACTATATTATATGCACATAGTATATAACCAGAATATACAGAGTCATATTAATTTACATAACGGTCAAGGACAATCTTATATATACTGATGCACATTCTGTAGATGTATATATACACATACAGAAACAACAATTGCTCTGCAATTTATCGAAAAAAGATTATTTCCCAGCAAATTCTATTCAAAAAAAAAAGCTCGAGCACAACCATAAAATAGTTATTTCCCACAATGTTTAGTGAGCAAATGGTGCCATATAGAATTTTGTGTTGTGTTGTTTATTGCGAGAAAATATTTTGTGTTTTCCGCTGAGCGAGCGAGAAGAAAAATCAAAAATAAATAACTTTAACCTTCAAGAGAAAATTTTTGTATATAGCAATTTTTCCGCACACACAGCATCCAAATAATACATACGTTATAAGATTTTCTTCTCTTCTGTATACGAAAAAAAAACTCATTAGTAGGGGAAATATCAATGTAATCTGTATAGTAAAAGAGTAACGATGATGTGGGTGGGGGGAGAGTGAACATTTTACAACAAGAAAAATTGTATTTTGCTTCTGCTGTATTTTTTTTTGTTATATTTAGTCGATTCCCTGCATCCATTAAGTTCTGTCACTCATAATTTTTTAAAAATCAAAATTTATTTTTTTAAGTTTTTAATTTATGTTTTTGTTAATTTATAATTATTTGTTGTTGTATTTAAATCCCAAAACACTTCCTTTTTGGAAATTTGTTTGAAACAAAAAAAAAAATTTTTTTTCCTCGGAAAATTAAACCAAATAAGAGACCTAAGATTTACGCATAATATAGAAGCGAACTACCTGTTTCAATTTTTTGTTTATTTTGTTTTTATAATTATGACTTATGTTTTCCCGGAAAACTCGGAAAAATTGCTTTTACTATAAATTGTTTAATTGTTTATATAAAAGTGAAAAAAGTGTAAATATATAGTTATTGTTGTTGTTTCTTGTTAATGAAAAACTCAGTATATTTAGTTTTGTTTTCAAAGCTTTTTATTTTGATTTAGTGAAAATTTAACATAAAATGTGATTTTCGTGTTTACGTGAAAAATGTAGCTTTTATTGGAGAGCAATATATTAAAAATTATATAAAAATATAAGATTAGAATTAAAATATAGAAAGGAAAATATTAAAACAACCAAAAAGGGGCGCGTCGCAATTTTCTTGTTCAAGTTTACGTTGATTTTTCTGTGAATGACCTTGAGCTGATTTTTTTTTCTTCCGATACAATGAGTAGTGTTCTCGCTGCAGTTAAAACGATTGCACCAAGTGTAAGGCGCCGTCGTCGTTGCGAGAAGCAGCGTCTTGAATTATATCACGGTGATCAACCGGATGTTGTACCATGTTGGGATACAATACCAGCGCCACCGATAACACCTCCGGCTGCATTTTTACCACCCGGCTATAAACGTTCATCGTCGAAAAAGGGTAAAGGTAAGACGGTATGGTAAGGGTTTGTGTGTGTGTGTGCATGTAGCCGCATATAATAATGTTACGTGTATAGGGAAAATCCAACAAAAGGACACAAAAAATTAACACGCAACTCGTTGCCATTTTCTATTTGTGATATATCATCTACATGGAAAGAGAAAAATGTTTTTGTTATTGCACAATATATTTGAAGGTTAAAGCCAAATCAGGAAAAAGGTTTACATTGTTTGGCTGATTTTTCTCAAATTTTGCTGAAATTGAAAACGATTTCATTTTGCTCGAATTACGTGCGTAGTTCGAGGAAGCCACGGAATATATTTTATTTGTACTAATTTTGATTTTCATTTCTTTTCCATTTAATTTCAGGTAAGTCGTTGTACTATTTATCTGTCGAACCCACCGGATTCGCTTCAAGTGAGTACTTAATACCTCAATATAATATAATTATGTATATGATTTTCTAGAAGACTTGTGTGAATGGTATAAAACTCGAGCACGTTCACTATATATAATTTTAAACTTAAGTATGACATATATGTTGGGTAGCATATGTTGTTCGACATACAAATAATTTTCATATGTGATCAAAATTTTATCTCGTTTTAAGTATATAAGTATAAATTTCGTGGTAACTCATAATATACATTTTATATAAAATATATAAATTTGTATGTGCAATGTCGGAAAATACTGGAAAACTATAACCATAAAAAAACGAATGGCTGCAAAAAAAAATAAATTAAAAGTTCAGTCTAGTCATGAAGATCGATTTTTTTTTTTACTTTTTGTATGATTGTTGTGCTTTTATATAGTTTGAAAAACTATATAGAAGAATTTGTTTTCTTCTGGGTGAATATTTTATATGTGTGGGAAATAAAAGCGCAGCAGAAAGGTTAACGATCTTGAAATCTTATTCAGCGTGTATTTCTAGCTGTTCAAAGAGTACTTATAGCCCAATTTTGATTCAGATCGTCTTTGGCGGTAAAACAACATATTTTGAGCAATAAATTTGTACATCATTACACATTGAGCAACTGGGTTATAGTTTAATAACATTATTCGTGAACTTCTAAAGAGCGTTTGAGCTATTTTAAGAACAAATGTTCTGTACTCATGACCTTTATTTGAATTGGTGTTTTATTTATTTATGTTGAGCAAATTTTATCTCATTACGAGCTTTAATTTTACGTCAAAAAGACCATTTATCATATTTACTTAAGCTTTTATTTTTAGTATTTTATTTTTGTTTAAAACTGGATATTTTTTAATATTTTACCAAGTTACCAAAATTTATTCCATAAGATTATTAAATTTTGTTTTTTAATTTCAAAGAAATAGCTCAAAAAGTAAAGTTAGTCTCTGGAAAGGGAAATATCATTTTAAAAAAACACAATTTTAAAACATTAAGCAATTTTAATTTTAAATTATCCACTATTTCTATATGCTGCTCAAAATTAGTATAATGTTTCGAGAAAATTCAATGAACTACTTTAAAATCGAACAGAGGTTCAATATGCCGCTCAAAATTAATTATTACCTACTAATACCTTTAGTTAATTATGAGTTTCTAAAAATATTTTAATAATGAGCTACAAAAATTTATAGTTAAATTGGTCTCTAATAAATTATAATATTAAATGTAAGTCTCCGAAGTAGCTCAAAAAGCAATCCCAAATTTTTTGAAACGAATTTTAATTCTAAAGTATTCCCTGATTCAATGATGTGTTGCTCAAAATTAACATAATGCTGATTAGCAAAAAATTCATTGAACTACATTGAGTTTTGCGTTCCGACAGGCGGTCATATCTGATTCGAACCCTCACTTCTTTAATCAATGTGCCGTTTGGTTGGTTATTTCAATATTTAGTGAAACAATTTTAATGAATTATGAGCTACTAAAAATTTTTTGAGCTATTTGTTTTAAATCCTTTAATAAATCAAAGTATTTACTGCAAGTTTTCTAATTCGACTAGCTAGAAAATCAATTGCTAAATCGGTCAATCGCTAAGTAATATTATTTTAAAATATTGAACAATTTTTCAATATGTAGCTCAAAATTAAAATAATGTTGCTTAAAAGACCTTTTGACTTACATTGGACTACTAAAATTGCAGATAACATACATGACATTTGAAGTCCCATTCATCAAATCGATTCGATTTTTTTTTGATAGGTATGGTCATCATATTATTGTTGCTTAAAGTGTATGTAAAGTGTGTTAAATGTTTACTTTAATTTTAAATAGAAATATTTATATGCTATTTCAAAATTTGTGTTAATGTTATTTCACTTCGTCATTACAAGATAGTCCAGCACGTGAGATAATCAAATAATATTCACTATAACATTTTGAGCTATAAATGTTTTTGTATTGATAGCTACCGAGTTTTATAAATTGAGCTGATCTATTTTGAATAGGAAACAATGGTTAAATATATTTTACAATTCTTTGCACTTAGCTTAAATAATTACTGCAGGTTTTCTCAGAATAAATAATTTTTTATCGCTTATAAAAAAGGTTCAGATTTCCATAAACAACAAGAATAACCAATAAAGAGAAAACGAACTGCAATTTAAATAATTTGTGATTGTTAGTCTGACGTAATATTGTTTCATAAATATTTTAAAATGTTGAACAATTTTAATTTTTGGATTATTTACTATTTCAATATACCGTTTAAATTTAGTATAAAGTTGCTTACCAGAGAAAATTCTATAAACTGTTTTTAATTAATTATGAGCTACTTAATATTGGGCTCCCAAAATTGGCAAGCATACTCTGGCACTTCATACTCTGTCTCTCAAATCGATTAAAAGCATATTGGTACGGTTGTTTTACGGTGAGCTAAATTTTTTTGAGATGGTCATGTTTAAAGGTAAAGTGGATTAAAACCTAAAATTTTTGAGTGATGCTTATTCCAAATATACTAGCGCCACTTAATTATTTGAAGCATATATTGCTAGTAACACGCAGAATATGAAAAAAATTACTAACAATCATGTTTTTTCGACTTTTAATAATACTAAAGAGTAGTGTTAGTCTTCTATATAGAAGTAGCTCAAAGAGTAATTTTGAGCAATTTTAAAGTATTCACTAATTCGAAATTAGCGTCACGTTGCTAAGCAGAAAATATAAAACCCCAATTTTTAGTTAATTTGAGCTACTAAAGTGCTTTTGAGGTGTTTAATATTGAGCTACTAATTTACACTGAGCTAATTAGACACAGTGGCAACTTTATTTTACAAATGTTTATTACTTGATAGTTTTAACTTTTTAGTAGAGCCGAAAAACTATAAATTTGTGTTAAGTTTCATAATATTAAATGTTCCCATACCAACTTATTTTACGCAGAGTACTGTTGAATAAAACTGTTTTACCGGACCCAAAATGTGGTGTGAAAATAATGATTAATTGATCACGAAAATATAATTTTTGTGCAAGAACATTTTAATTTTAGTAAAAGTTGGCGTATTAACAACATGGTGCAAACATTCGTGCAAAATAGTGCAACATGACGGCCTATCTGGAGAATTCTTCTGGCAGGCCTAATTTTTTCAAAATCGTCCAAGCAAAATAAAATGTTAAAAGAAGACTCCAAGCTTCGTGGTCCTCACCGAATGACCTCTAAATGAATTTTCCCGTAAAAACCTGTCTAAACCGGGTTTTGATAATCGAAAACGCTCCTTCAGCCGGCCCTCATCGGACGACCCCCTAAACCGATTTTCCTGAAATTAGTTCTCATCGCAATCGACTCCTGACACTCGAAGACCCCCCATCGCCAATTGAAAAATGGGACCCGGGGCCAACCGTTTGACCCTCTGAACGATTTTTTCTGAAATTTGGACCAATCGCAATCGATTCCCAGCAATTGAAACCCCTTCACCATTTTTTATCAAAATCGAACGAATAACAAAATTTAAAACGTGGCCCGGCTTCCGCCAGATGTTCTCATAAATGAATTTTCCCGAAATAAAAACCAATCACAATTACGATCTGTGGTGAAATGTAACACATCTATGACCCCTTGTCGGCATGCAAAATCCATGGGCTGACCCATCTTCCATGCCAGTATAGGCGACAATGGAGCTTGCAATGTGCAGATGGTCTTAAATCGGTCCTATAGCCGTACGTCCTCAAGTTAACCGGTAAGCATAAAGTAAGGACGTAAAAAGCATACTCGCCGAAGAACAGGATGAGCCTTGAGCCCCAAAACAGATCGCATAGTTAACAATAAAAATAAATCACTATCGGTTTTTGGTAATCAAAACCCGTGCTTCGAACAATAAACAAAGCGATCCTGGCCCCACCGGACAACTCCTGTGAACGGGTTTTCCAGAAAATGACACCCATCACAATTGTTTCTTGGAACTCAAAAAGCCTCTCCCAATGTTTATAAAAATCTTGCAAGCCGAAAAAAATTAAAGTAAGGCATCCGTGCTCATCGTTCCATTTTCTAAGCGAATTTTTCCGACATCTTTGCCAATCGCCCTCTTCATCAATTTATAAGAAAATCGTGTGAACCAAAAAAATTTGAATATGGGATTCGGGCCCCACTGGATGACCTTTTAAACCAATGCCTACAAAATCAGGACCTATAGCAATCAATTCCTGGAAAACCACCCTCAGCAATTTTCATAAAAGTCGTTTGAGCTGGGAAAAAAGTAAGAAAAAGGAACCTGGGTTTCATCGGTGGACGTTTCCGAAACCCTAGACGTTGGGTATTTGTCAATTGCTCGTGACGACTATATTCAGATAATTCCAGATAGATTTTTTCTGCAAATCGCTTAATTTTTGTGCTCAGTTCAACGAATCCAGCGGTATATGTTAATTGATCGTGAGGCTAGATTTAAACGACTATATATCGTCCATTCCAGATAGAATACTTCTGCAAATCTCTCAGTTTGTAGTCAAAACTTGCGCGAACCTGTAAGGCTAGATTTAATTGATTATGTTTTGAAAATTACAAATAGAGTTTTTATGTAAATCTATCAGTATGTAGTTAAAACTAGCTTCGTGGTGGTCAATCACGTAGTACGCTAATTGAGTTTCCGAATTATCGTTTTCTGCTTAGGTTAGGGCTGCCTAGGCTTCCCAATATTTGAAGTGATAATTTACAATACATAAAAGTAATATTTATAACGTCAGGCTGAATGTTATAAATGTCATAGCAGATTATCATGACACAGTTTACTATCGCGATAGTAATATTTTTTTAAGCTGGGATATAAAACTCTCGGTAGTTATAGTTTAGTGTTTCTATCGGGCTTTTTAAATTGAATATCGGACTAGCTTCATATAAATGAAGAGTTTGGCTAGGCTACCAAGCAATAGTAATATATCTTAAAATTACAGTCAAACCTGTTTTTGTGCGGTAATAGTGACCGCATAAAAAAACGCATGAAACTTAACGAGTTGGTATAAAAAATAGTTTTCGCAACACATTTAAAAAGTTTTTATTTATGCGGTGAATAGGGACCCGTTTCACGTAGAAAAAAACTCAAAACATTTCGCAACCTGACGCAACTTAATACTTACTTTCATTATGCAATGTGATGAAATATCAAAAATCGAAAAAATAAAATGGCCAACGTCAATTAACTAATTAGATTAATCAATAAATAATTGTTTTTCATACTGCATAAAAAAATCACACAAAAAAGACCGCACAAAAAAAATCGCATAAAAAATGATCGCACAAAAACATGTTTGACTGTACATAAAAATAATTTAAACTTCCAGGCTGAATGTTACAAATGTCATGATAGTGATATTTTTTCGGGATAACTAACTCTTTTTTCGGGGTGAGTATCGGGCTAGCTTCATATAGGTTCAATCATGTCGAGATGCTTTGTCGCTCATAATGATTAATTATACCAAAAATGGTGGTCGTCTATACCGAGCTGTAAGTTTCGAGCACTCCAGTATCGCTGCCATTCATGGTCATTTTTCTGCAGCTCTGTCAATTGAATTTTATGCTTGTAAACATACAAATCTTGGAGAATTTTTATCAAACATGATGGAGACATTCCCAATTTTTGTGCACGGTGTCGATTAGATGTACTTGAACGTTCAATAGCACTCTGCCTCTCTGCATTAATCTTTTCTTGTGTACGTTGGCTTAATTGTCGCCTATAGTCTTTACTTTATCTTCCAGTTGTCAGTGGGGTTTTTAACTTTGAGATTGTTAGCTAAATTTTCTAAAAATTATTTTGAGCAAAAAATTTGACTAACCCGAAATCATTTGCTCGTACTCCAATAATTGATATATATTAATTTGAGCAACTTCTTATATTTGAAGTACTTATTGAGCAACTAAATTATACCAAATTATAAATTTGTGGAACCGTTATAAAATTATTATATAAATTGAGGTACCGCCTACCAAACTTAATTCAATCAACCAAAAATTACTCAATCTTCAAAATATTTAATTTATATCAATTAACTGATTAGAGGTTTTTTATGGTTTCTCTGAAAAATGAACTGTATTATTTAAATAACAACCGAATAATAGTATCGCGTTTTTCCTCGAAATTTCCAATTCAGTAATTACCGGTGTTATACATTTTACCTATAAAATATTTTTTCCCTATAAAATACCGAAGCCTATATTTAAAAACATAATAACGAAATCCCACAGTAAATTCAACAGTTTAATCAATTTTTACTAAGGAGCTTGATGAAAATCCTTTAGAGAATATGTACATAACATTTTATTGAAAAAATAAATATAAATTTGTGTATAGGAGTAAAAAATAAAATTAATGAATGAAAAATTAAAGAACAAAAAAAAATTCATGCACTTGATCCCATCACAAACGTGTTCGCTTTATATAATAAAAATATTAAGAATTTTGATATTGACGTCATTCCTTCTCTCATTCATGGAAATTGTGTACATGAAAAATATTTGAATTTTTTATGAGCAACAACAACAATAGCGAATTGTTCGATATAACCGTAAAACAGGTAAATAAGACGTATATAAAAAGGATAGGTAAAAGATGAATGCCATGCCCAATAAATCTCAAAGTAAGTAAGGAGAGATTTATTGTCACACAAAAAACACACACAAAATATAAATATAAAGGCTTTTCCGAAATAATAGAATGTTTCGATTGTTTTTTGGAAAATTTATGTATACCATTTTGGTTTTAGTATACTTATGTAAACATGTAGACCAAATTCATGACAAGCATTTGAACAAAGCCTGTCAGCATTTTTAAATAAAATTAATTAATTTTCATAAGTAAACAGTTGTCAGTTTGTCAGTTGGGTTTAATAAATATATTTAAAAATAAACAAAACTAAAAATTGAATATATTTTAATTACAAAATTTAAATGATTAATCGGTTGTCATAAGTGCACTTAATAATAAACATATTTTTACAGGGATGAACCCTTTCTCGATATTAATATTTACTTGTCGATCGATTTATTTATTATTAGTATTTTTTTTATGGAGATTTACGCGAACAAGTACGGGAGGTAGAAATTTTTTATATAGGAAATAAGAAAAATTGATTTTCCTTCATACACGGGGGTGTGGGCGCGCGCGAGTTAAATCAAATATACGGAATCGAAAAAAGTTGTATTAAGAGTTTTAATGAATATGTACATGGAATATAATGGAGGAAAATTTATATGAAAAAACAAATGAAAAACGTATGTATGTGAATCGAATATTTAAAATCATTACTCATGTTATATGCTATATTCAAAGTTTGAGTCATATTTTATCTAATTGAGTGTATTTGACTAATTTGCATAACGCATGATGATTGATTGATGAGTACTAGCGAGTCTACCAAAAAAAATATACAAAACAAAAAAAAATTGGCAGCAGACATCGTAAATATGCATGCCGTCATAATATACTCATAAAAAAACTATTCTTATTTTATCTGTTTTGCTATCTTCATCGAGAGAATAAACCAAACCAAATAACACAACAACAAAAATAAAAACTTGTTGCAAAATAATCATAAACCCCCAGAGCGCAAAAACACTAACGTTATCTATTTTATACAATCATAATTTTTTACACCGAACATATATATACCAACGTCCTGATTCTAAACATTTCAAAAATCGCGAAATATCGACGAATACCGCAACACCCCCGAAAAATATGAAGGACAAAAGTATGAAATGTCCATGAACACGAATTTATCATAAGCGCAGACTCTTAACAAATCTTTTTACAAATATGTATATTTGTATGCCCCACATTGGGTGCCTAATTTTTTGACATTGTTTTGGGGAGCGAATCGATTTCTCATCCTCGCATATAAAACTCCGAGTATGTAACATGCCAAACGTGTAACGTGTCAATCCACCACGGTATATTAATTTTAGTGTAGGTTTAGGTGCGGGGGTGGGTGGTGAATGTCATACGCAAATGATTTTTTTTTCTGTGTACATATCCGTATTTTACATTATAATGTATTTCAGGATACTAATTTTGACAGATTAAAATGTATAAATAAATAAAAATGTCGATTTTATAAAACACATTACAATTGAAAAAAATAAAAGAGCTTTTATAAAAATTCATTACCATATATATCTGCGCATGACGTCACGTGGCATCTGTTGAAAATCATTCCCTCCCCATCTAAATACAAAAATGTTCATAAGTACACAGGATGGATCTTCTTTCAAGTCCACCTCTTTCCCACGACACTCAATTTTACTATATACATATTTTGTTGTTTTTCTCAAACAAAAGAGGAAAAACTGTTGGAAAAGAACTGAAAAGGAGCAACAACAGTATAAAATTTTGTGTTGTTCATTTTTCCCATTTAAAGGAAAATCAATAAAATGTTTGTTTTTGTATTTAGTCGAAAGATCATAGAATTAGTTTTATATTTAAAAATGAGAAAAAATTCATTTTTCAATTATTCATACCAACTTTTCCTTGTTTTTCCGTTGGCGTTTAAGAGTTGCGGAGGGAAAGAGGGTAAGCATATAATTAGATCTAAGTACTTATTTTTGGGGAACGATAGGGTTGACGATACTATTATCGATTGCATTAGAAATATAAAATTAACTGTAAATAACAATTTAATCGGAAATTACTTAACCTTGCTGAACTTGCATTAATTAATCGCCATAAATAAACAAAATATGTTGATACCTCTGCACGTTATGTGGATATCAATTTGTCAGACAGTTTAGGTAATATGTATAATTTAATAATAAAAACTGTCAATTTCATCTGTACACATCATAAATTGAATTCCCTATATAGAGTCTGTCAATTTTAATTCAACTCACATAATTGTCAAAAAATTATTTTGATGAGTTATTCATCTCGAGGCAGTTAGTTTAATTTTTTATATTGATACGAGTCTGTCAAAAATTCTATCGTCATTTTATAAGAATTTGTATTGATTATTTATACCTGAATGTCATCGCTCGCGTATGTGTGATGGTCAAAAGTGTTGCAATCATGCCGTGGTTTCAAGTTATCTCAGGGTTTTATGCTGGTATCCAGAAGGAAAATTTTTAAAATTTACGTACAGTGGTTATGTTTTTTGTTTGCTAAATATATTAAGAATATCACACAAACTTGCATTACAGTTAATTTTATTATGTATTATGTTTCATAACACATATAGTGTTGCCATATTTAAAAATTTTAAATCTCGGGTTATAGCTTCATGGAGGTTCTGGCTTCCTAAATATATTAAATAATCGACTAAATTTTGAATTATTTTTAATTTTGGGCTTATTATGTTTGCTGGCTGATGTAGTATTGTCATATTTTAATATTCAAGTTTCGAGTTAATTTGTTGGATTTTTCAATTAGGTTATGTTTTCTGTTTCCTAAATATCTCAAGTAAACGACATAATTTTGGGAGTATTGCATTTCTTCTGATATAGTATTGCCATATTTAAAATACACAAATTTCGAAATAGCTTTATGGTTGTGTTTCCTAAATATATTAGGGATACAACACAAATTTGCATTCTAGTTAATTTGGGATGTGTTATATGTCATGACAGATGTAGTATTGCCATATTTAAAATAATTATATTTCGGGCTACCTTCATGGCCATAACAACGTTTATGTTTCGTAAGCATATTAGGGAAACATCACAAACGTCAGTTAATTTTTGGTGTATAGTATTGCCATATTTAAAATTTTCATATCCCTATTTTCTTTAATTTCGTTGAAATTGCAATGGTTATGTTTCACAAATATGTTAAGGATACTACTCAAATTTGTATTACACTTAATTTTCGGTGAGATCTGTTTCATGACAAGTACAGTATTGCCATATTTGAAATTCTAAAATTTTGGATTAGCTTCATGTTGAAGGAAGTGAAGGTTTGGTTAAGGTTTAGGTTTTTCTAAATATATAAACGAGATAATTTTCATTTATTGTTAATTTTGAGTGTATGTATTATGTTTCATGATAGATGTAGTATTGCCATGTTTAAAATTTTAAAATCCCTGGTTCACTTCGTGGAGGTTTATTTATTCGCGACAAAATTTTGAATTATTGTTCATTTTGGATGTATTGTGTCTCGTGACTGATGTAGTATTGCCATATTTAAAATATACAAATTTTGGCTTAGCTTCAGGGAGACAATGGTTGTATTTTGTACGAATGGGTACAAAGGGCCGAATTTCAAAGGGCCGAATGCCGAAGGGCCGGATGTCGATGGGCCTATTGTATTCGAAGGACCGAATGTGTCGAAGGGCCGAACGTCGAATGGCCGAATGTCGAAGGACCGAATGGGTCGAATTTTTTTTTTTTTGTTTTTAGAAATATAAGTTTTTAAATTTGTTGTTTTATGGAATATTTTGTAAATTTTTTTTTATTAAACATAAATGAATTTCTTATGAATTTATGTATTTTACTGTTTTTCACCTTTCGATATTCATGAAATTCCACATATCCAGTCAGCGATTCATTTTTGTGAAGGAAAATTTTGGGGTTGGGGCCGTTTGCCCGACTTTCAAAATCCCGAAATTAAAATCCCGAAACCAAAATCCTGACTTTCATAATCATGACTTTCATAATCACGATTTTCAAAAACCCGGGCACTCGTTCGTGGGCCGGCATTTTGAAATGCATTAATTGAAGAGGCTAATGGCTTCCATAACTCTTCGAAGGGCTTTAGATTTGAGTTTCGGGGGACATAGGAACCGGGATCAGCAACATGTCGCACTGCGTGCCGCACGTAGGAGCAGATTCCTATTAAGAGAAATTTAATATTAAAAAAAAAAAATCCCGACTTTTGGATTTATAACGTTTCAGCAAAATCGAAATTTCGAAAATCGGGATTTTGAAAGTCGGGATTTTAAATGTCGGAATTTTTTTGTCGGGATTTTGATAATTCGGGATTTTGAACCGACCCCAAAAATTTTGTCATGCGCCACCTGAGAAATTCAGCCCTTCGACATTCGGCCCTTTGATATCATACCTTTTCTAAATATATTAATAATACAACACAATTTTGCGTGTAGTTAATTTTTGGGTGTATTATTTTTCATGGCAGCGGTAGTATTGCCATATCTTAATATTCAAATTTCGAAAACGTTTAGCGTCATGAAGATTTCAATGGTTATGTTTTCTTTTTCCTAAGTATATTAAACGACGTTATGTTAAAACATTGTTAATTTTGCGTGTATTATGATTCGTGACTAACTAAAACTTTTTTATTTATTTAATGTTTTTTTAAATATAGTAAAATTTCTTGAAATTTTTGTTAGCATAAACGTGAAAAATTATATTTCGCAAGTGATGGCCATTTTGCGCTTCACACCATTCGTGTTTTTTCTAACACATTCCCCATTAGTTCTCTCCAAATTGCAGGTGTTATGGCCAGGATTTCATTTCGAATGTTGTTTTTTAATTCTGGTATGATCGCTGGTTTATTGACGTGCTCTCTTTCTTTCAAACAAGTCCAAAGAAAACAGTCGGAATCGGTTAAATCTCGAGTGGTTAAAGTTTTCCTTCCAGCGAAATGGCAAATTTAAACCGTTTTTCTATTTGCCGGTCTTTGCATAGAAACATTCTTAATATGGCCAAAATTCCCTGTACGAACCTTCGTGATAGTCTCAGTTGTGTTGAACTTCCCCTTATTGATGTCTAGAAACTATCCCGCAGATTCTCCAATGCCGTAAGTCGTCTTCCAGAACCTGGGAGATTCCTTGTTGCTGGAAATTTGCAACTAAATCAGCAGTCTTAACCCTTCACGTTAAAAACAAGATGTAACGATAGTCAATATTTGCCTTACAAATGCAATATTCTTAGACATGCCGAATCCTAGAGAACATGAAATCCGATGTGGATTAAAAAATAAAAATCCCCATAAAAAGGTCCCATCATGTAGTTGAGTTTTTTTGTGACCATGCAGGGACTCTTGCGTTCCTTTAACTTCATGATTGCTGAACTATTTTCTCAACTGCGGGATCTGGGAAAACCATCAGATTATAGGCAATCTAATAGAGGTTCGATTGGTCAAATTTTGAAAATAGGTTTTCTATACCTACATTTGTACTATCCTACCGTGTTAAACGAGGCACATCCAACACTGACCGAAGAAGAAAATGCATGAGAGTTGGCTGCCTGTCCTGGCCAATCCGTTGTGGCGAACCTGTAAATTTCATTGACATAAAGTTTGCGAAAATTGTGCTACTATTGCGGGATGGTTTTATTCGTAGATGCCTACTAATAAACACCATCTCTTAAGGTTACGTTACTACTATATAAATTTTCAGTATAAAGTCACTTATCTTATGCCATTTAAAAGTCGCGAGAAAAACACTTAAATATCTGCGAAATTTCATATATAATGCCTTCAGTAATCACTCTTACTTTATAAAAAGTCTCAAAATAATTGAGCTTCAGAATATCTCACTCTTTAAAATTCCACTATTGCTACGAATATTTCTAAATTAAAATAGCTTTAGACACGCGTCGGAGAAAAAGTAATACTTTAAGCTTCGCAGCTCCTCTCCGCATCATTTACCATTTCATCATAAAAATTTTGCGCCACCACCAACCACCATGTAAAGTCGTAGCACTGATTTATAACTGATTTACTGACTTATAATCGCGTGGGTAAAGCATCCCAAAAATATTTTATTTTTGTTTTTATATTTTTTGCATTCATAAAATATTGAAGGCATACTGCGCGACTTATACACCTATCAAAACACACCACAGTCACTTTTATTTTCAGTGGTAGAAAAAATTTTTAATCCGCAGCATAAATCTCATCTTCATAATACACTCATCATTCGTTTAAATCGGTTGAACATGTCGTGCTATTATTGCTGTGGATATGTGGCGCGATATAATAAAAATGACGACAACTAAACCAAAACAATCTTGACCGTGGACCGAGTGCAACTGTTGTTGTATTTTTATATACATATTTCGCGATCATAATTTTTTTTATTATTTTATTTATTTATAAGAAATTGTTACGAATTTCTTAAATAATTTCGTAGTAGCGTTTAAGTAAATTTCTCGCAAGTCGCGACAATCTCCTTTACTACTCTACATATGTGTGTATACTAAAAATGATTCACAAGAATTTGGTTAATTTCTTGGCCGAGTGCCCAAAAAAAAAATATTTGTTATTTTTTATAACTAATTATATTGTATGTTAGTAATTTCATTAATAAGATTTTTATTTTGTCGGAGGAGAGCAAATGTTTCAAATTTTTAGTATCGGATGACGAAGGCGGAACATTTTTGGGCGACTAACAATCTCATTATGCATACGGTCGAATACATTTTGCCGTTTGAACTTCCCATGCATAAATACCGAGTGTCAATGAATATAATCAGTTGGCACTTCACTACTTAGTGAAGTCTATTTATCGACAATGAGCAATTACCGTGTGACGCGAACAAAGATATTTTGTCAAAATCTTATTTTTGTGTGAAAATGAATTAAAATTCCGCGAATATTTTTACTTTAGAAATTTTTCGTCGTTTTATTTCGAGATAAAGTGTTTATATTCATGAATTTTTATCTATAAAGTATAGTTTAAAGAAATTTGTGTTAAAAACCACTTTCTGTTTGCTCTTCTCTGCGAGTGGGGCTATTTATATCCCGCGACGTTTTTTTCTTGTTTTAATCAACAATTGTTCGGAAGAGAATTTTTGTTATTGTAGTTTTGGTTTCGTCACCGAATTTTTGTCGCATACTTTGTCAAGCTAATTATAGATTTTATAGGAATTTTAATTTAATTTAGATATAGGGCATCGTATCGACCTTGTTGACGAAAATATGCTCGTGTTTGGGTTTGTTTCATTGAACTTCAAATTTAAGAATAAGGAAATCGGTTTAAGAATATGGGAAAAATCACAATATCGTGCATATTTTAATCTAAGTTACTAAAACTTTTGGGATTAAGCCTTTTCATTTAAGTTAGGTAATTTAAATATCTTAGATATTAAAGCCTTATAGGTTTTAACGAACTTCAGAAACCGAACAGGCCTTTAACAGGTTTAATTTGTCTAATCGTTGCTACTAGCAGTAATCGGTTCAATCTGAAAAGGCATTTTAGGAATCACAGAAGAAAATATTATACCAACTAGTTCTATATTTATACGCGAAAAATAGTATTCGATTGTAAAATCCGATCATCAGAAACTTTAAGATTAAACCTTTTAGGTCAAGTTGAGCTCTGCAAACAGGGCGTACTAATGAATCAAAACGGTTATTTTTAAAGTATGTATGTTAAAACATTCTAAAAGGCTTTTCGTATATACAAGAATTATTTTTACGGTACAGTATTATTTTTTTTGGATATAAAGGTTTTTGTATAGTCAGAACAACACTTCAGGCATTTTTCAATACCACTCTTTTAATATACTTCAATATAGGTTTTTGAGCATTACAGAAGAAAGTTCTATAATAAATATTCAGATTTATTTGTTGTCTTTTAAGAGTCGCTGGAGTAGCAGAAAATAAAATAAATTTTCAAAATTCTAATTTTATTGAGACTTCAATGGCTTGAGCTTCATATTATTACCAAATGGCTTTACAGATTTTTAGACGCTTATTCTTAGAAGCTTTACCTTCAACCATAGATTATGGATAGCTTCATGTTTGTCTGAAGTCTGGGTGTAACTTTAAAACTGATACACCTATGCTATTAAAACTGATACACCTATGTGATTTGAAGAATTTTTGAAATACGGAATTTTATACAGAAATCCTTCTCATTTCAGTTTGGTAAACCCTACATTAGGGATAGCTTTCATAAATTCTTCAATATATTATGCTTTGTTTTTCTTTGGATGAATAATAGAAGTGGCTCTAAAACTGTTAATCTATTTGATGCTAGGCTTAAAACCGTTCCATTCTATTGGGATTTATACCTACCAACTACCATAAATTGTCAACTTACGTAAAAGAGGAACTAATATATTATAGTTGGCCGTTCTTTTTTATAACGCCCGAACGAACTGACAGATAATTAAAAAAAGCCTTTTCCATTTTCATACGTTCTTAGTGATCAGACGATTTTGTTTCTGAACGTATAAACGAATTTGTTTCTGAACGTTCGGCTATTTCGAATTTCCTATCCGTAAATTTTCAGATAAACAGTACTTTACTTATAAAGGATTGTTTGGACTCTCTACTCGCGCCGTTGCGATAAAAATAACGTTGTAGTAATTTTTTAGTTTCGTATCGAATCATTATGAAAATAAAAGTTAGTAACTCACTAATTTGAAAATTTCTTTAAAAATGGTTCATAGAAAAATAAAATTATTCGATATTTATAACCTCAGAATCTAAGTCGGTTTTCAATTTTTCAATAGAGCGTTTTAAAAATATAAAGCAAATAATTTGTAAAAATATGCCGCTCTAAAGGTTTGACTTACTTTGAAAAATAACTAAATATTTTGGGTCTAAGGAACTAAATATTTGAGGTTTCGGTACGAAATTTAGTTTTTTAATTGTAAAGTTAGAATTAGAGTTTTCAAGATGATGAAAATCAAAAGGCTTGTAATATTACGGGAAGGAGTATACGGATATTGTACTTTTTGTTTTATTTTAGTCGTAATTTTTCAATATACAACCCAAAACCAGTCTTTTAAACAGCTGTTTCGGATTTCCTGTCTAACCATTGCAAGTCTCATAAACAACTGTTTCGCTAACTTTGCAAAAAAAATCATAAAAAATGCTAAATAAAAATTCGATAAAAAACTTGTTTATTAGATTAAATTTTTATAATCGGAACAGTCATACAAACACCAATCGCTCAAATATAAATAAATGTGAAATGGATGTGATTTCTCTCAAAAAACGTTATAAATATTGAAAAGGCTTTTTTAATCAAAACACTGTTTTAGCTTTCTCTGTATTCAAATTTATTATATAACATAGCAGGAAAGGATTGAATTTGTATATTTGTAAGTATCGCAGCACCATCTATTCGCAAAAGTTTAAAGTTCATATTTCGTATAATATTACATCAAATGGATTTCATGTTTAAGTTTTTACTGTTGCCATATTTATTGTTTATTGCGAATTTAGTCATGGTGTATAACAAACCTTGTTTAGTTTATGTAAAAGGTTAGTTTTTAAAATCCTATAGGTGTCTACTATTCTAAACACTGAATTTCAATTTTATTTTTTGATATATTTACTTGCACATGGGAAGGAACATTCAATATTGCATTCTTTACAATTTAAAAAATGTCTCTAAAGACAAACCATAACAAGCCTCTAAAAGATCTGAACTTTAGGTATTAGCTAGTAAATCATTCAATTATAATTCAAAATTTAAGAAATATAATAAGATATTATCAATGATATCATTTTGAAAATAGCTTTTTAAACAAAATGTCAAAGTTTGTTTAAATTTTCTTCCTGAATCAAAATTTTTGGCAAATTTGAACAAAATTAATTAAAAATATTAAATAAATTGGAAATTCACTCAAGATGAAGTGTTTATAAGCGAGACTTTAACCTGATTATAGATGACTTTTATTTTTTATCATTCTCTACAATGCATCCGATTCATCGAACCTCCAAAAGGAATCGATCCTGGTTATAATTTAATACATAAATTGAAAGAATTATTCCTTATTGTTACATGTTAAGTAAATTATATGAAATTGAGGTTTTCAGAAATTAGTTGCATGATAAATTTAAATTTATTATTTTATTTATTATATGACGAATTTCGATTTATTTTATTTTTTTTTAATTGTTTTTTATTAAGATAACCGCCAAGTTTTGAAAACTTGATAAAATCTCATTATTGTTAGAAATGTTGTGCTAACCTTGAATCCTATACTGTTAACTTTGGCTACTAATAATAATGAATAAATATTCAAAAAATTGGGAATAGTTGTGAAAAGGCTTTTTTTTAGATAATGTTCATTCAATCGTTTAAACTAAAATTGTGGTGGAAAAAATTATGGTAAAACAATTCAATAAAAATCTCTAAATATAATATAAGATACAAATTTAAATTCTGCAATAATTTTTCCAAGGACCTTTATTAAGATCTTCGAAAAAATCAGAAAATTCACCCTATTTTCTTTGGGATTGCGACTTGAAGAAGTAAAAACTCAAGGAATAAGTCATTTAAAAAGTGTAGTGAATGGTTCGAATGAACAGTTTATTATCTCAACACACTGTCTCGTATTAAACTAATAATAAAATTTAACTCGATACCTGAAAATAAATTGCTAAATAAAAATTATTGCATGCCATTTTGTGCAATGCTTTTGTAATTAAGTATACCTGTCTCTTGTATTTAATCCGTTTAACCTTGATTATGATTACGAAAAAAAATTGTATTTTCCATCAAATTGAAAATATATAATTTCGATCCCAATCGCACATCGCACCAACAAAAATCTTCGTTCCACATAATCGAATTTTCATTTTTTATTTCGCGGCGAAATCACATTTATGTATACGAATCATACCATTTATATGTGGGGGGGATACCTCGTCCCAAAAACTTTATTGTATGTTGTTATTATTTTTTTCCAAAAATACAGAACAACGAAATAATAAAATGGTAATGGTGTGAAATAATGGTTTTCTCACACTTAAAACGCGCGTGTTCGTGCTAAATCTAAACCTAAATTGTAATAGACAAATGGTGCGAATTCACAATAAAATATTAAGAATAAGCGATTCTAATTTAATTAAATTTTTGTTTTATTTTTCCTCCTTCGAAATTTTAAGATAATTTGTTTACTTAATTACCGTTCTAGTATTTTTAAAGTAACACGAGAAAAATACTAGCAAGCGAATAAGTTAGTTAGGGGGAGATAAATTGATCGATTAGCGTGTACACGAAAATTTAATTAAATTTTTTCTTATGAAAGGGCCCACGAATTGATCGATTGCAGAAAATCATTTATTCAATTATTCTCGTTGGAATTGTGTGATATACGCTCATACGTGAAATTCACAGTCAATCTCTATATGTATATGTTAAAGTAAATTAATCATATTCGTTGCCAAAAATCGAAGACTGTAAAAAAATACAGCATTCCAACCTTCACATTGATTTTCGTCTGTCATATCAGTGGTGGGTACATTTATGTTTGTCTTTGCTCTATAATATCAGGTGAGAGTGTTTTGAGAACTTGAATTTATCTTGAGAACAGAAAAAATACAGTCTGGGTTTCTATGTTTGAGTTTACCTTCCATATAAAGATGGAAAATTGTAAAATTTGGTTCATTCGTTAAATTTAACGAATTGTTCATCTTATACTGCTCTGTTCTCCCAAAAAAAAAAAATTGAAATTCTAATAAAATGTTTTATTCTATTTTAAAAATTTGTTAGATTTTCGAAAAAAATCTATGTCGAATTCAAAAATCGCCGAAGTATTTGCACTTTCTATAATATAACGAACTCTACAGACATCTGTATTTCGACTAATCCTATTCGATCTTGAAATTTGTTTTTCCAGTAAAATTAACGAAACTTCTAATTGACTGGTTAGCAAAGGTTCAAAATTTATAAATAAAATTATGGTTCGTTAATTTCATTAAATTCAAAAATCGTTTACAAATATACACATTCAAAAAAACTGAACGAACTTTACAGAAATCAGAATAAAATTAAATTCAATCGTAACATTTTATTAAATTGGCCATACATTTTTAAAAGCGATGTAAAAGTCGCCTAAAAGTTTGCACATTCTTAAAACTTAACAACTTTCTATAGATATGCTTGTTTTTAAACGAAGATACCTTGCTATATATGAACAAGGTCAAACTTAACGAAGCTACCAAATTTCTCGATGTTGTTTATCGATTGTTGAAATTAATAAAAAAAAAATGTTTAAAAAAAATCAAAATTGTCAAAATCGTCTAAAAAGCCTTTTGGAACCTTAAAAACTTGAAGTTCTTGTTGGAAATCTGTCAGTTTGTTTTTAGATTTCAATCAGGCTACTATATTTTGAAATATTCTATATTTTGAAATATTTGAAATAAAATTCGACGATTTTTCTATTACAGTAAAACTTAACGAAACTCCCAATTCACAAAATTGACATTAACCTTACCTAATATTTACCTTAAGTTATTCCGAAAATAACTGTAGTTAAAAAATAATCTAGTTGGATTCTAAAATTTCTTCGTTTTTTCTCGTTTGGTAGATTTCGTTAAATATTTTAAAGACTACCCCTTCTAGCTTTTTAACCATGGTTTCGTTAATTTTCTTACCGTGCAATATTCGATGAGGATTAATAAATTTTAAAAATATCCTTCAAATTTTCTCTTTTCTCTCACGAAGAGATATTTTGCTATGTTAAATTGATTAAATATTCAAAACTTGTTTAAACTTTATTTTTCGCACATTCCGTTTTCAAATTACAAAAATCTTTAAACGTAGATTTCTTTTGAAAATCAAATAATTATAAACTTACAACGTGTGGTTTCTAAGAAATATATTTGTAACCACCGCACTTAAAGGGTTATTCAATTTCTCTAAATTAAATTTGTCTGTGTACAAAATTTTTTTGTTTTGAGTTTTTCATGAAGATTATAATTTTGTGGGTGGGTTTGGTGGTTGGTGTATTTTTTTTTTTTTTTTTTTTGTAAGATGACAGCCGAAATATTTCTCGTCGTCGTTGTTTTGTTTACTTTCATATTTCGCTTGTGGTCTTGTTTTGTTTGTGTGTATGTGTGTGCGTGTGAATGTTTCAAGGCTAAAGCATTTATGTGATTTATTGTGTATTTGTTAGTGCTGCATGTGTATGTATAACAACAGCATGTGTGGCAATTTGATTTTCCAGATACACCCAAAATTTTTTTGTTGGTTTCATCTGCTAACCTTTTTACCGAGACAGATCTGAAAATGCTGATAATAATTTTTATTTTTATTTAATTTTTCGCATATAACGAAAACCCGTAAATAGCCACTTGAGAATTTTTCGGGATGAGAAGAATTAAAGCATTTAGATTTTTTGTGCAAACCGAGTAAAAAAATACATAAAAACTTTCCTATTTCCATTCCATTTACAATATGAGAGAAAATCACTCGAAACTTTTCCAATTTATTTATTTATTTAATTTTTTGCTGCCGTTTTCATCCCGCATATAATAAAAATCGTGTTTGGACGAATCTGAATACAAATATTATGTAATTCGTATGGAAAAGAACACAGAACAACAAATAAACGGAAAAATCTGTATTTGACTTTTCCAACAAAACATAAAATAAAAAATAAAATTCATCCAAACAACGATATTCATTTAGGCATCCTTACGTAACGAGTGCAAATGCTTGGAAAATTCGTCTAGTAGATTACACACATCCAAATGAAAATATTGTTCTTGTACGGTTGAAAACCACAACGAGCGAGCCGAGAATATGAAATACATACAAGGAAATGATCTTGATTTCGTTTTTCTTCCAATGTTTTTCTCATTTTCCACCGCCAATGCGGTAAAAGCGGTGCGGCATCTATAGTACACGAGAAAAGAAACGTTTTATTATCAAGACCTAAAAATGTAATAAAATTTCTTAGAAAATTGAAAAATAATTTTCCTTATTTTTCGTTGCGCTCTCCTTGGTTCCTTAACATTTTTGATTAATGTAAGAAAATATGTATATAACGTATAAGACTGCTGGTTTTTCTCAAGTTTTGTTGGACGGTCAAGGATGATGGAATGAATCAAATTTTTTCCCGATGATTTTTTCTTTTCCTTGTTTATATTTTCTTGAAAAACGAAAGATAATAAAGCGAATTTTATTGGTTTTTTTCGATCCAAGTTTTTTTTTTTTCGTCATGGGGTCAATTTTCTTTTTTTATGTTTGTGTGTGTGTATTCAACGAGGCAGATGGATTACGTCTTTTTTTATTTTATTTTATTTTGAAGATTGATGGTTTTCGACATATTTTTATATTAACAAACCTCATCCTCCGCCTCATTTGGTGAAATATTGCTTTTTTGGTATAATATGCACCTAACTACTTCCCACCGAAAAATTATGCAAAACAATTAACAGAATCAACTTTCCTCTAACTTTTATTAATCCTGAAACATTTTGCTTAATATTTAAGATTTAACCATAAATTCATAAGGGTTGTACAATAATTTGAATAATTGAATTATATAGAAAAAAAAGTTCATGTACGGATTATTTTCCAATAAATTCACCACACTTTTTTGTTCGTTAACTCGATTGATTTGGATCCTACAGGTTGGGTTGGGGTATTTACTATGAATTACGTATTTTGCTATAAAAAATCATTGGTTTTTGCATCTCACCTTGACATTCAAACAAAAAAAAAACATTTTAATTATTCAAGTGGTGAATAATTGATGAACAAGAAATATAAATAATTCGTCCATCATTTGTACGTCGCATACAATAACAGGTGGATTTTTTATGTTGCTTTCTTAATACTGACGTCAGGGTGAATATTTTAGCATACACATCATGTTTGTTTATCTTATAGTTGTTCGTTTTATAGATTCAAATTGAACAGTTGGGCACCTAATTAAATAATTGGCATTTACTTCGTCGGAGTCCAACACTCTGTCAAAATATAATGTGCACGCAACATAATGGTTTTCCACTGTATATCTATATTTGGTTATAAAGGGTTATCCAATTCGAGGTTGATAAAGTAAACTTAAAAAAAACACACAAAATATTCGGAATGTATTGTAATTTTTATTTCATTTTACAGATTGATCCTTGTCATTTTTAGTTAAACAAGATATCATTCAAATTGCGATTATTTGCGATTTTACCGGGAATTATTAAAAATTAACATTTTTTGTCTAGCCACATAACAAATTTTTCAACCTAGTTTCTGCGAAATGTTTTGGAAAAATTAAAGCATCGAATAGCAAACAAGCTTATTTATATCGCAAAGCATGGAGAATATTTTTTGGGGAGTTTGAAAATAAAACTACGTTACAAAACTTTTAGAATAAATTTAACATATTGATATGTAAATAATATAAAGTTTATGAAATTTATGCAAAAATGAAACATCATAGTTCATCCAAATTACGTTTCATAACAAAATATTAACTCTACTAGAAATTTCGAATCAATCCGAGTTTTGAATGAATCTTTTTTCGTGTAAATTCGAATTTCTAAAAATTTCATTGGTATGATTTTTTGAATGAATCATTTTTCGGATGAATTGTAATTTTCTATACTTAACTACAATTCATTTAAAAAACGTTTCTAATTCATCTTTTATGTCTAATCAAATCATAAGCACAATCGCTATCTAGTTTATAATAATGCATCTTTTGTATGAAGCATAAGTCCAACGATCAACAAAAGTCCTCATACAAATATCGTATGATGTGCGATATTTCAAACCATTTTTATATGAAGAAATCGAATTTGTACGAAAGTCAATTTCTTTGAACATTGCTTTGGGGCGAATTACAATAGGAAAGTAAAAGCCTTTTTGTATGAAGCGTTTATTGGATGAATTGCAATTTTATAATTTTGTATGAATCTGCGCCACAAACATACAAAATTAGAAAAGTGCTATTCATGCAAAAAACGCATCATACAAAAAGACTTTTACTTTGCTAGGGTTATTTGTACCAATGCAACTTTCGTAGGAGTCGTCTTTTATACGAATTCGGTTTTCTCATATAAAAATGGTTTCATGCAAATTAATACGAACATTCATTTATTTTGCCAGAGTATTAAATCACCGCGCCAACAAATTTAAAAACATTTGTGATATCTTCTCTACCGCTAGAATCGATACTATTCATGTTTTCTTTGACAAATTAGTGAAGTAATTATCAGTATAATAATTTTTAAATTAAATTAAATACTTTTTCTAATATTTTTAAAATTAATATTTTTATTTTTTTTTATTGAATTACTACAAACTCATTTTGGGATGAACTTTTCGTTCAATTATTTTTTGAATGCATTTTTTGCTAGCAAAATTTGTTTTTTGGGAGAAAAAGCGTAGCAACTGTTTCCCGTTAACATTTAAAAAAAAACATTAAAAGTCAAAACTGACAGATGTGCTGAAAATTTTTGAAGAATCAAAATTACATCCCAATATTTTTTTTGCTTCCTTTTATGTGTTAATATGTCACACATTTCATTCATTTTACTCATTCAACGAGATCGTGAACTCCCTCGTTCTTGAGTTTATTTTTTTTTTTTCTAAATTACGATCAAATTGCCAAGTTCGCCTGCAAAGCTGAACCTGAAACGGGAGGATATTGCATAATCAAGTTGAATTTAAATGTAACACAGACTTTTTATATTTTTAAATAAGTTGTGGTCTCTTTGGATAGATCTGGATGCAGAATTAAGCGTATATGGATACAAAATTAAGCGCTTAGGTTCAACACAACTGCTTTCTTAAATTTTTAGCTATTTTTTAGCTCCTGTATAAAGTTAAATCGGAAGGAGTTTGAGAAGGGAATATTTTTGAAAATGGATTGGTGATTAATTTTAAACCAGAATTTCTTTTGACATTTTTTTGAAAAGTCATATAATACGTCATTCATACGAGTTCACTACGAAATCTCGGTTTTCAAAATCCCGGTTCTATTCTTCTAGATCTAATTGCACAAAACAATTAATAAAGTTTTTTAATTGCAAGATTTGGTACTTGCAACATTTTGTAATTGCAACATTTTGTAGTTGCAAGATAAATAAAAAAAGCAATATTTTGAAATGCAATAATTGTAGAGGCTGACGGCGTCGATAACTCAACTCTCACGGTCACTTAACCTTCCATGCAAATTCCATCCCTATTAGCCATTTTCTAGAACTTTATCGCAAACTCATTTTTGAATTTTGTCAAAAAATCATTTAACACATTGAACGCCAACAGTTTTTTTTATAAAATGTAAAAAAAAAGTTTCTTTGTTTTTAAATTTTATTTAATAAGAATGAGAATTCTGTGGCCAAGTTGTAGTAATGTGCAGAAGGGTTGCGTCAACAATTCTAGTAACATTTAACATAAAACTCGTGACTAACACTATCAATGTGTTAAAGAGTCCCATTTTCCCACATGCCAAATTTAAAAAATTCAAACCGGGATTTCGTAAAAATCAGGTTTTTATCTACAAAACCTGGATTTTGAAAACCGAAATTTTGACAAACCGAGATTTTGAAAACCGAGATTTCGTTACACACCCCATTCATTCATTTTCTTCCTAAACACTTTTTCCATATACGCAATTTGAGCGATTTGAATATTGTTAGAAAATTTGCCCTGTCAAATCCAGTTCGTATCACTGGATTTTGAATATCGACAATAGTTTTCCCACTCTTATTTTACCAACACTAAATCACAACAAAAAGCGTTTTAGACAAAGTCAAATCCCTAACCCCACCGGCCGTGTCCGATGGATTTGGCTTTCTTGGATAATAAAATTATTGAATAATATGAGATGCTGACAAGTTGCTGAATCCGTTTGAATCTTGTGGATGTTGGGAATTCCGTATTGGCATCAATTCCATCAGTGGCACTATTCTGGTAATTCCCCGCGAATATGGAACTGGGGATAAAATTAGTGCGTAATTTCTGTTCAAATATTTTTTTTGGCACACTGAGGTAAAAAGCTAGTGTTAAATTTTTTGAAAACAAAATTAAATTAGGAATAATTTTCTCTTCCAATTTAGGTATGGACAAAATATTCCCAATTTATAAATAAATACATCAAACTTTTCTTCTCAGTAGGCCGGAAAAAAAATATTTCAACAGAAATTACATATAAATTCTTTCCCCGGTTCCCTATTCTCGGGGAATTAACAGAATAGTGCCACTGGTATATTGCGCTGCTTTTAACACTTAAGTTCACCACTAAGAAATGCGATTTGTTAATTATATTTCAATTATTAAACTACAAATCAGTTTACATTCCATTTGTTGGCAGTGTAGTGTAGTTTGGTGTAATGTAGTGTAGTGCTGTATACTGTAATGCAGTATAATGTAGAGTAACATAGAGTAAAATTGCCTCAACTCAACTCATCGAACATTTCTTGGAACTGTAAGTTTGTTGGTTTCTATAATGGTTTTTCCTCATTTTATGAAGCTGTATCTTGATAATTTCCTGGTGGTGTTCAACGAAAAAGTTTATAATTGAATATTTTTGAAATATCTGACTTTCTTCTCGAAAAGCGCGATCGGAGAATCAGTGTTTTTCACAATGGTAAGTATTATTACATATGAAAAGTCAAGTATGTTGATTTTCTAACCACTTTAAGAGTAAGACAGAAATGCATGTAACTTCTCAAGTGCAGGACTATCAAAAATTCGGTATTTTTTTTTCAAATGGTTCAAAAATAAAATAATTGTGACTAATTGTATAGTGTAGTGTAGTATAGTGTAGTGTGGAGCGTAGTGTATTTTAGTGTAATGAAGTATAGTTTGGTGTAGTGTAGTCAATTTTTGGATGAGCGTCGCCTTATCATTTTTAGTAAAAAATTTAAATTTTCGAAATAAATACATAAATTTTTCACGAAAAAACTGTCATATGAAAAACTTAAAAAATTCATTTCCAAAGTAATTTAAATTTATTTCAAGTAAAGACAAAGTAATCTAACATTTGTTTTCCAATCAAATCGCCATATTTGATACATAAAAACTGGGTTATTAAATAGTACCAGCTCAGTGGCTCTATTCTGGTAATTCCCTGCGAATAGGAAACTGGGGAAAGATTTTACATAGCTTTTATCTATAAATCAGTATGGCCTACTGAGAAAAAATTGTTTGATGTAAATATTTGTAAATTCTTCACTCTAAAATGAGCTCTGTAATATATGGAGAATTCAAACTTGAACCATATTTGTGTGTGTTAATTTTTATTCGTTTTCGACGCAACTGAACAATTAGAAAAATAGTTGAAACGATATTTTGTTTCAGTTTCACTTCGGGAATAAGAAATCTTTTTGACGCTCAAATTTAATACTAATTTTGTTCGTTTTTTCGTTTCAAATTTTATTCGGAAAAGAGACAGAGCTTAGACTCTTATATTTATTATATATATTTATTTATTATATATATTATTACTTTGGTTTGTTTCCGATTGTAATGGTGTTTTGTGATTGTTCCGTATATTACAAAAAAAAACAACGATCACTATGACAATTCGAGAAAATAAACCAGATTTGCCGATAGAATTTACGAACAAGGCCATTTTTTTTTACAACCATCGAAAATTCCACTTTATAACACATTTTCGAGTTATAAACTGCGGTTGAAGGTGAAATCACGATAGATCATACCACAGCTCATTACTTGGTTTTGTGTCGTAAGTTTTTAAGCTTACTTGATGAGTTGAATTGAAAAAAAAGAATTGAACTCCTTCAATTTAGATTTGACAACAATTTAACTTTGGTAAGTTTCATTCGAAAAAACAATAAAAAAATTCAGTTGCTATCAACTTTACATTGTGAAACGAAAAACAAATCGGTGGCCAATGGTGTTATTTTTTAACATGGATCTTGCTGATGTAGCAATTTACAACTTGCGCAAAAGTGCTGTGCTAATCGTCTGCTATATAGGTGAATCGAAAGTCATTGGAGAGACTATCTTTTTGAAGAACTTGCTATGCAGTTGGTTCAGGAAAATGTGCTGCAGCGACTATCCAATCCACGAGTTTAAAAATGCGAAAACTGCGATCAATCTAATTGAATACAACATTTTAGATGTAAATACAACAGAACAAGCGATGATCCTAGTAAACGTTCACGATGCTACCAGTTCCCTCAATCTGCCGATGTTAAAACTAAATCGCAATGTCATTTTTGTAATCAGCCATCATATCCTAGTTGTGCCAAAATCATGTGTACAGAATGCTTCAAAGAAGATGAACATAAATCGATCGAAGAAAGTAATGTATCAGAATAGAAAATGTGCTTCATGAATTTTTATGTTAATGAATTTGACTGTGCGATTTTATTTATTATTTTGATTTTTGAAACCTCTCTCTCTCTCTCTCTCTCTCTCTCTCTCTCTCTCTCTCTCTCTCTCTCTCTCTCTAGCTTCATATCCCATGATGGGATTTTGCCGCCCGCACTATGGTCTTCCACCCGCCTCGGTTTGTGTGGACCTTGTAACGTGGCCAAGCTCTTCCACTCGATTGGATTTGATGAAACCGACGATATCACTGCCTCCGAGTAGTTACTTTATTTCGTCGATTCATACGAATCCGATATTCGTTGTTCGCAACTTTAATTGGACCAAAGATTGAGCGAATGACCTTCCTTTCGAAGGTAGATAATAATCTAGAATCGTTGGAGGTCATGGTCCAGCTGTCGGTTCCGAAAGCACAGGTCTTATGAGTGCTTTATAAAGTGTTGTAAAACCACATAATAATCATTAAAATCCATTTTGACCCTGATAAAAAAATATGATTTAAATTGTTATTGATTTATGAATGAAGCATTGTAATGTAAATAAACCTCGATTTTGTAGTAGGTATTTTCATTATTTTCTTAACAATGCTGATTTCAAAATTTTCGGCTTTGCTCTTCTGCTGTAAATTCCTATTCGAGTCGAAAAAATGGGATGTTGCAAAAAAAATTCAACGTTTTGTAATACACGGTCCGCTTAAGTAGTTGCCCTCTATTTTATATATGTTTATTATTTTATCCTCAGCTATGCAATAGTTGTGTGGATATGACGTAGGTAGATAATGAAAAAATCTGAGAATAATGCGGTTGAGTTGGAACATTTGGTGTTCTTCTTTTTCTTGTAATCTATTCAAAATCTGCTGGATCGGAAATGCTCCCTTTTAACCATTTTTTTTCAACTGTTGCATGAAATTTTTCAAATTTAAATGCACTGTAAGCATTAAGATTGCCAAATTCTTTTGCGAATGCTCTAAAGGCTTTCACTTATTGCATCTTTACTTTTTAATAAAAATGGAGTTTTTCTAATTTTCAGCCAAAGCTGAAGCAATTGCCTCATTACACCCAGCAAGACACAGTGCATATAGTCAATTGGAAATCCTTCAACGCAATCAATGTCCAACTCCTTTAATCTAACGCACAAGTGATGCTCTATTTGTGATCTTTTTCTAAAATTTTGATCAGTTCTCAAAGGGTAATTAAGACCGGAAAACACACACGGTTTTTACTGTATGTTCCTTTAATTGTACATTTCGTACAACAAAATATCCAGCATGCCATGTTTACCAAAATTTCGAATTATAAATTATTAAACTTACTCAGTACAAAGGCTCTCGCTGGCGCATCACAAATAAAGGACCATATTTTCACTATGTATTGCCTTTCATTGAAAAAAAAATCCGATCGACAATTCCTTCATTTCTTCTATAAACTGTTGTAAAAAGTCATTTGCACAGAATGTTTTTTTATGTCCATGGAAAATACCGATTAAAAACATATCTGAGTGAGGATAAACACTTTTTAGAATAGGCCACAACAGAATTTTGGCCAACGAAACCCCATAAATTGGGGTTGCATTTTCGAGGTTATGATTGTTTTCACCAGGTATTGCTCTTATTTTGTTTAAATAATACTTTCTTGCAAAGATTAAATTTCTAATGGTTTCAAGGGTTTACAAAAAAAAAAGCATTTTCAAATTTCTCATTGAAATGGATAGCGCTCCCGATAGCGACTCCCGATATATAGGTAGAGCAAAAAATTTTTTATCGATATTTAACTTTAAAGTTGAATGAAAAATCTTAGTTTAGAGTTAAATAAATTAATTATATGTAAAAAAAAGCCGCTAAATATAAGTTTTGACATAGAAAAATGGCTGCTCCGGAATCCGGATACATCTATCGGGCGCTAATAAAAAAATACGGCAATTGAAATCAAATAGAAAACTCGCGCTCAAGTAAAAATTTGTGATGGTATGAGTCGAATATAAACGAGAGTATGTGAGACTCGCGTTTTATATTAAACTTGAGGTGTCAATTTTGAGTCAAATTTGTTATGAAATTTTGCTTAGAAGGCATTTTTATTTTGTTTTCAAAAAAATTACCTCTAACTTTTTAGCTTAGTATGACAGAAAAATTTTTTTTAAATAGAATTTATATGTAAAATCTTTCCCCAGTCCCCATTTCCCAGGGAATTACCAGAATAGGGCCACAAAACGGCATAATCAAATTTAAAAATTTCCAAAAATAAGTTAAATCGGTAAAACTGTAAAATTTTACCTTAAAACTGGTAAGTCTATATCAAAGCAATATGTTGATATAGCAAGGCATCGCTCACGTATATTAATAGCTCTAACTTTTGGTGTGTACGTTGTGTAAAAGTAAATCCTATCCAATCCCCATCATCTAGAATTTATTGTCAAAAGGCACAGGCATCGATATATTTTTGTTCGGTGAAGTGTGCAAATATTCCACAAAAGATTTGGGTGGTTCATTTTTGACGCGCCATTGTAGATTATATCGACATTAAACTCGGTTAGTTTTTAAATAAATCCGGAAGAGTTTCTAATGATTAGTGCCTTCTTCTATTTTCTTCTTCCAACCGTTCCTAATGGTCTAAGTACTTGCGGAACAATCAGTTTTTATCGTATCTTTAGCGTAATATATCTGTGAAATATAAACATTTCAACGATATTATATGGTGTACAAAATTAGCCCAGATATCCGAAATCATACCCAAATTATAATGCCAGCATCTCAAAAATTTTAATATTCTAATCCCAATGTAGGTAGAGTACCCAAATCGAATATAAAACCTGTAATCAACGTTTTTTTTTTTTATTACAGTCACATAACCGTTATACAAGCCACAAAACAGTCATATCGCAGTCGGTCGTTTCTAATTTCGTGTCCAATTTAACCCACCCATACACATCAGGCATTTGCCTTAATTTAAATAAATAAACTTTTTTTCTTATTTTCTGTATTCCAAAATTCCAAGAACTGAAGGAGGAATTTTGTACGTACGTGTATATAATTTAAGTTCTTTAAGAAAATCGAACAACAACAATAACTGGGATATTTATATTTGCATTTGCTATGATTCTCTATACTTAGAGGAGCTATCTATACCTATAATGTGTCTAGGCATGTGTCTAAAATTAGACACAAATATTTTCTATTTCTATTTCAAATAATATTTACAAATTTGTAATAAATTAAATTTAAAATATTTTTTTTTCTTGAGAAAATCCAATTTATTACGCGTTAAGAACTTGAGAATATATAATACATGTATGACGGGTGAATGTAGGTTAAGGACAAATTCTTGTGAATATAGGATCAATAATATATCTATGTACGTATTTGCCCTTGAATAGTGAATTTCTGCGCATTTATAACGATTTGCTGAGATGTATGATACCCTGCAGTTTTCAAGTTCATTGTGCAGCCGTGAATTGTTTTGATGCCATCAGTTAGTTAATGTATTTTCTAATAGAAGATGCTGTGTAGTAATTTTTTTTTTTTTTTGTTTGGAACCATAATCTAAATATATATCTCTCTGGTATTATATGTATCTATATGTACATCAGTTTTATTTTAGGTGAATAAAAAAGAAAAGCACTTGAGGATAAATGTGTAGGATTACCATATACAATTTTATATTTTCCATTTTTTTATATAATTTAACAATTTTTTTTTTGTCTGTTTTGTTTACTTTCAGAACCAAGAAAAGACAAGACTGACGTAAATGCTGGTGGCAATGGAGCACCATCACCAAATATTGAACAACCGGGGCAAGGATCAATATTACCACCGCCCGGTGGTGGAATGGGTAATAATAGTAGTAATGGTGGAATTGGTATTAACTCAAATGGTGATACATCTACGCTAAAACCGGAACGTCCTAATTCGCTTGGGCCGAATAAAATATCACGAAGGATTATATGCTATCATGGTGACCACTGTGAGTATATAATTGTCACAAAAAATACCATATATCGTGTATTATTTTATGTTTTATGCCCTAAAATTGTTTTTTTTATGATTTTGATTATAATGTTCTGGTTCTGGCGGTATTTTTATGTAAAATCATTAGATGGGTAGTTAAATGGCTAACATATTACATCATCTAAAATAGTCATATTTTTTTTATTTTACCTACTAGCTACTATCTAACCTTTGACAAACGCGCTCGATTGGATTCCGCCCTCGGAATTTTTTTTGTAGCTAACCAATTGTGTAGAGGCTAAGTAGTTCATCAGTAAATTAATTTAACAAAACAAACCTAATTTGTATGTGATCTGAATCAGATTTCTAGAACTCAGTACCGTATTGGCTTATTTTAAATGGCAAATTGCCGTTCTTACCAAATTTGATTTAACCTCGGTATAGAGTATTAGACCATTAATTAAAGCAAACATTCGAGATAAGCAACATTCTATGTGCTTTAATAGAATACAAGGCAATAGGTTGATTCGCCTACGTAGGTTTGAGCGAACCAAACCGCTGTTTTGGTATTTTGATTTTAACCAGCAGCCTGGATTTAGAGCACCATAACATAAAGGGAAAAGAGAAGTGGATTGAGGTAATACTTTCAAATTTCCTTACATTTTCCTTAAATATAAAAAACAAATATATTAGTGAAATTAGCTCTGACAATATTACAAAACATTTCTCAAATTAATTCCGTTCTCCGACTCTGAATAATAAATTTGGTTTAGATCTCAAATACAAAATACCCCTATTGTTGTTGTGTTAACAATATTCCGTCTTTCCGCAATTTCTTAACGAATTACGATGAAATTTGAATAGTAGTATATTGATCAGGGATTTTAAAGCAAGTTTTGGGCAAAATTCTAGAATCTATTCGTGCTGGACTAAACAGTTCTTATGAAAAATGGTATCTGTTCATTTTACACGGTATAAATAAATTTTAAACTGGAGGAAACTCGAATATTTCTTAATAAAATTTTGTAAAATTTGCATAGCATACACCGGTGTGAAGTATTTAACGTTAATAAAAAGTGTAGCTACACTTTTTAACGAAAAGCGTAGACTCAAAATGTGTAGCTACACAAATTATCAAAAAGTGTAGCTAGAAAAGAAAAAAAAAAGTTAGAAACTCGAAACACGTGGTTTAATTAAAGTTATTTATTAAAAATAAAAAATAAATATTGAGAATCACGCAGTAATACAAAAATAAGTTTATATACATATTTTATAAAAAAAAAATTGTTTAAAGGATTTTAATTCAAAAAACCATCGCAACAATGATTGCCAAGTGTGGAATTTAGTGTTAAAAACACTTGGAATTTGTAAAAAAAATCAAGACAATTTGGATGTTGTGATTGGCGATATGGCCCTACAACGTAGAAGCATCTTTGGCCAAATTCACTTAATTCTTTCATAATCCAAAAAATCATCTCAATAATGATTGCCAAGTGTGGAATTTTGTGTTTTTAACTTGGGATGGTGTCTGGAATTTGTAAAAAATTCAAGATAATTTGGATGTTGTTATTGGCGATATTTCCCTACACGTGGAAGCATCTTTGGTCAAATTCACTTAATTCTTTAATAATCCAAAAAATCACCTCAATAGTGATTGCTAAGTGTGGAAATTTAATGTTTTTAACTTGGGATGGTTTCTGAAATTTGTAAAAAAAATTCAAGATAATTTGGATGTTGTGATTGGCGATATGGCCCTACACGTGGAAGCATCTTTGGCCAAATTCACTTAATTCTTTAATAATCCAAAAAATCATCGCAACAATTATTACCAAGTGTGAAATTTAGTGTTTTTAACTTGGGATGGTGTCTGAAATTTGTAAAAAAAAAATTCAAGAAAATTTGCATATTGTGTTTGGCAGCCCTACACGTGGAACATCTTTGGCCAAATACACTTAATTCTTTCATAATCCAAAAAACCATCGCAACAATGATTGCCAAGTGTGAAATTTAGTGTTTTTAACTTGGGATGGTGTCTGGAATTTGTAAAAAAACATTCAAAACAATTTGGATGTTGTTATTGGTGATATGACCCTACACGTGGAACATCTTTGGCCAAATTCACTTAATTCTTTAATAATCCAAAAAACCATCGCAACAATGATTGCCAAGTGTGAAATTTAGTGTTTTTAACTTAGGATGGTGTCTGGAATTTGTAAAAAAAATTCAAGACAATTTGCATGTTGTGTTTGGCGGCCCTACACGTGGAAGCATCTTTGGCCAAATTCACTTAATTCTTTAATAATCCAAAAAATCATCGCAACAATGATTGCCAAGTGTGAAATTTAGCGTTTTAACTTGGGATGGTGTCTGAAATTTAAAAAAAAAATCAAGATAATTTGGATGTTGTGATTGGCGATATGGCCCTACACGTGGAAGCATCTTTGGCCAAATTCACTTAATTCTTTAATAATCCAAAAAATCATCGCAACAATGATTGCCAAGTGTGTAATTTAGTGTTTTTAACTTGGGATGGTGTCTGGAATTTGAAAAAAAAATTTCAAGACAATTTGCATGTTGTGATTGGCGATATGGCCCTACACGTGGAAGCATCTTTGGCCAAATTCACTTAATTCTTCAATAATCCAAAAAATCACCTCAATAATGATTGCCAAGTGTGGAATTTAGTGTTTTTAACTTGGGATGGTGTCTGAAATTTTAAAAAAAAATTCAAGATAATTTGGATGTTGTGATTGGCGATATAGCCCTACAACGTGGAAGCATCTTTGGCCAAATTCACTTAATTCTTTCATAATCCAAAAAATCATCTCAATAATGATTGTTAAGTGTGGTATTTAGTGTTTTTAGCTTGGGATGGTGTCTGGAATTTGTAAAAAAAAATTCAAGATAATTTGGATGTTGCGATTGGCGGTATGGCCCTACAACGTGGAAGCATCTTTGGCCAAATTCACTTAATTCTTTAATAATCCAAAAAATCACCTCAATAATGATTGCTAAGTGTGGAAATTTAGTGTTTTTAACTTGGGATGGTGTCTGAAATTTTTAAAAAAAATTCAAGATAATTTGGATGTTGTGTTTGGCGGCCCTACACGTGGAAGCATCTTTGGCCAAATTCACTTCAATTCTTTAATAATCCAAAAAATCACCTCAATAATGATTGCCAAGTGTGAAATTTAGTGTTTTTAACTTGGGATGGTGTCTGGAATTTGTAAAAAAAATTCAATATAATTTGGATGTTGTGATTGGCGATATGGCCCTACACGTGGAAGCATCTTTGGCCAAATTCACTTAATTCTTTCGTAATCCAAAAAATCATCTCAATAATGATTGCTAAGTGTGGAATTTAGAGTTTTTAACTTGGGATGGTGTCTGGAACTTGTAAAAAAATCAAGGTGATTTGGATGTTGTGATTGGCGATATGGCCCTACACGTGGAAGCATCTTTGGCCAAATTCACTTAATTCTTCAATAATCCAAAAAATCATCTCAATAATGGTTGCTAAGTGTGGTATTTAGTATTTTTAACTTGGGATGGTTTCTGGAATTTGTAAAAAAAAGTTTCAAGACAATTAAATTATTTCTTTTATCTTATACAGCATCAATTTAAGGCTCTTGCATAAATTTAATCAGAGTTATCGTTCACCTCAAGTTAAAGGATAAACACAGAGAAAATAACAGTAAAATTGTATGCATCCTCCTAAGAAAACCTACTGAAAATATTAACTTCTTGCGCTATCAATTAGTTAGAAGAAATGTGTGCATATCCACTCAAAGAAATTCCAAATTAACTCCTCCTAAATGGCTGGACCGATTTTAACGAAATTTTGTGTATTTTTGAGTGGGTTCCTGGATGGTTTAGATTTACAATTGGACCCGGTAGGTGGCACTGCAATCGGGTTCTAGGAATTATTTTTTGTTTTTTGACGATTTTTTTTTTTTTTTAGATTTTTCGCATTTCCGAACATATAACCCCAAAATTTCACCACCCTCCAATCTTTATATTACCCTCCAAGAACACGGTATTTGGAGAACATGATTTCGAAGAACACGGATACCCAGTTTCTCAAATTACACGGTTTCAAACAACACGATTTTATTATTTTCTTTTATTTTGTTTTTTGTATATCATAACAAAAAATAAATGTTTATATTTTATATGTATGGATTTCATTTCCCTTTCTTTTTGAAAAAAGAATCGTTTACTATTTATTGACTTCCTCTCTTTCAGAGTCCACGATATTTTTTTTTATTTCTATTCAGTGAGAAAGGAAAGAAACAAGTTAAAATATAAATTCTTTCTTTTGGAAATGTCAAAATAACAAAGACAAATTCGCTCGTAGATTTTCAGTATAGGGAAAAATTACCAATGACGTACGTTACACGTCAAAATAGCGCAAGAGGTTAATTTCGGTTTTTTGTATCAACTTAAAAAAATTTAAAATTCGTGTCACAATATTTTGGTATCTCTATAGAGAATTTCCCACTCTTTATTCCCCAAATTTTAGTTGTAAACTCTAATAAACTTCTATAAAAACTGTCTTATCGGGGGCTTCGCTCTCGCCTCGATATCAATTTTATCCTCCCTAATTCACTGGTTCAATAGAATTTTAGAATTCATTAATTGCGGGAGCCTCACCTCCTTCTATAATTAGTATTTCGGTAAACTCTAATAAACCTACTTTAAGACCGCCTTTAAGAGCCCACGGTCTCCAAAATTCTGTAATTCTAAGATTTCACGTGAAATCGGACTCTGGTTAAAGTTTCATTTCACTTCAGTTGCGTGCTAGGCAAAAACAGTAAGTCTCTTAGTTATTTAAAAGAGTTGTTGAAACGAAATATTAATTTTAATTAGCGCGTCTCAGTTAAGTTAGTTCGCGACGTCGACATTTACTATACTTAACTCGGTTATCTAGTATTCGAAGTGCGTTAGAAAACAACATTTATAACATTTAAAAAAGTCCAGTCCCTTTAACAATTGTGTCGATTCAATGTGAACCTTCTATTTTTCTTTTCTTCTATGCTGCTAGTTTTACTAGGAAAACTCGATGCATTTATGCAAGCAAACTATAAATTTAAATAAAAATTTTGAAATAAATATCGAGTGACTTTTGAAGTAATAGAAGAACAGTAGAAAAGAAAAATAGAAGATTTACAAGGAATCGACTCCAATATCATGGTTACAGTTATTATAAGATAGCTCTGAAATATTTTTCTTTTATGTTAGTGTTTCCCAATATTGTATTAACGGGTAGGCTCGTTAGATAACAAAAGGATGTATGGTTCGTAAGTATTTTCTCAAAAATATCCAAACCTTAGTTCTTGCAAGCGGCACACATACAAAAGTTTTCATTTTATGTTTGCGTCCGGCCCTGTCGCCTAAATTTTACATGGGAAAATAAAATCCTAAAAATTGAAAAAGGCCTCCCTCCGTGTATAGCTAAATACATATTTTGTGTTTATTTTAACTTTTCTGTGTAAATTTTTCCTGTAAAAGTATTATAAAATTTTTATGATCTCCTTTTCATAAATCCTTGTGCTGCTTTTTCTTTTTCATCGCAGTCATACTTTATATTCATATCTTCTCATCTCTCGACTGTAAACAGAACCCAACGTTTTGTCGTTTTACAACACACAGAGCGAGCATACATACACTGAATAAACCAAAAAATGAACAAATTTTATGAAAAATACAAGAGGCACACGAAAAGTTGTTTTTCCATTTTCTTTTATATTTTATCTTGGTTCCACCAGCAGCACCACTTGATTTTCCCATTCTCTTTTAGTGCTGCTGCTACTGCTGCTTCTACTGTTTAGTCGAAGAATTTTGTATCATCTTCTTGTGGTATTTTGTTTAAGTTTTTTGTGTTATTCTTGATGTGGGCGATTTTTTATTATTTAATTTTTTTGGTTCCTAAATCTAATATAACAAATAACTTTAAATGCGTAGAATTGTTCCCCGACCTATTAACTTGCTTTGTGTATGTCTTTATAGTTTTTTTATAGATTTAATGCCAGCTCATACAAAATATTTTATGGATTTTTATTTTTCATGTTACAGATACTGAGGGGCCACCAGGTAGTACACCACCGCCACAATCCATATCGTCCGATCATCATCAAATACCGGGACATTTATTATTATCTGAATTACCTGAACCACCGATTCCAGTTTCGGAAATAGGACCAATACCACCGCCCCCAATGTTTTCGACACCCAGTCCCACATTAGTAACCGGTCGTTTAAATTCGCATCATTCATCGGGCAATTCGCTTAGTCAACAACAGCAACAGTTGCAACAACAGTTGCAGCTGCAGTTGCAAAATCATCAGGCACAATTGCTGCAGCATCAACAACATCAGCAACAGGTGCAGCAACAGCAACAACTTCAACACCAGCAGCAGCACCAGCAACATCAGCAACATCAGCAGCAACAGCAACAAATCGATTCGGATTACGAATACGATGATCAGGATGAAAATGATCAGGATGATATGAATTCGGACGAGGAGTATATGTTTCCGATGACACCACCAAATCCGATGATTGATACGGGGCGAATCGAGGAAATTCCAGCCAAAGAACCAAAATTCAATGCGGTACCGTTGAAGTCGGCACTCAAAAAGAAGGGTTCGAGCTCTGGGCCGGGAACACCGACCCAGGATGGGAATACAAATACAAGGCCGTTGATTGTGCGGCAGGATAATAATTCGACGTTGAAGTGAGTATCGTATTATTTATTTTATAGTAATTGTCATGTTTATGGTTTTTGGAATTTGGTGACGGATTGTTTTTGTTGATTTCGGTGATGGGGAGTGGAATTTATGGTTTGGTTTTTCAGAGGGCATCTTCAGTATTTACCACTATTGGCGTGCAGTTTTATTATGTTGCCCAAATTATTTTATACTTACGATTAAAAAGTGAGCTAATCCGATTTGCGAAAATTTTTATTTCCCTAGAAATACGCGAGACAAGACATCAAGAAAGTATTATAACCAATCATTTTTTGCATTTTTTTATAGGCCTATTCTGCGGCCAAGGATAAGAATATGGTAAAATACACTAGCAAACATTAGTTCTTAACTGACACACTGTATTTAATATTTTATGTAGTTTATAGTTTTTGTTTATCATGCATCTTTGTTTGTATATAATTTGTTCTCTTTCACATAATCACTACATGCACACATTTTAAGCTTATGTTATCTAATTTCTAGTTATCTAATCTGATTTAGTTAGTTAGATTGGAACTTTCGATATTCTTTCTCTAAAAGAGGCTTGCTACTTGACTAGTATGCAAATAATAAGGCTTCTCTCAGAGAGAGAGAGAGAGAGATATACACACATAATGCTTTGTGAATGTGATTGTTTTATGCACTCGAAAATACCAGGTTTTGACTAATCAAATTCTCTTTCTCGGAATTTACAGCACACGGCCGGTTCGATTTGGTATTGGCCTACCAAGTACATTAGAAAATAAAGAAAATGCACGTCCTTATATAATACGGGAGGATAATGATAGTGATCAAAGTGATGGCCCAATTTTATATCGTGACGACGATGATGGTCGGGGCGGCGGTGGTGGTGGAGGGGGCGGCAATAACGTTGCCCGCAAAGAAAGTCTTTCGTTAAAATTGGCATTGCGGCCGGACCGTCAAGATCTAATAAATCGAAATATTTTGCAAATGCAATCGGAAAACGAGATTAAAGAATCAAAAGAGGCGATTGGTGCACGACTTATACGGCGGCTGTCGATGAGACCAACGGCCGAAGAATTAATCGAACGAAATATTTTAAAAAGTAAGTTATTTTGATTTATTTATATATTTTCATCTTATCTATCTCGATATAATTTCATTAAACAGCCCAAACACCAGCCGAAGAAAAGAAACAAAAAGAAGAGAAGAAACGTTACTTGCTGAGAAAGTTAAGTTTTCGTCCCACCGTTGATGAACTCAAGGAGAAAAAAATTATTCGGTTTAATGATTATATAGAAGTAACGCAGGCGCACGATTATGATCGGCGAGCGGACAAACCTTGGACGCGATTAACGCCCAAGGACAAGGCGGCAATTAGGAAGGAACTAAATGAATTTAAAAGTAGTGAGATGGCTGTACATGAGAGTAGTCGTCACCTTACAAGGTATGTGTTCCTTTTTTATTTTATATATCAAAATTTTAAAAATTTGGACTATTTATCATGAATTGAAGTAACTAATTTTCCGAGGTATTAAGCCTCAGTTGATATGAAGGAAAATGA
This sequence comes from Nephrotoma flavescens, assembly GCA_932526605.1. NCBI lineage: Eukaryota > Metazoa > Arthropoda > Insecta > Diptera > Tipulidae > Nephrotoma > Nephrotoma flavescens. Next base: position 213,362,622 of record OW052222.1, on the reverse strand, counting down.
AGTTTGACTCTAATATGACTTTAAAGTGTCCCTTCTACCGAACTAAATGAGTTTCAAGAGAATACGTTAAAATTTGTATATGCTTTATTTAGAAAGCATTTTTTAAACAGCTCTGTTAATATTTAATTTTGAGAATAACACAAAGCGATACTCTTTCGAATCCTTTCAGAAATAGACGATTTCTATTGAGAATCACCATGCCGCTCAAAAAAGATAAGAATTACTTGAAATGGTTATATTTCTGGCCGTCAATTCTTCTTAATATTATTTTAATTTGCAAACTCCATTTAATGTAGACAAGCGCTATTAAAATTTAAAATTTTGATCATAATCAATTGGTCATGGTGGTCCCATTAAAAATGATCATTTTTCAGAACTCTTTTTCCTTTTTTTTATTATTTACAATGCAATCTGGTTTGGGGCTCAAGGCCCATCCTTCTCTTTCGTGGTTATGCTTTTTACTTTCTTACTTTACGCCTACTCAGCCAACTCGAGGACGTACGGCTATAGGACCGAATTAAGACCATCTGCATATTGCAAGATTGACCATCTTCTGCAGAAGATGCGTCGTAGAAATAGTCGAGTTTTACCCAAACTGGCCATTTTTTTAGAAATTCTTCCAAACCCATTCTTGACTCCATATTCTCATGCTGGATTACATTACAATTGTTAATACGATCTTAACTGACGCTTACAAAAAACTTTAAATAATTTCAACGTCGATGAACCCCCAGTAAGTAAAATGATTTAACACATCAGTTGGTAATATTTTTTTTGACATTCTTCAGTCCATAAGTGTGTACGATGGTTTTTGGTTATGAACAGTGGGCGAACGGCCTTATCATTGAATCACAAATTAAATTGTCACATGAAGATATATAAATTTTCAAGAGTTAAAATAAATAATAATAGCAAAAGACCTCCTCTCGCTCAAGCGTTTAGAAAGAAGACTCAACCCTTATTGAGGGCTTGTTTTAAGTTGGTTGACCGTCTCGGGAACAATGCGTATGAAGTTCTTCACAAATTCACACTTTTATCATTGTATTAGTGTAACACTGTTAAATAAAAATCTAATTAGAAAACATGACTGTTCCTATACGAAAATTAGTACTAAAACCAATTACGTCAGTGTGTACTAAAATTTTATCCAATTGAATGTAATATAACAAAATCTGTAAATAAAGAAAATTTTAGCGATTCAGTGAAATTTAGCAAAATAAACTAAACTTAATTTTTTGTCTATTGTTTCATCCCTTTATGTAAAATCATATTGTGATTGATCAAATAATATTTATCCACTGTCGAGTAGAAGGTTAAATAAAGGATACTTTATTTTATAGATTTTGTTCTAGCTGAAATTTTTCATACTATGATCTTAACTATTGTTGCCTTAAGAATAGGACTAGGAAAAATTTATAAGTTTATTCCTAATGAATCATTAAAAAATAGAAAAATAGTTTCCAATTTATACCTCATCTAGTATTACGTATAGCATTCTGGCTCGAAGAATTTAATAAGTGATTAGACCCTGACCCCAACATCTCTGGTAAAGAGTGTTAATGGCCATTTTCCGTTCCAAGACAAATTTTATTTCCGTCAAAAAAAATTCGTGAACACTTTGGGACCCAGGGCCGGGGGGGGATCATGTATTGGCTCAATTTAATTATCTATTAGACGAACTACCGGAACCTGAGTCATGATCTCTGGTAAGGAGTGTTAATGGCCATTTTCAGTTCCAAGACAAATTAGATTTTTTTCGAAACAAAATTCGGGAACATTTTGGGACCCGGGTATCACACAAAGGCTTATCGTATCATGAATTTAATTACCATTTAGTTAATGGCCATTTTTAGTTCCAATACAAATTTGATTTTTTTCGAAAAAAATGGCTTATCGGATGAGGAATTTATTAAGCTATTAGAAGCACTATCGGAACCTGAGTCAAGATCTCTGGTAAGGAGTGTTAATGGCCATTTTTAGTTCCAAGACAAAACTGATTTTCTTCGAAAAAAATTCGTGTGGGACCCGGGTTGAATGATGGTATATCTGATTCCGAATAGCTGATTGCGAAAGTGCTTCTAATAGTTTATTAAATTACTCATCCGATGAGCCTATATATGATCCTCAACCCGGGTCCCTAAGGGACCATGATTTTTTTCGAAGAAAATCAAATTTGTCTTGAAACTGAAAGTGGCCATTAACACTCCTTACCAGAGATCTTGACTCAATTTCCGATAGTGCGTCTAATAGCCAACTAAATTCCCCATATGAACCTATATATGATCCCTCAACCCGAGTCCCAAAGTGTCCACGAATTTCGAACAAAATCAAAACTATCTGGGAACTGAAAGTGGCCATTAACACTCCGTACCAGAGATCCTGGCTCAGGTTCCGAAAATGAGTCTAATAGCTAATTAAATTCCTGATACGCCTTAAATTCCTGATAGTCTAATAGCTAATTAAATTCCTGATAAGCCTTTGTGTGATACCCGGGTCCCAAAATGATCACGATTTTTTTTCGAACTGAAACTTGTCTTGGAACTGAAAATGGCCATTAATACTCCTTACCAGAGATCATGACTCGGGTTCCAATAGTGCGTCTAATAGATAATTAAATTTTTCATCCGATGAGCCAATACATGATCCCCCAACCCGGGTCCCAAAGTGTTCACGAATTTTTTTTTGAAGGAAATAAAATTTGTCTTGGAACGGAAAATGGCCATTAACACTCCTTACCAGAGATCTTGGGGTCAGGGTCTAACAACTTATTAAATTCTTCGAGCCAGAATGCTATACGTAATAGTAGATGAGGTATAAATTGGAAACTATTTTTCTATTTTTTCATGATTCATTAGTCCCATTCTTAAGGCAACAATAGTTAAGATCATAGTATGAAAAATTTCAGCTAGAACAAAAGCTATAAAATAAAGTATCCTTTATTTAACCTTCTACTCGACAGTGGATAAATATTATTTGATCAATCAAAATATGATTTTACATAAAGGGATGAAACAATAGACAAAAAATTAAGTTTAGTTTATTTTGCTAAATTCCACTGAATCGCTATAATTTTCTTTATTTCCAGATTTTATTATATTACATTCATTGGATAAAATTTTAGTACACACTGACGTAATTGGTTTTAGTACTAATTTTCGTATAGGAACAGTAATGTTTTCTAATTAGATTTTAATTTAACAGTGTTACACTAATACAATGATAAAAGTGTGAATTTGTGAAGAACTTCACACGCATTTCGTATACGTATGGATATGTGTGAAATAAAGTGTGAAAAACTTCACACCAGAATCTACTTTAATATAAGTCCTGCGTACTCTTCTCATTGACAGATACCTATTTAAAAAAAACTAACAAAGAGTGTGTTGGTTACACTAACAATGCAACGTAAATTTGATTTTTTTTTTGTTCGTTTTTTTTTGTTTCTGCACCAACACACTTATACTTAGTTATTTTAAAAAAAATACTATGGAAAAAAAAAATTTCCAATACATCTTTACTTAGTTATTGTTTATTTCATATGTGTGGAGTTAGCACGACTTATATTTAAGTAGATTCTGTTCACACGCATCGGGAACATAACTCTAATATACCCACCTCACATATTTTCCCGTCTGTCATATTGAGGTCTATTTATTCTGTTTTGTATATCACGACGTTATAACTTACGACAAATGACGTCAGAAGGTTTTTTATTTAAAGCATTTTTTTGTATCGTGTTTGTGAGTTTTTGTTGTTTTACTCATACACATTTATAATTCCAAGATACAACTCGTAATGGTTGATTTATTTTATTATGCTGAATATTTTTTACTGTTATTTTAATTCAATTTTTATTTGTTATCCGTCATATATAATGGCAGAGTGGTGTGCGGCATCGTGGTGGTGGTGATTGCAGGTGTTTGCTGCTTGTGTAGCGTGCGACTAGTATGGATGAACTAAGTTGAATGTAATACAATTTATTTTTTGTTATCATAAAGGCCTTATTTCAAAAAATTTGCTGTCAGCAAAAATAGAAGCGAAAAAAAAATATAGATTTTACTGGTTGTGTACGAAACAAAAAATGTTGTCAGCAAAATTTTACTGAGAAAATAATTGTGATGGTGTTCGTGTGCTGCCATAATGCCATTTTTATAGTCGAATATCGATTTGTTTTTTTTTTTAGTTTAAATTTGTTAACGTTAGTGGTTTTTTGTGGTACAAATGGTACATAAAAATTAAAATATATAAAAAAAGAATCGAATTGTACGAAAATATATAAATTGAAAGTTTTATGTAATTTTTAGATTATACCAAAATGTAAAACCATACAATTTTACTATAAAAATGAAATAAAAAATATTTATTTTCTTTGTCACTCTTAGAATTTTAAAATTTTTTGTTTTGCGTTTTATCAGTAAAAAATGCTGTCAGCAAATTTTTTCCATGGAATTAAGGCATAAATTTATTCGTTTTGTTGGCTTGTATTTGACATGTCACCACTCTTTTGTTTTCGTTCTTGAAATACTCGTCGTATGGTTCTGGTTATCTTCTTTTATCTTGTTTCCATGCAAAGTTGAACCTGACTTGAGTTGGTGTCAGCGTTCATTGGAACGATTAGATTTGAGTTTTCGTTAAGTTATTTTGAACTGGACGAAACTAATGGGATTGAGTAGTTTAAATTCAAAATGGCAGTAATAAAAATTTTTCATTCATAATGTCAAAAAAATTAATATTATAAATCTTGAACTAATACGTATATTTAAAACGAAAATACATTTTAAAATAATTTTCGGGGCATATAAATATTCATATAAGATTATAACTCACGAATAAAATTAAATTTATTAAGCGGATTATTTATCAAAATTTTAACGCAACCTAACTCTACTCCATAGATGGAAACGATCAACGCCATTTTAGAATTTACGAAAACCTAATTTCCCTTGAACCTAACTCAAACCTGGTTCAACATGAAGTACCATGGAAACATGGTACTTGTTTGTTCATTTTTGTAAACATGCTGTTTATCAAGAATTGTGGTAAACAACATGGGTGGCGATTTGAAATCGAGCCCTTTTATGTTGTTTACCAGCCAGTTACACGTGGTAATGCAACCGAGTGGCGATCTCGTTTTTTGTTTTTTTTTATTAAAAAAAGAAAGTATTAATAGTCCAATGGATTTATGGTCTTTTAAGGTCAATTAATCCCCTTTTCATTCACGCACACACCACCCATGCACACAATTACAGTATACCACCTGCACATTGCAAGCTCCATGTCAACCTAAACACTGACATGGATGGTGGGTCAGCGCTGAATTCTGTACTGCAATAGAGGGTCATAGTTGTGTTTATTAACATCACCGATCGTATTCGATGACGAAAACTCGCATTGCAATCCTGCCTGTGGTGGAATTCGAATCCAGTACCTCCCGGACCAAGTGCCGAAGCTTTAACTAGTTGTGCCACTAACTGCGATGATGAGATTGCGAGATGTTACATTTGCGATATGCACGATGAGAATATTTGGTTGCAATATTCTAGCCTTAGTTTTTTGATGTTTTCCTTTTGACGACGTACATCTGTTGTCGAGCGTGTGGTATGTGGTCTTTAACGAACATGTACACCACTCGACAACTGGAATTCTTGTTCGAGCTGTAGCGCTTGAAATAGAATTCGTTCTCCTAAATGTTATGAGATACTTTTGTTTCCGTTAGTGCCTACTAATATATGTCGGCTCTGCGTGGTTCGAGATATGTGCAATTTTTGTTAGTCTCGTGTCCTCGGAAAATGGTAAAATGGATGCAAAAGCTATCAATTTGGTGTATCTTCCAACAACTGCGATTGAGATTCAGATAGAGAGAAGTATTTTGAGACAGGGTGAAGATATAATAACGGGTTTAGTCAAAGGAATAAATCCTGTCGCATATGAGGAATATGCCATCCGAGGAGAGGGTTATTTTTGTTGCAAATGGTACGAATGAGAATAAAAGGTAACAGGAGAATTTATAGCTTAGTCAGTCCTTTTACGCTACATTGAGTTTAGTTTGTTTGGTTAATCGAGAACAGGGACGATTTTGACAGTAAAATCAAAGCACCGAACTCTCAGTCGATTGAAATGAATTTCATCAATTGTTTAGTCGTATAAAACGTTAAAAATCACAATACAATGACATTTTTGAAATTGTTGTCATTTACAATTTTATAACATTTTTACTGCCGGCCAGTTTTGGATAGTTTGGTATCACATCCATAATTGTGGATAATTTTAATTATTTCCCAATCCCAAGTTCTAAAGTAAAAATTTACTCAAGAATATTTTATAATTATAATGTTTGATGTGGGTTCGCTTAAGAGGAATATTTGTAGTGACAAACTATTTCTTAATTGGATAATTTAATAACAACCTTTTTTTGATAAGATTTTGCTTATTAACTTACAATGCTGTAATAATCACAAGCCACAAAATATGTGGCCTCAAAATTAAAATTAATTATCTTTAATAAACCATCTTAATACTTCTCACAAAGGATCTTAGTCATAAACCTTTCCTCAATATGGCTTTTTTGTTACTGTAGCAGCTTGAAAGAACAGCGCTGTATTACATTGAAAATCGATAATAATTAATTCATGATAAATGGTCCAATTCAAAAATTAGGCAAATTTTTATTTATAAAATATTATTTTGACCCCACGTTGGGCGCCAAAATTATTACTTATTTTTATAAAACTTTTTTTTTTTTTTTTTTTTTTTTTTTCGTAACGTATACAGATTTCACAGGCCATGACGATTGCAATCGAAAATTCTATATTCTATTTTCAATTTAATAATAATTACAAAAATAATGATCATTTTTATTATAAATTATATATTTGAAAATTATAATAAAAATAAAATAATAATAAAAAATAAAAAATTTAAAAACTACCATGAAGCGAGCTGCTGTGATAGATCTCTGTTGATGTTTGTTTTTAGACATGTTACCTTCTTTTAAATTGAACAAAAAAAATTTAAATTATTGAATAATATTATTATTATTATTATAAAATAATAATAATAATAAATAAATAACATTTAAAAAAGTAATTTAATAAAGAAAAAATATTATTATATAATTTTGACAGAACAAAAAAAAATTATATAAATTAATTATAAACAAATTAAATAAATCGTAAATATTCCAAAAGCACGAGAAAATAAATTATATTTTTTTCTTGTGTTTATTAATTTATATATATATACATAATTATATAAATACTATATAATATAAATAATTATAATTTTTATCATATAAGCAAACAATAAATAAATAACGAACAAAAAAAAATTAATTAATTAAACATTAAAACATAAAAAATTGCCATTTTTAAATAAACTATATTATTATTTACTATATATATAAATATTTTCGATTTTTGTTTATTATTTAATTAAATTTAAACACAAAATAATAAAGACTAAGACGATAATGTTATTTTTAAATAAAATTATCAAGGAATGATATAAAATGCATATGAAAATTAATACACACACGTGGTGGCAGACATTTTGTTCATATTTATTGGCATAATATAATTTCTCTACCGCTACGCTGCCGCCATCTCATAGTCAAATTACAAATCCGCTCACAAAATACTCAATTATATTAAACTACACTAGATATTTTATTGTATCTACCATTCTGTAATTATTTCGTTTTTTTTTTTACTACAAATAACTGTGCCAAAAATGCCGGAAAAAGTAAAATCCAAAATAAATTTATTTATATGCACTTTTATAAAATATTTGTATAAAATTGTACTAGAGTACTAGAAAAGAATCCGGTGACCTTTCGTATTATACGAAAAATTTATAAATTCGTTTTATGCAGGACAAATCAGTTTCAGTGGTTTTGTGATCATCATTTTGTTTTTTTTTTATTTTGCTTTTACATAAATAAAAAATAAAATAAATAAATTAAATTTAACTAAACTACATTGTACATATCTATTAAGGTAAATTTAATAATTCATTTATATCTTCTTTTTTTTTTTTAAATATATATAATAATTTATTATATAAGTTTATTATTACAAATTTTTTTACACACCAAAAAAACTACTACTTCATAAAAAACACTATTCTACTACTACAAAATTATTATTAAAATTGCAAAAACATAATGTGGCAAAAGCAAACAAATTATTGTTGTGTTTCTAAGCGTAAATAAACAAACATATTATAGTTAATTAATTAATTATTATTACAGTAATTTGATTATTATTATTATTTCGTTTTTTTTTATAAGTATACAAAATATAATAAATATTATTATTATTATTATTAAAATAAAACATGATTAATTAAAACAAATTTTTTTTTATCTTTTGTTTATAATTTTTCGTTTTGTTTACAGTGTAAAACACGTGGCCGTCTAAAATTTATTTCGAGTGTTAAGTTTAAAAATTAAATGTTTACTTAAATTTTATGTTTTACGTATAAATATTATGGCAAGGTGAGTGGCTTGTTTTATGATAAGTAATTACATGTATAGTGTATAGTGGCGTAATGCTAAATTCCCGGAAAACTGCCTGAACGGTCAATAATTCTGCGCCAAACATTTGAGAGTATTCTAAACCTTAGCTATTAGTAGCTAAATGGTGGCACGATCTGTAGCAAACATTTTTTTGAATCTAACAGCTCAAATAGCTTTGCGAATTTAATTTGTGTAATTCAACAAATGGGTGAAAAAAAAGTTGAATGATAAAATGCTGCTCCACGTTGAGTTTTTGAGCGCTTTATTATAATATTTACAGTGGGTCACAGCCAAAATGATGCAAGCAATTTTTTTTTTAAGTAAATATCCAAAAAACAATTATAAATATCTATTTTTAATTTACATTTATTATAAGCAAGCTTCATTAATTGATAATTTCATAAAACAAAACAAATAAAAAATTTCAATTTATAACAAAATAGTAACAAAAATCAAAATGTTCACGTAAAAACATGTCACATCTAAAATGATGCACTCTCTTTGTTTTGAAAATAGCGGTATTTTTTCTACACAAAACAAAATTTTCTATCAAAACAATTTTGAGTATCAGTTTTAAACAACCTTTTATGCGATTATAGACAATATAGTGTGTCAATATAAGTGGAATTTTGTACTAATTGAGAAAATGGTTCGCCACACAAGTATTGAAACGCATGAATTAGTTATTAAATACTTTAGATATGGCAAAACTCAAAGAAAAATTGCTGAAATGGTGAAAACAAGTTCCTCTACGGTTCAGCATATCATTGAACGCTCCATTTACCAATTCTGTATTGAAAATAAGCCTAGAAAGGCGCACAACAAAATATTTTCCGAAAAAGATTGTCGATGGATTGTCCGAAAAATAAAATAAAACCCCAAATTAAGTGCTCCAAGTGGGCCGAGGAAGCTGAAAAATATTTACATAAAAAAATTTCATCTAGAAATAATTTGCAGAATATTAAGAGAACCAAATTTTCATGGTAGAACAATGCGGAAAAAGCCATTCATCAATTTCTAAGTTAATCATAAGGCTAGAATTAAATTTACCCAAGACCATAAAAACAAAGATGAAACATTCTGGAATACGGTTTAATTTGCTGATGAAAGCAAATTAAACCTTTTTTGATCGGGCGGAAGAAACTACGTATAAAGAAAGACTAATACGGAGATGCATATAAAAATTTACGAAGCACTGTTAAACATGGTGGAGGTCATGCTATGTTATGCGCTTGTATGGTATCTTCCGGAGTTGGAAATTTGGAGGAAAGTGCTGAAGAAAGAAGAAATTTGGAGGAAAGTGCTGAAAAGTTAAATATTAAGGATCATCTTCGGTTCTACCAGGACAATGATCCGAAACACAAAACTCGAAATGTTGAAAGATGGCTCATTTGGAATACTCCTCATGTCATGAAAACTCCTGCCCAATCACCGGACATTAATGTTATTGAAAACTTATGGTCTAAATTTGAAAGTGAAATCAGGGGGTCGATTTTGTTCAAAATTCGACAGAAAAAACATGACGTTTTCGTATACGTATAAGCAGTATAGTATACAATTTTATATTCGTGTGGGTAATTTTTCTGTGGTTATGTTTGTTTGTTTTCTGCGAATGTAAGCATCAAAAATTATGAATCGGTACAAGTCGGTTTAGTTTTTTGGTGCTTATGTCCTTTCGTCGTCGCACTTTTTTGACATCTTGCCAACTATTTGAGTTCGCGCAAATTACTGCTATAGCAGTCATACAAATTTTTCGTTTTTAACACGTTCGCGCAAACATCTTTCATTTTCTAAGAAATAACTCAATTCTCAATCTTTCAATTCTCACAATACATTCCTTTCTTTGACGAAATATCATCGCAATTATAAAAGTTATCAAAAGTGTTTCTGAGTAGCACACACATTTAGAAAGTGTGCGTCAATGTGTTAAGAAAAAAAAAATTTAACTACACATATTTACCTAATTAATTTTTTTTTTTTAATGCGATGTCGAATGAATGTTTTGTTTTCGCAGAAACACAGAACTAGAAATTATTTTCAAACTAAAATTAAATAAATTTAATTTTATTTAAAGAAGATTTTCATTGCATTTACAAATTTTAAATTATAAATGGAAATGAATCTAGAAATGTCATATCCAAAACAAATTGCGCACATCGCACTAACACAAATACACGTACCGCTACTATACACTTGCGGTTATTTAGTCAACTTGTCGAATTTTGAGCAAAATCGACCCCCAGAAAACATGAGATTAATAATGTAGCAAACTTAAAAAAGGCATTGTTAGAAGAGTGGAGTAAAATGAGTACACAAAAAAACTCGTAGATTTGATGCCAAAAAGATTCAAAGCGGTTCTAAACCAAAATGGATTTTCTACCAAATATTAATAAATTAAATTATACAATGTGATAATATTAGTTACAAACATATGAATTATTTTTTATAGAAATTTTAATACTGCATCATTTAAAATGTGACATGTGTTTTGTTTTATGAAATTATCAATTAATACTGAAGCTTATAATAAATGTGAATTAAAAATAGATATTTATAATTGTTTTCTGGATATTTACTTAAAAAAAAATATTGGTTGCATCATTTTGGCTGTGACCCACTGTATATAGCAAGTATAGTGCATTTCGTAACTTTGGTGTATCGTTTTTATACGGGTCAATATTTGCGACATTGGCTTTTTTACTGGACGGGTAGTGTAGAGATTTTTATCTTTTTACTTTTATCTTTTTTGCGGTTATAGGAGATTTATTTATGTTTTTGGAACATTCCCTGTCTGTTGCATTCCATCTCTTCATAAATTGAAGTAAATTTTAAAAGAGGACCCGCTTAAATTTTATGAGAATATAGCCTTGAGCAATTCTTCTGTATCCGAAACCTTATCACTATTAGTTTTTGTTATTCTATTCCTTTATGGACACCGCCTCTAGATTTGAACTTCATCACACCTAACGGGCTAGCTCTGCTCTTCATATTCTGGTATACTTTCTCTTCTTGGGTATTGTTATTTAAGTCTTATGTCTGTGACCTGTCATACCGCTGACAACTGACTTCAACTTTATATTTAACTCCTTTAGTCATAAACGCATCACATGATGAGCCATAAAATATCTAGCATTCGTAACTGGAGATACTTTAATGTACCATTTTTTGTTACTTTTATGTACCATCCACCACCACAGTGCGAGATTCTTATTCAATATCATATGTCGCTAGCGGCTGTAGAGTATTATCTTGTTTGTGGACGTTGGCTTTCCAGAAATCGCTACTCCTTAAAGGTTGTTGGTGCATTATTTGTGACAGTACTCCATGTGATTTTAGGAACATAAGCATCACCTCTCTATTTCTCTGAGCTGGGCGCAATTGAAAAACTTGAATAAATCGGTTAATCATCATGGTAAAGTCAACTTAGTCATAACAGTTCTAAGCTCGTGATACTGCAACAATAAATCCTTGATTAAACGGGATCCACTGGCATCATTTGTAAAGGCTCAATGGAATAATTTCCCAACTTTGGGCGATTTTATTAAGTTTCCGAGGTTCTGTTTAACCCAATCTCTTTCAAACTTAAATTTAATTTTATTTCCACCGAAAATGATTTTTCTTTTCTTTACCGCCTATAGTAAGGCTCTATACCTATCTCAAATATTTAAATTATGTGACCCTCCCGTATTGTATTTCTTCTGAAAAATGTTTAATAAATTTGGTTTTTGTTTCGAACTATTGGGTGTATAACTTAGTTTTTTGGATTTTCTAAGAGATGGCGTAACTTTAGTACTAAACATTCTTTTCCAATGACACCTAAGGCATTTTAAAGTGTTGATATTCCACATTAAAATTTAGTTTGTCATGATTCGTGAAAGCCTAAACAACATATTTTTTAATCCCGTTTAAGCACTACTTTTTTGCTTTAAACAAAAGAAAAACAACTGTTCAAAGTTTTCGTTTGGGTCAAGAAACTTATGGTGAACTTGCACCAATACAACAAACTTGCAAAAGCTGGTTTAAACGATTCAAAAGTGGTGATTTTGATGTCGGTAACAAAGAACGTTCTGGTCAACCAAAAAAATTCCAAGATGAAAAACTAGAAGCATTATTGAAGGGAAACTCGGCTCAAACAGAAAAAGAACTTGCAGAACAGTCAAATGTCACTCAAGCAGCCATAAGCAAACGTTTATATGCCATGAGAATGATTCAAAAAGAAGGAAAATGGGTACCACATGAACTACTGAAGCAAACATTGAAAATCGTGTAATGGTTTGCAATTCATTGCTTACAAGGCACCGAAGTTAGCAATTTTATACCAAATTGTGACTGGCGATGAAAAATGGATCTACATCCAGGCGAACCATCCACATCAAAAGCAAAACGAAACATTCATGGAAGTAAGGTTATGTTGTGCATTTCCATTCCAGCCAACAAACAGCGTAAAGTGATTTAGCTGCATGACAATGCTCGACCACATGTCGCAAAACAAGTAAAAAATACGCTGGAAGCACTTAAATGGGAAATTCTCCTTATTCACCAGATTGTGGCCCATCAGATTACTATTTGTTCCGATCAATGCAAAGCGATCTTCAAGACTTCAGAACCCACGAGGAAATCAAAAAATAGCTCAACGAATTTATCGCATCAAAAGACCAAAATTTTTTTTTTCGATGGAGTCCATAAATTGCCAGAAAGATGGTCGAAAGTCATAGATAACGATGGAAAATATTTTGAATAAAATAAAATTTACCATTTCTTAAAAATAATTCTGCAAAAAAAATCCAAAAAACTAAGTTATACTCCCAATAGCTCTATTTCGTTCTGGTCATCTGCAGTTTTCGTGGCAGGAGAGATAATGCGATAATAACTGCACCTCCAAATTAAGCAACCGTTGCTTAGTACAAATGTTGGTGACTGCATGGGAATAGCATAAAAGTAATTGTAAAATTTAACAAGCCAAGTTTAACTGCTCCTTCTAGCGGACCTTGGACCTGGCTCGTATTCAAAGGACGAGCCACACATTAATCCAAAAGAAACTTGTAGGTTGTTTAGTTTTGTAACAAATAAATTCGATTTAATGAAAAGCCACCAATCAACAAAAGCTTAAGGTAGCATAGATAAAACCAGCGATTTGTTAAATAAAGTCAGGGCTCCCTTCCAGCCCCCTTTCCACCACGCGATCTGCCAAGGTCCTTCTATATTGCCCACAAGGTGATACTTTCAAGAGAGTTGACTGTCTTAAATAACACGGTAATGTTTAAATCAAGTTCTTATCTAGTAATTATCTGCTGAGAAGGAATTAAGTACAATTCAGCATCTACTAAGGCCCAGCAAACGGTCAGATCGCTGTAGTTTCACAAGTGCCCATCAATAACCAGGAGCCACAGGAGAGTGGATAGCTCACCTCTCTGGATTCAACCTCTGAAATCTTTAACGGAATCTGAACGACCATCCGTCGTGACTTCGATAATATGAGACTTGAATTCAAAAGACTACCAAAAGTTTGCTGTTGGTGTTTTAATTTGCATGAAAATATCAGTTTGAAATAGATTCCTATGATCGCCGGCATTTTTCAATACTTCACATGAAATTCCATTTTCATCATATGTCTTGTTGTTTTTCTTCAGTGACGTCACAATCCGCACTCTATCGTAAGACAATGGAGGCGGAAAGCTGCTTAGTGGAAGATAGTGAGTGGTATAGGTCGATTTAAAGAGAGGAACAATAATTGATCCGTGGGTGGAAATCTGTAGTTAATTTTCTGATTGTTCTATTCTTAAGTTAGAGATCCCCTTCTCAGGTCTGATAGGTTTTGAGTTAAATATCACGTAGCAATCGTTGACACTGAAGTATTTTCTACCGCAGTTTTCACAATCAATCGACTAGAATTCCCGGTTGGATTCTAGAAGTTCGTTGAGAAATGTGTGTTGCTAACCAAATTTAACAGTAAAGCTAGTTTGGTGGTGTGTGTCTCACAGAGAAATAATGTGGGAATCAATAGGCCCTTAAAGCAGTTTAATTGGCTGATGCGACACATATTAAGTGACCTCTTAGCTTGACTACCCCTAAGTGTTCCATCGGTGAAAAAATCCCCATTGGAAATGTGAGATTTCGATAAAGAGTTACCTGTGAACATCGAGCTTGAGGGTTGCATACTGTTCGAAGTTTACTTACGTTTTTTCCCCCAGATACTTTTGGTATCCATAATAGAACTTAATGATGTAGGCGAGTATTTGTGAATGTTGCACACCTCCTAATCAAGAGGTGGGTGATTAAAGACAATCTCAGTGTAGTAGTCGGTGTATTATATATGCATAACCCCCACAGTTTTTAACCAAACCATTCTCTGTCTTCACAACCCAAGTGAGATGTTTTCCTATACCACTCCCAGTTTCAACCCTAGACCACCGCGGTATACAATGAGTGAAAGTTAGTATTTTCGGGTCAAGTCGCATAATCTACCAAATGTATTTCTATATATTTCCAATAAATTATGCTTACTAGTCTTGCATTTCTCTTCAATATGTTTTTGCCAGGTGAACTTTGGAGAGCGAATCCGAAGAGTGGGTAATTGTAAAAATCCCTTTTTTTGTGAAATAGAAACCTCTTAAAATCATTTTTCTCGAGAAAAAGACCATCTCAGTTCACTTATAATTCACCGTCAAGTTTTTTTTCACGAGACTGGTACTATTCTAGTTTTCCCTGTGGCACTATTCTGGTAATTCCCTGGGAATAGGGAATTGGGGAAAGATTTTATATGCAATTTCAGTTCAAATATTTTTTTCCGGCCTACTAAGAAGAAAAGTTTGATGTAAATATTTATAAATTGGGAATAATTTTTCCATATCTAAATTGGCAGGGAAAATTGTTCCCAATTTTATTTTGTTTTCAAAAAAATTACCACTAGATTTTTACCTCAGTATGCCAGAAAAAAAAATTTAAAATAGAAATTACATATAAAATCTTTCCCTAATTCCCTATTCCCAGGGAATTACCAGAATAGTGCCACTGGGAATAGGGGATTGGGAAAAATATTTTCATAGCATTTTTGTCTAAATTATATTTTCCTAGCCTACTGTTGGAATTAGTTGGGTGTAAATATGTTTGAAACAAAGATATATTGGGAATTATTTTTCCCTATAAAAATTTTTTGAAACAAAAGTCTCCCAATCAACTTTTTTTCGAAAATATTTACACCAAACTAATTCCAACAGTAGGCTAGGAAAATATAATTTAGACAAAAATGCTATGAAAATATTTTTCCCAATTCCCTATCCCCAGGGAAAACCAGAGTAGTGCCACAGGTTTTGTCTATATTTTGAATAACAAGTTTTTTTAAATACCATCGGCATATCCCCGGCAGTACAGGCGGTTGGCTGTAAGGCACCACATAAGGTGAGACAACTGCTTCCTATAAACATTCTTTGCAAGCAGTCACAGTAGTCGTAGGAGGTAGCTATCTTCTGGGGGTCTATTATGAAATTTTCGACCGCGTTTTTTTTCGACGTTGTCGAATTTTTGTATTATGAAATACTCGACGCGTTTTTTTAGATAACGTCGAATATTTTACGACAGCTCTTGAGGTGATTTTCGACGTTGTCGACATCGCCGAAAAAAAATTCATAATAACGATTTTCGACGTTGTCGAAAAAATACGCGCGTCGAAAATTTCATAATAGACCCCCTGGATTTGAGGGTGGTATCTCACCACCTTGCAGTAGGGTTACATCCTTTGGGATAAAAATCACGTTTATTTTTCTCTACCATTGCAGAACATATTCTAAAGCAAAACAGACTCGGCATATAAGTAAAAGGTGGTCTAAAATAAATTCAAGTCCCTATTGCAGAAGAGCAGAGGAAATTTAATTTAGGCCTATGTATTGAACTTGAAGAAATAAAATACTCCATCGAAATATTTCTTCAGTTATAACCTTAGCAGTCTGTGGACTTGTGGATATCTATTTCTTATGAAATGATCACGTGACTGGTTCATCTATCTTCTCAAGAGTTTCGATAGTGATTTTATCGCCATAGAGAGCTTTCTCAAGTATAGCAGTCGCCGAAAGGTTTTCTAATTCGACGTAGAAAAATCCCCATTTCATCGATTACTTCATTCTGATGCATTTTCTATACTATGGTGAAGATTACATCTACATAAGGCACCCAGTTTATATTTCTGGGGTTTCTGAATTCCTCGAATTCGTGTTTATTCGAAATTAACAAACTGAAAATATAACAGTGCTCTGTATGAAAACTGTATGTAGAGTTTCCAATTTAGAATCTTCTCACTTAGACTGTGTGAGGCAAGAGTAATATTAGAATTTATTCCTGCCTTGAGGACGTCAGAAAGGTTGGTTTATTACTTGCATTCAGTATGATCAGTCAGTGATGTCCGTTGGATTGATATCTAAGCTTACGTGGTAAACGTTTGCCTCACCTCCCACATTGATGTGAATATGATTGTCCTTTGCGTATTCAACGGCCTTCTTAAACTCTTGAGTTAGAGGATGAAGCTTCGAATCGGAAAGGAAAGTAAACAGAGATTACTTGAACCTCATTTACTCCATTTTCTGTCAATTCAACTACGGCTGCTGTAAGGAAGAACGGCACATGAGTTCACAGTGATAGACACGTATATAACGAAAGCATCTAGCTTTGGAACAGATGTCTTTTAGAGGTCAATGCAGAACAACATCTTTTGGGTCCTTGTTTTGACCAACAAAGTTAGATTTTAGTCCCGGGTTTTGATTTTTCGGTTCCTTCAGAATCTCTTAAGGTTCAACAAATGAACCCAGAACAAAAACTGTAATTCCAGCAGACCTGGATAGGCTACAGAATTGAATGCGCTTCAGTTCAGCATTCTCTCACCGATGCAAGGTAGGCACAGTCTCTTTAACTTATTTAAGAGTTCAATGGTTCGCACATTGAATACTTTCCAAACCCAATCGTTCGCAAGAATCTCATGATGTATTTATCACTTTTCTAACAATTCTTGACTAACTGTATCCTTAATCGAGATTATTATTTTCATCGATTCATGATTGACTTTCTCGGTATTTCTTAGTTTCGATATAATTCATCAAGAGTTCGTCAATTCGTCAAGAGTTTGAGGATTGTTTGCGTAAACACGATCTTTCGCGTAGCCCCACAAAAAGAAATCCAAAGGCGTTAAATCACAGGATCTTGGAGGCCAATTGACATCAGCCAATCACGAAATCAAACGTCCAGGAAATTTCTCTTGCAAAAGATCTCGATTTGCTCGTGTTACGTGACTGGTTGCTCCATCCTGCTGGAACCACATATCGTCAAGATCATAATCTTCGATTTTCGTAAAAAAATAATCGGTTAACATGCGGCCATAGCGCTCAGAATTGACGGTAACGGTTCGTCCATAGTTGTTCTCAAAAAAATACGGCCCAATCACACCACCAGACCACAATGCGCACCAAACAGTGCATTTTTCCGGGTGTAATGGCTTCTCTACAATCAATTGTGGATTTTCTGAGCCCCAAATTCTACAGTTTTGCTTATTAACGTATCCACCAAGCGAAAAATGAGCTTCATCACTGAAGAAAATTTTGTTCGAAAAATCAGCATCGACGGCCTGTTTTTCCAACACCCAATTTGCGTATGTTCTTCGTTGTCCATGGTCAGCAGGCTTTAGCTCTTGTGTCAAATGGACTTAATACGGATGAAGATGCAAATCCAGATGCAAAATGCGCCATAATGAGCCATAAGATAGGCCTAAATGTTGAGCTCGACGAGGAATTGACAAATTTGGATCTTCTTCCACACTTTCAGCTACAGAAGCGATATTTTCAGCATTGCGAATGTTTCGATGATGCACAGACCTTACAATATCAGTAACAGATCCAGTTTGTTCAAATTTATTCACTGTATTCAATATGGTTTGCTTTGTAGGACGATTATGACGACCATAATCTGCTCGTAAAGCGCGAAATGTGGATACGACAGAATCACTATTTTTATAATAAGATTTAATAATTTTAACGCGTTGGTCGATTGTTAAATGCTCCATATTCTTAAATGGCAGAATGTCAACTAAATAAATGACAGCGTACTTGACGTTTATCTTTGACAGATGTCGGTATACAGATTTCTACTTTATCAACCTCGAATTGGATAACCCTGTAGATCTGAATCTACGCTCTTTTCCCGGTACACTGGCTAAGAACAAAAAATCTTTATTTGCTTCTTTACCTGGTTTCCTGGAGGGCCACCACCTGTCTCGGCAGAGCTGCTTTGAGGAAATTTTTTCGTGGTTCTGTTCCTTCTATGAATGTGAGATGGCCTATTTTTTATTTTCTTTACCCAGTCGACTGTTAAAAAATTTAAATTAAAGCGAGGATGCTATACCTAATAATTAGAAATAGATTTTGTAGATGGATTAGCAACAACGTTTTGTTGCATAGTGAACTCTATAACAGAAGTTGTGTGACATTTTAACACGCGCACGTGCAGCATCATACATAAAATTGTTTTTGAACGGTTCGTTGAGCGTGCCAAAATTTTTTTTCATTAATATTATTTTTTATTTAATTTTAGTTAAAGTTTTATTTAATAATTATTATTAATAATTAAACAACTCACACGTCTCTGTGTAATAAACAGAAAGCAAAAATGAAAACGGTTTCACTGAACCAACCGCCCTTAACCTTTTTGAAAAAAAAAAATACCAAATCAAATCAATTAAGTATTTTATTTTATAAAGAAACTATTCTATATAACTAAACTACTAACACCTATCTTCTATAGTGAAAAAAAAAAATATAAAATAAAAACTATTTTTTTAAAACAAAGACTGTCGTTTGAAACTTAAAGAATTTTATAATTTAATCAATTTAAAGAAGAAAACAAAAAATTTGTGGTAGTCGTATTTCAAAAATGCCACTACTAAAACATAACTTGGTGAGAGGGCATATAGGATCCGATTTTGCGATTGCTCTTGGAATCAAAATCGACACTACTCAAGCCTCGAAACATTTTCTAGGTTTCTAAACACACAAACATATAAAATTTATTATTAATAAAACAAAATCAAAACTGTAATTAAAAAAGAAATAATTAAATTAATATTAAAACATCTTTAACTATGAAATGCAAACATAAAATGCAACAAAATTAAATTTTTAAACAAAAATTATGTTAGGCTGAATTAATTGTACGCGCAGCCTATAAAAAATGTTAGTTATTTTCATATAACAATTAATATAGAAAATTAGTAAAACAAGTATTATAAAATTAAATAATAAATATTGTAAATTCTGGGAAAACACACACAAAAAAAAAATATTAGGTGAGGGAAAATCGAAAAAAAATTTCATTTCTTTTTATAAAACTTGTGGCCAAAATAATGTATTTTTTTTTTTCATGGGGTGCTTTACACGATCGAATAACGGTAGATCGGTGTGATTCGTGCGTGTAATTTTAAAACCTAAACTTTGATAGAAACGTACTAATTCTAACTTAGAACGTATTACCAATACCACTACAATAACAGGCCATTTCTTGTAATAATTTTGTTGGTATATGTAAATACAAAAAGAAATGAGAATTCCATACACACGAAACCAAAATACATGGCAACAAAAAAACAATTTCATTATTTTTAATAAATATGTAGTTTGTATTGTTCAGGTTAAATTGAATAATACATTGTCAAAAATAAATAGGGATATTTTGTTATTGAATTATTTAAAAAAAAATTGTTTTGAGAAAACTTCATTTATGTGAAATTCTTTCGGAAAAAAAAAATAAATCAAATTTTTCCAGTTGCCAAAGAACGTAAAATTTTTTGTTGTTGTTCTTGTTGGCGGTGTGTAGGTTAATAGCGCGTAAACGATCATCTTTTGTTGTTGGTTTTCTTATGCATATTTTGTTTGCACGCACTTGTGCAACACAGGCAACGTGTTTCTTGAAAAAAAAAATTATGGCATAAACAAGTTTATATGTAACAATTAATACTAAATATTATTATTTAATTTGTATAATATATTGTATTAATTTACACAAAACACATTTGGACACAGCAAAAAAAATAATTAAATAGTAAATTATAAAAATTGCGCACTAATATGTTTGGTGGTGGTAGTGTCGATCAAATCGAAAAAATATCAAATCCTTCAAAAAATTACAATTTGATTTAAATCAAATCTATCTGTCATTTTTGTGTTCCAAAGAACGTAAAAAATTGATTTCAATCAAATATTTTTGATTTACATCAAA
Organism: Nephrotoma flavescens; assembly: GCA_932526605.1. NCBI lineage: Eukaryota > Metazoa > Arthropoda > Insecta > Diptera > Tipulidae > Nephrotoma > Nephrotoma flavescens. The sequence continues at coordinate 213,341,858 of OW052222.1, read as the reverse complement.
TATTTTTTTCCGAAAGAACTTCACGTTAGTAATATTTCAATTAAAGCAGCAACTTAGTTTTACACCGTAACAACAAATAAAAGAAAAAACAAAAATATACGAGATTGTTTTACTGCCGCTCTTGCATGCTGTTTTACTTTTTTAGTAAACCAAAATATGTTGAAGGGGATGGGTGTACGTCTTTGCGTATGACAACAAAATATTTTGTGTTTTACTTTTGTTCAAATAAAACTTGATTTTTAATTAATACGGTGTAATAAATCAAAATACATTTTAATCAATCAATACTAATGACAAGCCCAATTGCCTGATTTAGTTGGTTGTACATAATTACTACAAAAAATCCAATTTTGTCGACAAGTGGATTTTTTTGTGGGCTTGTGTAAAAAAATGTACAGTAAAGATTAAAAATTAGGATACGGTTTATCCACGATATTGAAACTTGAGAAGGTAGAATATCACACATAATAATTTTGTGTATTATGTGTGCTGTGGTAAAACATTCCTATGTTTCATTTTTATAATATACAAAACACAATCGAATATAAATAAAAAATTTATTGTATCATACAAAATATTATACCCTTTAATCTAAAATTCATTACACAGATAAAATGTGTGAAATTAAGTTCATATTTTTCTTCGGTATTGTATGTCGTGAAACAAAACCAAAACAAATAATACAAGTGCCGCTTTATCACTAAATCAGTAAATGAAAAGTTTCTCAGTTGAGAAATATTTTTATTGGAAATGTTTCTCAAAATAACAATATTTTTCGTGATCCTTCAGATAAATTATATTTGTAGATAATAAACCAGATTTGTTGGAACAAGTAAAGATTTTTTTTTCGTCCCATGTAATTTTTTGTTCATCCTATGACGCCCGTGTTTTTGTTTGTATTTACCTACTGTAATTTTTCTATATAGAAAAACGGCCTATTATTGTAGTGGTATTGGTATTACACATACATAATCAGCTATGCTACACACAATTTTGGTTTCTGGATTCAAATTTTAAATTAAATCATTAAATTTTTTTGTCTTGTTTTATTCTGTTCTCTCGGAAATAAAATTTAAACAAAAATCTACATCTCAAAAATGTCCGTAAATTTTTTTATTTTCATTTCAATTTTTTTCATTTCGGATTCACGGTCAAAATTTTTACGTCGCAGCTGCGTAATAAAATTTTTGTCCGTGAATCCGAAATGAAAAAAATTGAAATGAAAATAAAAAAAATTACGGACATTTTTGAGATGTAGATTTTTGTTTAAATTTTATTTCCGAGAGAACAGAATAAAACAAGACAAAAAATTGAATGATTTAATTTAAAATAAGGGTTTAAAATTAAAAATTAAAATCTATTGCGCAATAGTTTGAATCCAGAAACCAAAATTGTGTGTAGCATAGCTGAATGAGAATTTCCTGTGGTTTCTGATTTAGTGATATATAATTCGCTAAATCGATATGTTGTTGTTTTGTATTTTCGGTACAAAGCAAGAGCTGCATTTTGTGCAGTTTGGTCGTTGCAACCTGATGAGTAGACCAAGTTTTTATCAGTACGAAACCAAGCTGCCAAGAAGCTACCTAATGCCTCAACCAGTCAGCCTTAAGTTCTTAAGTTAAACACTGATTGCACCACTTCGGTTAGTGCTACAATCACCAAACTTGTATAGGCTTCTCGTCACAAATAAACAACTGACCTCTATAATTTTGGTGGTCGTACCGCTCTCCTAAGTGGTCCAAAATGGAGCACAACTTAAGAACTTAAGGCTGACTGGTTCAGGCATAAGGGAGTTCTCATTTTTGTAAGGGTTTGTGTATCTTTGTGTACACAAGTGCCCTCGGGTTAAAGGTTTGGGGGAGGGGAGTGCATTTTTTATGGTATTTATTCAGTTGCATTCTTTATATGGGTCTTGTGAATTTTCCGTCCCGAACTGTGGCCTGATTGTTTTTTGGCCACTATTTCTTTCTTGAACTTTGCATTGTCTTTTTCTTGGATTTGTTTCACCGCGACGTATATGATGTCCCCTACTTCGTATGTTTTAGGTTCTGTTTCCTTTACGTTTTTCCTTCGTATCTGGGCTAGTTGAGCGTTTTGGATTCTTTGCACCACGTCTTCATATATCTGGTCCTTGAAATTCAACAGTTCTTGCGCAAAATAGGTCGCTGGGATTTTTTTTGTAACCGAATTTATGGTCTTATTATACTATGTGTTTTATATGAAGATCGTTATACTTGTCCATCAGACATCTTGTAATCTCGATGATTGCCGAGTGAACCCTTTCTATCGTACAATTTACCTCTCTTTTTTGAGAAGGTGTAAGGTATGTTTGCACTCCGACTGTTTTGATGCAATCCGAGATCGTTGGGCTAACAAAACTGGATTCATTATCCATTGCATTTATCTTTGGTATGGTGAAGTAATGCAGTATTTTGATGATTTTGGTCCTTAGATGTACAGCTGATCTGTCTTTGATAGGAAAAAACTTCGTAAATTTACTGAATTTGTCGTTGCACGTGATGAATTTCTCCTTTTTGAACTTAATTATATCTATATCCCTTTTTCAACCAAAAAAAAAATAAAAAAATGACCAAATTAAAGTCCAAACCATACAAATGTGTGAGTAAAAAATTATAGTATGTAATGGCGTTTTTGATTAAAAATTTCGCTTGATTTGAAGTACAACCAACACAATTGTATGTATAGTTATAGTGTTTTTTTCGGGAGGGATATATGGATGATCTCTGATGGATAGGTTGGAATTGGCGTTGGATGCAGCTTCACCATGTCGGAATGATGGTCGTATTTCTTCGTAAGGCTGGTTTTGCAATTTTGCGTATATTTTCGTATCAAACTAGCCATTTGCGGGAAATAATTTCTCCTCGCATTTTAGGTCTTCCACAATCCTTCTTGTTAACCGAATTTTGTATCCGACCAGGTGGTCCACGAATATCTCCTGCAGCATATGAATGTGTTCTTCCGATATCTTGGTCCCATTGATTATAGCTGGGCTGAGTTTTTCCTTTATAACTCCTTTAAAATGCTTCTTTGGCTATCCGGCTTAAACTGATGAAATGCCTGTGGTAGCTAGGATGGGGTTCCTCATAAGCGTATACGTTTCTTCCCTCCGTGATGATAAGTTGGTTTTTGAATACGTTTATTGGTGCGTCACAACATGGAATTAAGTTTTTTCCCAATTAGGGAAGATAAGTACTTCCGCTGATGCCAATAAATCCTTTAGTTGTTGAAACGCATGCGTTTCCTTTATCCGTTGTTCAGGTGTTTGTCCTCTGTATTCCCTCCAAATATTATGATGTAATCTATATGTAACCACATATTTTCCCTATGAATTCTTTCAGCACATCTTCCATGATCATCATCAATTTTTTTATCCAAAGAGAATTATAAGGCTTCCCTTAGAGGTTGATACTTCCCATTCATTTTTTAAAATGACGTTTTAGTATGTTTTTTTCCTTCATTTTAATTTGGTGAAAGCCGGAGGTGAGCTCGTTGGTCGTGAAAAATTTTGAGTTTCCCAAATTCGTCAATGATACTGTTACCGTATTAAGTCTTTTAAAATCAATGACCATGCGATATTTCCTTATGCCAGAGATGTAAAGACAATGATGAAGGCTAGTTGAGGATGAAATAAGTAATGATTTATTTCATTTATTTATCTACAGTATTCATTACCCTATAAGCAATGTAAGGTGAATATGATTGTATGATTACAATATTTACATTCATATGTTACATCCACCCTTTTTTTGTATTTTTCTTTTATTTAATTTAATTTTTACTATCACATTTATAAATCCAATTTAATACTTGGTTTGACTATTTTACCATTCCCAGTCTTATTGTTGTTTGGTGATCTGCTACTGTTCATTGCCTCTGCTGTATACTCAGGAATATAATGGTTATCAGCGTTTTCCAAAGTTATGTTCGGCGATTCGTTATGATTACTTTCCGTGGTACTACCAGCTTTCGGAATAATCTGCTAATTTGAACTATTTTCAGTATTTTGATCTTTAGCCGAATCTGAACTGTCACCTTGATTTAGTCTGAAATCCTTCGGGATGACTCATTGTTCCTTAGCTCGTTTGATATGATTTGAATTGCGTCTAAAAGTTCTACCGTTTTCAGAAGCAACTATAAATGATCTAGGATTATTTGTTTCGCCCGTTATGACTCCCGCCATACAATCACGATGACCTTGTTTAATACGAACTGTATCACCCAGATTTAAAGATTCTCCCCTTTGTCTTCCTTTGTCAGCATAGAACTTCTGTTTTTGCCTTATTTTTGTTAAATCCTCCGTTACATCTGCTGCAATCGTTGGTTTCAAATGATGTTGCGAAACCGGTATTGTCGTTCTCGTTGAACGGCTCATCAATCTTCGATTAGGTGATGCTAAGCTTGATGATGTCGGTGTGTTTCGATAATTCAATAATGCCAAATATACACAGGAATTATCCTTCATACATTTTTTAATCATATTCTTAGCAATTTGAACATACCGTTCCACGATGTGAAATTGTGGTCCACTATCCGATTCTAATTTCGCAGGTATTCCATGCGTAGTAAAACAGAATTTTAAATGTTTAATGACTTCACTTGACGAACTTCCATTCAGCTCCTTGGCAATGAAACAAATCTATTCCTACCACTTCAAATGGAAGATTTGTAATTTCTTTTGTGATGATTGGTTCTTTGGTCTTTCATTTTTGCGTTGATTGACAAATTGCACATTTTTCGACATACGATGTTAAATCCGCGCAGTCATTCCATGTCAAAATAGAATTTCGCTCGCCCGACTTAAACACTTTTGTATCCCAAAATGTCCTGTTCCTTGGTTACCACCACTTTCATTCCTTTATATACTATTCCGTTGTAATACGAAACCTCTTCTCTACAATTCCAGTACGGCCTCACTAATTCACTAACTTCTGATTTACTTTCCGGCCAACCTGTCATTACCACTTTGACTAATTCTTGTAATTCTTTGTCGTTTCTCGTAGCTTCGACCGTTTCCTTTTTAACATCTTCTGAGAAATCTATTCAGTTCTTCTTCCACTTCCGGTATAGCGTTTTCACAGTCTCTCTAAGCAAATCAGCTAAGTATTGACTTGTGCCCTTTTTTGTAAATAATAGTTGGAGCATATTGTTTAATGTCAAACATAATCCTTTGCAGTCTAAACGGTGCTGACTGCAATGGTTTTTTGTAGATAGCCTCCAGAGATTTATGATCACTTTCTATTATCAGCTTCTTTCCATAGACGTATTCATGGAATTTCATACATGACCAACGTATCGCAGCTGTTTCTAACTCAATCGGTGGATAGTTATTTTGCGTTTTGTTTAACGCTTTGGATGCATACGCCATCGGCTGTCCCTTTTGAATCGCGTCTACTTGAACGGTAACATCCTCAGATGTTACGTAGAATTTTAATACTTATGTTGTTGAAAATGCCTCTTTTAATTTAACAAACGCTTTCTCGTGATTATTCTTAGTCCAAATTCACTCGACATCCTTGATTAAAAGATTTCTTAACGGTTCCGTTAAATCTGATAAATTTGAGACATATTTGGATAAGTATATGTGGCCATTCCAAACAGTCTCTGCAATTCTTTGATATTTTCTGGTCTTTTTATTCTCTTAATCGCTCCTGTTTTATCTGGATCTGTCAATGGTCCCTGCTCACTCAACATATGACCCAAGTATTTCACTTACACCAAACATGCATTTCTCTTTGTTTAATTTTAATCCCGCATCTACTATTTTCACTATTACTCGATTTGTGCTATATATTCTAATTTTTCGATAGTTGACGCATATCTCAGAATATCGTCGTTTTCAATATCTCCTACTATCTGACTCAATATGTCTTGAAAAACTTATGGTGCAGATGCTAACCCGAAAGGTAGTCTTTTGTATGAGTAGCGCCCCACGGGGTTCCCATCGTCAAATATTTCTCTGTTCGCTTAGAGACTTTTATCTTTGTAAAAAATTTTGCTGTTTTTAACGGGTGATATCACCGCAAAATATTTTTATTAACATCCGTTGGATCTAGACATACTCGCAATTTACCTTCCTTTCTTACTACTACCATGGGTGTGACACGACTGGCGTTACTTCATGAGTTTTCGTTAAAACACCCATTTTCACCATATTATCGATTTCCACCTTAACCTTTTCTTTAATTGCTAATGGTATTCTACGAACCGGTGTTATTTCAAATTTAGGATTTTTAATCAAGTCTATATCATACTCGTAATTTTTTACACATCCTAATCCGTCGAATATTTTTGAATTCATTTTGAGATCCTGTACCCTTAGAACTAACTTTTCACTTTCGCAAGCATGCTTACCTAATATTGGTGTCACCTTAGCGTTTACTACTTTAAATATTAATCGTGATTTATTGACCGTTAATTGTCCGATTAATTCACCGTTTTAATTTTTCAGTTTATCCACTATGTATTTTGGTAACACATTGTACTGTGCACCCGTGTCCAATTTGGCTTTGATATTAAACTTGTTGAACCTTATTTCCTCTACCCAATTATCAGCATCGTCTTTTACAGTTTGATTACTGTATTATAACTAATGTATTAACGTCGATTTCCGACTCACTATCATTATCCAATTCATGTAGCTTTTTTGTTGTACACATTTTTGTAAAATGCCCTCGATAACTACAACTTTTACATTTGACTTTGTATGCTGGGCAGCTTCGTTTGCCGTGAGTTGTCCAACGTCTTTTACAATCAAATTTCTCTTCTTTATTTGCAACTGCGCTTTTATTATTTATTCCGCTATTTTTTGGTTTTGTAGTTTTTTTGAACGCAATTTCATCGACTCCTGTCGTTTGTTTATTGTGTATTTCCGCTAATTGAATTGAAGTCATCTCGTAAGTTTTACATATTTTTATGGTTTTTTCTAAAGTTGTATCACTTTCCGCCAATAATTTTTCACGCACCGATTCACTACATATCTCGATTATTATTTTGTCACGTAATAAACTATTTGTCAAATCACCGAATTCACACTTTTTACTATGATTTTTAGTTTTCTTAAAAAATTGATCGATACTTTCTCCTTCGATTTGATTTAGTTTATTAAGCACGTACCTTCCAAATGTTGTCGAAATTTTTGGTGCATTCCCTGCATTGAACGAATTGTATACCTCTATTGCATCAGCTCCTAGTGATGACATGAATGTTGCGATTTGTATTTATCCATCTGGGTTGCTATCTCAAACCATTTTTATTGCTGGCTCCGATTTTTCTCGCTCATGTTTTATTCTTTTTATAAAATAACGCCTTGCGCCCTGACGCTCTATTATATTTTTGATCTTACTGCTTATATTTCTGCCAAATATTTGTTTTTTTTCACTGATGATTTCAAATTACTTTTTTCCTTTTTTTCCTTCTGACACCATGTAAGCCACCATGGTTTGACCCTTTCATCTAACTTGACCTCTTCATCTAACTTTTTTTCAACTACCCATATTGGAGAGTTATATGGGCTCTTGGAAGGTCTTAAGATGCCGTCCCGTAGATGTTGTTTGATTTGATTCTCTACCTTACTCCTCATGCTAACAGGATATGTGTAGGTTTTGGAATACACGGCTTCCTCAGTTGTGCTCCTGATTTCAACTTTTATACCTGCATCTATTAGTTGTTGACGGGTCCAAACAGTTCCTCAAATTCCGACAGCATACTCTGTAACTTTTTTTGACGTTGTCGAGAGATGATTGTCTTGGATTTCTAGGTTGTTTACCTGTAGAATTAGGATGTTATTCTTTCTGTCGATTATGGCTCCTAGCTCTTTTAAAGTATCGTCTCCACTGATTCGATCAAAACTCGAAAGATTAGAGTGCGGGTAGTACAAGAAAAATTCCAAGTTTTTATGGATCCCGATACTTGAAAAGAATTCCAAAGAATGGAATTTTCCTAGATTGATATCCCTCCGCCAGCTGATTTTATGTTAAACGGGTTATTAGTCGGTGTTGGGTACTTTACTAATTCTGGTTTGGCGAAGTTGTTGTTAGCTCCGATCAGAAATTTGAACAGTTTGTTCTATGGTTTTTTCTTGGTACATTCTGGTCCAAATATCTCCTCTTGAATGCGGGTTGATGACTTTGCTGGTTCGGATAGGTTTATCGGTTTAATTGATTTGGTTGGTGGTCAGGCTAAATTGGTGGCTGATTAACATAGTTCACTTGTCGTGTTTGGACGGTTGGGTCAATTGACGTGGGCATTGACGGCTTTAGTTAGCCCTGTTGGTCGAGGAGGTAGCATCCTATGATTCAGATGCTGGATATCATGGTAATGGAATATTGTCCCCCTTCCTTTGTATTGACGTTAGTTGGTTTATAGGGGCTACTATAGCATTATTTGGGTATTTCTTGTGGTTTTGGTAATTTAGGTTTTGGAAAACACGAAGCATATGTTTCTTGTAGATTCTGTGGTCGTTGATTCATCAACATTCTGCTAAGATCGTTGTTTAATCTATTTTTGTTGTTGTGTTTGTTATAATGTTGTACAAATGTTTTTTATATGTCTCAATTTGCACCTCGATGGTATCGGCTGAATAGTCTTCAGTTTTAATGTTGCTGACTATAAGCGAAAATTGATGGTTTATGTTAGCATAGAAGTCGTCTATGCTAGTGTTTCCTTGTGCGATTCCAATAAGTTGATGCTCCGTCGTTGATGATTTGTCATTCCGCATTGTATAATACGACGGCTCTATTTTCCTACTCCGTAGACAAACAATCCCTTCATTCCACATCTCTGTTACGAGACAGCCCGGTTATCAAAATTAAATCTTTCAACGGTTCATTCAAATATAAAGCGTAGGATTTTTACTTGATAAACGAATGAAAAATGCGAGTAAAACCACACTACTATCGTCCCATTGGGTGCCCTTACAGACTTGAGCAGTCCACTTAAGACGAAATTATGTGTCGAATGAAATTGGTCCTGAGTCGATAACATTATTTGTTCTTGAGATAAGCGAAACGGAAAACAGTGAACTTACGAAAGAACGTACGAATGAACTACGAATGCTCTAGGGTTTTTGCAACATGGAGATATGTCGAAATTTTAAATTCACGAAATCGGACCCATGACAACAACTTCCAATGGGAAATTAAAAATTATTAACGAATTCGTCTTTTTTTAAATATTTCGTCCTTATAGAGGTTGTGGTTGGTTTATTAATGTAAAGCTTACCCTTCAAGTACCCCTTATAGGAAGAAATCGGGAGGGGTCAAATCAGGGGATCGTGAGGGCCAGTCGATATCTTGACGACTTTTTGAGATTATTCGGCCGGGAAAAATTACTCGCAAAATTTTCATCGTATGACGAGCTGTATACGATGGGGCACCGTCTTGTTGGCATCACATGTTCTGTAGACCTAATTAATCCAATCCGAGCACAAGAAAGTTTCCCAACATGTCCCGATAGGGTTCACCACTAACTGTTACAGCATTACCTCTGGCATCCTCAAAGAAATATGGCCCAATGATGCCGCTGGGTCAAATAGTTGGTACGAGGATGTAGGCTGGTCGTCTATACCGATCTGTAAAACTCAAGCACTTCAATCTTGTCATCGTTCGTGGTTATTTTACTTCAACTTTCGTGTCTATTGAATTTTATACGGGTAAAAATACAAATCTTTTTTAAGAATTTTTAATAATCATGATGGAGTTCTTTTGCACGGCGTCATGAAGAGGTAGCTAGACATTCAGCAACACTCTGCTTCACTTTTCTGGTGTACGTTGGCTTAATTGTCGCTCAGCCTTTACTTTATCTCCCACTTACTTGACACATGATTAACACCTAAACACCAATTAAAAGTCACGTAATCTTCTCCGAGTAGGTATTCACAATTGGACAATTATTGAAATAAAATGTCTTAATATTTTCAACAAGTTGTTGCGGATCTAATGCTCCATAATAAATTGTTATCGACTATTGTATTTTACGTTTCTATGTATGCTGCAAATAACAGACCAACACTCGAGAGTACTTTTAATTCTTTTATTTCACCTTACATTTTGTTTAGCCAAGAGCAATACAGGAAGTGACTTCATGTCATCATTATTGTTATTTTTTATAGAGGGAGGAGTATTACCAGAGTAACTAATATTTCCCCGAGTACATCTACATAATCATAAAATTGACCACTCACTGACAAATGTCATCCAAAACAAAATGGCGGCCAAACAAAATCGACCTGATAAATAAAAAGCACCCTGTACTTCATACAAATCATAATCAGATTTCACACGTATGTATTTCTTGTGCGACTTATTTGATCAGTTACAAGTGAAGCTTTAGTCGACCTTGAACGAAACCAAGTAAATTGTCTTTTCAGTTTGCCACCTGTGTAACAATAGCGGAAGCTCGAAATTTCAATTAATCATGTTGCGTGTTGTACAGAATAAATTTCACCTAATTAAATTAATGGTTAGTTCCTATCAGTTATTAATAAGACGATCATCGATCAATAAGTATCCCTGTTAGAAATGAAAATGCAAGTTTTTTAAATTTTTATTTTTTTATTTCTCAACGTAATCTGTTTTTAGGTCGATACACTTTCCAAACATTGGGGAACAGAAAGAAATCGCAGGCAGCCAAGTCGAGTGAGTATGGTGGGCGCGGCAGTAATTCGTAGCACAGTTCATGCAATTCGGCCGCGACAATTGCGGATCGGGCGACACCTTTCTCGCGCTTATCCTATCATTTAAAATGTTAATTGCCGATCCGTACGACATGATACGCCTTCGGCCTCTGCTACTACGCACACTTTAGTTCGGCAATCAGTGAGAATCATATCGTGGACCTTTTCAACAATTTCCTCTGTAACAACGTCTGCTGGGCGGCCTGGCCACTCATCATCAAAAACAGATATACAACGTTTAAATTCGTTGAGCCAATATCCTTCGGTTGTCATAGATGACGTCTTTCCTTCGTTCCCTATATATAATTTCGCTTTTATTCCTTCGCATGTTTTCCCATCCAAAAATAAAAAGCGAATTACGGATTGCGATATTGCTCTTTTTCCATTTTATTGAGAAACACGAGTGATACAGCTGACTGCCAAATAAAAACTAACGCAACACCACCTGTCTTCAAACACGAGTACTTATGATTGACCCTCGTAGTTGTCACTGATATTATTAAATTAAAATGTGTTTAATATTCGGTTCTAAACTGCAAACTAAATTCAAGTCAATTTGGCACGAACTAACCATCATTCATCAATTTGATTACGCCGTTAGTGAATCAGTTTAAAAAATTGTTAAAAATTAAAATTTTGACAGAAAAACTGAATTATTTTTTATTTGTTAATCATAAAGCGAATAAATTGTTAAAAAAAAAGTTTATTCTATCAAAATTTTAATTATTAACAATTTTTCTAACTGATTCACTAAGTCAAAAAATTTATACAAAATAATCGGCATAATCCCAGGATATACCGTATCCCTATAAGGACTAACACATATTTACTACATTATTATTTTCCTATAAACCTTTGCAGCTTTTAGTTAATCAGTTTTCTGTAGGATTGCAACTGAACAGAGTGTCTGCCTATGATAGCGCATTTAACAGAGTATACGATTCGTTTTGACAGATCACGTATATCGAGAGACTTATCCAAGTTCACCCACTAATCATCTGTCCTTCCTGCAAGTTGGTAATTTTGCGTTAAAAATTCCGAATTTTATTTTAACGTCGTTATTAAAGCTATCTGGTTTCCTTATCAAATGTTATATTCTGGATCATATATGGTAACATATAAGTTGTTGTTCACATATTGCAGGTGGTTGATAATTTTTTCCGAATTGAAAAAGCTGTAACCCCTTATATAATTTTGTCGAACATAAAAGACCGCGATTTACCTTTAGGTTACATAACCAAATTGAGCTAAGTGCATCTGCAGCTGTTTAGTTCCCACTTTTACAGTTGCAGTTCACACCTGCGTCTGGGTTTCAAGAGTATTAGTTAAGTCCACGTCAATTTCAACGACTTTTTGCATCTCTGTTCTCCATTAGCCAATGTGATACACTGTGAAAGTCTTTTAGGTAGTCTTTTAAAAGCTAATTTCGAGCGAATTCAGTTATAATCATGTTCATTATCAGCTGATCCTTTCATCGAAGTAAAGATTTTGCACATTGTGGTTTATCATTGGTGGTCATTATTTATTGATCTATACTATTCTTAACTTAAGTCAGGTATGTCCACTTTAAAAAACCAAATAAGTTATTCTTTTGCTAAAGAAGTCTGACACTTCTGTCGAGGAGGCAATCGGCCTCTCTAACAGACGATTTGCAACGTGACTCAGCCATCAATTTTTTTTTTTTGCTTTTGAATTTAATATGAATCCATTGATATCGCTGTTTCTGAAAAGTTGCTTTTACAACTTTAATTGACCAAAGATGGAACGAATTTTTGAAAGGAAGATCATCAAAATTAGATAACATTGTACGGTTGTTAAAGGTCCAGGGTCCAGCTCTCACTTCTGAAAGCCAGCATAGGTTTAATGAGTGGTTGGTAAACTGCTTACACGACTGTAACAGATGTTTAGATTACTGCGTGTTGATAGGAGTTTAAATTAAATTTCCCGATAACTCATTGCCCATAAATTACGTAACGCTCAATATTTCATTTTTAACGTCAACCGAACGAATCATCCCGATCAATCTACAATCGAAAAAAGTTTACAATTATTTTGCTTGATCTGTAAAACATTTAATTTTGCAAATAAAGAAGAAAATACTAAAACAATCATTAGGATATTAAAACGCAAAAAACATAATTAAATTTTCACAAAAATTTGTGTTTCACAAGTCCCAATTATCATTAGTCGACGATGATCAATGAATTTAATTTTTACATATTATATAAATAAAAAATATCTAATTTTAATAATAAATTAATAAAATTCAAAATGGCTGGTCCATTTTGAAACAATTATTATTAAACAATAAAAAAACGAAAAAGTATTATCACATTTGAATGTTAATATATAAATAATTATAGAGTTAAAAACAATAATAAAAAAACGACATCTATTGTTGAATAGCGTAATATTCTAATATAAATTTGATCATCAATTTTGTTTTATTTTTGATTTTTTAATAACACGTGTTATTATTAATTTTATCTGTACAAAAAAATAACGAATTTTGCATAAATAATATAATAAATTATTACAAACAATAATAAAACAGAAAAATTTTAAACGCTTTGTACAGAATGAAATGAACATAATTCGAATGACATAAACGGTGTTTTAATGTATTATAAAAATAAATAAATAATAAAATAAAAATAATATTAACTAATATTAATGATAAAAAAAAAATACAAAATCATATACGCAATAGCTTTTAATAAACATAAAATTACAAAAATACATATAAACAATATAAATAAAGCTTTTGATGTAAACATTAAAAATCATCAAACATAAAAAATCATAAATAAATAAATTTATTTTTAATTATAAAAATTAAAAAAAAAATCTATAAATAAATAAATAAAACAAATTAATTACATTTCAATTTTATTTATAATTTACAAATATATTTTTTTAATTTTAATTTATTAAAAACAACTCAACATTGGTATTATTATATAAATAAAAATAATAATAATAATTTTTAAAATGAAAATTTAAAAAAATATTATTATATTATAAAAAAAAAAGAAATCTGTAATTTTTTCTACTTGATTATAAAAAAAACTGAAAATAATTAATTATAATTAAAAATAATATAAAAAAAATAAAATAAATAATTTAAAAAACGAAACAAAAAAATGTTTAAAAAATAATGGTTTGGTTTTAATTTTTATTATTAACAATTTGTGTGTGATTATTGTACAGAACGTACAGTGGTTTGGTTTAGAAGCCGTAAATGGTCCTCAAACTGACAAACTGAGACCGATGATAAGTGCAACCGGTTTATAATGTTAATGACTGTTGGCGCAGTTTATTTAATTTGATAAATTTTAATAATAATCAATAATCAAAAGTGGACAGAGCTTCTTTACCAGCGTTAGAGGTTCTGCATTGAATAGCTAAAGGTCTTTAAATATTTGTAACAATTAAAATTCAGGCTTATCAAGGAAAATCCCACCTTCAACTCTTCAATTCAGCTATGAATCATGTCAGCCCTAAATCTCTTCTCTTGGAAATTTAGGAGGCGTCTTCATTGCTTCTAATGGATCAGAGCTCTGCGTTATTATAGGTCTACATGGAGGTGAAGTTGAACCGCCTTCGGATATCCAACGGTCTCTCTGTAGTTCTCACATCCCACGAAGGGGCTTTGCCCCCTGTGCGGTGGTCTTCCAACTAACTCAATTCATCACTCACTCTCTTCAGATTCGACATTCTATTACTATTAGAACTTATTCGACGACATCACGCACGAAGACTAGGTTTTCCCCTACGACGTACGGCGATGGCTTTCGATGAAACGCTTTACTTATCATACGGTTTGAGAGGTTTTTTAATGAATCCGATCAAATTGCAGTCTTAAGGGACGATTGACCTCGTGATTCATTCGAATCCGATATTCGTTGCTCGCAACCTTAATTTTTATGTTTCATCTGATTACGATGGGTGATGAAATTAAACACAACTATATGACCCCATGTCAGGTTGGCATAGAACTATGCAATGCGCGATAACGAGGGCGACATCGTATAGCCGTACGTCCTCGATTTGGATTCTGCGTAAGGTATGGGACGTGAAAAGCAAACTGCGAAAGAGTTGGGAGTACTCCGGCCACAGAACAGGTCGCAATAATTAAAAACAAATTTTAACTGGGCCATAAATGGATTGGATGATCTTCCTCTCAAATGTAGATAGAATCTACAGTCTTTCGTGATCAAGGTTTAACTCTCACTTCCGAAAGTTAACAAAGGTCTTATAAGTCCTTTATGAAGTGCGACCTTACACGACTGTGAAAAATAATTGTATCGCAACAACCTTCCTAGACGTGCCTAGAAGATTTGAGACTCTTTGAGTTTACATATCTACCACGATATCATTTGATGCTGTTATAATTGACCCGAGATATTTAAAGTCTTCCATGTCATAAAAACATCAGTCGTTTTTACCGAATTGTGCCCCCTTGTTGCTGCTTATTTTCAAATCATGTCGATGCACGTGCCGGTGATGCGGTATTAAGCAGTTCTTGATATCATTTGTTCCGGCCAAGAAGCACGATATCATCTGTACATCCAATAATTTAACCTGACTTGTTGAATTTGCAACGCCAAGTTTCGATACCACTTTCCCTTATTACGGTAGTGAAACTCCTATGACAAATGAGCGGGACTCAAAGGTTTTCGCTATTTGTGCTCTCATATGCCTGTTAAAAATCTATATGGTAATCTATAACAGTTATGCTGTACTCCCAACTTTTTTCAAGGTCATCCATAGCCTGAAACATTGATCAGAGGTTGATCGGTTGCTACGAAAACGACATTGATGGTCACCAATGATATTTTCGGCGATGGAAATGATTCTGGCAAGTACAATATTAGGAATCACTTTGTAGGCAGTGTTGAACAGAGCTAAGCTACCGTAATTTTCACAATTTGAGACGGTCTTCCATACCTCAGGCAACTCCCCCTGTCTCCAATCATCACGACGAGGTCAAAAAGATGAGAATCAACAGCTGCTCCTTCGTGGTTTATTATTTCCATGGTGATTCCGTTGAGATCGAGTGTTTTGTTTATTTTCGATGAGTTGACGGCACTGATTATCGGACCAACTATTACGTAATCTGGGACCATATCCAATGGTGTGTTTCTAACTGACGGCACAACTCGTGTATAAAAGGTACCATTTCGCAGAATTTTCATCAAACGTTTTAGGTTCGATAGAATAGTTTGAGCCGGTCACCGATCATCATAGTATACTCATATAATAAAATAGGCCTAATAGGTAATGGACAGCCAATGAACGATGTGGGTTTCAGAACCCCTCCTGTAGTCGAACAAATGACCCCGTTACTCTAGATGTCTAGGTTATACGAGTCGATTGAGAGTATTTCAAGTGATTCACAATTCTTTACAACTTTAGGGAGAGATGTTAATGAACCCGTAGCTGCGCTACGCCATTGGTTCTCTCCAGTAAAGCCTGTGATCCTCTATTTAATATAATAGTAGCTGACATGTAATCTGCAGCCATTGGCCAATTTCCAGCATTTCCATCACTGGGCTTCTTCAAAATTTATGCACATTTCAATATTATGGAATGCCGTATCAGGTCCAGCAAATAGTCTTGACAAACCACCTACATTGCCATCTTTATATGTTGGCTTGTATCTAATTGTACACCAATAACCCATAAGAGTAATGGCCCATCTTTGGAGACGTTGATTTGTCATTACATGCAGGTTCTTTTAATGGAATAGTGGTAGAAGCCACTAACTGAAAATGATAGAGACGCTACAGATTGGTTACTTGCTTCTAGTTGTTAAAACCAAATTATTAAACGGGCTGTCGTACTTCATTGGCCATTCAAAACCAACAACTTTACGACGCAATTGATTCAGTGAAGCAGGAATTTGTGAAAAATTATTTACTTTTCTCAAGAAAGCTTCAACTTCTTTTACGTTCTTTGGACGGAGATTTATGGCTTAAATTCCGGTCACTGAGGTGATAAAATGGCCTGTGTCATTTATCATTTGAAACAGCTCCTTTAATGTTACTCCCGGTGAAGATCCCAAAACAATGGTGTCATCAAGATAACAAACTATGTTCGGTAGATCGCGCTCAAAAATTGGTTCATAAACATTTGAAAAACTGCAAGGCGGTCACCGCATCGAGCTCCAAATTAATTTTCGTTAAATATCTTCCGTGACGTATCGGCGGAATAATTGTACGATCCGCGAAATTGGATACTGGCCCACTTTGAGATGCAAATTTACGGGAACTTTTACATCACCACACAAACGATCGAATCTAGCTGATTTTGTTATTGATTATATTTAACCATTTAAACTCAAACGCAGATAACAATCGTTTCTTATATTTGTTAGGTAACGCGATTCTCGTCTTTTTCTCATCGTTCCGTCACATTTATTTATTTTATTTTCTCGACATAAAATCTCAACAGCGCGATCTCGCTGGTTGGGACTCAAACGGTTAATAGGTTTCAAAATGGTATTGGTTACCAATTGATGTAGGTATTTGTTTTTTGACGCATTCCATCAACGCAAATGGAATCGGAAGTAACTAGAAAAATGTAGGATTCACATCATCTTTCAAGTTTATGTGAACAAAGTTGAAAAAGGACCCAGTTTTATTTCGAAATTCTTTAAATTTGAATTGCACAAACCGGTTGAATTTAATTTTTTGACAGAGGTTAGCTGCAGGACATCATTACTAACACTGCAATTTAACGACTGTATTGAATCATGTTTCTTCCTGTTCAGAACAGCCAGATTCGTTTTCATTATCATGTAGCGTGGCCGTCACACAATTAAATTTAATATGTCTGCGATATAACAAACTGAAGATCAACGTCAGTGACACAAATATAAAATTTCATGGACATTTATTTTTTATTAAACGCTTTAACATTCATGAGCATGACAGATAACAACGTCATCATTTAATTAAATTAAAACATTTCCAATTGTTGGACGTTTCGCCTCTCTACTAAACACAATACGTACGAGAGCTCGTGAAGAATTAAAAAAAAATGAAAATCAATTTCAAAAACATTAATTATCGACTGTTGTTTATAGTGATTATTATAATGAAACAAACTAATCTAAGTGAAACCACAGATCCATGTTTAATCCAGTGGTCTTACAATGTGGATATATATTATGAGTGCTTTTATCCGCAGCTCCTATGGACATACGCTCATACAGTCAAACAATGTTTGAAATTTATTTATTTCGGTTGCGTGGGGAATGCAAACAGATTTAAGGATTACAATGAATGTTATAATAAATGCGAGAAACCATGCAAATAAATAAAAGTTGTGTACTCTTTCATTTTCATCAAAATGTGGTATCCTTCTTAAGTTTTGTAAAAATGTGAGAAAAGAACTGTTAAGTGAATTAATTCAGCAGTAAATGACGTGTTGCGAGAACTCTCATGTAAGGTAGAGTCTGATGCCCCTTAAAAAATAGTACAATAGTACCAGCAATACATTCCCTAGCGTGGTGTAACGATTTCCTCCTAATTATTCAGATTAAGCGTACACGCGATTAAACTCCTAAAACAGTTCGTGAATTACATTAGAGTAAACACCTATTGTAAAACCTCTTGAAAACGAAACGGCCGTCATTAGTTTGAAATGATTGCGGCAACAGCGCAGTTTGGATTTACTTCGCTTACCGTATATGTTATTTAACGCTAGGTGACGCTCCTTCCACTGAAAAGAATTTTATAACATCATCGCGTCTATGCTAATTGTGTCTAAACTAAGCACAATTATATTTGTACATATTTAGCAAAAATAACATTAGTGATTTCGATAATTAGTATGTATATTAATAAAATTCCACGCTTAGGCTCAAATAAAGTAGAGTAAAATAATTTGGAACACATAAATTCATATTATGTAGTATTTTCACAATACACTTCGTACTCAATCGGCTGCCATCTATGGAGTATTTTTAACAAACCATCATCGAAAAATTATTTCCTTAAAATCAAAATATTTAAATTATAACGTACATACATTTTAGTACATATATAATATGCGTTCAAGTTAAAATCATTTGATTTTTTATTTACGATCAAGATTTATAAAAAAAAAATCGTTAATTTCGAATAAATATACACACAGGTAACGGAAATAAATTAAATTTATCATAGTAAACCTCTATAATACAATAATCAAAAAATTTTGTAACTCTGAAGTCATAAGTAAGTAGCAAATACTATTAACACGCGCGTTTAATTATAAATTAATATCGCGTTGGTAAATTACATAAAATGAACCAAATTTAAAAATGTACAGTATTTTTTCGAGTTCGAACACTTCGAACTCGAATTTTTATTCCATTACAAAAATACACTTTTATATTTTTTTGACAAAACGTGAAAATGCTGTGCAAGTTGTTTGTCGTTACTCGTTAGAAGTTGTTGAGAGCAGAATAATCAACAATAATTCAACTTATTTTTTTTATAAATAAGTAAAATATTAATTAGTGAATCGTGTGCAAATCTAATACAATATTATTTTTTTTTATAAAAGCATTTAGTTTAAAACGTATATATCTGAGTAAGTAAAATTTATTCCAATTGCGTTTAACACGAAATTTTTATGTTGATAAGCATGTTCAAATTTTTTTTGATTCTTTTTGGAGTACAAATATTGTCTTACTTTTATGATTATTTACTTTTTAAACTATACGTATGTCTCTTAATGTATATAAATAGTAATATATTTTTAATCATAATCGATTTATGAAGAAAATTTGATACAAAATGTAGTGCATCCGAAATAATTGTTCGGTATTGCCATAGCAAAAATCTAGTACCATTATTACTAGCCGTATGCAAGAAATATATTCGAATTTTCGAAATTATATGTCAACTTGTATTTATTGACATTTATTTAGCTAGGAAAAAATCGTTTAATGATTTTTTTTATTTATTTTGATTTTTAATCAAAATGTTTTATTAAAAAAATTGTAATATTATTTTTAATATACAGAAATGACAAGTAAGTCAGAAGATGATACGAAAAGTGACAAATTTGATGAGACTACGATACCGGTCGATGAAATTACGCGAGTAAGTGATATAAACGTAATCAAATCTGGTGATGATGCATCGGAATGCCAGACATTATTACCACCCGATACATCCCCAGAGTCGGCACATTCATATCGCCACCAACAACAACAAAAACAGCCACAAACAAAAATTATTGCGAAACAACCCGATTTCATAAAGTTAACTTCGGGGAACATACCTAAAAATGTGATGCGTGTAAAAATGTTACCGAGCTCGTTAAAAATCACTCAGCTAAATCAAAACAAAGTAAGTACCTAGATGATTTCCATATTTTTTCTCTCCGTTCAGTATTATTATTATTATTATTCGCCTTGTTGTCTTTCCTTATCCAACTGTTAATCATTGTACCAAATCGTACAAAAATAGCGACAGTTTTAATTCGTATTTTCAACTGAAGGTGATATGATTTTTTTAATGTTGTTGTTGTTATTACAAATACAAAAAAAAACATCTAAGATAAAATTTCGATAATTCAACACAAAATAAAAAATAAAGCAAATTTTAGCTTCGTATTGAGTGGGGATATTTAGTTATTGTATGATAGTTTTGTTAATTTACATAAACGATACGTTTTACTTTATATTAATCGTGTTTCAATTTTCTTTTAATTGGTTGTGTAAAAAAATTATTGTTATCGACATAATATTAAGTGTATTATTGTGAAAGTGAAATTAATGTACACAAGTTAATAAAACACAGGTGCTCAATATTATCTTGTTCATTGTTTAACATGATATCGTAATCTTTCCTTAACATTTTATCCGTGGTCCGGCAAATGAAGGAAGATAGACAAAGGAAATTTGCACAGTAAAAATACTTTGGTAAAGTTTTTTTTTTTTACGTATGTACCACATACATCAATTGAACCTTGAAACGAGTGTGCGTTTTTATCGGTTTTATATACCTACCTACCATAATAGTGACTGTGTCGTATAGAATCATTGTGCGTTTTTATATTCGTTCGTTACCGTGTAGAAAAACATGTTTAAAAGGTAAGTGGTGCATCCAATTCATGGATAATTTTTATTTTGGTATAAAATCACATGTGAAAATTATTTTTAGTTAAAAATGTGCGATTTTATATTTAAGGTCATATCAATATAAAATATTGGGCAGCGATTCTCCAAATGAACTACGTAAATTTTTTATTTTTTTGTATTCTTTTCGTGTTCATGTGACACAACAGGCGTATCTGAATATTTTGTATATCGATATGTATGCCGTGATTGAGTAAACAAAAATATCCTAAGCAGTAAATTCCCGGTCTGCATACATAACAATTTGAAAGGGGCAATTAAAATAATGTAGCATAACAATGTACGTTCGTGTATTTGATATAGTTTCCCCGCTTTTGTGTCATGCGAAAATTAAATTATTATGCGAAATTATCTTTCGCCGAGAATGACCTCACCCCAATATGGAAAAAGTATGTGCTATTTGTTTTTTGTTTTGTCCATTCAAATACGAACTCGGTCGGTTTGATTATGTATACCTACCTACATTGTTGTTCTTCCTTTTTTTTATTTTTTTTTTATTTTTTTTAATAATTTGGTGTGATGATAACTGATTAGAGAGGTTTTACTGTGACTTGTGACATGATCCTTAAACCGTAGTGGTCTTTAGCTGGAAGGGAATACTAAATAACAAGGTACGATTCAATATTCACCAATTCATAATTGCATTTTTATCTATAAATCAGCAAAATTTTATTGCAATCGTTTATCAGTAAGGCGTATGAACACTGGCAGTTGGGTAACAAGACGCGTTGGTAAATGTCGTAGATTAAGTTTTAGAAAATATCGATAAGGAATTTTATTTAACTAACTCATTGCAGTTTTATATATACATCAATAAATTGAAAGTTAATTACACTGTACAGATATGGATCTAATCATATTCAAATTAAATTTTAATATCATAAATGGATAGTTTAATATCTCGCTAAAACTGCTTATTCTGTCATTCGCTAGTAAACACAACAAAAAGAGTTAAATCTGTTTTTGTGTACACAATTTTTCTCAAAATTAAGGTTAAGAAGTGGTCGAGTTAAATTTAAAATTTTCGAGACTTGAAACCTATAATTTGTTCGGAACTCATTAATAAATAGCTAATCACATTCAAAATGTGCGAAATATTGTCAATTTTGAGCAAAATGGCCTGTAATTACGGTACAATATTAATTCTAAAAAACAAACCTTCCAAAATTTGTGAGCGTTGTGCTTGTTGGAATCTCAAAATGAAATTTATAATAATTCTCAACGACCTATTTATTAACCCTCCCAACCTAGCGCAGGGAGTTTCCATCTTCATTATTATTACTTTTTTGAGTATAAACATGAATATCGAACTACCTAACCAGTGAAACTCAAGAAAATTTGGAAATTACCAAGCGGCAAAATATGCTCACACCCAGTGGTTCGATGATAGACTAGTTAACTTAAAAAATCGGAACTCGAAAGCGTACGTCAAAATTTTAAAAAGCGGATTAGAAGCCGACAAAACTATGTTTCTACAACACAAAATCGAATTTGAAATTTATTTCAAACCTAAATATAATACGACCTGTATTCAAGAAAAAATCAAAAAAATAAACGCTAAATTGAATGATACCCTGCTAATATGACCTACAACAATACTTGCACTTCAAACGCCAAAGATATAGCTGACATGTTCGCGTCGTTTTTTCAATCAGCCTATAGACCAAGCGTTACTAGTGTAGTAGTGGATTGTATGAACGACCCAGCAATAACAACGTATCAATAACTCCTAGTTATCTTTGACGATAACATTTTATCGGCTTTAACGGGATTTTGAGATGGTTGTGGTCTTGAGAATATATCCTTAAGCACTGGTGTGTTTCCCAAAAAATGGAAAATTTCAAAGATTACACCAACTTTTGAATCGGGTAAACGAGACACGTTACATGCTACAGAGGAATACCAACTAGTTTGAATTAGTATTATGCAACAACTTTAAATCCACAATTGCACGTCATATATCAATCACCATGGGTTTATGCCTGGCCGATCCACATCAACTAATCTGGTTGAATTCACCAGTACCGGACAAGTGGCGCAGTGGTTAAAGCTTCGGCACTTGGGCCGGGAGGTACAGGGTTGGAATCCCACCAGAGGCAGGATGCGAAGCGAATTTTCGTCATCGGTTACGATCGGTGATATTAATAAACACAACTAAGACCCTCTGATGGAGTGCAGAATTCGGCGCCAACCCACCGTCCTTGTCAGTGTGCAGGTTGACATGGAGTTTGCAATGTGCTGCAGGTGGTATACTGTAATTGTGTGAATGGGTGGTGTCCGTGAATGAAAAGGGGGGTATTAATTGACCTTAAAAGGACATTAAATCCATTGGACAATTAATTCTCTTAAAAAAATGATTAACTACATAGAAAAACACCATCAAGTAGATGTAGCGTACACGGTTTATTTACATTTGGGTTTTCACTCGATTACATAAATTGGTTCAAGTCTTATCTACGAAATCGGCGACAATTTGTAATAATGAGGAATGAGAAATCAAACGTTATTAAAGTTACGACTGGGGTTCCCCAAGGATCACACATCGGGCCTTGGATATTTATTGTTTTCATAGATCGATTAACCGAGATAATCAAAAACTCAAACGTGCTCATATTTGCTGTTGACGTGAACATTTTTCTTACTGTTAATGGAATGCAAGATACGAAGAAACTTCAGGAAGACGAATCGATAGATTAAAGGTGGATTTACATATCTGACGATTTTTCTGCGCCGAACATCACGTGACACATTCAACCAATCAGAAAGAACTTCTTCGCCGAATTTTCGGCACGGCGAAGACATGAACAAAATTTATCTTTTCGGCGCGACGTCACAGCACACATAGACAAAAAAAAATCTTCTGTTTTATTATTTTTTCTACGGTTTGACATTGTGTACAAAATATTGTTTATGTATGTATGTGTGGAAAAAAATCGTCGAATATGTAAATCATCGATAATATAGCGTTCGCCGAATTTTCTGACGCAAGCAGCTGCGCCGAAAAATCGTCGGATATGTAAATCCACCTTAAGTTAATGGTGTGTGATCGAAACTCGCTTTACTTAAATATTAAGAAATGCAAAATCATATCTTTCCATCGTAAAAGAAATCCGATAATTACTTCATACATAGTCAACAACGAAGTCTGTATTGCAAAGAGTCAATAAGATTATAGACTTAGGTGTAACATTTGTCGAAAATGCCAGTTTCAATAGGCATACTGAAAGCGAATGACATGTTTGGATTTCTTAAATGATGGACAGGTGAATTAAAAAACATTTCAATCTTATGTTCACTCTATTTCGCTTCCGTTCGATCTCGAAGAATTGAAAGCATTCAAAAGAAGTTT
Organism: Nephrotoma flavescens; assembly: GCA_932526605.1. Classification (NCBI taxonomy): domain Eukaryota; kingdom Metazoa; phylum Arthropoda; class Insecta; order Diptera; family Tipulidae; genus Nephrotoma; species Nephrotoma flavescens. The sequence continues at coordinate 213,317,678 of OW052222.1, read as the reverse complement.
CTTGTTAAAGAAAAGTGACTGGGACTTCGACCACAACTTACCATTCCATGAAAATATGGCTCGGTTACCTCCGTGCACAACAAGATATGCAAAATATGCACGCTTGAAAATAGACGACTTCTCTTAGGCGCGGCTTTTATTGGTAACGTTTTGCTTGGCCACACTGATTCAACTTACATCTTGGAAAACATATAAATTCATGTGCCATGCAGAACATTTCGAAACCATGAGTTTTTAGCACTAGAACACCATTCTACAAACTATGGAGAAAACAACCCCATTAATAGGATGTCTAAATCATTCAACATCATCGACGACTTATTCAACTTTATTTTATCAAAAGACAACTACAAAAATATCCTGAAGAATTATTTGTTAAATGTTAAATCAAAATTTGATTTAAATTTTTTTTTTTTAAAGGTTTTTGGTTAAATTTTTTTATTTTTTTTTTTATTTTGTTTTAATAAATTTTTGTTTTAAACTAAATAATCTGAAATCATACATGTTAATCACAGAATAGATTTCTTTGAATAAATAAATAAAAGTCAAATCTGAGGCGAACTATGTGGATAGCTAAGCAAAACGATAACCGTGTTGCGGACGGAAAGAAAACGGAAGTTGAGTTTGCTTAGTACAAACAGTTTTAAAAAGCAAAGGCTTATTAGTAAAAGAAAAAATTAAGAGTGAAACCTATTTTAGGAGTGCGGTTTATACACATGCTTAAAATTTTAGGACAAATAGCCTATCTGGATAATCGACAACAATCTACATATGTTCCTAACAATTTTTTCAATTTTAAATAAAAATAAGTTTTCATTGTAAAAAAAATATTTACCCACATAGATCGGTATATTTATTTAAAAATAATAGCTAGATACAACAATTCAGTCTTACAGCTCAATTGCCTTAAGGCCGATTTATATTATCCGTTCCGTTTAGTTCCTGTACGTACCGTGTCAGACAAAAAAAAAACATTGTTACATGTATTTTCTATAGGAGTATTTATATTATCCGTTCCGTTCAGTTCCTACAAGTACGGAACGGATAATATAAATTCTTCTATAGAAAATACATGAAACAATGGTTTTTTTTGTCTGACACGGTACGTGCAGGAACTGAACGGAACGGATAATATAAATAGGCCTTTAGACGTATCACTTCATGTAACGTAACTATAGCTCTTCCTGGTTACTAGATTTTAAAATCAACATTTACTAAATAATTTTGTGCAAATGAAATTTCTTTTATTTATTTGTCACGTCAAAATTTCAAGTGATAGAAATTGTCATTTGGAGCGATAGCAGTCGCAACGAAATATTTATAAAGCAGCATACTAAGATTTAAAAAACAGCCAGAACGACTTTATTGAACAATTATTTTGTAAGTTTCGATTTAATGATCTAGTAACCAGGAAGATGAGTAGTCACGTCACTTGAAGTGATGCGACTAGGGGTATAAGGGTCTTAATTCAATAGGTAACCTTATTGTAAAATAAATAAAACATTTGTTCTTTTAAAATAAATAAAATATGCATGAATTCAATTCCTTAAGGAACAAATAGGTAAAATTAAAAAATAATAAATGAAAATAATTTTCTATAATTTATATGGGCAAGGTAAATACTAGTTTTTATATATTTATTCAAAACCACAAAACTCTTCGTCGTTGTTTTCTAATTCACCTAATCCATATAAAATGTGAACAAGTTGTGCTCTGACATCTTCATCGGCGTCTTCTTCTTTGTCGGTTGCGTTATTTTGTTCAGAGCCTGACTCCTCTATCGCATCCATGTCACAACCGGTTTCATCATACAAATCCAGCCCAATTCTTTTAAATCCATTTATTTTTATAGTAACTTCGTTCCAGGCAGCAATCCATAGAAGGATTTCCTCGTATGAGGCCCGTTTCATCGATCCTTGGTATATTCCTTATACCCGTCTGTCATCCATTTTTCCCATAGAGTTTTTATTTTAGATTTAAATGTCTTGTTCACAGCTATGCCGAGGGGCTGAAGTTTGCTAGTCAAGCCGCCTGGTATCATAGCTATAATTGTTCGAAAAATTATTGTGGTCATTTTCCCCATACTTTCGATGCCGATAACTATCTCCGAAGATGACATCAAACCTTTTTCAGTACTGTTAAAGTTAGACGACTCGCTCGAGCCGAATAATGTCGATAATGCAGATTCGGTTGTAACAACTAAAAAATATCAACCGAAAAAAATCTCGACAATGCAGATTCGGCTGTGACGATTAAAGCGCCAACCGAAAACTGCCGATAATGCAGATTTGCCTATAATAACACCGTACCAGCCGCAAATGTCGATAATGCAGATGCAAAACAACTTGTCTGTCAAACTTAATAAAATTTTATTAAACACTTGTTTTTTTATTTCGCAGGATTAGATTTTTGAATATTTTATTTAAAAAATTCGTCCAAAAAGTTTAAAAAATCACTTGATCGATTTCGACTTGTTAGGTCATCATCAGGAGTATCTACTTAAAGCTTTTGTGTTAATAAAAGTGTTTAATAAAATGTGTTTATTAACAAAGTCAGTAAGGCAGATTCATATTCATAGTCAGCCGAAAAATGTCGATAAAGCAGATAAATAATTTGGGTGTTAAACAGTAATTTCATTTTAAGTCAAAAATATTTATTAAGATTTATTAACGTATATTACTCAAAATTATTTTTTTTTTATTAAATGCATTAAAACTATCATAAAAAACTATTTTATGACTGACAAAACTAGATGGTACATATCAAGCAAAACTTCAAAAAATTTCAGGTCGATTTCCATGTGAAGAGTCCGGGAAAACTCAATTGAATATATCGCACACACAAAATTTGAAAATTTCTAAAAATTGGCCGTTTAAAGTGTCATGGCTGGAAATTTATTCAAATGAAAGGTCTTATTGATGATCATACCTGGAAAAAATTTCGATTTCTATGTTGGAAGTCCGGGAAAACTCGGTTGAATATATCGGTTGAATATTTTTGCAGGTGTGAGCATCAATAAGACCTTTGATTTAAATCCTTTTCCAGCCATGACACTTTAAACGGTCAATTTTTAGAAATTTTCAAATTTTGTGTGTGCGATATATTCAATCAAGTTTTCCCGAACTCTCCACATGAAAATTGACCTGTCGTTTTTAAATGATATTTATTAGATGAAGTGCCGTTTAAAATATTGTCCAAACTTGTAACTATAGAGGCATTTCACGCCTTACCTCCCCAAACATCTATTTTACATTTTTTAGTTGATTTTTATGAATAACAAAATAAACATTTGTAATATAAATTAATTCATTCCGGCATTAAATTCGTATCTGCAGTATCGACATTTTTCGGCTGGGATGTTACCGGCAAAAATCGGCTGTCATTTTCGTTTGATTAGTTTGAATCTAGGCTAACTTTAATATGGTCCTTTTTCATTTGCAGAAATTATAACATTTTTGAGCAAATTCCCTTTCGGTTGCGTTTTTATTTTAAAGATATCATACGGAGGCAATTTGTTGCCATCCGTTGTGACAGCCAAAACTACTGTAAATCAAGATTTTTCGTGCCTGTAGTTGTGACTTAGATTTGATATTCCATGTTCCTTGTGAAGTTCGATGGTAAATCAAACCTCATGGGTACCTCACCTCGTTCATCTTACCGATGTGACACAGATCGATTCCGTTCTTATTTTTTTTACAAATTCCTCTTCCAGATATCCGGAGCTGCTGCCCAACTGACGTTACAGCTCGGCGAATCAGATAGTTTCGTTTCATGAAGCTATATACCCATTTTGGTGATCCTTTAAACTGAAGCTTCAGTTTATTTGTACGTGCTAACTAGGGCCATTTTATATTTCGATATCGTTTCCTTGTTTTTTTTGGATTTATCAGCAACTTGAATAATTTTGTTTTCCGCCAATCGCCATCGTCGTATCATAAATTCAACGCCATAATGTTGACCTTTCGGTTCGTTGCCTTTCGGTTCGAATTCTCTTTTGCAAATTTTATTGCGTCGATTTTAAAGTCCAGAGAGTAACTTTTTCTTTTGTGCGACGTCCCCATAAATATTTTTTTTAATCTACGTAACAAATTCTTTATTGTAATTAGCTATTACGTTTACACGAGACTTGTAATCGATGATGAAAATTCGATTTGCATCTAGCCTCTGATGGGATTCGAACCCAGTACCTCCCGGTCCAAGTGCCGAAGCTTTAACCACTGCACCACTTGTCCGGTTTCCACGTAAATATGTCTTATTTTTCAGATTAATTTAGTATCGGTGTTCATTTTTTGTATCGTTGATTTATGTCATTTTTTTATTTATCCTTCATGCGATAAAAATATTACAATACTCCCAGAGTGACAACTCATAAAAATAAAATTATTTTATTAATTAACCGTGCGGTGAACATATGAACTACACGAATAATGGAAAAATTCTAATCCTAATTTTAGGGTGGAATGAAATTATTCATTCCGGATTGAAATTGTTGTTGTAAAATTGCGAGCGCAGAGTTTGTTTGATTGACTTATTTTTCTATGATAATACGATCGATGTGATGCCTGAAATTCAATTCATTGTCACAAGAACTGGCTCTGGTAACGGCATCGTTGGTAATGCCACATTGTCGAGAGTAGGTGGTTGTTTGACATTTGCCCACGTTCAACTGAAGGTTGTTCTTTGCACACCATACGGAGAAGTTATTGAGGCCGGATTGTAATAGGCTCTTATCGGTGGTGTTTGAAATCCGTTTGCAAATCTTCATGTCATCGGTGTATATAGATATGGATGAATTTTTAATTACATTACAACGACGTTGAGTTGATAGACAATGAAAAAAATCAGCCGTAAATGGATGCTTTGAGGCACTCCAGTTGTTGCCGAAAAAGGAGCTGATACTGATGACCTGAACAGGACATGATATATACGATCATTAAGATAAGATTATACTTAACAGAGAATTTGGGGAGGAAATTCAAGAGCCCTAAGCTTAAACAGACTGAAAAAGTTAGCAACTAGGGGGGGGGGGGGGGGGGGGGGGCTCAGCTCCTCCTTAAATGTACTAAGTGACAAATTACTCAGCCTATAATTAAAGCACTTAAAACTACAAATCGATTACAATTTTTAGTCAAGGCTGCATATGAAAATATTTTACTGTCGTTACTCGTAGTTGCATAGAAAATTTTTGGGAAATAATCTGGCCCTTCCATTACATAATGCAAAAATATATTTAAATTTAAAATAGTTGCTTTAAAAATTCCTTAAAATTAATTGCATCAAATCAAATGGCATTCAACTTCTCGGCAATAAATGAACCATGGCCATCACCTCCAATTGGGGATTTATTTAATGCAGGCAACACGATGGCTCATCTTAATCTGAATCTGGCTTTTACTAATTTAGGCGTTCCCGATTCAACAAAATTGGCGGTCATACAACCTGGATATGCACAAGATCAAGACCAAAATATTATCAAAAGGACAACTCTGCTAAGGTCCACTGTTTCCTTTGAAAGTCCAGTTTCCTCTAGTCCGATTGAATACAAAATTTTCCCAAATATCATTGGTTTTATAAATGTGCTAAATCGAACTCTTCCAGTACGAGGATATGTTCATAATGGTGAAAATATTTTGAATCCCATATGTTTTTTGGATGGGCAATTCTTAATTATAAATTCCCCGGGAGTTTAGTGGGACAGTAAAATATTGTTTAATAAATTAAATAATGAAAAATATATAACGATTGTATTTTATTTTATTTTTCTTGCTTGTTTAGGTAAATACCATCGGCGACCATAAATTACAAATTGTCCATCTCAAACAAAACTCATCTGATACCACCGCTCGATCAACTGCATCAGGAATATCGAATACAGCGACAATAGTGTCAGCATCATCATCACCACACTTTACCGCAGCACAAAAAACTTTACACTTGACCAAAGTTTCACATTTAAATATTTCAAAAAATATTATTGTATCATCACTTGGAGCCGTCGATGCAACCTCCGTCGCTGCCACATCATCTAGCAAAAGTGTTATACTCAATACTGGCGATGTGGCCAGTATTAGTGGTCCAAAAACAATAATTCCAATGCGGACTCTGTCTAATGAAATAAAGATTTTGCGGGCTAATCTGCAAACACTACAAAATTATTCAGGAGGAGGGGCAGCGAATTTAATCCCGACCAGCACCGCGTCATCCGTTGTTGTAGCCGCCACTGGTGTATCGCAATCTCAATCGCAAATACTAAAATCGAACAATTTAAAAATAATCAAAACTTTACCAATGTCAACGACAGTTACCTCTTCGTCGATAGCTAGCCCGCAGAGCCCGCCCCTTGAACCGACGCCACAGATTGACATACCGACGCCGTTAAGTCCTGATGCAAATCCAGCGCCCATACTCAAGTCGATTTTTGCTAAAGCGATATCACCCAGTGCGGTGAGCGTAATCAAATCACCACCAATGAACAAAGTGGAACTTGAGCCACAAGAAAAGGTGTTAAATGTGCAAATATCAAACGGTGTACTAACTGATCCGCACGGGGCAATAAAATTGTTAAAAAGCGATTCTGCAACAGTCGACGTAGAAACGGAAGGATTACCTAAATCAGCTGAAGTGCGCATTACGCCAGAAAAGGATGCGGCACGTAAACCCATATTAAAGAACAAACATGTGCTCGAGGCTTCACCACGACTTCGTTCAAAATCGTTGACGATAAATAAAAATAAGGGCAAAAAGGTACCAGAATCGAGACGATCGTCTTTACCCCCTTCGTCGGTTTCTCACGGTTCAAGTAATAAATTTTTTCGGAAAATTTTACAAGTGGCACGTGATGCTTTAAATACTAAGACTAGCGAAGATCCACAACCTGCGTCATTGCTATGCAATGAACAGTTAGATACAGTATCGACCAATAGTTCGAGTATTAAAAACGAATCGAACACATCAGGTGGTTCATTGTCACTTTCATCGTCGATTGAAGAAAAAACTGCAGATGTACCGGCCGAAATCCAAGAAGATGAAGAAAGTGTGGAGAATTTAAATGATGAAGAAGATGAATCCACTTCATCCTCTTCGTTGATTATGGCGATATGTGGAAATAACGGGACCAGCAACAGCGGGCATAAAAAGAGCGATAAGGAGATAAAAAAGAAAATTCTGTTAAATCTCAACAAAACCTTTACATCAGATTATATATCACGTATTACACGCAAACATTTCCTAAGCAAGGGTAAAGATGGCTATCAAAAAACACTCGAAGAGGATCCATTCGATTATATTGAGTGGGATGATGGCATTGGTTCTTTGCATAATAGCAATCTTCACTTTAAATTTAATGAATTTGGCATCGTTGAAATTGTGGATAATAATGAACTTGAGAATATTAAGAAACAACAAGTGCTTGAATTGAATATGAGGCCACTTAATGAACGGATTGTAAACGAGATAAATCGAAAACAAAATATTATCGAGAAAAACGAGCCACTTTATACGTGTCAGAAATGTTTCAGTGTTGGCTTGGCAAAAGAATTTTACACGCCCGAGTTTTGTTGTATAAACTGTTTTAATGAGCATAAATCGGATCGTCTTACGGAAGCCGTTGCGAAGCAAAGTAATTTGGGTGCGACCCCAATTAAATCACCGGTATCCGAGAAAGGAGCGGCGGCAGACCGTAAGAAAGAGAAAAATCAACTCGAATGTAATAGTAATACGACCATTTCGGATGACGAATATGATCGTAATTTGTGTAGCAGTAAAGTTAGTATACCGGTTCCGTTGCCAAACGAATTTTCATGGGATCGATATTTGACCAAATTTCCTGGACATCCGGTTAGCAAGCGATGCTTTGCAAATGCATTCCCTCCATCACATCTACCCAATCGATTTATTGTAGGGCATAAATTGGAAGCGATCGATCCGGAGAATAGTTCTGTGATATCAGTGTGCACGGTGGTCGATAAGCAAGGGTACCGTATTAAGATTGCCTTTGATGGATACCCAAGGTGTTATGATTTTTGGGTGAACGCAGATTCACTTGATTTGTTGCCATGTGGTTTTTGTCATTCAACGGGCCGAAGATTACGCGTGCCACCCTTATTTAACGAAGAAATGTTTAACTGGGACGCTTATCTATCCGATACTGGATCCATGGCAGCACCAAAATATTGTTTTCAATACGCGTTTATGTCAACTTTTGAGAATCCGTTCAAAGTTGGTATGAAATTGGAAGCGGATGATTTAAAGAATTCAGAAAAAGTATGTGTGGCCACGGTACGTGATGTGATTAGGACACGAATTCTAGTACATTTTGATGGATGGGACGATATATACGATTATTGGGCTAGTGTCACCTCACCGTATATACATCCAGTTGATTGGCACAAGGAAAATGGTTTCATATTAACATTGCCACCAGGTAAGCACGATACTCTCTTCTACTCTTACAATTGTATCTTATTTCTGTTATTCATTTTGTAGGCAAAACAAATTTCACCTGGAGAAAGTATTTGGAAGAAACAAATTCATTTCCAGCACCACGCCATTACTTTAGTCCTCGCAAGGCCGTCGAATTTATTATCGGTATGAAACTGGAAGCGGTTGATAAGCGTGTATCCGCTTTGATTAGACCGGCAACTGTGGTCGCTATCGATGAAAATGAAGTAAAAATACATTTCGATGGTTGGCCATTACACTGTTCTTACTGGGTTAAGGACGACAGTCCAGATTTGCATCCGATCAAATGGGGTTCAAAAACAGGTCACGTCGTAGAATTTCCCCCTGATTTTGGGCCTCGATTTAAAAACTCGTGTGGAATAAAAGGATGCCGTGGCATTGGAAATGCAATGGAATTTGAAAAACCATACCACTATAGTACGGATGAATGTCCATATGATAAGAAAAATTATTTTAAATCACGAAAAATTGTAAACCGATTGGATTATCGTACCAAGGAAACTGATCGATATTTTCATAAGCTTAATGCTTTAAAACGACCATATAACACCAGCACAACAAGTAGTCCTAATCGCCCTACTTCTGCTGATCGGAATCCACAAAAGAAACCAAAGTTAGCCGCCAAAGACATAGAATTGCTACAACACCCGCGAAGTGTTGCGCCCGGTCAGACACGAGGTTCCTCGCCACATGTAAATTCTAATATTATCATTGCTGGCCGTTCAGCTCGACAGCAAAAACTTATAAATGAAATACAGAAGCGTGTAAACACATCAAAAAATTTCCTAATCGATTATGGGCCACGATTGCATCAAGTGCATCAACTATGGCAACGCAATACAAAAGTGGTGACGCGGCAAATTCCATCGTCGTTCAACACATCAAATCCGCTATCTTGGGACGTAGAAACGGTATCAAAATATATTAGTGCCCTTCCGAATTGTACAAGTTTAGGTGAACTCTTTAAACAGCACGAAATAGATGGAGTGGCTCTGCTGAGTTTAAATCAAAAGGATTTGTTGAAACACATGAACCTAAAGCTAGGGCCAACAATTATTATTTACAATCAAATCATACACTTGCGGGAGGAGTGTGCAGTTAAATTTTTACCGTAAGGTTTTATAAAATTTTCAAGTTGGCTTGCAGCCCCCCATCATCTCCCTCCCTTTCATTTGATTATAATTGTTAATTATTTTATTAATTGTTAATATTTTATTTTTAATTTTAAACTTATCGATTAGCGATTATCGCGGAAATTATGTTTTATGAAATATGCATATATTTTTTTATTATTATTATTTTTTTTTTTTAAATCTTAGTTATAATTTATCAAGTTTGTCATCATGAAATTTATTTTATTTAAATATATTTTAAACTTATAATAGGACTTTATTCAAAAAATTTTATTGGTTAATTTTTTTAAAATCGAGAAAAAAAGAAATCCAAGATCAACAGACACTACACTGGGCTGATGCTATTCATTTAATCTGCACAACGGAAGAGGTAAGTACTCAGTGTTAAGTATACATTTTTTGAAAAATTTTGTTCGCCTTGGTTTTATACACGAAGAGCCAATACTGAATAAACAGTAAACGTCAGGACTGAATTCCTATTACTGCAGAAAAATTGGGTGTCTATGTACCAAGTGTACGGACATATGACGTGATACGTACAATGTTTCGGGAAGGAAATGCCATACGCGATACATCGAGATTTCTGGCGAACGTTAGAAGAAAGATTGAACTCACTTAGCATGAAGTGTATTAACGTTCGTCGGGTTTAGGGAAGAAAACAAATAATTATACCGGATAGGATAAATCGAGGTTTCTGGTAAAAATTAAATCAATGCACGTATTACCTAGTTGTAGAAGTTTCGATGTAAGGCCATTTTCAGAACTTCCAAAAATTATTTAAGAATACCCCCCTCCCCCCCCCCCCCCCCCCCCCCAAAAAAATTGCCGAGTTCCGTCTCCAGATATCCATATTGCAAAACTTCCTCCAAAAATCATTTAAAAATTCCATTCCCATCCAACATACCCAATTCTCTCATAATCTGTTAAGAAATGGCCGAATACCGCCCCAGATGGCCACATTTCAGAACTTCTTCCAAAAATCATTTAAGAATCCCATTTCCATCCAACATACCCAATCCCATCATGACCGGTAAGAAACGACTGAGTTCCGTCCCAGGTGGCCATATTCCAGAACTTCCAAAAATCATTTAAGAATATCTAATTTTCGACCAACATATCCAATCCCATCACAATCGGTTAAGATACCAAGTTCCGCCCAGCAGGCCATTTTCCAGAACTTCCAAAAATCACTTAAGAATCCCATTTCCGACCAACATACACAATCCCATCATAACCGGTTAAGAAATTACGGAGTTCCGCCCCAGGTGACCTTATCCCAGAACTTCTTCCCATTTCCAATCCCATCATAATCGGTAAAGAAAATACAGAGTTCAATACAAATGGCGAAAATTAAAATGACGGTGCTTCCCTCTCCACCGCATGCGATGCGCCCACAGTCCCCACTCAGCGTAACAAATTTTTTATCCTTTAGCTATCGAGCGGTGTAATTAAATTTTGGATGCTGATGATAGATATACAGCGAAGGCAATATATATATAGGGACGAACTGTAAATAGAAATTTTTCCTAAATCCACCACTGTATACTTTTTTAAATTTACAGTTATTTGTGTTTTAGTATTTTATATTTAATATGCATAACAGAGAACAATCTAGTGAAGTTCATTTATAAATTTTGATTTGAAAACAAACGTTAAAAGGCAAAAATTATAAGGGCAAAAGTGAAATTTAGCATGATTTTTTTTAATTTTGAGGTAAAAGCAAAAATGATGAATTCATCATTTTTGGTAAAAGTGAAAAATTTCGTAATATTATTATTGCAAATTAGGTTGAAATTTTTATAAATGACTAATATATTTTTTGTAGGTTATAATTACAAAATGCCACGAGAAAACAATTAACCGTGGCGGAGTGCGGCCAAGTTGATGCTTTTTATGAAAGTGGCTTGACTTTACGTGAAGTTGCTAGCAGAATATGTAGAAGTAAAACCCTTGTGCATAATTGCGTAACATTACGAGAACGCTTATGGCATTAAAAAACGTTGTGGTCGTAAATCAACGATAACTGATCGTGACAAACGAGAGATTAAAAGACTAGCAGTTAAAAATTCGATGTCTCCTGCACAGAAAGGGCAGTATCTTCAACTTCCAATTTAAAAAAGGCGTATTCGGCAAATTTTAAAAGAATCGGAACATCTGAAATACATCAAACGAGATGCTTGTTCCCGACTTTTACCAAGGCATAAAATCGCTCGGTTGAGAATTGCTGAGGTTTGCAAATTTTGGGATGAAGAGTGGCATAATGTCTATTTAGCGATGAGAAAAAGTTTTCTATTGACGGCCCTGATGGTTGGCGATGGTATTGGGGGGATACTCGTCAGATCAGGCTTACTCTTCAATCACGAAATTTTGGGGGTGGCTCGCTTATATATGTTGTACCATCACTTCGAATCGAAATTCGAAAAAAGTCGAATCGCGGTATGTTGAAAAGCAAAAATGATACAACTTTCACTTTTTCGATTCGACTTACAGATCTTAATCCAATGGAAAACGTTTGGGAATTACTTTCTAACCACGTTTACCATAATGGCCGCCAATTTGAAACGGTTACTTACCCAACTACGTAAATCCATTGTCACAGAATGGGAAAATATTGATCAAAGTTTGCAGCAAAACCATATCAACTCGATGCCTCGTCGCCTCCAGCCAGTTATTATAAAAGCAGGGGGTAATACTAATTATTAGAATAACAATAAGATGCTGATATAATACAGATTAGCAAACTGTCCTTATAATTATTGCCTTCAGGAATTGTTTGTTTTATTTTTTAAAGACAATAGCTAACTTGAAATCCAACATGTGGCATAATTATTTGAAGTTCCTTTCTTATGGATCTAAACTAGAACAAAAAGTAATATGAATTCTTATTTTAAATATTCAATTGTTTAATTAAAATTTTGTCCCTATATATATTGCCTCCGCTGTATAGTTGCAGCTTCAAACTATATCTACCGATTTCGCTTCATTTTTTTTTAATTGTCTCTCTATGAACAAATTTAATGACGTATTCACGTTAAACAGGCTATTAACAACAATCGTATTTGTGTACTCATCATCTTTTAATAATCATCCTCTGGTGATTGCGGTTGTTGGAAGTTTTCAGATTTGGATTTTGGGATAATTTGGTTATGGAACCTCAATAAAAAGCGACTAGGACAACGTAAGTCAACATATGCAGCTCAAATTGAAATTCCTTTATTTTACCGAAGGGATGACTGCGGGGTCCAACTGTTATGTTCAGAGGATATTCTGAACACCTGGAGAATAAAATGGGCTATTAAAGGGTTCAAGCCTTTTAAATCAGCTGGTCCGGTTGGGATTATACCAGCAGAAATTCAGAAGAACCAGGAGGTTTTGCTTCCCTGGCTGGAAGTTATCTTCCAAAGGTATCTGAAGGTGGGGTACATCCCCGAGAAATGGAGGGAGGCTAGGGTGATCTTCATCCCGAAGGCGGGAAGAAGCTTGCACAGCAACCCTAAGGGTTTTAGTCCAATTTCTAAGTCATCTTTTCTGCTGAAAACCATGGAAAGGATGCTGGATGTCTATATTCGCTCAAAAATTGCACCCAGAAACTGGGCTCAGTCTCAACATGCGTACCATAAGGGTAAGTCCGTGGATACGGCATTACATACTCTGGTCCGCAGAATTGAGAAGTCACTGGATTTTCAGGAATTCTCGTTGGTGGCGTTTCTCGATATCGAGGGTGCGTTCAATTAAGTGAAGGTGGAAGCAATTATGGAAGGATTGCTACCTTTTGAGATCGAACACCCAGTAATCAAGCTAATTATTCATTTGCTAGGTAGCCGAAGGATCATAGCGGAGATGGGGGAAGCTTCCGTCAGAAGACGGGTTGTTCGGGGAACTCCCCAGGGAGGTGTCCTCTCTCCCCTTCTCTGGAATGTAGTAATCAATAGACTACGTTTTTTTTTTTATTTTTATCCGTCGTGGTCAACAACACGTCCGGTTACCCGGTCTATTCTAGCGCACTGTTACGTTCTTTTAAGACGCTGATCAGTTCGGCGCAATATGCCCGAAACTGTGGGAGTACTTCGGCACTCAGTAATTTTTTCAGTGATAATTCATGTATGTTTGAGTTACCAAGCCACTTTTGCTTTATTGACTTGACCGTCACCTCGTTACATTCTAAAAGTAGGTGGTTTACATCTTCTACTACTTCCGAACCGCATAGACATCGACAATGGTTTATTATTTTGAATCTCTGGAGGTAGGCCTTAAACTTACCATGCCCAGAGATTACTTGACTAACCGAGCTCGTTATTTGTATAGTTTCATTTTAAGACGATCTTTTACGTCTGGAATGAATGCAAATGTGTGTCTTCCATTTGCTGATTCATTCCATCTTCTTTGCCACAGGTCAACCGCCATTTGCGCGATTTCATTTTTGTTGCTATATTGAATTTGTTCACTATCTGCGACATGTATATGGTCACCTGATTCATTCATGGCGCTTCTTCTAAGATGATACATGAGCGCTCGCTTTTTGATTAGAATATCCACTGGGAGCACGCCGGCCAGAACTACAACAGCGTCCTTAGATACCGTTCGGTAGGCCTTTCTTACTCCTAGCAGTATATTCCTCTGAGCACTTTCTAGTGATCTGATGTGGTAACAGTTTAACCTGCCATACCAACCAGCTGTGGCATACGTGAAAAGCGCCTCCGCCACACCTTTGTATATTATTACAAGTGGTTTGTGATTCAGTCCCCATTAGCGTCTTCACAGACTCTAAGAACGTGAGATGTTACGCCCATTCGTTCATCTAGGTCAACTCCTAAATATCTAACGCACTTGACCATTTTTATGTTTCGACCGTTTAGTGATATTGTTGGTGGTCGACTAGAGTCAAATTTGCCTTTTAGCTGCAGCATCACTGTTTTTTCTGCAGATAGGGACATTTTATTCGTTTCGCACCATTGTATCATGTTATTTATGGCGGTTTGACCCTGGCGGTGAAGTTCAAGCCTCGAGTTGCCGTGCACCAGAATGACTTTGTCATCTGCGAATGCTATTTCATACTGGTCATTCATCATACTCGTATTAAATACGATATTCCAGATTAGGGGTGCTAGGATTGAGCCCTGAGGGCATCCTTTTGTAACTTGTTTTGTTACTGAACCATATTTGTCTCTAATTTCTGCGGTTCGGTTGCTGAAGTAACTCTTAAAAACATTCATGATGTTTCCAGGTAGATTGTAAACTGATGAACTTGCAATGACACTAGGACACGTTAAGTTATCAAATGCTCCAGCTATATCCAAGAAAATACCCATAACATATTTTGAACTTTGGGTTTTGACAGTGTTTGTTAGGCGGACTATCGCGTCCTCAGTAGACATGCTACGTCGGAAGCCGAATTGTTTGTCCGAGAATAGTCCGCTCTGTTCGATTCTTGGAGAGATACGAACCGCTAGTAGCCTTTCTAAGAGTTTCCCCATGACAGCTAGCAGCATGATTGGTCTATAAGACTTCGGAGAAAGTGGATCTCTATCCCCAGGTTTCCTGATTATAATCATTTCACCCTTTTTCCACGCCTTCGGGAAGTAGCCAAATTTTAAGCAGCTGTTTAATAATTTTACTATGGAAGTCCCTATTATGGGCCAAGCCAGTTGGATTATTTCAGCGTTCAAATTGTCAAGTCCGGGAGACTTGTTACGCTTAAAGCAAGTAAGGGCACTGTTGACCTCCTCCCACGTAAATGGGGGGTCTTCATCATCAGATATCCAACTATTGTTGGTGGCGATCTTGCGCATTTCTGCTTGAGGCCCAGTAAAGTCAGGTGTTTTGTCCGGCAGAGGGCCTATTTTTTAATTAAACCCGAGCAAGCAGTGCGCTGTCACTCTGTGTTTTTTTATTCAACCTGAGTAATTTTACCCTGCACACTGTGTTTTTATTTGTGAACTGTGCTTACACCGGGCATACTCGGTTCTTCAAATTTTACTCTGAAATGAATGCCAGTGTACGAAGAGTGTGCAAAGTACAAAACAAGTTATTACTCTATGCACACTGGTTCATTTGGCACTGCACAACCTGTGCTCGGTGTACAATACCCAGGGCAAGCCTGCTTGCTCGGGTTTAATTAAAAAATAGACCCAGAAGCGAGTTTAATAACTCCAAGCGTGTGTCATGCCACGTATCAGTGACGACTCCACTTGTCTTCCTGATGGTGTTTAAGACTTCAGGTGGTCTTGCTTTGCCGGCGGCAAATTTATATACAAGTCCCCATGGGTCATTGTTGCCATGTTCCGTGACGTACCTTTGGAAACTACTTTGCTTAGCTATAAATACTTCATGGAAGTATTTATTCCTTGCCGCTCTAAAGAGAGACAATTTCAACTCTTTTGCTATTTGGTTTCTTTCCTTCTGGTATGCTCTTCTGAGCTTGTGCATCGAGGATCTAAGTTTCCTTAGATTATAGTTCCACCAATTATTTTGTCACTTTGCCACTCTCTTCTTTGGAATTGAGTTGTTGCAGACACTGGTTAACTGCGTTGTGATCAGCTCCACGCGATCATCAATTTCGTCAATCGAGTTAATTTCAGGAAGTGCTTCTACACTGTCCCAAGAGCCGACCAGGTGTCTAGCAAATAGACCCCAATCAACTATCTTTATGGCAAATCTCGGTTTCGAATCTTTCGAATGTGATGACTCTATGGTCACTAGAGGTCCAATTTTCTCTTACACACCACCCAACTATCGAGCCCAGCAAGGCTCCGTTGACTATTGTTAGGTCAATGTTGGAGTTTCCATTAGACGAGAACGTCGTTGGGTGTCCATGCAAGTTCATTATGAAGAGGTCATTTCTAGACACGAAGTCCTCTACTTTTCTTCCGTTTTCATCGGTTAAACGGTCATGCCACATTTTACTTCTGGTATTGAAGTCTCCGACGATCATTACCGTTTTTTGTTGACCCGACAAAGAGCCTAGGATCGTTTCGATTTTGCACAGATGGTACTCGATCGGTTCACTATATTGGGCGTATATTGAAAGCAGGTAGAATGAACCAGCTTCCGATGTTATTTCAACACATGTGCAGTGGCTATCACAAGCCTTCACATATTTCGGATCCGACTATCTTGGCACCTTGCATGTTGAGGTGGGCGATTAGTAGGTTGCTGTTACAATTCCTTTGATTATGACTAATCATAATGCTTAGTATTAAATCTTAGGCGTTGCACAGCACTTTTGTATGCGTTACATGAAACGCGACCTACTTGCCGGTCATTTGGTTTTTGTATTTCTTTGCAGCTTGCGCAGCTGGCAGGTTTGTCTTTATTAGGACATCCCTTGAAGCCATGACCATGATGTGCACAGTGAGAGCAGGTCGCTGTGCGGGCCCTACAATTCTTTGCAATGTGACCGTATCGCTGGCACTTAAAACACCTACTTGGAGTCATGTAATCTCTCACATGGCATCGAACCCAGTTCACGTGCAGTTTACCACACTTTAGCAACATGTTTCTGGTTGCTGGTTCTACTTCTACCACCCAGTGAGCGGTCTCTTGGTTTTTCGCACCAGTTCTAAATAGAACCTTAAAATCTTTTTGATCCAGGCAGTTTTGTTTAATAAGACAGTTAGTTACCATGTATACATCAAGATCAGAGCTGACGTCAAAAATTATTACCTTCGGTAATCTCTTTATAGGCGCTGGTTCGGTGGCTACTAGACCCACGCCTTCCAGATCTTTGTTTTCCGTGAAAACTTTCAAATCGGAGGAAGCATCGACAGTAACCGCGACACCTTTCGGGCCGGCGTTCGTTACATAGTGAATCTTTACGTTCGATTCGCTACGTCGGATAACTTCTTTGATTTTCTTTGTAATCTCGGTGGTCGTAAGGCTGGATTCATTATCCCTTGCTGAGATAATTATCCGTTTTGTTGTCTGTTTTGGCCAGCGTTTTCTGTTTCTCCGTTTCTTTCGCTTTTTACCGACCACTTGCCAGATTCCTCCGTTTCCGTTCGGATCGGTTTCCACGTTTCTGGTTTTGTCTGAAGTAGCACTGAGAACAGAATCCCGTGCAGCTACCTTTGGTGCCTTTTCCACAGTAACCATTTTTGGTTCCCGGCTGCAAGTACACCTATGGTTGCGTGCTTCCTCCAGTTTGCCAACAACCAGATTCGTTTCCGCAACCACCTCGAGGATATGGATTTTCATGTTTTTTATTTTCATGGATAGATCACGAAGCTTAGGTTCGGTAAGTTTCGTGTTTTTGACTTGCTCAAGCATCGTTTCAAGAGAAACGATTTCAATCATGAGGTTCTCATGGGGTCGTTCGCTTTTTGCTACTTGACCACTACTGTTTGGCGAAGTGTTTTCAACTTCAGTCGTCGTCTCATCATTGCCGACAAGCTCGGCATCCGAGGTTGAATTATTCAGATTCTCGTCGAGTTTAGCCTTCTTAGAGGCTCTTTGGAAGTCATCTTCTTGCGAAGATTGACCCGGATCACGCCTTGACCCCTTACCCATATCTCTGGGTAATCCGCTAAATAAATTTAGCTACACTTGTTTTGGATATTTAAATTAACTTTAAATATTTAATTCACTCCACTTAATACACTCAAATCTACTTAAATCCCTGCACTAATTTTAGCCGTGCAGTGGATTTTTATTGCACCTTTACGGTGGAACCACTCCTTCGTTGCCTCCCCTCGAACCACGAAGAGGTATTAGTAGACTTAGTAGTTTGATATTTAGTCTTTAAAAAGACTTTTTATGAAAAATATATATATATGTTTATATATATTTATGTCACTCCTTTAATATTTACTCGTTTTATTGAATTTTAATCGCTTTAATAAGTTATAGGCAGCACTATTAACTTATCCCCAATAGACTACTATTTGAACTGGATTAACAAAATGGCGGCGCAAAAAAATTTAACCTAAGGGGATTGGAGGGGGAAGGAATAGGTGTGGTTGCTTACGCCGATGACGTAGCGATAGCTGTCTCGGGTAAGCACCTGGGCACAATCAGGGATATGATGCAAAGTGCGTTATCAATAACTGCGCGGTGGGCCAGCAGATGTGGATTGGGGATTAACCCATCTAAAACAGAACTGGTCCTTTTCACTAGGAGGTATAAAATTCCGGCAATTGCTTTACCAAGCCTGAATGGTACCATGCCAGTCCTTACTGATAAGGCGAGATTCCTAGGGATTCTTCTGAACAGTAAGCTCTGTTGGAAACTGTTGTGTATACATGTAATCAACATTTATATAAAACGTATTATGTATAGTTGCATGTGAATGAAAAGAATTGTAATGAAATAGAGTGAGAGTGGAGCTCAGTAATATAGAAGACGGAAACGAGTACAGATGAAAATAAAATAAATGTGTTAAAATAAAAGAACAACTTGTTTCATTCTAATACATAACATGGCGCAGCCTAAATAGGATTAATTTTTTTATAAAACAAAAAGAAGGAAAAATTATTAATTATTAGTGATATAATTAAAACAAATAAATAAAATTAATAAATTAATAATTTGATGTATTGAAAATATAAAAGTTGTGAATTAATAGAAAAAATAAAAATAAAATGAATGGTATAAGAATTCCGCAACCACTGGATTTTACACGTGGCCCAGTGAGTGATGCGTGGAAAAAATTCAAGCAAGAGTTTGAAATATATATGTTAGCAAATAAAACTAAAGAGGAAAAGTCGGAGGATGTTAAGATAGCAATATTTTTAAATATTGGTGGTCCGGAGGTGATAGCTAATTACAATAATTTTAAGTTTGGCGAAAAAGTGGGGTTAGAAGAAGTACTCAAAAAATTTGATGAATTTTGCAACCCAAAAAAAATGTGGTATATCAAAGATACGTATATTCTATAAGAGAATTCAAAAAAAAGGAGAGCCCTTTGATAATTTCTTAACGGATATTTTGGGCATGTATAAGTCGTGTGAGTTTAACGATGAGTCACATTTGCGGGATAAAATTGTATTGGGCATACGTCATATAAAATTGCAAGAAAAACTACTGATTATGGACGATTTAACATATTTAAAGGCAGTGGAGATATGTCGCACGCAGGAAGTAAATCAGGAGCACGGAAAAGCAATACAGGGTGGTGCATCAGTACAGGTCAACAAATTAACAAAGCAGCAAAATCAAAAAACAGGTACAGATGGTTTTAATTGTAATTATAGAAGTTTTAATACACCCATACCTCGCTATACGGCCGCTCTTTATACGGCATTTCGCTATAACGTCCCTCTTCAATTAAGGAACGTTTTCGATTTACGGCCTAAAATGTTTCGCTATAACGGCAAAAATAACTTTTTTTGTCGATATATCTACATGTTGCCAATCCTGTGCAAGCGCAATTTCGATGCACGCTCTTTTCTATTTCCTCTTGTCTACGAGCGTTATTTAGTGTGTGCTCATAGGCATATTTAGTGTGTGCTCATAGCTCATATGGCCAAAATGTGTAAAAAGTACTGATGCAGACGTTAATTTCCTTCCTGAAAGTAGTCAAAACATTTTGGATCTAGCACATGATCTCGGCTTTGAAGCTTTGAACGAACGTGATGTGCTTGCTCTATTTGAAGCTGATAGGGAACCCCTTTCAAATGAGGAACTCATTCAGCTGCAAGCAGAACCGGCATTTGATGAAGAGACAGAGCCTGTTGTATCCAAACAGCTAACATCAAAAAATTTGTCGAATGCTTTTTCCTATTTCGAACAAGGAATAAACATTCTCCTTGAAAACGATCCTGACGTCGAACGTAACGCTAAAATTTCTCGAGGAATTAACTATTAGCTGTTATAAATCACTGAAGAACGAAATAGGCAAGAAGGCAAGACAAACAACGTTGGACAATTTTTTTAAACCAGGTCCATCCTTACCAGCGAAAAATGATGACAGTGATCTGCAGGTTACCATTTCTTCATCATCTTCAGGTTAAAGCCATTTTAAAAAAATGTTGTACATATTTTATGTAACATGAAGTTGTTTCATTTATGTTTATAGATTACATATTGTTGGTTTGTGGAGTCTGCTATTATTTTATGTACAAATATATGTACTTGCTATGTATGTACTTATGATTTAAATGAAATAGAAAGATAAAATACATTTTAAATGATAAACCATGTTACATATTTAAGAAATTTGGAACCGATCCCATTGAATTTGTATGAATTTGTATTAGAATAATTGATTCGTTATACGGCTTTTCGCTTTACGGCCAAGTTTCGTGGAACGTATCTAGGCCGTAAAGCGAGGTATGGGTGTATTATAATTTAAAATTATTTTTTTGTAAAAAGTGTAAAAAGAAACATGTTTGGGGGGAATGCCCGGCACATAATATTGTGTGTAGTAATTGTAATAGAAAGGGGCATTATTCCCAGGCATGTTATCGTCAAAGAATGGAAGTTAAAACTATAGAAAATAAGAACAATATTGATTATAATTCAAATGTAAGTGTATTCGGAAATGATTTGAATGACAATTTTGTTGTAGATTCGTTACTTGTTGAAAAGAAAAGTAGGGAAATGTGGTTTGAGAAAATGGAAGTCGAAGGAAAAATAATAACTTTTAAAATTGATACGGGTGCAAACATTAATGTAATTACGCGCACAATATTTGAGGGTTTGGATAAAAACAAAAGAATTGATAGAACTTCTGTGGTGTTAGAGGCGTTTGGTGGTCATGTGGTTCGACCATTAAGAAAAGTGAATTTATTGATAAGTTTTAAGGGGATGAAAGGTTTTCAGGAATTTTTTATTGTGGAGAATGAAGGGTCACAACCTATATTAGGATTAAAAACCATTGAATTGTTAAAACTTATTAGCAGAATAGATTCGGTTATAGGTCACAGTATGACGTGGTGAAGAATAATTTAGATGCTTTCTCGGGGAATGGATGTATTAGTAAAAAATATACCATAAGAATAAAATCGAACGCAATCCCAGTAATAAAACCAGCTCGAAGGGTACCAGTCGTATTAAAAGAGGATTTAAAACAAACTTTGAATAAATTAGAACAAGATCATATTATTTCAAAAGTGAACGAGCCGGTTGAATGGATTAATAACTTAGTAATAGTTGAAAAAGCTGATAAAACATTACGGCTATGTTTAGATCCAAAGGAATTGAACGAGGTGATTATTCAGGAATATTTTCACATTCCTACTTTAGAAGAGATAACAGCTAGCTTAACCAATAAGTCGATATTTAGTGTTTTAGACATGAAGAATGGGTTCTGGCACGTTCAGTTAGATAGTGAGTCTATGGGGGTTTATATCGTTGGGTCCAGCTATTTTATTATCCTACTGGATCGGTTAGACTGGAATATGATAACCCACAATATTCAACTCGAGTACTGTCGCTCGAGTGCCAATCAGATTGATTTATATTTAGCGCGTATATATCGCTGGTACTTTCGATGAACACTATATTAATATATACGATTCGAATATTTGTTTAATTATTATTTTTATTTTATTTTAATAAGACAATAACATATTTTAACTTCTAACTTGTCGCGCTGTTCGTGTGTATCTGGTTTTTTACAGTCGCTCTACTTTATCATCGCTATCATGGGATGAACACCGAGATGAGATGAATCCTGGGGTGAACACCGCTAATTTGCCCAATCAACAAATGCGTTGATGTCGTGGTGTCGCCACAAGTCTAGTAAGCTGTGTTGTTTTAATACAATTTTTGGAGTATATAAGTTTGAAAGATTGCCTTTTGGGTTGGCCATAGCTCCACAATTGTTTCAGAAAATTAATGTTGATATTTTTGGAGGGATTAAAGGAGTAATAATATGACGACCTCTTGATAGCGGTAAGTAACGAGAAAGAACATGACGAAATATTTAAGAAAGTAATAGATGCGGCTAGGTTATGGAATATCAAATTCAATGAGAAAAAATTACAGTATAAAGTCAATAGTGTTTCTTACTTAGGGCACATTTTTTTCAAATAATGGAATTAGTGGAGATCCGTCTCGTATTAAAGCGATAGAGGCAATAAAAAATCCTCAGAATAAGAAGGAATTACAGAGTATTCTAGGTATAATAAATTATATGCGATCTTTTTTACCGAATTTAGCGGAAGTATCGAGTCCTTTAAGAGAATTGTTGAAAAAGAACAATGAATTTGTTTGGTTAAGTTGTCATACAGAAGCTTAAACAGAATCAAGAATTTGTTAGTAACTTCACCAGTTTTAAGTATTTATAATAAGGATATATACAAACGGATGCGTCGCAAAAAGGAATAGGATCGTGTCTCATGCAAGAAGGGAAACCATTATATTCTGCATCTCGTAGTTTATCAGAAACAGAAATACAATACTCTCAGATAGAAAAATAATTATTGGCAGTCGTATACGCGTGTAGGAAATTACATGATTTCATTTATAGTAGACCATTTTTAATACAAACAGACCATCAACCACTAATTGGTGTTTTTAATAAAAATATAACGAGTTCCCAGAGCTCGAGATTACAAAGGATGAGAATGAAATTATTATTATATACATTTAAGCTTAAATATGTTCCGGGAAGATATATGTACATTGCTGATCTGTTATCAAGAACGGAGGCAGTGGATCAGAATTATGAGGAGGATTTAACTAAAGTAATTCACACTATAAATTTAACAGAAGAACGGGAAGGCGCATTCATAAAAGAAACGGAAAATGATTCTGTGTTAAATCAAATAAAAATTTACTGCATGAATGGATGGCCAATAAAGAAAAAATTGTCAGAAAAGGAAATGGTTTATTATAAAAATAGAAATGACATTTATATTGAAAACAATTTATTATTTTTTGGTGATAGAGTGATAGTACCTCACAGTCTAAGAAAAGAGATGTTACAAAAAATTCACGAAGGGCATTTTGGGATAGTTAGAAGCAAACAACGGGCGAGATCAGTGTTATATTGGCCTGGATTAGGCAATGAGATTGAAAATTTAGTGGTTAGTTGTCCCATATGTGAGACTTTTTGGAGTAATAACGTGAAAGAACCCTTAATCAGAAACGACAGTAAGAAACCAATTTTTTTTTGACAATACTCCTAAAATAGTTCCCACGTTCACCAATAGATGGCTCTAATTTAGAAAAAAAAAAATATTTTGTAAACATTAAAGTTTTAGAGTGTAAATATAAATTCTCTCTCTTCGATTTCTGTCAAATTGTTTGCGATCATTTGTCAAACAATGAGCATTATTATTATGAAAATGATTCGGTTAATTCTAAAAATTTACCACGGGCACAGAATATATTATATTCTTTAGCACGGGTATCAAATATTTTTGATGGAATATGCCCGGATAGGGAAAAATATTGTCTCCACGGATTACAAGCTATATCAGAATGAATTTAGTTCATTCGGCATAATTGTCCCTTGCAGTCAACATTGTCGCGAGTCTGACATGAGAGCTCCAAAAGTTGCGTGTCGAAGAATTCTAGAGACAAGACATTATACTCATTTCAACCGTACGCTTAACGAAACAACGGCGATTAGACTGGCAAGACGCTATTGGATTTGTCGATGATGTAAAGCGAATCAATGTAGCGATTCACGTACTCCAGCATTACTTGTAATTTTTGGTAATTCCTACTTATTGTGCATCGACCAAAATTGGCGGTAGTTATTGTGTTCAGAACAACACTTACGCCGGATGAAGTTTACCTGAAAATTTTAAAAATAAAACAACTGATTAATAGAAATTTTCGGCTTTTTATTAAAATTTTTTCATAGATGCGTTAGCTTGGGTTTCTTTCTACAATACCAGTGAGAGCTTCCGAACGAACCGAGAGCGAATCAATTACTTATTTTAAATAGATGTTATGGTGACAAAGGTAGCGTTCCCATTATAACATGTCCCAATTTCTAGTCAATTTTAACATCGAATCCAGCATTACGGATTAACGCCACAATCTAGCACTCATCGGCCGAACTATTTGTAATATAATTTCGTGTGGTGTTAAATTGAAGACTGTTTGGAAAACAAGTTTAGTATGCTTTGTTGTTTGTGTGGCTTGGCCTTATTCACATCAATGAGCCAATTCACGGCTTGACCTTATTAAACTCGTAACTAGAATATAAAAATTATAAGATAACACTTTCATTAGTACCATATACATATACTATCAGGATTTACGCAATATTTTATCGGGCAAACATTTGATTTAGGGTTCCCTCGGATAACAAAAATAGCGGTCACAGATTAACAGCGTTAGTTAAAACATTCATGAATGGTGTTCCAGGTTTTAGTATAATTTCGATCATTTCACGTGCGACAAGATAAAATGAAAAATTTGACTTATAGCCGAAAATTCTCTGAACCCAGTGTTCATTTATAACATCCAAAATATTTAAAGCGGGTAACAGTATTTATCGATAGCGAATATTATCTGGTGGTACAAATACAAAGAATTCGACTTACACCTGTCCAGTTGAAAATCAGTATGTAAATCATAAACATGGATGACGCTCTAATATATGAACTAGGAGGATTACGAATTACCAATTTGCCGCATAGTTCCGTCGAAACGGCACACATCCCTAGAAATAAAACAATATTATAATAGTTAATTCATTTCTAATAAATTATTAAAACTCACTTGTGCTGGAACATCATTTGTTGTAATTTTTTCATTTTCCTTCCTAATATGCATATACACCCCAATTGTCGAAGTCGTCTCACTTCAAGTGACGTGACTACAGTCGTGTCACGTCGTGCCAAAATTGGTATTGTTGAAGTCGTTTTAAACGACACGCATACTACAATAGAAATATCGGGCAGCACTAATAATTTCCTCAAATTTGACAAGCCATTCGACGTCAAAAATCAAAATATTTACGAATATTTTATTGTAAAAACCACGTAAATTGAAAATAGGTAACTAAAATCTAATTATTTAATTATTAAATTAATTTCCAGAAACCATACAGTAATTTATGATGAAGGCAAAATATCCATGATGTTTTCCATCGTAATTAAAAATTCCAAATTTTCAACAAAACCTTACGATTATTGAATGATAAATTTATTTTATATATTTACTAAAACAGTAAAATATTTGCAAAATGAATATAAATTGTATTACAAAAAAATCATAAATGTGTTTCATTAATGAACGTCGCATAAAATATTCTTGTCACTTGAAAAAATTAGGTGACTGTTGTCGTATCATGCGACTAGAGTCGTAGCAGACGACTTCGGTAATAGCAAAAATGACGTGACGTGACTATAGTCGTTTAAAATGACGTGAGACGACTTCGACAATTGGGGTGATAATTTTGTGTGTTGTGCTTGTGACAAATACCTCGTTGCTGTTGATGTAGCCAAAAGTGACATTTCTTATAGAGAGAGCCAATTGAGAGGAAATTGTAGTTGTACACTGCGAAGATATTTTAATTTTTTTGAAAACTGCTAGTGCTATCTATTATCTACCATTTAAACAATTTTACCACTCCTATTTTGATGTAAAAAATTTAAATATTTGAGACGAAAGAAATTCATATAAAAATGGAGTTATGTCGCTTCTGTTATATATTCTGTGCCCTTAGTTAGTCATGAAATACCTAATAGACCATTTGAAAAAGTTGCCGTCGACATTTGTGAAATAGGGGTTAGTTGTTATCTTATTGGTAGATTATTATAGTAAGTGGTTAGAGATAATAGTATTAAAGAATAAAACGTCATCAGAAGTTATTTCAAAATTAAAGTTAGTATTTGCAACATTTGGAATTCCAAATATTTTAGTAAGTGATAATCAACCTTTTGGGAGTTATGAAATGAAACAGTTTGCTGCCGAGTGGAACTTCCAAATAACCACATCATCGCCAAACTATCCTCGTTCGAATGGCCTTGCTGAAAGAGGAGTGCAGACAGCAAAGAAAATATTGAAAAAATCTACTGATTGGCCTTCAGCATTACTAAGTTACAGAAATACACCGTTGACTTATGTTAATGTTAAACCAGTTCAATTAATAATGGGTCGACGAACTAGAACAAAGTTGCCTATCAAAGAGAATCTCTTAATTTCGAATGCACAAAATAATATTAAGGATAAGTTAAAATCTGTTAATATAAAGTCACAACAATATTACAATAGAAATACAAGATTTAGAAAGCCTTTTGAAGTAAATGATAATATATTGTATCTAAGGGGAAAAATTTGGCTTAGAGGTAAAATTATTCAAAAACTTGCGGCACCTAGATCTTATTTAATTAAAACAGAGAATAATCAAATTTTAAAACGAAATTCTTTTCACTTAAGAAATACAGAAAATATAACAAAATATCAGGACAGTTCTGTTCATATAAATTCAGATAAGGTAGATAACTCAAATCATAACCGTAACAGTGATATGAAGATTGAAGAGGATAATCAGGATATTGTAAACGAAAGTAATGGAGAACTAGTTTTAAGACGATCAAATCGTGTTATACGACCTCCAGTTAAACTTCAAGATTATGAACGATTTAAAAAAAAAAAAAAAAAAAATGTAATAATAATAAGAAGAGATTTGAAGTATTCTAAAAAAAATAATAATTTTATTTTATTGATTATATATGTAATTTTGTTGTAACATGAATAAAAGAGTTACGTGTTTAATTTGAATATATTTGAAGAATTAAATAACAAACTGGAGGGGAAGGTGTTGTGTATACATGTAATCAACATTCATATAAAACGTATTATATATAGTTGCATGTGAATGAAAAGAATTGTAATGAAATAGAGAAAGGAGCTCAGTAATATAGAAGACGGAAACGAGTACAGATGAAAATAAAATAAATGTGTTAAAATAAAAGAACAACTTGTTCCATTCTAATACATAACAGAAACCAAACACGATAGAAAGAGTAATTGGGTGATTTAGGTAGAAGCGTGATTTAGGTAGAATTGTAAGAACAATTACCGGGCACTGCCTTTTCGGAGATCATGCGAGAAGACTGGGTCTGGATGCAAATGACTTCTGCAGAAGCTGCATGGACGAGGAGTAGGATGAGGAGACTCTTGTTCACTTCCTATGGTCGTGTCCCGCACTAGCTGGCACAAGACATGATCATTTGGGCCAATACAACATGGACGGCCTCTGTGATCTCGAAAGCTGTAATGTGCGAGATCTTTTACGCTATATTATTAGTACTAAATGGGTTTAAGGGAGTTTATGATGTCGGATCCTGTGGTATCACAATGGGCCATAATTGGCCTACGTGTGCGATAGCAGCCACTGAAACCTAACCCATTTTACCGAAACGATCAGAACTTCCAGAATCCGTGGCAATGTTTTTAATTCGCGAACAAGCAATCAGGAATCACATCAGGGATTTTCACAAAAATTTGAAAGCATTGTTTTGTTATAATTGGCGGTTATAATTGCCGAAAATGATTTTAGGTAATGCAAATAGCATATTGACCGAATCCATAAAAGGCAACTAGGAACTAATATAATGGAACAATTTAAACGCAGCTCAAATTAAAGTTCCCTAATTTTGCCAACTTTTTTAATCCGCCAAAAATCATCAAGGCTATGCATCAGGGATTTTAGAAATTGAGACAGATGCGATCAGTCGTTTATAAATAAAACACCAGCAATTTATTTTTTATTTATTTCAATTTCAATATTTTTTTTATTAGTTTTTCATTTTTTTTTTAAATATTTTCATTTCATTTCATTTTCATTTCTTTTATTTTTATTTTTTTATTATTTATCCTGAGATTACATTATATACTGTCTTAAATATTTAATTTAATTGTTTATATTCTTTAGCATCTGAATATGTAATAATAATAATAATTTCAATAATAATTTTATTTTTATTATATTATATTCAGCTCTTCATCAAATATACAAATTTCATTAATAATAAATCAAATTTATTTAATTATTTATATAATAATATATATTTTATTTTTTAATATTTATCAAGCAAAAAACAAAAATTGTTTTTAAATTGTAAAGTAATAATTAATTCATATTGTTTATAAAATACATAGTTTACAAGTTTGTTTTTATAATTTTTTTTGTTTTGTTTTGTTTTAAATTAAAAATTAAATATTAACTTTTTAATTAATTTTAATATATAGGTATATATATTTTTATAAATATATATTTATTTTATTATATTATAATATAATAGTGTATGTGTGTGTGTGTGTGTTTGTAAATTAATTTAAAAGCTACAAAAATTATTTTAAATTAAAATAATAAAAAAAAAAATACTGGCACATGTTCCTTTAATTAATTTAAATATTAATTGTTATTTATGTATTTATTTATTTAGTTTATTTGTTTTTTATTTTTATTTAATTTAATAATCTATTTAATTTATATTCGTTTCATTAAACGTTTTTAAAAAATAAAATTACTTTACTCATTTTTGGCAGTACCTTAAAATACAGTTAACAAAAATTAATAATAATAAAAATAATAAAATAAAATAATGCGTAAATGAAATAATAATTAAACGTAACAATAATAAAATAATAATAAAGTCTTTAGTACAGCCAACCATTTAATTAATTAATTTAAATGTAATTAATTAATAAAACTAATAAAATTATAATTTAAAGCAATAAAAAATTAACAAAATTTAACCAAAAAATAAAAAATAAAATGGAAGTAAAAAAATTTTTTTTTTACGTCTTAACAAAATGGCGGCGCAAAAAAATCTAACCTATATTATAAAAAAGATCAAGTACGGCGTGTCTACATACGTAAAAAAAAAATGAAGTACGGCGTGTGTAGGATAGAGAGCAGCGCTGCGCATACAACCAAATTGCCATATAATATTTCCAATATTTGCAAAAACGACGCCATTATTAATTTATATATTCTTATTAATTTAATTTAGTTTATTTTTATGTATATTATGTAATATAGTTTAAATAATTAAATTGCTTATTTATTTCATTTTCTTTTTTTATTTATAAATTTAATTATTTAAATGATAAACGTAATGAAATTATATAATTTATATAATTAATTAAAATAAAATAATTTAATAATAATAATTAATAATGTATAATGTGAGTCCTGAGAAAATTCTATTATTTTTGTTTTTGTTAATTTGTTTGTATTGTGTGTTGCATTGAGTTTGAGTTGATATAGAATAACTGTATAGTCTCGAGGCAAGAATATCGAGACATTTATATTATTTTCTACTAAGTTTATTGTAAAATGGCGGTCTATTTATAATGCACGTGGTTTTTGTTTTAATTTGTATTATAACACATAATTATAGTATAACAGAAAATTAATACAACAACAAAAAACAATATTCTTTGGGAAAAAATTAATTTTTTTTTTAAAACAATGTGAAAAAAATAATTTCTATCTAAAAAAAACCGCACATAATTTAATAATATTATAATAATTACTATTTTATGTATTTTTTTATAATTAAATTTATAATTTTTTAAATTTTGATATCATATTTTGTTTGAATTTTCAGAAAAATAAAAACATGATTTTCATTAATTTTCAAACAAAATGGAAACGTTGCCGAACTTGTCTAACTAACTTTTTCTTTCCTTTGTACGCGACCGTTATATTCTCGATTAAACGTGAGAAATGCGCAGGCCCATCACGTGCCAATATAAATGTATCACGAGCTTTACTTAAAAAGTCGATGAAATCACCATAGTGACGTGGTGATATGTGCGACAATCTGAAATGATAACGATAACAAGTTGTAGTGATGAAGTACTCGATCACGATAAACTCGATATGATCGATCGCTTACCTTGAATGTGTTGTATTTACGTAAGCTGTGACGGCTGCCTCTAGTAATTGTCTGAGTGGAGCCCTGTCGTAACTCAATTTTTGGCACGGACGCAAATTATTACCTGTAACAAAATAGACAAAATTATAATTATAAATCACCAAACTACGCTCGAAATGATTACAAAAAGGTTAACTAAAAATGAGACATATTCTGGTGCCACCACATCATTTTATGTTATTGTTTTATGTTATATCTTTTTAAAATGGCGTAACATAAAATTTACTTCAATTTGGTATGTATATTACGATAAATTTTATAATTTAGAACAAAAGTAAATCTAGTCTAGACATTGGAGTCGGATGCTAAATTCTGACCCCGGTTCCATTGACGCCAGCCAAGCGGCATCGAAATATTTTTGAAGTAAAACTTCTTTAGGCACGCTTGACTTGGGGACTAAGCTGGCAAATGCGTTACGAAAAGTGTAATCGAACGAGGCGAACGAAACAATAAACGCAAAACGAAATCATTTTCCTTTAGTATCAGGATGTGCCATGACAATTCATAAATCCCTAGGTGGAACGTTAGTTGATACCATTTTATTTTAATAATTGGCTAAAAAAATTGGAAAATAAGAAAATAGGAAAATTGGTAAATGGAAAATTGGAAAAATTGGAAAATTGGAAATTTCGAAATTTGCAAAATTGGAAAATTCGAAAATTTGTAAATTGGAAAATTTTAAAATTGGAAAATTAGAAAATTGGAAAACAAGTAAATGGAAAATTGAGAAAATTGGAAAATAGGAATATGTATATGAAAATATGAAGATATGAAGATATGAAAATTGGAAAACTGGAAAACTGGCAAATTGGAAAATATGATAATAAAAAAATATGAAAATAGGAAATTTTGAAAGTTGGTAAATTGGAAAATTTGTAAATTGGAAAATTGAAAAACAGGAAAATTGGAAAGTCATAATATAGACTTCTATGTCACTGACTGACTCACTCGAGAACGCGGTGACCAAAAAATTTTTTTTTCTATATTATAACATCTATGTCACTCACTAACTTACTCACTCCAGAACGCACAGGGTGACCATAAAAAATTCGTCCGTGTCATATATTTTATATAGCTATGTATTTTTTTTATATTATAGCTCCATTTCACACGATCTATCATAGAAACCGATTCTTTCTTCGTTTCTTTCCCCGTTTTCCTATGATAAAGGTTTTAATGCGACTTAAACAAATTTTCGATGAAACCACATTGCGTACTGTGGTTATACATAAATGAAATAAAAAATATTTCAAGGCCATTTTTACTATGCGAAGAGATTTCAAAAATGGTTTTTTTTGTCCATTTTGTGACACATACATAAACATTATCTATTACGACTAGTTGGCCTTGAAAAAGTTACCAAGTTACAAGGTTACCTCTTGTGGCATCAGGCATAAATGGCTAGGTGACACTCGAGAACGCACAGGGTGACCAATTTTCTTTTTTTCAATATTATATTATAAATATTAAATATATATTAGAAGTTTTACTTCAGGAGTGTGGTCTAAAGCACACTTAATATTTTTTAGTCTCTTATGACTAAAACATTTGGTAAGAAGACATTCGTTTTAGATTTAGAATACTCTAAACTCGCATATTCGTGCATTCCTAAGATTCGCCATAATTGATTGAAAAACAATTAATCGAAAAAACGGTTCGCCGAAAAACTTACACATAAGCAATTAGGATTTGGTTGATGTTCTGTGTTTCATCTGCTGTCGAGAGTCGTTTTATTCCTGTTGCAGTTGGATTGAAATAAGAGTCAAGTTTCGGATATGATTCCGAGACATACTCCGTGTGAATGTAATCATGGATTTTTTTAAAAACGGCCAATTTGAATAAAATTAAGATATTGTTTTGCCAATTGGAAAGAATCACGTTGGGTTCAATGAAAACTAGACTCGAAGATGAAGATGTGGCTCTATCAAATGATGAAGATGGCTATTTTCAACCTATTGGACTGAAACTCGATTTTTGTGATGTCGTAAATGGTATGTCAATATGAGTTCCGATGCTGGTTCAGGAAACGGGCCTGACTGAATGGAAAGTTGCCATATTTCTCAAACAGTTTGACATAAAGCACTATTAACATCGATCTGTAAGACCAAGTTATTGAACTACGGATAAAAATGATGAAAACTGATCCTGGTCCAAAACAACTTTTCTCGACCTTTTGATGTCCTTGATCCCAAAAATGCAAAAAACTATGTCCATCCGTCTCTAATTGTCTTTTATTTTTTATCATTTAATCTTTGAATCTGTTCTGGGGCCGAAGCACTCCCAACTCTTTTACGGTTCACTTTTCACGTCCTACCGTATGCATTGCTTGCTAAATCGAGCACGTATGGCATAGGTCTGATTTACATAAAACTATCTGCACATTGCATAGCTCCATGCCAGCCTATATTACTGGCATGATTGTGAAATACATACCAATAATAATACCAAAAAATTTACACTGTTAAATTTAACAATATTCCAATTGGATTTGTTTTGTGGCGAAATTGAAACATTTTTATATAATCTTTAACATTTATAGTAGATAAGTCCCATGTTCCTAATAGTGTCGCTGTAAAGATCAAGTAATTTTCTAACGATTTGAAATAAACACGAGAAAATCGTAAAACGATTTACTAACCTCTTTTTAATTCTAAAGAAGGCTATTTTAGACTATGTTTCTACTTTTATATATCCGATTCTAGAGATGTTCACGGGGTCTCACCTATATGACCGAATAGCTAAATCAAAACCCCACGTGTGTAGTGAACACTATTTTATTATGATGGTTTTTACAAAGTCCAGCGCATTTTAATAAACTATGGTTTTTGATTTCAATCTATTTTCTAACTTTTCTGTCACCGCTCCTACTACAGACATTCACAGTTTTTAAAATATAATTTAGAATAGCGTAGACAAAACTGTAACACTAAAATGAACATAGAGAGTTTAAAATGATATGTACAGTGCCATACAGGCTATATAGAAATTCCATAAATTTTAATAAATTTTCAAATTTTATTTCATCGATCCTAGAGATGTTCACGGGGTCTCACCTACATGGCCAGATAGATCAGTCAAAACCCTATGAGTGTGGTGAATGGGATCTAATTCTGGTGATTTTTAACTTGCCCAGATACATTTTTACGTTTACGGTTATATCCCATATACCAGAAATGTTCACAGGATCTCTTTCATATATTCGAATAGGTCAGAAAATTACCTATCAATATTGTGAAAAAGGGACACGAATAATGATTTTCACCTTGTATTTCGAAATTTAAAACTTCTTCATTTTCAATTTTTTTCTCAATTGGAAATTTTGGTATTTTCTCCAATAGGATTTTTACCCAATTGACATTCTCAGTATGCTGAATTTAAACGTGGTCGTACAACCTCCGATGATGCACCACTGTGACTCCAGAAAACATAAAAAAATCCACGAAATTGTTTTAAAATGCCGTAAAGTGAAGTTGACATTGTAAAGATATCAGTAGTGGGTAGCATTGTCCATGCGAAAGCTGTGTTCGAATTGGGTACCGCGTTTTCTCACAATGGATTAAAAACGATGCACATTCCGTGCACTGGGAAAGAGGTTTGGCTCCAATGAAGAAGTGATTGCCGAAATTGAAACTTATTTTGAAGACAAAGATAAATCATTCTACAAAAAGGCTTAGAAATGTTAGACACGTTGGACTGGTTGTATCGCTCTAGAAGGAAATTATGTTGATGTCATTTTCCCCAAAAAATTGTGTTTTTTTTTGTTTGACCGGCAAATTTTCAGGCGATGAGTTAAATAAAAACAATACACAGTGTTAAATATTTTTATTGTATATCCTAATAATGTTTTTAACTTCAAATTAAAATTAGAAAGTAAATTTTAAATTCAAGATATTTATAAATTCATAATAATTATGGTAATAATTTTATAAATTACAAAATTTTCCATTAATAATAAGTGTTGGGTTCACTCTTGTATTGTTTGGAATCTTTCGGACTGTTGTGCGCAGATCATCGTGTTTTTCCCATAGGCCGCTAGGTCGTACGATGTAACCTTTATAATGCTTAATTGTATTATCATAATGGATGATGCCTTTTAAAAATATAATTTCTTCTGATAAGCGAAGATTCGCTTGTATTTTGCTGATTTCGATGTTATAAATGTCTTCAAAATTTAGCGGTTGGACATCGACAACCAAAAACCCATTTATAGTATTAATTTTCATATTTTTGCAATTTTTGTTACACTTAGGATATTTTATAAATCCAATGCCAATTTTTTTTCCAATATCCTGCAAATCGTTTTCGAAAAAAATCCCTAAATTTATGGGTAAAGTGCGAAACTCTTTTGTGGATGAGTTACAATTTAATGAATGAAAGAGATCCCGTGAACATTTCTGGTATATGGGATATAACCGTAAACGTAAAAATGTATCTGGGCAAGTTAAAAATCACCAGAATTAGATCCCATTCACCACACTCATAGGGTTTTGACTAATCTATCTGGCCATGTAGGTGAGACCCCGTGAACATCTCTAGGATCGATGAAATAAAATTTGAAAATTTATTAAAATTTATGGAATTTCTATATAGCCTGTATGGCACTGTACATATCATTTTAAACTCTCTATGTTCATTTTAGTGTTACAACTTTGTCTACGCTATTCTAAATTATATTTTAAAAACTGTGAATGTCTGTAGTAGGAGCGGTGACAGAAAAGTTAGAAAATAGATTGAAATCAAAAACCATAGTTTATTAAAATGCGCTGGACTTTGTAAAAACCATCATAATTAAATCGTGTTCACTACACACGTGGGGTTTTGATTTAGCTATTCGGTCATATAGGTGAGACCCCGTGAACATCTCTAGAATCGGATATATAAAAGTAGAAACATAGTCTAAAATAGCCTTCTTTAGAATTAAAAAGAGGTTAGTAAATCGTTTTACGATTTTCTCGTGTTTATTTCAAATCGTTAGAAAATTACTTGATCTTTACAGCGACACTATTAGGAACATGGGACTTATCTACTATAAATGTTAAAGATTATATAAAAATGTTTCAATTTCGCCACAAAACAAATCCAATTGGAATATTGTTAAATTTAACAGTGTAAATTTTTTGGTATTATTTTTGGTATGTATTTCACAATCATATTACTGGCATGGAAGATGGGTCTGTAGGGTTGGGTACGTAATCCCAATTACAAAATCCCATATTAAAAATCCCAAAATAAAAATCCCGAATTTATAAAATCCCAAAATACAAAATCCCAAATTTCAAAATCCCACATTTTAAAATCCCATAAAATAAATATTTTAAAAAATATTCTTCATAACAACGGGATTTTATAGTTAGGAATTTCAATAAATAATTTTACTAATTTTTTTTTCTTTAGTTTGACTTATTAATTATTTCAGGTAATCTCTGTAATATCAAAACTACTGTAAAATTGGTAAACTTACGATTAACTCACAATTTTGTTAGAGGATATTTTGTATAATTCGCATAATATATTATGCCGTATTATGTACAGTGCTGGGGAAAAAAAATTAGGCAAACATATTTTATTGCAAATTGGAGTCGTTTTTTCCTAAAATTACAAAACTTTTGAAAGCAATTGGCTTATTGTTTCATTTTAAATACACATGTATGACGTAATTTTTTGAAAAAAAAAGTTTACCTGCAATTTAGGGGCAGAACCCCGGAAAATGGTAAAATATTCAAAATACGTTGATAGGAGTTAAAGTAATGGAATAAATTAAACACCTATTTTTAATTTTTTTTTGTTTTTTATTGATTTATAGAAGTTCTATCTTTAATATTAATATTTTGTTGGACCGCCTTTTGTTTATATAACATCGGTACAACCCCGCAATTGATGCGAAAAAAATTGGTCCAAAACAAGGTGAAGTACTGTCGCGTAGAATACAGTGTCGTCGGAACCGTTTTAAAACTTGGTCGGACATAAGACGGGATGTTGAGCGAGCAACGGGAAAACAAATTTCAGACAGCTTAGTGAGAAAAAGACCTGTTAAAGCTGGTTTAAGAGCACTTAAACCGGTTTAAAAGCCTGAGTTCACATTAGTAGTTGTAAAAAAAAACGTTTGCTATGGGCCCAGGAGCATGTTTCTTGGACTCCAGAGATGTGGAATTATGTGATTTTCTCCGATGAATCAAAATTCAAGCTGCATGTTGGAGATGGAAGAATTCTCGTAAGAAGAAAACTGGATTAGAGGTTTAGCAACGAATTTCTTTTAAGACTTCCACCGAAAAATAAAAAAGTGATGGTTTGAGGATGCTTTTTTTGAAACGAAACCGGTCAATTGTGTTTCCTTAGTTCCAGCATTACAGCAGCTGTTTATTGCAGGTCCTACACAACGAATTTGAGCCTTCTGTGTTAAACCGTTTTGGCGAGACTTGCAAATTTATTTTTCAACAGAACAACGCTCTGTGCCATACCGCCAAATTTGTGAATTATTAATTTTCAATTGTAGATAGAAAAATTGGCCTTCATATAAACATAAATAATTTGTTAGAAACTTGTTTTTTTTTCTTATTTCTTCATTTAAAGGTAAAAAAGTACTTCGAAGAAACAAATATCGATGTGTTGAGCTGGCCTCCGTATAGTCCAGACTTAAATCCCGTTGAAAATATTTGGTGTATAATGAAGCTAGAAGTAGCAAGAAAGCGCCCCGAATCGATTCAAGCTTTAAAAAGTTTGTTGATGACGATTTATGAATCCATACCTCTTACGACTTTGAACATTTTTTCAAGTTCAATGAATCAAAGGTGTATCGCTGTAATAAAAGCAAATGGCGGTCCAACAAAATACTAATATTAAAGAAAGAACTTCTATAAATCAAAAAAAACAAAAAAAAATTAAAAAATAGGTGTTTAATTTATTCCATTACTTTAACTCCAATCAACGTATTTTAAATATTTTGCCATTTTTCGGGGTTCTGCCCCTAAATTGCAGGTAAACCTTTTTTTTCAAAAAATTACGTCATACATGTATTTAAAATGAAATAATAAGTCAATTGCTTTCAAAAGTTTTGTAATTTTAGGAAAAAAAGACTCCAATTTGCAATAAAATATGTTTGCCCAATTTTTTTTCCCCAGCACTGTATTATTACTACTTCATTAAAAAATCCTGCAACAGCATACTCAGAATTTGTTAATGAAGGTCTTACCTCCCAAAAGTGAACCACGTTTTTATAGTACATAATTATTTTCATATCAAACGTACGTACAACAGTTTTGTTTCAACTGTTGTAGAAGCAACACCTAAAACCAAAATAATTGTGCAGTGGAATATAAAAATAAAAATTATTATAATATGTATATAAAATTTATATCTATATAATTTCTATAAAATATAAATCCTAATCATTATAAAACAAACCAAATTACGGTAGTGTTTACAGTGAAAATAAACAGTGATAAATAATACTAAAATAGACGAAAATTCTTCAATTGCAAAACAAGATGGTGGTCCACCATGCGGTCCACCACTCTTAAAAATGCTTTAAATAACACATTGCAGTGATGAAGATTCCGATTTTTATGGATTTTCGGATTCAGAAGTTCTCACTGGCAAAAGGAAACTAGAGAATATTACAATGGCAGGCAGTACAGGAGAAAGTAGCAAAATTAATAACAAAATAAACAACAAAAAAACAACGAACGAAAACAACTACATGAAAATAGAGGCAGACATAAAAAACAAAAATAACAACAGCGACCAAAATAAAAACATAACGGAAACAAAAAAAGCTGATAATAAATATTTAACAACGGATAATGGACCGTTCTATGTAATTATCGAATATCCAACACCTAAACTAATGATGAGAGTCTTAATATCAAAAATTATGAAAGCCAATAGAACAACATTCAAAGATATAACGGACGTAAACAAAAAATCAGTGCGAATAGAATTTGATTCTTTCTACAAGGCAAACAAGTGCGTCAGACAAGACGATCCAATCAACATTGAATTAAAAACAAAAGGATACCGATGTTACATCCCAAAAGTCCAGCACTATCATACAAAAGACGTAAGTACTTGGGTGTGTACAACATGGACAGCCTTTCTGAACTCGCGGGCTTTGGGGTGCGAGATATTTTACGCTACATCAGTAGCTCTGGGGGGCGAAGTCCGAGATTCATACCTCCTCGCGGTGCTCTCTGGGTAACTCTAAATGAATCAGGCGGTGTAGTGGAGACGAGCAGCTAAATCCTGTTTATAGTCATGGACACTACATGTCAGGGCGAGCCATTTGCGCCTCAAAATCAATGCCAAACCAGCGTCTGTTTTCCAGGTTAGGAGCGGCTGAAGCGGGCGTCTGTCTTGTATCAAGCGGCTCGCTATATAAATGTGTTCAAGGTAGGACTGTATGCCTCAAGATTCTCACCAGTACGTGACCCACACACGTAACAAGCGGGTTGAGCAGAAGGCCAACAACCTCCCCTCATAAAAACTCACCAAGTTATGAACCCTAAACAAAGGCCTCGGATAACCATATCGGATTCATTACAAACTCGACCTCGGAGATTGTACACGGAGAACGCTTTAAAAATGGGAACATGGAACGTGCTTAGCCTCTTAAGACCTGGAGATCTCCAGAAACTATCGAACCAAGCAAAGAGTTACAAATTAGACGTACTCGCACTACAAGAGCTTAGACAGTCTGGGAGTGGGATCCATGACACCACCAATGGTTACACTCTTCATTACAGCGGCCATTATAGAACGGAGGTGAATTTGGAGTTAGTTTCCTCATCCATCGGCACGTGATGCATCATATCATTCATTTCCGCCCTATCAACATGCGAATATGCACGATCAGACTTCGCACTAATAAATTTAACATCACGATCGTTAATGCGCATGCACCCACCGAAGATAAATCAGATGACATCAAAGATCTTTTTTTAATCATCAATAACATAACGCACCACGGCATTAAAATCATCGCGGGCGACTTTAATGCAAAATTCGGTAGGAGTGCAGAAAATGCATCGCACGTCGGTCCTAACAGCCTGCACCTAACTAGTAATAACAACGGCCAACGCATCACCGACCTGGCAATAACGTACAACTTAGTTGTATCAAGTATGTTTTCCCCACATAAGAGAATCAACAAAGTAACGTGGAGATCGAATGATGGAAGAACGGAAAACCAAATCGATCTCGTCATGGTATCTAAGAGACACTCCACCGGCATATCTGCGACGTTAGATCTTACAGAGGTGCAGACAAGGACAGCGATCATATGCTTGTCATATTTAAATATAAGTGCAAACTGTCATCTACGTTTAACAGACAAGCACAAAAGACCGTTCGATGGAATATCGATGCTCTAAAAGACCAAGCGTCACTGCAGAGTTACCAATCAGCTGTCACTAATTATTTAGACCGGCCCCACAACAATGAAGAAGCTCCTCCTAACATCCAGGAGCAGTGGCACGCTATACAGTCAGCCATAACTACCGCGACGCAAAATACCATCGGAAGAAGAGGCACAGCAATGACTGGTTCGATGACTAATGCCATAGGGTCGTCGAAAATAAACGAACGCTTCGTGAAAAATGGTTGGCTCGCAACACTAGAAGCATTCAAGCAGAATATCTACGCGCCAGAAAAAACACGATTAAATTCCTCCGGCAAAAAAAGCGCGAACATACGAGATTATGCGTCGAAAACATCAGCTTCCAAGCAGAACTAGGAAACTCAAGGGACTGTTTTGCCAACGCCAGGAGTCTTACTAAACACTTCCACCCAAGAAGTTCAGCCATCAAAGACGGGGATGGAGAGTTGAGAACAAACGTGGCTAATGTTCTCTCAGTATGGCAAATTTTTTTTCAAAATCTGCAAAATCGGATTGACGACGTGACCTCCATTAGAGCAATAGCTCCTCCAGGTGAACAGGTCTTTGTCAAATATCCCACAGTGGAGGAAGTAGACGCAGCTATTAGTCGATTGAAAAACGGAACGGCACCCGGTCTCGATGGAATCCCCGCAGAATTGATTAAACTTGGAGGCGCTACTCGACAACCTATGGGCCGCGCTCATATGCTTAGGAATCCCAGAGAAACTCGTTTCGCTGTGTAAATTAACAACGTCTGGGTCTGTATGTAGAATAGTAATTGAAGGAAATGTGTCAGACTCCTTTCGAATAACATCTGGCGTTCGACAGGGTGATGCACTCGCGCCTTTGCTGTTCAATTTGGCGCTTGAGTACGTAGTGAGAAAAAGCAACATTGAAACTTCGCGCTGTATATCTAATAAATCCGGCCAAATTCTTGGATATGCAGATGATATCGTGCTTCTTGGCCGAAGACCTAGCGATATCAAAGACAGTTTCATACCGCTCGATCGCTGCGCAAGAAGACTTCGTTTGGAGGTGAACAGCAGTAAAACCAAATATCTAACAACACCCAGGAACATCTCTATGACAAATGTCGGAATTAGCGACCACAATTTTGATGGCGTCGAAAACATTAAATACCTCGGGTCAGTTATAACATCACTGAATGAAATACAGGCAGAAATAAAAGTCCGAATCGCTGCCGGACAACGAGTTTTCTACGCCTAATCAAGATTATTGCGATCGAAACATCTATCGCAGTCGTGCAAGCTCGCACTTTATAAAGCACTCATAACACCGGTGCTGACTTTCGGAAGCGAGAGCTGGACCATGACCTCTAACGATTGTAGATTGTTATCTACATTCGAAAGGAAGGTCATCCGTTCAATTTTTGGTCCAATTAAAGTTGCGAACAACGAATATCGGATTCGTATGAATCACGAAATAAAGCAACTCCTCGGAGGCAGCGATATCATCGGATTCATTAAATCTAATCGAGTGAGATGGCTCGGCCACGTTACAAGGTCCCCACAACAATGGATGATAAATAAAATGTTTCACCAACAACCAACCGGAGTGCCTCGTAGAGGAAGACCCCGACTACGCTGGCGTGACGACATCGAACAAGATCTACGAGCATTTGGATGTCGAAACTGGAGGACGAGAGCAATGGATCGAGATGGATGGAGGGCCATTGTGCAGGCGGCGAAATCTCTTCATGGGATGTGAAAGCCAGAGAAAGAGAGAGAGAGAGAACAATTTCCACAAGTATGAATTCAGCATAACGCAAACGTGTGTCGCCTATTTTGGGTAAATAAACTTGTGAAAGCTTAAAATCAGTGCTCAGAGCGCAGGACAACCGGTTCACAAAGTACCTTTGGCTATAAAACAGCAAGTAAAAAACGAAACAGGCAGTATGGTAAAATTAGGTGTTCTGGAGAAAAGACACGAAGTCACACCAGTAGTATCGTTTATGGTGATAGTGAAGAAAAATAACAAACTATACGTGTCTGTATTGATCCGACAGATGTCAACAAAAATATATGTAATTCGAACAGTGGAGGAAATCATATCGAAAATACAAAAGTCCAAGTTTTTTACTAGACTGAATTGCAAAAGAGGGTTTTGGAACACAGAAATATTTAACGATGGGTCAGCACCAGAAGTATTTCAGCACGATAGCCTTCAAAGGTTTGAAAGAAGCATTTTCAACACCGCCTATTTAATGTTTTTGATACCAATCAAGATGTAACTATTCAGGTTGACGCCAATTTTAAAAGTTTTGGAGCTGCATTGTTGCACGAAGATCAGCCAATAGCGTTTGCGTCCAAGCCCTGACTAAGACTCAGCAAAGATGTCCACCGATCGAGTTAACTAGCAGCAATTAGATGGACCTGTACAAAATTCCATGAGTACGTATACGGAAAAAAACTCACCATACAAAGTGACCATAAACCTTTAGAAATCATTTTCAAAACGCGTATCTAAACGCGTGCCTTTAGGTTGTATATGTAATATGTCTAAATTGTTCAAGCTAGCTGATAAATGTTTTTTAGCTCTAACTCCAAAATTGCGCCTAGTCTGGCCAATATAGGAGAAACTACAATCATTGCAATTGATCCTATAGACACCAGATTTGGAAAGGCGATCAACTCTAGGTTTATTGTTAAAAATCATTTTCTTTATTGTGTTATTATTATAAAAAGCAAAACTAATATTGGTATAATTGGACACGATGTTGCTAATCCGTTGGCTCGTTTTTCCTATATACTCTAAGCGACGCCAATTTTCCCGCGTTGGACTGTCCGGTGGATAAATACCCGTTAGAGTTTTACGCTTTAGCTTTTTATTTAATAACTTTAATATAGTCCTAGTTGCATATCCGTTATTTGTTGCTATTTGAAGAATTATGTTAAGCTCTGTGTTATAATTTGAATTTGACAGAGGGATGTTTATTAGTCTATCTATGAGTGAGTGGAAAGCTGACATTTTAATATTATGGGGATGGTTTGAAGAACTAGGGATAACAGCGTCTGTATACGTGGGTTTCCGATAAATTTTGAAGTCTAAAGTAGAATTAATCCTGGTTATTGTTATATCAAGAAAGTTAATACATTTATTTTCTTCTTTTTCTAACGTAAAATCAATAGTGGGATATTGAGAATTTAGCCAAGTAAGGAATGAGTCTAACAGTCTATCAGTTCCATTCCATAGACAAAGTATGTCATCAACATATCTATACCAAAAGATTATATGACGAAAATAAGGATTGTTATTTGATATGATCATTTGTTCGAAGAAATTCATGAAAATTTCAGCCAACAAAGGTGACAGAGGGGAGCCCATGGGTAGACCATCAGCAAATTTGAAATATGTATTATCTGTATTGTGTAATAGCAAATTTGAAATATGTATTGTATGTATTATGTATTATTGGTGTAATAATTAGGCTAATATACATATTAGCTGGACACGGGTATCCATCATCACACAAAGGGGGCTAATATACATATTAGTTGGACACGGGTATCCATCATCATACAAAGGGGGCTAATATACATATTAGCTGGAGACACGCGTATTGGTTTTATATTGATTGGACACATGGAGTTCAATGCATAAATCTAACCCACAAACATAATCATCGGAAGAAAATTTAAACAGGAGTGTCACAACATATTGTGTGTGTTGTAAAACAATTAATTGTGTATTGTATAACAATTAGTTGTAGTTATACATAATATATGGAAATTGCCATCAAGTTACCAACATATCGAGATATTTAAAACACATCATTGAGAAATAATCAGCTAAATTATTTCCACTTAGCATCTACTGGTGACATCTATCAACGTCTAGCAGAAGGTATTTTTTAAAATTATAAAACTTTTGATTTACATTTAAGTTACGTAATATTATAAGTTAATGTACTTTATTATTTTTTTAGCTATTTATTGTAAGGCAAGTTGATAACATTCTCAATCGGTTATAATTTAAAGTCATGGAGACGAAGAATTTACTATAATGATTGAATCCTTTACGGAGTTCGACGAAACTTATTATACACTGCTTAGCAGTCTTCAATGCTCGGTGCCTGAACGGACTCTCAATAACGATTTCAAGTTCAAAACAAGGTTCGGATGCATCTAGTTCAGACGATACTGCTGAAATACAAGTAAGTTCTCTCAAAGCACAAACGGCTAAACTGCCGCAAATTCAAGTACCTACGTTCAATGGTGATCCCGCAAATTGGCTTACTTTTAAAGATACGTACATTGCACTTATTCACAGTAATGAAAAAATATCGGATATTGTAAAATTCATTTATCTACTCGACAAGCTTAAGGGTGATGCACGTGAATCATTAGGACACATAACTTTAACAGCCGCTGGATATCACAGTGCATGGACTGATTTAATTCAGACGTACGACAATGCGCGACTCATTGTTGAAGTTCACATCGATGCATTGTGTAACCTTCCGCAAATCAAAAAAGATTGTGCTCAGGAACTTCGGATACTTTCGAATGCCTGTCGCAATCATATATCGTCTTTAGAGGCATGCGGTCTCGAGATTGCTGGTTTGGGGGAACAGGTAGTAATCCACATTCTAAGAAATTCGATGTTCAACTTCGGAAGGAATGGGAAGATAAATTGACAGCGAATGAAATGCCTACTTGGATTCAACTAAAATAATTTTTATTAGTTAAAAGTAGAGTACTAGACTCAGTTGAATCAACGAAACGAAAGGCAGAAACAACATTTACCATGGCAAATAAAGTTGGACATTTCAATAAAAGCTATAAAAAAGGGAATTCATTTGTTTTATCAAATGAGTCTAATAACCAAGTACCATTTCAAAGGAAATTCACTGGTAATCAGCAAAACTTGTGCTCTCTGTGCCATAC
Organism: Nephrotoma flavescens; assembly: GCA_932526605.1. Classification (NCBI taxonomy): domain Eukaryota; kingdom Metazoa; phylum Arthropoda; class Insecta; order Diptera; family Tipulidae; genus Nephrotoma; species Nephrotoma flavescens. Next base: position 213,273,013 of record OW052222.1, on the reverse strand, counting down.
AAAATACCATCCCTTATTTATGTGTCAAGTGTTTTTTAAACTGTCGCCCACCGAGCGCTTGCAAAAGGCAAAAGATTTAAAGGTTTGTTTCAATTGTATAGGAACGTCTCATGCCATGAGTGCTTGTAAATCAATTGGTTGCAGAGTTTGTAACTCTAGACATCACACGTTGTTGCATGACTCTTTACGAAATCCTACAGTCGAAATATTTAATCAGAATATCAAAAACACGCAAACTTTACACGCAGCAATACAACCGCAGAACATGCATATATCAACATACACGGAAATGTCGGGTACTTTAAGATTCAGGTAGTCAATCCAATTTCATTGTTTCATCATTAGCAAATAAATTGGGTAGTGATACAATACGCATATCAAATCTTACAATTAGTGGTATCAATCAAACTAAAACAGCAATTTCCCAAAGTATTTCAACAAAAATTAAGTCTCGATCAAATTGTTACAATAGACTATTAAATTTTTTGGTTGTACCTCAAATATCTAGCCCATTACCCCAATCAAATTTAAATATTTCATCATGGAACATACCGCAAAACCTGATATTAGCTGACCCATGCTTTTATATCTCAAGACCGGCATTGTTGGGTGCAGAAATATTTTTTGAAATGCTTGGACTGAACCAAATTCAACTTCAAAAGGGTATTCCAGTGTTACACGAATCCTTGTTTGGATGGATAATAAGTGGAAAATCCGTAACTCCAACAATTCAGATTCAACTGTCTTTTCACACAGCAACTGAGTTAAAGGTATCTGACGAGCTTTCACAATCAATCAAAAGGTTCTGGGAGATCGAGACTATTCCAGCGACGAAATTCCTTTCAGAAGATGAACAACAATGTGAAGCAATATTTACAAAAACAGTTATCAGATCGGATTCCGGTAGATATATTGTTTCACTTCCAATAAGAAATAATGTTGTATTGGGGGAATCCAAAACAAATGCGATAAAACGATTCCAATACTTGGAAAGAAAATTAAACTCGAACTCCACCATTACGTTGTGTTGGATTAGTACAGCACCGTTTAAACTTAAAACATTTGTCGCCAATCGGGTTAGCGATATACAAGAGCTAACTTCAAACTATACATGGTAACACATTTCATCCAGTTCTAACCCAGCTGATCTGTTAACTAGAGGCTTATCACCTATTGAATTACCGTCGTCAAAGTTATGGTGGTACGGTCCTGACAACTTGTACCATTCGAGCAAATATAACCGTACAATAGAGTTTCATGAGTTGGATTCATCGCAAGATATGGAATTCAAAGCAGAAACTGTTGCTCTGGGCTGGGATGTTCTAACATCACCATTTTTCGATATTTTATCGTAGTCTACGTCTCTTTCAGCTATAATCAATTTGACTTCTGTTTCGTGTATCAATTATTTCTTAGAATATATTTGAACTATATCTATTTCACTTATTTTCGTTCTACAATCGAAAAATAATTATTTGGTGATAGAAACACAGTAGAAACATCACAATGTTGCAATCTAGTAGGCTGGCAAATGATATAAAAATTGAAACAGAGATAAATTTTATTCTACAGAAACGAGAAATAAACTTCGATAAATTATCGAAACATGGTGATGTTAGAACATCCCAGCCCTGACTTCTACTACTATTGAACCGTTTGATTTATGAACAAAATATAGTTCGTTTACTAAGTTGATTAAAGTTACGTCATATTGCTTACGTTTCGTTAATAACATAAACAGTTCAAAAATCAAAATTGTAGGTCCTTTGACAGTTACAAAAATGGATGGTGCAATAACTCAATTGTGCAAAATCGTTCAATTAGATTTCGAAAAGGAGATAAACTGCCTTAAACAAGGAAAAGCGTTACCAAGCTGCAGTGCACTAAAGCAGGTGAATCCCTTCCTAGATTCATATTCTTTGATAAGAGTTGGAGGTCGGTTAGCTAAATCGGACGTAGCGTATGATGTCAAACAACAAATACTTTTACCAGCCAAGTCTAATTTCACATTATTGTTGTTCAAATATCAGCATGAACATAACTTACATGCTGGACCTCAGTTGTTGTTATCGTTAGTTAGACAGAAATATTGGCCAGTTAATGGTAATTCGATAGCAAAACAAGACGTTAGAAAATGCATTATTTGTGCTAAGGCAAAACCAATTCAGATGCAACAAATCATGGGTGATCTTCCTCCCGAGAGAATCAGACCTTCGCGTCCATTTAATATAGCCGGAGTGGATTTCTGTGGTCCTCTCTTAATTAAGAATAAGTATATTAGAAAATCGAACGCTTCAAAAGTTTATGTTGCGGTTTTTGTTTGTTTCGTGACGAAAGCCGTACACTTAGATATTGTAAGTGATTTGACCTCAGAAGCGTTTATATCATGCTTGAAACGGTTCATAGCACGAAGAGGGAAAATAAAAGCAATTTACTCGGATAATGCCAAAACATTCGTTGGGGCCGACAATGAATTGAAGAAGCGATTAGCGGAATTCTATAAACAATTACAAGATGAACCTATAAACAACTTTTGTTGCTCAGAGGGGATAGAGTGGAAATCCATACCACCGCGTGCCCCGAACTTCGGCGGATTGTGGGAGTCCGCGGTTAAGTCGTTTAAAGGTCACTTAAAACGAGTAACAAACGGAACACACTATACTTACGAAGAATTGTACACTTTAATCGTCCAAATCGAGGGCCAAATTCCCGGCCATTATCAATGTGATCCAAATGATCCTCTTCCACTAACACCTGCTCACTTCTTGACAGGGGGTCCAATTAAAACTATCATCGAACCTTGTTTAGAAAATTCGCGATCCGTCCTTAACAGATGGAAAAAGGTTACTTCTGCAGTTCAAAGTTTTTGGAAGCGTTATTCAGTTGAATACCTTCATACATTACAGGTTCGAACTAAGTGGCAAGATTCAAAATCGGATTTAAAGATAGGTGACGTAGTTCTTATTATAGAGGAGAATTCAATCGTTTCAAACTGGCTAATGGGTTTGGTCGTTTCAGTGTATTCAGGATCTGACGGTAGAATCCGTGTAGCAAATGTTAAAACTAAAAACGGAATATTTAAAAGAGCTATTTCAAAAATATGCAAGCTTCCAGTCAATTAAATTGTCAATGCTGTCAACCTGCCATTTTAGTTTCGATTTTAAATTTAAGTTATTTTTTGAAATTGTTTATCAGTTGGTAATTTTTTTAATTTGATCATTATGCATAAACATAATAAATATTAATGAAACGAACATTATGCATGTGTGTAAAGATATTCAAATGTTATGTTAAAACATTTTGAAAGTAGAGCCTTTCAAGGGGGCCGGCATGTTAAAGTTATATTGATCATTATAGTTTTAAGATATTAGATGTCACTAGTTGTACTTAATTTGATTATGCCACAATGAGACGAGTGAAGTTGGTAAAAATTAAAAAAGAAAAAAAAGAAATAAGTGACGCGGTTGCAGTTGAATTACTTTTTTTTAGTTAGTTACTTTTCGTGCAATGTATTGCTTCATGTCGAGCTATAATATTGACTTGTTTAAAAAATAAAGCTGTTTAACAAATAATTAAAATAAATTGTCGTTTGATATTTTTCTGATAAAAATACAGTCCACTATTCGCATCGCAACAATAACACAATAAAGAAAATGATTTTTAACAATAAACCTAGAGTTGATCACCTTTCCAAATCTGGCGTTTATAGGATTAATTGCAATGATTGTAGTTTCTCCTATATTGGCCAGACTAGGCGCAATTTTGGAGTTAGAGCTAAAGAACATTTATCAGTTAGCTTGAACAATTTAGACATATTACATATACAACCTAAAGGCAGACGTTTAGATACCTTAGAGTCTTACGAAATTCGAAAATCAATATTTCTTAACCAAAATATCCTTAACGAACAGAGAGAAATTCGTTTCTCACCAATTACAGACCCCGCCCTTTTCTATAATTTGACTATAATTTTTTCTTTTTTCTTTTCTATAATTTGACCTCGGGTAATTAAATGTACTTCAATATACCTTGAATTTTGTTACTCAGCCGATGACTAATCGCACACCTGCGCAATCAATAAATTAATTTTTATTGCTTATTTTTGTCCCTCTTTCTTTTGTTTAATTTTTGCTTTTTTCTGCTATATATAACTAATTTTTACTTTTACAAATCAGTAGATACTCCTGATGATGACCTAACAAGTCGAAATCGATCGAGTGATTTTTTAAACTTTTTGAACGAATTTTTTAATTAAAATTTTCAAAAATCTAATTCTGCGAAATAAAAAACAAGTGTTTAATAAAATGTGTTTATTAAGTATAAGTGTGTTTCGCCAAGTGTTTACGGCAAATAGCGTAAAAAGTCATTTTAAAATATGCAATTTCGTACGGGACCCCTAATATGTATATCAAAATGTTGATAGAATATATATTAATATTTTTATTTATGTTAAAATTATATTTTTTTTGTGACAACTGAATCAAAATACAATATAGTATTTATATGTATATTCCTGAACTTGTCCCAAAAATCATTTAAGAATCCCATTTCAACCCAACATACCCAATCTCATCATAAGCGCGTAACCGAAAAATGGAAAATAAAAAATTGTCGGTTAAATTGAGCATCCGTTAAATTGGGGTTAGTTAAATCGGGGGTTTACTGTACCTAAGTAAATACTATACTATTTATTAATACTACTACTATAATACTACTACTATTTTCATTTATTTGTAATAAAAAAAAAAATATAATTTTAAAAATAAATATTAATATATATTCTATCAACATTTTGATAAAATATGTATGCATACTCGTTAAAAATAAAATTATAACCATCAAATTTTTTTTTGGAATCTGCAATCTTGAAAAACAATTTTATATAAATATTTAAATAGAGTAGAACTAAAGAAAAGTATGTAATGTACAATAGTGAAATGAACTCAGAGAAGGATAATTGTAATACAAACAATTTTACACGGAAACAATTCTACACTGAACAATTCATCGAAAAAACTCGTAATGCAATTAAAAAATATTGATCAATTTTCTCTTAACTGTTCAATTATGTGGTACGTAAAGCAAAGTAGGACATTTTCATTAATGACACTTGATTAATTGTACAAATTCTGGAAAAGCGGGGCCTCCTCTAAAGTATTGTAACGTTCCGTTTTTTTTTGTGTAAAAAAATCTGAATTTGTTTTTGTGTTCATGTATAATAAAATTTTATTTCGGTAAACCCAAATGAATTAGTGCGAGTAAATGACATCTATACCGGTGGTCTATGTACGTGTTGTCATATCGCACAACATTGGGATAATTTTGTCAACAACGAATTAAAATTACATTAAAAAATAGTTTATATTTACAAAAGTTGATTTTTTAACGTTTGTGGCACTATCAGAAGAAGCGATAAGAGCGATTTTTAATAAAAAATAAAAAAAAAGATGGCAAAATATTAGCTGAAAAATAAATTATTCACCTCATTACAATAATCCGGTGCATTATGCTGAAAACAGATGTGCAGATTTTCTGCATGCAGCACCACATGCAGATCTGCACGTAAAACACATGAGCATAATTATTTGACACTTGTGTGCGGCATTTTTTATTTAGAGTTAAAGCAAGCTATGAACTTTTTGTCACACAGATAAATATTTTTGCAATTGAAATGTCTTGTATCGTATAAAAATTGTTTTTTTTTATAAATTCTGTAATTTTCTCCTCCATCTTGACAAAATTTAGTGTGAAAAGGGGAAAATATCAAACAATGTCGCATGAAGTTGTCGACGATTTTTAGTTATATTTTTTTTTCATGTTGTCAACACCGACGGATGCGCAGTGAAATTAGAAATAGAGACGACGTGCAGAATTCTGCATGGCATGCCTCGTACATGTATTTTAAACCATATACACTAGTATATTCTAATTTTGATGCATGCAGAATTCTGCACATGTGTTTCCAGCATTACAGTGAAACATTTTTTTTCGATGAATTATTGTTTGCACAATTGTTTTTACGCAGACTTGGTTATTGTAAAGTTGTAGTTTTCATATTTGTTTTTCGATGAATTGTTTGCTGCATAATTGTTTGTGGCATAATTGTTTGTCGCAGAATTTTCGGGGAACCCTTCAGATGAGGTTATTAAGGAGATAAATCGTGCTTTGCTGTACATGGAGTTCCTGAAATTCTGGAATCAAATAACGAAACACAATATTGAAAGAATGGTCTATAATACAACAATTTTCTAGTTCAAGGTATCCACGATCCAACGGTCTAGCAGAAAAATTCGCAGGAACAGCGAAAAATTTGCTAAACAAATGTAGTAAAGATGGGACAGATGTGTATTTAGCTCTGTTAAACTATAGGAACATCCCGAGGGGCGAGAACATACAAGACCCAAATCAGAGATTATTTAGTCGAATCAACTATAAAAGAATTACTAAAACCTGCCGTAATAAGTAATGTAGCCGATCGCCTTACAAATCTTCGTAAAAAACTGAAAAATTATGCAGACCAAAGTAGTAAGTCATCGAAGGAGTTTAAACCGGATGATGCAGTAAGAATCCAATTAGGTCACAGAAATTGGGTATCGTGAAAAATCAAGTCTAGCAGATGCACCAAGGTCATACATCGTAGAAACTTCAGATGGTAGTGAGGTGAGAAGAAATTCAAAACATATCGCCAAATGCCGAGCTACAATTCAATCGACAAGAGAAATTGTTGTCATGTCGTCACAATACAACAGGAATAGTGAGACAGAATCGTATCAATCGTTACCTCAACTCAATGATGACAAAAATGATTCGAATGACAAAGATAATGCCAACAGTATAATGAGTGAGAGGATACAAACAGCAACCATTTAACGTCCGATAATACAAATAACAATCCAGGGAAAAGACAACCAGATATGGACGCATCATAAAACCGATTAAAAAATTAAATTTATAAAAACTAAGTATTTTATGTTTATTATTATATAGTTATTAGTAGGATGGATTTCATTGCAATATTGAATTTAATTAATGGAATTAATTGAAAAGATAAGTAAAAAAGGGATGTAACGTAAAGTGTATGTAGGGTTAACCTAACATTATTGTAATAATGAACGCACCCATCCGTCTTATGCTTAACTTCAACATCACCATTTCGAGTGACTCTGGCTGGTTTATTTTTGTTTGCATCAATTCTTTTGATTGCCACAAATACTATGCCTATGAACAAGAGCGCAAGGAGCCCATTCATCGTTACTGCCTTTATTCTTTGCTGTAGTTCTTCGATTCCTTGTACCTTTGACAAGTCTTTGAATGTGATAGGAGTAACCTTGTGATTCCTTGATCATTGAGAGATTAAGGGCCTAATTCACAAACTCTATGTAAGCTCTGTAACTATAAAATTACCGATATGTACTAAAATGGTATTCGTAAAATGCAACTTGGTTCTATAAACGGAAGTTTTGTTCTGTAACTTTGCAACACCAAATTTTTTGACGTAAACTTACATACCACAATTTCAATAACGAATAACTTGAACAAAATGTCATTTTCTGAAACGGTTTTTGCATATACAGTGGCGAGCAAAAATGGATGAATAAACAGGGAATTCTTATTTTTAAGGTTTTGCGCATTTGTAGCGGCAAATAAAGAAGAACTACTTTATGTGTTTAATTATTTAAAATATATTTTAAAACTTAAATAACATAGTATTACTAATTCATTTAAATTAAAAGTACAATGACAAAAAATCCAATAGCGTATATTCTTCCAATTTTGCACGGATTCAGTTTGGCGTATAATAAAGGGTGGTTAAATTTTAAGGGCCGACGTTGAATGTGAACCACACCTAAACGTCAAGTTTTTTTCTGCATTTAATTTGACATTTCTCAATTTCAGACTAACTCAATTTGAACCATGGAAAGATACACAATCGAGCAACGCGTTAAAGTTATTCAGGCATATTATGAAAATGGGCGTTCAAATCAAAATGAACATCGTGCACTTCGTGATTTTTTCGGTCAATTTAATCGTCCAAATGTGCGTACAATCGGAAAAATCGTGCAAAAATTTGAGCAAACCGGGTCTGTAGGAGATTTTAAAACACCAGTGCATGCTCGTACAGCTCGTACTGCAGAAAATATTGCTGCTGTTCGCGATAGTGTGGCTGAAGAGCCGTCCACCTCAACTCGTCATCGTGCCCAACAATTGCACCTCTCACGCTCGTCGTTGATGAACATTATGCATAAAGACTTGCATTTACACGCTTATAAGGTGCAATTGACTCAAGAACTAAAGCCTCTTGACCATTCCAAACGTCGTCAATGGTCAGAATGGTGGCAAGAAATGGCAACAGTGGATGATCAATTTTCGAAGAAAATTATCTTCAGTGATGAGGCACATTTTCACCTCAGTGGATTCGTCAATAAGCAGAATTGGTTTGATGCGGTTTATGGGCTGGCGGCATCATCGGGCCGTATTTTTTCCAAAATGAAGCCGGTCAGGCAGTTACAGTGAATGGTGTTCGCTATCGTGAGATGATAACGAACTTTTTATGGTCCGAATTGGAAGATATGGATGTGGACGATATGTGGTTTCAACAGGACGGTGCCAGTTGCCACACAGCTAACGAAACAATGGCTCTTTTGCGCAACAAATTCAACGACCGTGTTATCTCACGTGGTGGCGATGTCAATTGGCCGCCAAGATCATGTGGTTTGACATGATTTGATCATGTGATTTGATGTGAAATGCCTAAGCGTCATCGACGCATTTTTTGGTCGTAATCTCGCATTCGCCGTTTGAAAATTGCCCCCAAATTCTCTATCGGATTTAAATCCGGGCTTTGTGCTGGCCACTTTAACATTTTAAATTTTTGTTCACTCAACCATTTTTGCACAATTTTGGCGGTGTGCTTGGGGTCACCGTCTTGTTGAAATACTATTTCGTCGATAGGGTAGGCGCATTCATCAATAAAATCTGGCAAATTTTCTTTCAAAATGGACAAATACATTTCTTTATTCATTATTCCAGATATTTTTACTAAAGTACCAATGTTTCACCAAGTGAAACAGCCCCAAACCATCAAACTTCCTCCGCCATGTTTCACAGTTTCCTTGACTTGGTGCTTCTGTAATTTATCACCGGGTCTGTGCCATAGTACCATCAGACGAGCGTCTCGGTTAGACAATAATCTACTCCGCCTTTTTTGGCCTTGCATAGGCCCAATACCACTTCTTTGGCTAACTTATTGCACGGTCGAATGCGTAACATTACACAAACTAGCGATTTTTCTTGAAGAAAGTCCCTTTTCTATCAAAGATTTGATAGAATTCTCTAGTTCTATCGATATTTTTTCATCACTAAAACTTTAGAAAAAACTGACTAATTCCGTCGAATGAACGAATAACAACTGAAGAATAACTCGTAATAGCATGTAGTACAATAGTAATAAATAACTGTTAACCTGGATTTAAAATAAAAATGGGTGATTCTATATTTTAGAAAACGAGCAAAATTGGAAGAATGCGCAATGATATATATTTTTGAATTTTTGAAAGTTAAATTAAATTAACAACGGTTAATTTTGTCCTTCAAGAGTTGTCTACTAAAATCTAAATTGAATGAAATAAAACAGTTCTTTATTATTTGCCTCTAGAAACACGTATAAAGTCAAAAATAAGAATACTGTTTATCCACTGTATATGTTGTTACCAATGCATCTCTATACCAACAAAAGTTAAAGCTAATGACATTTGTATTTTTTGAGCTTTTAGATGAAACTTATTTGTTTAAGATTATTACTTTTCTTATATAGCCTAAATGTTGATAATGCAATACATATAGTCGAAACAAATAGTTTGTCTGCGATATACACAGAAAAACAGAAAAAATTTTGTTCTTAAGGTATACAAACGAATGACACCAACTGTACCAATATGTTGTTTCACAACTGTAATTAATTTACGTGAAATTCAATATGTTTATGATATACAAACGAAGCCAGTTTTAAACGCGAGTTTATGTCAATATTCGAGTACCGCCATCGAATTTGATAGAATATTTTTAATTAAAATATAGTTTGGTTACAGCGGCGAAGAGTCTACAGTTTGTGAATATCATTTCTTAGAAGACTGTATCTTTTTCTCTATAAACAATTTCTATAAAGTTACAGCTATAGAATTTTTACATTGTCAGAATCGGGCCATAAATGTTGGTAATTTTAAGGAGTATACTTTGTGATAGTACGATTGCTTCGCTGGTATGCTTATGGTTCTTCCCTTCAGTGTACAACCAGAGCCTAAGCTTGGTATATCGCTTCTTGATATCTTTGTAGAAAATGGCTCTTGTTGACAAACGATACTGATCGTTCAGCTGGTACTGAATACAGCCATCTGTAATCTCTTAGTTGGATCCATGTATCGGGCATGATGCTCGTCTTCCTTTCGATCACCTCGCATTTGTTATTCACTCTTTCTTGTCGTATCAGGAGCAGTTAACATAAAACATCATCTTCTTGATTCTGATGCATAGCCTGGGCTAACTGACATATGCTAAAGTCATTGAAGAATATGTGTGTCAATGCAAATTTGTCACAAGAAGTTCCATTTGTGGCCGTATAAATATAGATGGACTGTTGGGGGCAGGCAGCGGTATGGGCTTATATATTTGGTATATTTTCTTATATACATACTAATGGCAGCTTCACATCAAATATCAAATATGTTCCTTGCAACCTTGTCTTGGCTGTCATGAGATGATATAGTGCCAATATATCATCAGTGTCATCGATATTGGGAAGCATAAGTTCAGGTGGTAGATTTCTCATCATCAAATATATTTCCATTTTAAGTTGTTGAGTCGTCAAAAGCCTCGTGGTGATTGACATTTGATTCTTTAATAACGCCGTGAAATGGTTGTTGTTGAGCTTAAGTTTTTATATTTCCTCCTTATAACGCACCGCGGCCCTGTCATCTAGCACCCCAAATAGCTCGTTGGCTATATTTCCTCCTAAGTTAAAAAGTCCACGTTTGCTTCTTCCAAAACTCACCTTATGGTGGTGAAGCAATTCATCCTTGTGCTCCAATTCTTGTAAGAATTGCTAGAACGATGGTTCTATTAGTCCACATGTATTTTCTCTTGATCTTTTAGCGATACTCAAGTTAGTGAAGTAGTCGTTAGGATATGAACTAGAGATTTATCTAGTCTGTCAGTTGTGCATACTAGTTGGTTAGATTAGAATACACTATTATGTTCCAATCGTTGTTTGTAAGTTTGAGCTCTCCAATGGATTCAAAATAGATCCCTGGTTGATTTTCGAATGTTGTGATATTGTATGGTAGTGCGGTTGATAAAAACGTAATTAGTAATATGCGCAGTGGTGCATAGATCTTCTTGGTAAGCGTGGCAACTTGAGACTGCAGACTTTGTGTTGTCCTACCTTGTTGTCGTCTGTTGTACATCTCCATCTGATTTGCTTGTTGGATCTTGATTATCCTCGTTGGAATAGGACTTATCTTTGTAATCGATTTCTTGAAGATTGTGTTTTTTGGACCTTTTATTGAAACCACTCTGGTTAGACCATCTGACCCTGGACGAATATCTGTTATCCTTCCCAATCACCATTTTGTAGGTGGAAGTTGTTCTTCCTTTATTAGAATAAGCTGACCAATCCTGTCGTTTGCTTTTGGTTCTCTCCATTTGTACCTTTGTTGTAGACTGTTTAATTAATCCTTAGACCATATTTTCCAAAATCTTTGAATCACCTTTGAAAGCAGAGTCCACCTCTGTTTGGGACTTGTGTTTTGTTTTGTCTGACTCAGGAGGTGAAATCAGTGGTATCCCGATTAAAAAATATCTAGGTGTCAAAGCATCAAAATCATCTAAATCGCTTGACAGTGAAAGAATCGGTCTGAAATTTAAACATGCTCCAATTTCTGATAACACGGTGCTGAACTCCACGTAGGTTAGTGTTGTTTCACCGATCACTTTCTATAAGTGGCCTTTCGATGATTTGACTCTAGATTCCCAAATGAGTTCTAAGTGGGGACTACCGGGTGGAATGAAATGCCAGTTTGTTCTATGGTTCGCTGCTTCCTGACCTGCGTTGTTGTTTCCTTGTTGTATACCCACCTGTAGCTCGTTACTTAGCGCGTTCCGACCTCCAACGAAGCTGGTACTGTTGTCACTGTATATGTTTAAAGGCGTTCCTCTTCATGAAGTAAATCTTCTAAATGCTTTGAATACACGAATTGCAAATGGACCTGCGTAATCAATGCCCGTATTGGACAATGGGGCAGATTAAGTGACTCTAACTTTCGGTAACATACCCATTCGAAAATATTTTACACAATTGTGGATTGTTTTGTGTACTACACGTTTACTATCCAAAATTAAATATTTTGAACGTAATTGTGTTAGAGTTACTTTTACGCCCCCCTGTAATACAAGATGGTGTCCTTCAATTGTGATGAGGTTTGAGTAAATATAATTTTTTGGTAGAATCAGTTGACGCTTTTGATCATACTTAAGTTGAGGTTTTTGTAATCTACCGCCGACCCTCAACAAACCATTTTCGTTCATGAATGGATTTAGTGATGATAGCTTGCTGTTTTTTCTTCCAGGAACTTGATGTATTCGATTTTTAAGGATAGTAATAAATCAGTAGCAGTACGCTATAGTTTTTTTGATTTTAAGAGCCGATGAAAATCGTGGAAAGTCTATGAACTCTGGTTGAGGAGGTGCGTTGATAAATAAGCAATTTGTTTTTAGTTCTTCAGTTGGCTCAAGCGCTAGTGGATAATTTGAGTTTTTTAACCAACTTGGTCCTTCCCACCAAAGTTTATAGTTTGGCAAGTGTTGTGCGTTCATTCCACGTGAAGCTACATCTGCGGGGTTATAATTGGATTTTACATAATGCCACTGATTTGGTTGCATAAGCTAAAAGTTCTATATTTATTTCTGGAATTCATCCACGCATAGGTAGTAGCGTGTTCCAAATCCATGGCATCTTGAACTGTTTTTAATAACTTTGCCAATAGTACGGCACCGCATAATTCCAACCTTGGTAACGATATTCTGTTTTTTATATGAGCCACTTTGGTTTTTGCTGCTATTAGATAAACGACCGGTTCTCTGATGCATCGCTGAATCCATGTAGTTCACTTTCTCCTTGTTGCCTGTGTTCTATCCTGATATTTTCAATTTCATTCAAACGTTCTTTGAATTGACTCCATTGGTGTTATAGTTCAATACTTAGGGTTTCATCCCATTCGACACCAGCTATCTATATTTTCTGCATTAATGAATGGATGATTATGGGAGCAAACCATGATAATAGATCGACTAGTTTGGCTACTTCTGCCAATATGCTCCTTTTTGATGGTTCTTTTATATTTTTGGACAATGAGATCTTAAACCCAAAATTGTCGAAAACTGGGTTCCAGCTTACTCCGAGCGTCTTAATTATTTCATGGATGTTTATGGAGCATAGCCCAAATTTGCGAGCGCTTCTAGGTAGATGTGTTGTCAATTCTTTTTTGTGTGCTTCTCTTGAAAGCAGATCATCTACATAGACATCTCTTAACGTTATTGTTGACGCGATTGGGTATTTTTTTATTCCATTATGTGCTAATTGACATAATATGGTAGTCCCATATGTTACTGTTTTAAGTTTAAACGTTTTGATTTCTTCTTTTGGTGATTCTCTCCACAGCAGCCGTTGATAATTTTGATCTTCTTCATTGATTATGATTTGGCGAAAATTCTTCCCTAAGCCAGCTTTATTGATATTACATCCTGTTGTAACGTTGATCAGTTAGCATTAAGCATTCAATGATGCACCGGATGTTGATTTTGCCGACCCATCGAACATGACATTTCATCACTGCGCGTTTAGCATCTGTATAACTTTTTCTGAGTTTTGGTTCTCTTGACAACCTTATTTTAACTTGAAGGAACCTTGCTATTCTAATGCCATGCGTTTAGAATCTTCCAAATGCATTGTTGAATCCGTCTGGAATGGGATACGTAATTCGTAGCGCCCATCTTTCAGTCGCCTGTGCGTGTCACGAAAGAATTCCCCACACTCCTTCTCTGGCTTTGTGAGAATGCGCTGGGGATGAATTTCTTCTAACTCCCAAAATTTTTTTAGTTGTTCATCTATTTCAGTCGATGAGACGTGTGAGTTGTATTTTTAGTTCTGTTGTCTTGTTGGGTGTAGAAATTCTTTCTAAAATTACCCATCTGAATTCCGTGAGCTGTGCTGCTGGTTCTTTTTTATTTCCTTTGATGTACTGTGGCTTCATGATCTGCGTGTAATAATCTGCACCCAGTAGTATATCAATCGGTGCGGGAATATTGTAGTTCGGATCGGCCAATAATAGCTCGTTCAAATTTTTCCATTTTTCAAACATAAACGGTGTTTCTGGCCGATTTTTGCTTATTTTGGTTAGTACTAGAGCTTCAATTTCTATTGAAAATGTTGACGGATATCTTGGTTGTAGGTTGATATTTACAATACTATTGATCTCTGCACTGATTTTACGACCTACTAGATTTAAACGTTGTTTGGCTTCTGTTGTAACGAATGATGTTTGTGTGCCCATATCGATCAGCAATCTTAAAAGCCCTTCCCTTCCATCAAACCTTGTGGTTTTGACAAGGGAGGTTGCTAAAAGTGTTGTCTCATGCGTTTTTATCGCACTGCTGATTGAAATGCTTCTTGAAGTTGTAGTTGTAGGCTGCTCTGTATAAAGTAGATTGTGATGCTTGCCATTGCATTCTTTACATCTTGATTAACTATAACATTGTTGCAAATTGTGTCCAGTGGCTAGGCACCTTCTGAAAAGATCATGTAAGTTGACAAGCTGCATTCGTTTTATGTGACACATTTGAGAGTCTCGTTGCCTAGTTGTTTCGTTAGAAATGGCACTAGCCAAGCACCCCAGGTTGCACTATCGACTCCTAAATTCTTTATTGCATGTAGATTTTCCCTGACGGTGTCATATAGGAGATACATGATTTTGTGTGTATCTGTTAGACTAACATTTTGATCTACCAATTTTGAGAACAGTTCATAGAACCCAACCCAATTTTGATAGGTTCCATTGAACTTTGGTATCTCAATTTCTTTTAACCTGTAATTGTTTGGTTGCTGATAGTTGTTGTTTGTTTCACATGTTTCAATCGTGTTTCAATCGCTAATCTCGAAGTAAATGTTGTTTTTAAAATATTCTTGATGTTATATGTCTTTTTAGTTGTTTCTAGGAGGAGTTCTTTGTGCAGCTCATCTATTTTTTCCATCGTCGTATTTAGTTGTTTACTTTTTTGTTTCAGGTATTTAGCTTCTTTGCTTCCGTTTATGAAGCCGTATGCCGTGATGATATTCTCCAAGTGATTTATTTTTATTAACTGCTTTCTGATCAGCCTTTCCTTGAGATCATCATTGTTAACTTGAATCATCGGAATTATCAACTTGGATACTACTTTTTGTTGTGCCGTAGTTGTGCTGGCTGTGTATGAGTTCTTTCGATATCCAAGCGATTCAGTTCTGCTAGTTTAGTTGTTGTTGCTATCGGCAGTTTTTCAATTGCGATGTCATCTGTTGCTTTTGTAGTTTTATGTGTTTACATCCTTCTATGTAAGACAATAGTTGTCTATGCCTTCGTAGTTAATTAATAGCTTGCCGTTTTCTTTGTATATTGTGTAGATCCGCGAATTTTTCTCTCCTTTTTTCTAGGTGAGCTTTTGTTTTCCGGGCAGCTGGATCCTTTCTTATATTTGCGATTAGTTTTTGTATCTGTTCACCCAGATCACTTTGTTCTTTTAGTAATTTCTCCATTATAAATTCTTGTTGCTATTGTGGAGCGTTTCACCTAGCGTGATTCTTTTTCCTCGAAGGACCAATGTTTGACCGTATTTTGGTCAAATCACAAATTTGATAGTTGACAATAAATGATAATTACTTAAAATGTTTCTCGTTGCTGTTGGTCAGGGCTGGACAGAAACATGTTGACTGTTGTGTAAGAACTAAATAATTATTCCATAATTTATTTGGTTAAAAAAATGGAAATAATAAAAATTAGTAATCCATAACAAAAATTGTATTCACATTGTGGTTTTTAACACAATTCGTACCCCACCCTGTATACTTCGGTTTGGCTTTGCCATATCGAAATATATGCAGCCCAATATACCAGCAAGAACAAACTTCCTGCAAGAAGCATCTGTAGGAAATAAACCTTTTCTCCATTCCCGTTAACGTTATGTATAAAAAATAAACGATAAACAAATTCTTACCTCTGTGATGAGCATTAAATGGTGACATACCGGGTGTGGGTACGCTACACCTTCTCAATATATCCGATAGCACGGTGGCACACTGCACATTCTTGATCACGATCGGTATCATATTGCCTAATTCCGGTTTACCCAACGAATGGGATAATGCACATGCCCAATAAATATCATTTATTGCCGGATGCGTATCCTGATTATAAGCCAAATGAACATTTTTCATTGCTAGAATGGCTAATTTATAGGCACGCATTGGATATCCTCGGTGTTCCATGTAACTGTAAAAAAACAAAGAAAATATGCATTAAATTCCAATATTCCGCACACATATACTGTGTCAATTCCTACCGTGCGATTGTAAATAGTTGACTCGACGACATAATACTCGTTGCTGCATCGATTACAATCTGATAAGCGGTCTCAAATGCGTTCGCATCATTTTCGCACAATGTCAACGCGTTAAGTGCACAATTTGGCGGATCTTTATTGGCACACTGAAGCGCCAATGTTTTAGCGTAGCTCGATAGCTCCTCCTGTTGCTGGAAACTCAAGTTTAACCTCATAATAGTGGAATGACTCATAATTGTTGTTGCGACAGGGCCCGTAGCCTCGGTGGGCGTAAACAAATGAATCCAATTTTGCATAATTGATTTTAGGGCATCAAGTCCGAGTTGAGTGGCACACGTGACCAACCAACGAACCATTTCGCGTCGACGCCAATTAAGACATGTTAATGTCATTCGCATTACTTGCAAACCCAATTCGAATGCGACTCCCAATAGGGTTTGACTGCGTGGACCCGACTCTGGCGTGGCAAATCGAAATGCATCTTGTGCCAATTTGAATAAATGTGATGAGCTGTGTATATTTCGGCGTGCACTTTGTAAAACAGCCGATAAGCGTACGGGGTCGCCTTTCGCTGCACTCAACATGGTCGAGCTTAGGGAACACTGCTGTGTCTCCAAATGGCCGAGAGTCCACCATCTCGGATACCGTGTTAGCACAAAACCATCTCGCTGATAGTGTTGATCAATTTCAACACTATTTTCGCCGGCAGTCTCGCTCATATCCTCGAGAACCGGTAATCGCATTGCCCGCAAACCAGCTTGAAACGCTAAATCGGGATATTGATTTAGTAGCGATGCAAATAAAAATCTGGCCAAAGTATGCATAGGCACCGACTCAGGATGAATTGAAACACCAAAACCGCTGGTTGGCCCATCATCAAGCATCTGCATGGTTAAATTTTTTAAAACTTCGACTAGCATGCGATCCAAATCGATATGGCGTAATCGTGTGATAAGTTGATCCTGTTGCTTGCACACAACATGCTGTGAGTACAACCCTTGCGGCATAATCCGTTGCTTGCCTAAAGCAAGTATTGCCGATTCAAACGCCAGGGTTAAGTAGGTTTCGTTGCGATCACTCGATCCCGGAACTGGAACATGTTGATATCTCGGCGGAATAATAGATCCATCTTCGGCCGATCCAGATACACTGTCGAAAGTAAGTCGACCCATATCGGGTCCATTAATCGCATCCGGAATTATACAGGCCTCGGTTAAACAGTCGAAAATGCAGGCGACCGCATCGAGAGGGAATTCAATCTCACAACCAACACTGCAATCCAAACAGTCGGACACACAATTTGGCTTCTTGTTACGATGAAAATCAATTGGTTTTTTTATCATTATATTACCGGATGCGGAAGAGGAACTACCGGCGGCTGAAGAAGTTGACGGCATTGAGCTACTTAAAGCCATACCTTTGGAAGTTGATGCTCCATAATTTACAATACTGTTAATGTTCACCTTATCACTTTTATCGCAGAATTGGGGAAAGTATCGGTTTGGTGCGTGATGTTGTGAGTGTGTTATTGCCGGCTGGGGTACTGGTACATTCAATATCTGATCGTGAGAATGGTGCTGGTTATAGTGACAGGCCCGATTGTAATCATTATTACAAATGTTTCCGTACATGTGTGCGTACCGATCTGGACGTGATCGACTGCACATACTGTGCATTATAGAGGCCGGTGCCACAGCGGACATGGCAGACGACGAAGTTGATGGCAAGTCAAAGCACGGCATTCGATTATTGAATGGGAATAGGTTATTATTTGGTGGCATAGCTGGTTTGTGACAGTTGCACGGTGGTGGCACTGGGTTTGGTGGTGGTAAGCATTTTTTACACGATGGAGCTGAGGAAGATGGGCCAGGAGCACCTGATGCAGCTGAGGTTGATATTTGTGGAGGTTTGGCAGACGTAGATGGCTGAGGCATTATTTTACAACAGTAATTCTTAATGCAACACTGGTTTTTGTTGTGTTCCTTGCATACTTGATTACCTTGGCAAGTAGGCTTTTGTTGGAGCCCGGATGCACTACTCTGTACTACTGAAGACGATGGAGCATTTGGTGGTTGCTGCGGCTCGCCCTCTGCTGGCGCTGCTGCAGGTTCACCACTACTACTTGAGGCACCAGAAGCTTCTTGTGGTTTTGGCACAACAGATTGTGCCGGCCCCATCTCATTTTCTGGTTTCTCTCGATCCTTTTCACATTCGCACGATTTCGGATTAAATGAGTTCCCAATCGGATTAAACCCGTTTCCTTGTCCGTAAGGTGGAGGAACAAAGCACCGATGTCGTGAATTATCGTAATTAGCGTGATGATAGTCTTTGTTATTGCCACAATGGTACAAAAACAGTGGATCACTTGCGGACCCTGAATTTAGGGCTTTACGCTGATAGTAGTTACAGTTGTGTGACTCGCACCGCATTTGATTTACGGGATTCATAGCATAGTTGTTGCTGTTGTAGCGAGGCGGAATATTGTGGTGATGTCCATGGTAGCTCGGCGGCAGGGCATGGTGATTATTAAAGTGATTATCGTACATGTACATCCGCTCGTTGTTAACTGGAAATCCGCTACTATTTCGTTTCAAAGATGAGGAGTGAACACCATTGCTACCATACATTTGATTATGTCCATGATGATGATGGTGATGATGATGATGATTGTCGTATCCGTTACCGAATCGTTCCCAACTATCAATGCAGCGTGAGCAACGTTGATTTATATGGCCGCTCTTATTATTACCGAGGTAATCGTATCGCACCATTGTGTAGGAATTTGATTTACTCGAGCTAGCACTACTCTGGCTAGGGCCAACCCCATTATAATGCATGGAAGTAGAAGCCACAATAGGGGCAGTTGATGTTGATGGATTATTAGCTCCGCCACTGCTACAACCGCAACACGTACAATTCTGCGAATTCGCTGCATTTTTCTGCTCAATCTCTTGACTTCTAGATGCGGCCACGGTCGCCTCATATTTATGCCACAATGATTGGGCATCCTTTTGAATCTGCTTCATAGTACGTACCACACTCACCGAAAGGCGAAGTGCGGCATCGGTATGTCCGTGTGAACGTAGCGAATCAATACGTGCGGCACACATTGACAAGGGTTCATGCCATAATGGCTGCCCGATCACATTAAAATTCGATTTGACCGAAATTACCGTCGACTGAGCTGCTTTACTAGACCCTGGAATTTGTATTGAATTCGTACTCGACAACTTGTACGTATCACTGGCAAGAATATTTTTTAAATGTTGATTATCCCACGTCATGTTTACGGCATCAAGTGCCTTATGGAATATGGTACGCGGTGTTTTATTACGGCTCGATGAACTTCCATTATTTAGTTTAATTTTTTTTGCGGGGCGCCCACCTTCGATCGCTTGGTTTGCGTTTAACGCTTGATCACGGTGTGCGACCACATTCTCGTCTCGAATTTGAACCGGTAAATTATCTATCTGTGGATCCACATTTATCGCTGGATTATTATTTGCGATCGGATTTATGGCATCGGGCTCATCATCCAAATCATCCTCATTATTATTCCTAATGTTTCCGTCCGGGTTATCAAGACTCGCATTATTCACATCTGGATTGTTGTTTGCACGATTATTGTTATCGGTGGATTCATCATCAGTCAATTTATTACTATTATTACTACTATCGTTATTTTGTTGATTTTTATTATCACAGTTATTATCATTATCATCATGGCTATCATTATTACTACTACCATTTATAACTTTAACATTAACACTATCAATATTATTGTTACTATTGTTATCATTATCATTATTACTACTATTGTTGCTAACACTATTACTATTATTTTGGCAAGACGGGAAATTAAAATTCGAACCATCGTTGAAGTATTGTCTCGATAATCCGCTCGGGCCTGGTGTCGGTTCCATTGGATTGTCGTTCGGGATCGCGAGCCGCATTTCATTCAAATTTATTTTATCAAAATCGACATCGTTGTCATCATCAACGTCCATTGATTCGCGTGAACTGTCATCATTTTCGGGCCGCAATATATCAACATTGATCAAGGGCAGCGAAAAGTTAGCTCGACTATTCTCATCGTAGCATTGTACGCCAACCACATTATCACGATCGTTTTCGAGTAGCTCATTATCTAAGAGATCTTCGCGTCGATTTAGGTAGTCGATCCGTTCCAAAATCCCATTCTGGTGATCACGCCCACCATTACTCTCGTCCTCCAGATCATTATTTTCATTGTCATCGTTATTCACATCTTTATTATCATCGCGATCATCGCCGCGGCGCCCATTATCACGTGCATTTAAATCATCATCCGGCCGATTTTCACCCGGTAAAATCTCCTCCTCGATATTCTCTTCCATATCCGAGTCTGAATCGGAATCCGATTCACTGCTATCATAATTATCATCATTATAATTGTTATTGTTATTATTATTATTGTGATTATTATTATTATTATTATTATTCTGATTGTTATTGTGCCGGGGCTGAGCCGCATTATTTAGATTATTATTTTGGTTGTTGTACATCATGTTGCGTATATTATTTTCACGAAAAAACCGATTACGATCACGTTCCCGTTCACGGTGTGATCTTTCACGATACTAGAATTAATCGAACATAAAATAGAATGAGTCAATGTCACGCACAATAAATAATTACATTACTTACATTATCTCGTCCAGGTGCACGAAAATCGGGATCCTCTTGGGGACACACATCACTCTTTGACCATTTCTCTAACAGTAATTTCCAATTATTTCGCTCTGCTGTTGTCGCACGAGGATTAAGCACGATACAAACCCACAACGCGCCTAATTGATCCCATAGTTGGCGACATTTTTCCGTCATTGGTGTGCCATGATTTTTCCATAGCGCGAGCCGTGGATCATTTAAAAATTGTTCCGTGATTAGAGTTAACATGCGTGCACCGTTACTGTCTTGGGCCCGTAACATTTCACGTACTTTTGCAAATAACGAATTTAACTGTTTATTACCGTTATAGTAATTCCCCTGGCCTAGATAACTTCGGACCGCTTCACACACTTGCGTCTCATCCAAATGCCATGAATGATCATCATCGGTGGCCGCACCCGCAGTCGGATCAGGTGCGCCGCATATTGCGTTAATTTCAGACTTTTGCTGTAAAATCTCATCGGCCAGTTTTTGGGCGGTCGGTAACACTTCGGTATGATGCTCGGATATAAGGTATTGGATAAATTTTTGTAATTGCTGTCGATTCATTTGTAGGAGGGTTTCTGTAACGACAAACAAATCAATGATCATCAGTATTATCGACGTTTCAATGTATGCACACAGTACAAAAAATAATTATGGGTTACGAGTAAAATAATCGGCAAATTTACAACCTTGAAGTGAAATTAATTACTGTAACCTTTCTTAGAGATCGAGTTCGATCGTTTTGTTCGTTCTTTTTTATTTATTTATTTTTTTTTTTCATTATACGTGCTACATTATTCCTTTGGTGGTGGTTTTAAGACAATTATTTTGTCTTGTTTTACTTCTACGATATTTATTGTGTTTCATGTGCTGTTTGTACGATCATAAATGGTTGGATAGCGAGTAAATTACAGAAAATATAAAATGGTCGAGGGATAATAAATTACACACCCATGATATATGTGGCATATGCACAAGTACACACAAGACAATAAAACCATATTTTTAAAATTTGACTGACTGCTTTTCAAAAGTGAACGGTTCACACCTGGTAAATATTATAAGCAAATATTTTATGTGCGCTTTGTGTGCTTGATAATTGATGTACTACAGTCGAACCAACATAATATTATAATAAAAAACCTTGATCTCTAAAAATAGAAAATTCACAATCCAATTACCGTCAAAAATAAATTCCAACAAAGACAGGCTATAGCTACTTATTATTCTTAACAGCTCCAGGGCCAACTCCTTGGAGGAGTAAAGCGCCCGAAGCAAAAACATTTAAGAATCATTTCATTTACCAATCGTAAACGATTAAATTGCTGCTGCTATATCGTGATTACGTTAATTTACCCTAATTGAACAATAATTTTAAAAAATTATAATTGAATTCGTTTTATAATATGTTCTAGCTTTATGAGTTATCGATTATGTCTGTCTATTTTATAATATGTAATTATAATATTTTAGTTTGCCTTTCTATTAATAATTTTGTTTGCATGTGTTTACCATTATTTCAATTAATTGAACTAAGCAACGAATTATCATTATAATAGGATATTCGATCGATAAACTTGGAATAGCAAACTGGCACTAAGGCAAATTTACACAACTTCAAAGGTAATACAAATAATGGAAACATGTTCTAATGAAAATAAATTATACAAAAATATTTACTTGGTGCCATCGAACGTTGAACAGAAAGTGTCGATGGATATTTAGGTTGGTATTGAATATTTATGGAGAAATTTTGCATTAAGCCTCAACAGGATCAAAACAAAACTCAAATCAGTGACCGCACCTAAACCATTTTACTAAAAAAGTTTGGTTGGACGGCGTTTCATATTTTTAATTTTGGTTATTGAATTCTTTTTAGAGACACCTTGGTAATTGTTAGATAACACAAACCGCAGAGATTGACTCGGGACTCTAAGGATCATCTGGAGCCCTTATCGATATTGCAGATTTAATGGCTTTATTGCTCCTTTCACATCCTAGTTTCAGCTAGTTTTCCATACTCATTCGAGTCTAGAATCGAGGTTTCAAGGGACTTTATGTTAAGCTGCGCTAAATTTTGCCGGTTGACTGAGAATATTGAAAGAGAATAAAACCCACCAACCTTTTAAAACATTCTATTTGGTAAAGAAGTTTGCTGTTTATATTTTGTCTGTTCTCTTTTAAATTAAACAGGTTTATTTCGAGTAAAAGTTCTCCCCAAGCATGCCAAATAACAAAAAAAAAAAAAAATGTAACCGCTGGTGGAAAATTTTTCCGGAAAATTCAAGACGAGTTCATGTGCATCAAATAAAGAAAGAGTGAAGCCAACCAACCAAGACACGTTTGGTAAAAAAATTTTCACCTTTACATTTTTGTGTTCCCTTGCGAAATAAAAAATGTTTCTCTCGCATAAAATTTTGACGCAGGGTAACATAAAGTCGTCTTTAGAGTAAAAAAGGACAACCCGTCTGTTTACACAAGTTGTGATTCAACCAAAAATTTCTTCTCTTCTTTCCCCCTGCCTATAAACTAAAATTTTGTTTATAGGCAGGGGGGAAAGAAGAGAAGAAATTTTTGGTTGAATCACAACTCGTGTAAACAGGAGGAATGACAAATTCTAGTAACAGGCGATTGTCAAGAACAAGCCAGCACTGCGACATTATTTTGGCTCAGCATCAGTTTCAATGTGAATTTAACTTGCGTCAAATACCTGGACAAATTTGACTGAGAATATTGTAAGAGAGTGAAACTTTGATAGGGTTTAATGTTAGATGACTCGAGCCGAAAAATGCCGATAATGCAGATTCAAACTAATCAAACGAAAATGACAGTCGATTTTTGTCGGTAACAGTCAGCGCTGAAAAATGTCGATAATGCTGGTACAAATTTTATGCTGGAAAGTAATTATTTGTATTAGAAAATTTTATTTTGTTGTTCCTAAAAACCAACTAAAACATTTAAAATAAGAATTTTTCATTCGAAACAATTAAATGTAATATACCAAACCAAATTTCTCTAAGTGCTGATTAGATGTTTGGGGAATGCTACTGAAGATAGGTGAAAAATTCAGCAGGAAACTGCACTATCGACCGCCTTTATATGAGCTGTATTTTAGCTGTATTTTGTTGAGAAATAAAACATTTTTGCTTTAGTTGAATCAGCGCTATTTATCTATTTCAACTAATGCAAATCTGCATTATTATTCAGCCAAATCAAAATTTTAAAATGTTAGTTTTTGCTTTAGCCATGGTGGTGTTGTTGTAATTTTCTCAACAAAATACAATTATGCATTGGTAGAAACATTCAGCAGAAACGTTTTGTTGTTTTTGGCCTTTTTCCGTAGAAAAACTGTATTGTTGAGATATTTAAAATACGTTGTATTTTGTTGAGACAATTACAACAACACCACCATGGCTAAAGCAAAAACTAAAGCATTTTAACATTTTGCTTTGGCTGAATGATAATGCAGATTTGCATTAGTTGAAATAGCTGAATAGCGCTGATTCAGCTAGAGCAAAAATGTTTTATTTGAAAATTTGACTCAATTTTCTTTATGTAAGCATGTTTTCAGCCGAAATTCGAGTAAATTTCAATTGTTTACTATCAGAATGCATTCACATAAGCACAAGAACTGTTTTAATAATAAATTAAAAGTATAAAGTAGAAAAATTCTCTAGCCTTAGGGTTTAAAAGGTGTGCAAATTTGAGGATTTATCTAATTTCGGGCTCCTATGTCTACCTGCCGAGCAAGTATGACGACTCGCTGATCGTGGGAATTATCGCTATTCGAATTTACGTGACACGGGAAAAGTAATGATTCCGTTGAAAAGAAGAAAAATTCTTTCGCCTTAGGGTTACCGTGAATATTTCTTAATTTTAAACTTCAACTTAAACCATTTATTTTGATTAAATTAATTCTTTACAATAATTAAATATTTATTTAATACATTTTTTCATCATGTTTACAAAATAAATTAAAATATATTTGATATAATAAAAGATTTATGATAGATAGAGATATTTGCCTATGCAAATGAATAGCAAGTGACATTTATTAAGATTTAGTAAAAAGTTCAATCTCGTATATAGGAAGATGAAGTTTTTACTAAAATAAAACTATATGATTTTATTAAAATTTAATATAAACTTGACTACCATTATTTTTTAAATTTTTCTTATGACTTAAATTACACTGTATTACTCGGATTAACATTTAAGTTTTGAACGGCCATTTTCGAAAAGTGTTTCATGCTGTCTTTCTTCTTTTTGTGCTTCCATAGTTATGCCGGATCTATTTCGTTTTGATTTTTTTTTTTTTTATAATTTATAAAGCTCTTTTTTGGAAATTGGTTTAATACCGAATAAATTTTATCATTTATACTGGCTCTTGAAAATTCGAGGAACCGTCCGACTTTTACAGGCCGGCTTCCTATTTCTACCGCTTAAAGCGCTTCTTACCGGGTAAAAACCCATCGCCGATTTAATACTCCCGAAGTAACTCTCGACAGGAGCATTGGTAAAATGGTCAGTGGTATAATCACATTTTTCTTGGTCAGTGGTATAGTCACTTTTTTATTGGACACCAGAAAGGCAAAATTGACATGAAATTTTGTAAAATCTCTATGGCAAATTTTGGTTTGTAAAATACAATGTTAACTGACACATTAATCGCTACTTTAACACACTCAATGTCTGGCATAATCGCTAGGAGTTTTGAACTTATATAAATCAACAAATTTGCGGACCTTATAAACCCTAAGCCTAAAGAATTTTTCGAATAGCGGTAATTCTCACGACCAGCGGGTCATCATACTTGCTCGGCAGGTAGACATAGGAGTCCAAAACTTATATAAATCCTCAAATTTGCGCACCTTTTAAACCCTAAGGCTAGAGAATTTTTCTACTTTATACTTTTAATTTATTATTAAAACAGTTCTTGTGCTTATGTGAATGCATTCTGATAGTAAACAATTGAAATTTACTCGAATTTCGGCTGAAAACATGCTTACATAACGAAAATTGAGTCAAATCTTCTACGACTATTTTAAATACCTCAACAATAGTTTTTCTACCGAAAAAGGTCATCAAAACATTTCTGCTGAATGTTTCTACCAATGCAAATAAAGAAGGTCGGTAATGCAGTTTTTGTTCTGCTGCACTTTTCTGCTGCACTTTTCTGCTATCTTCAGTAGCATGTTTGGGGAGGTAAGATGTGAAATGCGCATCTCTACTTACTTGTTTGGAGGATATTTTAAATGAAGTGCCATCTAATAATTATCATTTAAAAACGTCAGGTCAATTTTCATGTGGGAGTACGGGAAAACTCGACTGAATATATCACACACACAAAATTTGAAAATTTCTGAAAGTTGACCGTTTAAAGTGTCATGGCTGGAAATATATTCAAATGAAACAAATTCAGGTCAATTCGCATGTTGGGAGTTCAGGAAAACTCAATTGAATGCCACTCTCTCTCTCTAGGTTCTTATCCCCATGAAGGGATTTTGCCGCCCGCACTATGGTCCTCCATCCGTCTCGGTCCAGCGCTCTCGTCCTCCAGTTTCGACATTCTAGTATATGTAGTTCTTGCTCGACGTCGTTACGCCAGGCGTAGTCGGGTCTTGCACTACGACGGACTCCGGCTGGTTGTTGGTGAAACACTTTATTTAATTTCTCTCTCTCCCACTCTCTCTCTGGCACTATATCCCATCAAGCGATTTGGCCGCCTCAAATGAGGTTTCATAATCATATTTTTCATTTCGGATAATGAGTAATTAATTCATTGATCCTAAACCAGCCGTGAACTTTTTTGCTTGTTACCACCGGGAATCGAACCCGGGACGGGTTGTCACTGGGGCGGCCGTTGAATTGAATATATCGCACACACAAAATTCGAAAATTACTAAAAATTGACCGTTTAAAGTGTCATGAAAACGGAAAGTCCCATCAGAATACAGTGCTGGGATAACATCACATTTTGCGATATTTTATCGAAGCCTACGTCTCTTTCAGCTAGAATTAATTTGACCTGTTTCAATTATCAATTATTTCTTCTTTATTGCTATCACAGCCTACTAGAGTATAATTGAACAATATCTATTTCACTTATTTTCGTTCTATAATCGAAAAAAAAATATTTGGTGATAGAAACACAGTAGAAATATCACAATGTTGCAATCTAGAAGGCTGGTAAATGATATAAAAATTGAAAGAGAGATAAATTTTGTTCTATACAGGAACGAGAAATAAACTTCGATAAATTATCGAAACATGGTGATGTTAGAACATCCCAGCCCAGATTTTATTCGAAAACTGTTTCACTAACCTACTAGATGCACAAAATTAATATCATTGTTGATTGATGTAAATAATAATCAAATTTTATATTTACATTTAGTATGCTGAATGCTGATGAAATAACATAAGAACTTCTATCTCTCAAATCGCGGTTTTCGAACACTATTCGTATGCAGAATGAATATCACAATATCTAGATTTTAAAATCTGTAAACCTGACGGTAATGACAATGAGCAGGCAGTTGTGTGCAAATATTGCTGTTTAAAAATAAGTGTGAATCCAGCAAAAAAAATCGTACGATAGATTACGAGAACTTGTGTCAAAAACAAGATATACAAATTCACGTGAACGATCGTTAAATCCAGTTTCCCTACATCCCTCCAGCAACCGAAGCTATAAACGATATTTTAGTACGACTAACGAGAATAAAGAGAGAGCCATTTTTGATTTTGTCCGTGCAGTTTGCCATTCTGGATTAAGCCTTAGGACATGTGATAGTACTTTAGGTGATTTTGTTAAACGATTTGCCACACTATACGAAACCATACTTAAAAATTATTTACCTAAAATATATGCTATACCGAGTGGATGAAATTAAAAATTTAATTAGAGATGCAAAAATTAATTTAATTTTTGATGAAAGTAGTGGCAACATAGTCGACTTACAGTAAACACTTTAATTACATTTTATAATAAAATTCAACAAAAAAGTCTTTATTTTTGGTAGACAATACTTTTGTTACTATAAGACAAACAGTGCAACTTCTGCAGGAGTCTTATGAAAGGTTTTATCAAAAATTGATAAAAAATGGATCGATGTGC
This sequence comes from Nephrotoma flavescens, assembly GCA_932526605.1. Classification (NCBI taxonomy): domain Eukaryota; kingdom Metazoa; phylum Arthropoda; class Insecta; order Diptera; family Tipulidae; genus Nephrotoma; species Nephrotoma flavescens. The sequence continues at coordinate 213,244,557 of OW052222.1, read as the reverse complement.
TTTCCATATCAATGGACAGCACGGAGTACATGAAATCAATGTTCCCCATTTAATTTATGTTGTGGTTGACAAAACTTTAAATACGATAGAATTAACTTCAGCAAGAAAGTTTGTGATAAATTTAGGAGACCATAATGGACAAATTATCAGACATCTCTCGTTCATTGGTTCAAAACTGCATGGAAACATTTCCAGAAGCGCTAAGTGAAAAATGGAATGCTACCATATCGCGAAATATTGATACTGCTACTATGGAGTTTTGAAAGTCAGCTTCGCTTATTGACCCTTTAAAAGGTCGCTAATTAAGAAAAGCTTACAATTTTAAAATATTCATCAAACCTTACCAGTAAAATAAAAACAGAATTATCAGAATATTTTATCGAGTTTTTTTTACTCTTCCTGCAATCTGTTCTGGGGCCAAGGCTCTCCCAACTTTCTCCCGATTCAAACGCCAACGCTTTAACCACTGTGCCATTTGGTCGGTATTTTATCGAGTTATCTCCTCAAAATTTAAATTTAGATGTGTTCCAATTTTGGATTGAAGCGCAAGGCAGATATCCAGAATTAAGTAAACATATATTAATGATAGTATGTATGCAAACAGGGAGCTGTGATGTTGAGAGGGGTTTTAGTATAGGGTTTTGCAATAAGAGTGATGATTTCTTTAAAAAAAAACACACTAATTGTTAAGGAAATTAAAATGTTTTTTATTTAATGTGAAGTACAATCGATACAATTAAGTTCTGAATAAAACGTATTTCAAAAATTATGTTTCTAATGCTTAAATTCCACAGTGAAAAAATTTTTTTCAGTAAAATTAACACGAGATAAAAATATAAATCCTTTACTTGTTAGAGAGAAACAAAACATTTTTTCAGTAAAATTTACTGGCACTAAGCGGGTAAAATGTTGCCATAAAAAGTATGAAACTCATTACTTTTTATGGCAACACTTGTTTATCTTTATATCACTCAAACGTAATTTTAATATGTACACTCTCCTCTTTTCGGATTCCCAGTATTTTTTTCTGAAAAAAATTGTTCCACTGTGGAATCCACGCATAATGCGTGAATTCCACAGTGAAACAAATTTTTTTCATTAAAAAATAATGGGAAACCGAAAAGAGAAGAGTACATTTAAATTACGTTAGAGCGACAAAGACAGCAACTTTTGTTTGATTTTAATAGCAAAATTTATGGTCAAAATAGTGAAAAATTGGGGGCAACATAACTTAAAAAAATTTGAAAATGAATCATTTTAACGAAACACAAAATTTTCAAAAATTTATTTTACCCTGCAATGAACGTGTTTTATGCAGCGACACAAAAAATAATTCCGCGTTTCATTTTTTTCTTGACATTCCACTATAATATTTTGCCAACCATAATATTATCGCAGTGTGTGAAAAATGTTTCTCATCACATACTATTTTTTGAAGGTGCGTTAAAAATGTTGCCATAAAAAGTATTGAGTTTCATACTTTTTATGGCAACATTTTCTCCACTTACAGAGCTCTCACGAAAGAAAAACTTTTCCTATTGCCTTACAAGTTTGTTTGAGAAAAAAAAAATATTTCGTTTTTACCTTAAGGAAAAAGTTAGCAAACCCTAAACTTTTGCCTTAAGAAAAGACTAATGAAGTTAGCTAAAATTCAAAATCAGGATTTTGTTGTCATTTTCTAGACAAAATATGTAAAAGGCCAATAAGAACTAATTTATCGGTTTAATATGTCTTAAAATTATAATTTAAAAATGCAAAATACAATTTCAAAAATATCATTAGTATGAAGATAAATAAAACGAAGTTGGTTTTAATTTATTTTTTTTTTGCTCATTGTGAGAGATCTTAAGGTAAAAGTTTAAGGCAAAAGGCAAAGGCAAATTTTTTTTCTATTGTGAGAGCTCTGTTACTCTCTAACAAGTAAAGGATTTCTATTTCTATCTCGTGTTAATTTTACTGAAAAGATTTGTTTCACTGTAGAATTCACGCATTAAAAACATTATTTTTCCCCCTAATAAGGGAAAAATTCTGACTGGGTGAAGGCGGTGATACATGTACAGATTTTGCTTTTAAGGCAAAAAAAATTGCCTTATTCAAAATTGAGGAATGTTCAATTTAAAATTTTTGCCTATAAGGCGATTCAAGATGGCCAACTTTTAACCAATCAGCGCGCATAACTTTTATGCCTTAAAGGCAAAATCTGTACATGTATCACCGCCTTTAATCGATTCGAAATTATTCTGTTAGTAGGAAGACAATGTATTAGTATACTTGAAAACAAATTTGAAAAAATGATTAAAGCAGCCGGTAAAAAATTCGAATAATATACGGAATTTCAAAGGAAATTGTATTCCGATTGGGGAAATTTCCACCGATTTTGAGAATAGGGCCCCAAGGCAGGAATGGAATTGCTATGATATCAAAAGCACTGCATTTTTAAGGAACAAAGTACTGAATCTAATTCGAAAGTATTTTCCGCACATTTACCTACTTCACCAATAATTGATTAACTAAACAAGCAAATTTCAAGACAAATTCAATTCCGTCTGTTTTGACGCACATCAAAATATGTAGCATTTTGCAGGAGCTGAAACAAAAAATTCATGCAATTCTTTCGTATTTGTGGGTAATTTGATTTCTACTGGTTTATTTCAATATGAAGGTAGGCTCATCAAGTTTTTATATTTACAGAAAGTTTAAAATAGTTCGTTTTGAAAGAAGATTATTTCTTTATTACGAGTAACTTATTTTGAAAAGAAGTAATTAACCAGCATATACTTATTGCCCTTCGTGGACTTAATTAGCTTCAACAAGAGCATTAAAACTGCACCAGTCCTAACGCGCTTAAAATTAAGCAGGTAGCTTCACGTCAAGGATCTCTATTATTAGTATAACAAATATTGCTAAGCCTGGAACTTCGGAGTGGAAAGAGGTGCGTTAAGTCACACGTAACTATTTGATTATTTTGAACACAAAAAACTTTCATGAGGTTTGTTTACCAAATGGAACGATTTGGCTGGTTGGTTCCTCATCTCCTTCAATAATATTCTCCACCTTGAAGTTATCACAGGCTTTCATCCCGCGATTTAAAAAATAATACCACTAGCAGCATAAGTGTTAAAAAGCTCATCCCAGATTTTTCACTTTTACAATTTTAAGTAATAAGTATTTGTCATTCTACGATTTTTTTTTTCATCCGATATTTTTTTGATTTTCTCATCCAATACTTTTTGTTTTTATTCGTAGCAATATTTTGTTTGAAAGTTGATTTTTTATAAATGAACTCCTTTGGAAGAAACAAATTGTACTGTTAAAATCTAAAGAGAGTCGACTAATTTTTCTACGCGATTGTGCTCTGAACCTTTATGGCTGTCTTGAGCCCAAGTGATGGGTTCCGTTGGTCGTGGAACTAATCATAATTCAAATGTGCCAAAGCAATTAAAGGATCCGCAGATTTGTTGATTTTTATAAGTTCTAGACTCCTATGGCCATCCGCCGTACGAGTGTGAGGTGTGGTAAATCCCGCTATGTAAATTTGAGTGCCAGTTTCACGATATTCTACGAGTTTCACGATATTCTCATCCGTAAAGTTAGTCCGCGATTGGTACTTCTATTAAAGGGTCCGCAGAATTGTTATTGCCAGTAGTTTCTGTACTCTGTTGGCAAATTTATGACGAAACATGAAGTTCCACTGATCGTGAAAATTCTCACTATTCGAATATGCGTGACACGGGAAATGTATTTGTCCCGTCGAAAAATAGCAAAATTCTACTGCCTCTAAGTGTTAAACGGTCCACAGATTATCTAAAAAGACTGTTTATCTATAGATTTACCCATTTCTATGAACCTGCTATCCAACTGATGAAGTAATGAGGCTACATATTTAATAATCATGGTGGCCAGCACCAACTTGAGGCATTTGTCGAAATGTTCGTATATCCCTGTTTAAATGCAACAAATGGAAATGAAATAATGCAAAGTTAAATTTTTGAGTTCAAATCGTCAAGAACGGACTCGGTACATGTGGCTGGAATAAATTGGCTAACAGAGTACTTAAACTATTGGTAATGATAGATCGATGGACCTTTCAACAGAACGTCACCACCATTCTCGGAAAAGTTTTCGTTGCTCAAATCCGTAGAATATCGTACAACTATCACTCAGGTTTACAAAGCGCAGACTCCCTTGCTAGACGGGTCCACATACTCACACGGTCGATTGCTATAGGAGTCTAGAACTTATCTAAGTTAATTAATCTGCGGAAAATTGCTCTATTTTTCAAGGGAACCGATACGCTTCCCGTGTCGCTCAAATTTACATAGTAAAATTTACATATCGTGAATTCTCACGATTAATGGATTCTCTTACTCGCACCGTAGATTGCCATTGGAGTCTTAAAGTTGTTCAAATTGCGGACCTTTTAAATCCTTGGACGGTAGATTTTTTTTTTAAACGGCACAAGTGCGTTTCATGTATCAAGTTTGTTACTTCGGCTTGAGACAGCCAAAGGGGTGCAGTGCACAGTCTTACTCTCCAAAATATTGCTTTGAATGGGAATAGGAAGTGTGGGATGAGAAAGTCAAGGGAGTATGGCATGAGGGGAAATCGTGGGATCTGAAATACGTATTATGTGAATGTAAAGAGTCTCGAATGAGTTTTTTAACGCTGGTGCTGAATGTATTTTTTTTTTTTTTAATCGTGGGATGAAAGTCTGGGATAACTTGAAGGCGGAGCAAAATACCCTATCGGGCAAACAAATCTACCTCTTCACACGTTTTGTATTCTAATGTGCAATAACAAAATGTTTATCTCATTATTTTTTGATGTTGATTATTTTTTATAAAAATTCAAATTTTGTTTTGTGTGTTCGTTTTAGAGAAATAAAAAACATAACGATTATCAGCTTACTTCACTTCTAAGTTTGTCTAATTTTTCCCGACAACGCACTGACGGAGGGCATTGAAACAGAGTGAAACAAGCCAACCAAAATGTTTTGTTTGGAATCAAACTTCCCCTTCGAACGAAACATGTTCCTCTTTGAATTAAACTATGTTTCTTTCGACAAATTTTGACGCAAGGATGCCAATTCAAATTTTAAACCTTTGTGATTGTTAGGACAAATGTCAGTAAACTTCACTTCAAAGTCGACAAACTTTTCCGGAGAATTCTGACGCACATAACATAAATTCGACTTTTGCGTAATGTCGCCACGCTAGGAACCAAAATAATTAAACGTTTATGATTTGAGGGATTTCGGTCCAATTCAACATAGACTCAAATATTAATTTAAATAATTAATATTTAATGAAAAATGCATTTTTATTGGTACATTTTGGCAAATGTCACCTCCACCGTCAAGCATTACTAGTATTTAATTAATCAGTTAATCTTGAAGCAAATTTTTCGAGAATAAATTAATTTCAATTTTAGATTTTACACTTACAACTTTTTAAACCAATACCAGACTAATGCTTGATCAGAGATCCATAAGAAAGAGTTGCATTTTGCATGCATTTGGCTCTAGTTCTCGGTAACATTCCCTTTTAACTGTAAAGGCGGCTCCTTGTTCATTTTCGAAAAAAAAATGGAGCAATGATGCCGCTTGTCCAAAATCCGCACCGAATGGCCACTCGTTGTGGATGCATCGGCTTCTCCATGGCTACGTGTGGATTTTCTGAGTCCTAAATACGACAATTTTGCTTGTTGACGTAACCTCCAAGGTGAAAACGAGCTTCGTCGGAAAAAATGGGTTTTCGGTAAAAATGCTCATTTTCTTCCAAGTGTTCCACAGCCTAATTAGCGACCGAAAATGTTGCGGATGGTCCTTTTGCTTCAGCTTCTGCTCTAATTGAGCTTTGTGCACCTTTTACCGAGTTCTTTATGCGTAATTCTCATTACAGAACTGCGTGAAATATTCAATTCTTGAACACGAGTTAATGATGATGGATGCTCAACCACATTCTGAGCAACAGCTTTAATGTTCTCGGCTGCACGCGCTGTAAATGCACGTGTTGGTTTGTCCAAAAAAAATCCAGTTTCAGGAACTCGCTTCACAAATTGATCCACAAATTGCCTTTTTGGCATTTCATTTCTCCTGAATTTTCCACATAATTTTCTTTAAGTTTGGGTAGAACTGTAGAAGACCCACCACCAACCACTTTGAAAGAAAGTTTTCACTATTTCACAATTTTGTTCAAGTGTAAAGCGTAAGCGACCCATTTCTTAAATGTCAAATATTATACTAAGTTTCTGTCTGCATCATCGCCTTTATTCTATCGAAAATGCTCGAAGCGAAAAAAGTTATAGTTACATTTTACAACATGTCGGCTCGGCAGTTGGCAGTTTGGCACAGAATTTGAATGAATTACAAAAAACAAAATTTAGTATTTGTCTAATGTAACGATCGTTTGAATTAGCGAATTAGATTGATTATAAAGAAAAATTAGTTTCTATAATTTAATATTTTAAAGAAGGGGTTACCCTTACCAGACATGCCCAATATCAAAAATAACTGTTCGTTCATCATGACAAGAATAGTCCTGGACTCAAAATTCTTCACTTTTCTTCTGTCACCGCCAGTAAGAACTATAACATGGAAACAATGGATATAAGATTCTACCAAACGTATAGTACGCAACTAAGATATGATATATAGCGCGTGAATCTTAGGCGAGTACCTGAGTGGGTTTTGATAAAGATCTTAACTGGATTATATGATAATGAAAAAATAAACGAAAGCGGTGATAACAGATTGCACATGAACCATGAGATACAAAATTATTTCGAGAAACTAAATATAGTTGGAACCATAAAATCAATCAGACTGAGATTGCTAAGGCATGTTTTGCGATTACCAAACCGGGCCACCAGTCCCAGCAAACGTAGGATCTAGCGGCAGATCTCCTACGCGATGGATGGATGGCGTCATCGTGTTTAGCATAGGGACGCTGCTATCCATCCACCGAACCAAAATATTTGGATACATATCGATAAGGCACTCTAATCCCTTCATGGGATGTAGCGGCAGCAGTAAGAAAGCAAAGTACTAAATGTAAACCACAGTTTGCAGAAACTCACAATAAAATCTTGAATTTAGTATGAAGAACCAACCCAATAGAAAATTTCAAATAGTTGGTAGTCAAAAGATTCAATGCGAAGCAGTGGCCAAACTGACACTAAGGGAGGTTTTGCAAGGAGATGACTCTCAGGGCCGGCCACATATGTAGAACTTTACATCAGTAAAGTTACAACTCGATTCCAGATCTGATGGCACTACCGGGTTCCCATTTTTGGTTATGAATTATGGAACGAGGAAGACTTTGGGACGTACGTGCTATGCCGCCTTTCTGACGGTAGAAATGAATGAGGTATCGAAATTCTTATAACGCTCACCAATTGTGGCTTTTCTGAGTAAACCGCTTGAAACTGGACAACCGGGCCCGAAGTTGATGACTGGCATTTTCCAGCAACTGATGGATACAAAGATGAGCGGAGCTAGGGTACTTGTAAATGGTGGTACAAGTAAATGGCCAAAAATTTGAAAATGCAGTAAACACTCGTTGATAACATTTTACTAGAAAATTTGAATTAGCAACCTAGTGTGGTGACTTAAATAATGGCTGACGTGGCAACACCAGTAAGGTGAAACTATGATGATTGTCTTCTCATCCTCCGCCTCGCCCGGGAGAAAGAGGAGCCCGACGCTAGGAGACGAGGTGAAATTCAAATGGTGGTCCTTGTTTGGGGTTCCTGCTCAAATGAACGGGGTTTAAAAATATTACACATTACATTTATTTTTTAAATTGATTCGATGCCAAAAACTGACATTCAAATAAGTAAATCGATAAAAGCTTTTTTGTTGCAAATTTTTGGCTACATATTAACTTGGACAACGTTCATATTTAAGTTTAGCCAACAAATTCTATATAGCTAAGATAAATTATAGTGAAACAATATCTGTGCCATACCAAAATAACTATTTTTAGTCCTGATCTCTACCTAAAAGTAAATCAATACCTTGACGTGCTTACCACATAATTCCCAGTCGCCCGCATCACGCTAATTAATTAATTAGTCGGCAATAAATTTATTTTGAAACAAAGAACACAATCGGTTTGCGCCTATAGATATATGTATATAGATAGCCCCGTCATACAGTGTTAAAAACACGTTAAACACCATAAAATATGACAAATAAATATTTTGGGTGAAATTTTGTGTATAAAAAAAATTAATTTATTTTTGTCTTCTAACAAAGATTGAATAATTAATTATTTCTGCATGTGTACAGTGCGCGACTCATAATAAGGACCGTGGGAATTCGTACACAAATATAGTCCGACTAATACGGACGAGAATTATAATTAGTGCACTTAAGCCGTGCACTCGAATCAAATTAATAAGTCAATTACTTAATCCCATACCAAATCACTGTGGATCGGAGTAATGAGTTTCCGCGGCTAAAAATACCCTTTTGCTATTTTCATCATCGCACGATCACATCATCAACTGTATATGGTTTCAGTTCATTTTGAAAGATCAACTTTTTTTTTCGTTTAATGACAACCGGTTGGTTGGTTGTGTGCGCGGATAATTTATTGTAATGTGTGGCGATCGATCAAAATTAAAAAAAAAAAAATAAATAAATATTTGAAAACCACATATTGGATCATTAATTTTTTTACGATCACATATTAATAAAGCCTTGCGGACCTCGATATTTGTTAATAGTTTATTTTGTTATATATAAATAAACTCGTTCGGAAAGGGTTAAGAAAATATAAAAGAAAACATTAATAAGATAATAAACCCGCGGTGTCGCATTTTACTGCCTTCCAATAATGAAAGAAAAAAAAATCGTCAGTGTGTATGAAAGTGATTAAACGGTGTTGCTGTGTTGTTGTTGTTGCTTCGATTTCGACAGCATATTAGAAAATATTAGAATAATCTAATAAAAAATTAAATAAGACGACGAACAGGAAATAATGTAATCTCTTAAACGAAAAATGACGCGAAGACGTTGTTAACCAAAATTGAAGAAATATTTTTTTTGATTTTATTGTCATTAAAATTAAATTTCTGTTCGGTGTTTTTTTAAAATAGCGTTTTAAGAAGAAGGCTGGGTCGATGGTTGCGGTCATCGTCTATGTATGTATGTATCGGATATAATCAATTAATTGAATATGGTCTCTCAACTTAGTTCTTCTTATATGCGTAAAGATAATACTGCTATTTACTTATCTGAGATCTTAACGATTTGTATTTTTTTTTTTTTTTGCTTTTAAATTTGATTGGAATTTTTATTGGAAGCAGTATGTGTATGAGTATGTGTAACACAAGATGATTTTGGAATATATCCAAAATAAAAATTAATGAACCCCAAAAAAATCTGGCAATTGAAAATAAATATTACTGTTGTGTGCTCTTTCTCGATTACGACTACACAATTTACTCGACTGCGTGTATGGATGTGTTCGAATAATAATCGATTGAGAAACACCCGATAACACCGCATAAATGCTAAATTTGACATTTATATCTAGCATCTTGATCAAATTCCGCATTTTGTGTTGCGATGGTTACATAAAAGTGTTATGAATTCTTATTCCAAATTTACTTGTTCGTTTGCAAAATTTTTTATACTATTTGGAAAATCATGCATTAAAAATAAATGATTCTTGTCAATTGTAACTTTGGGACTTGAATACAGAATACGAAAATCTTCTGAAAACTTATTGTTATGGGCGCCTTGCGATTCGGCATCAAGAAACAAACGATCAGTATCCGTACCGTATTTGCTCTGAGCAAGATATGAAGGATATTGACTTTGAAGCTGTGAGTTTAGATTCTGATTAATTGTCAATTTTTTCTGACTTTTTGTTATTAGACAATGTAGGCGACCCAAAGTCGCGCTTCTAATTTGGCTTTTAAGGGAATTAACCCATTTATGTCTTAATAATAAAAACGTCGTTTAACAATGTCGCTTGTTCAAAACTAAATGTATTTTATCTTGAATGCTCGAGTTCACCAGATAGGGATATGAACATTCTAGTCGAAGGCCAAAAGCGGAAAAAAGAGATAACGCTACTCGCCGCACGTGGCAGAACTATCTCTAAAGAGAAATTATTTTGTTATGTATTTAGCCGGAAATTTTTATTAATTATGTATCACTTTTTTCATTAAATAAAACATCTTAGCGGAAAAAATTATTAAAAGTGATCTTTAAAATGACAAATTGAACAGGTATGAACTCAGTATGACCTAAGCTATTAGAAAAACAACCGAAAGTATTGGTTACTAGTGGAAGTTTTTGTGTTATTGGCTAAAATCTTAAAATAACTTATATGGCCGCAGTAAATCAAAATATTATAGAGAAAATTGTAGTCAATCAATTTTTTTTCCGAATTGTCCCTGTACCCGATGTAATTTTACAAAATTTAATTAGGACTGGTTATGAAATGGTAAACTGGCCAGCTGGTCCAGCACGATCAGATCATAGAATTTTGTCCAAAACTTACTTTAAAATCCCTGATCAATACTACTATCCAAATTTCATCATAATTCGTTAAGAAATGGCGGAAAGGCGAAATGTTGTTAAATTTTAAGATTTCATATACAGAGTTCCTTTACTTCGAGGGCGATCAATCAATTTGTCATTTTAAGGATTACTGTTAATATTTTATTCCGCTAAGATGTTTTATTAAGTGAAAAATTGATCCATAATGAATAAAAATGTCCGCTGGTAATTACATAACAAAATAAATTATCTTTAGTGATAGTGGTGCTACTTGCGGCGAGTAGCGTATTCTCCTATTTTCCGCTATCTTACACAGCATCTCCATTCCGTCATGTTTCCTTAAACATTCGGCTATAACTGTACTGATTAGCTTCACTTATGAAAAAGTAATAGGAGACCCCCCTTTTGGGTGGTGCAAATAAGGGATAACGGTCCTGCGCCGTCTCTATATGCAACTTCAGTAAATGTTCAACTACCTCGTAATTGAGATAGGCAAGTTGAATATTCTACAGATTTTCCATTAACAACCAGATTTACATACACAAATTGCATACGAGCCACTTCAACATCTATCACTTTCTATACGATCACCTCGAATGTGTTTTAAATAAAATTCCCTAGCCCGACGTAAACATTATTTTAGATGACTGCACATTGCAACAAATGGTGCAGGTACCACCACCTGGTGGTAGCTAGCATATACTTACCGCGAATTTATAAAGACAAGTGGAAATCAAATGATGGAGTTACGGTAAAATTAATCATATCCCTGTATCCAAAAGTCATTTCTCTAGCATCAAAAATATTAAGACCAAACACGGCGCCAACGTCAATTTTGACTACTTTCTGGTAGTTCCAAAATATGCCGTCCACCTACATCCACCACCTACTATAACCGGTAACAAATGCTTCAACTAAAAGTCTAGGTAAAAATTCATCTAAACCTAGAAAGACATGGTCGGATGGGAATTGAATAGCTCCAGTTCAAGGAAAGAATCGCACACGAAAACGGAACCTCTTTTAATCAACAAGATGGTCATGCTGATGACGACGTCATGACACAACGACTACATGATCGCGAGAAAATACTCCACCTGACTGTGTAGAACGAAGAAACGTGATGGCATAGACAACAAAAAAATGCTTAAAATCGAAAAATCCAGTTACATAAGGGGGCCAGGCACATAAAAAGAGAGACCGGCCGAATTGTAACAACTATCGCGGAATAGCTTTGTACAATACCGGCTACAAAGTTTTGGCCAACATAGTTGCTAACAAGTTATTAATTTACTGCGAGCGCATTTAAACCGACTACTAGTGCGGTTTCCGTCCAGGCAAGTTCACCACTGCGATCAAAGTTTTCTTTTCAGGATAATGTGTTGAAAAGTGGTTCAAAAAGGATATCCCTATACATTTCTAATCATAAATTTTTAGCAGGCGTGGGCTAAAGTTTACTTTACGTATACATCGAGAAAATCAGGTAAGGAGTATAAATTCTAAAAATTTTTTAATGCAGGATTGTTTATCAACAGTTTTTAGGAGGGGGAAGCTAAATTTTTCCTGAAAATTACCCCATTTTCTGGGAAAATTTTCACTTAAAAAAATAAAAATTTCGTATTATTTTAGTCAAAATACGTACAAATATGTAATTTTTATAAAAAATTTTGATATTAGGATTGTATCTTAACAGTTTTACGACAGTACAAGTAGTTTTTCCGGGAAAATTTTGCAATTTTTCCAGGAAAATTTTGAAACTTTTTTAATTTTTTGTTTTACTTAGTTTGACACTTAAAGAATTGTATAAATTGTGGAAAACCGGGGTTTGGGGGCGGCAGCCCCCATCCTCTAAGGTATACAACGAATTAAAATAACATTAAAAAAAATTTATATTTACGAAAGTTGATTTTTTTAACATTTGTGGGACTATCAGAAGAAGCGATAAGAGCGATAGAAACTCTTTGATCTGTGTCTGCAAGGTTGACGAAGCAATTATTATTAATAAAAATAAAAAAAAATATTGAAAAAATAAAAAAAGTGAAAATTTTTCCGGAAAATCAAAAAAAATTTCCGGAAAAATTTAGCTTCCCCCTCCTAAAAACTGAGATTAAACAATCCTGCATTTAAAAATTTCCAAAATTTATACTCCTTACCTGATTTTATCGATGTATACGTAAAGTAAAATTACGCCGCAGGCGTGTAATAGCATCCAGAGGAACACATTCTACAGTCTATTATCACATTTGGGCATTCCTTCATAATTGATAACCCTATATGTGCAAAAAATTAATGGATGACTTCGTGATAATCGAAGGTAAGCTCTCCGAGGTACTATTAATGGAAGACTTTCATATACAACAAGCATTGGTTAAATCTGGGCCCAGAAATATTCTTAATCCTCATCGTATGGCAACTAGGTTACCGAATATAAGTCAGAAATGATCTAATCGAGTTAATTCCATCAACCAATGTACTCGGCAATCCTTGTGGGCGGCAATATATGAGCATTAATTAGAGCCTTTCATATACAACAAACATTGGTTAAACCTGAGCCCAGAAATATTGCTAATCCTCATCGTATGGCAACTAGGTTACCAAATATAGATCAGAAGTGATCTAATCGAGTTAATTCCATCAACCAATGTACTCGGCAATCCTTGTGGGCGGCGATATATGATTAATGGGAGCCTTTCATATACAACAAACATTGGTTAAATCTGGGCCCAGAAATATTGCTAATCCTCATCGTATGGCAACTAGGTTACCGAATATAGGTCAGAAATGATCTAATCGAGTTAATTCCATCAAAAAATGTACTCGGCAATCCTTGTGGGCGGCAATATATGAGTATTAATTAGAGCCTTTCATATACAACAAACATTGGTTAAACCTGAGCCCAGAAATATTGCTAATCCTCATCGTATGGCAACTAGGTTACCGAATATAAGTCAGAAATGATCTAATCGACTTAATTCCATCAACCAATGTACTCGGCAATCCTTGTGAGCGGCAATATATGAGTATTAATGGGAGCCTTTCATATACAACAAACATTGGTTAAATCTGGGCCCAGAAATATTCGTAATCCTCATCGTATGGCAACTAGGTTACCAATATGAGTCAGATGAGATCTAATCGAGTTAATTCCATCAACCAATGTACTCGGCAATCCTTGTGGGCGGCGAAATATGATTAATTTTCGGAGCCTTTCATATACAATAAACATTAGTTAAATCTGGACCCAGAAATATTCCTAATCCTCATCGTATGCCAACTAGGTTACCAAATATAAGTCAGAAATGGTCTAATCGAGTTAATTTCATCAACGTATGTACTCGGAAATCCTTGTGGACAGCGATATATGATTAATGAGAGCCTTTCATGTACAACAAACATTGGTTAAATCTGGGCCCAGAAATATTCCTAATCCTCATCGTATGGCAAATAGGTTACCGAATATAGGTCAGAAATGATCTAATCGAGTTAATTCCATCAACCAATGTACTCGGCAATCCTTGTGGGCGGCGATATATGATTAATGGGAGCCTTTCATAATCAACAAACATTGGTTAAATTTGAGCCCAGAAGTATTGCTAATCCTCATCGTATGGCAACTAGGTTACCGAATATAAGTCAGAAATGATCTAATCGAGTTAATTCCATCAACCAATGTACTCGGCAATCCTTGTGAGCGGCGATATATGATTAATGGGAGCCTTTCATATACAACAAAAATTAGTTAAATCTTGGCCCAGAAATATTGCTAATCCTCATCGTACGGAAACAAGGTTACAGAATATAACTCAAAAATCATCTAGTCGAGTTAATTCCATCAACCAATGTACTCGGCAATACTTGTGAACGGTGACAGCTTAAGTGTGTTTAATTTTTAATATCGTGCTTTATACTATAATATCTAAAAATTTAGAAATTTAATTATCCAGATCATGAACACGTTATTTGGTAAGTAAATTAAATATTATATGTAAATACAACCACACGCCATTATTAAATTTATAATATTTTAGAATACAGAAATATCTATTAGGTTTTTAGGTTTCAGAGGTTGTTATCGCACATTTATGCTAGGATACCACACATTCACGCCACATGAATAGCCCATTCACCTACTCAAACAACTACAGTATACCACCTGCACATTGCAAGCTCCATGTACATTGACGTGGACGGTGGGTCGGCGCTGAATTCTATACCCATCATGGGGTCTTAGTTGTATTTATTAACATCGCCGATTGTAATCGAAGATGAAAATTCGATTTACATCTAGCCTCTGATGGGATTCGAACCCAGTACTTCTCGGTTCAAGTGCCGAAGCTTTAACCACTGCACGACTTGTCCGAAAATATGTCCTAAGTTTTTCTTTAAAATAATTATGCTATTATTTTATTATTGTACAACGACATTACATTTTTTTGCAACGTAAATATTTTAAACTCGTAAAAATAATAAACAGGTTTTTAAATCAATTTTTTTTATTTTCGGGATAGAATGTAATTTTGAGATGTTCCATGTTTCTTTTCGGGACAAAATGCTTCTATCGTATTTAGTGGGGACTCAAACCGATTTTTGAAGAGTCATTTTTCGGGAAGGTTTTCTTCACTACGGCTAATTTAACAGGTTTTCAAACCCAAGGAAAAAATTAGCTTTTCATCGTTTTTTACGTTTTTTTTTGCGAAAAAGAAATATTTGCCACTTGGGATTGCGAATATTTTATGATTTTTTGGAAAACTTTATTTAATAATGTAGAAGTAGTAAGTGTGCTTTTTAACGCAATCCTGATTATTAATGAAGCTGCGACGGTTCCGTGACATTTTTCCTGTCTTGTACTTTTCTCTATCCTCTTGCACGGTGGTAACGTCCGATACATTCTCTCAGATATTTGTGCGCTTATAAGCACAACTGCCTTTTTTGTATAGGAGGAGTTATACAAGTCAGAGAAATATAGTAGAAGTGTTTATTTGACAAATTCGCTCATAATAGAAAATAATCAAAATCATACCGAAAAAAATGTTACCAGTGAAAATCTCACAAGCTGGAAATCCGATATCGCGGAAAATATTTTACCCGAAAAAGGCAATAAATAAAAACTCTTTCGTTTCAATTTAGATGCAATTTTGCACTTTATGCCGGAAATACAAAAATCAAGAACAAAACTCTACTAAGCCGGAATAATAGCTTACTTCAGACGAGCTAAAAAGTAAAATTATTATTAATTAATAATTATTCAATTTAAGTATCACAAAAAATTTATATATAATTTTTACATAAAAATATGAGATTTATGTGATTAATCTGTATTAAATCCGTATATTTTGACTTGACAGTCTCATTCACAAAACTTTTCAAAATTCTCGAAGCCGGAAAAAATATTGGTTTCAACGAATTCCGACTTAAAGGAGTTTCACTGTAAGTAACAAACGAAGCGTTTACGAAACAGTCCTAATTCAGCGAATTAGTACCCCAGAAATTATTTTGTTGTTATCTTATTGTAAGATTATCCCAAGTGGATCAGAAAAACCGAAAATTTCCGAAAAAACTCATTTCGCAAATCGGTTAATCGGATAATTTCGAAGACGAGAGCAAACAACGTTAGGCCAAAGTTAATGCTCTAGAAGAAATAGGGACAACGGAATTTGGACTTTAAAAATTTCGAGTTGTATTTCCACAGCGTTCCGTACCCTTATACCCGATTCACGGCCTGCATGGTTCCGGAGACTTTAGTACCCTTACATATTTAAAAGATTGATGATGTTTGCTCTTATTAACATATATATCCTTATATCAGGCTGGATCTCAACTCATTCAATACTTTGACAAACGCTACAATCCCTCGAACCGTACTAATGTAAGCTGATACTGTAGATAAATTTGAACAAAATAAAAATATTTAAGAGATTGGGTCGGACGGTGGTGTAGGTGTCCAATATAACGGTACATAAACAAAATTTTAAAAATCTTATAGCCGCGTTAACCAACAACAACAACAACAGCATCACATAACACGACGAAAAGTAATAAATATTTTTATGATATGCCAACTTTCATGCCAAAACCTATAAAACATAAATAAAATATTTAAAAAATCCGAAATGTACATTTTTGGTGGCACACACACACACACATGCACACATCATATGATTAATTATTAATGATTGTATTACCAACTTCACGCGCTATAGTAAAGTGTCGATCCGTTCCAAAACGAATTGTTTTAACCTTCACATATATAACACAAAAATCCATTATCGAAAATTATGAATATATTCTTATGTATCTCTTGTCTTCAAGGTGAACTCTGTCCGATCCGAATGAAAGTAAATATCATATGTACATATACGGAGCGCATAGCCGATTTGATATGCTAATTGTTCACTTCCGACATGGTGCTGCTGTAATATACCCCTTTAATCTCGTCATGCAAGTGATCGCATTTAAATACATACGGAATTTTATGTTTATTAATTGCGTATGTTATGTTTAATGTTTATGTACATGCTGTGTGTATGTTGTGTGTTCTTGCGGTTATAAATGTTTATTATACAAATATGATGTGAGCGCGCGGGGCCGTTAATATTTAAATGAGTTAATTATCATGCCCGTAACAATATAATTAATATAAAATAATCATATTTATATCTCTATATGCAAAAAGTTTCATAAATATATGTACAATGTTTCGTACATTTTGTTCATTAACACGTTGGCGGTCATCGTTCTCTATATAAATCGCATGGTTTACGAAGCATCGCGCAGCGCAACGTTAAAAAAAAGTTGTATGAATAAAAAACTGAATTTAATTGGCTTCGAAATACATATAATATTGAAATACCCTCATATATAGAGCTGAATGTGTATAGAGCCGTTCTGTATAATATATACAGCAGAAGAAGAATGGATAATTTTTGGTTTTTTTTTATTTTTTTTTTTGATCAAATTATTTATTTATTTTTTTGTGTGTTTGTGTTTATATTCAACTTTAATTATGCTTAATTTAATGCAAATTCAACAGTCGCCATTTTATATTTATTATTATTAATTTTTTTTGTTTTTGTGCTCACCACATACTATATTTTAAGTTTCAAGACAATGGAATTATATATTAGTTCAGTGAAATACATAAAGCTATGATAATATTTAGTTACGTACTATATATGGCTTTACAAATTGATGATGGTAATTAACCAAACTATAGAAAAAAAGGTTGTTTGATGTTTTGGCAATGGAATGGTTAAAATGCGGCTTTATCCTAGCGAAATTAGTTTAAAATGACATGATATTGGTTAGGAATGCAAGTTGCAACCAGAACTATTTAAAGTTGCAAACAATTTTTAATGGAATGGAAAAGGAAGGAAAATTTTAAAGAAAATTTTCGCAAATATCGGGAGCAATACTTGTATTTCCTTGTCTACAAATTGGGATACCGACATTAACATTATGTCACTTAAACGTACTTCGAATACTAACACAAGCAAGCCTGCTTTAAGCGGACAGGTGTTTATACGGATTATGATGTGACTGTGTCACCTATCGGCCGTCAAAATTATAAATAACATTTCAATTCGTATATATAGCCATTATTCTAGGCAAACAGGTAGCGTGAAGTTTCCGACAAAATCCATGGGCCGACCCATCATCCATGCCAGTATAGGCTGGCATGGAGCTTGCAATGTACAGATGGTCTTAAATCGGTCCTATAGCCGTACGTCCTTGACTTGACCGGGAGTCGTAAAGTATGGACGTAAAAAGCACAACCGCGGAAGAGCAGGGTGAGCCTTGAGCCCCAAAACAGATCGCATAGTTAACAATAAAAAAAAATGCAATAGTAAAAAGTGTAGTGGCGGTTCGATGGCCAATGACAAGGCATCGTAGAGATGTCTACGCTTGACGGTATATAAAATCATGGTATTTATGCCATTCTTAATGTTTTCTAGAAGCCAACTTATTTTTGCGGTGGGTCAGTCATAGATTTTTTTTTACTTTTAAACTTTTGCTATAGTAAAAAAGTGTAGCTATAGCAAATTTTTTTAAATAAAAAAAAATCGATGACTGCCCCACCGCATATACCGGGTGTTTCTTTTAAACTGAGACGATCAAATATCTCGAAAAATAGCCACTCTACGGAAAAAATGCCCATAATCAAAATTTAATCATACCGCGGGGGAAATACATTAGTGCAAAAAAATAGTCCCCCACCCCCCGCTTTGTAGATGGGGCGGGGGTAAATTTTAAACTAAGATAGGAAGCCATATTTTTTATTGCAGATACGGATTCTACGACTAAAAGTACGTATGATTTGAATGAAATATTTTGTTCGGTTCATGATAGATGGCGTTGTAATCGACGAAATTCAATTTTTTCAATTTCTTCTTCTTAGAACACACACATTCGATTCTGCAATATGTTTGAAATAAAAAACATCACGTTTTCATTGGAAATACTCGAAATTCGTCATCAAAACAATTTATTCAGTTTTGTAAATCACATTTAACGTTTGTATTATTTCTTATCTTCATGTTCACGATAAAATACTTTAGAATGGACCGTTTAACTGTGCCAGAGAAAAATGAAATGGTTCTGGTTTATGGAGAAGCTGGCAGAAATCTTGAAAATGATGTTGCTATTTACGCTCAACGTTTTCCGGATAGGATTCGTTCACGTGCTTCATTTTGCCGTACTATCAAACAATTTATTACTGATGGAAATGTTCAACCGAAAAAGAGGACCAGTAGAGCAACAGTCACTGGAGAAAATAATGAAATTGCTGTATTGGCAGCAGTAGCTCATAATCCATGGCGCTGATTTCCAATTTTTTTCGTTGCGTAATGTTCTCTGACGAATCGTCTTTTACAAACCATGGAACGGTTAATCGACACAACATGCATTATTGGAGTGTTACAAATCTGCACTGGCTTCGTCAAGTTGAACATCAGCGTCCTTGGACTGTCAACGTGTGATGTGGAATAATTGGCAACAAACTCATAGGCCCCCACATTATTGAAGGCAACTTGAATGGTCAAATGTACCGAAACTTTTTGGAAAATGAACTGCCAATATTACTTGAAAATTTGAACTTAGAAGTGAGACGGAACATGTGGTTTCAACATGATGGTTGTCCTGCACACTATTCGGTGGTGGCACGTGAAATACTTGATCGTGATTTCAATGGTCGCTGGCTCGGTAGAGCTGGTCCGATAAATTGGCCCACCAGATCACCAGATCTTACTTCGCCAGATTTCTTTTTGTAGGGCTATCTCAAAGACAAAGTTTACAAACAAGAACCAACAACACGTGAGTACATGATTGAGTGAATCAGAAATGCGTGTGCTGAAATTCAACCAAACACACTTCTCAGTTGTGTACAATCATTGAAAATGCGTATTAATAAGTGCATTGAAGTCGCAGGCCATCATTTTGAACACTTATTTTAAGCTAAATTTATTTTATTCACCTGCCATTTACATTAATAAATTGTTTTGATGACGAATTTCGAGTATTTCCAATGAAAACGTGATGTTTTTTATTTCAAACGTATTGCAGAATCGAATGCGTGTGTTCTAAGAAGAAGAAATTGAAAAAATTGAATTTCGTCGATTACAACGCCATCTATCATGAACCGAACAAAATATTTCATTCAAATCATACGTACTTTTAGTCGTAGAATCCGTATCTGCAATAAAAAAATGGCTTCCTATCTTAGTTTAAAAGTTACCCCCGCCCCACCTACAAAGCGAGGGGTGGGGGACTATTTTTTGCACTAATGTATTTCCCCCGCGGTATGATTAAATTTTGATTATGGACATTTTTTCCGTAGAGTGGCTATTTTTCGAGATATTTGATCGTCTCAGTATAAAAGAAACACCCGGTATAATGGGTGAAGTGAATAAAAAAAGTAAGTACTTATAACAGTTACCTTTTCCGTAAAAGATAATACGAGGGCTGCCTTTTATATTTCGGGATTAGAGAACAAAAACAAATATTAATTATCGAAAATTGCTTTATTTTTTTTCCAATTCCCCATGAAGATCTATACACTTTTGCATGCGTTTGAACCAATTGTCGAAGCACTTTTTCCACTCTGATTGAGGTCTCCAAAACATGCATTCTAAGTAACCTGATAGGTAAACCTGACACAGACTATTCCCTTTGGAAAGCCACCAAAGGTTTAAAAAGGCCTAAAATGCAAGTGCCACCCATTAGAATGGTTGATGGAACCTGGGCTCGCAGCGCAAAGCAAAAAGCTGATCTGTTTGCCGAACACCTAGAAAATACCTTCAAACCACCAACTGGACAAGCGGATAATGAATATCTAACACCTATAAGCAAAGTAGACGAGGCAACTGTGCTACCAGTTATTCTGAAAGAAATCAAACAAGAAGTAAAAAACCTCAAAGACAAAAAAGCCGCTGAATACGACTTGATAACGGGGCGAATAATCAAAGCTTTACCAGAAAAAGCACTAAGGAAACTACAGCACATAATCAATGCTATCTTTAGAATAACATAGTCTGACAGTGGAAAGTAGCGGAAATCATAATGATTCCAAGGCCCAATAAATCACTAAATGACAAAACGTCGTATAGGCCTACTATGTGTTGCATTAATATTTGTGCTCATGAAAAAATTATTTTAGTTATGTTTACTAAATTATAAAACTCATGTAATTTTTTTTCTTTTTTTTGATTTTTTATCACACTGTAATTAATTATTAAATTACGTTTCATTTGGCATACAATTTATAAAAAAATTATCAGGATTTACGTATAAAAAAACGGATTTACTCTGTTGCAAAAGTATTTGTGTTAGCAAAATTTAAAAAAAAATCAACAAATGGTGCATTAAAATAACTGTTTCGGCATTTGTTTTTCAAAAATAGTCGTTTTCAAATAGTTTTGCAAGATTCATTGTCTTGTGAGCATTAAAAATCGTGACAATATGCCAAAAACCCGCGAACTGAGTATTGAAACCCGATCTGCAATTGCGGCAGAATATAATTTGGGAATCTCAGCCGAAGAACTGGCGAAAAAGTACAAGTGCCATAAAAATACCATTTTGGTATCAAGTTCGGAAGCAAAATATAATAAGCCAACGAGGTCTCGCTACAAAAGGCCTACACATGACCAAAAAGTTTTATATTTCTAAACAAAATAAAATAAAACGGCTGTTGTTCGCAAAGCAGCATATGCACAAGCCCCCCGAATTTTGGAGAAACGTTTTGTTTACTGACGAATCTTCGGTATCGTTAGACGGATCTTGGGGTCGCAAATTGTATTATTCGGAGCCAGAAATGGTAAACAAACGTCGTGTTTATGCTACACAACGTCAAGGCGGTGGAGGAAATCTTATGGTTTGGGGTTGTATAACCAACCTCGGAGTAGGACCCCTAGCAATGGAAAATGAACCAAATGACCTATTTGGAACTGCTGAATGATGTAGCATTGGTAGCTGGTTCAAAAATAATTGGGTTTGACTTTATTCTTCAGCACGACAATGCCCCTGCTCATAAAGCACTTGTTGTGACCAAGTTTTTAAATGATTTGGACCAACAACGCATAAATTGGCCACCGCAAAGCCCGGATTTAAATGTTATAGAAAATGTTTGGGCCTATGTAAAACGAAATATACCATATAGAGTTGGACGAAGCAAGCATAGGAGTTATGGGATGAAATTGTTGAGGTGTGGAGTAAAATACCTCTAGAATTTATTTCCAAATTATTTGACAGCCTACCCAGAAGACTAAATGAGGTCATATTAAATAACGGTGGGCAGACTAAATATTAAATTTAAATAAAATCAACAAAATAATATAAATTAGTAACGTTTTTTATTAAAACTGTCCCAACACAAATACTTTTGCAACAGAGTAAATTCGTTTTTTTATACGTAAATCCTGATAATTTTTTTATAAATTGTATGCCAAATGAAACGTAATTTAATAATTAATTACAGTGTGATAAAAAATTTAAAAAAAAATTACATGAGTTTTATAATCTAGGAAACATAACTAAAATAATTTTTTCATGAGCACAAATATTAATGCAACACATAGTATTTCTTTGTTAACAACAACAACAAACATTTTCGAGAGGCTGTTTCTCAAGAGATTATAAAGCCAATTATAGAGAGCAGAAATCTTATACCAGAACATCAATTTGGGTTTCGAGAAAGGCACTCAACGATAGAACAGGTACATAGGATTACTGATACAATTGAGGGGGCGCTGGAAAAAAAAGAAGTATGTTCAACAATGTTCAAGGTTTGGCACCGCGGTCTAGAATTTAAGCTCCAACGAGATCTGCCAAAACAACATTTTGAATTGCTAAAGTCTTACATCAACGA
The DNA here is from genome assembly GCA_932526605.1 of Nephrotoma flavescens. Taxonomy (NCBI): domain Eukaryota; kingdom Metazoa; phylum Arthropoda; class Insecta; order Diptera; family Tipulidae; genus Nephrotoma; species Nephrotoma flavescens. The sequence goes on along the minus strand of OW052222.1, from coordinate 213,221,686 downwards.
CCGTTACTTCCGGGTGAGACAGGAGGGAGAATACTCTAAACTGAAGAAAATATTGGCAGGGGTTCCACAAGGCAGTGTTCTAGGTCCCGTATTATACCTCCTGTATACGAATGATCTACCAGACATAGAAGAAGCTAGAATAAGAACGTTTGCTGATGACACAGCTGTTATGACCGCCGATGCTAGTATCGTTGAGTCCACCAGGAAACTACAAAAACTACAAAAACTTTACAAATAGGAAATTAGAATATATTCCGATTAGTCTGAATTCATAACAAATTTCATATTCAGATAATGCTAAGTATCTCGGCATGACGTTAGACTCTAAACTCAGATGGAAAGCACATGGTAAAAAGAAAAGGCAAGAACTGAATTTAAAATTCAGAAAAATGCACTGGCTTATTGGAAGAAACTCCGAACTGGCAACGCACAACAAACTGCTGTTATATAAACAAATCTTAAAACCTATCTGAACGTATGGTATTCAGCTTTGGGGCTGCGCAAGAAACACTACAGTGAAGATCATTCAAACATTTCAAAACAAAGTACTACGTAGCATTGTGAATGCTCCTTGGTACATTAGAAATGACAATCTCCATCGAGACCTAAACATGGAATACGTCAGCGATTAAATACAAAAATTTGCAAGGAGTTATGTACTGCGACTGCAGCAGCATGACAACGAAGAGCCGCGGAACCTACTGGATCGCGCTAATTGACCAAAGTGCCTAAAAAGAACAAAGCCTTTAGAATTAGTGGTTCCTTGAGCTGCTTAAATCAAAGGACTAGCAGAGCTGGGATGAACCAATAGGTCTCATCCCATAAGAATAGACTACTAAAATAATAAAACAGTTACTAGATAATCTATATGATTAGTTGTAATATTATACAGAAATAAAAATTTCTTAAATAAAATAAAATAAAAATAATTATAGTATTCATCCTCGTGACTGCTTATGTCGCCCACATCTTTCTCGATTTCATGTTTATCATTTAATTGCTTTCCAATATTGTGCAGCACCGCGCAACAAATAACAATTTTTCGGACGTTTTCAGTAGCCACGCGAATTCGATTTTCCAAAATATTTTCTTAATTTGACCAAAACACCTCTCTATTATCACCCTTACTTTCGAATATATTTTGTTGAAGTTTAATTCTTCCTCTTGGGAAGGTTTCTTATACGGAGATAACAACCATGGTGTTAATCCATATCCATTGTCCTCTAGTAAAGAAGCAGACCCTTTGAATCTCGCTAATTTTTGATTAACTTGACTGAGCTTCTAAATCCTACTATCCTGGCCACTGAACGTCAAGACTGGTAAATTTTTCATCCGCATCGCAAGTTCCTTGTGTGTTTAAGCTTGAGTATCCTTGTCTTTTTAATATAATTATCGCATGTTTCGGCTTCAATATTTCCACTTGCGTCTATTTCCTCTTGCATTTTGAAACGTGTTTGCCTTTTGACACAGCTTCTACGAACTTTCCTTGTGTTCCAGGAAATTTTATCCGTTCGTGGAATTTTATAATTATTTCCTCGGTAACATACGAAATGGTCTTACAAACGATAGTCCTATCTGCTCCCATACCATCAGCAATACCATTTTGATATCCTGGGTCACTTAGGAAGCGTAAAAATTGTAATTTTTTGACAATTTACTCAGCCCTCAACCTCGAGGTCGTATTTCTCGGCGTTCACGATAGTGTTTTGATTTACGAATATTTAGAATTCCTGTCATTCTGATCAAAATATTGCTGTGTGCCTGACGCCGATTTTTTTTGTCTAAATTTCCGAGTAACTAAATTGATCGTTAGTTCACCTAGGTATTGTTAGATGTCTCTAATGTTTATAAACCAAAATCTACCCGATATTTAGTTCTAAACTGCAAACTTAGTTCCGATTAATCAATTACCGATTTGAAATGTTTCGTAGAATGGTAAATTTAAGTTTATTTAGCAGATTTTAATTAAACATCAGATGCGGTTTGTTTTATGCCATCTTTGAACGATTGAGGCACACCGCATATATTTCGAAACTAAATTCAAGTCTGCTTGTATGAAACCTTGTAAATCAACAAGTATTTATGGAAGAAGTAAAAGAGTTTACTTTATTTATTCACGGTTTTTTAAGTGGGTACTGGGAAATTTTTAAGTGTTTGCTTATAAAAAAGTAGTTACTTAAACGTTAAGTATCCACTGATCGACCAAGTAAGTACTTAAATGTAATACTTGAAAAAACACAAATTTAAGGATTTATTTTTTTTTATCCACTCCACCCAATGATTAAAAAATCTAAAAATGTTTTGAAATAACAAAATTATGTTTATTTAAATTTAAATGATTTTTATTATAGTTAAAGTATTTTAAAATAGATGTCACTTTACTAACAATATGAATTGTACTAGAATAAAGAAACGAAAGGAGACAAAAAGGATTGTGTAAAAAGTTGTAAGAGGGTGAACAATTGTTTTTTTTTATAAAAAACGTATTTTATGGGGTAGTGAAAATCTTCAATTTTAATAATTGATATTAGAAGGTTTAATTAATAAAGGGTTTGTTTAAAAAGTGATTTATGAATTTTAATTTTGTTCGTATTTCGCTTTAATTCCATGGAAAAATTTACTGAAAGCATTTTTTCACTGAAAAAACGAAAACAACAAAAAACTTAAAATTCCATAAGAGTGACAAAGAAAAGAAATATGTTTTATTTCATTTTAATAGTAAAATTTTATGGTTTAACCTTGACAATTACATTTTGGCTTAAACTAAAATTCTCATAAAAGTTGTAATCCGTTCATTTTCGTGTATACATATATGAGTGTGAGAAAAATTTCTTATCTTTACATACATTTTGTGTGCATGTACATTATTGAAGTATTTTTTATGGCATCAAAAATACTTCAATTTAAAATTTTTTATGGCACATTATGGTAGCACACTAACACCATCATAATTATTTTCTCAGTAAAATTTTACTGACAACATTTTTTGTTTCGTACACAACCAGTAAAATCTATATTTTTTCTCGCTTTTATTTTTACTAACAGCAGATTTTTCCCATGGAATTAAGCCTATAATGTGGAAGATAAAAATGGCCTTATTGTTGAGTGAACTACTACAATTCAGCCTCCACGAATCAGTAGAAACGTTGAAACGAAAACTTGGTACAGAGAGTAATAAATGGAAAATACAACAACGGCTCATCGAACATAAAGAATTAGCGCATGAAGCGCACGGTAACATGATAATAACGGAAAAACTCGAGGTGGTTCATCAAGTTTAGGCCTCTAAGCGAAACAAACTAGGCAGGCTCCTACTGATATTCAATGGGGAAAGCGACAAATTCCAGCCATTCGCATCAAAAATAATATTAATTGTGGAAACGCACATGGGTGAAAAGACTGTTGAGTGGTTTTACTCTAAATCTGAATGTAACACTTATGACATGAAAGACATTTTGGATAAAATGCGTAAAATGTATGACATGCGCCCTTCTAAGTTACAGCAATGACGACGATTAGAGCAATGAAAATGGAGAGCTTCCGACGAATTTTATGTGTACTATCAGGAAAAAAAAAATCATGTCGTATTGAGGTTAGATGAAGATGAATTTATTTATCTACGGAAAAATCATACGGGTCGCGTATTTAGGGCAAAATCGTAATATGTGAAGAAAAGTTGTATAATTTCATTGTCGTTTCGAATAGTATCATGTTTCATGATATATGATTGGAGGCCGTGATTTTTCAAATTTCTGTGAAACTAAAGTCACTATAGGTGAATTAGAAGTTCCATTGACAAGAAATATGAAAAACACGTCATCTATCGATTAGAATTTTATTTAACAAATAATTCAAATGATTGCGGGTGTCAATTTCATGCAAGAAATATTAAATATGTATATCAGTTCAAGATGAAGACACGAATCATCTAGAAATGTTGCCAATCGGTCTTAATGTAGATTACTGTCCAAAAACATCGAAGCAATTAGTGAATATCCACCGCCGAAACATTTGAAGGAAGTTCAATGATTTATAGGTATGTTTGGTAAATTCAAATTGTCTATTTTTACGAAAAATAGACAATTTAAATTTAGATCACCGCAATTAGAATCATTAATAATCCAAGCTTATTGCGGAACCAATTTTGACAATCTTTTCGCCTAAAGATCATAATTGCTTTATGATGGATTTGGTGCAATCCTTATGCTATAGAAAGGAGACCAAAAATATCATCCAATTAGTTATTTCTCAAAAAGAACAACAATTAGAATCGAAGAAAATCCGTTTGAACAACTCTGTTAGAACTCTCTCTGTTAGCTGCTTGCCCTTAAATAAAGTATAGGGTCAAGCAAAATCGAATTATGTGGTACGCCAAACTTAGAACCTAAGCAAATAATTAGGGAAGCCTTTAATAAACCCAGAAGTCCTAATCAAGATAGAGTAGCACCACTGCCATAAGAAGAACCTAAAAATGTACAAAAGTGAACTGAGAAAGTCTAGAAGTTTCTTGTGTTATAAAATGGAAGGTTCTCCGAGGCTTCTTGTCTTAACCCTTTAACGTAAATGGGACATATATGTCCAACATATATTTTCCTTGTTTATTCACTTATTTTTGCTCATTTCTCTTTAAATCATTTTAATGTGTTTCATAAAACAATATTTACCCGTTATATACATGTAGGTGAAGATAGCACAAATTTCACCCCCGCAAAATGCAATGGCAACACTAATTGTTGCTATCATGACATTTTTTACTCTGAACCCAAAAATCTCCACATTTTTACTGTCAGCCCCGGAAAAATTTGCTATCATGATAGTTAAAAACTGTCATGACAGTTCAAATTTTCGGGGCTGAGAGTAGATATAATACTTATTAATACATGTTTGTGAAATAAGCCCAATTCTCATATGTGTGTGAAGAGAGGCTAAATTCAATCTCAGACGAATGATATGGCAACAAAATTATTTCTATCATGACATTTTCTACTCTCAGCCGAAAAAATTAGCACAGTTTTACTCTCAGCCCCGAAAATTCTTCCTATCACGAGAGTTTTTACTCATGACAATCGAAATTTTCGACGTTGAGAGTAAAAATGTAGGGATTTTTTTATGCGGTGCACATTGTTTGATGGGTGAATGTTTAATAAGCACGTACGAATTTTTATAGAATTTTACTGTAATTTATTTAGAATCTCAGAATGTTGTTCACGTTTTGAATGATGTGTTTAGTTTTATATATATACAATTTCTTATACAAAATTTTATCACAATTTTTGAAATTATTTATTAAGTTTTTGACATATGAATGAGTATAGTGCATAAGGAGAGAGCTATAATTATAATGAAATGTCGTAATAGTATAAATATAATTAAATAGTATTGCCATACGCATCTTTTTTATTTTCAGGTCTGGAATTTTGGGCTATCTTCACAAAAGTGTTATATATTGCTTAGGATAGGATTCAGTTATGTTTTTATAATAGTTCTATATTTCTTTGTGCAAATCTGGTACATATTATAATACTGAAATATGGTAAGTATACATTTCATATTGCTAATTTTGGGGTACTTGATAAAATAGGGATTATTGTTAAAATTGGGACTTTGCTAAAATTGAGAAGTTTCTCGAATTCTGGAAGCAAAATTAATGGCTGGCCATGAAATTCACTTTTTTATGTCTAACTAAAACTATTAAGCTGGGGTTAGTAGTAGTTATAGGATGTATGTCACCTGCTCTTAGGAAATTGACATAATACTTGAGAAATGGAAGATGGACAGACCTATCTTATAATTAGACAGGTATACCAGAAAAAGAAACTTGGGCCCTACAATACATTAACTTTCCTGCGAGGACGATTGTCAGGACCTCTAAAATATTACTTTTATATAAGGGTCTTTTATCGATTATACGATATATTGTTTTATAAATCGAGATGTAATTACATTATCGGTTTAATATCCGAAAATCACCGTGATTTTTTAACCCATTCCTTAGTGTATTGTAAAATTTTGGGTTATTCTGTCTGATAGCCGGATAGTTGGCTTGGAAGTATAATTTTGAATTATTGATCTAAACCTGGTTTAATATTTTTTAAAATTATTATTTTAAAAAATTAGATGCATTCCCCACTTGTAGAGCCTACCAAATTTTGGTAGTCTCAGTAGTTTTAAATTAGTTGGATACAAAATTCCTGAGTAGAAAATATCGTTGGGTCAACGAGTTTTAGTAAGATTAACTTTTTTCATTTTGAGACTGGAACTACTCGTATATCCCATATCATGTTCAAACCGATTATGAAAATGAAGGATTAAAAATGTAAGATTTTTGTTGATTCATGTGTTATAAACTCTAATTCTAACTAATTCCATCCTATACACCGAATGTGACAACAATAGGTTAAGAGCTAATAGAGTGTAATTGTGTAAGGCCAAACTCTAGAAATTCGATCAAAATTTTTGTTTATTTATTTATATTGATATAAGTCTACAAATTTGACTTGAAAAGTATTGATGTAAGATCACAAAATAAAATAAATATAAAAGTAAAGTAACAAGTAAAAGAATTCATATCCTAGACCAAAAAATTTAACATGTCCACTGAACTCGAGCTGTTTCATTCAGCATGAACTAAAATTGAATTTACCATATAATCGGTTAAAGGGTGGTAAAGTTTGAATTAGGATTCAAAATTTAGAATTCTGTTCAGAAATAATCGAGATCGACTCAGTAAGTACCCACTTCCACAATATGCAAATCATACAAATTTGTCCAAAATCGACTAAGAAATGGCCTACAGTCCAACATGGCTAAATCCTAGAAAATCATCAAAAGGAAAGTTATTATTCCAAATACATACTACAATTCAAATTTGTTCAAAATCGATTAAGAAATTGTTCCAAACCATATTGTAATCATGGTCAGATTTTAAAATGTCGTTAAAAATTTCATTTGAAAAATTTGACAACCGGCCGAATGTAATAATTAGTTAAGAAAAAGCCGGATTTCATTCAGCGAGGCCAAATCGAAACACATCATCTCACATATAAGAACGTCAAATTCTTGCCCAGCCCTAAATCGTTATAATTCTTGCCCAGCGTGGCTAAATTCTAGAACTTTATTTAAATGTTGTTAATGTTAGTATCGCAATCACAAGCTATACATGTGGCTAAGTTTCATTATATTCATGGTCATATTTCAGAATTTCATCAGGAGTTCGTATTAAATCCCGATATTGGACTATACACCGGATTGAACCTTAGTCATCAACACGGTAAAACTGCGGGAGAAAGATCACGAACGGAAGTAAAATTTTTAATAAGAAGTCCAGTTTTGCTCGATAGTTTCTCAAAAAATTGGATATAACAAACCATAAATATTGAAATTCATTCGGTAGGTAAATAGCAATCGACAGAATTTATAAGGTTTTTTGAAGCAGGAGAATAAGACCGGTAAAATTGTTGTTGCTTTCCAATATAAAATTTCACTACCATGTAAAATTTCGATGCAGTGATCATCATTCCACCCAGAACTTCGTACATAATTCTCCAACTTGAATATCCCGAACGAAATTGACTATAGCCGGTAAGAAATAGTTTAATTCAATCAATATGATCAATACCAAAAGCCAAAACTCTAATGTAGAATACTAATCCCATACTAAACACTACGTTTGATCCTAACAAGTTATGCTTTTTGCTTAATAGGAAAATACACGTAGTTTTACAAAAGATTTGAATTTGAGATTTCGTTCTCTTTTAAAATTACATTCTGTCAAAAAAGTAACGGAAATTGGTCCTTTAAAACATCCACTTAAAGGGATTATAAATTTTTTTTTGTCGCTAAGTTGGCACAATTGTCCTCTATCTTGAACTGAAGTTTAAGCGCGATCTGATATTTAGTTTGTATACAGTGCTCTATTTTGTCAGTTCATCTGAAGTATTTTACCGAAAAAAGAAAAGAGAAAGAGAAAGAGAAAAAAAAGTCCGCGGCCTGATGAGATGACTGATTTTTTCAAAAATCAATAATCTCATTACGTTCGAAACTGATTGTTGCGATTCTTGCAAATCTTCCATCTATAATTCAAATTAAATTCTAATTTATCCGCGATCCAGTGTTAAAGGAAAGAAAAAGTATGGAGTGGTTGGGAAGATTTGACGCCAAATGGAAGAATTTCCTACGATTGTGTATTTAATTCGAGATATACTGAAATAGACCAACGTACGGAACAATCACAACAAAACCATTACAAAAAACAACAACAACGTAAAATATAAAAGTAATTCGTACACAACGAAAAAATAATTGGTAAAAATGAAGTATAGATGGAGAATATGAAAGAATCGAATTCCGTAGACTAGGTAGTAATTCGCTAGTGCTACATATACATGGTATTGTTCTATATATAGATAATATTCCTATGTAAAATATCAGCGTCAGTCACCGCGGCCTGATGAGATGACTGATTTTTTAAAAAATCATTAATCTCATTAAGTTCAAAACTGATTGTTGCGATTCTTGTAAATCTTCCATCTATAATTCAAATTAAATTCTAAAAAAAAGTCTGCCGAAGCCGTGGCCCTATTCTGGTAATTCCCGGGGAATGGAAATTTTAAATTTTGTAGCAGTTGTATTCCTTTTCCCCAAAAGTGTATTTTGGTTTTTGGGAAATTTTTTTTTGGGGGAGATGTTATTCCCCATTATAGCAGTTTTGACGTTTATTATTCCATACCTATTTTAGGAAAGGATTAACTGGGAATAGAATATAACTGAAATTTATTGTACTTATAGCAATATTTTGGCAGTAAATTTATAACTGGTAATATCTGATAAATTTATTCTAGAATCGCCAGAATTAACTTTTGGAAAACGGTGAATTACCAGAATAGGGCCACAGGTGAATACTCTAGTTGTTCGATGATATTTGTTGAGTTTTTGGCCAGAAATTCGTTCACAATGATAGCCTTGTGAGATGGTGTGTTGTCGTGGCACAAAATCCATGTTTTATTTCCACATACCTGGCTTTTTCGACGAATTTGCTCTCTCAAACGCCGCATAATACCCAGAAAATATTCTTTATTTACCGTCTGACCTTGCAAGAATTCCGAGTGCACAACACCGCGATAATCAAAGAAAACAGTCAACATTACTTTAACTTTGTTTGACTTTGACGTGGTTCTTTCGTGGTTGTTGACTGGATTGCTTATCACACTCATCTACCATGTTTTCGGCGACCTTTACACGATTGAGAACCATAATCGTGTACGAAATTGATTTGTGAGACAAAGAAAGTTCAGCAGCTATCTCTCTCAAACATAAATGATATTCCGCCACAAATTTCTTTTTATTGTAAATTTTTAATTTTTTAGATAACATAAAATAGCAAATATAAGAAATTATTAGCTTTTCTGAAAGCTAACAGTCTGAACTATGTTAGAATTCGAAAAGTTTTGTTTAAATTAAAAATACTTTTTCGTTTCTTTAATACAAGGTGCTGTGTTGGGAGGCTCCTCTTTAAACGTCTATAACTTGATACTAGGGGGGGGGGGGGCTTTAACGTGCGAAGTGACAGAAGTAATGTCACCCTCGTTTTGATCAAAAATCCAACGGTACCACTCGTGCCAGCTACTTTAGAGACACCCTGTATATTGAAACTTTTTTACATAGCACACCTAAATAAATTTGATCGATATAGTTAGAATAAGTTTTCAATAAACTAAAAAAAAATCCTCCTATAAACTGATTTCGAGAATGGGTTACATACACTCAACTTTTTCGCATAAGATTTTTCCGCATTATACAGTAAAACGGCTGTCTTACGTAAGTTCAAAACAAAAAAGGAATTATTCTTGATGATACCATCGTCTTATGTTGTATACGAGACTCTATATATAAAGATACAACACCAACAACATTGTAATAATTTATGGTGAATATCCATTATTTTTATACATTTTATCGTTATTATTTTACGCCATTTTTAATAACGTTATATTATATCGTTATTTATATACAAATAAATTGTTGTTATTAAATAGTTATGATTCATTAGTAGTGTATACAGCTATACATAAAAGTTCTTTCTGTATATGTATTTGAACATTTCATTAAATTTAAAAGACGCCATAATGGAGTATAATACGTCTGGTAGGCAACATGTTAATACAACGAATTAAAAATATTTCAAGAAATTCCCTGAAAGTGTTGTTTTTCATTTGTTTTTCTCGTTTTACTATTTTTAGAATTACTACAAGTCGGTATAAAAGAAAACCCAAAAATAAATCGGTACACATCTTAAAATAAAAATGGTGTCCGCAACGTTAAAAGTGTGTCAATGTGCAACCACGTGTTTGCACGTTCATTATATACGAATATTATACAACTTTACATACCTGATATAGGAACTCGAAGTTTTATTGTTTCCGCATTTCGTATTCGATACAACGATAACGCAACAACATGATGACACCAAAATATGTCTTTTGTATCACAGCTACATGTAACCGATGTTATTTTACATCTGAAAATAGTAAATATAGCATTTAGAGAGTGTGCACTTCTCACATATTTAAAATTATTTTAAACTCGTACCGATCAAAACTAACAGACACTTTATATTTTTTATTTTCCTCGGCTGGATAATTAGCGCCACTATTTGTTCCATCTCGTTCACTTGACGATCGATGCGGTTGATTTAATGGTGCCTGCTGTATTTGTGGGGGCTGACCGCCAGGCGGTTGTCCTCCAGCTGGAAGTGGTTGATTTTGTGGCGGTTGATGATTTGGCGGCTGATGGTGATGATGATGGTGATGATTTCCTCCACCACCAACACCACCTGCTCCGCCACCGGCGACAACAGCACCACCTCCACCGCCTGCGATTCCACCGCCACCGGCACCGCCAGCAACGCCTAATAAATTATTATTACTACTATTACTAAATGTACCAACACCGCCCGATCCATTTGAATTTGTTGCATTGGTATCGTTGCCATTTGGTGGATATGTCCATACAACACCACTTAAATGAAAACCTGTAAAGATAATAAAAAAAAAAATACTTATAAGTATATTATATTACCTACACTCGTTCGATTTTTTATTTATTTCTAACTGTTTAAAATTGATTATTATTTTTTTAAAGACAGTCTTCTTTTGTCTTGCTATACATTTCTTAAGATGGCGAGTAGAGAGCAATAACAAACAAAGGTGACTATACAAAAAATAAAAAAATTAACAATTTCTAAGAATTTAAAATTGAATTCGACTTATATATCGATTGGTTTGATGTCTTTTTTTTATTGATAACTGTCATCTTCTGTCGGATTGGTGCATTTTTATTACAAAAATAATAAATTATCAATATAAATAGTTTAGAATCATCTGCCCGACAAACAAATCTACCCCTTTCATAAAACTATAAAATTCCTTATGGAAAAAAAAATATTCGTGTAATGTCTGCTTTATGAAAATTCATATTTTGTCCGGTGGTTTATTAATATTCCACAGACTCGTTTGGTATTTAGCATCGCTCGCATTATTAATATTTACCAGGCGTCGCGCAGCACAACAATAGGCACACACTTTTATTGATAATTGCACAACGGTAAATTATTGTTCGTAACAGAAACTATCTGATTTCCAATAAATCCAGTGGCGGCTTCCTGGTTCCTTCTCTATACACATATAAATATCTAAGGTAAATAGAGACAAATCTCAAGTTTAAGTGCGTATTCAAGTTCATCCGAGTATATATTTGATGACTTAATAGCTTTCTTTAGATTATTAATTGCTTAAGCCAACATTTTAACATTAAATCCAAAATAGGCTTATGTAACCTTATACTATATGAGCTATACAATTTAAATGAAAAAACTATGAGTTCAGCCATATATTTGAAGATTGGATTTGATAGTCTAAGCTTTTTAATTTGAGTGAAAATTTTATTGTATTTTTGATTTCCTTGATACCAACATAACGTTGGCGTCAAGTCGAATTAAGAAAATTGCCAATATTGTCAATTTTGGCGAAAAGTTGCGATAATTAGCCAGTTTAATATTCAGAACGATTCGACAGCTTAATTTTACAGCTGTAGTAGATTGGTTTTGTTAGTCAGAGCTTTTTAACTTGAGTGAAAATTTTAACGTATTTTTGATTTCCTTGATACCAACGTATAACGTTGGCATCAAGGCAAATTAAGAAAATTGCCATTATTGTCAATTTTGGCGAAAAGTTGCGATAATTGGCCAGATTAATATTCAGAACGATTCGACAGCTTAATGTTGGTTTTGTTAGTCTAAGCTTTTTAACTTGAGTGAAAATTTTATTGTATTTTTGATTTCCTTGATACCAACCAACATAACCGTTGGCGCCAAGTCAAATTAAGAAAATTGTCTTTATTGTCAATTTTGGCGAAATATTACGATAATTGCCCAGTTTAATATTCAGAACGATTCGACAGCGTAATTTTAAAGCTATAGTAGATTTGTTTTGTTAGTCTAAGTTTTTCAATTTGAATAAAAATTTTAACGTATTTTGATTTCCTTGATACCAACGTATAACGTTGGCGTCAAGTCAAATTAAGAAAATTGCCATTATTTTCAATTTTGGCGAAAAGTTGCGATAATTGCCCAGTTTAATATTCAGAACGATTTGACAGCGTAATTTTATAGCTATAGTAGGTTGGTTTGTTAGTCAGAGCTTTTTCACTTGAGTGAAAATTTTAACGTATTTTTGATTTCCTTGATACCAACGTATAACGTTGGCACCAAGGCAAATTAAGAAAATTGCCATTATTGTCAATTTTGGCGAAAAGTTGCGATAATTGCCCAGTTTAATATTCAGAACGATTCGACAATTTAAAGCTTTAGTAGCCTACTTACTATTATTAATGAAAAACATCTCTTTAAATTATAAAACAATTTTAAACTTCAAGGTTTGCAAAAATCAGAATGTTAGATTCTAACAACTGCTACATTTTATTAAGTGTTATGTTCCGATATGAGCATCAGGTACTTCCCAAATTGTCAAGATAAATTTGTATGCGATTAAAATTTATCTCCGAATTAGAAAGTAAGAGATTCCAACCAACTGAAATGATTAATCAAAGAGTCCGATAAAACGAAAAAAAAACAACTAACTTTTCCTTTCAATTTAGAATTTAGATTGGAATAGAACAATCACAAAAGAAAGCATATACAGGGTGGCGCACGAATCGTGCTACAAAAACAAAACGTAATAACTATTTTTCTGTGTGACTAATCTGTTTTTTATTTTTTTTATTTTGCAGATTATTATTTAAATTTACTAAAATGGATGCTTGGAATACCGAAACGAGGATTTGGATAGTGCAGCGCTACCATGCTTTGCAGTCCATCATTTCCGTCCAGAGGGAATTTAGGCGGGAGTTTGGCGGCACTCCCCCGAGTAGATGGACCATTATGAGGTTGGTACGCATGTTTGCTGAATCTGGAAGCATCGCACGTAGACCGTACAATCGAGATCCCTATGTTCGGGTCGAAGCCACAATCGCAGCTGTAGCATCATCAATTCAGGCAAATCCAAGTGTTTCGACTCGAGAGTTATCGGCGCAAATTGGAGTTAGCAGACGGTCATTACAACGGATAATTCATGATGACTTAAACTTGTTTCCGTACAAAATCCAAATTACAAGCAAATTAAAACCTCTGGATTTGCCTATTCGCCTGGAATTTTGCCGGAAAATTATTGAAATGGCCGAAGAAGACAACAACTTCATAAATTGCTTGTTTATGTCTGATGAGGCCCATTTTGATCTAAACGGCAATGTAAACAAGCAAAATTGCCGTATATGGAGTGAAACTAATCCAGAAATACTCCATGAGACGGAACTGCACCCAGAACGAGTGACAGTGTGGTGCGCAGTTTCATCAAGATGCATTGTCGGGCCATACTTCTTTGAAGTAAACGGTGAAACAGTAACTGTAAATGGGGACCGTTATTTAAACATGTTGAAAGATTTTTTTTACCCAGAACTGCGGCGAAGACGTATCCCTTTTAACAGCATTTGGTTCCAGCAAGATGGAGCAACTGCACATATAGCCAGACCGGTTATGGAGGAGCTCCAACGAAAATTTCCAAATAAATTAATATCCAGAAACTCCACTTTCCGCTGGCCCCCAAGGTCACCTGACCTCACTGCACCAGATTTTTTTTTATGGGGTTATGTCAAACAAGAGGTGTTTAAAACGAAACCAAGGAATTTGACTGAATTGAAGCAGTCCATTACAACAATAATTGAGGCGATCCCGACTTCAACCCTTCAGTGCGCAATGAATAATTTTCTGATCAGGTGTCGCACATGCGTGAATGAGCATGGAGGTCATTTACGGTCTATCATTTTCAAAACTAATTAGTTAAATAAAAATAAAATTGAATTATCTATACAATAAAAAAAAATAAAGCCGATTAGTCACACAGAAAAAAAGTTATTACGTTTTGTTTTTGTAGCACGATTCGTGCGCCACCCTGTATTTTAAATGCGGCATTCTTCGAATCGACACCGTTCGCCATCTGAAAGTTTTAGGAGTGCCGGTTACCACATGCCGGTTACCATATTAAATAGTATCATCGTCAACGCAAGCTGGATCTAGAAACCCATCGACAATGGGAGATGTCATTAAACCTAGCACAGTATCCATCATATCACGATCTTTTCGATTTCCTAAAAACCCGATGGCAATCACTGGAGATGATTTCCTTTGCCAGAACAATATAGAACTCATCACAGTCGCTAAAGGGAGCTCCGTCATCATCGTATTCGTCACACATTTGAGCACATAGCAAATCTAACACAGAGTCAACTCGTTCACTCGTCGTCACTTCAGCCTCTCTTATTCTTAGGTGTCAAGTTTTTACTGGAAATAATAACGTATTCCACTGCGATAATTCAATTCAAGCCTCTTACATTCGAGGAAAGGTCAAATCTCACCCGAGAAAAGAGGTTGTGCTTCGTCGCATTTGTATAAGAAGCTCGCGAAGCGATTCAATATTTTCCACTTTGGATAAGGCCCTCGTCATTGAGGAAATCACAGGCACGTTGGCATCCCAACCAATTTGATCGATCCTCATTATATCTTCCCAACACGATAGACATTTTATTCGGAGCTGATGTCATTGGAATGCGGTTCACCCTTCGCTCAAAATACGAAACTTGGTTACATCCTCTCAGCGCATGTTTGTTGATCTCGAGAACTAACGCACGATGAGTCAGAATGCGAATAGCACACTATCAAAACGATGACGGAGGATTATAGTCTTCCTGCCATTCAATGATAACTTATCACCCGTTGGAAGATCACGAGAGGATGCAGCTCTGCAACTAGAACATTTGGAGTGTCGGTTATCTAAGACGGATCAACTCCGCTTTAAATTCATGCAAGGCTATTACCTGGAATTGGGTCATATGAAGGAACGGCTAAAAGACAACGACAACTCGCCGGACCAGGCGTACTATTTCCTCATCATGGTGTAAAACAATGCCAACTGCGTGTGGTATCCGATTCAACTCAACATACTAACCCGTTTTCGCAGACAAATTCGTTTTCGTTACAGATATTTACAGAAATTATCACCGAATACTTATAGGTATTGCGATTTACTCGAGATGCACAAGTTCGCGATTAGGTCCTGCCGACGTTTTGGTTAGGTGCTGCCGACGATGATTTGATGACCTGCTCAGACGACATTGTGAATTTAGTCAAAGTCCAGAGGTAAATGTTGAAACTGGTTCGATGTAGTAGCTTCTCAATGAGATACCGATCAAATTACGCGCGAATCAGGATCGGCCGGGTATCTCCTACCACAATTTATAGCAAATTAATAGCTCAAGGATGCAGAAACATCACAATACTGCCATCGAAAATTACTCGAGGTCGTCATCGGACAGTTGGAGATCATCAAAGAGGAAAGCATATATCATCTTCGAAATGGTTACTCGGTAGGATCATCGATACGAATCCAGGATCTGACGTTCGAGTTGTCACGCTGAAACGTGGGAAAGTTGCATACAAGGGACCGGCGACAAAACTGTTCCTTTTGCCTATTCCAGACAACCATAATAAACATTAAAGTATTGAAACACTTAGGGCGGCCGGCAATTTTGGAGACGACACCAAAACGACGTTTCAACGACTCTCGGAAGTGATACCTATCGATGGGCACCCTATAAACAAACGTCGGGCAACGCTAACTTAAACACCTACATCAGACCTACACCATTACGCATTACGCAGTTGCCAAAATAGACACATCCATGTGAAAACACTTCTTGTACTTCTAACCCCCTTTCGACCAGCACTAACAGTTCAACAAAATAACAAATCAAAACTTAAAAAAGTTTTACTATTCGCATTTCGCAGCCATCGTGTCATTCTTTATTGATTAGCAATTCGCTCAACAACAGCTGATCGATGAAATCGGCATCAATTTACATCAGCCTCCATAATGGAAGTATTTGGAAATAAAAATATTGTTTTGTTAAGGCTTTTCAGTTTCAATTTCACATTTTCAATATAGACACTTTTCATTACTATAGAATAATATTTCAGTAAACATGTTTAGAAAATTTCCTCGATATAAATAACTTGAATGAATTAATTAAAATTAATCGAGAGAGGGGGCCAGTAGGCGTTTATACGCCCGAGCCTTTTTTTGTTAAAAGTACAACTTTTTTGTTCTAGGTATTAATTTACTTTTTATGTGCAAAAGGAATAAAAATAAAAATGAACAGCCTTCGCTCCTAATCGGAGATTAGAAAACAGCTTTTTTCATTGCCAGCGTTTTTCGATATCTTCACTACTGAGGATCATGAAAAAACATATGAAGAATTAAAAGTTAAATTAGTTGTCGTTAACCAGGGTTGCAAAAAAACTGTTTTTTTTAATTTGAAACAAAAACACGATTTTTTTTTTGTTTAAAACAAACCAAATAAAACATGTTTAAAACATGTTTTAAACATAATTTTTTGTCGGTTTTCTTATAATTTCTCAATACAAAATAAAAGTGAACTACACGAACGTACAAAATACAGGTCTAAACGTGAAGCATGTTTATCCAAAGCCATCTTTAGTACGGGCCTATTAGCTAAAACATAACGCTATATCGACGTTTTAAAAAAAATCAGTTTCTCTTAATCGATCGAAGTAGCAACACGTTCATTTTCTTCGTAAGTTGCTTTAGACGTGGATTTTACTTTTCTCTTCTTTAATTAATTCTCTGTTTTAATGTGCTCAATTTTCGACGAATAAACTCTATCACTTATTTGTGTGTGTTGCTGTATTTCAAAAAATAATAAAAGAGAAGTTGTCAACGTTAGTGATGTCATTAGCAAAAACCCAATGTTGTCACTGCCCAAGTATAACAAGACGAAACTCAAAATTGAGCTATCGTATTTTCCTTCGAATTATGACGAAAAAGTCGAAAGAAAAATTATGTATGGCATCCATATTGCATTTTTATTATTTAGTAGTGAAGTGCAAAATAACATTGAAGTGCAGATAAAAATAAAGTATCGTGTTATTTTAATTTGTTTTCATAATCACAAATTAATAAAAAATGATAACGTATTTAGAACGTATTTCTTAAATTTGTAAATAATAAAACTATTTGCAAATATTAAAATATAAAAAAAAATATTCATGTGGCATGATCAATTTGCAATTTTGAAAGGATATTAAATATTCAAATTATGAAAAGGTATATATGACAGATAAAATACATATGTAATTAAATGCTACAATATTTTAATAATTCCTATAATTAATTTGCTTGCCTATTTTAGATAATTTATATCTCAAACATATCCAGGTGCAATTTTTATTGGAGATGATTTGGAGTTGTGTATACATACAGGCATCAATTGAATTAACCTAGCTGCAAGAGTTTTACTTGTTTGGTTATTCTTATTACTATTTCAGTTTATTCATAGATATAATAAAAGATTTTTTATATAAATAAAATTAAAATTTAATTTTGTTAATAGAATATTTAAAACCCCCTAAATCCATTTTGACATTTCACATACATGCACAAAATTGCTCCAGCTAATTTTATTTTAATACACACATGCACACAATTTTATTATATCGAATTTCGCCGAGTTTCGAATTTTCGCGACAAGTTTCATACGACTTCTTAGAATAACTCGAAACTAAATCTTAGGAATATTCGAATCTTAGTTTCGAACTATTGTTCGATAAAAAGGGAAAAAGTCGAAAGTAAAAATACTTGGGTGGCCATAATTGAAGATGGCTCTGGTTTACATAATTTTACAAAATAATAAAATACTAATTCAATTTAATTTGTATTTTATATATGTAGGTAGTTCATTTCGTCATTTTTGGTATTTTACATAACTGTTCTTAAATCGAGCCATCTTGAAACAAGCCGTGTTCGTTAATTTAAATTTTGGGGGAGTCACTTCTACCAATATATTGGTATTATTTTTTTGTAATTCAATTTTTAACTCACTGATTCTCTTGCTTCTGGGTGGCATAATAATGAGTGGTTGCACAAAAACAGTACATATTTGGCATTAGTTTACTGAATTTGATAATAAAATCGAAAAATTTAGTTCTAATAATTGTGTGCCTGTTACCGTAGACAGACACAAACTAGATAACCTCGATTATTATTTCTGCCTGTTTGTCTGTACACGAATTTTTCAAAACAAAATTATTAAGTTTTCATAACTAGACAAATGCAATCTATCCCGATAAATTAGACACACTCGCAAAATACGGGTTTCTGTCACCGCAAGACGCCAAACTATTTTCCGAATTTCCGCTTAACTAAATTGATGGTTTGTTCACGCTAGTTATTGATAGATGTCTCTAACGTTCATAACCAAAATATGGCTGAAATTTACGACTAAACTGAAAACTTAGGTAAGATTTATCAATTCTAGATTAGAAATACATAAAAAATTAATAAATCATAATTTATTAAGCAAATTTTAATTAAAAGACACCAGCCTAGATTTGTTTAGTGCCTGTGAACGAGTGAGTTGAAGAAGTAATAATCAATTTGGTTGGCCGCAAATTGGGACAAGGAAATCACTGTTAGGCATACAGTATAAACGTGTGAAATGCAAAAATTGTAAAAAGGAACTATCTGGGGCCTCGTGGAAGTTTCCCCAATCGAAATATGGATTGCTTTGGAATTCTCTATATTATTTGAATTTTTAACCAGTTAAACTTTGATAATTTTTTAAAGTTTCATTATATATTTCTTAATTTTTTCCCATCATTAAGGTAAAAATCCGATTGGGTAAATCAATTCGAAATTATTCCTTTAGTAGTGACACAAATATTAGCAAACTTGTAGAGGATTCTAAAGCAAATTGAGTTTCGATTGAGGATGTTTCCACCGATTTCAAGAGTGGGACCTCAGCTGGTTTATTTGTTAGAATGAAAGAGCACTTTCAAAAATGAACGCAATTTAGCATATCTGCGGATGACATAGTTGAAGATCTAGATACCGACCATGACACATCACTCAAAATTGCTAAGTGAAATTATTGATTCACTGGAGAAACTCATAGAATCCCAAATTAGAAACTAAATAACTAAACTTTATTGAAATTCAGAAATGGCTTATACTACGGCAAGCGAGAGTTGAATGTAATCTGCTGATTGTCAAACATTGTTTAAATATTAGTTAACCAACATTTCAAATTTAAATAATCATACATTTTTTAATGCAATCGACTGGGAAACGAAAAGGCTGCCATGTTAGATACAACATTTAATCATTGAACCACAAAAACAAGAGCGAAAACTGAAGCCAGTAAGTTTTATATAAATGATACTAACTGGGTCCGACTGATAAGTTTGGGTTTTTTGGCAAATAATATTTGTTTATTTTATTGTAAGTATTTGAAGTAACAGGTATTATATTGTTTTTAAGATTTACTAAAGTTAATTAAAATAAATAAATTTTTTTTTGTTTTTTCTAAATAAATCATGTGTTAATTTAAAACAAAACGTTTAAAACATACCGCTTTGTTTAAAACATGTTTAAAACATTCGTTTTAAACGTTTTGTTTAAAACAGTGCAACCTTGCCGCATACCAGTGATTACTGAGGAAATTTCCGAAATAACAGCTTGGGAATGAAAAAGGTGTTGACAAGCGAAGCAGTCTTTCAAACACTTTTTAAATAAAATATGCAAGAGGTTATCCATCGAGTAGTCAACGTGGGTAAAACCTGAGTCCATTACAATAAGGCAGAGACCAAGCGACAGGTCTCTGAAAAAATTCAAACCAATCAATTTTTATAGGCGAATCCGGCTAAGGGATCTGGTCCCATCGGCCGGAAAAATTATGGTTATGATTTTTTGGGATTCGAACGGAATATTCCTAATAGACTTTTTACAGAAAGGAAAGACGGGCGGCACTACTAAAGTATATTATTGAACAGATTCAAGGACAAATTAAAAGAGACACGACCATTTGATAAAGAAAAAGTGCTCTTTCACTACAACAACTGGTACGGTGCAACTTTTTTCTGTTCCCCAACAATAACACATGAAACATTCAACTCGACGCGGTCAAAGTCGAGACAGAAGCCAATTTTACAGCTTCATAAATCGTATTTTTTAAAAGTGTTTAAAAGGATGTGCTACAAGTTTTTTTTTATTAAATTAAATTATTACAACTACAACTCATCTAGTAATTTTTCTTTTTTAATTTAATCACTTGTGAATCAGAAGAGGTCCATTGACCAGCTCCATTTATGCCAACATACCACAAAGCTCTTCATTTACATATTGATAAATCCATGAAAGTCATTACTGCAAGTTTTTTTATTTCTTCTTGAGCCGTCGGGATATTTAGCACCCTATGAAGGTCATCATTCCTAATGTACGTAGCACTTTGTTTTGAAAAGTTTATATTATTTTGGTATTGGCTTTCTTTGTACAGCCCCAGAGTTGTATTACGTAAGTTTATATACAGGCTTTAGCACCTGTTGATATATAGCAATTTATTTTCGGTTGACAATTCCGAATTTTTCCCGAGCAGTCAATACATTTTTCGATATTTGATATTAAGTTCATCTTTTTTCTTTTAACGTACTCTTTTCATCTGAGCCTAGAGCCTTTCATCTAGATATTTAGCCTTATTTGCATACGGAATCTGTTGACCGTTAATGATTACAGGTTTGTAGCTGACTATTACATTAGTAAAATCCACATGCGTGGATTTCGATTCATTGAGCCCGAAACGCCACATTTTTATCCATTTTATGATTTCCTTAATAGTGTCTCCTACTGAGAGAACTAGTGTCATGAGCAAATGTTGCAACGGTAGCATTGTTTAGTTGAGGTAAATCTCTGGTGTAGAGCAGGTAAATATAGGTCCCAAAACACTACCCTGCGGGACTCCTGCCGAAATCTGTTTTAGCTCGGAGTATTCATCTTCATATTTCATCCGAAAATGGCGGATTCTCTATATGTATGATTTCAAAATCATATAATATTGTGTTGGTAAATTTCTATGTAGTTTGAAGAGTAAACCTCTGTGCCACACCTTATCGAAGGTTTGCGCCACATCTAAGAATATGCTAGAGCAAATCTTTTTCCTCTCTAATGTATTCTCAATGACATCTGTAAGCCTATGAATCTGCTCAATAGTTCAGTGTTTCTCTCTGAAACCAAACTGATGTTCTGGGATGAGGTTTCTTTGTTCTAACGTTCTTTTAAATCTTTTGCGCAACAGCCTCCCAAACAATTTCGCTAGTGTTGGTAGAAGTGAAGTGGGCCGGTAAGATTTTCTATCATTCGGTGGCTTGCCCGGTTTCGGAATCATTATTCTGCTAATTTCCACTGCATTGGCACATGGTTTTGTATCTTGTTCAGGCAGCTCCTTTAATTGTTGTCCTGATAATTTCAGGGTTTAGTTCTTTCAATGGTACAGGCCTGATATCTTCGAAGTCAGATATTCTGGGCGTATCAGCAGTGTTTTCGTTACTGGTCTGGCGACGTAGCGGTTCAAGATGTTCAGCAAACAGGTCAGCTTTATCTTTCGCACTTCTAGCTCATATCCCATCGTTTGTTTTGATTGGGGGATCTCTGTTTTTGGTCATTCTCACCATTTTGTTGCTTTCCAGAGGGCATCTTTAGTCGGCGCTAGAGAACAAAGGTATTTTCCAATTGTTTCATTTTTCACCGCTTTTAAGAGTGTCTTAAGTTTGATGGACAAGTTGGTTTTATCAGGCGGCGCACGTGTAGTCTGGAATTTCTTTCGGGCTTTTCGTTTTTCCTGCACTAGTTCTCCTACCTCTATTCGGTAAATAAATATAAATATTCCTGGATGATTATTTGGGAGGGGGGGGGGGGGGGATTCCCAATCCGACTATTGTATTGGGTAAATAAATATAAATATTCCTGGATGATTGATTAATTGGGGGGGGGGGGGGGACTGCTTTCCCAATCCGACTATTGTATGACATGAACGAGCCTATCTAGTTTCTCTTCACTTTTAATTGGCACTTGAAGTTCTATTTTTTTCTACTAACTGCTTAAACCATTCCCAATTTCTTTTGTTGTTTGTGAGCTGTGGTGAATTTGTTTTTTCTATTAGATTTTCACTAACCGTCATAATAACAGGAGAATGATCATATATTAGACTTTCATAATTTTCTAAGAAGATGAAGCGTTCCGATATGCCTTTAGTGATGTAGAAATCCATAAGGCCTGGGATTTTGTTAGGATCAGATGACCAGCATGTTCGTTTCCCTCCTTAGTAAAATTCACAGTTTGAGTATTGGTCAGCTGCACCAATTTATTTGCCTTTTGGAAAGGTTCATCTTGAAGCCCATAAGGTATTTGTTGCATTAAAGTCACCTCCGATAAAGAAGTTACTTCCTAATTTCTGGAATAAGTTAATGTAGGGTTCTTTCTTTTTAGGTTATACCGGGTGGAGAATATATTACCGGTGTTGTGATGACCAAATTTAACCGAATTATGAATTGAACTACGTATTGCAGACATTATTTATTTTTAGCTATTTTGGAACTTAGTATTTCCAGCGGATTGAGTCGATCCAGAATTAACTTATTTCTTATTTAGTTTATTATGTTCCTCAAAGCTGCCAAATCTGCTTGGACAGTATTTTTGAAATGTTCAGTACCGTTGGTCTCATTTTTTCGAATTTGAAGAGACCTGTGCATATGTATAATTGTCCTACGGATAGATGGTTCATTTTTTGCTCGATCCTTGTTTGGATGACTTAGAGGGGGTTTGCGTGCCTGATCCTTCATTTTCTATAGCTGCTTAGCAACCTCACATCCTCGGTAGCTGGCTGGATGCTGCCCATTACAAATTATACATTTTGCTGGTTCTTTTTTAAATAGTTTGTAAGTTATGTGTTGGGTGCGTTCCAGCACATTTGACACATCTTCGTTGGCTCGTGCGCAACCTTATTTGCGTATGGTTATATCCTTGGCATTTTTTACATGGTACAAGAATAGTACTGCCTCTTTTAACTGCATCGATCTTTACTCGCATGTTGATAAACAGAAACTTTTTTAAAAATGTTCACGGCATCAAGGATTTTAAATCCTTTATTTTCTATGTTCTCCATTATTGAATTACTTTTACAGGTTGGATGTAGGCCTCCTGCCATGACCTTGATGGGATGATCGTTTTTATTTTCGTACGTGTACCACTGACATTTTTCCGTATTCAGCCTCATTGACAAGTTTCTGTATGCGTTTGGATTTGAAGTGTTAATCTTCCATACATTATTGTTCAGAGCAGTAATTTTATACTGTTGTTCCGTAACAGTACTCATTATACACTTTGGATTTCTGTATATTTGGTTACTCCTACTACAAAAATTTTATTTGGCTTTTACCTTTGGCTGTGCTTCATTTTGTTGAGCTGGTTGCCGTTCGGGTGATTTTTCTACCTCTGGTAAGGACTGAGCTTTTCTTTTTTATTTTCCTTGCCTTTTTTAGTTGTTTCCTTCTTCAACATCCAGTTAGTTTCCCTATCTAACTCTTCTTCGTCCGTTGAGTAGTCAGTTTTCTGACATTGTACTTCGTTATCTGACGCTTATTTGATTTATCTGTTTTCAGGCAGATTAGCTTAAGTTGAAGATTGGAGATTAGAAGCTCTATGTCTTCAATTTTTTGTTTTAGTGCTTGATTTCCTTTTTCTAGATTAAAATGTCCATCATTTGCATTGCTACCGACGTTGAAGATATCGGTTGCAGAACTGCTTTTACTTATACGTTTGGCATACGTTCTTGCTGTATTTGACTGCTGTTGAAACGGATTCGCCGTTTCAAAATTGATTTCACTAACATGGAATAAGCGGTTCCCTCCAGAATCTATGGAACCAGCCTCCGAAGAGTAAGGATTAGCCAATTTTTTGTGTTTTGGTCCATTGCATTGCAGGTTTTGTGTTGGATTGACTATTCGCTATATTGATCCACACTAATACGACTGGATTGGTTACCACAACCGTTCGTGTTACAATACATTACCCTGCATTGCTCGATTCCATTCGACTAAAGTTTCCCAAAAATTGGTACAACTCCATGATCATACAGAGATAAGCAAAATGAATCATATTCACACAGAAAATACTGTAACTTTAGTGCGTTCATTCATATCTAAAGTAGTTCCTGCAACAAACCGCATTTTAATCAGCCCCAACTAATCAAAAACTGTAATCCATATTTGTTAAAAATAAATTGCAAAAAAAAACGTATTACGTAACACACACGGAAATTCCATTGTGTTATTGTGATATCGTCGTGTACGCGCGTTATTACACAAAGAAAGTGTTCCACGATGCTTGTTGGTTCTCACAGTGCGGCGAAGAATTTATCCTAAAAATAGACTTTATTAAAGCAACAACAAAAGTAAATAAACGTAAATTTGTTGTTGTACATATTCACAAACCTACAAACATATAAACATACAAACAATAAGCGGTTATGTGTATCCATATGTACTATATATGGATACTATGTGTATATGGTTTACTACTATTTTTCATCTGCTGTTTACTCCTATCAACGAAACCGAAAATTTTGTAAATATATCAATGTATATGTATATATGTATACCCCCCAACATATTATATACAACAACAATTGGGTTTGAATTAAATGTTACAAATTTTTCTATATACAACTCGTCTCGTATATATAGAGCCATATACTACACAACAAAAATAAAATTTTTGCCGTCTCGCCGTAACCATGATTATATTTTTGTTGTACATAAAACGGTATTATATACTCCTGTGATATAAAACTTCACCAACCAACCCACCACCTATCTATACTCACACCTATCTGGCTACCATAGTCGTCAGCTAGCAGCTAGCAAGTAGCAATACCACCACCACCCTGTGTTTTGAGTATTATAGCATAGCACAGATATATAAAAGCAACAATAACAAAACGAGAAATAAAAATGTGAATAAAAAGAAGAAATACAGTATTTTTTTATGAATTGAAACGAAAAAAAAAAAAAAAATGCCCGTCCTTGAAAACATCAGTTGTATTTTGTATATAATCATTGCTTTCTTGTTATATACTCCAATTTGTTGTTTTTTTTTTATTTATATACAACCAAGAATTCGTTTCATTTTCTTTGGAAATAAAATAAAAAGTAAATAAATAAAAATAAACAAAAACAATAATAAGTTATTATTGTGAATCCACATCGGATCACAACACACACAGCCAGACAGACAGACAGATTATATATTATGTAAAAGTGTAAGAATATCGGTCGGTAGTCCGATCGCTGGTGGTACGCAAGGAATGTGTATGCGTTGGTGGTGGCAGCATGTCTACAATTAAAATCAAAATCAATTCAAAGTTTCACACGTTGGTTGCAATGGCGATCACATGTTGCGGGGGTAGATGTCATATATGTACATATATACATGTGTTGACATTGCATAACCGCACAGTATTAAATTTCACGAATACAAGAAAATCTCGTTCGAATTAGATCACATTATATGCGTATGAAGGTATCTGGGTACGGCTATATGATCGAATCGTTAATCAATTCAATTATTTTGAATTGGAAAATATAAACGATTTAATAGAATTGATACCAATTAAATTAGACGAATAAAGAAATTATCGTTGCTGATGTCACAAATATGTGATTGGTTACTACACAAACAGTAGAATTTGTTAGGCGCTTTTCCAAAATGTTGTTCGATATCGTTTTTAGTTTGAAATTGATTATTGGTTTGGAACTTTAGGTCAATTTAGTTAGAATTTAATTTAATAGAATTCAATCAATTTTCAAATAAATAAATGTTTCAACTTATTTGATCATGTGGTTTTAATACATGTGTGCCATATGCGTATTTTATGTAGCACATCTTTGGCAATTTATGAAATTTGACGTTCCTAATGCTAGCAGAACGCATTCAGTGGAACATGGATAAGCATAGACTAATAATGGACTAATTAAATGCTCCATTAACAAATTTTGGACTTTACCCCTTCCTACGAACACGATGAGTTCGGCTAGCTTTAGGCAAAGTTAGCTGAACGCCATATGAAAAAGTTAATTAGAAGCAATTGGAAAATTAAAGGTTAATTTTTTGTTTTTGGCATTTAGCCCATTAAAATTTGTATCGGTCCCCTCGTTTTAGATAAAGCGTTAGGATTTGCCATTTCAAAACTATAGCAGAATCCAAATCCAAAATTGGACCACAACCGAGATTAGAACGGAAAACAAAATCTATTAACATACGAATAGTGTTAGGCCCCTTATGGCTTAATCAAATGCGCAATTACTAAAATTTGAGCTCCACTCTTTTTCACCAAGCTTTAGATTATTTCATTTAAAGTTAGTTAAACCCAATTCGTAAATCGGGCCAAAACCGAAATTCGAACGCAAAACAAGATATTGACATACAAATAATTTTAGGCTTAAATGATCCATTAAAAAAATTTGAGCTCTATTAGTTCATGAACGAGCAAACCGGAATCAAAAATGGACCAAACCAATGTTTTTTAACATATAAATAATTTGTTCTTCTCTCTAGCTTTAAATGAAATAACCTGGAAGCTTGGTCAAAAAAGAGTGGAGCCCAAAACTTTTTAATGTCACATTTGATTAGGCCATACGGGGCCTATAACTATTTGTATGCCAATAGATTTTGTTTTGCGTTCTAATTTCGGTTTTGGTCCAATTCTCGATTTGGGTTCTGCTAGCTTTAAAAGAAACTAAAGCTTCGTTAATAACGAGTAGAGCCCTAAACTTTTTATTGGGCATTTAGGTTAAGCAAAAAATGAGCCTACAATTACTTGTATGTGAATAGATCCTGCATTTTAATTTCGGTTTTAGTCGAATTTTTGATTTGGGTGGAAGAACGAGTGGAGCCCGGAAACTTTTAATGGTCATTTGGGTTAGGAAATAATGAGCCTTAAAATATTTATACGTCAATAGATCTTGGTTAGCGTTCAAATTTCGGGTTTGTTCGGATTTTCAAGTTGCCGCTAGTTTTAAATGAAATAACCTAAAGCTTGATCAAAACCGGGTGTGGCCCAAAATTTTTAGTGGGGCCTTTGATTAGGCCATATTAAGCCTATAATTATTTGGATATCAATAGATATTGTTTTGCGTTTTAATTTCGGTTTTGATCCGATTTGCAATTCTTGTTCGGCTAGCTTTGAAATAGAAAAGCCTAAATAAAAAAAAATTAATGTGGCATTTAATTAGCCTTTTATTTTTCAATTGTTTTCAAATCAATGAATCAGAACCTACCATTTTAGATGGAATTATCCTTAGCATCTTGTTTCTGCTGGATGGGTTCTGCCGGCACGATATTATGTTATGACGAGTTTAGAATAATGCCGAGTTTAAACACCTTTTAAACAAAAGGCAGATTTATAGTTTAAGGGACCGACGAATCTGTGATCTACTTAAAACAGTTCTTGGTTACAGAAAATGGTTATTTACAGAAAATGACAATTCGCCGAAAACGAAGGATTAGAGAGAGATTTATTTATCAACAAGGAACGGAATTATGTTTATTCTTAAGCCACAGTAACGAAATTATGAATATTTAATTAAATTTTGAATTTGTTCTTAGACAATGTTTATAGAGAAACGAGGACTTGCTACGAGTAAAGTGTCGGAACCACTGGAAACGAGTGTTGGAGTCACTGGAAAACGTTAAAATTTGTCAGATCAAATATCATCCTTTGTTTTGTTGCCAAACCTATTTCAAATGATCGTCTAATGTCCTGTTTAAAAAAAACACAGAACTAAAGGCGTACTATAGCTGTCTAAAAACGTCTCACTTCTTAGAGCACTGTAAATCGAATGGCTGTAGAGTACGCAACTCTAAACATCATACACTGTCGCATGATTCACTAAGAAATACTATAGTTGACACGTTTACTTCCAGCGTATAGGTTTAAATAATTTTCATGCTTTTGTGAATATCGAAGTCTTATTGTAGACCGCAGTTATAGAAATAAAAAATAACTCCGGTAACTATCATGAGTGTCGAGTACTCTTAGATTCATTGGTATCGATAAACACCGTACAAGTGGCGCAGTGGTTAAAGATTCGGCATTTGGACCGGGAGGCACTGGGTTCGAATCCCACCAGAGGCAGGACGTAAAGCGAAGTTTCTTCATCGATTACGATCGGTGATGATAATAAACACAACTTAGACCCTCTCAGAATTCAGCGCCGACCCACCGTTCATGTCAGTGTGCAGGTTGACATGGAGCTTGCAACGTGCAGGTGGTATACTGTAATTGTGTGAATAGGTGAATTGGTGGGTGTGTGCGCGAATGAAAAGGGGAGTATTAATTGACCTTAAAAGGACATTAAATCCAGTGGATGATTAATATTTTCTTTAAAAAAAAAAAAAAAAAACAAGGACAATAAATATATCCATAGGTGGGCAATACGGCGGCCATATTAAAACTTCACCATACGACAATCAAAATACATTTCATATATAAATAAGTTTTGAAGTTTCTGACGAACTTACCGCAACAATTAAAAGATTTTCGAAAATTGAAAACATCCCCTCAGTAAAACATTTATCAGAAGACGAAACAGAAAGCGTACAATTATTTCACACTAACTCACTATAGAACAGAAGTTGGTAGATATGTTATGTGTCACTTCCAGTCCGCAAAGTTGCCAAATTAGGCGAATCCAGAAGCAATGCATTAAAAAGATTTTATTTAGAAAAAAAATTAAATTCCAGTGCTAACTTAAAATTAGCATATGTCAAGTAAGTCAAGTTCATAAACGAATACCTTCACTTAGAAATATTTTACAAATTTGTAAACAGCTAACAAATTTTTTTTTTTACACCACGCACCCCTAAGAACCCCCAGTTCGACGAACAATATTTCGCTAAATAAATTATTGCTAGTTCAATATTGATATGCGTTTACTGCTGACTTTTCAAAGATGCACCGACAGATTATTATCAACTATAGAACTAAATAAATTTGCAGTCAATACTTTGGCTTGTAAATGATATCTGGCCACTCTTGTGTTGAAACAATTGGCTGAAGATGAAATTGACGGATTTTAACCTGAACTTGCTGCTAAATTTAACCAACATTTTTCTGAGTGCGGTTTATTATTGGTTAATTCGATTAATAGTGATAAAAATTGTAATAAATTTAATACAGTTCACAGTATATCTAGTTCCATCTACTTTCAACGTTCAACTCCTGCTAAGATATTCAATCTAATCAATGAACTTGAATCATGTAAAGGATCTGGACCAGATAATATTTCGGCTTTAGTTTTTAAGGCAAATATTCATCAATGTAAGTATCTTCTCTCAGATCTAATCAATAAAATTATATGCAGCTGCATTTATCCTGAATGCTTGAAAGTCGCTAAAGTAGTGCCTGTCTACAAGCTAGATGTTCATAACTACCGTCCACTTTCAATATTGTCCGTTTTTGATAAATTACTGGAGAAAGTTTTAAATAATCGTATAAAATTTTTTTTGAAAGAACATAATTTCTTTTATAGATATCAATATGGATTTCGTAGTGGTGTTGGTACTGAAATAACGTTGATTGAAACAGTGAAACCTTGCATTAAATAATTCATCGTATATGGGTACTTTGTTTCTTGGATTCCTAGTGAATTTGTGTGATGATTCTCTGAATGATGAAAATAATCAGTTTTAAATATTAGATCATAATAACGATATTTTTTTTATACATCAGAATATTCGGAATATGAAAAAAATCTTTGGTGAGTTCACTTGTCATTTGCAAAGTTTTAGAAAGCTACCGCATATTATATTTTTAAGTGAAATTTTTTTTATGCTGAAAACAAATGTGCAGATTTTCTGCATGCAGATCTGCACGTAAAACACATGAGCATAATTATTTGACACTTGTGTGCGGCATTTTTTATTTAGAGTTAAAGCAAGCTATCAACTTTTACGTCCCTTAAGCTAGCAGAACTAATACGGCAGAACATTACAAGATAGTATGAATAATTATAGGCTAATTAAATGCTCTATTAAAAAATTTTGTGCTCCATCCCTTCCAACTAAAACTCGGGTTCTGCTAGCTTAAGAAAAAGTTAGCAGAACCCATATCAAAAAACGATTTAAAAACAATTGGAAAATTAAAGGTTAATTTTAGGCTAATTAAATGCCCTATTTAATTTTTTTTTATTATGCTCGCTCTAGGAGAAAAGTAAGGCTTTATCACTTAAAAGCTAACAGAACCCAAATCGAAAATCGGACCAAAGCCGAAATTAGAGCGGAAAACAAGAACAATTGACATACAAATAATTTTAGGCTCATTATGGCCTAATCAAAAGCCACATTAAAAAATGTTGGGCTCCACTCGTTTTTGACCGAATTTCAGATCATTTAATCTAAAGCTAGCAGAACCCAAATCGAAAATCGGACCAAAACCGGAATTAGAAATTGTATATCAATTGTTCTTGTTTTCCGCTCTAATTTCGGCTTTGGTCCGATTTTCGATTTGTGTTCTGTTAGCTTTGAAGTGATAAAGCCTTACTTTTCTCCTAGACCGAGCATAATAAAAAAAATTAAATAGGGCATTTAATTAGCCTAAAATTAACCTTTAATTTTCCAATTGTTTTAAATCGTTTTTTGATATGCGTTCTGCTAACTTTTTCTTAAGCTAGCAGAACCCGAGTTTTAGTTGGAAGGGATGGGGCACAAAATTTTTTAATAGAGCATTTAATTAGCCTATAATTATCTATACCATCTTGTAATGTTCTACAGTATGGGTTCTGCTAGCTTAAGGGTCGTCAACTTTTTGTGACACAGATAAATATTTTTGCAATTGAAATGTCTTGTATCGTATAAAAATTGTTTTTTTTTTTTATAAATTCTGTAATTTTCTCCTCCTTCTTGTCAAAATTTATAGCAATTTTTTTCAAAAAAAAAAAAATTTATTTATAAATCAAAAAAATTGATGAGATCAAAAAATATTGATCGAAATACCGTGGCACGTTCTTTCCAAGTAAAAAAATTGATTTTTTTTTATCGCAATCGATTTTGAAAAATCTCAACATTTCATTAGATTTTTTTTTTGACGTTTACAAACACATAATTATGTTAACGTCAAAAGTATAAACATAAATATTTCAACAAGTAGGTATAAACATAAACATTATAATTTTTTGACTAGTTGTTCGTGATATTTTGTCATACGAAATACATAATTTTATTTTTCACAATATAAAAATCACAGAACCACTAACAAAAAAAGAAAATCAATCGTGTATCGTGTTCTTTGAGTCTTTGGCATACAAAAAAATCAATTTATTTTTGATTTTTGGAAAGAACTTGCTATTAGTGTGAAAAGGGGAAAATATCAAACAACGTCGCATGAAGTTGCCGACGATTTTTAGTTTTATTTTTTTTTTTCGTGTTGTCAACACCAACGGATGCGCAGTCAAATTAGAAATAGAGACGACGTGCAGAGAAAGATTAATGGTTTCAAGTCGCTGGTTAATCAGCCAACTAGAGTGACTGAGTATTCTTCTACTTGTATAGATCATATTTTTGTTATATGCAAACTATAAATTCAAAAATTTTACTTAGTTCATTAGTTTTTGATTTGAACGTTATTGATCATTATGGTACAGTTAGTGCAATTAGGAAATTGTTTATTTTCGCCCTGTGTGTCCTAAAAATCTTTTACGACCATTAAATTTTTCTCTTATTCACAGTCACTTGGATTAAGGCATTTCATCATGGGGTGGGGGGGCTTATTTTAGTAATCTGTTTCCATTATTTAAAAATCAAGAATTATCAACTTCAAAAGTTCACGTTACCGTACTTTTGATTTGTTCAAAAAGTCGTATGTATTAAATGTGCGAAATTTATATATTTATAGAGTATTGAATTTATTTTATAGAAGAGGTGGCTACATGAAGCACCATTCACAAGAATTGAGGCTTGTAGAAGGTCTTTTGGGTTTATACCACCTTTTTTGTATATATTAAGCTCTTTGCAAATGTTGAAGTGATTTTGAACTACCATAGTTTTCTTATAACTTTAAAAGCGATTTTAATTGAATCTGGAAAAATAGAAGAATTATATTTTTGATAGTGACGTCAAACCATTTTTTGAGATTGATTTTTTTCATCGTTCCGATTCCTCATTATTCGTTGCTCGTCATGGTAATTTTTAATTCTATTTATATGATTTACTTATTCTCTTATACTCATATTTCTTTGTATTTTAGTTTATTAAGTTTTGTATTATTTTTATTAATCTTTTTATATGACTTTTTTCTTTTTGCTTATATAATTTTGATTGAGTGCACCTCACGCATCTAATTAATTTTTGTATTTTGTATTTATATTATAAGAAGGGGCTTCCAAAGTAAATAATTGTAATATTTCAGGAAGTTCCTATTAATTTATCCTTTATTTGTGTTTATGTATTATTATTATAACAGTTATTGTAATTTTCCTTTTATTTGCATTTTTGGATAAATAAATTAAATTAAATTAAATTACTTCAATTACAATATGCTATCCATAACAAGCTGTTAAGGAATATTGCCATTTGAACTTCTCGCGTTTTCTGCGCTAGGATGATTGTAAAATTGCATTAAATGTATACACGTTTCTACTTATTATTGTTTATCTTTGTAAATATATTTTTTTTTTATTATACATACTGTATATTTTATGGTCTTAATTAAATTCGATTAACGGCTTCACAAAGGACAATAAATCCACTGGGGAAACTGATGCTTATTAAATGGTTCTAAGTTTAGTTTGTTATACCATTAAATATTATATCTAAATATTGTAAACTATTGCTACTTGTATGTTCTATTGAATGAAATAAAGGATTAAAAAAAAAACTCCTAAAAATCGAGTTACGTTTAGAAAATCCGATTTTGACGGGGCACTAAAAAAGTTTAGTTTTTATATGGTGAAATTACACAATTACCTTTTAGCATTGCAAATTTTTCTTCTTCGCCGACGCTTAAATCTCTTCTTAAATCTCCAAATTTAGGCCGCCTCACGATAGCCATGTATTTGATTTTTGCTTCGTTGATGTGTGCCGATTTTGTAAAACATGTTTGTTTGTTTGTAAACAATAAAAACAAAAAATTATCAAGAAATAGACATCAAGACCAAGCTTAGAACTAAAGTCGGTTTCAAGCACTATCTGGTAGAAGCAGAATATATCTTAAATCTCCTTTATTTTAAAACTTAGTACCCATTCTTCTTAAGAACAATTTACACCTTTGCAACCGTCCGACTTCTTATATTAACAATTTGGCCTACAGAAGAAATCCCATAAGAATTAAATGATGGTTTATCTAGGCCGCTTTATAAAAATGAAAATTGATTAAAGTGTAACAACTACCATCTGGGTAGCTTTGTTGAATACATAAAGGTTTCAAGATGCGTCATTAAAATGAGTCATTAAAAAGCACTAAAGTTATTAAATTTCACTTAGTAACTGTAATATCCTTAGTGAAGAGATAATCCATGATTTGTAGAGCTTAAAAAATTTCATTTAATCGTGTTTTTTTCATCATAGAACTCTTCATGATTCAATGTCCGATTGCTTTAAAATACACATCTTATTAAAAACGTCAAAAAGAACCGGTATAAAAGTTTTTGAGAAACAAGTCTTGAGAAACAAGCCCCTAGAAATGGGAGGCTATGCTAAAAACCTAAATAGAAAAAATATTGGGTCAATCGAAGATGGTTCAGAGGTCGCGACTTGAGCACGAATTTCGATAAAAACGGCATTTTTTCAATTTTTCACTTTCAAACGAACAGAAAAATTATTTAAAATTTTTTCTCAGCCTTGATAAAAATTGTGGTGAATAGAAGATATATGTATATTAATTATCTTTCCAAAAAATCAAAAAAAAAAACCAAAAATCGGTTAACAAAGAGCGAGTTGATTGCCAATTCCCAAAACTAATAAAAACTAAATAAAAATGAGGTATAACGAATAAACAATGAGACGAGGACATAGAGGAGTATGAGTTATAAGGACATAACATAAGGTGTTTTATGATGTCAGTATTATAAAACACAACTATGTTTTAAGTTCTTATGACTCATTCGTCTCATTAGTTGTTGTATTTAAATCCGCCTACTGCATCAATTATGACCTGATATGGCCAGTATGTTTCATTTTATCATAAATATATAAACAAAAGAAATGCAAATTAATTTCTGTTTAAATCCAAATCTCTCGAGAAAAGGACACAAATTTGTATTAATTAAATCTAGTCCGTTTAATGTTTTGTATTTTTAAGAAAGTGCTACTAAAGTTGACAAAATTGAGCCACACAATATGAAAGGAGTTGTTTGGAACGGAGACCGTGGATTGTTTGCCAGTGAATATTTCCCATATAGATATTTAGATGGGGAACAATTATTGGGCGTTCCCAAAATACCAAGAACAACTGGTTTGGAAATGGTGGAGGATGTTTTTCAAAGCTTAATCGATTGGAGAGTAGCTGTCGATGTCGTCGCGGCTTGCTACGCTACAACATATTCAAATACTGGAAGATTAAATAGAGCAGCTATTATTTTAGAGCTAGTCGAAATCACATATATGAAATTACATTGCGCGCTGGTATTGAATCAAAAATGGGCAATACATCAGGCGTATATGTTCCGTTATTTGTGAGATTCAAGAATGACTTGAATTCATGTTCGCTGAATATCCAAAGCCTTTTATGTATTGAAAAAATATTTATCTTTTGTGATGAGTTTAAGTTAACAGCAGCAGGACAGGAGAATTTACGGGACATTTGCGTTTTTACCGTACGATTTTATGTGAAAATTTGGTTACATTGCACTAAAGCACCAAAGCTGGATTTGAACTATTTACTAGATATTTATTTCTACGAAACACATGACGAAAAGTTGGCGATGGCTCTTTTTTTGACGAAAACGTCGCTAGTGCAGAGAAAAGAAGAATGGTGCAACTGTTGGATAAGATGAGAGTAGTAAGCACGTCGAGTTGAAAATTGATGATGTGAAAACATTCATTACGAAACAACTACTTAGTAGATTTTGTTAGACCAAACACTGGCGATTTTTTAAACGGTTCAAGATTTCCACAGATTTCTTAAACGGGTGTGTAACGAAATCCCGGTTTTCAAAATCCCAGTTTTTTTTATAAATCCTGGTTTTCAAAATCCCGGCTGTTATAAAAAAAAATCCCGGTTTGGATTTTTAAAATTTGACATGTGAGAAAATGGGACTCTTAAATGATTTTTTGACAAAATTTAAAAATGAGTTTGCAATAAAGTTCTAGAAAAAACGGCTTATTTATCAAATATTAATGAATTTGCTTCATAAAATTTTTTTTCACCAAAATGTATGAAAACCGGGATTTTGAAAAAAGGGATTTTGAAACTGGGATTTTGAAACCCGGGATTTCGTAGTACACCCTTAGAAATGGATATGTGGCCGCAGATGATAATTTCAAGAGCGGAATGAAAATATCAGTCAAATAAAAGTCATAAATGATATCGCAGAACGTGGTGTAAGTTAATAATAGTTAATTTTCTTTATTTATTGAATCTTTCAAACATGAAAATAACAATAAGTTTTCAAATCTTAATAACTAAGGTAATTATGTAAATCTGCGGGAGCATAATTTACTTCTTATCTATATGAAAATGAAGATGACATGGAATATTTACTACAAGTCGCAAAGGGCTACACACAGAAGTTTTCAACATATACCAAAACATCTTTAATGGGTCTTTTAAATAATTTTTCTGTTCGTTTGAAAGTGAAAAAATGAAAAAAATACCGTTTTTATCAAACTTCGCGGTTAAGTCGCGACCTCTAAACCACCTTCGATCGACCCAATATTTTTTCTGCTACAGTTTTTAGCATAGCCTCATATTTCTACGGGGTGTTCCGCTAGATATTGGAACTTTCGAAAATAAGGTCCACCCTAATGTACACTTAAAAAACGGGGCGCGCACCTGAAAAAAATTAAATCAGTTTTTGTATTTTTTGAAGATAATATGACTTCCCCAATTTCCACAAAAATCGAAGGAGGTGAGGACAGAATCCGCTCGTGAAATTGCCTAATAGCGAATCTATATAAAGCTGCATCAAAGTTATCCGGAAAATGTACCCAATCCCATTTTTTATGAGTTTGCAACGCTGGACCAATTTTTAATTCAATGAGCGAGCAAATTACCGAGCGTGTTAAATGATCCGATGTGCATATATTAAAGTGTGTTTATTTCGAACGCTTTTTACACTGAAGCTGAGTACATGATCATTTTCTGTGGTGAAGAGTTTATTACATTAAGCAAGCAATGTAATACTGGTTATATATTCATCTGGTTGGCATTATTTAACTATTAGCTAAAGTGGCTAATCATTAGTGATGATAAATTCTTGGTAAATGTCATATGATTGTGTACCCGGTTTGACATTCATATCAGAGTAAAATTTGACGAACCGGACAGGCACAATAAAAAAAAGTGGTGGGCATAGATCAGACCAATTTTTGGCAGTCCTGGACTATAAAGCAGACTCTTTGGCTCAAAATAAAGATTGTTAAAATTCGAAGGAGAACACCCCAAAGACCGGAGGGGTTCTTAGATTAAAATTGCTTCAACCTCAAACAAATATCTGTAAATTCGGTATCACCGCGAGCACACTGTATTATACATAGATACATAGTTTTTCTAGTTAAAATAAATAGGAGAACGAAAGAAATTTTTTATTAAAATATAAAGCATAACAACAACACTTATCATATGTTTATTGTTATTGTTTATTAAATAAAATGCATATATGTACCAAGTAACAACGCAAAGCCTATAATACGTACGTATATACATACATACACACATATATACATTCTCTTATAATTAAATACGGTACGTTGTGTCATTACAGCATTATTATTATGTATATTGCTCTTTGTTTATTGTTTTTGTCAATGAAAAAATTTATGTGTAAGTTCATGTGTATATTTATTATATGTACGCTGCTTGTATATAAAACATACACATGCATACGGATTTATATAATTTTACTTTTCTCTACTCGTCGTCGTATTATAGTGCTGCAAAGTTGTCTAGACAACTGTTTCGTTGTATATAAAATAAAAGTATTAGGTGTTTGTAAATAAACCGTGATTGGTATGCAAATCAGTATAACATGAATATTTTCATCAACCTGATGTTGATTTTTTATTTTTTTCGTATAAACAAAGTACAGTAAATTTATTTTTTCCATGTATTACACGCTATATTATAATACGATACGATCATATGATTGGTATGCAAGCGCTGATGACGATGATCGCGATGTTGAATGGCGATGACGTTTTTTCTTTATGTTCATTGTACTATTCCACTACTAGAATACTATATATACGTACGACGGGTATCGCGGTGCTCTGTATGTGTTTTGAATGTCAATTTCATTGTTAACTCAATTGTAACTTGCTTGTGTGTATGTGTATGTGCGAATTGTGCTTTAAGTTTCTTACATTCTTTTTCGAAACGGAAATGGTGATTGGTGTTGATTTGGATACAATACGTTGATGATTAAAAAATTGGCGATGTGGCACGCTCCTCAACGGAACGATGAGTACATCGCATTTTAACTGTATGCATACATAATATAGAAATAAATAGATAAAACAGCTGTTCCCCACAAGACTAAAGTACACACGTAACGTTTTTATGATTATTTTTTTTTTGTTTACATTTTAATTTTTCTATTCGAGTGTGCGACCGAAGTATGATGAACTTGTCTAATCGTCAATGTTATTTTTATTTTTATTGATTAACACATGCGCGGATCGATGTGTGCGAGAGTTTGTCGGCATCACTTTTATGCGCTTATTTTATTTGGATAGCGGGTGATCTGTTCCCATCTTTTTAAATGAATCAAATGAAGGTTTGAATAACGCTTACAAAATGGTTATCACACCAGTGGCTCTAATCTGGCTTCCCCGGGGAATTGGGAAATTATTTTGCTGTAATTACAAATTGCATTAAATCCCAACTATTTATAAACTTAAACACTTATTACAAGTATATTTTAAGATGTGTATTCATAAGATAAAATAATGATTAAAAATTCAAAAATATACGAATCACAATTCCCTCATAAAGGAGAAGGAGGGGGGGGGGTGATTACGGTAAAACTGCTATAAAATGGAATTTGTTTTTCCCAAACGCCAGAATACACTTTGGGGAATAGAAAATTCCAAGCTACTAGAAAAATGTCACTAATTCCCAATTTCCTCTGCCCGGGAAAAGCTAAAATAGGCCCACAGGCCAAGATATACAAAAAGAAACAACAAGCCAAAAATCCGAACATTTTACAGTCAAAAACAATATTTAAAAACGGGAATGTCATTCAAAGCCTGATACTCAAAATCCCGAAACAAGAATAAACACGAAACTCCGGAAATTAAATTCATGAAATACTGGAAAATATAAAACTTAAAAATAAAATCCTGAGACACGAAGTACTGAATTTCAGCCATTAATAAATTTAAAGAGTTTAGAATGATAAATTATGAAAATTTCAGCAAAATTTTTCCGAATGTTGCTCTCAAGCATCGAGGTTTTAGTCGATTTGTAAATACACCTTCAGTACTCAAAATATTATCTAGGTCGGTCTTGTTATATCACAACTATTTCTTGCCTGAATTGCATCGTGGCCATGACCTATCTGGGATGCGTCCACCGTCCTGTTGGAATCACGTATTTTGTAACATTCTGAAAGTTGGTGTTGGTGTTGAAAATTATGGTTACCCGATGTTAGATCCCAATTAAGAGAAAAATTAATAAGAGGAAGGGGAGAACTTGCAACAAAATCAGGAGTTACGGGTTTCCCAACGGTCAATCAAATGGAGAAAAACCGAGACGTTTGATTGAAGAAATTTTTGTTACAAAAGAATTTTTCCTGCCATCAAGCTATAACGAGGCAATTTTATGTGAACAAAAGGAATTGAGGATAGAAGCTATATGAAGGAAGAAATGGATTCAATGAAGAACAAGACAACATGAGAATTATATGATTTTACTGATGATCGCAAAGCCATAGGTTATACAAAATCAAAAGAAATTGTGGTTAGCATAAAACGATATAAAGCTCGACTCTTTGCGCAACGTTTTTTTTTTCAAAAATTTTGGGTGGATTATGATGAAGTTTTTGCACCTGTTGTTAGATCAAATGCATTTCAAGTATTATTATCGTTAGCTGAGAAACGCCCTTAATATATATTAACTCAAATAATTTTCATGAAGCGACCTTTGAGAATGGATCATTGTAAGTATGTTTGTTGATGAAAAGCATTTATGGGTTGAAACAAGTCGCTAGTTCGAGGAATACAACTATTGATAAAGTATTGGTCTACGCTGGATTTCAACGGAATAAAGAAGATCCATGCCTACATTTAAAATCCGTCGATGGCAAATCACATATTTATTTCGTGATCTACTTCTGCTTTGCGAAATCTAGTAGAATAAAATGCTTTCCACGTAAGAAATTAGTTGAATGATCTTCTTTATTCGGTTGAAATCCAGCGTCGACCAATACTATATCAATAGTTTTATTCCACGACCTAGCATTTTTGTTTGTTTCACTTAGAAGACTATTAGATCAAAGTTATTTTATTAAAAAAAAATAAAATTTTAATTTTAAATTGAATAAATTTGAAAAAACCTATTGCGAACTCGACCAGATTGTTTTCACAAAAACCCATCCTCGTTTTTCGGTATATTATTTTCAGGATTTTATTTTTTGGGATTTTGTTTTCGAAATTTCGATTTAGGGATTTTTTTTCGGGCTAACAACACCAACACGTTAAAAACACGTTAAAAAGATTTATCTACGCAAAATATAAAAGTTTAATAGATATTCCTAGATAGACCACTTTACAATAGATAGTTAAAGAATAGCCTAATTTTTGAGGCGCTAGACAGTAAAAAATCTTTAAACAATTAAAGGTATAACGAATAAGCGACTATATTGGTATTTTTACCTTATTATTTTTTTATTTGTATGCAATGCTTTATGAACATTTGGTGTAATTTATTACAAAAGTCCTCAGTGGCACTATTTTGGTAATTCCCTGGAAATAGGAAATTGAGGAAAGATTTTATATGTAATTTATATTTTAAAAAATTTTCTGGCATACTGAGAGTAAAAAGCTAGTTCATTTTTTTGAAAACAAAATAAAATTGGGAATAATTTTCCCTGCCAATTTAACGTATGTGAAGCTGGCCCGAAAACCATCCTGAAAAACGCCTTTACAATTTAGGTGCGTTTCTCCATTAAATTCATTAAAAGACTTCAGCCCGAAAAATTAGAAAATATATGGAGAAAATCAAATTCCACTCCAAAAAAAAAACGAATCTCACGTACACAAAACAAAATTTAAGTTGAAAATCTATTACAAGAAGAGATTTACCACACTTTAAATTAAGAAATTTAAAAAACAATTCCCTCAAATAAAATAAATTGAAAATTTTTCAACGACCTTAATGTTTCGGTTCACAGAGGTTGGCAGATATAACGGTATATGCCTAATAATACATTGACCATCAGCATTAAGCACCCAAACGACCATTACGTTACAGCGGGGATGAGGGGCCTCCCCAGCTGATTTAATATTCGCGTCTCTTAGCTATCAGAATTATGCTCATATATCACCAAAAATGTATCCGTTCACAAAGTTTGGCAGATATAACGGTATATGCGTGATTAATGGACTGACCATCAGCATTAAGCACACAAATGATCATTAGGTTACAGCGGGGATGAGGGGCCTCGCAGCTGATTTAATATTCGCTTCTCTTAGATATGGGAATTATGCTCATATATCAGCATAAATTGGCAGATATAACGGTATATGCCTATATTGACTATCAGCATTAAGCACAAAGGATCATTACTTGCTGGTTAGTGCATTAATCACGCATATACCGTTATATCTGCCAAACTCTGTGAACGGAGAAATTTATGGTGATATATGAGGATAATCCCGATATCTAATCTAACAGAAGCGAATATTAAACCAGCTGGGGATGCCCTTCATCCTCGCTCTAACGTAATGATCATTTGGGTACTTAATGCTTACCATCAGTATGAATTAGGCATATACCGTTACATCTGCCAACCTCTGTGAACCGAAACATTAAGGTCGTTGAAAAATTTTCAATCTATTTTATTTGAGGGAATTGTTTTTTAAATTTCTTAATTTAAAGTGTGGTAAATCTCTTCTTGTAATAGATTTTCAACTTAAATTTTGTTTTGTGTACGTGAGATTGTTTTTTTTTTTGGAGTGGAATTTGATTTTCTCCATATATTTTCTAATTTTTCGGGCTGAAGTCTTTTAATGAATTTAATGGAGAAACGCACCTAAATTGTAAAGGCGTTTTTTCAGGATAGTTTTCGGACCAGCTTCACATACGTGCCAATTTAGATATGGAATCCCAAATTTATAAATATTTACATCAAACAATTCTCCTTAGTAGGCTGGAAAAAAATATTTGAACTAAAATTACATATAAGATCTCTCCCCAATTCCCTATTCCCGAAGAATTACCAGAATAGTGTCAGAGGAAAATTTAGTATTCCCTATATGGGCAAAACTATTTATTTGCTGGACAAAATTTATTAATACGTGGACAATTCTAACCTATAATAACTCTTTTAATTAAATTGACAATAAATTGCAAAAGTGCAAGTCGAATTTTCAATATTCTGTACATAGTACATTTTTCAGGAAATTTAAATACAAACTGATTATTATAGCAAAACAGATTATTAGGTGGGTAAAATTCAACACACGTGGGCAATTCTAAGACATAAAGCATTTATTTAAATTGATAGCGCGTGCAATTAATACTGCGTTACGAACATTCATATAATTTAATTCAAAAGTTTAATAAGAAATATTCATAGCCGTTGAGGATGAACAAAATTAGTTATTGAGTGGACAAAATTCTACAATATATTTTACTAAGCTTATTAGCGCTGTTGAGGTGTAACAATTTATAATGAGTCGTATAACTTGGTAAAATGTGGACATAACTACGGCATAACTTACTTCTTAAATTCGGATTTAAGTGTGCTGGTAAAAGTTTGACCGATTTTTTGGGAAAAATTCAACACTCCCGGAGACAAAATTTAATTAATTAAATTGATAATAAAAAGTGCTATAAGAAGGAATTCACCTATCCTTTACAAACATGGAGGTGAGCAAAGCTAATTATTTGGTGGTCGAAATTTATCAATAGGTGGACAAATCTAAGACAGTACTCATTTATTTAAACTGACACTTGGCCCAAATGCCACTCAATTTTTTAGCGCTTTTGGGGGTGATATTTAATGGGTGGGCAAAACTGGGTTATGACATACCTCACTGCACTAAAATTCGCTTTGAAGGTGGTGGCTCATGTTTCATTCTTTATTTAGCGCTTTTGGGAGGAAGGAAATCGTTTTATCGGATGGGCTAATTTTAGTACAAAAGAGTAACGCGAAAATAATTAAATTTCATTAACAAAATAAAAATAAAAGTTACCTCAGTTTTCAAAAAGTTTGAAAATTACTACGAAATCACTACGATATAATTCCATCAATTTTAAAAAGTTTTTGAAAATTACTGACTAATTTCGCCAAATTTCTGGAAGAAAAGACAGCTTTTGAATTTTTTAAGCTCTTGAAAGATGTCAGTAATATTCATAAGCCAAAATGTTCCTGATATTTAGTTCTAAACTGTAAATTTAATAATAAAATTTAATTCAGATTTATTAATGGGCAATTTATACTAATTATTAAATTAAATAATAATTGTGCTTATTCTCAAACCAATTTTGGTTTCGGATTATATCTCGGAAGTTGGATTTTACTCTAAATTTATGTAAAATCCCAATTCGTGTGTTTATTGCGATTTCGTAATTTTCGAAAGCAGAACAAAGTTCATAATAAAAATATCCACGGCGGATTGCATTTTATGAAATCGGAAAATATTAAACCGCAAAGTGGATCGTGCAGAATATTGCAGTTCTGAAGCCGAGAGAGAAAGCCTCACATATTTAGAGAAGTTGAAAAGGAATTTTATAATAAATTACATTAAATTTGAGTATGTACGTACGCGATCAATCAAACTATAATATTCCATTTCGAAATAATTTCCAAAAACTAGTTCTTTTTGCTAATTTTGCTATCTATTTTGTAAATTGTACGGGTTTTCTTAGGAATTAAATATTAACAAAACTTTAATTTAAAATCTTATCAACGTTAGTATAAAGTCGCGATAATATATACAAAATTATACCAACCTAGAGAATTTAATCAACCAAAAATACATAAATTCCCCGATTAAAACTCATTAATAAAAGTGAGTAGGGCGGTTTCAATATTTTATTTTTTGTAGAATTTCGATGACACTAACTATCCACAACACAAAAAACATAATAATATCCGTTCAAAATCGTTCACCTCGCATAAACGCGCATCACCAACATAGCAAAACAATCCCATGAAATTAATTTGCGCGATATCAATTTACCATTCAAAAGCCGCGACCGATTATTAAAATGCTGAATATGAAAAACAATTTTTATTGATCGTTGCCAATATTTCAAAATGGTGGCCGCGCCGATACACGTCCATTTCAAATATGCATGTACATATTATTTATATGAAACTCAAGGATTAAATATTTAAATGTAATTATTACCAATTACTTTACCTCCTGTACCATTAAATAATTTTACAATCATCAAATAACAATAACAACGCGAGAAATACTTCAATCATGTACTCGTATGTATGTATACAGTCAATATGCGAAATATTATTTATACTACAACAACAATTCATATTATAAGATGTCTTTAATTTCGTGGGAAATCAAATAATCATAAAGATTTTGTGTACATGAACGAGAACGGATGAAAATGGAAGGTTCGTAACTTTTTGTTTTCAAATCGTTTATAATAAATAGAGTTATACAAAATATAAAGTAATTCTCTCGTCATATGTTTTGTTGGCGCCCAACATGGGGCCGCTTAGTACATAACAACTTTATTCTATTTCAAAATCAAGTTCACCATTTATGCGTCGTCGCCGATCTCGTCTGAACTTCGATCGAATTTCCGATTATGGTTTGTGCAAAAAAAATTTTATACACGCGATGCCGCTTAAACAACGTCGAATCCAAATGAAAAACTCAAAAAAAAAACAAATACGGAAATACCAAAATGAAACCACATTTCGCGAAAGAATATGTTATATATAGAGAGATAGACAACGTATGTACTCGTATAAGACATATACAGCAACAGTATTATACAAATCGATATTCTTGTTGCATACATTTCTTGATAATCATTAAGTAATCAATACTGCAGTAATTATTCAACGATGTTATTTTTT
Source organism: Nephrotoma flavescens (assembly GCA_932526605.1). Lineage (NCBI taxonomy): Eukaryota > Metazoa > Arthropoda > Insecta > Diptera > Tipulidae > Nephrotoma > Nephrotoma flavescens. The sequence goes on along the minus strand of OW052222.1, from coordinate 213,176,748 downwards.
CTAACGTTGGAGATGGCGGCGACGACCAGCAGTATAACCATTTATAGATTTTGTTACAAAACTCTGCGTTCTTTAAGATAATTAATTGTTGACATGTTCCTCATGCATATGAATATACACGTAAACCATTGCTTCTAACGTATATTTTTGTTCTTCTGTTCGTTTCGATTCGAATCACCTGTCTCGACAAATTCTTATTATGTATACATACCTAAGAACAGCATAAGAAACTTATATAGTGTTTCTATACTTTAGTTTTGTACATAAGAAAATTATGGAATCATTAATTTTTATTTGTTTCGTTCGTTTTTTCTTTTCATTTTTATTATTATAATTCTTGTCTTTTTTATTACATTTCTTATCTCTTCTTATATTATTAAACGTATTTCTCCTATACGTGTTCCGATATATAGATTTGAGAATATTCTATCTACACACACTCAATACACAAAGTTTTTTTTATTATTATTATACATAAACTTATAAAGACAATCGATTGCCACACCTAAATGATGAACAAAACTATAATAATTTAATGAAATAGAATGCGATTCCAATAGTAATGTAATGCAAAAGTGGTTGGATTCAAATGTTTCTTGGATTAAAAGGGTTAAGTTCCTTTGTAAGCCTTCTAATACTAAACATAACTGAAGGGATCTAAAAAGAATTGAATCATGTCATCTGGCGGAATATTTTAAAACTGGAGAGGAACATGGCCAACACTTAAAAAGGCATTTCAAATTAAATAAACTTTATATATAAATAAATTTCTGACACAATGCTCCCAAAGAAAGTGGCGCTAACTAGTCGGTGTATAAAAAGCGAATTTGTTTTATATTTTAAATGGTAACCCCAGTTCGGATGACGTGCAAAATATAGCAGAATAGAATAAAAATCTATATATAGAATCGACCCCATTATTTGGGATAAATAAAATCAGGGTTTGAGGTTAAGATAATGGTAATAAATTTATATTACTTTTACAAAATTAAAATTAAATATAAAATAAATAAATAAAAATATAATTATATAAAAAAAAATATAATTATAAAATATTTATATTGCTTTAATTTATATCTTGATATCAGTGCCCTAATTCTCTAAAAACCAAGATAAATTGCAATGTGTAAATGTACTAACTTTTAAGCCTTTATCCCACAATGAAAAATTATTTATTCAGTAAAACATACTGGAGAAACAAACAGAGAAAGCTTATCAATAAATTATATTAGAGTAACAGAAACAAAAACAAAATTTATGGGAACATTATATAAGAAGAATTTAAGTACCACTTAATACCAATCAATATTACAATTCATCAATATCAAAAAAAATATGTTTTATAAATTTTTACTCGCGAAGAAATCACATATTAAAAAAATAATTAAAATGTTGGTTTACCATAATATTTTCCCAGCCATAAAACGATCTTAGTGTGCGAGAAATATTTTTCGTCATATACTTTTTTTATGTAAATGTATTAGAATGTTGCTATAAAAAATACTCTGGTTCGTATTTTTTTCATTTTAATATGGCTACTACATATAAAACGATTTTGTCAGTAAAATGTTACTGATTTTTTTTTTTTATTTTGTTTTTGTATGTGGCGAAATTATATTTTTTTTCTCGCTCTTTTTTACTGAAAAAATATGTTTCATTGTAGAATAATGCTTTATCCACCAAGAAAAATTTACTGTCAGTAAAAATACTGAAAAATCAGAAAAGGAAAAATTATATAAAATTACATTAGAGTGACAGAAACAAAAACAAAATTTATGGGCACATTTTATAGTTAAATTTTGAGTGCTTGAAGATGACATAACCAAAACTTCACAAAATAAACTTACTTCGGCAATTTAATTTTTTTTATAGGAATTTAAGTTTGATTGGAATTACAATTCATCAAAATCAAATAAAAATATTTTATAAATTTCTACTTGCAAAGAAATCACATGTTATAAAAATAATAAAAATGTTGGTTCACCATAATATTTTTCCAACCATAAAACGATCTTAGAGTGCGAGAAATATTTCTCGTCATATACTTTTTTATGTAAATGTATTAGAATGTTGCTATAAAAATACTTCAATTAGTATGTTTTCCATATTATTATGGCAACACACCACTACATATGAAACGATTTTGTCCTTAAAATTTTACTGAATTTTTGTTTTGTTTCATTCTATTAAGTAGGAAATCTATATTTTTATCTCGTTTCGTTTTTACTGACAGTAAATGTTTCTTGGTGGAATAGAGACCTAATGGTATTATTCCAGGGAGAAAACAGAAAAATTTTGCTGAACATCTGACAAAGACAAGAACTAGAATTTACAATAGAGCGACTGGAAACACAATGTTTTTATTTTATGGTAGAAAAAATTGGAGAAATTTTGACATCAACAAAATGTAACCTATAAATTATTTAAAAAACATGACAAATTTTCATTTTGAATGTTTAACAAAGAATTTTATATCCCAAAATTTACTAAAAAATATAATATTATTTTTGAGACGAACAGAATCTTTTAATTTTCGAAAATATATAAAAAAAAATGATCTACCATAAACATGTAAGGGGAAAATTTTAGCATCAACAAAATTTAACCTATAAATTATTTTAAAAAAATACATTAAAACACAATGAATAATATCCTTAAAATTTCTAATAAATTAAATAATATTTTCGACACAGGCAGAGTCATGTTAGTTCATTTGTATATTGAATTCTCGAAAATAAATAAAAAGTGATCTGCTATAAAATACATTACCTGCGCATTAAACAATTTCTTCTCATACACAAGTATTTAACAAATTTCTTTATCTAAAATATTTTTTTGACTCGAATCAATTTTTACACGTATATACGAGACGATAATATACGTAAGCGCAATCTCTTATCCATAAAAATTCCTTAAAAATAAAATTAAAAAGGAGTGGGGATTGCTTTTTCGTTTTGCTTGCTTTAAAAAATACTAAACTTGAAAAGTTATGGCAATACAACAACAATTTGCTCAGCAAGCTAATAGGATGCACCCTTCTCTCAAATAATCGATCTATATTTTTGTCTCGTTTTAGTTTTTCTGAGAGATTTGCTGGTAAAATTTACCATAAATGAAGCCTTTACATGTAGAAAATTGTTTTCTTCTATAAATTTTTGTAGGTAAATAAGAAAGCACCCGCTATATTAAAATATTTAATGTGCGAGAAAGAAAGAAATATATATAGTAATGCCATAATTTTTTATAGCATTATTATTAATTTATTTTTAATTAATTCAAATGTGAAATTTACATTTTTATCTATGGCGTCTTGAATCTTCAATATTTATAAATACGAAATATTTTTTTTTGTTAATTTTAAAACTGTTGACATAAAAATACTCGGATCGAATATATTTTATGGCAACATTTATTTTTATGGTAACAATTTATAGTGGTTTTTGCGGTGTAATGGCTTAAAAATCTTGTGCAATATTTTCTTAGGACATTTTTCTTTTCTTGTTTGTCATGTGCAAAAAGTTAATGTTATATCTTTTTCATTTTGCAGAAGAAAAATGTTGGTCGCATGACAATGGAGTAAAAGCCTTTACACACGAAAAAATTATCGGAGAAGTCTAGTAAATTCACATTCTCTAAATTATTTTCAAGATAAAATGCAAAGTGGCAAGATAAATTTGGGTGTACTACGAAATCCTGGTTTTCAAAATCCTGGTTTTCAAAATCTCGGTTTACCAAATCCCGGTTTTCATACATTTTGGTGAAGGAAAATTTTATCAAGCAAATTCATTTAAAATTTGATAAAATAAATTACGAAATATTCCTTAACACAAATTAAAAAATTATAGAAAATGGCTATTCTAGAACTTTATCGCAAACTCATTTTTGAATTTTGTCAAGAAATCATTTAAGAGTCCCACTTTCCCACATGTCAAATTTTAAGAATTCAAACCGGGATTTCCTAAAAATCGGTATTTTTTTTATACAAAACCGGGATTTTTAAAAGCAGAATTTATAAAAAAAACTGGGATTTTGACAAACTGGGATTTTGAAAACCGGGATTTCGTTACACACCCGATAAATTTAAGTCAAAAAGTAACGTGAAACAATTTTGCTTGAATGTGTAAAGGATTTCGTTTGGATATTATTAATAATTAATTGAAATTTTTTGATATTTTAGTTTATAGTTTTATTTTAGGATTAAATAAGCTCAAGTTCTAACAATTTAATTAACTAGAATGTAAATTTCTGAACTTATAAAAATGGACTGTTATAACCGGTGTGGAGTTTTCAACATATATCAAAAGTGTAGCTACACAAATTAACAAAAGTGTAGATTTACATAAAAAAAATTATGGCAGGATTGAATTTCTTATTTATCCCTTTAAACCTATCACTGCGACCTTCGGGGATTTTTTTTTGTAAGCGTAAATGGATAAACATAAAAAAATTATTGGATGAGGAACTCGTGGGGTCGGAAAACTCGCAGTGACTAACTAAATTTGATGGTTAAATGAGCTTCGTTGCTTAAAATGCCTAGTTTTTTGTAGTTTACTCGAAATTCTAAAATTCTAGTAAAACAATCCCGGGCTTACAGAAAATATTCTGGTTTCGACTATTTTTAATAGGCCAGAACGTATAGGCCTCTATTCCTTTAGTCGTATCACTTCATGCGACGTGACTATGGATCTGCCTGGTTACTGGTCGCTAATTTACAACAACAATGATAAGTATTCAATGCCAATTTGGAATTCATTGAATTCCTACAGAGTTGATGGTATTGAAATTCCAATTCTATTTTTTAGTTACGGTGCTTGTCACTAAAGTTTTCCAAATTAATTTTTTTGTTCTAAATGTTGCCATCTTGTATTGACGACGAGTGGCACGTAACGGAAAAGTTTGAAACTGTACGAGCTATGCCAAATTGGCAATACGAAAATAATCCAACTATGCCAATTTTAAAATACGCGTATTTTTTGTTATTACGAAATGTCATTGAAGGATGTAATTTTTATTTTTACCGCTACCTGCGTTTTCCAACTTTTACACTCTGACGAGTGTATTCTATTTTGATTTTTTGACATTTTCTACAAAATTGATACAGCGTTTTGTATTTATTTTTTACGTTAAACATTTTAAACAATACAGGGTGGGCCAAAAGTCACCATGGGGTTTAAAAATTTAATAACTTTTTCTTTTTTATATTTTTTTTTAGATTATATAAATAACACCTGGAGAATAAATAATGGAGAGATTCACAACTGAACAAAGAACCAGAATAATAGAATTTTATTATTTAAATCAGCGATCAATTATTTTAACACAAAGAGCATATCGTCGCCATTTTAATGTCAGAATTTTGCCCTCTGGGGCAATGATTCGTTGCTTAGTTGATCGTCATCACCATAATGACAGATTTGCCTCGAACCGGTAGACCACGTTTAATTCACACTGTGGAAAATATTGAATGTGTAAAGCAAAGTGTTAACGAAATACCAGAAACATCTACCAGAAGACGTTCTCCTCAACATTATTGAAAATCTGATTATGAGTGATGAATCACATTTTCATTTCAATGGCTTTGTTAAAAAGCAGAACTGCAGGTTCTGGGGTTCTGAAAATCCAAGAGCCATTCATCAACGCCAATTGCACTCCCATTAGCTGTACAGTATGGTGTGGCATTACATCTGAAAATATCATTGGGTCTTACTTCTTCGAAAATGAAGATGGAAGTGCTGTAACCGTAAATGGAGAGCGGTATCGGTTTATGATAGAACATTTTTTACGTCCTGCTCTGCAAATCATACCTGAGATGTGGTTTCAGCAGGATGGAGCGACTGCCCACACTGCCCGAGACACAATGGCGCTTTAAAGGCAAATTTTGGAGAGCGAATAATTTTCAGAAATTCGGAAATTAATTGGCCTGCGCGGTGGATCTAATTGATATAAATAATATAGAAAATGAATCGCAAAGATCGTCAGAAAATTCCACTACATGGAAATGATAGACTTCGGATATCAGTCAAATTCCCTTTCCAAACGGAGAGTACCGGTATAAAATAAAAATTGTTCGAATTCGTATTGTCAGATAAGGGAAATTTGTGAACGTATCAAGTAGGTACGAATTCTTCGTATTCAAAAATACCAATCAAATGAACTCGCCAAATTTTGTTCGTATTCGTATTCAGAAATAGGGTCCCTGTCCCTGGTATAAGCAAATGTTTCGGCTACCAACTAATATTTCTTTCAAAATACCTCCTACTATGACCGTATAACAGTCTTAAAATCGCCTACATGTCATAAATGTTTATTTCTAATTTTTCACCTCGAATAAAACTTAACTTTAATTTGCGTAACAATAGCAACACAAAACACTATCACCCGTTTTTATCCAATAAATTTTTTGTCGCACCCCACGAAATGCAAATACAAAAATAACAAACAAAAAAAAATGTGACAAATTAGGTTCATGGAAAAATCAATACACTAAATAAATGTAGCAATTTATTTACACGCTGTGTGTATAATATGTAGTAGCAGCACCCTGTTCTCTATACTATACCAATTCCACTATATATGGTGTACGTACACACCAAAGCAAATCAATTATTTGCATTTTATGTTTATTTTCGTTAAGACTGTATAACCCAAAGAAGAAAACGAAAAAAAAAGAAATTAAATAAAAGAAAATCGATTTTCTTCTCCTTTATGTACGGTTCTATGTACGATATATTTTTTTTTTGGAGACGATTTTTTTTTTATTCCGACTTGTGTGTGTCTCCCCGATTTTTCAGGACGTTTATTTTTTTTTTTGTTTTCTTATCGGAATTGATTTTAATTTTTTTCCAGAGTTCTCATCCCCTCCCACCGTGTAAACACTATATGTATACTCTACTCTGGTGGCGTGCTTGTGAAACCACATTTTTTATGATTATTATACTTTAAAGATTTTCTTTTTACTTTTCCCTCGGATCTCTCGTAAGTGTATATGTGTTTTCTATTTTATTCATGTTTGGTTTTTCCTTTTCTCTCTATATAAATCTACAACTTGGTGTGTAAGTTGGCTAGGATTTGTTTTTCTTTTGTAATTTTCCTCATTTCGTTTTATTTGGGAGATTTTTCTTTTAAAGTTTTTCCCATTTTTTTTTCGTTCTGCTACATCACCGAGACATTTTGAATTTTTGATGACGAAATAAGGATATTTGAAATTTTTATTATGCAATTTTTTTTTTGTTGTTGTTGCTTTACTCATATAACGTGGGAGGAGAATTTAGCATTGCTATTTTTAGGTTATGATTATTTTAACCTGGGATTATATTATAAATGTCTGATCGTATTTCATGCGATCAGCCATTTTGTTGTTAGAAACACGCTGTCAAAACGATACAAAATCAATACAATCATACTTAATATTTAATCTAAAATTAATTAACAATTCATTTTTAGTTTTGTATACGCATAGATGTAAAATACGAAGCAGTTAATTTATAATCAACAAAATATGTAATATAAAGCAACGTTTCAAAATGGCGGCTGCACCTCATATTTAATCAATTCTAAAGCGTAGAACGGGGCAACAACAATTTGTATAAATAAATAAAAATTAATGATCATTATAAATTTTGTAGGAAAATTTAATTACAATTGCGATTGCGCAATGGAGCACAGTAATCTTTTATTTTTTGTTCGTTAGGTTTATTATATTATTTTACAGTTATCCTTTTTTTACAGTTATTTTTACATTTCATACATAGTTTTTTGTATTATTTGGGGAGTATGTACCATGTGTGTATGTGTGATATTGAATTGCATAAATTTAAGGAGTAATTGGATATAAAATGGAAGATGAGAAAATATTGAATATGGTAATACTAATGATATTACCTAGTGTATATAACGGAATTGTATTAGATAGAGAGATGAAGGATAAACAGGTTTTAATGTGCTTTTTATGTTATTTCCTCTAATTTTGCACCTGTTTCGCTGTGTGGTAATTTTAAACCGTCATTATATATAACTGCCATCACCATTATTTTCTTATGTTGCACATTTGTACGACGACAGTTCTGAATAATAAATATATAAATGATGCGATTATCATTGGAAGCCATTTTTATTTTATATTATGCAGATGATTGAAAAGGTAATTCTAGTGAATTATAAATAAATACAGATTCATTGTGAAATTAAGTGATTTATAGCAGCTGATAAAGAAAGTCGACATGTATGTAATGTAATTGTTTGTTCAATAATTTATGTTATATTAATAATAGTAATAATAGGAAGGAAGCTTATAAAAGAAAATTATGCCCCATTTTCTGGGTGTCACATGCATTCATTTCAAATATGTACATGTACAATAAAAAACTATATGATTTAATTGAATTATAGAAATGGTTTTTCATTTTCTTTATTTTTAAATTCCCCAAACACACATCCAATTTATATAAAATATATAATCATATGTGTATAAATTCGTACATGTATTATTCGTGTGTCGTGTGAGCACAATACACACATTTTGAATTATTAATAATTAATTTATACAAAATAAGAAAATGCAAACATTACATGTTAGAAGAAATTTTTATTTATTTATTTATTTTTTTGGTGAAATATTTATGTGAGTCGCAAGGTACGAGAGGGAATGTCGTATGAACGTAATTTAATTTTAAAAGAAAATTTTTATTTTATGAAAAATCACTGTGTATGTATGTGATTATGAGGTGGGTGAATTTTAGTACATGCTTGTTTTCGAAATGGGGATATACATTTATTCGGTTTTGAAATGACCATAATTTATTTATATTTGTATTGTTGGCACGTGTCATTGATTTCAATTTAATGTTGAATTTGGAATAAACAGTAGTATATAGAGTGTAACCAGCCACAATTGTAAATTTAAAAAACGAAAAATTTAAAGATTTTGTGTCAAAAAGCAACAACAAATTCAGTGAAATTTATTTTGTATGTATGAATCCTAACACAATATTCGATAAAATAAAAATATATAAAATTGATGTAATCTTCACTCGGGGTCACCAATGGGTCACCTTTTGAGCCAAGGTTTTAGATCTCGCTTTAGTTATAATGTAACCGGTTCAAAACTGGATTCTAGAAGTCTTTATCTAATAATAACTCATTAATCATGCTCTGATAACCTTGTTTATAACGAATTTAGATATTTTAGGAGCTTAGTCTAGTCTATCTAGATTTGTAAACCACGACATATTTGATACGAAATGTTGGTAGTACATGGAAAGTATTTAGCTTTTTTTTGTATTTAGCGTAATTTTGAAGATAACATCTAGGGATTATGGGTTAAATTTAAAAAAAATACCCAATTTACACATTTTAAACAAAATAGCTAATTTCAATTATTTAGAGATTTTGGGATGAGAATTACTTTTTAGATGATTTAGAAGTCAGCTGGTCAAATTACCAACGTTGGTTATTTGGTTAGACTGTGTTTGAAACCCATCCAAACCAACAAGTTTTTGGCATAACCAATTTTAAAAATAGAATTTTAAATTTAACGGACGATTTAATATGAAAACACATACGCTCCCAATTTCCTGTAAATTGACAAATACTCACAATGGCTTTGATTGTAATCTAAAATTTATAATTTATTTAGGGATTTGGAATAATTCTAAATTTAGAAAAAATTCTTTCTTTACAAATTTTACGTATACTTCACGAATAACAGGAGGAGACGGGAGTCAAATACTTGTTTGACTTTTTCAGGGATGTGGTAAATTTACGTTTAAACGGAGAAAATGCCAAAATCTTTGATTTTGATTGAGTTTGTTAAATTTTAACTTTAATGAGAATAATATGTAAAATGACTGTTTAGCAGTGGAGAAATTTACAGTGTATTAAATTGATTTTTATTTATTTATGCTTCTCGTCTGACGGATGCACATTACTTTTACCTCCACACAAATGTTTGCTATTAAGGAATTTGTCTAGTTTTAATTCAAGCGAAAACCATAACTAATACCGCCAAAGCTTTTAATTAAAACTTTCCACATTATTAATTTTTAAAAAATTTCCTAAATTAGAAGGAAATTTTTGAATTTGAAAAGAATTTGATCGCTATTATTTTGACTAATTTTAAAACGAAACGATTTCTATAAAAATTTCTGCCAGACCAATATAATTCATCACTTAAAGATTTTTTTTTTAATTATCCCCAATTACTAATTTTTAAACGGTTTCCCAATTAGAAGGGTATTTTCAAACTGGAAATCAGTAAGTATTTCACAATTTAAAAAAAAAAAGAATTTTAACATTATTGCGGAATTCTTTCTTATTATTTCTTAAAATATTCCCAATTATCTATTTTTAAACTATTTCCCATATTAGAAGGAAATTTCTAAATTGGAAATTATCAAGTATTTCACCATTAAAAGAAAATACTTTTACCGCTATTAGGGATTTTGTCGAATTTTAGAATCAAAGATTACCAGAACCATTTTTGCAGAAATTCTCCTTAAAAAATTCCCAATTATTAATTTTTAAAAGACATCACAAATTAACAGGAAACATCTAAATTCTACCATTTAAAAGGAAATTAGTATACATATTTGACCATTTAAAGAAAACAATTTTAAATGCTATTAGTGATTGTGTCGAATTTTTACTTAAAACAAGTCCAAAATATGTCGAAATATCCAAATCGAAGTTTAGAAAATATTTTACCATTTAAACAAAAGAATTTTAACACCATTATGGATTCAGTTCAGTTTCGATTTTAGAACGATACCATGTATTTGTAGTACTAGGGAATTGAATTAATGCTTAGCCTACGAAATCGATTCTTTCATATTTTCCATCTAAATTTCATTCTGACACCTTACTTCGTGATCACGAATTTATATTTTATTTTGTTAATAAATGAACTGAATTTTTTGGATGGCGATCGTTATTTTGGCTGGCGGGGTTCAATTGCCTGCGGTTGCCGCAAAGGAAAAAGTCAGAAGGCGTTAAATCGCACGATATCGGTGGAGTTCAGGTCACTGCTGCGCGAGATAACCATGCCCTCAAATGCTCATGTAGAATGTCCATCAAGGCATGCACTGTGTGACACGTACTCTTGGAACTACATGTCGTCGGTATCCATATAATCTAGTTTAGACCAAAAGAAGTTACATATCATCGATCTGTAGCGCTCGCCATTGACGGTTATGGCAATGCAAATTTTGTTTTGGAGATGTCGTGTACGATAATTTCGCCAAATTAAAATCTGCACCAAACAGTGATTTTCTCGGAATGTAATTGAATCTTGTGTGGATTGGTATCGCCTGAAACCCGACAATTTTGCCTGTTCACGTATCCATTCATCCAAAAATAAGCATCGACGCTAAAGATGTTTTTTTGGCGAAATTTGGGTGAACTTGGCGTTGAAACGGTGTTATCAGCAGACGTTACATTTCGGTGATGTACGGGTTTTGGCTGATTATTTATCGAACCTGTTGACGAATTTGGCCACCGAACATCAAATAGTCGACTCGGCAGCACAATGATGACGAGGATCAAAATCACGTAATGCGATTTGCCATCCACTACTGAACAATTCACCACAAAATTGACAGATGTTGCTTTAACAACATGTCTGGTATAACCTAACAAATTTCGAGAGTCCCTATTGAAAGATCCTTTAGTACAATTTTCGTTTGATTAATTAGCAACATAATTTTACGTGTGGTCACCATCCATGCATGCTTACATTGCAAGTTCGAGTAAATGGGGACAGGCGTGAAGGAGTTTTAGCGATAAATTTAAAGAAAATGGTTTAAAAAATCGACATTTTGGGAAACAATTGTATGGGAACACCTACTGACCAAGAGGCTGACCCGTTCCAAAATATTAAGAAAACCTGCTCATTTTAGTATAAAATTCTTATACAAGGTTTGAATGTGATTGCGGATGAATAGTGTGTAAACTTATGAGGGTCCCACTGATCAAGAGGACGGACCCCTCGGATTGGAGCATGTCAGTAATTCCATATAATCCCTTTCTTAATCCCATTCCCGTGAACAAATTAAAAAAGAAATTAATTAAAAAAATTTGTGCCCGGCCTCTAGGCCCCAGCGTTCAGAACCTTCAAAAATTTTGTAAGGTTGGTTCTGGACATGTAGTCTATACATATACAAAAACTTCATGGCTTTCGGCTGTAACGCACATTCGGAGCAGACATTTCTGGGTAAAAATTGTATGGGAGCACTTATACCCAAACCTGCTCATTTTGATATAAAATGTCTATGCAATATTTGAATCCGATCCACGACAACGACCCAGCGGATTCGAGCATGCCACTAATTTTCACTTTTTTTCATTAATAACCCCTTTATAAAATCATTCCCATCAAAAAATTTAGCCCCTTTGAAAATATCATGTAGTTGGCTCTGGACATATGCAACTTAAACATGGTACAAATTTCTTGACGATCGGTTGAGCGGCTGAAACGTCCATTTGGAACAATCAAACAAACAGACAGACAAGAATTCATTTTTATATGCGCTCTCGGTTCTTGCAACTCAATAAAAACCAGGCCGTGTGTAATTATCGAACATGTCGCTATAATGCTTCAATGCGCATTGAAATCAATGACAGTTAAAATTCTGATACTGCACAAAACTGAATTAGAAATCACTTTCAAAGTACAAACCTCGATGTACACAGGATGATTTCAAAAGTTACTTAGGCTTAGACTATAAAGAGAACGTTGTTTGTTCTAAACAAACATTTCGTCGCAAAATGCATTGTCTCGTAGATTTTGACGCACCACCACCAATTTATTCACTAAAGCCCACACTAAGCAAATTGTGAAATGCTCATCACATCATTAATTTTTATAGATGATATATTTCGGGTTAAGGAACACAATCGCTATCAGTACTTTGAGTAACAATTCCGAAAAATTAAATAGGGGAAAATTTGGGTGTGTAACGAAATCCTGGTTTGTCAAAACCCCAGTTTTTTTTATAATTCTTGGTTTTCAAAATCCAGGATTTGTTTTCAAAATCCCGGTTGTGTATAAAAAAAATCCCGATTCTTAGGAAATCCCGGTTTTTATTTTTATAATTTGACATGTGGGACTCTAAAATGATTTTTTGACAAAATTCAAAAATGAGTTTGCGATACAGTTCTAGAAAATGGCTAATGGGGATAGAATTTGGCCATTTCTTAACAGATTTTATTGAAATTCGATACGTGCGATTGAAATGGGATTCTAAAATGATATTTCGATAAAGCGGTCAATAGAGATGGAACTAGGCCATTTCTAAACCGATTTTGTTGAAATTCTACACGTGCGATGGAAATGAATTTCTAAAATGATTTTTTGATAAGGTTCTGAAATATGGCCAACGCTATAGAACTAGGCCATTTCTTAACCGATTTAGTTGAAATTCGACATGTGGGTTCTAAATGGGATTCAAAAAATGCGTTTTTGATAAAGTTCTGGAATAGGACGGATAGGGAGGGACGAAATCTGGCCATTTTTTAACCGATTATGTTGAAAATCGACATGTGGGTAAAGTTCTGGAATATTGTCATTAGGGATGGAACTCTTAATCGATTATGTTGGAATACGTCACGTGCGATGGAAATGGGGTTGAAAATGTTGTCAGAACAAAATCTTGCAATTACAAAATCTTGCATTACAAAATGGTGCAATTATTTTTCTTTTTAGTAGGTGTCGTTAATAGATTCTATATAATCCGCTCCTGCATGCGGTACGTAGTGCAGCATATTTGCCGCCTCTCACTTCGCAGCCGTGGTTTCTTCTAGTAAATTTTTGGGCAAGATATCTTATTTTTTTGTAAAAAGATTATAAGTCCGGCCGGCCCGAATTAATAAAAAATATTTTTTTCAAAAACAAGACTTTAGAACTAGAAGAAAAAAAACGGGATTTTGAAAACCAGTGGCACTATTCTGGCTTTCCCTGGGAATAGGGAATTGGGAAAAATATTTTCATAGTATTTTTGTCTAAATTGTATTTTTCTGGCCTACTGAGGAAATAAGTTTGGTGTAAATATTTTCGAAACAAAGATAAATGGGAAAATATTTTTCCCTATAAAAATTTTGTGGAACAAAAGTTTCCCAATACACTTTGTTTTGAAATTTTTTGTACCAAACTTATTTTCTCAGTAGGCCAGAAAAACACAATTTAGACAAAAATACTATGAAAGTATTTTTCCCAATTCCCTATTCCCAGGGAAAACCAGAATAGTGCCACAGGATTTCGAAAACCGAGATTTTAAAAACCTGGATTTTGAAAACTGGGATTTTCAAACCCGGCAACGGGATTTTAAAAACCGCGATTTCGTAGTACACCCGAAAAATTTACTGTTGAAATAATCGAAATCAAATCGCGACATGTTACAAAACTTAAAACTAAGTTTATTTTTTAATCTAATACTGGTAAACAAGTGGTTTTGAAATTCGACAAAATTCCTAATATCGTTAAAATTCTTAAAAAAAAAATTCTAAATCTTTAAAAATGTCTAAATTTGAAGGAAATTTATAAATTGCAAATTAGTGAGTATCACATCATTTAAAGAAAAAATCATTTTAATGTTATTAGGGATTTTGACGAATTTTAAATTCAAACGATTGCTATAACTATTTCTATCGCAGTTGGTCGGAACTGGAAGGAAATTTCCAGGATGCAACGCGAAAATTTATAAAAATCACAGAAAAGTAGTATCAAAATATTTTGTAAACCACTTTTAATCGAATCGGGGTTTTTCGAGTTTGTCAAAAAGAAATCCATCTTCATTGTACCATTGTAACCACAACTGTAAATCCAGTTATTGTTGTTGCTTTTCAAAATAATTATTTTATATTATACTCAGATTTACTTAGGCATCTCTTGATTACCTGTAAATTTTTATTATCCACCGCCCTATCTCTAACGAATTTTGTGACATATATTTTAATTTACTTTTCCTTTAAAAACCAGCATACGGATTTTGTCTCAAATGTGTGAAACGAAATGAGTGTAACCGGAGAGATATAGTAGTAGCATTTGTGTTTGTGTTAGTTTCATGCGTATGATTATTTTATTGTATATGCAAGCCACGTGTCATTCCTTTTTTTGTTTATTCATGTTAACCCTTTGAGTGCCAACGTCATTTCGGCTAGTGTATTGAGGAGCACGGTCGCGCTTTTTGGCACTCAAAGAGTTAACCATTGTAAACGCCATATTTTTGTGTTGTTTATGTATTTCCAATTTTTTTTATAATTAACATTTTATTTTTAAAATTTATGAAATTTAAAATAAATTTATTTATAAAATTTTATTAAAACATATAAAATTAATTTATGATAAAAAAAATTAAATATAAAATATATTAGCATGTTAAATAATGACACTCCACAGCTCGAGAGCAGACGTAATGTGCTGAGAAAAGGAAATAAGCAGCATAACAATTAAACCGATTCGCCCGGATCGCGTTATTTTGATACTGTTCATCATACAAATGACACAAATACGAACAAAAGAAAAATACAAATACGAAGACATAATTGTGTATTATACACTGTGTACGTATTCGATTTTTTTTGCTTCACTCATTTTAAATGAGTAACTCACGAGACAAAATCGATCAGCAGAATTTGTAGCGAGTTTTGTTAAATCGAACGATTGAATGATTTCTAACTACTCGTAACTACTTAATGCACTGCCATGCAGTTTTTTTACATTTTTCATAGGAGAGGTTAGCACAAATTTAACTCACATATTATGGAAATTAATTTTTGATCAATATATTAACTTAGAAACGCGTTTCTTTGCTTAGGGATTAAGTCCAATTTTAAATTCTCAAAAATCCCAAAACTGGCAAAATCGAAACAAACGTATTAGAATAGTTCAACACTAGTGACCGAAAGCACGCTAGTTTATCGATTAAAAAATTTAATTTTAAAAATTCCAAACACAATTTTTAATTGAATAGCAACAAAATAAGCTGCTTTTGCAGAAAAGTGATGTAAAAAGTTCACCTGGAAAAGATTTAGAAGACTAAAACAATTCCACAGAGTCATATTATAAAAATAAAAAAACACCCTGTCTAATGATACCATACTAAAAAATATAATTTAAAATTTGGATGCTAATTCAATGCACACACACACAAAAAGTAACCCTAGCGATCAATGCCTCTTGATTAAACTATACAGATAATTCACACAAAAAGGTTTCTCGCGATGATACAAAATCACATTCAAAAACGTAAAAAAAATCTATCTGAAGCCATCTTCAACAATAAAATAAAATATAATAAATAAGAAGCCATATTTAAAATATAAAAAAAATATCCTTTAGAGATTTTAACCCTTATACAATTTATTCTATTCTGATAATAAACGCAAATATTTTATGTAACCCTCTCATCCCCCGACAAATACATGCATTAACATCAGCGCAAGGAAACTGATTCATCCAAATAAAAAAACACATAAAATACATCCACCACTCATAACTACCTCACACTCCGCTACGAAACGATATGTGTATGGTAAAACGAACGAACCAAAGAAAATTGTCTTATTTATAGAAACAAAGTATAAAATAATAAACAGCGTACAGTAAAAATATTGCAGTTTTTCTATTTCCCAACACATTAGTATTAGTATCCACCTCATCTATACGTAATATATAATCAAGATGATTTTCTTATATAAATAGGGCGCGCGCATAAAAACCTGTCATAATCTTAAAACGTTAAGTGCACAGTACTCATTAAATTGGTATACATTTCCATGAAATAGTTAATGATGCGCATAGCACAACAGCACACCCATATTGTATAAATAGTCTAAATGCGGCAAAATGTACTTATCTGTATATAGTTTTGTGTTTATCCAAATTTGTCACTGACTCTTCACACTCTCCTAAACCAAATAGACATGTGATGTGTGTTATGAACTTACCTAGAATTAAATAAAAATAATTTAATTAGTTGACGTAATATAGTTTTTTTTTTTGTATAAAATTAAAATATTTATAAAAATTTTGATCGATTTTATTGCACACAATGACATATTCCCAAATCATATGTTTATACAACAAAAAAAAAATCGTTATCGACACCAAAAAAAAAAACACGATAACGCGCTATCAAAATGTAAAAATCAATATATGGATAGCCGCCGACCAGAGGCCACGCGTGTAATTAGAGTTTAACCAATATACTTGGCGTTATATCAAAATGAGCAAGCAATGACGACGACGGTGACCATCTTTAAGTATGATAAGAATTGGTATGACGTAACAATGATCGAGATTTATTTTTGGTGATATCATAATACGACGGTATGCACATGATCTACTGATATAATTTTACATGAAAAAATTAAGGTTAAAAATAGAAAATGAAACGTTTGTAAATCGTGAATTACGCTTACACAAATTCCACAAATTGAATTACACAAATTTAGAAATTTGTGAAATTTAATCGAACAGCAGCGTTGTTGACGTTATAAGTTTGACAGTAATACCATTTATATGACGACGATAAATATTTACCAGCTAACCGAACTGTCTGAGCATTTTTTAGGTAATCTTACGAATAATAAAGACCATTTCTACCAAGTAACTAAGTCCTTAGTGGCCGGCAGCAAGCAGTTTGTCAGATTAACATCTCGATAAATAACGGAAGCGTTTCTATTAGTTGAGACTCTGCATAAGCCCTCTTAATAGCCAAAATAACATGACTCGGGATATCATTAATAATTCAAATGTTCCATCTACAACCACCACGCTATTTACAGTCCTCAACCAAGAAACCAAAACCTATTAGCCTAGCAACCTGTATCTGAGTAAGGACAGTACCAAAATTGACATCTGTCTTTGTGACAGAACTTCTTCCTAAACCTAAATCCAATTCGTACGAATTTTAAATGATAATCTCTAAATAATTTATTTCACTCGATATCTTTCCCGTTTTATTATTTCCACCTCACTGGCCTGCTGGCGTTTTTGTCAAAGAGTTTGAACCTAGGCTGAATGTGCGACTAAACGGTTCTACCGATACCAACATATTTCCTTTTGTCTGTAGAGGCAACATCACTATTGAGACTAGTTTTACTGATAAGGTCTGTCGCGTAAATTATAGAAACGATTTTACCCTTATATACCGGGTGAGTTTTTTAAGCTGAAACTTTCAAATATCTCGGAAAATAATCCCTCTACGATAAAAATGACCATTTTCAAAATTAAATCATTCTGGAGGGATATTACTTCTAAAATTAGGACCCCCACCCCTGTTTGTAAGGGGGTGGGGGCAACTTGGAAACTCAGATAAGAACCCCTATTTTTTGTTGCAGATTCGGATTCTACGGCTAAAAGTACATAGGATTTCCGTGAAACATTTTTTTCAAAAGTAGTTTTTTTTTAATTTAAGAAATACAATTTGTTTAAAACTAATTTCAAGTATTTACATTGAAAACGTGTTAATTTTAATGCAAACATATTGCAGAATCGTATGCATAATGTAGTCTCAGTAGGAGAAATCGAAAAAAATTTAATATCGCCTATTACAGCGTCATCTATCATGAATCGAAAAAAATGTTTCAAGGAAATCCTACGTAGTTTTAGCCGTAGAATCCCAATCTGCAATAAAAAATAGGGGTTCCTATCTAAGTTTCCGAGTTACCCCCCACACCCCTCACAAACAGGGGCGGGGGTCCTAATTTTAGAAGTAATATCCCTCCAGAATGATTTAATTTTGATAATGGTCATTTTTATCGTAGAGTGATTATTTTCCGAGATATTTGAAAGTTTCAGCTTAAAAAACTCACCCGGTATATCGAAAATGCAAAAATTGTTTATCTTTATTTTTTGAAAAGTACAGTTTTTTTCAAACAAAGTAAACTAGTGTTATTTTCGTTTGTTTGTGACAGAAGAAAAATAGAATATGAAAGAGAAGTTGTTCGAGTAAAAGTTGTGCATGAATGGCAGGAAAATAAACAAACTACGTATTCCGTGATCGCAAAAAACTGCAAAACAACAAAATCAAATGTTTGCAAAACGATAAATCGATTTCTCAATGAAGGCACAGTAAAATCAAAACCAAAAAATGGGCGACCGGGAGGAACGCGGAATAATTAAACGTAGAAAAATACTCCCTCTAAGTCAGTTCGAGATATTGCAAAGAAACATAGAACAACTAAAAATATGGCTCAGCGAATCAAAAAAAATCATGGACTAAAAACTTAGAAGAAGCATAAAATTCCTAAACGGGCTGCTTTTTCGCCCGATGTTGCGTTAACACGAGCAAAATTGCTCTACAAACATCTCATTAACACATCTCTCTTAAAGTGGATTTTTCAACATTACCTGTGGCCCTATTCGGTCTTTCTCTGGGAATAGGGAATTGGGAAAAATATTTTCATAGCATTTTTGTCAAAATTATATTTTTCTGGCCTACTGAAGGAATAAGTTTAGTGCAAAAATTTTTAAAACAAAGTTAATTGGGAAACTTTTGTTCCACAAAAATTTTATAGGGAAAAATATTTTCCCATTTAACTTTGTTTCGAAAATATTAACACCAAACTTGTTCCCTCAGTAGGCCAGAAAAATATAATTTTGACAAAAATGCTATGAAAATATTTTTCCCAATTCCCTATTCCCAGGGAAAGACCGAATAGGGCCACTGGTCCACAATTTTATAAAGCAAAACCTGGAGAAGCACTTGATGAATCGATCACTGCAATTCGACAAGAGAAATTTGGAGAAAAGCTGTTGGTCTGGCAGGCGATCTGTCAATGTCTGGTTTTAAAAGCACCCCGTTTTTCACATAATCGTCAATAAATACCGATAACTACATACAGGAGTGCCTGTTAAAACGCCTTTTACCACTTGTACGAAAACAAAACAATCCCACATTATTCTGGCTGGATTTGGTTTCGGAACATTACGCGAAAAAAACTTTGGAGTGGCTAGCCGCGAACAATGTGGATTTCGTACGAAAGGAGATGAATCCTCCGAATACTCCAGAATTGCGCCCAATCGAAAGATTTTGGGCAATTATGAAACGGAATTTGAGAATCGATGGCCGAACTGTCAAATCAGAATTTAATTTGAATTATAGATGGAAGATCTGCAAGAATCGCAACAATCAGTTTCGAACTTAATGAGATTATTGATTTGAAAAAATCAGTCATCTCATCAGGCCGCGGCGACTGATTAAATTCTAATTTATCCGCGATCCAGCGTTAAAGGAAAGGAAAAAGTATGGAGTGGTTGGGAAGTTGATTGTGTATAAGTAAGTATGAATTATCATAGTCGTTGTCATACAGATTTGACGCCAAATGGAAGAATTTCCTACGAATGTGTATTTAATTCGAGATATACTGAAATAGACCAATGTACGGAACAATCACAACAAAACCATTACAATACAACAACAACGTAAAAAATGTCAAATCAGTTGAAGAATTGAAAACAATTTATCAATCGAACATCTTCAATTTGAGTTTGAAGAGTGGAGTTTTTCCTTCAATTTGGAAATCCAGTTTCATTAAACCAATTTACAAGAGTGGACGGAGAACGGATATCAAAAATTACCGCGGTATTTCTATCTTATCGGCTATCCCTAAATTATTTGAATCGATGGTCAAGGACCGCATCTTTTTCTTAACTAAAAATTCCATCTCAGTAAACCAGCATGGGTTTTACCCCGGACGGTCAACAACTGTGACAAATTTTGCTTTGTTCACACATTTTTTGACGTTAGCATTAGAAGGCGGTGATGGTTTTGAGGTAGTAGGAGGGGGGGGGGTAGATCATGTGTTATTGGTAAAGAAGCTGGGACAGCTCAACATGTGTGATGACCTTCCTTTAAAATGGATCTTTTCATATTTGACGAACAGAACTCAAAAAGTTTTTTAAATAATATTTTATCTAGAGACATAAATGTTTTGTCTGGCGTCCCACAAGGTAGCCACATTGGACCTCTATTATTTATTGCATTCATAGATGATGTGAAGCGGTGCTTCAAACAATGTAAGTTTCTGATTTACTCTGATGACGTAAAAATCTTTTGTAAGATTAGAAATGATCGCGATCTGCTAAATCTACAACAGGAATTAAACGTTTTCTGCGGCTGGTGTAGCAATAAGCTTTACCTGAACGTTTCTAAATGTAAAGTTATGAACTTTTCTAGACGACGTTATGGACCTGATAATAGTTTATTCTTAAATGGTGTTATGATAGAGCGAGTTCATTCTTTTCTAGATTTAGGGGTTTTGTTTTTACGAGATTTGTCGTTTAAGGACCATATTGACAGACGTATTAATAAGGCTAATTCAATGTTAGGGTTTTTAATCCGTTTCTCTAAAGATTTTCATGATCCATATACTCTAAAAGTCCTCTTTGCTTCATTTGTTCGATCGCACTTGGAGTATGCGTCAATTGTCTGGAATCCGTACTATAACATTTCCTCTACCGTATAGAATCAATCCAGAAGCGATTTATGTTGTTTAAATGCGACTTCCTCGAGAGGTAAACGCCCCTAAGTATGTGCTTCCATCGTATCTAAGCCGTTGTTTGGTACTGAATATTGAACCATTGTTCGTTCGAAGACAAATTTCTTGTGCAATGTTTGTGCGCGACGTTTTAAGGGGCCGAATTGATTGTTCACATCTACTGTCCTTGTTTTCAATACGTGCCCCAGTGAAATCACTCAGACACCGAGGCTTAGTGATTGATCTGCACTTCCATGGGTCTAATTTTAGTTTGTCGGGCCCGGTTTGAAATTCTAGCCGTGTATTTAATAATGTATCTACCGTGTTCGATTTTATTTTGTCCAGAGATGAATTTAAAAGAGTTCTAAAAAATACCAGATGTAAAATTAATACTGTTGGTGAAATAAATAAATAAATCTACTCAACAAAAAATGGATGGGAACGCGGCGCATGGACCTCACATTACGCCGTACGAGCCCTTATGGCAAACATCAAAGGGAAAATTCATGAATTCCAGAGGCATTCTCTTCTGGATTACATTAAATATTTTTTTTGTAAAGCTTTATCAATATGAAATTAAAATAAAATTTAACTTCAATAAGTTTTTATGTAAATAATTCAGTACAGTTGGTTAAAATGGTTTCCGTACTTTACGCGACAGACCTTATAAGCAAGGCATTTTCCGAGATTACGTATTCGTATTTATAGACTGTGTGCTTGAGAGCGATTTTTTCGATTAAATTGCCGACTAAACTAAATTAATAAATAGTTATGCTATTAGCCACCAGGTTTTATCATTTAGACTCCTGCTGAGGTTGCTTGACTATTTAGTTGTCATTTTCATTTTTTTATTATTATTATTATTTTTAAAGCCTGCTGCACGACTGAGATTTTACCCGCACTCACAATCTGAAGTTAGTAACTAATACGTTTTCCCTTGGGCAAATAGTATTAGTTACTAACTTCAGATTGTGAGTGCGGGTAAAATCTCAGAGTCATGCAGCAGGCTTAAAAGGGAATATCTCATTCTTAAATTTCGATTGTAATTTATAATCACATTCAAGAATAATGCGATTTCTATATCCATATTTGTTTTATTTTGTTGTTGCAAACCATATGACGTATGAAAAGTCATAATTTAATTTAGTTTACAATTTAGTTTACAATCGGATGCACAGCATATTTAAAAGATACTAGTGCCACCTTTGAAAGAATGATATGAATCAGTCATTAATTTAGTTTAGTCGGCAATTTAGTCGAAAAAATCGCACTCAGGCACACGGTCTTAGCTTAGTCTCATTCTAAAAAACCATAAAGCTTTTAGTTTTCCTGCGCATAGTCTAGAATGGCGTAATTCTTATCTGTCTGAGTAGTAACCGGTAATATTAAGAAATGTTCAGACCACCTTGTCCACTCCCCCATAGTTTATCTTTTCGACTAATAATGTACCATTAGTTAGCAGATCTCTATATTTAGACTGCTTTGTAGATTACTGAAAAAAATCGCGGGTTGTTTTATTCATGTCGGATTGCACAGTACCATCTAGATAGATTTGCTTTGTGGTGCAACAACAAGAGCCTCGAGCTGGAGCAGCCAAGTTTCAAGAAATGCCGTTTTCTTGAAAAAAAAAAAATAAACACTATTCCTGATTACGCTTACACACTTAATGGTAAGCACCTTACAGGATACACGTTCGACGAGAAGTTCTTGACCTCAGTTTGGCACTGCGCTAAGGCGTTGTCGTGAGGGTGGCCCAATTATTTTTAAAAAGCTACGCGTTTCCTTGTATGAAGGTTTCCAAAACGGATATCTCCATATCTGGTATCCGCGGTTATATAAACTCATGTAACTGATATCCGCGAAAAAATAACGATTATAGTTTTAAATCTAGGACGTGTCCGAATATTGTAATAATTTTGACATTAGTGAAATAATTTTCTCTTCCATAATTTGTTAGAATTCGAAAATTTGAACAAAGTTCGCTTTGAAAATTTGTTTTATAAATTGACAAAAAAAAAAAATACAAAGCAAGCTATGATTTCAAGAAATGCGAAAGCTGATTTTATTTTCAATTTCATTCTCGTTGTTTGTGCTGTACTATCAGTTTTATTAAATTTGTTTAATATTAAATATAAAAAATATAAAATATAAAATCCAACATAAAATATAATATTAAATATATCGTCTAAAATGATATTAAATATTTGGGATTGGAAAGTTGGAAACAAAATTGTTGGTAAGTTATTTTTTAGTTTTCAAATTAAAATATTTTAAATTTCTAATTGTCCATAGAAAATGTTGAAGAAAAGATCATTGGAAACCGTAGAAAAAGAACAATCCACACCTAAACGTCAAAGATCTCCACCTTTGATATTAAACTTTGTTAAGCGAGACAGTTTGGAAGATATATCGAAGCTGGCTGCAGTTTATAATACTTCCATACGTCGTGCTATAACGGATTCTGCATTTATTCGCGAACCAATTTCTAGTCGGGGGTATTCTTTACCAAACGCGAGACCAGTGTTATGAAATTGATACTTCGTAATTTTGGATTAAATAAAGACGAGGTGATTAAAATTACACGTAACAACGTAAAATACTTGGCAATAAATTCAGCATCACCAGTGATGAGTGAACAAGCTTAAGAAGACGTAGATACCTGATAAATATCCATGGAGAAAACGACGAATACGCGTAAATCTTGCGCTTGTTCCGACTCCAGTGATAAATCACTTGCTTAAATTTAAAATACATTTTAAAAGTAATAGCGTGATAAAGTGAATTTTAAAAGTGGGGCTCCAATGATGTTAAAGTATAAGAGAACTTGCCCATTTATGATTATTTGTATAAAAAACACGTATGATTGTGTAACTGAACCTGAACCATTAAGTGACGTTGAAGTCCCTGAAGATGATTTTCAAGATTCTGAGGATGATAACCAATTCCAGAATAAGGCTTTGTAAAAAGATGCAACTCCAGTTACATCTATTATATTAAAAAAAATTGCAAGTGGCCATTTAAGCAAGTGGCCTTAATTTTTTTAAGATATCCAAAAATATTTGATTCTGCTAATCGTTGCCGATTAGATAAAAAATTTGGGGGACACATGTCAATCCAGCACTCAGTAGTCGTTGCGCCAATTCAAAACTTGTTAAATAGTTATCAAATGTGACGTTTCTATTGCTGTAGAAAAATGGTGTGCGTAGTTCATTTACAACATTCGACGCCAAATTGGTTTCTCCTTGGTGACCCTCCTTTCTTAAATATGGAATACCTTTTAGAGGATAGGTATTCTAACTATCGCATATCCACCATATTTTCATCCAACATTTGTCCGGTTTGGACGGAATGTATTGTTTGAAGGATACTCTCCACCAACTGCTCGTCAATTCTAACGTTTCCCCTCGGAATATAATGTTTTAATAAATTAGTATGTATTATTTGTGCCAAAGTTTTCGGAAGTCTGACACTCCTTGCTTGTTGACACCAGCATTAATCAATAAACCGATAAAACAGCGTATCTCAATTGCATTTGTTGGGTTCCAAAGTGCTCCGCGTTTTACAGAACTATACAAATTGGTATTTTCCACTTTTATTTGAATCACTTGGTCGGTTATAAAAAGGAAAAAAGCTTTGAGTGTCGATTCGATATTCTTTACAGGTGGAAGTTTGACTTTGCTAATACTGCCTCTGATCAAATTACGTGCAGGAGTTTTTCCTTGTGGAAACGGCCACTGCGTACTATCCTTTTCAACATAGCATGCATGCTATGAAAAACAGTTTGATCTATTGATAATTCCGATATAATTATTGAAAAATATTAGGTATATTGCTCATTCTTTATTTTGGAGTTTATCAATAGACATCAAAAATACTAAAAAAATATACAGACTGAAAAATATTTATATTTTTATTGTGAAAATACATAGTGAGTCTGTAAGACTCATCGCATGCTTTAGTGTTCGTTTTTGTAAAATGGTTCAGTTAGGCCTATATTTATAAAAAAAATTAAAAATATTGTATCGATTGTATTGAAAAATAGTTGATCTTGGAATACATACCGCAGAATTCACATAGAAATAATTTTTTAATTTCTTTTTTAGCAGATAAATTTAAAATGAGTCTCCAAGACTCAACCCATGCTGATTAGGATTAAGATCAATTTACTTTCTTACGATGAAAATTATTTTTCATTTAGCTTGAAATTTTACATTTCCTATATTTTGTTTGTTAAAGTCAAATGTTGTGTTTTAATTTTTAATTCGGTGGCACAACATTCGATCGAGGGGGGGGGGGGGGGGGGCTGAGGTCGCGTTTTTCGATGTTACAACTTTCTTAATGATGCGGCTTCGGTGGTGATGATACTTCATATTATCTGTCTCTGCTACGCGACCCAACTTACTATTTAATCAATGTAGTCCGGAGCGATTTTTAACAAATTTTGCTAATTTTAAATTTACGCAGGTATGCATAAGTCGGATCGCTCACACATCAGATATCTCAAACTCTTCCTAATAAAACATCTAGTACTTTTATGTGAAAGAGGTTGGGCTCTTCTAACAAATTTATAGGAATCATAATATTGCGAATGAGATTTCTTATCCATCCCAAAAATTAACAATATAAATTTCTCAAATTTTTTAAGTATGACCGTTAGTGTAATTGCGGACAGGAAACACTCAGACCTTGGACCTTCGGTTTTTCTGACAAATAATTTCAGGATTTAACGGCTTTCAAGATAATCAGGTCACACGTGAAACCCAAACATTTATTGGGTATCAAGAATTAAGTAATTTTATTTTATTTATTAAAAATTCTGGACGTGGTGAAATTTCTTACAATCCTAACGACATTCCAATTCTTCGGTTCAGGTCCCGTTGTTAAATATACTTCGAATTTAAATTGGATACATTTTCCTATTTCAATCTAATAGAAAATTTACTGCCTTCGGAAATTCTAAACAGACTTTTGTATCACGCTGGTTTTATATCCAACTAAAAAAAATATATAAAATCCACCTTACTCATATAATCCCATTTGCATATAAAGCAATACAGAAACACACCATATGCGATGATCCCGCATTTAAAACATTTTCATTTAATACGGAAACATATATTTTCGCCCATAAAAGAAACAAAACGGGAAAAAGAAAATTCAAATCTAATTATGAAGAATGAGCTCTGTAGATGCCGCTGCCATATCAATGTGTGTATTTACAGTTAAACACACGCACCCTGAATGGCCATAAAAAAAAATAAAAACTTTCCGCATTTCGAATCGAAATAAATTACGATTTTTATTGCATAACACATTTACGATTTTCTCGAAATCGGAAAATGCGTATATGAAAGGGGAAAACCAAACCAACAATTTATAGTTCTCTCAAATTGGTATCTACATAAAATACGAATAGATCTTTTCATCCCGAGCCCCGAGATATTCCCTCTTAATGTGCTTTTTTGTTTGGTATAAATTACGCACATCCCTCTCTTGTCCTAAATATCTCCCGATTATCTATCTTTCAAAATATTTTTCAAATCAATAATTTTCAAATTTTTCACTACGTATATACACGCATCAATCCGGGAAAAGGGATTAAAACAAAACATACACAAGGAAAAAAGGGATCAAGAATTAAGCAATAATTTATGATACGACGAGATGCGTACGTATATACAAGTACGTATACATATAATAATGCGACACGCATCGTGAGTTGATGTCCTTTTCTACGTTTTTAATTATCTCGATTCGATATTCATCCTTCTTAATAAGAATAACCCCCTTTCTCGTAAAAAGCATTTCAGCAATGATTAGCATACGGGTTTGTTTACGCACACAAACATACGCAATTCACATGTAATTTGAAATCTCCTTCCAAATCATGATGAAGGATATCATATACAGATTTTTCAATTTAAAAAAGTTTTCCCTACTTCTTCGTATTCTTCTTTAATAGAATTAATTTTAATTTTCTTAAAGACTTTTTTTTTCTAACCCTTTTCTGAATTACACTAAAATTCTCATATCAATATATCCTCCCCCCTGTGTAAGGGTTAAGAAAATTTTTTGGAAATATAAAAAATTGGGTTATTTTTCACCACACATGTAAACATCTATGTGTAAGTAACGAAATTAGAGTAAACTTTTTATTTCTACTTTAGGTGGTATACATGCCACCACCCATTTCTAGGGTGCGAGAAAACATAAAACAAAATTTAAAATCAAAAAGATTATATGATATGACAAAGATAACTGTATAAAGTTGAGAAAGATGCGAATATGTTTTTTCACGTCACAAATTTTTATTTCTGTTACGAATTTTTTTTGTTAGGAATTTTCTCGAGAAAATGAATTAAAAAAAAAATATTAATTCTAAATTTTTAATTGGGAAAATGAATTAATTAAAATGAAAATTACGAAAATGAAACCTTTTTTGTTGTTGTTCGTTTTTACATTTTGCTAATGTATATACGTATACAGAGTTTGTGGAAAAATTTTCAAAATTAAATTTAAATTTTCCCAAAAACCGACAAAAAATATTAATTAATGGAGATAAGTGAAGTGGGAATTGGAAAATGAGTTTGAAATTTACTTACATTGTATATATGAAAGAATTATTCCTATGAGATTAGTATATGTAATGTACGTGTGTAACAAGGATTTGCCCTTCTTGAATGTCATCAGGACGAGAACATTTAGTCGGCCCTTTTAATCACATTAAAGAAGTGTGCATGCACTTCGTAAAATATAAATCAATATTACCTCCACTGTCCCATGAACCAAAAATATTTGATTTTTGAACAAACATTGATTACATCAAATCTCCTATGTAAAACTGTGAGATCTCCAACATAAAAATAAAATCAACAACAACAACATATTTTTATGGGTTTTATGTATGTAATATCTACTTTGCACATGTCAATCTTTGCTCCAGGAGGGAATTTTATTCTTACTCGCTTAATATACATGTGTATTGTGTTGTATCCTCTAAATAAATTTTTCCAAACACACAAAATAACAAACCAACACACTAAGTGTACCCCTTGAGTATATATATGATGTACGTACGTATGTGTGTAAAATGTATGTAGATGGCAAGAAGAAATTTTAAAAATTATTATTCCCAGATCCTTTCGGTGTTTTTGTTGCTGGTGTTTTTGTGTTACTCGACTCGCTACTTTACATGTAAAAGAAATTAAATTTATTTTTTATGAATAATTTCTGAATGATATTCAAATATTCAATTAATGGGTTTATTATGTATATGTGTATGCGATGGTCGTGGAGGCATTCAGTCTGTACAGTGTCGTTAAAATATATCAATAAATTATTATTATTTTCAGCCTACCCTTAATTATTTTCAGTTTTGAATTCATATGAATTTAAAATTTATGTATGTTGGGCTTGGTAACGTTGCTGGGGTATAGTTTAGGTAACTTTAATGGAACGGGAATTAACATTTAGAACCATGTTCCAATTCCGCCACTAATAATGTGCTATTATTGCAATTTTTCCTATATTTAAAGGAAAAAAGAACACAGGATTTGGGACTAATTAAGTTTAAATGTTAATTCGTAAGTTGGCTTACGAGTAGAGCTTTAGTAGAGAATCTCGGATTACTTAATAATTCTGCACACCCTTACAACCAGTACAAAACATAACTTTAAAGTTACTAACTTTTCGTTTCAAAGCCCCAATTTGGCCGAATCAATGCTGTTATCTCAGCTTGAAAATTTATGCTCAGGCGACCCACAGTACGTTCCTCTAAATTCTGGACTAATGCTGGAACGATCCATCAGAAACAACCGGAAATGATTGACTGAAGTTTTTTATTAGCTACACTAATTGTGCTACACAAAAAGTGTAGTACCATGAGCAAATTGCGTTACGGAATTTGCAGATGGGCCAAGTTTCTGACAAAACACGAAAAGTATAGCTATACAAATGAATCTACACAAAATGTGTAGTAGCAGCAATTTTTTTGTTTAGTCAATTCAACGCAATTAGATTCAATTGATTTAATTAAATTGTATAAAAAAAATTTAAAACATTTTTGCTTAAGTCTCAAAAATTTTAAAGTTTTCCACACATGTTTGAGTAAGTTTTGAATTTTGTCTGTAATGGACGGATGTCCAATTTTGATAGATGAGATTTAGATCTCTTCATTCCATATATTTTAGAAACTCCCAATTTTTTGTATCTTAATCTTAAGCAAATGTGTGTCAAATTTTTTCATGTATCATAAAGCAAACATAAACGAAAACGATTGGTTATTGCATATTTGTCGCTTTTAAAAGACAAAAGAGCGCCTGATTTGTGATTCATTAAATTTATGAGCTGGCACCGAAATAACTGTAACTGTGTTCCTATACAATCAAGGAATTATGAGAGGAACAAAGGGGTTGTTAGGTCAAAACATAATATTATCGTGTTTTACAGTTTCGACTATACTCAGTCAACGCCGTTATCTCATCTTGAAAAATAATATAAAACATACACATATTGCCTGATAATTTTTGCTTAAGCAACAAACAGTCGACAACGATCTTCCGAATGGTGGTTTAATGCTAGATTTTCAAATCCGTCACAATAGAGTTTTGGCGATTCGGACAGTGTACTTGAGAAATTCGAAAACACCCACAAATCTCACGACGAGTAAGCAACCGGAATTGATTGACCGATGTGAAATTTTGACAAAACTCAAAAAGTGTAGCTACACTAATACAACTACACAAAAAGTGTAGTGTGCATGGAAAATCTACATTCGGAATACGTTAATAGTGCGTTTCTAACAGAACACAAAAAGTATATCTACACAAATTGAGGTACTCAAAAAGTTTTTAGTTTATATTGAATGTAAAAGTAATAAAAGTCGAAAATGAGCTTTTGAAGTAAATATTGGTTTAAACGTCAACTCCTGGATTCAATTAATTTAATAAAATGCTATGAAAACATTTGATACAGTTTTGCTTATAACACAAAATTCTTACGAGTTTTGTACACCGAGTGTGATTGGAACGTCGTCAGAGATATCTAACCCTTTTTACTTTAACAAGACTTTTCAATTTGGATAACGAGTGAATTTTGTATAAGATAAATGAGTGATGTATGAGGACGTTACGCAATTTGTGAGAAATACTTAACCATTTTTTTTTTGATTAGACGTTCTAATTTAGATAGGCCTAGGTTTCATGTATCCATATTATACTAGCTTCTAGGTGTAGAAAACTCAAATGTTTTTAGACAAATTTTTGTGTTGAGCCAATGTGTGTCAGAATGGGTTTCGTAGCCAATAGTTCCAATGTAAACTAAATTTTTTTATTACATTTAAATTTAATTTAGAATTAAATTAGAAATCTGTGTACTACACTTATTATGTAGCTACACTTTTTGAGTTTCGTCAAAAACTTTACACCGGTAAATGATTGAGAATTGCGTCTACCGTTAACCATATCTGATTTCTGGTTTCAATAATTAAGCCACCGAGTAGACTGAGCGTCCAAAGGATAAAGATTTTCAGTCTTCTCATAGAATAACTAAACTCCAAGCAATTAGTGGACTGATGAGTCGCAACATTCATTACTATAAATTTGTGTTCAAGATATTTTGATAATCACTTATAGAATCGAAGATTAGTATCTGAAACTGTTTAAATAGGATTATCGGCATACCGCTGAACAACGAATTCAGAATGCTATAGTTATACATTAAGATCGACAATGACCGACAATCACAACAAAGATAGGAGCCACAGGCCTGTGGACAAGTTTCGGTTGGTTCTATTGAAACTAGAAAACCATTCAACATAAACTACACAGTAAACGAAGTGTTATCGAATTCTTCCGCAATATTCACAACAGGGCCGAGCTTTTCTCCTTCAACTTAGAACGCCAACATTTATATTTAATTTACATAAATTACATTTTTAATATCAATCTTCGTGGATACTCTGTGTGGCTTTTGCTGGTGACACAGCCTGTGTTTATTGTAAAAATGACTGACTAATTTAGCCATGCTTAGTTAGTTGTGTTGTTCACTTTCTGACTGTCATTTTAAATGTTTTCAAATCGAAATGGTTTCCAGTTCTAAATACTTTGGTATTATTTTGAACAGCAAATTGAAATTCTCTGAGCATGTCAGCAACAAAGTCCGGGTTTCACTTCGCCAATTTTAGCTTCTAAGGTCAATATGTCCTCAGCGCATTCTTAAATACATTATTCAATTCGAAATTCGGGTGGTATTTATCTTCATAATTTGAATCCTATCATAACTTTACAGAAATGTGCCATTCGATTCATGTTTTTTAAAAAGTCAACGGATGCATCATTTCCAATACCAAGTCAAGTAAAGTCAGAAAGTAAAATGGCAAAATTTTTAAAAAAATTGAAGTGTTGGTTTCTTGGTTTTCAAAACATCAATGATTTAGAAAACTATTTTTAATTTAGAAAACTATTTTTCTGTAACTTTTCAAATAAAAAATAAAATAATTAAATACTTAAATAAGTATGTAAATAAATAAATAAAGTATAAAATAGTTTACCGAACCAGAGTGTATTAGTGCTCTAGTCAAATTCGAGGTTTTTTGTTGATCAACTTTGCCGTACAGTCAACTCGGCTAGTTAGTATAGGATTGATGTTTGTAAAAGAAAAATAAGGGCTGCGCACATGGAGGGATTAAAAATGAGGGAGTCACAAAATTGACAATTTATTATCCCGAAATTTTATTTTCAATCCATAAATTTTTAACAAATGAATAACAAAGATTCATAACTTAAATTTCGTATGCATACCTTAGAAAGGTGTCTTGCCACGTGGAATCCCTTTTGCTTCAATCGATAATTAAATAAATTTGATTATCAGCCCTAATTCTTATTATTAGAAATATTTTATGGAACAAGGAAATCAATTAATTTGTTTAGGCTCTAAATATAAACTAGACAGCCCAACTCGAGATAGCGTACCGTAGTTTGGAAATCGCTGACTTAAAGCATAAAACTATTCTGGATTTCTTGCATATAAATATCAAATACAAAAGCCGATTTGGGAAAACTTTCCTTTTTTGACCTAGTTAAAGGATATAAAAATTCTGTTATCTCTTGAGAGCTACTGAAACATCAAGAAAATGTGCCCACACTTGGTAACATTTCTGAGATTCCTAAATTTGCCGATTTAAAATTTTCGTAGAGCAACTCCAGATCTTTTTATTTTTATGTAGTTAACTGGTTTAAACCGCTCAATTGGTTCACTATTAGAAGACATATGCCCACACTTCATAATATCTCTGAGATTCCTAAATTTGATATTGACGAATATTTGGCTTTTTCAAAAATTTTGCACCTTAAAACTTTTGTGGAGCCACCCAAAAACCAATTTATTTTATTGTGGCTAACTGTTTTGAACAGGTCAATTCGACCATTATTAAGCTACATATGTCCACACTTGGTAAGGCCTTATTCTCCAGCTCTGGGAGTGGGCCTGACTAGGATTCAATGCCATTGGCTCTAACTTGTGCATCGATTAGTGCGTGATATAGTAACCCAATAGTATCTATAATATTATCTATCACCAGATATATCTCTCCAGCATCTTGGAACGTATGCCGAACGAAGCTTGATCTGCACTCTGTCAAGTAGTATTAGCAAGTAGTATGTAAAAGTGTTAATTGAGCGCCAGTTTAGGCCTCAGATTGAATAAGGTTTGCTTCTTCGGAATGTCCTCACCATCCTTCTGACAGGTGTGGAGTTAGTTAACAATATTAACTTTTTGACAAGCGCTCCTGAAGCGAATAATAGAGGAATTTGTGTAACGTTATCGGCAGTGATAACAAGAGGCTTGCAATTGCATTAATGGAGGTCCAAATACCGGTTAAGAAAACTGAAAGAACTTTTTAAAGAAAAGTGTAGCTACACAAATTAACGAAAAATGTAGCTACATAAATTAACGAAAAGTGTAACTGCAAAAAAGAGTAGCAATGAAAAAGTGTAAATAGTATACCATTACTAAAAAAGGGCATCAAAAATGTATATTAGATTCAGATATTGGGAATGGGACCAAATATGATCATACAAATTTTAGTCTATTACTTCTGATTTATTAAAAAAATTAATTCTTTGAAGGCGACTGTTCGAGTGCGAGTTTTTGTGCGAATATGTAGAATCACACTTTTACACCGATTTATTGGGCACAATGTAGCGCATAATTTTTTTTTTTTTATGGTTACGATTTTATTTTATGTCTGCGAATAATTTGCTTAAAGTTAAAAATATTTAATCTTTTATGGGCGTAATTTGATTGGTGGAAAACTGTGATTCTAAATATTCGCACAAAAATTCACGCTCGAACAGTTGCCTTGAATGTTTGAAATGACTTATGGGATAGAATGGCCGATTAAAACAATCTCAAGAGATGTTACCAAGTGTGGTGATGTGGGATCTAATAGTCGACGAATTGAGCTGTTCAAAACATTTAATTGCATCAAAATAAAAAATTTTGTGATTGTGAGGCGCATAATTCTTGAAAAATTCAAATATGTAGCCAAAAGTCTTGCTAACTATGACCGATTCTAGGAATCTCATTGATATTACCAAATGTGGCTAATCGGAACAGTTAACCACAATTAAATAAAAATATTAGTAATGCCCGTTCCACACAAATTTTGACTCGTCAAATTATTGAATAATTTCAAATATTCGTCATAATACTTCGTACGGGTGTACTACGAAATCCCGGTTTTCAAAATCCCGGTTTTCTAAATCCCGCTTTCAAAATCCCGGTCTTCAAAATCCTGAAATCCGAAAATAGTCAAAATTCCATACACTTGTCTTTTTGCTTCTTTTGTCTACTATAGCAAAACGATAGCCTTCGAAAATGAATGTCGAATTCAATAGTTAGGCCCCGGTTTTCGTCGTTTCTAGTTCTAAAGTATTGATTTTGAAAAAAATATTTTTTATTAATTCGGGCTGGCCATGCAATAATTGTAGAGGCTAACGGATTCGATAACTCTCTCAGGCACGCGGAAGGTTGCTGCGCTCCCTCTTGCATACCCCTCCGAGGGGCTTTAGATTTTAACTTCAGGGGATGTAGGAGCATGGAAGAAAAGTAAAATAATTGCACCATTTTGTTATGCATGATTTTGTAGTTGTAAGATTAATAAAAAAAGCAATATTTTGTTAATGCAACATTTCGAAATGTAATATTTTATATCTTTCCCAGAAAAACTATTTCACAAAATATTTATTATTTCATTATAAAATAATCAAAATAATTATTTCGAAAAACAAAATTTTTAAACCGGGATTTCCTAAAAATCGGGATTTTTTTTTAGACAAAACCAGGATTCATGAAAACCGGGATTTTGAAAACCGGGACTTCGTTACACCCCCACTTTGGGATTTAGCAAAACTTATAAAATTACTATGCGTTCGTTACTTCTTCCGCTATAAAGGTAAAAGAAAGTCTGGTATATGCAAAATAAACATAATTGAAAAATGTATTAAATATGAGAATGAAACAGTAGATCTGAAAATATAATGTTATTCAAAGGTATAATAGAACTTAGTCTTTATCAGGTAACGACTTTAAGTAATCTTCTTCAATGACAATCCAATTTAATTATCAATCACTGAAAAATAATTATTTTCAATATACAGTGGCGAGCAAAAATGGATACACAATGAAAACATTTTAAGTTTTTAATTTCTATATAGTTATTATTTTATTATTTAAACAATAAAAATAATTTGAGGTTACAAGTTTGTAATATTACCCATAAGATTTACTTAAGAAAATAACAATAATTTAATTAATTACAAAGATATATTAAAATTCATTGTTTAGGTCTTATGTATCCAAATGGAATGGGTACAAAGGCCCTTTTCCAATTACCGACTTATTTCAGACTTATTTGACGCCATCTTGAATAAGTCAGTCAATTTGTTCCAATTCATTGTATCGACTTATTTGTGACGTAATAACAAAAAAACAAAACGCAATTTCTATTATATGGAAGAAGAAGTTTTCTTGACACATTGGTCGTTGCTACTAGATTTGAAAAAAAAACGGCATGCATTACATTTAGTCAAGACACATTTTTGGAGACATTTCTGTGTAGACCTACTTATTCAAATAAGTCTCCTCGGAGCGAGGTGACTTATTTGAATAAGTCGGCGTCCACAAATAAGTCGGTAATTGGAAAAGGGCCAAAGAGACGAATGTCGAAGGGTCGAATGTCGAAGGGTCAAATGTCGAAGGGTCGAATGTCGAAGGGCCGAATGTCGAAGAACCGAATGTCGAAGGGCCGAATGTGTCGAAGGGCCGAAGTCGAAGGGCCGAATGGGTCGAAGGGCCGATTTTTTTTTTGTTTTTAGAAATATAATTTTTTATATTTGTTGTTTTATGGAATATTTTGTAAATTTTATTTTGTTAAACATAAATGAATTTCTTATGAATTTATGTATTTTAATATTTTTCATCTTTTGATATTCATGAATAGTCAGCGATACATTTTGATGAAGGAAAATTTTGTCATGCCCCACCTGAGACATTCGGCCCTAAGTCAGCCTTCTGATAATAGGTATATGTACAAAAAATAAAAAAAAATTATTTCTAAAAACAAAAAAAAAATCGGCCCTTCGACCCACTCGGCCGTTCAACACATTCGGCCCTTCGACAATCGGCCCTTCGACACATTCGGCTTTTTGAAATTCGGCCCTTCGACATACAATTCGGCCCTTCTAAATAGTTGTTTTTGAAGTAAAACTTCTTTAGGCACGCTTGACTTGGGGACTAAAGCTCGAAACAGAACAAGAGCGACAAAGACGAGCGTCGACGAATAAATAAAAAATATCGCCGCGATATCGCTGTAGCTAACAGAACAAAAGCGAAAGCGTATGGCGATAAACAAACAACCACAAATGACATAACGACGACATATTTTATTTATGTCAAAATCGATTCTAAAAGCTAGCATACTCGGATAATAAAAATTTTAAAATTATAAAA
This sequence comes from Nephrotoma flavescens, assembly GCA_932526605.1. Lineage (NCBI taxonomy): Eukaryota > Metazoa > Arthropoda > Insecta > Diptera > Tipulidae > Nephrotoma > Nephrotoma flavescens. Next base: position 213,140,265 of record OW052222.1, on the reverse strand, counting down.
ATTGTTTATGTTTTATGTTTTTAGCATATGACGTTGGGGCGTTCCCAACTTATAGATATAAAAAAACAGTTGGGAACATTGTTTCTTCGGCGGCAAAAATAGAAAAAGACTCTAAATTTATTTCAACGAAAAAATCGTCGTCGCCTGCGTCGATGGTTGTGTTTGTATTGCATGTTTTCTGTGTTTTGTAATATGACAGACGATTTCCCTCGCCGCCTTCGTTCTTGTTCTGTTTTGAGCTTAAGCTGGCAAATGCGTTACGAAAAGTGTAATCGAACGAGGCGAACGAAACAATAAACGCAAAACGAAATCATTTTCCTTTAGTATCAGGATGTGCCATGACAATTCATAAACCCCTAGGTGGAACGTTAGTTGATACCATTTTATTTTAATAATTGGTTAAAAAAATTGGAAAATAAGAAAATAGGAAAATTGGAAGATTGGTAAATGGAGAATTGGAAAAATTGGAAATTTCGAAATTTGCAAAATTGGAAAATTTGTAAATTGGAAAATTATAAAATTGGAAAATAGGTAAATGGAAAATAGGAAAATATGAAAATATAAAAATTGAAAAATTGGAAAATTGTAAAATTGTAAAATTGGAAAATTGGAAATAGGATAATAAAAAAATATGAAAATAGGAAATTTGGAAAGTTGGTAAATTTCAAAATTGGAAAATTTCAAAATTGGAAAATTTGAAAATTGGAAAATTGAAAAACTGGAACATTGGAAAGTCATAATATAGCCTTCTATGTCACTGACTGACTCACTCGAGCACACAGGGTGATCAAAAATTTTTTGTTTTATATTATAACATCTATGTCACTCACTCTCAAATTGGAAAATAGGTAAATAGAAAATTGGAAAATAGGAAAAAAGGAAAAAAGGAAAATATGAAAATTGGAAAATTGAAAAAAATGGAAAATTGGAAAATAGGAAAATAAAAAAATATGAAAATAGGAAATTTGGTAAATTTCAAAATTGGAAAATTTGAAAATTGGAAAATTGAAAAACTGGAAAATTGGAAAGTCATAATATAGACTTCTATGTCACTGACTGACTCACTCCAGAACGCACAGGGTATAGCTCTATTCCACACAAGGTATCACAGAAACCGATTCTTTCTTCGTTTCTTTCCCCGTTTGCCTATGATACAGGTTTTAATGCGACTTAAACAAATTTTCGATGAAACCGCACTACCCAAACATAAATGAAATAAAAACTATTTCAAGGCCATTTTTACTATACGAAGAGATTTTCAAAATGATTTTTTTGTCCATTTTGTTACACATACATAAACATTATCTATTACGACTAGTTGGCCTTGAAAAAGTTACCAATTTACAAGGTTACCTCTTGTGGCATCAGACATAAACGGCTAGGTGACACTCGAGAACGCACAGAGTTACCAATTTTTTTTTTTTTAATATTATAATTTTTCTATATTATATTATAAATATTAAATATATATTAGAAGTTTTACTTCAGTAGTGTGGTCTAAAGCACACTTAATTTTTTTTTGTTTTGTTTTTATATTTACTCAACTATTGATAAAGTGAAATTGCGTTTTAACGTTAACCTGTTTTTTTTTTCAAGTTTTATTCAAAATTTGAAATGTTGTATTTTAATTAAAAAAATTACAACTAAATATCAATTCTCTTTGCCAAAAAAGATATTCTCTGAGGAAAATTGTCACGCTTCGAATTCGGAAACGGGTGATTCGTTCCGACGAAACGAAAATAAGTCGATATCAGTCAGATGGGAAGTGCTACTACTGGAAACGGCTACATGAAAAAATAAAGAAACATCACGTTACGGAAACGACGAAGCACAGTGGCGGATCGGTAATGGCCTAGGGATGCTTCACCTGGTGGAACGTTGCCCCACTAGTGAGGATGAAGGGCCAAATTTAAAAACATGCATATATGAATACATATGACCATGTAAACAATGAATTTTTATATATATTTTTAATTAATTAAATTATTGTTATTTTCTTAAACAAATTAAAACCTTAGAATGTTTCCATTATGTATCCATTTTTGCTCGCTACTGTAGATATTTTGACTTCTCTGCAGTATTTTTCCTATTTGGAATTGAATATAACTGCACGTTTATTAAAATTAATCAAATTCAATATAAAATATATCTCAAACAACCTAATCGTCTCCAAATGCATATCTCATGAATTTTATTATAATGAGATATACAAATTTTCAAATTAACAATATTTGTATCTGTTTTAGAATGTACATAATCAGCTATTTCAGATCTTCAGTTCATGTATAACAGAGTTAAATAATTTAACCAAGCCCAAATAAAATATATCGTAATAAAGTAAATTTTTTTCTATGTGAGAAATAATAACTATTTTTAGCAGTTAAATATTATTTTTTAATTTTTGCTGCAAACAACAGTTATGCTTGATAGTTTTAACTATAAATATAAAATTCGCTAGCTCAATATGCACATGAGAAATATTTCTCTTGAATTTAAATTTCTCTTAGATAGATTCTAAGTTGTGGATCAGACATTTTCTGAATTTTGATATTCTGAAATTTTTGTATTGGGTGAACTTTAATTCATTGTGCCCTCCCCCCTCCCTCCAAATCCCAATACAAAAAAGTATATATTTTTTATGAACTATAATGACAAATATTAAAATCAAATATCAAAATAATAAGTTAAAAATGTCCCATTCTCTTTAGTTATAAAAACTTCCAAACAGAATGTGTAAGATATCTTAAATAGATAAAATAATTAATCAATTTATGATAATTATAAACCTTTACTTAATAAATAATTATCTAGTCCAGTTGTAATTATGTAAAATTTGTAAAACACATATATTCGATTATATTTTATTGCAAATTTACCACGTTCCCGTCGGCGCTTTAGAGCAAAAAAAAAAATAAATAAATTTAAAAATATAAAAAAACAAAAATAAAAAAAATAAAAAATAAAAAATTACTAGTGAGATTTTACTGTCAATTTGAACAAACAAAATCTAGTTTGGTTTTATCTTGTCGACATGACACCGCAATATGCAGTTTTCATATAACCATCTACTACACATGAAATAGAAAATTGTATAAAGGCAAAATCATTACATTCATTCTATAATTCTATTTTTGCAAATCAATGTTATTTACGATATCAAAATTAAAAAAATTTGACATCTTTGTGTTTATTTTGAAGGAAATTTTACAACAAAAAATTTCCCTCTGCCTGCACTGTAAAAATCAAAATTTGTGGTGCGTTCGTATTCAGGAATACCAATTCATTTTCATATCGAATTGAATTTTCGTATCGTAAGAAGATTCGTATCGTATTCAGGAATAGGGCGGCTAATTAATTAGCTATAATTAGCTCCCGTCCGATAGAGCGAAAAGCTTTAAGCGCAGCCGCCAATAGGCGAGAAGCATGAATTACAGCGCCGGCGTGAACGTGTTAATATTTGTTTTAACATTGAGAATTATAATATATTGAGCTGAGAGAGGAGATAAGTTTATATCTCTCAACGTTATAAAAAAGGTATGATATCAAAGGGCCGAATGTCGAAGGGCCGAATGTGTCGAAGGGCGGAATGGGTCGAAAGGTCGAATTTTTATTTAATACATTTTTTTTATTTTTTTATTCAATTTTTTTATTTTTTGTACAAATACCGATTATCAGAAGGCTAACATAGGGCCGAATGTCTCAGGTGGTGCATGACAAAATTTTCCTTCACCAAAATGTATCGCTAAACAGAAATTCATAAGAAATTCATTTATGTTTAATAAAAAAAAATAGAAAATGTTCCATAAAACAACAAATTTAAAAAATTATATTTCTAAAAACAAAAAAAAATCGGCCCTTCGACATTCGGCCCTTAGACAATCGGCCCTTCGACATTCGGCCCTTCGACATTCGGCCCTTTGTACCCATTCCATAAAAAAATAGATATCGTTTTTTACAGATATATGTAAAATATTCTTATCCCAAAACGATAAAAATCTAAGAAAATATATTTCCGTAGGCAATAATTTCTCTCAGTATTCGGATCATTTAAATAATAAGCATTTTAAATTTCTCCAGTGAACTTTCCAATTTTACTTACCAAAACCATATTTCCAAAAAACATGAAGAATTAAAAATGAGATAGTATATATTAAGGACAAATGTTCAATGCTACGTAAAAACTAAAACTGCAGGAGGAAGATATTAGACTTAAGGATGACAGAAGGGCTATAATAGCGTCTCATGTGGAATGACTGGTCAGGTTTAGCTAAGATTAGATCTGCCAAGACTAGATCTGTCAAGATCCAGACAACTGATACTTCTGTAAAGGAGTCCTGTCAGCGTAGTTGTTGTGGTGTCTATTATAGGACTCTGTCTCATCGGTAAACACGCAAACAGACTTACTACTTTCTCACGTGATTAGTGTCATACCTGTGAAGATGACTAGGAGGAAGAAAGAGTACACCATTTGATTTGCACTTGCCTCCGTCTAACGTTAACAGAATGAAATTCCAGGAAATTCCCGTTCCAAATGAAATTGCGAACAACAAATGAACAACAACCTGAAACAATCCATTCAACTCAACCTGAACTGGCAGTTAAGTTTTTCGGAAACCATTTAATAAAAGGGGCAAGGGGCCAAGGGGCACAAAAACTGAAAATGGAAAAACGGACACAAGAGCACGTTAAAAGCCTGTATAAGATTGAACTAAACTATAGATTTCATTACGTTTTTGACATCTAAGTAACAAGCAGTATTTGAAGCGATGGTTGCAAAAACGATACTAGAGATAAATATGTATAGTGCACATACTCTGATATAGGTCCTGGTCATACCTAAAACCCCTGGGCAACACAGGCCCATATCATGACGATAAGATATAAATTTATAAAATTTTGTTAATCGTATTAAGGCAAAATCTTAAATTTTCTGGAGCCGATACTAGAAATAAATATGTATAGTGGCATATACTCCGATATAGGTCCTGGTCATACCTAATAACCCTGGGCAACACAGGCCCATATCATGACGATAAGATATACATTTATAAAATTTTGTTAATCGTATTAAGACATAATCTTAAATTTTCTGGAGCCGATACTACAAATAAATATGTATAGTGGGAACATATTCCGATATAGGCCCTGGTCATACCTAATAACCCTGGGCAACACAGGCCCATATCATGACGATAAGAAATACATTTATAAAATTTTGTTAATCGTATTAAGACAAAATCTTAAATTTTCTGGGGCCGATACTATAAATAAATATGTATAGTGGGCACATTCTCCGATATAGGTCCTGGTCATACCTAATAACCCTGGGCAACACAGGCCCATATCATGAAGATAAGATATAAATTTATAAAATTTTGTTAATCGTATTAAGACAAAATCTTAAATTTTCTGGAGCCGATACTATAGAGATCAATATTTGGCCTTGGTCATACCTAATAACCCTGGGCAACACAGGCCCATATCATGACGATGAGATATATTTATAAAATTTTGTTAATCGTATTAAGACAAAATCTTAAATAAATATGTATAGTGGCATATACTCCGATATAGGTCCTGGTCATACCTAATAACCCTGGGCAACACAGACCCATATCATGACGATAAGATATTATTTTATAAAAAAAATTTAATCTTATTAAGGCAAAATCTTAAATTTTCTAGAGCCGATACTAGAGATGGGCATGCGTCGTCATGATATGCGCCTGTGTTGCCCAGTGTTATTAGGTATGACCAAAACCGATATTGACGTATATGCCACTATACATATTTATCTCTAGTATCAGCTCCAGAAAATTTAAGATTTTGTCTTAATACGATTAACAAAATTTTATAAATTTATATCTTATCGTCATGATATGGGCCTGTGTTGCTCAGGGTAATTAGGTATGACCAGGACCTATATCGACGTATATGCTTCTACAAATATTTATTTGTAGTATCCGGTCCAGAAAATTTAAGATTTTGCCTTAATACGATTAACAAATATTTATAAAATTATATCTTATCGTCATGATATGCACCTGTGTTTCCCAGGGTTACTAGGTATTTTCAAGGCCTATGTAGCCGTATACGCCACTTTACATATTTATCTCTAGTATCGGCTCCAGAAAATTTAAGATCTTATTTTGTCTATGTATAACTTTATTTTATGAAATTAGCCCTTGCGCTCGGTCGTTTAGAGCTATTAAAATTGTCTCTTTCATTTATCGACTAATATGGTAATAAAATAATAGCAATTTTTTCATGAAAAATGTATCTACACTTTCGGGATGAGACTACACTTTTTGTTTTCATGATGAGACTACACTTTTTCAATATTTACATTTTTTTCGGGCTAACTTCACTTTAACGAGGAAACTTACCAAAAACTTCGGGATGGTTTTTCGGACTAACTTCAATGACTTAGCAACACTAACATACATTACAAGAAGTTATGTATATACATTCTTATAATTTTTAATAAGCAAGGGATAATCAGCCACACCCGCCTTTGGCTGCTGAAACCGTAATAATCTGTTTTCAGTCAGATTCGCTCATTATTTAACAGCAATAAATGACTTCGTTTAAAACTACACTAATCACCTGAAAATAACTTGACCACCAACATGTTAATCGACCACAAATAAAAAATTATTGCTGCCTCACAAAATTAATAGATTATTTCTTCTATTCCAATTTTTTAATGATTTTCAAATTTTATTTTATTTTTTTGGGATTCAGTTTCGTCGTCCGCATACCTTTGTTGTTGTGATTAGAGAAATAGTTTTATATTTCGTTTGTGAAAAAATACAAAATTTGATAATTGGATTTTCTTTGTTCATCCACAGTCTCGATACTCTTTATATAGACAGAAATTAGTGCATTCAATCGAATGCACGACCTAAAAAAAGGTAAGGATTAGAAATTATTTGTATATATATGTACCTTTGGTTGCACTGCTGCGCAACACAGCAAAGCATACCAAATTTTTAGAAAATTATAGTTTTTAAGTTAATTGGTTGCTGCAATCTCCAGTCACTATATGATTATAGACTATTTGTCTAAATAGCGTCTACGCCAGCTAAAAAAAAAGGTTTAATAAAAAATGGTGGAATGTTTCGCCTGAAGCACGATTTTCTGTATAGGACAATTACCCATCACAAAATAGAAACCGTTTTGCAAGATCAATCAACCACAAACATATTTTCATTCATACATAGCATAATGAATATTGATTAGTTCACCATAATTGATGCGATACTGTACGTACTGTATATACGCAAACTAAACAATGGCGATCGTTATTCAACTAGTCATGCACATTTTTTATTGTCTAAGTAACATTTTAATCTATTTTTCATCCTAGAAACGCTCATTTTGCTATATTATGTACACCAGCACAAAAAATGCGAAATTAAAGAGTCATCTATTAATTTCAATACGGCCATTTATACTATAAAATGGCGAACGCTGGATATACGGTAATATTTTTATTATGTAATTTTTGAAAGATAAAAAAAATATTAATAAAAGTTTATTTTGGTTGTGTTTTCCCTAAAACAAATCATCTCGTGTGCTCATTTCCCTTTTTCAGTGTTTAACCCCCTTCGTGGCTATGTGTGTTTGTATAACGTATTTATACTCGCATAGTTGTTTGTTTGATATTGTGTTTGTACGTATACTTGTATGGGGTTATCTCTAGCTATCTCTTTGTATATTATTGATAACATAACCATCGAGCGCTAACCAACAAAATTATAAAAAAAAATAACAACCAAATTTACATATTTTGAACATAAAATAGTTTGGTTGGTTGTTATATTTTCAAACACAATCACTGATGGGAAATTTGATTGTGTGTACTCTCGTTGTTATAGAAATGATTTAATTACGCACAATAAGATCGAGTCTAATGATTGGGAGTTTATTCCAGAATATTAGATTTTAGAATTTGGCCGGTGGCGGCTAATATTTGCAAAGCACAGTGATTAGAGTTTAATTCTGGAGATTTGAGAATTGAATTCATTTATTTCATTTATTAAATCTTCGGTTCTTAACTGTATTTTTTCCGAGAGATAGCCGAGCAAAATCAGTTCACGAGGGCCGATCTTGCGCCACACATTGTTGATCCGTCAAATGATTCTAAAAAATACCAAACAAAATTAAATTATTTTTAAAGAAGTAAACAGTCTTTTTGGTCGGTTGAATCTGTGGATCAGAAATGCAAAGCGCGCACCATAGAACTCTTGGTAAATTGACAGAAAGCCTTACAACAGAAAAAAATGTATAATAGAAAGTGCTACACTTTTAATATAATTTCAATAATAAAGGGCCGTAATGAAGTTTGACATTATTTTTTGATAAAATATGAAACAAATATCTAGCTATGTGTATTCTATATTCAATTGGACGCTGGTTTTTAAAAGACCGCGGTTAAATATTCACTAGACAACGCTAGAACTTGTACGTTCTAGTCAAATCGACGCCGAGCTTTTTGAGGGTCATGTTATTGAGAGACCATGCGAAATCCGTTTTAGTCCGTTTAAAAGCATATGATTATTTTTATTTATTTGTTGTTCTACTTTCATGATTTTGGCAGTTTCTCTAATTTTTGTTAGATATCGCTTTAAGTGATCTTGAATTAGTAAAACGAATTCTTATTCTGAAATTCACTTCACAAATATATGTAGGCGGATTTTAGTTTAATTTTAACGCGATAATTTCCAATCTGCATGTAAATATACCGGCGATTCATGGCTTGAGGAAGCCTAAGTTTCTTGCTTGGATACTCCCAATGTCGTTAAAAACCCAGGGGGTTGTTATCAAGAGTGATTTTAATGTACACAAAAATACGTAGTTGAGATTTTTGAATGTCGAAACTTCTAAACAATGTGCAGAATTTAATCTGCTCAGTCAACTCATTGATAAACCCTCCAGATATCTTTTGATACGCACACGGAGCTCCTCATCTATCAGATTTATTTCCAACTATTATCCCCAAAATACTCCGTTGAAATGAATGCTCTGCCAGAGGACATATAATTTAACAACTTTATTAGGGATGATTAATTTCATTACAATCTCATATAAGAAGATCACAACTCATAGAAATAATCATTTTAGTGGAACATGCCATTTAGAGTTCCCATCAAAAAGGACATTTAAACTATGTACATCAATTACTCTTCAGATGAAAATCTTGCTAGCCATCGGATGGCTAGAAATAAGAGATAGAATTTTGGGTTCTAATTTAAATTCCTGATTCTCTAGGCCTCTTAGCACACTGTTTCACCGGCAGGTGCTATACATTCGATTTTGAAAACGGCGAACTACCAACCGATTGGTTTGTTATCTGTTTTGCTTGAAGTATTGTAGATCAATCCGTAGATCAATCATTATAGCTTCAATCTTAAAGGTTATGTAAAGGCGCGTGCCTTCTTTGCACTTTTCAATAAGGGTTTCGAATAATGAACTCAAGCCTTACATAAGGCCCGGTTTGCAAAAATACTTTAGGTTCAATGTATTATAGGAATCTGAGAAGATTGTGATAAATATATGTGGTCTTACTTTAGGAAATATTATTTCTATTCGAATAGGAATGAAATTTGTGCCCAAAAAACCAGCCAAGCAATTTTTTTATACTTTTATCGGTTGGTACAAAAATTTAATAAAATCAAACGAAGCATGCGATTTACTTTTATGTCATAACACAAATATTTACGAAAATATAAAATTCGTTTTCGACGTAAATATATCTTATTTTTCAGATTAATTTAGCATCGGAGTTCATTTTTTGTATCGTTGATTTATGTCATTTGGTTCTTTATGCGATAAAAATAAAAAATCTAATTTATTTTATTGTAGAAAAATTGAAAATTGATTTTTCTTATCAAGACGCCAACCCATAAAATTATAATTTTCGAAAAAGTTACTCTAGTGGTCAATAGGATAACTAAATCCCAAAGTAAGATGCCAATAATGTAAATCACTTCATAAACACATTTTACTTAACACTTGTTTTTCTATTTCGCAAAAAAAATGTTTTTGAATATTTTAATTAAAAAATTTGTTCAAAATGTTTAAAAAATCACTCGATCGATTTTGACCGGTAGGACTATCTACTGATCTGTAAAAGCAAAAATTATGTTATATATACTATATAGTAGAAAAAAGCAAAAAATAAATAAAAGGAGGGACAACAAATAGGCAATAAAAATTAATCTATTGATCGTCCCTACCAACGAAAAAAATGATCGTGACAAAATTCAAGGCATATTGAAGTACGTGAGAAAGAAAAGGGCGGGGTCTGTAATTAGTGAGAAACGGATTTCTCTCTATTCGTTGAGGATATTTTCTTTCGTAAGATTCTATGATATCTAAACGTCTGACATAAAAAACAAAACTAATGTTGGTATAATCGGACACTGAGAGAGTGTGGTAATGACAGAAAGAAATTAGCAACTTCTCTTAAATTAGGAAAAATTTTAGATTCATCATACAATCTATGAACTAAAGCAGAATCGCTTTGAAAAAGTGCGTTAATTCGATTAAAATAATTCAGAATGTTTTTTAAAAACAAGAAATATGCTCGAATTTCGGGATTCTATAAATGTTTCAAAATATTTTTTCTTACGTTTTGTATATGTTTTTTCGTATACAAAAAAATGGATAAAACATTCCAATTTTTATAAATATTCACAATGCATGGATGCATAGAAAGCCATCTCGCCGATGCTGGAGAACTAATTTTCGTTTTAGCGATATTAAAATATTCCTGAAATTCAGTTAGCACAGCTGCACTTTTCCAGCTCTCAGTAAAAATACGTACCTACGTATCTTAAAAAAAGTTCACACTCACTTGGCAGAAATTCTATCGCAGATTTCAAAACCAAAGCTGATGAATAACATATACATTTAAAAAGGACTAGGTATTGGATATTTAAATTATTTTTGTAGCATCGTATAAAACGAGTTATTACAATATTCCATTTTAATAAGCAATTTTTCAACTGTTCAAACAATGTATTTGCCGAACAATCTCTAGCATTAATATTAATCAGTTGAAGTAATTTTGTATTAACTCTATTATGTTCTACATATCGCACGAGTACACATAAATTTTTAGCATGACTAATATTAGTAGATTCATCTGCAAAAAAGAGGCACCATCGAATCAACAATTTGTATGGAAAAGTTGTTGTCAGCTATAAAAACGGCAAGTTTAATCTCAGCTGTTTGCCTCTATCGCAGTTGGTTTTAACAAAAAAAAACTGCTTACGGATGGAGTTTGCAACATATTTTTTAAATTAATTTTATGTTTTTCACCAACATTGTGTCGTTTCGTAGTTCCACAATTTAGTTAACTTTTGCATGCTTTACAAAATGCTTTTGTTCTATCGTCCTTTACTGGCACTAGCCAAATTTTAAACTTTTCATTATCGAGCCATGTGTTTTGAAAATATTTTGCATTGTAAATTTTCGGTTCACTAATTTCTTTTTTTTAGGAATTTTATGTTCATCTCTTCTATAAAATCTGTATCTCTTGCTTGATTCATTTTTAAAATTAAAAAAAGACTTGCAAAAAATTGCCAACTAAAAAATATAAACATTCTTTTTCGTGTTTTATGTGTTATCGCAACAACAAAGTAAAATGTTTGACAGCTACGTATACCCAACTAATAGTAATTTAATAAACTTGCTGAACAAATGCTTTATTAGCAGCGGAATATACCCAGAAAACATTTTCCTTTTATAAAGTAGAGCCTAAAGTAGAGCCTACACTAGCATAAAATATGTGCGTTGTCTATATGATGTTTATTCGTATTTTTAAAATATATTAGAATAGTTTATTGAAATATTATTAACAAGAACTAAAAATCCCATATTTTCAACAACAAATCTCAATTTGCAGTAAAAATTCCCACATTCGGGAGAAAATTCCACAGTCTGGCAATACAGAGCTGAATTTTGTTACTCGGCCGATGACTAATCGTCTATCTGCTATCCTCCTCCCCCTTTTTTATTAATATTTCCGTTGGTTGGGACGGTCAATAGATTAATTTTTATTGCCCATTTTTTGACCCTCCTTCTTTTATTTATTTTTGCTTTTTTCTACTATATATAACAAAATTTTTATTTTTACAAATCAGTAGATACTCCTGATGATGATCTAACAAGTCGAAATCGATCGAGTAATTTGGTTTTGTATAAAAAAAATCCCGATTTTTAGGAAATCCCGGTTTGAATTTTCAAAATTTGACAAGTATGAAAATGTGACATAAATGATTTTTTGACAAAATTCAAAAATGAGTTTGCGATAAAGTTCTAGAAAATATCTAATAGGGATGGAATTTGGCCATTTCTGAACAGGTTTTGTTAAAATGCGATACGTTCCGTGACGCATTTGGCCATTTGTTAACAGATTTTATTGAAATGCGATACGACCCATTTCCAGGATTCTAAAATGATTTTTCAATAAAGCGGTCAATAAAGATGGAACTAGGCCATTTCTAAACCGATTTTTTTAAAATTCTACATGTGTGATAGAAATGGATTTCTAAAATGATGCAAGTACAAAACTTGCAATTACAAAATCTTGCATAACAAAATGATGCAATAATTTCTCGGTAGGTGTCATTAATAGATTCTATATAATCCGCTCCTACATGGAGCACGCAGTGTGACATGTTTGCTGATCCGGCTCCTACGTCCCTCGAAGTTCAAATCTAAAGCCCTTCGGAGAGCTAAGCTGGGGGATGGGGCGCAGCGACCTTCCACGTGCCCGTGTGAGAGTTATCGAAGCCGTCAGACGTCAGCCTCTACAATTATTGCATTTCAAAATATTGCAGCCTTGGTTTTTTCTCGATTCGAACTAATAAAAAATATTATTTTCAAAATCAACACTTTAGAACTAGAAGAAAAGAAAACCGAAATTTTAAAAACCGGGATTTTGAAAACCGGAATTTCGCAGTACAACCTATTTTCATATCTAAATTAGCAACAAACGACTTGAAAGTTTGAACAAGTAAACATAGCATGTTTGACACAAAAATTACGGGAAAAAAATTAAAACGTTTCGTGGTAATAACACTTTCGTACGAATTCAAAATGCCTCATAATAAAATGCCTCGAAAATTCATACAAAAACAAAAAATTATTATAATTCATACAAACATAGGTAAGAAACAAAATAACATATACTTTGCCTTGGTGAGTGAAATGAAGATTAAAAATGGTTTGTGAATTCTTACAAAAATGGAAAATTATTACTCATCCATAAAACAATTCATCCAAAAAAATATTTAAAAAATTCTCTAAGCGTTTTGTATGAATTAATTTTACTAGAGCACTGTAACTTTTGTAGGAATTCGAAATTCGTCATACAAAAACGGTAGGTGACACAAAAAAAAACATTTAGAAGAACGATTCGATTCTACACAAAAATAGAAATGTACAAATCATACAAGAATAGAAAATTGCAATTGATCCAAAAACCATTCAACACAAAAATCTTGTTCTATGTTAGAGTTTTTCGTGGTAATTTCATTTTTGTATGAATTCGAAATTATTCCTAAAAAAGTATGGTACGAAAATTAATACAAAAATGGAAAATGATAATTCATCCAAAAAACTTTTCATACAAAAAACATTTACTTTGCCAGAGCGATTCATGCCAATTTGGTTCGAAATTCCTCTTACAAATATCGTTTGTCAATTCATACAAAAATGGAAAATTATAATTCGTTCACAAACGAGTTTATACAAAAAATCATTTACCCTGCAGTTGAGGGAACAGTTGCTTAATTAATAATATTACTCGCGATCACTTCTATCTATAATCGTCGATTATTCGCGCCAAACTCAGCAGAGAGTACAAAAAGTACATTTTGGTAGAAACCACAAATTTGCGAGGCTTCAGAATAAAACTAGCTATAAGATTATTCTACATAAAATTATAATAATTCAGAATTCTAAAGAATACGTGTTTTTTCTAAAACTCGAACGATTTATCGAATTTTAAACCAAACTTTAAATTCCGATAAATGCAACAGCACCCGTACACACACCAGAATGTGATCAGAACAATAGTGTTTCCTTGTATACACAAAACGAATGTAAAAAGGGGGTAACATTTTATTAAATTAAAGTGCAGACGCACATTCGATATGTGAAACTGGGCAGGTGGTCGAGGTTCAACATTCTTTTAAATGCTTGCAATTGAATTTACAAACATTTGAAATGGAATGGAAAATGTAATGTGTGCGGTCGAAATTACATTTAATGTGAAGCAAAAAACTAACTTGCCATTTTTCGTACATGCAATTTAATTTTTTGTCTGACCCCGTACAAAACCATTTACGGAAGTTGTGTGTGAGGATATATCGACAGATGTATATTATGATAATAATCGTAAATAAAAATCTTCGAATAAATTTTTGTCGTTCAATGAACCCGGCCCCGTATATATGTACATATATGTACATAAAATATGTATAATAAATGTAACATATTTATGCTACATATACGTACACATTAAGTTTATCGTTCACGCATATGTACATACAATTAGAGAATTTGTGTATTGTATCTGCCACACAGTTCACGACCCGAATTAACATCAACATAGTATTTATGTTCTATACACGCAGATAGACGGTTTTATAAGATTTTCGTTAACGTGGTTCGAATAAGAGCCGTTCAATTTTGTTCAACATAGCATAAGGATATAAATTATCTACTCCTGTTTCATTTATGCTGTACACATACTATGTTCCAGTTAAATGATTACCAAGGCTATTTAATGGCATTCTGTATAGAACGTTTGTAATTTAGGGGTGCATATTTCTTTACGATTTTTACGCTTTTAACATATATAAATTAATTTCGAGCAAAAATCGAATAAGGGACCCCATTATACGAAACTACCAAGTTATGGCATTAACGCAGACACATGCATCTGCAACTTATGTACATATTAAATCTACCTGAGTGTGGTAATAAAATACGAAACACTTGTGACTTTTATTTTGTTTTCATATACGTATCATCGCATCTCATACGTATATATTCTATTTTCTTTCATTTTCTCTAAACTATTGTTGTTGTGGAATCGTAAGTTTAGAGATGAATGCAAGTGTTACGACAATCAAATATGGCCGAAAATTTATTAATTTTTCATTTTTTATCCGTGTGTGTGCTTTTCTCTTCTATCTTTGGTATTTCCTCAGGTAATTCTTTATTGCAGGCAATGTTGTTGTTGCTTCTTAGTACAAAAGAATTATTTTATTTTTTGATTGTTATTTTTGATTCATTTCAACACGGTCACAGTCAGGCTTGGCTTGCGGTGGTGACACAGCTGCATTTTTGTGTGCAGATTTTTGTACTATATGCAGTCATCGACAAAAAAACTGTAAATTTATTTATGTTAGTCTAGATATTTTAGATGAAATTTTAGTTTTAGACTACTTTTTATTTCAATTTAAAATTCGATGTATAACATTTGGAAAAAAAATTATTTAGCCTGCATCCCGTGTCATTTTGGGTTTATTAACCAGATCAAGAATGCCACCGCAAAATTTTCTTTAAAATCGGTTGTTAAATCTAACCCTAGCTCTTCTTTCAAACAAACTATAGAGTCCTCAGAATGTAAAATTATTTCCAACTATTTATTTGGATATTGGGAAAACAAAATTAAGTCAAACGCAATCCGTCCACTTCCAAAAGCGTTTGCCGAGTGTCGTTAAATAAATTACTTTTGCTCACAATTCGAATCAAAAGAGTTGTGTATTAATTTTGGCAAGTGCTTCTCCACAAAAAACGATAAATTTTGTCCACCCGAAAATTTATTTTACAAAATTACCTACCTTGTTACCCTAGCACAAATGAGTGTAACAACATTAGTGATAATACTCCTCAAATGCAAGTTTGAATAAATGAGTTATGAAAGAATTTTGTCAACGTGCTGACCAAGTACGTCCACCGTTAAATAATTTAACAAACTTTCTAAAGTTATCTTAAAACATTCAATATTACATTTCAAACACTAATTTAAATAAATCAATTGTGTTATAATTTAGCTCAAGATTTTTCCGGCCGACATTACAAATAAATTTTTGTCCACCAAGTTTTTGTTTCATAAAGCAATGATTGAAAATAAACGATTTTCGGTAATTAGATAATTTTAAAAAAAATTCTGGTGGACGAAAATATAACATTACATTATTTTCTGCCATCGCTTAGAACAGCTTTAGAAGTAAAACTGGTTTCTAAAAAGATGAATAAAGTTATGGCATTTGCTTGCATTATTTGATTTCAAACTTCGGATCTTCAATAAATTAACGCTTAAGTCCCTGTTCTCCTATTTTTAGAAAACTAGGAAAAATTGTAGTTAATTCCTAAATAGAGCAAATATATATTAAGCAAACTGCTAGAAAAGTTGGCAATGGCCTTTCCCACGAACTCCAAAACACAGCCAGTGAAGAAAGTGCAATATCGGTTTAATGACAATAATAATTGAAAAAAAAAACGATTACTAAACGCACTAGTTTTTTGACCAACAGGTGGCGTTTTTATGTTGAGAGATTGATTTATTGAGCTAATAAAATAAGAAGATTTTACCGAATATGAACTTTTCAAGAAAAATAACGGAATTCTGTGTAAAAAATAACTTTTATGGATTAATCTAATTTTACTTTCTTATTCGTGAGAACACCCTTGAAACGCAAGTTTTTGAGTTACGTGAATATTTTCCCAATATATTGATCAAGTTTGTCCACCATTTAATAATTTAGCTAGCCACATAAATGATTTGTAATACATATAATCTTCATAGTAAGATTCTAAATTCTAATTTGAATTTATTATGCTAAAAAAAATGTGCTAAAAAAAATGTTGCCGACCCACATCATATTTAAATATTGTCCACCCAGTTTTGTTTAATAAAGTGATTCCTGAAAATTACATATATCTGTAAAGACACAATAGGAGAAAAAGTGTAGAGAATTGTGGAACGTCCGTCTAATTAAATCCGCATTTGAAGACAGTAGCACGAAAATTATAATATTTATCGCGACAAATTGATATACACGGGTGAACGAAAATATAAGCAACATTAACATTTTTTTTTTTTTAATTATGTCTTTATTAATTAATTTTACCTTGCATTTCGGAGTGCGAACCTGAAAATGCGAATAATTGATTGAGCATCCCGCGGAGCGGCTGGGTCATCTATTCGACGCTTGCCCAGGGGAGGCGGTCAGGGGAAACTCTCACTAGCTTCGCTAGGAGGTACCGGTAAAATAAAATACCAGGAGCGAACCAAAACTAGACAACACCTATAAAGTTACCCCAGCCAGGTGGGTACCAAACGAGGTCGGGAATCTCACTCCTCTTAGATAGAGGCCCGACCCACGGAATCTGGGGGACACTTAGCCGCGAGAGATAGTAGAATGCTATTGATGACATTTTGAAAGCTGAAGATCTTTACTTTTGAACAGATCTCCACTGATCTTATATCGCTTTTCGAGATACATACGTAGAATGGGCCGAAACGCAACCCTATATATTACACAACTATAACCTATAGGTGCAAATATGGAGCGTGCGTCCGGGAGATCAGAAATGAGGAGAAGAGAATGAGGACGGCCTAGAACCGAGCAGATTGTAACAGGCTACAGAAGAATGTGGCCACCCAAAAGGATTACGAAAAAGTAAAAGAAAAACTGAGAGGACATAAAAGCTACGAAATTATGTAGCCGGATTCGCATAGCGATTACCGTAGGACAATCATTAAAAATCATTGCAACTCCGCAAACCACCTAATTAAAAACTGCGTAAACTGGATGAGCAAGTACCAGGGTTCCAATGACTGTAGAATGCTTAATCGTTCAGACAAAATTGTACTAGTAGGGGAGAGTAGCTCGGTTGATGACATGCGTACATTGCTGGTGGGATCTGTAAATCACCAGAAACTGCTGGGAAAGAGGGAATACAGCAAGGAGCTGCAAGAGCCCGGACCGCAATACCCTTGGTTTCAGCTACCGGCAGGAGAGCCATAATGATTAGCATCCAAGAAAGGAAGAAGCGCAAGGACCAAAAACCAAACTTTCACCTGATGCAGCTCCAATCTGCTCACAACAACTGTTTCTTTAGGATCCATATCAAAGAGACGCATAATTGTGATTATTGATAAAGTCGAGGACACACCACACCGCACAAAAGATGTTGGCCGAACAGAAGATGTGGAATAATACGTTCAGATGAGCAAGATGATATTAACTCAAAAGATGAGAGAACAGATGAGTAAATTAAAGTGAACAAACAAGTAGACAACGGACACCAGTGGCTAAAGTAATGCAAATATTGCAATTCCAAGGGTTTTCATCAAGGCCGGCACAACGTCCACGAAAGATTTACCCTTTATAAAAAAAAATAATTGATTGATCACGCTATAAAATAAAACTATAGATGGAAAAGGCAATTTTTTAGTGGACAGAAATAGGGAGGTAAACTAATTTTATATTTTAAAATTTACAGAAAACTATATTTTCAACACAGCTTTGGGCTGTTGTTTAAATTACAATTTAGTTAATTCACTTAGGAGGAATAAATTGTAAAATCCAGATAAAAATCAAAAACAAGTCAAATGCTAGAAAAAAATTGGAACTCACCTTCCTCGAAAAAATATAAAAGTCGATTCCAATTTGATTACATTAATCAAAGAACTGAATTTATAATAGGTCAGTATCACTTAAAATAAATAAACTAAGAGTCTTAATACTGCTACTAAAATAGTAAAATAAACTAAATATTGAACTAACATTCCCAACAGGGAATTCGCAGCTGCGATATAAAATTTTTGTTCGTGAATCCGAAATGAAAAAATTGAAATGAAAATAAAAAAATTTAAGGACATTTTTGAGATGTAGATTTTTGTTTAAATTTTATTTTCGAGAGAACAGAATAAAACAAGACAAAATGATTTTATGATTTAATTTAAAATAAGGGTTTAAATTAAAATTAAAATCTATTGCGACTTAGTTTGAATCCCGAAACCAAATTATCGTGTAGCATGGCTGATTGTTTTATACGCTAAGCGTGTTTTATTTATTTTTTATTTTACACTCTTTGTTAAAAAGAGACATACATACCAATATAATATTCCTATTCATTTAATCGCATTTAAAGATTTCACGAAAAAATGTAAAGAATTTTTTTTATCCTTTTTCGTCCACACAAATACTCTCTCTTATCTTATTCTCTTTGGTAACACATCAAACATCAATTTGAATTGATTACGTCGTAATTTTTTAGATATATTTAAATTTTGTCCACCCAGTTTTGTTCCATATAGCAATAGAGTAAAATATATTTTCGCTTTGTGTAAAATTAGAGAAAATATGGGGAAAATTTTAAAACTGGGCATTTGAGGATACTGTCACATGGCATAAAACTAAACTAAATAATTAGCATTACGCAATTTATTGGCACACAGGCGACATTAAGTTTCATAGTAAAATTGTTTTAAACACGATAGCAAATCAATAGTTTGACTCACTAAAATGTAAAATCGTTACGATATAGCAAAAAATAATATTTGTACTTACCAACTTGAAGAACATTTTCTACACAACCGGATTCCATTAATTTTAATCCTTTACAAAAACTAAGATTTTGAGATTCACCCGAATTCATGGAGGAAACTCTGTTGAATGAAAAAAAAACACATACATTGGCCAATAATTTATTTGATTAATTAATACGAAAAATTTACCTGGATAGTGAACTGTACATGCATATATCGCGTTCATTTCGTGGAAATGACCAATATATAATTCTACGCTGCACCGGTTCCGGTATCCGATCATATTTTTCCTCGATACTTTGAAATGGTTCATTTTCGGCAACAATCCGTGCCGTAATATCGAGTAACGAATCAGGTTGCCGAATCAACCCATTACGTTTATTATGCGCATCGTTATGATCATGCATATGATGATTATGACTGTTATGCTGTTTTGTTATGCACGAACACATGATCCCTGGATAGAATGATGAGAATAATCCATGGTAACAAGACATTTTTTTACATAGACCGCCGCAAAATTATGTAAAATTGTTTTGTACTCGCGATTGTATTCCGTATGTGCACGCACGGTGTGTGTGTGTGCGTATCTTACTTGGTTTGTGTCATACTTCTGCTGAAATGGAGAAGCAAAAAAAAAATGTAAAATAAATAAATAGATTCATATGTGTATAACGGCAAATTGTATTGTACTGTAATAAAATAATAATAATAATGGAAAGTATTTTTGTTAAATAAAACTGAAAAAGCGCGATCGCGATAAAGATGATCGCGATATTTCTATATAAAACATTTTACTTTGAGTTGTTTTTGTAATCCATTATTTATCGTTTCTAAACGATATTTGTTGTGTGTGTATGTGTGTGTGCAATGTATGATACAATGGGAGCGCGCAATTTTTTATTTCCGCTGAGTCATTTTATAACAAGACTCGGGAAATCGGTCTCAAATGAAAGTAAAATTATTACAAATTTTTTTTTTCCACACAACATAAAAAGCTAAAGTTGTGTAGTAACGATGTGATCATGTATTGGTGACCAAGATTCTCACGACCTAGTTTTCATTTCATTATTTAAGAATTTTCGATTTTATTTTTTTGTTAACTCTAAGTACAATAAAAGTAAATGTGGGAGTTGTAAACGAGTTTTTGTGCTTAGATAGTTAGAAATGAACTATAACTTTAATAGTTAGGCCCGTAGGGCTTGTTTTGTTTTTATAGAGGGAGTGTAAGTAACAGTACGAACCAAAATGTTATTAAAAATACAACATATTGCATTGCAATCGTAGTGTTGTCTTACCTAATTGGTTAGCGGCGGCGCTACCATTCGAACTAAAGGGAGCAAGTTACACGTACTCAAGATAGATATAAAACCAATAATCATAAATCAAATGCGACTATAGCATAAGACCGTTTCTTGCGATCTACGGTTACGCTCATATATGTAAATATCCCAGTTGAAGTAAAAATTAATTTGATTGTCGTTAATCGTGGTGTACTAAGCATAGTCGCGGCTAATTAGTGCATTTTAACACGCACGCCCTTTAGTTCATTGCTTATGGCATTAAGCAGAGGCACAGGGTGTTAAACGAATGTTGTTTCTACAATACTGTGGCTTGAGATATACGACGTCTAACACATGACACAATAAACGATTGGGATTTAAGCGGGACCCCTTTCTAAAAGCTTTAATATGTTTTAGAAAAGATATGTATTATAGCAACCGATCTAAGAACATCTGTCTAAATGATCGAAAAATAAATAAATGATTAAAAACACTTGACTGTTAGTCCAAGTGGCTATGCATGCAGATCCCGGTTTAATAGTTTGGCAATACCGCAGCTTAAACTTCAATAAGAAAATAACTGAAGCATGAGTAAAGTTGTCCATAACAGTTGCTAAGTATCGATCTACTACTTCAGATGAGCCACTTCAGATCGACTTCAGATGAGTCACTTAAATCAATCGCACTCTGTATTGGTGGCCTGGAAAACCACAGAAATTAAAATTTCAAAAGTAGACTAAACGGCGGTACAAAATGTTAGATTGCCAATCACAGGGTGTACACAAGTTCGCTTCATAAATTGGAAACAAACGATGGCATTCTTGACATCACGCGCGGCGTCGTGTTTTTCTGTCTGTGTGGGTACTTGTAAAATATTCGACGAATCGCAAACAAGCTGCGAGTTTAGTATTAACTCTAAAAATTATTAAGAATAATTTAAATTTAATTTGCAGGAAAGAATGGGATAATTTGCCCACTTGGAAGCCATTTATCGAATTTTTAATTAAACGAGACGCAAACAAGACCTAAAATTATTATAGTCGATTCAGACTTCACAATATAGTTGGGCTTTAATATCAAAATAAATTGTGAAATTTGTGCTAATCATTTAATTTTTTACTGTCCTAAATATGAAACCATTACAGCAGGGGTTCGTAGCAATATCCCAGAAAAATAAATCCCAATGATACAAAATCCCAAATGAAAAATAAATCCCAAAAAGTATAATCCACAAAATGAAAATCCCATAATTACAAAAAAGCACAAATCCCAAATTTGATGATCCCAACATTTCAAAAAATACTCAAAATTAATAAAGAACGGTCATTAAAATTTATTTCAAATTTGTAAAGCATTTATTTTTCAAAACATGTAAATATCTAAAACAAAATTAATGTGTAAGATGAATATTGTGAGCAATATTTCTTAAATATTCCAGTTTTGTATAGGGTTTTCCAATAGGAATGATATGGTTTTTAAGTGACGTTTCGGCCATTTGTAATATGTCATGATCTGTCATTTTTTGTTTCATTGTATTCTGTAATGTTTACAATTTCATCATGGTGAGATATACGCAAGAACAACGTTTACAAATTATTCAGGTTTATTATCAAAATAATCGTTCTCCAATTGCAACTTTTCGTGCGCTTTTGCCATTTTATAGTCGTAATAATCGTCCAAGTGTGCTCGCTATTCGTCGAATTGTTGAAAATTTTGAGCGTACATTTTCTTTACATAATGTTCAAGTACCAATAAGACAAAGAAACGCTCGAAGTAATGCAAATATTGCTGCCGTTCAGGCAAGTGTTGCTGAAGACCGCAATTTGTCGATTCCAAGACGTTCTTAAGAATTGGGACTGTCTCAAACTACCTGGAGGATTTTGAGAAAGGATTTGGGTTCGCATCCGTATAAAATTGTTCTTACTCAAGAACTGAAGCCATTGGATCACCGTAAACGTCGTGAATTTGCTGATTTTGCCTTGGATCAACTTGAAAACGAAAATCATCTTCTCCGATGAGGCTCACTTTTATCTGAGTGGTGCGGTAAATAAACAAAACTGTCGATTCTGGTGCGAAGAAAATCCACAAATTATTCATGAAAAACCATTTACATTCACCTAAATTGACAGTTTGGTGTGGTTTTTGGTCTGGTGGAATCATGGGTCCGTAGTTTTTTCGAAATTAAGCTGGTAACACCGTTACTGTCAATGGAGAACGGTATAGATCGATGATAACCAACTTTTTATGGCCGAAATTGGAAGAAGTTGATTTAACAACATTTGGTTCCAACAAGACGGGGTTACGTGCCACACAGCAAGTGCAACAATTGAATTATAGCAAGAGAAGTTTGGAGATTCGATTATTTCAAGAAATTGTGATATTGAATGGCCTCCAAGAAGTTGTGATTTAACACCATTAGACTATTTCTTGTGGGGTTATTTGAAGTCATTGGTCTTTAGCAATAAACCAAACTCTCTTCAAGCTTTACAAGTCAATATTGAACGTGCTATTCATGACATACGACTTGATTTACTGGTAAAAGTGCTCGAAAATTGGGTTCATCGAATTTGTTCCTGCAGAAGAAGTCGTGGAGGCCATTTGAATAACGTTTTATCAGAACTTAATTGTATCGATTGTACTTCACATTAAATAAAAAACATTTCAATTTCCTTAACAATTAGTGTTTTTTTTTAAAGAAATCATATCACTCTTATTGGAAAACCCTATAGTTGAAAGTCTACTTTTTATCGCTCGTTTAATGTTTTTATATTTGTTAATATTTTGTTTATTTTTCGAAAATAAATTGTCCGGTGTAGATCTTGTCAATTATGGTTTTAGAAACAATAAGTTCCTATCCAAGGTGGGATATTATTCTGTACAACCCACTGTTCTGCTTCCCCGCAATAACCTTAAGGCGACGGTGCCACGTCTCGGCGCTGTTTTGAGTACGAACGAAATTACTTTTTGCAGCGTTTTCGACGGACCAAAAACTAGGGTCATACGGCGCCTTGTTAGGGCTGCTTCCGGTTATGTAATTACATTTAATGAATCTAGCAATTTGTTTTGCATTGTCATCTTTAAGATTAGTATACAATGAAGTATAATGAAGAGACATTTCATCAGGAGGAGCAAATTCGAGGTTTTTTTATCATCCTGCTTCGAAATGAATGTAATCTCTGTAATATCAAAACTACTGTAAAATTGGTAAACTTAAGATTAACTCACAATTTTGCCGTATCAGTCTAACCTCGCTAAAGTGACCACTCAAGTGACTTAGAAATACTGGTTACTTTTTAGAATGGGCCACTTTAACAAAACAATGTCGCTTTTACATGAATAAATATGTACATATGAACATGAAAATATTACTCAATTTATGTCAATTTTTCTAAATACATATCTAGCAGCTACGAGTACATTCATCCTCTATACGTAAATGGTAACTAAATCAAAATTTATTTCTTGAATCACAGAAAATACACACAAGATGTTGTACATAACAAGAATTATGAGGCTTTCGATATACATATATACATCTAATGTTATTTAAATTTTCGGCTTCGTAGCTTAAAAGTGCTGAAAAATTGTTCAAGCATTGGACACGGATCAAAACAAAGCAGGGCACTTTTCTGCAGAATATTTTTTTTAAAGCGAGCAACATTGAATTAACCTCCTTCTGCGTTGGTAATTTATCAATTTCCCATAAATTTTCATTATCTCCATCGCTCTCAGACGAACAGCCAATCGGCGTTATTTGGGTCGGGAAATTTAATTCATCTATAACCGACTAGAAAATTGTGTCCTGTTGTGAATCCTCGTACACGCATAAATTATCGTCATTCGACAAAAAGGCTTCATTGTTGTGACGCTCTAAACTAGATGGTTCCTCCTGTATTATTATTTCGAGATCTGTGTGATCGGAATCATAATGTCTGTCTAAACTAAACTTAAACCCGGCCTTCTTAAAACAATTGAAAATCGTTTGACTTCTAATTCAATCCCAAGCTTAACTTATCCAGTGAATTGCATCTAGCACGTTTTTTTGTGAATTCTGAGACAACTGCGATAATCGTATCCTCCACAATTGATTTGGCCAAGTAAGATCTTAGTAATGTCTAAAACTTTTGAATATTTCCTGGTTTAAAACTGAATAACAGAGGTTGTATTAGAAGACAGAAACTTAAAAGTTACATTTGACAAATTATCCACTCGAGGATGAGCTTTAGTTTTAAATTGACTATGTTCAACCATTCTTCAAAAATAGCTCCTGTCATTTATGCCTTAGTATTATTGTAAATGCCCGATTAAAAAGAATCCATGAAAATTAAAAATTCACAAAATATATTTACATTAAATCCATATTACCGGTAAATTTTCCAATTTACTTAAGGCATGAAGTCATTTCGCTTTACCTATAACAACCGGCTTAAGTTTTTCTCCCGTTGCACTTGTGCATAAAAGTACCGCACTCACCCGCATTAAAAACATCTCGAGTAATAAAACCTCGTGAAAAATTTTGGTCACATTACAGAGTAAAAATGACTATTCAGATCATTTTGTTCTGTAAATGTTGGCCACCAAACAGAATATAGAGGTGGTCATAGAGAATAATTTGTACGTAAGTTTGATATGAAAATATTTATGTACTATAGAAACGTGGTCAATGTATAGAGGTGGTCACAATCTAGAGGGGTCATTTTTGGGAGGTAAGACCTTCATTAACAAATTCTGAGTATGCTGTTGCAGGATTTTTTAATGAAGTATTAATAATACTGTGCTGGGAAAAAAATTGGGCAAACATATTTTATTGCAAATTGGAGTCTCATTTTCCTAAAATTACAAAACTTTTGAAAGCAATTGACTTATTGTTTCATTTTAAATACATGTATGACGTAATTTTTTGAAAAAAAAAGTTTACCTGCAATTTAGGGGCAGAACCCCGAAAAATGGCAAAATATTCAAAATACGTTGATTGAAGTTAAAGTTTTTTTTGTTTTTTATTGATTTATAGAAGTTCTATCTTTAATATTAATATTTTGTTGGACCGCCATTTGTTTTTATTAAAACGATACACCTTTGATTCAGTGAACTTGAAACATTTTTCAAAGTCGTAGGAGGTATGGATTCCCAAATCGTCATCTACAAACTTTTTAAAGCTTGAATCGATTCGGGGCGCTTTCTTGCTACTTCTAGCTTCATTATACACCTAATATTTTCAATGGGATTTAAGTCTGGACTATACGGAGGCCAGCTCAACACATCGATATTTGTTTCTTCGAAGTACTTTTTTACCTTTAAATGAAGAGATAAGAAAAAAAACAAGTTTTTAACAAATTATTTATGTTTATATGAAGGCCAATTTTTCTATCTACAATTGAAAATTAATAATTCACAAATTTGGCGGTATGGTACAGAGCGTTGTTCTGTTGAAAAATAAATTTGCAAGTTTCGCCAAAAATGTTTAACACAGAAGGCTCAAATTCGTTGTGTAGGACCTGCAGATAAACAGCTGCTGTAATGCTGGAACTAAGGAAACACAATCGACCGGTTTCGTTTCAAGAAAAGCATCCTCATCCACTCACGCACTTGAGATTCTGTTTCAATCATAAACCTCAACCCAATATCCGTAGGGACATGCAACAATACAATGTCCTCATCAATGTCTGATTAGATAAAAACCTGACAAACAAACATTGAGGAGGAATGCAAGCTATTGTAGAACTACACCTGGGCAATCATGGGACACAAAATTTGTGCTCTGACCCAATATTTCTTTTGCTACCTTGAGGTAGACGCCTAGAGTTGAAGATCGGGCCGATAGGAAACCTCTGGTACCACACACTAAGTGTATCACCATTAAGAGGTACCTCAATATACACTGCATCAGACACCAGGTTGTCCTATGGGCTATTGATTCTAACGCTGCGAGAATATTCAAACCTTCATTCGACTCGGCCGACGAAATGAAATTATACTTCTATGAATTCCCTTATAATCGGCATCCAACGTCAGTCAGAGGCATCCACAGAAATGACGAGGCCGATAAATTGGCTTGAAAGAGCGCATCAACTTCCTTTGTGGGACCTGAACCTGCTCTCAGCTTGGTGGTGTCTTGTTTCAAAATAAAGATTATCAAGTACCTGGTATCATCAACCAAAGTAGGATAACTTTCAGGATAATAACCTGTTGTTTTAAATTATGATAAAGGCGCCTTGAGGGTATTCTTGACCTTCTTACTCCCTTCATAGATCACCTTGTTTCCGTTCATGTTTAGGAACAATTCACCAGAAGAATAAACCATTAAGTGACTCACGAAGAATTGCTAAACGCGTTAATTTTTAATTTTGACTACTGAATGGCAGAGCTTACTACTCACCTATCTATAAAAAGCCGAAGTAATTTGGTCGAAAATTGAAACTGAAAATTGGGAATGCTTCTGTGTATGGGTTGGGAATATGTAAGCCACTAATTAATTTTAATATGTCTGACATAAACAGCGGAAAAATTTAATATTTAATCTAGTACGTATGAGAAACAAAGGAAAAACTCGTAGCTTATTCATCCTAGTTTTCGACTAAAATTGGGCCCCAGAGGAAAGTAGTCTGAAAGTGAACTTCGTCTCGAATGATTAGTTCAAAGTTGGATAGGGTTGCCTTAAAACTGACAGTACAAAACATACAACAATGAATGATATAGATGGACTAATAGCGCCCCGTCAGGCATATTTGTTCAAAACTAGGTGAAACTTAGATCCAGACTGCTAATATCACTGTAGAAGCACCATATCGTTGTGGTTGTGGGTGCTTTTACAAGATACTGTCTGATGGGTAAACACGCGAGCAGACTAATGGTATTTTCTGTGATTACTTTCGAGGTCGAAGAAGGAAAGGACCTAGGAAGGTGATTTCCAGAATGAAATTTTTGTGAGTTCCCCTTCTAAATGACCCACCTGACCTCTATAAAGTAGACATCAGGGTTATTTTATGCTCCATTGAAAGTTCTGGATGGTTTGAAAGATTAGAAGAAAAAACTATGTGATGCGGCTCCTTGTCAAACCGTGTCTATGCCAGCCCTTTGAAGTAGCCATCATTACCTAACTTGGTTAAAAATAAAGCCAAAATATATATATGTCAAAATATATAGGTGGTATATATATTTGTGAAAAGACAGAAAACTAACCTAGATCCAACAAACTACCGAGAAAGTGAAATTCACAGTAGCCAAGCTCAGAGCAGTTCCCAAGGAGGAAATATCGAGCAGACCTAGGGCAATGGTCTGGATTCCCACGGAGCCGGAAAACTTGGATGAATCCCTGAGGATTATCCAGGTTTGCAATCTGGACCTCTCGCCGCTCCGGTGGCAAAGTGGTTAGCATGCTTGCTCCAGCGACCGGAGGTCCCGGGTTCGATTCCGGGTGGTGACAAGGAAAAAATTTCACGGCTGGTTTAGGATCAATGAATTAACCACTCATTATCCGAAATGAAAATATGATTATGAAACCTCATTTGAGGCGGCCAAATCCCTTGATGGGATATAATGCCAGAGAGAGAGAAAATCTGGACCTCCCGACAGGGAACTGGAAGATTGTGAAGGAGGAGGAGCCTAAGGGTAGTTTCAGGCCATCCATCGTAGTGATCATCAAGGAATCCCGATGGCTCCCCTGTCAAAAACAAAAGGGGTTATAAACTTCGGCTTCGGTTCTATTACCTTTCTGAACAAAGGACGAGGTCGGAGTAAAAACGAGCACTGAGCGGCCCGAAAAGGGGGAGGAAGAGGTCCAGCCTGGAAGAGGAAGCGCGACGAGTGGTATTTCGGTATAGATGAGACACAGGTAGTGGCGAACCCAAATGAGGAGTGAGCTAGCGAACTCATAGAGACGGAGCGGAGGAGATTTTGGCTTGCAGCTGCATTCTTGGACCGAGAGAAGCCAGTGCCGCCAGATATACTGGAGCACTTGTCAGTGACGCGGAAGGGAGGAAGTTGGAAGGGTGTGACGCCAACGCGCACCATACCATCTGAGGAGCTCGGATATAAATGACAGAGGTGAGTGACTTTTTGAATTTCTCTTAAGAACTAATCTCACTATCAGTAATATAGGCCAGGAACCTACCTTTATTATTAGTAATAGACAGGAGGTTCGATACCTAACGTTTAAACTTAATCTCAACATTACAAAACAGTACGTGTTCAGAAATCCCACGAGGACAGTATGGCATGTATATAGGGACATATTAAAGGGCATCATTCCATCTAGAGTTCCAGAACTCCCGACAGGCCGACACGGATAGTGAAGTGGATTCAATGGTGGACACTCTGACTAGGGCTTGCAATATCTCTATGAGGGTAGCATGCCCATTAACAAAGCTGAGGGGGAAGCGAAACCCTGTTTGGTGGACCTCGGCCCTTGCGGAGTGCCGAAAAGCGTGCGAGTCTGCTATCAATAGAGCGAAAAGATCTAGAGAAATTCAAGACTGGGACTTCTATAAGGAATGCCTCAGAGTTTACAAAAGGGAAACAAGAAAGGCGCAAAGGAAGTCGTCTCGGAACGGTCTTGTGCTTAAGAAAGATTCTCTCCACTAGTCCAGCTGGTCCAGGCTACCTGATAAAATCGGATGGCGAATGGACGGTGTGTACTCTTGATCTTTTGATGGAAACTTACTTCCCTGGAAGTGAGGAAGTGTCAACTGCGGGGCCTTTGGATGACTGCGAGCCTAGGAATGACTGCGGGGTCCAACTGTTACGTACAGATGATCTTTTGAATACAAGGAAGGTAAAATGGACTATTAAAGGTATTTAAGCCCTTAAAGTCAGCTGGCCTGGATGGGATTGTACCAGCAGAAATTCAGAAGAACTCGAAGGACTTGCTTCCCTGGCTGGAAGTTATCTTCAAAGTGTGTCTGAAGCTGGGGTACATCTCGATGAATTGGAGGTAGGCTAGAGTGATCTTTATCTAGAAAGCGGGTAGAAGCTCGTTCAGCAACCTTATGGACTTAAGGCCAATATCTCTGTCAACCTTTCTGCTGAAAATCATGGAAAGTTTGCTGGACGGCTATTTTCAGTCGAGAATTGTACCCAGAAACTGGGCACAACCTCCGCATGCGTACCATAAGTTTAAGTCCACGGATACGACATTACACACCTTGGTTCGGGGAATCGAGAAGTCACTGGATTTTCAAAAATTCTCGTTGGTGGCATTTCTCGATATCGAGGGCGCTTTCAAAAGTGAAAGTGGAGGCAATTAGGGAACGATTGCTGCCACTTGAGATCGGAGACTCAGTAACCAGGCTAATTGACCACTTGCTAGGAAGCAGAAGGGTCATAGCGAGGATGGGGAAAGTTTCCGTCAGGAGACGGGTCGTTCGGGGAACACTCCAGAGAGGTGTCCTCTCTCTCCTTCTTTGGAATGTAGTAATCAATGGACTATTACTAGAACTTGAGGGGGAAGGAGAAAGTGAGGTTGCTTATGGCGATGACGTAGCGATAGCTATCTCGGGTAAGCACCTGGGTACAATCAGGGATGTGATGCAGAATACGCTATCAATCTCTGCGGGTTGGGCCAGCAGATGTGGATTGGGGATTAGCCCATCTAAAACAGAACTGGTCCTTTTCACTAGGAAATATAAAATCCGACAATGGTTTCACCAAGCCTGAATGGTACTAGGCTGGCCTTTACTGAAAAGACGAGATTCCAAGGGATTCTTCTTGACAGTAAGCTCAGTTGGAGACCAAACACGATAGAAAGAGTTAAGAGGCTACTGTTGCACTCTACTCTTGTAAAAATGCCATTGGAAGGAAATGGGGCTTGAAACCGAAGCTAGTACACTGGCATTACACGGCAGTTGTAAGGCCCGTACTGCTGTATGAGAGTGAGTGTATGGTGGCCATCTCTGGAGAAATTATCATACAGGAACATGATGGGATGGTAAAGGCGCAGCGGGCAGCCTGTCTGCTCATTAGTGGGGCGCTGAAAACGACCCCCACTAGTGCCTTAGAGGTCATGTTGTGGTAAGCAGATGGCGGTCAATACGGCTGCCCAGCTATCAGCGATTTTGAGGTGGAAGTGTCTGCAAAAAGGGCACTCAACTATAGTCAATTCTGTGAGGCATGAACTGGTGAATTTGGACTATATAACACCCCTGTTGTGATTTGGCAAGCTTTTTAAGGTGATTCTGCCCTCTAGGCAGGATTGGAATAGTGGTCTCATTATGGTGACCGGGACAGTTAAATTCTTCACCGACCGCTCCGAGCTCGATGGTAGAGTGGAAGCTGGTGTATTCTGTGGGGAATTAAATGTAAGTTTATCTTTTCGTCTGCCTGAGTACTGCATAGTGTGTACCAGGCTGAAGATATAGCGATTGAAGAGGGCATGAACTGTTTGAAGCATAATGTAATATCGTTGACTGATATAACTATCTATGTGGACAGTCAGGCGGCCATTCTTTCGCTGGATTTAGTTTCCCTGGCGTCAAGGGTGGCGTTGGATTGTCACACGTCTCTTAACGAGATGAGTGAACATTTCAATATCCAGTTGGTCTGGGTTCCGGGCCATTCTGACGTTGAGGGAAATTGCAGGGCAGACGAGTTAGCAAGGTAGCAAGGTACAGTATGACTCTCCAACTGGAATCAGGGAGAGAACGTGTGGGAAGACCTATGTCTGCAGGGACGAGGAGGAAGAGACTTTTGTTCACTTCCTTTGTAGCCTGCGCTATCAGGCAGAAAACATGATCACTTGGGCAAATATACTATGGACAGCCTCTGTGAACTCAAAAGCTGTAATGTGCGAGATCTTTTACGCTATATAAATAGTACTAAATGGGTATATTTGCGGCCAGTCACCAAACGTAGAACTTTTTTGAACATTTCTGGCATAGTCATCGTTCAAGAAGGTTTTTCTGAACGATGTTCGTCATTTGTGCTCGAACGACCAAACTTAAGCTCATACATCGACCGTTTGACTGTTGTATTCGGATCGGACAGATGTACCATAATTCTTATCAAACTTTTCTTTCGATTCTTTAGCAGGTTTGCTTCTCAAATAAAAATCTTTAATGAGAACACGAAATTCGGTTTACAAAACACTGACATAATGACGCGCAAATAACTCTCAAACTCAAACTACTTGACAGATTATTATGAATCTTCAGATTTTGTTTTTTTAAGATAGGTAATTCCCAAATCTGTTGTATGGCAATATATAAAAGCTAAAATTTTGCTATTTCATTACTCGATTTGATATGGGTCACAAATTGAAGATCGGGAAGTTTTAAGTTGTTGGAAAACCACCAACTAACTAACATATTAGCAGCTTCAGCAATATTTTTTTTCTAAATTTTTTCGCTGCTTGGAAACCAAGATGATTGAATATATCCTATGTTGCTGTACGAAATACATTTGACTTTACTATAAATCTAGCCAAATTGCTTTAAATGACAAATGAAGCAGCTGATTTCTTTTCGCTCGGTTCGAAAGCTCGAAATCACGAACGATGTTTACGTTCGACAATGGTTCATTAATTTATTATGGACTCATTCGATGTTTTTGAAGCTGATTCGATGTAAATGTGGTCGTAAAACCTACGGCATTTCGATACGAATCCCTCTATAAGCGATAGCCCCGTCCTTATCCTTTAGCCACCTTATGTTTGGCGGAGATAAGGAAGCTCCTTGATTCTTTGAACAAAAATCATATTTTATACCAACGTGACCAATATTTTAAAAATGGGACTAATTCTCTCCACCCAGATTGCGAACATGTTAATTAAAAATAATAAAAAAAAAATATTCTTTACGTTATGCTGAAAGTATTTCTTGTTTTCTTATTTTATACATTTATGCTTTTTACAATATTTTTCAATGTTACGTACAGACGACTGACGATTGTGTTGTTGTTATTGTTTCATTCTTGTTATCAAATTTACTACGAAATATGTTTTTTTTTACAAATTACTCAATCAATGAATCACAAACGTAAAAAAATGAGAAATTCCAAAAATTATATTTTTTTACACACGAACCGGTGAACATGTAAATTTTTGGGCAGATTAATTTACAAACATTTCGATTGAATTATATATAATTGTGGAGGATTCTGTCAGTATATCGGGTATATTTGTGTGTAACGGGGCGGGATTAGGGGGACCCCCTTTTCATCTTATTCATATTTAATGATTTTTAAATCATGTTACAACTTTTTATTTCATGCGGAAGTAATCCAATTTCACTCATTTATTCCAATCAATTGAATTAAAATAAAAATGGTAACATAAACGCACAGACTGGATTATTCTGTTGGTCTGAAATGATAGAACCAGATGGTAGATTTTTGGTCAATATGGTAATTTTAACTACATATTACTTTGATTATGTAAGGACTCATGTTACAATTAACTTTTTCAATATTTCACGGAATTTCAATAAATATCGTGATATCTGAAAAGGTCAAACGTCTCATACCATTTAAAGTGATATTAAGTTTTAGATTATCAATTTCTGTATAGCTGTATGGTGTATATTTCAGATTAAGAAACTTAACGCAAAAAGTTTAATTGAAAAGGATTTATATAACCATCACGTGTTCACCAAAGCCAAAATATTTATTCGTAAATTTCAATCTAATTTATCTTCAACTGGTTTTTCTTATTGTACAGCCCCACGTGTGTTACATAAAGAACATAAGTATACAATGCGTTCAAATTGTGACTAAGCACAATAACTAAAAGAAACTTGGCAGCGAACATATTGAAAGAATTATTACATTTCTTCGGCATTATTATACAAAATAATGTAACAATTAAAAGAAATAAAAAACGTTAAGGTAAAGCGATTAGGTTATGAAACGGTCGATTGAGGTTTTTCACGTTATGCGTTGTTAGTCATGACGGAACATTGCGAATGTTTCAGCAAATCCGCCAAAATCGATTTCATA
Organism: Nephrotoma flavescens; assembly: GCA_932526605.1. Classification (NCBI taxonomy): domain Eukaryota; kingdom Metazoa; phylum Arthropoda; class Insecta; order Diptera; family Tipulidae; genus Nephrotoma; species Nephrotoma flavescens. The sequence goes on along the minus strand of OW052222.1, from coordinate 213,106,473 downwards.
TACATAAAACAAAAATTACTGGTTTGTTACGTACATCGTGTGCTTCATGTCTACTGGTTTGTGACCAACGCGGCTACCAATTTTTATATAGAATTCAAATACCTTTGACCCCCTTCATATATATATATATATAACGCCATATGCATACATAACTAAATCCTGTAAATCTAGATTTTTGGTTTCTTTAAAATTTGAAAACAATTCATCCCTACCTTAAAAAAGTAATACGAATATAAAAAAAAAAGATTTTATATACCAAATCGAGATAATCATCTTATCAAAACCTATTTTATTTTTTTGGTTGTTTCTTTCAACGAATTGTGTATACATATTACTACAAACAGACCAAACTGGATCAACTGACACATTGCATAAACTCGTCCATACCACAAAAAAAATAATAATATAAAACCAACACCAACCAAAAATTCTTTATTTGTAATGCGCTGTCCCTCGTCGTCGGCATAAAAAATATTAAAGTTATCTCACTTAAGATGGAAAATATATAGAAACGAAAACGAACATCTTAAAAGCAGATGGTTTTTTTTTATTTTACCATACCGTATCGTTATTTACTTATAGATATGAGTTCAACACTTGATATTAATTTGTTCTTGGCTGAAGTTGTGTTCCGATTTTAAATTACAAAATTATTTTCGTAAGCCTATATACTTAAAGAAGTATATTGTAATGGCGATAATTTATCGCCAAGCCGGGTTTCAAAGATTAGAAAATTCCATCTCACTTGGTTACTGTCCGTAATTCGATACTTCGGTTTATTTGATACTTCGAGCACTGTAAATTTATTCGATCATAGTTTTAACTATGATCGACTGGGACCTTATTATCAATTTGATGGCCACTTGAAAAAAGTATTCTGTACTCGTATAAGTAAACGCTAAATGTTTTGAAAATAACAAACGTCAACATTGTCAATTCCGCTAAATAAGTTTCCTCTAAAATGAGTTTTGTTGAATAAATATAAATAGCGAGTTCACATAAAAACGACCAGATTATTTCCTCAACCCCTTCAATTTTAATTATAATTGTTTGAAATATTTTCTATATTCAAGAAACTTGAAAAATGACTTTTTTCGATGCAAATTTCTAAAAACGTGTTTTTCAAAAACATTTTAACCGATTTTAAAAACTGAGGACCCAAATTAAAGGGATTTAACGGTAATTTTTCAAATTTTATTATTAGAAAAGTATTTTTGACAACAACAACTTCCTGTTATGTAATTTAATTAAAAAATTTTTGAAAATTGCATTCTACGCCTATTTTCAAGCAAGAAACAGGCATTGAATAAAAACGGTCCTATCACAAAAAGGAAACATGGATTAATTTTTGTTATTTGTATTTTGATGTAGAAAGTTAACTGTTAATTTTGCAGTCAATTTTGCAGAATGCCTCATAAGTGCAATTTCTGGCAATCAGAACAATGCTGGAATAAAATGTAGCGATGTTTGTCTAGAAGTTCTTCACCTAACTTATTTTACCATTTCACCTTTCTTTGTTTATGCAAACTCCACTATAATTAAGAGGCCAAATCCTTCCGAACATTAAAATCAGGGAAGAGTGGCGAGAGAACAGTTTCAGAAAAATAAAGAAAATCACCTGAAGCATTGCAGAAAATGTGACGAATCTCATAAATATTAGGTAAAAGACTTTGCATCTTTAAGGGATTAGAGAGTTTAACATATGATACATATGTAATAAGCACTGGCTAAAGAAGTAGTTCATAATGCAAAAAATTGTTCAACGATAATTTATTGAGAAACAATTCATCGAAAAACAATTTACCGAAAGCCTCAATTCACCAAAAAAATTTCACCTAAAACAGCAAATCACCAACATTCGCCGAAAAATCAATCAACCGAAAAACAATTTCCGAAAACGACAATTCACCGAAAAGTAATTGTCCGAAAACGACAATTTTAATAAACAATTCATCGAAAACGATAATTTATCAAAAATATTTCAAACGCGTTATTAAGGGGTTGTTATTAATTTACTGAAATAAAAATACTGAGAAATAAATCCCGAAACATTGAAATTCTGAAATTACTTAATTTGAAATTGCTTCCTCGCTTAACCCTCCAAGAGGCTTGTTATTTCAATTTCGGGGGTGTAGGAGCGTGGATTTATAACCATGCCGAGAGTATAGAATTGGTGCTGTTGCCAATTATAAAACGGCCACGAAATTCATTGAAATGATTTAGTTAATTAAATTAAAATTATATCAAAAAATTTCGAGATTTTTCTTTTCAGTATTTTTTGTTTCAATATTATGCAAAATATTTGTTTCAGGATTTTTAGTTTTCTTCGTTTTCGGGATTTAAGAATTCGATGTTTAAGTACAACCCCATTATTAAAGAGAATAATTTCTAATAATAAAAACTATTTTTTCTGTTTAAATTTATTATTTGATATCAGTTAAATTCCGCGTTTTAAAGGAACAACCGGAAGGTTATATAAAGGAAGTCGGTCAATTAAAATTTCGGTAAATTGTCTTTTTTTTGTGAATTGTTTTCGGTGAATTGTCGTTTTCGATGAATTGACGTTTTCGGTGCATTATTTTCGGTGAATTCGCATTTTGTCAGGACACGTTCGCTTTTTTGACAGGAAAACCAAATGATGAATGATGAAAACCACATACAGTTGTACGCAGTCCATTTGGAAAACATGGACCCTCCCACCTATGGATCTGAAAAGGATGTAAATCTACAAACTATGATTTTAATTATTTGCCCCTTCCTCCCTCAAAATTAAGTTTGGTTGTCTGTCATAACTACTAACAGGAGTGCTTCTATGCCTTTGATTATGTGACTTACAGGAAATTAGATTGGATAGAATCAAAATGCTTGGGTCTATGGTGTAAACCCACAATAAACAGCGTGAATTGGTCCATCGTTGATTTTTTGATTTCTTGTGAATTTTTAATTTTGTAGTTTTGTTTCCATATCTTGTAAATTAACGCAGCAACACACTAACAATACAGAAAGAAAAATTGTCTACATAGTTAAGTAATACCTCAACCAGCGAACACTTAAGTTGCACGCTGTGTGCCATTTCGGTTAGTGCCAATCACCAAAATTTTATAGGCTTCTCGTCACAAATAAACGACTGACCTCTAAAATGGTCGTACCGCTTAAGTGGCTTAATTTAAGCTCTTAAATTTCCATTGGTTGATGCTGTGGATTTAAACACATATTTTAACGTGAACGCGTGTTACGCATTTTAAAATCAGTGTATGCTTCCTCATCATAAATTTATGACTAATGAAAGTTTACTTTTAATTAGTTAAAATATTTTTATTATTTTTTGAGTTGGGTTAAACGGCGAGGTAATAATTACTCTGGAGTATATTTTTGAATTGTAGCCCCATCTGGAGTATATTTTTTAATTGTAGCCCAGAATATGCCCCATCGAAAAGTCACAAAAAGTTTTCAAATCTTACAAGCTAATTAGACCAGTTAACCAGATTCAAAGTCTTTTATTTTTTTTTATGCAGTGAGAGAATTGAGAGATCGAAGTGACTTTTGGCCGAAATCTTTGGTATTTTAACTACGCAAATATTTTAACTACTTAACTATTTTAACCACTGGAAGTAGCACTTTCCATAGGAGATTTTCCTTTTTTTTGTAAATATTTTGAAATATCATTTACAAAAACGATTATGAATTAAAAGATTCTAAATTAAATTTGCAACAATACCGGTCCAGATCATTTTCCAAAATTTAAGAGAACATTACGATTTTGGACCAAAAAATGGTTTTGGTCAATGGACTGATTGACCGGGATGAAACTGTATGATTATGCTTTCTCCATAAATTGAAAGATCCCAGGGATTTTTGCCGATATCGCTAAACCGGAAGTGGCGGCTCCCATAGAAGCTTTTTCGCAAATATTTTGAAAGTTCATACAAAAATTGAACCACTTCTCCCCCACGCGGATTAATTAATCGGAATGAAACTTAGTACTTACTTAAGCTTTTCCATAAATTTGGAGATCCCAGTGATATTTGGCCAAAATCGGTCTACCGAAAGTGGCACTTTCCATAGGAGCTTTTTCGTTTTTTGCAAATATTTTGAAAAGTATATCAACTATGAGAAAATCGGCGATAAACTAAAAGATTCTAAATTAAATTTGTAACTATATCGTTTTTTGTATAGTAATAATGAAAATTCTCGACCTTGAGCTTTTAGAGCAAATGGCTGTGTCCTCTCTACAGCCCAGAGGGATCGGCTGATCGGGGTGAAACTTCATACTTAAGCTTTTTTCATAAATCGGGAGATCCCAGTGATTTTTGGCCGAGACCGGTGAACCAAAAGTTGCAGCTTCCTTAGGAGCTTTCTCCGTTTTTTGCAAAAATTTTGCAAATAATATAGCATTTACGAAAAAACGATTGTAAATTAAATCTCAAATAAAATTAGTTCAGATCATAAAGGGTTTTTCAATACGAGCGAGTCGATGTTGGCAGCCTATGGCGACCATATTGTTTTGGTGGCGTCTGTCTTATCTTTTTTCTTCTTCAGTCACTGATGCCAAATCATCATGACAAATTACACGATTGAGCAGCACGCCCAACGAGCAAAATTGCGCTACAGAACGATGCTAACCAATTTCTTTTGGTCCAAATTGAACGATATGGAGGTAGACAACATGATTGTGTTTCCAGCGGACTTAACGATGGACATTCTGCTTGAACGATTTGAGGGTTATTTCACGTTGAGGTGACGTGAATTGACCACAAACCGATGCCTTTAAAGCCAACATAACCAAATACCATCGCTCAGATGCAGGCCCTTCAGAGTTATTGAAAATTGAACCACTCGGATCGGTGCCACCGGGAGAAGCCACGGTGGACATTTGAACGATATTATAATACATAAATAATGACATACATGGGCCTTTCAAATAAAAAAATAATTTCGTTAAAACCTCACACACAGCTTGTTTTATTCCATTTATTGAAAAACGCTTTATTTTAAATGTTACCGGAAATGACAAGTTTTGATAAAAAAAGGTTTATTTCACTAAAATTCAGCTTCTCTACACACCCGGCGGATTGACTATTCGGAATAAAACTTCACACTAAGTAAAGCTTTTTCCATGAATTGGAAGATCCGCTTACGAAATGTGATGGACACCTATGTACCAAAACTGGAAGCTCAGTGGCAGTTTTTTCAGTTTTTGAAATGAAGATTAAATGTTTAACATGGGTTGACCTTGTTGGTTATTTGAAATGTAAGCAGTAATAATGATTTTTTATTATACAAGACAGTGTTTCCGGTAGGAAAGTCTTCAAATCCGGTAGATTCAATTTTTCGCTTGAGAAATTACGTGTGGTGTATTCGACATCTATGTATACACATTTGTCGTAAAACAAAGCCGGGTGTTAACCACAACAATTACACTCTCCTCTCCCCATTTTTTTAAGGCGCCAATATCTAGGATTTCGAAATATTTCTCAGGTTAGTGCATTGATGTTGTTCTAGCAGTGCAGACTTTATTTAGAATACTTTCCAAATAGCTGTTCGTTAAAACAGTTTTGAAGTTCTTTCATGAGAAAAAAATATAATTTGAGGTGATATTTATGAATTTTAAACTTAATTCATCATTTAGTACGCCACCTAGAAACATAAAACTAGAACAAGTGCACCGTATTGTGAAACCCGTGCATATGTTTAATTTTAAGCCCTCCTGCCAAAATTTATCAAAACTTCAATCAATGTTTAAAAATACCGCTGAACAAATGAGTTTCTGATTTCACATATGATCAACAGCACTTGTTTTTTGTTTCCATGATCTTCTGTAAACTGGTGATCAGGTATAATAATATTTTTCTCTACCAGATTTTGATTAAGACTATAAATAAGGGGCATTGTGTTCCATCTTCGCAAAGCGTAAGAATCGTTTTGACCTGATATTTTCTACCTTTTATAGGAAAATAGCCAGTTTTCATTACAATCGGTTGGAATTCTGAAGATAAACTTCTTCAAGAAGTAATTTCGAAAGCAAATTATTCTTGTGGGGTATGAATATCTAAACAAAATGTTAAACCCAGTTATGACCAGTTTCTCTCGAGGGGCAAATCGAAGAACATGATTGCAAAGATCGTTTTGACTTCCTTGTAGCTTTCTACAGTAAGAAGTTTTCTAATCTTCTCTTGTAATTTTTGTAATTGTGAACTCCTTCGCAATGTACGTTATGTACTTATGACGTATTCAGTAACTCCCTTGTTACTGTAGAGCTGCCCTAAGCCCAATTATTATATCGGTTTGCTAAGAATATATTTGACTCTAAATTTAAAACTGGCGGACAGGGAGGTGTATTTTGCGTTGGGAATTATTGTTCTTACTTACCTGACTGCAGGAAACAATCGGTCTCACCTCTCACCGATAGTACTAAGTATATCATGAAAATATGTGGGTCAGCGGCGTAAGTAGTAAACAAAACTTGGTTTTCAGAAAATAGTGTGTGCATCGAAGTAAGCGGCAACCGCAGAAACTAATTACCTTTGATATTCATCAATACAATGTACGATCTCCTATTAAAGTTCAAGTTTCTGTTGACCTCTAATTACACGAAGAATAAAACGAAAGAAAAATTTCACAGATCATATTCCAACTCAATTATAATCCATAATTACATTTTAATATCTTCCTCAATATTCACATACAAACATATTATACTAAATCATATAAAACTTATTACATCTATCCATGTGTGTATACCGACTTCCGGTTTAATATAAATAATCGACGACAACGACATAATCAAATGCGACCGAATGCAATGTATATGTTTAGTGAGAAAAAAGAAAAATTCATCTAATTGCGCAACTGCAATTGAACTTGACAAGTTTCATAATTAAAACACATTTTTATACACTTCAGAAATCTTGACGAAAGAAATAAAACTACCTATACGGCGCGGAGCTGCTTACAAACATTTAAACGAACTGAAACGAAACAACAATAACTTCTCTTATATATTTCTCACGTCACTCCGCCATCAACATAGTATAACACACCGCATACAAAGAGTTCATGGACAAAACAAAACAACAACAAAAAAATTAAAACGAATAAGAAATGAATCTATATAGTATTCTGAATGTACGATACTTATACCAAATGAACACATGATGACTTAAATAAAATTTAAAAAAAAAATTAAATAAAATCATTAAAAAAAGTACATAAGAAATCTCATACTTGATTAAGCACACACCAAAGTAATTCGAACAAATAATAAAAAGTAATTAAATGCATTATTCACACTTAAATATCAAGGGTGGCGAAATATGGTGTACTTCAATAGCGGCACATTTAGATTTTGTACTGCGAGTACATTTTGCCAATCCTTTTTATGTGGCAATTATTTGACTTAAGCTATTTTCCAGATTGCCTAAATCTCTAGCAAATTTAATATTATAGAGTTAATTACAGATTACTGGGGGGCGTTTATGCGCGGCAACATTGCATTCAATTGAAGATTGGAAGACCTCAGCACTCGCTTGACACCACTAAAAAAATGCTAAATGGTATCAATACGGATTAAAAATCATAACCAAGATGTCTGTAGATTGGACAACTAAGAATTAACAACCATTGCACCAGTTCATAATTTTCAGGTTCATCACAATATTCAGTAAAGTTAATTCAACATATTGAAGAATTAATCTAAAACGCTGATTGATGATGGTTACTGTTCAAAAATTGATTATTAGTGTTAATTGTTGATTAGTTATTTGTTGATGAGTCATATCATAACGCTAAGTACATGTATTCCACTAATAAAGACAGTTTCCTGGTACTGCAGCTGGACATATTTCGAAATCACGCAGCTTAATGTTGCTTAATTCTCAAGTTAATAAAATTTTTCCTTCGATTGAACACAGATAAGTATAAACTTTAAGTCTCTCCATTCTTGAAGCAAATAAATTGCAGTATAAACTTATTTTTTGAGAGCATCACTAAACTGGTGGAGTTCCGATGAACAATCGCAATAGTCGAACATGCTAGGCTCACACCCAAATTAACAGCCTTATTTCGCTAGTCGAGTCGCTTGCCATTTCAAATTACCAATTTACTAAGAAACCAAAGGCAGCTGCCTTGTCATAATATCTAATATTTATATTATCATAGTTAGGGTCCACTAGGTCCATAAAAGACGCTGCTATCTCAGTTAGCACGCAGCTTTGAGCCAGACTCAAAACAGCTAACGATAATCAAGAACATAACTTACAAAATGGCAGGTCTAATAACACAGCAAGAATCAAAAACCGGCTGGGGATTAATAAACTAAGTTTAACTACCAAAATGTAAAAAAATATCTTCGAAAACAGCTCAATATCCCTAGGTTCGGTGTTAAAACAATGTTTTTAGTCTATATCAGATGACTCCTAAATTATCAATGAGATCTAAAGTTCTGAATTCTTTTCTAGCATATTTGTGAATAAAACTAGGATAATTAAATTAATTAATAAGCAGCGACTTAAACATAAAGGCCCATCCATTTACATGGATATTTATTGGTCTCTCAGTATGTTTCAAATAAACAAAATGGTTTTTGTCAAAAAGATCATGATCAATAAACATCATAGAATTTACCACTAAAATGATCAAAAAAAAAATTGAAAAACACAAGCAAGTTGATGTCTTTACAGATTTTGTCAAAATTTCGATACATTCAGCCAGTGCAAAATTGTAGAGCGCTTCACCAACCAGTTTTTAGCTTGGTTTAAATCGTGTTTATGTGACCACAAGGATCACACATGTCCTAATATCTTGATATTGGCTTCAACTAACTATGAACTTCAACTAAATTGACATAAAACGAACTGCGGCGATAATGAATCAATATCATGTCGAAAAGTTTAAAAACGGGCACCTATAAGACGCATTTACATAGGTAAGGACGCCTTTAGAGGTGTTGAAGTAATATTATCATACAATTTATACATAGATCTGAAATGCGCCACGCTTGATTTCTAAATCAAAAAATTAAACTTACCAGACTTTAGGTAAAAATGTCTTACGTAATCATAAGCCAATATTTCAGTTTAAATTTCAGAAAACCAACAAGGGCAACCCTTGTTAAAAATTTAATCTTTGAATTTATTTGGATTTTTTAATTTTTTGTTGTTTTTTGTAAAGCAAAACTATTCAACATCATTGGGTAAATTTAAAAAGCTCTCATTGAAGCTTTCACTTCCTATACACAGATTTCCACCAAGTTTCGCAAGGAGTCCCCAATTTATGGAAAAAGGTTAAGTATGAAGAATATTCTGGAATGTAAGAGATGTCGAATTTTGGAGAAATAAAGTTTTCTTTAATTAAAACTCGTTATCGTCCCGTCGAATTTAAAAAAAATGATCTGAACAAATTTTGTTGTTGTTTGAAATTTAATGTATAATTGAATTAAATTACTTTGATAAAAACACTACACCAGTGGGTCGATTCTGGTGTCTTTAGGAAATAGGAATTTTTTTTCCTATTTAGGCAAACGTTTTGATAGCAGTTTTTTCCTAAAAAATGTTTCCTATGGTTTATTTTGGTACACATAGGAATAAATTTTTCCCAAATTCTTGATTAAGTTGAATATTGAAAATCATGCTCTGTAAGCGGTTAAGAAATGTCAAACATACATTAATTGTATGTAATTATAATTTTTTTGTCTAATTAAAAGAATTAAATTGCATGTTTTGTAAAAGAATATCTTTCCGTACCCAAAGTAGGTGCGGAAAGATTAACGTCAAAACTGCGATAAATAGGAAAGAAAAATTCCCATAAGACACACTAGAATAAGCTTATAGGGGGAAAAAAAATACAAAACTGCTATAAAAATTTCAAATTCTTTCCTATTTCCTATTCCTATAGGAAAACCAGAATCAACCCACAGGTATTAGTTGTAAAATGAACTGAAGAAGAAATAATTTTCGAAATCGATATTCCTGAAAACAAATAAATATTGGCACTATAAGAAATTTTTACAAGTGTTTTTATCTAAGTAATTTAATTCAATTTTATAAGTGATAAAAGTGAACAGCAAGGCTAAAAAATGGTTTTCAACCATTATAGCAAAAATTAATGTACAATCTTTTTGTTTTTAATCGTTTTTCGTAAATAAAATACTTTTGAAAAAATTTGCAGAAAACGAGAAACTGTGGACGCTGCTACTTACCGGTGGACCGATATAGGTCAAAAATCACTTAATTATCACGCTTAAGTAAGAAGTTTCATCTGGAGTAATTAATCGGTCTGGGTTATACAGAGGACGAATTTGTGTTGAAAAACACATTTTTGTCAAAAATCGTCATTTCCGCTTAAATTTTGGTAAACTGATTTAATTTTTTTCTCACAGAAGATAAATTTTACAAAATTTTTGCAAAAAACCAAAAAGTCCCTATGGAAGCTGAAGTGACAGTGAACCGATTTCGGTAAAAAATCACTGGGATTTCCACTTTTATGAAAAAAGCACAAAAATTTAGTCTGCACGGAACCATACACAGACAAACAAAATTTTTATTTACTACGGCGAGGTAGCGAATGGTAAATCTGCAAAAGCCTCGAAGTCAAAATTCTTCATGATTATTGTACTTTGAAAATCAATAAAGATCTGAACAATTTGATTTAAAATGGACTGTTTTCAACTAACAACTTTCTTTATTTCTTATGCTTCAATTTTTCTTAACTACAACAGTAACCGCTTTTTATCTTTCTAATTCGCGATTTTCAACAAAGTATAGCTGACCTCTGGTGAACAAAACGCGAATCGCAGTTTGCTATGAAGCAAAGGTGATCAAAACTGTCTGGATTTCACAATTCTCGTCCTTTTTAAAGACGTAGAAACAAACGCCAGACATTTCCTAAATATCCTATATTTGTTCTCATGGTTCGAAATTTCTGATTTAGTGTTTTTTCATAATTTCTCTGCTCTTTGCATTTTCGGATCCGCACTTTTTAGAAGTATTGATATTTAGCTATCGAACTGTGTAATTCTATTCGTCTTTTCACTCTGTTTCCACACCGATCCTATCACATCTCGAACCCAATACTCGTCTAGTAAACGAATTTTACTCATAAATCCCTCATTATGGTTTTAGACTTATCAATGGTTTGGTAATAGACTTGTCAGTAGATAAATTATCACAACTAAACCCTAACAATCGGGGGAGTGTGTTTGCGCATGCGTTGAAAGATACTCATCGAAGCATCAGCAGTGAAAATAGTGGACTGTCAATGGGGAATCAGCCACAAAAAAGAAAAAGGCTGTTCCTTCGGCTGGGAAAATGATGGCGACTGTTTTCTGCTTCATTACAGGGCATAATACACATCATTGTTGCCGAATGAGGAGGTTACTACGAAGGCCAGAAAGACGGCGAGTACTATTTGAGCGAGTTGAAGAGATGGGAGTATCGCTGGGAGAAGTGTATAGACTTACAAGGAGGCTGTGTAGAGAAATAAAAATAAATTTGATGAAAAAATATATTGTATCTTTGTTAAGCTAAACACTTTTCAGATAATCCTCGCAATTTTTGCTACTATATTGGTCACGTGTAAATATTTTAAAATCTGTTACAAAATATGAATATAATAAGACTTGGGACTATCCAAATTTATACTTACTTACGTATTCAATCAAAATCGAGCATTAGTGAAACTATTCTTGTAATCCTTTGGTAATTATGGATTTAATTGCCTACTCTCTTGCGAGAGCCTTAATTATTCACATGACACTATTAAACCATTTTTGCGCTCTAAATTGGTTTAACCCCAATTAGGCCTTAATGTGTGCTGCTAGCTTTAAAACGGACAGCCCCGAATGTTTTATCAAAAACGATGGAGCTCAAAATTTGGAAGAGGTATTCTTGATTAGCCTATAGAGAGCATTTAATTATTCACATGACATTAGATAATGCTTAAATTTTTAAATTAAGACTATTTTTGATTTGATTCTGTTAACCTTAAATGAAAAACTCAAATGCTTTGTCAGAATGAGTGGTGCCCGAAATTTTTAATGGGACTTTTCTGGCATTTAATTATTTGTATGCTCTAATAGATTGCATCTTGCGTTCTAAAGTGAATTTCAAATTCGTTTCTCGAATTAGAACTTAAATTAGCCATGGATGAAACGCAAAATTCTCCTAACTTTAGGGACATATTATTTCTATCAGCACAGGTGAATATTTCATGGGATGCAAGAAACAATCTTGTATGCATCTCATCCCTAAAATAATATTTGCACTCGAATGATTTCAAAACACACTCATCTCGATTAGAACTTTCATTCTCGGGCAAAAAATGGGCATTTTAGGCCCTAGATACAAAAATAATTTTTAAAGCTGTTTTTCTACTTTAAGGAACGCCGAAATTTGATGGGCTTAACTGAATACCAGACTTATATTTTGGGTGGTAATTTAATATATTTTTTATTTAATTACTTACATATTATTTATACGAGGGCATTATTAATTATGCTGTGAGCCTCAAGTCGAATTTTTTGCCTAAATTTCCACCTAACTAAATTGATGGTTAGTTCATACCAATCGTTCGATGATGGCACAAAACAAACCGCATCTGATGTTTAATTAAAATCTGATATATACTTAAACTTAAATTTAAAATTCTACAAAACATTTCTAATCGGTAATTGATAAATCGGAACTAAGTTTGCAGTTTAGAACTAAATATCGGGAAGATTTTGGTCTATAAATATTAGAGACATCTAACAATACCTGGGTGAACTAACGATCAATTTAGTTAGTTGGAAATTTAGACCAAAAAATCGGCGTCAGGCACGCAGCATTTAACAACAAGAAATGATCACTTACTTCCATTAAAGCATGAAATTTCAGATTTTTTCAATCCACTTCATTAAAACTCCCTCGATATTGGGCTCAAGCTTATAATATAAGGTAATAAATAAGGTAATGGAATTCTAAAGACATACAGTTAAGTAGTTTATAAAGGGCAACTAGACCGCACCCAAAGCTCAAATCTAAAAAAAGACATATAATCAAATTTCCTAATACTAAACATGAAGCGAGTAAAAGTTTTGAAGCATCTATGGAGAACTTTCATATTCTCTTGAAGCATGTGCAAAACAAACCAACACCATAAAGAAAATTTGAAAGAAGGTGTAGGAGGAACATACATTTCTTAAAATTACCATCAGTAAACCCTACAATTTTGTAGAAACAGCATACATTCTAAATACAGTTTTGTTTACCTTAACCAAATGGTCACACCAAGTAAGAGTAAGAGAAGGAATGTAAGAGACCTAATTATCTAAGCGACAACTCCTCTATATTTGCATATCATCAGCAAATAGATGAAATGGGGACGAAAAACCGAGCCGGAAGAACAAAATTTGGTGATTAAGTAATTGAATCGAAGAGCTTAGAAAAATTAAAGTGTAAGATGACATTTCTTATTTTATGCGGGATAAAACCTCAACCAGTCAGCCTTAAGTTCTTAAGTTAAACGCTGATTGCACCACTTCGGTTAGCGCTACAATCACCAAAATTGTATAGGCTTCTCGTCACAAATAAACAACTGACCTCTAAAATTTTTTTGGTGGTCGTACCGCTCTCAAGTGGTCCAAAATGGAGCACAACTTAAGAACTGAAGGCTGACTGGTTGAGGCATAAGGTTGTTTACTAATAAATAAAAGGCCTTGGAAAGAGGACTTGAAACGTCGATAGCGTTCACTAACCGCGGTGCGAGTATGAAGAGGTAGAAAATATGTAACAAATAGCTCGATATAAAAAGAAAATACGATCGCTTTCCCAAGACGATATGTGGAAAAATGAAAGGAAGTAGCATCCAAAATATGTTGCATCATTCATCAATTTTCAGAAAATGTCTAGTACCTATTATGACACTAGCTTTCACGATATTGAAAATAGTGGAAATCCAATTGAAGAGAGAAAAATATTACGTATACATACATATATCATAATATTAATAAGAGTGAGTGCATACAATATATCATAATTTTTTACAAAAATTGAGCAAAACCAGCTGCCCATCGAGCAATTCTAGCAGTTCAGTTCAATAATTTTTTGTATCAACTTTATTTTCAAAAACAGGCAAAACCTATATTTTTGTGCATGTATATTCCGGCATAATTAACTAGTGGGCTAGCTCTATCCTAGGACTAGTAGCAACTCTATTAAACATGTGGCGAAGTTCGACAATATTTAAAAGTAGACTCTGAACGTTTGAACTAAGGTAAAGGGAAAACTATCGCGGGCATCGCGAGTGTATAAAATTCGGTTGACAAATCCATTGAGAAATCCCCTAAAGTTGTTGTCCTTAGAAAAAGGCGATTCCCGTTCCGCAAATAAATTGAAATTAAAAAATTCTATTTTATAAATAAAGAGTTATTATTATTATAAAGAGAACTCAATCGATTCTCGTCGTTCTATTAAATCAAAGTGAATTTTTAATGGGAATTATCACGCGAGCTGTATTCCCTATAATTTATATAACTTCCAACTTAATCGTCCAAATTAATTGTACCTATTAATAAATCATCTGAGCTGGGCGAGCTACATGAGTCAGACAAACTGATTTATAATACAGCTTTGAGCATGCGCATTCACTACGCCAGCATTCGTTTTAAATGTTCTCGATACTTATAATTATTAATTAAGTATGGACCAAATGTGAGTGAGTACATTACGACCTATTTCTAGTACAGCTCCGTTCTCCCCATTTATAGCAAGAAAATCAATAATCAAATGTCAAAATATATTTAAACTGCCTGTCAATCATTTTCAAATTAATGTCATTCTAAAACATAAAACAAAACGGAAAACGCAAAAAAAAATATTACGACTGACATCACCCAGCTGACAATTAATCCACAATTCCTGCGCGAACTTTAACCAAAAAAAAGTTTTTTAAACATGAAATTCCTCCATTTTAAAATCCAACCAAAAAAAATATGACGACGACGACAACGAATAAAAAAATATCGTTATATTAAAAAAAATTACTGCAATTTTCAACACACACAGACAGAATATACACAACAGAACTGAACACAGAAAAAAAATCATAAAATAATCATCAATTATCCCTCCGCATAGTATCCGCCCATGGCATCAAATTAAACCAAACCAAAGTAAAAAAAAAATTCGAATCGCGCTGAGTCACAGAATAATTAATCAAACCAAAGTAATCACAGAATATGTATATAGGGATACAAAAATATCAAAAGCCAAGAAAAGGACACGCTCATGCTATGTACTTTCGACTGAGCGCCGCCACACATTAGAATCCACCTATTCCCCGTATTAAAGATAAAACACCTGTGCTGTCCCAAAATCACTATAATACACCACCCTGTAAACATTTTTAGTTCGAAACGCACACAACGGTATTTTTTTTTTTAAAGTTAAATAATTATCCTTTTTTGAGGTCATGTGGAGATAAAAAAAATATATAACACTACATTCACCACACCAATACAAATATATGTATATAAAAGAAATCCAAAATGGAACTACAAACATAATAAAAATTGATAAAATGTATAAAATATTTAAATTAAATTAAAAATCGAAACCTTTAAAAGGATTTTTAACTCATTTAAACGAGATTTAAATAAAAATAAAATGTACGGATACTGAAAACAAAACAATAAACAAATATTGTAATGTGTCACCTATACATATGTAAATTTTAAGTATATAATAAATCGAGCGAGAAAGAGAAACATTTTATTTATTTATTTTGATTGCCATTTGTTTAATCAAAAAATTAAAAAAAATGTATATGTAGCCATTGTTGTTTTATTTAACAAAAATAAAATAATTTAATCATAAATAATTCCCATTTATTTTTTAATTAAATTAAAATTTATATTCACATTTTTTTGTTGTTTTTGTATATAGATTTGCACAATAAACACATTTATTATTTCCTATACATAAATAAATTTAATTCATTTTCTTTTTATGCACGCACACACTCACTAATAATATAATAATAATTACACACACGCACACACCAATTAAATTGTATCAATAAAAAAATAATAATAGTAAACAGTAAGTACACTAATTATTTATTTAAATAAATTCACTAAAATTCAAGATTATATAACGGCATTAAATTAATTATAACACATAAGTTTTTTTTATCATCTTTTATTTCTTTGTTTTTTAATTTAAAGCAATTAAATTTAATTAATGTTCTTTTCTTTTATATATTCACTAAAAAAAATGTATCACGCGAATTAATTCGTAACAATCGTGTATGAAGGTCCGCCGTCAACTGAGTAGGAAAAATGAATTTTCATTTTTACAAATTTGATTTTAATACAAATACAGTTACACTCTCGATCTGTTTTTTTTTTGTATTATTATTATTTTGTTTTGTTTCGTGTGAGTGTGTATGTGTTAAATTTTTTACCACATCCGTGGTGTAAAAAAAATAATAATAGGAAAAAAATGTATATATTTTATAGGGTGTTGTTGGGTGTGGATGATGATAACATTTATGTATAGAGGGAAAATGAAAGAAAAAATTGGAAAATGGAATAAATGGGAATTGAATCATAATTTATTTTTTATTTTTATTTTATACTTCGTGTGTTCAAATTATTTTTAACTTATTGATTATTTTTTCTAATTGAATTTCTTCGGTGCTTTTTTGTTATTACTCTGAACGACGAGATGACGATTAGTTTAAAGAAAATGGCATTTGTCATGCTGGGCGTATAATGACATGATGGATGTGGCTCCGAAATACGGGTATCAAGCTCGGCCACAGTTCGATTTTATGTTACATTCAACTCATTCAGGGTTGATCATTTTACTGAATACACTGAACAGACTACGGATTTCTTAAGCTGGTTTAGCAAAATTCATTACTTTATGGAAAAACCAGAATTAGAAAATTGATTTTTGAATTTTACGTAGTATGTCGAATTGAATAATTTTTATTTCCTCCACCTAGCTGAATTTTACTAAACCGGTTTAACTAATCCGTAAACTGTTCACTCTATTAGACACAAAACAATAATTTTAATCCATTTGTACCTAGATAAAGAGTCTAGCCAAAGCTAGTCTAGCTTTAGTGAGTTTAGCCAAAAGTTAGAAAGAAACACAAAGACAAATTACATTATTTGGTGAATTAGGATTCTCGAGTTCTTCTGCAGGTTCATGATCTAAAATATAGTAACTCGGGTCTAAGGAACATAAAATAATAACAATAACTATTCATTAGTAATCTCACAGCGGCTAATTCAACAAATTTAACTCAATTTATAATTTCAATTTACCACTAAATTTAATGTGTGGTAGACATTGTAATAATGAATTATTCCTATAAAGTATTAACGGTATATTCCTCTAGCAATAACTATTTAGCAATAACACATCCTGAAGTCTAAATCATGTAGTGTATCTCTAAGGTTTTGCTCATTGCCCTCTTTTTACGGAAACAAAAAATCGTTTTGCTACAATTACGATATCGATGACACGAGTCAAATTATCAGCCAGTTTCAAAAAAATTGTTGCAATTTTGATTTAAGATATGTTAAGTTGGAACAAAAGGATAAAGCGGTTAGTAGTTTTTCCAACCATTTTTGATTCTTATATCTACGCTTCTTCAGTTAGTAATTTTTTATTTTGCTGGCACTAATTAAAATAAAAATAGTTTCATTCAGATCCGTTCCATAATTAACAAGAAATTGAATATAATTTAGCAAGTCTTAAATCAAATTGAAATAAATTCAAATCAAGCTCAGGTGTAAAATAAATTAAATGGCCAAAAAATGATAATTGAAAAGTGTGTCTTGCTAATTGTACATTTATGCAAACGTGTTCCAATCACGTATTTTCAATCCCTCTTCAAACTGTTCTCTGATGAAATGGTAATCAACACGTTAATATACTTCGTCCTTTTGTGCAATTCTGGATTCAAGATCCATCGGATTGCGCTGTGATTATCTACATGAATCCGTAAAATTATCCTTCAACGACAGTTCAGTAGCGAGTGCCTATAATCAGATAAGTTCCTTCATCGCTTGATACGCAGCTATGTATTTAGACTCTGTCGAAGCAATCCTAACTGTTGTCTAATCGATTACTAACTGATAATATTAGAATCAATATCAGAGGCATGCCCACTCTTGAATCTTCCTGTTCCTCTGTCCCATAGTAGGCATTACTATGTCCAATAAAATAAAATTGATTGTAAATTTTATAAAGGGTACCTGTGCTTAGAGTGCTCTTGACGAGACAAACCGAACAGCATAACTGATATCCAGTTTCATTCCAAGTGTCACTATAACAAATGTTCGTGTACATATTTTCTTTAAACTCGCGGTAAAGGAAGATGGCTTTCACGTCAAACTGTTTTAATGCATTTTATTCATCGCGCACATTGATAAAAAAGGAACGTTTGAATTGTCTCATATATTAGTTTTCCACTCCACACTCCTACTATTGTATATCGATCGACTGAGCTGCTTCTTCAAGTGTATTTGGTTCAAAACCAAACACTGAACTGAACAACATAATTAAACCAAATATTAAATAGTACCGATATAGGACACTGCCTTGTAAAATCGTGTTCCAAAATTTTTTGAGTGAAGTTAGCTGTTTTAGTACAAATTCGCAAAAAACTCGAAAATCAACACGCTAGTGAAAAAGTAAAAATAAATTTAACTGTTTCAACTGTGTAGCTTAGTTGTCAAAACAAAAAAGTAAACAAATAATGGCAAATTTTCGAAAAAAGTTCGAAAGAAAGGACCAAAGTGACACCTGAGCCAGAAAATTTAATTACGAAAATTAAATATCTTATCTTATCTTAAAAAAAGAACGCGTATGTCCTATATATAAGCTATTTAATATATGATTAAACGATCAGGTGGTTTCACTTGTGGACACAACTGCTTATTGGTTCTTTGTTCTTCACTTTCTACCAAGTCTTCGTTTGATTCGCTGTTTGCAGCATTCACTTTTCATAAAAATAGGTTTGATTTTGTAATTTAAAGTAAAACACATAATAGGTGTTTTAAGAATGGAATGTAGGGTAACTTCAGTAATTTTATTGATTAAGAAAATGTATACCACGACAGCTTCTGATTTCACATTCTTTATGGGATTTAAAAATCATACAAAAAATGAAAATGCCTAACTATCACTAAAATTAATCTCAAACATGAAAAGTTTAATAATCCAGAAAACTTCCTTTACAGTTAATGAAATTCCAAAATCGGTGTTAATTACAAGCCAAATTATCTTCAAACTGTAAAATATACTTATTTTATAGGAAAAATGTAATGTTCTTGCAAAGAATCTAAATTAATTAGTGTAAGAACTTTAAAACACACGTAAAATATGTTTTTTTTAGATTTAAAGGCGAAGTCAACACAAATGCCAGGGATTACTTAAATTATCAAAATATCAATCGAGTAATTAATCAATGACTTATCGAACAATTTAGGACACACAATTTTGGGAAATCCATCCGTAACTCCGTACAACTATTTTGAATAATCTACGATATCGATTACAACCATGCATAACTAATGACCGATAAAACAAGCTCAAAGATCAAATGACCTCATCAAATTTCAGTGTTCTGCACTAATTTTAGTCAACTTGCTTAGCTAGAGTAACTATTTACTAGTCTTGACACTAAAGATGCAAGATTTACTCTAGTTGGAACTATAAAATACGTGAATTGGGTACTATTGCTATTAATGTCACTATAAGATTTGCAGAAATTTCAAACAATTTAATAAAATTTTCTCGATAAATCAATAAAAAAAAATCCCGTACCATTTATCGTTTCTCTAGATTGCCCGCACACAAATATCTAGCCTATTTTTAATTCATCCACTACTTTTCAAATAATATCCTACAGTATAATATTTAATTTTTAATTTAGAATCTCAAAAATGTGAGGCGATTTTTTTTAAATCAATTACCACCCTCCATCCTCAAACCGTTGCTTAGCTAAAACTATGTATTAAATAAAAATTGCAGCCAAACGAAATTGAGCACAGAAATCATCAATCAAATTATGAGGCAACAAAAACAAAACCGAACAACAATCACCACCTCACACTCCAAATTACATTCTATTAAACCCCATATCACCTTATACACAATCGCATAAAATTTATATAAAAAAAATCTATTATCATTTATTTATTTCCTATACATGTTCATCTTTTCTCTTCTCGTATTACTTTTCTAAAGCCTTTATTCCACAATGAAACATATTTTTTCAGTAAAAAAAGAGCGAGATAAAAATATAAATTCGCCACGTACCAAAACGAATTAAAAAAAAATTTCAGTAAAATTTACTGGGGAAAATGTTGCCATAAAAAGTATGAAACTCAATACTTTTTATGGCAACATTTGTTGTCTTTGTCACTCTAACGTAATTTTAATATGTACACTCTCCTCTTTTCGGTTTCTCAGTATTTTTTACTGACAAAATATGTTTCATTGTGGAATAAAGGCTTAAAGCGATTTAAATTAAACATGTATGCGTGTGTATACATATTCGTATATATAGAAGGTGTGTGCAATTATTCAATGAATATTTATTTACACATTTTTTTCGTTTTTTTGTCTCTCTTCTTTTACAAGAGAAAATTTTTGTAATAAATTAAAGTTTTTTTTTTTTTATAGAATTTACAGGTGAACTACACTAAATACGGTGCGGTATTATAAAAAGGAAAAATGTTCGTACGTTATAAATATTTAGGTATAGGTATATAGTAATTATTATTACATACATATTAGCAAAGTTCGTTATTTATATAAACACGAAATTTCGGTTTAGTAGAGCACTCATAACGTACACTATCTGTAAACATAACAATACAATTTAATTAAATATTTCATATTCGTATGTACATTTAAAATCCATACAAAAACTCATACAACCCCGTCGAAACATATTTTATTAGAATGAGCATGCGCATTTCGAACGCAGATGATTATTAAATAAAATGAGACTAAACAAAACAAAACAAACAACATATAGTCACCGACAGAAAATAAACAAGAAAAAACATAAAATTTCGTATACATATACGAACAAATACTTAGGCGTACGGATGTATTATTTATTAATCAAACAAAATATATAAATATTATTTTTTTATTATTATTACACACATATACAGGGGGTTTTGGAAGGCGAACCAACAAAATATAAAAAAAATTCAACATTTTTGTTTTGTTGTATTTTATTGTAATTTAAAAAATAAATATTAAAATATAAATAAAATAAAAAATTGAGAATGTAAAGAAGACAAAAAAAAACAGGATCGATAAAGCCGACATGTTTTTAGTGTTGATTCATGGGACGAATATAAATTGTGCCATAAATTTCTCGATTTTTGTTTCATGTTAGTACCTTTTTTGGTCTGCTCTGTGTGTGTGTGTGTCTCGAATTTTTTTAGTTTTCAATTAAATTATTAAATCAATATTATATGGGAAAATGGGTGATTTTAGGGAATTGATTGGATGTGACAGGTGGAAGGTAGATGTGTTGTTCTCAATTTTTATTTCATTTCGTTTACCGTTTTGATGTGGAAATGTGTGTGATGATTTAAATTTTTTTGCTTTTTTTGCTCCTTACTGGGGTGATGATTGAATTCTCAGTGTGGCGAAGGATGGGAATTTGATTAGCAATAATGGAAGTATGAGCCGTTAAATTGATTGGACTACAAAATAATTTAACACAAGGATTGAGTAATTATTGTGGACCGGAAACGTAATTACTTGTCGATTGGGCTGTTCCAAATTTTTTTATTATGCATGCGAGCGAGCTTAATGAATTTACATACCGGGCACTTCGGTTTTAAGCCTTGAAATTTAATTTTTCGTTAGTATTTTAACTCATTAAAATTGAAGTGACTTTGATAAGCCAGATTTACTTTAATGAAATACATTGAATTAGACGTATAATAAACGATTTTTCGAAATCAAGCGAAATTTTTTACCAAAAACGCGATTACATACTATGATTTTTTACTCACACATTTGTGTGGTTTGGACTTTAATTGAGCCTTTTTATTTTGGTTGAAAAAGGGATATTATAAAGTAAAGTTTGAGTTCTGGGCCGCGATCATCGGTGGCTATCAGTAAAATCAGAATATTTTGAATAATTTTTTGTAGAGTTAGAAGCAATTTATTAGCTGGCAATCTGAGGTCACTCTGATTTTTGAGATCATCTTAAAATCCATCGATAAACCTTCAATTAGTTAGCGTAATGACAAAAAAGGCGGATTTCTTCATGAGCTCATATTTCAGCCGCTGACTCTAGACAGGTACAAACAAATGCAGTACAGTTCAGTGGCTTTATTTATCTGTGCAGTTGCAACAGTAATCACTTTACGAGTTTACCTATGAGGTAGTGTACTGCAATAGCGCCCATAACTACACAAATATAACACTTATGAAGAGAAATCGGCTGAATTTTGGAAGATCTATTCTGGGCCATGAATGTTTAGTTATTACACAGGGTGCGGCGTTAAGCCGTCTGTCTTTCATTAGTCATACAGCTTCCTCCTGAAGCATTAGCTTACCGGGGATAGCGAGCTCATCTGCTTTTAAAGCATCTACATCAAGTAGATGTTGAAGGAATCTCGAAATTAGATGAATTGAGCACTATAGCTGAGCTCGCGGCCATTTGTTTGCCTAGATATCCAACACTCACTTGGTATGAGATAAAAGATAACATGCAGAGCTTGCGCTGACTTAGGGTGCTGCTTAGTGCACCAGGTAGATAGGTTCATTAAAACATATAGAACAGGTCACCAAACGGAACTCCCATATATTAAAATAAATTTATTGGTTGAGTAGTAATGGGCCAGTATGCGCTGTGGCTTAAAAAACTCCAACTTTAGTATAATGACATTTTCATTTTAGTAAAGCACTTTATAGTGACCTTCTTTTCCTTTTCTAATATAACCGGTTTTCAGCTTAGTTTTTTGAGTAAAATATAAACCAAGTACATCGGTTTGCCAGTGAAGTCAAGCTGATGTCATATAAAGTGGAGGGTCAAGCTAAGAAATCTTGTACTTCCTAGAGTACGGGGCCATAACTCAGTCTTGTGTGGGTTGATACTCAAGGCACAACTGTTGGCTCAAGTAGAGAGTATCCTGAGTGCGCTTTGCATGGCTTTACTTAGGCTACTAGAATATTTATCAAACACGATGTTATATGGTGGAAACCGCAACTCTCCAGGTTCAGTAACAGGTCGTTATAATAACCAAGTTCCAAAGGAGGGTGATATCACTCGACCTGGTGCCTCACAAATTTGCTTTTGGGGGACTGAGCCAGTTAGCCACATATTTTAGAAGTAGGTTTTTGGGGTTGTCTTGTCATAAAAGCTTTTTCCATAAATTAACCTTTCTTCATTCTATTTCCTAGGAATGTTCCAGCCTGGCTGTGAATATAATTTTTTGCAATTCCAAGTCACTGTAAGAACCAACCAACGTAAATGACTTAAAGTTTATTGTTTATAGACCACAGAGCATTTTCACCTTCAGTTTGTTATTTGACTGGGACCTAAGCTAAAACCCTAGTGGCCACTGTGATGCCGATTTTGGAGCAGCCGAGAAAGCTAGTTTCTGCAGCTGCAAAAATTCTCGCTAGCTGAAGAGAGTCCATCAGGTGGTAAACGATAACTGGGGATAACTGTACTGATAAATAGTACTTTACGTAGCCATAGGAGGTACCTAACCTCAGAAGAATTCTTTGTTTTATCACAGTATAACCCCCACGCACTGGCGCTGCCACTTTTTATGTCATATTTTTACATTCTGAGGACTTCTTTATAACAGTCCCAGTGTTCAACAAGTTTTGTTCTCTTGGCTTTTCTGAAGATCTTCCTACATTATTGGTGTATTCAAAGGTATTCCAAGGGGAAACGCACCTACATTGGCTTTTATAAGCGTAAAAGACCGTTTGACCACTAGGTCCTTGAATTTTTGTAATTAAACAAACGTTTTTGAAACAGCAGTGTACCTTAGAATGGTTCTGAAGGTACCCCAGTTGGATTTCCTCCTTTCCTTACATTGTCCCAGATTAGCGATACACAGATAAGGCATTTTAATTCGGGGGTCCCAGCCTGGCTGGTTATCAGAACGAACTTCGCTCTCCTAATGTATCAGTCATATTATCTAAAAAAAATCTTGACTAGTCGTAAATCATTGGTAATGTTTACGAATTGAGCTTTCTGAAGTTTTGTTTCTCCAAAAACAAGTATGGTTAATACATATTAGGGAATGTCCAGTAAATAACTTGATCTTCTAAGATATTTTGAAAGGCTTGCAGTAGGAAATTAATGCAATGTGTAAAGAATATAAATAATCCAGAGCAGAATTGAAGGAAATTAAAAAGTTAAAATTATTCAGGTACGGCAAAACAGCCACATTTTAGATTTTCGAAAAGAAATTAATACATATTTTACTAAACAGCCTGATTCCCAAAGGTGTTATGCCAGAAACGTAATTCTTCCTTT
This sequence comes from Nephrotoma flavescens, assembly GCA_932526605.1. Taxonomy (NCBI): domain Eukaryota; kingdom Metazoa; phylum Arthropoda; class Insecta; order Diptera; family Tipulidae; genus Nephrotoma; species Nephrotoma flavescens. Next base: position 213,081,948 of record OW052222.1, on the reverse strand, counting down.
TACCTGGTGTGCTATGCAAAAGAGGCCCAATTCTGCGAAAAATAGCTGACATTTGAAGCAATCGCTTTTTCTATTTTTGAAGAAACAGTACATCGCGACCACATTATATTTTATCAGCTACAACCTTGTTTTGCTATACGAATTGAACAAGACCACAAAGTCTCCCGTCTGAATACCAAGAGCTCTGAATTAATGTAGCTTTAAGTTCATGAAGCATGGTTAACGATGTAGTTCTCCGCAGTTTGTATTTAGTTGAACTCATTAAAAGCCTGGTTCGCATGTTGGACAGTGAGCAGATTAGAAAAATGTTTACTTCATGTATCGAGTACTGGAAATGGTCAAAATTCATTTTAGACTCAAAATCTAAACTTTTAAAACTAAATATGACCAAAAATCCAGAACTTTGTTAAATGTCATCTTTAAAGCCCAATCCAGATCTACATTTCAATTTGTTAAGAAATGGTCTAGTTCCGAAAATCGAGCTCTTCAAACCAAATGAAACTAATTGACTTAGTCCCAATCAACAACGCCGAATTTCAGAACTTCGACCAAAATTTATATTAGAATCAGAATTCAGCTCTTAAAACTAAATGTAAAATCGGTAAAGAAATGGTCCAGTGCCGTTTAGTAATGCTAAAGCCAATATTTCGTTCAAAATTTGCTAAAAAAAAATTTGCTAAAAAAAGGACAATCTAAATTTAGCACGGTCAAATTTTAGAACTCCTTCCAAAATTGATTTAGAATACCAATCCAGCTCTACAGTTTGGAAATAATTGGAAACAAATGGCCTAGTTTCCTTAGAATTAAAATCTAGCTCTTGAATCGTGGGTCCTTTAGCAAATAACTAATGGATGCGTTCGTAAAGCGAATGGTATCATACTTTAACGTGTATCTTGTGACGACAACACCTGCTTAAATTCAGATTTTTTATTGAAGTTACTACTAATAACAATACTGAATACAAAGTTTTCAACATTGTCATGTAGCAAGTAACCAACTATGTAGCCCAATCACAACCACCATTTTTCGCCGTCCGTTTACTTATACGGCTTTTATATATATTATTTATATTAATGGTTATCATTTTTATTTTACTTTGCTGTAAACATAAATCTTATTATTAAAATTCAAAATGGAAGAAAATTTATTGTAAATTATTTTTTTATTGTAATGTTGCTTCTTATATAAAAAAAAATCGTACTTCTTTACATAAATTATAACTAACGGTACTTACCGTAAATTACAATCTAATTGATTTATGGTTAGATATGTAATTAAATTACTTTTGTGCTATTACGATAAAGAACACCCTGTAATATTTAATTCTTTTATTTTATGCAACACCGCATGAGAAAAAAGATGGTTTCCTTTTATTTTTTAATTCAAGAACAATTAAATATGTATTAGTGTGTGTCAATTTTTTTACGTTATTTATCATCATCGTATATACATTTTCATATTTGTTTTGTTTCGTTTCTATATACAAAAATAAACAGCTGATTAATATTATATACATGTAAATATAAATAATCCATATGATTCTCTCATACTCTCTCCGCTCGCATAGTATTTTTAAAATAAGAAATTAAACTCATTTTTTTTTGTTTACTAACACATTTATGCATTTATATAGAATGAGATAGCAAGAGGTTTTTTAATATAAAAAAAATAAAGAGATGGAAATATATATATATAGTGTGTTCTAAAATTTACCCTTTTCAAGATTGGTAATTAATATGGTCGTATCATTACCAATCTACTGGATTCGTAAGGGGTTAGCAGACAAGTCGATAGGAAATATATCGGCCGGCTGTTTCTGACGACCGAATAATTTTTACAACCTGTCCACGTTTTAATCCAAAATATCGGGCCACTGGATCACCTGCCTGAATTCTCATCAACATGTTCTCTTTGAGTTTATACCGGCAAAGCAGTTCTTGCTTTTCTTCGGGCGTCATTACAACATGTTCTGGTACCAATTCATGCTCGGTAATATTGATGAGAAGCTCAGATTCCAAAAATTGTTCCAATATATATTTCGGTGCCATATCGACCAGAGATTGTTTTGCCGATGGGGTCATACCCGCTTGCACCACAACAATAGCACGATGAATATTTTCGTCTTGCATTCGAGTACAATATGTCTTGATGGTTTTGATTCCGATTTTAGGCTCCTCCGGGAAGAATACGAACATTTGATCTGTAGGATCATCATTGTGTGCCACCAATACAATTAAATCGGAGCGGGCAGGTCGTTTTTCACTAGGCTTATCACCAAATTGTTCTTTAAACTGTTCTAGGGTTTGATCCAATTCATCTTGTGTAACCAAATAGCCACGGTCGTGGCTCAACTAAAATTAAAGAATGTAAGTTAATTTTGGGGCAGCTGAATATTGGAGGTTATGACACACAAACCTGCATTACTGTTTTTCGAATTCGCCATAGTTTATAGGTTTCAGCTTCATCATCCATATTTTAATGTGAGATATATTACACTTATCTTTTAGATATAATTATATGTTTACGTTTAAAATAAAATTCGTAACACCGTGTTTATACACGAAGCGTCAAACAACAAATGGCGTACGAGATTTTTGACATTTCTTATATATGTCAAAATATTTGTATACTGTAAAACCGGCCTATTTTGACAAACATGTGCAACATAACCTATATATTTCGAACATTGTCACTGAAAAAATAAATATATATTCTGAATAAAAACCCAACAATTTATGTTCTTTTTATAAACTTTTTATTTTTTTGTATAATTTGCGTACACATTTATTCTGCTGGAACTTCAAGGGCACCGCTGTCAATATCTTCAATCAATTCATGTGGAGTTCGGCCATCGATTGTGCATCCTACGGATTGAGCTGTGCCAAGAATCTCCTTGCATGTACCTTTTAATTCACGTGCCATTGATCGTGGCCGCATTGTACGGGCAACAGCTAAGATATCATCGAATGTAATGTTACCACTGTGTTTAACTAGAAAGATACGAATTTTTTGTTTAGCACTTTTACAGAATACAAAACACTTTTCTGAAATACTCACTGTTCTTGACCTTCTTTCTGTCACGTGGTGGCTCCTTAAGTGCCCGAATAATTAGGGAAGCTGCTGACGGTACCACTGTAATAGCAGCTTGACGATTTTGGATTGTTAAGCATACTGTGATTTTAAGTCCTTTCCAGTCTGATGTTGCTTTCGCAATGTCATCACCAACTTTCTTTGGGGACTACAATTATAGAACCAAGAATATAAAACATTAATCAATTTGTTTACCTTGCAGTCCCAGTGACATTTCACCATGTTGCTAAACAACTAAAGTTTAAGGTTATGTCACACAACACTTATTGGAACATTACTCACCAAACCTAGTGGACCAATTTTTGGGGCCAATGATGAGGTAGCACCAACTTCACCGCCAACACATTTTAGATATACTGAAAATATGCAAATTTAAAAAAATTTTACATTAATGACATTTTGTAGCACAGTACACAAAACTATTTTATTTTTTACGAACACCGGCATTACCTAATTTAACTTCAGTTGGATCAAATTTTGGTGGCATTTTACTAGTATTTTATTTTATTATTGCGATAATAAAAAATTAGATGATATAGAATTTATTTGATTATTTTTGAATCAAATAAAAAAACATCCGCGACGTTTGTACAGCCGTCAGAAAAAGAAAGAGGCGAAGTTTGTGTCAATTTGAGTTTCCGGAATTTTTGACAAAGGCGTTTTCATGTAGAAAGTGCTTATTTTATACGAATAAAATTTATATGTTTTGGTTTGAATATTTGAAAAATTTATAACTTTCGAATTTCAATTGGCATGGTTTCGCTCGCACCTTATCCTCTTTCGCTAGCAATATTCTTCTTTGGCTGTAGTACTCTGTAAAATGACATTTCTTAATAATTTTGGCGTGATAAACAATTTTATTTAGTTTAATTTAAATTTAAAACTCTAATTTTTCACAAATATTTGATTTTTATTTGACCTTTCGACACCTTTTCAGTGCCATGCAGAAATTCTTTTGAAACTGTCTTTTGAATCAATTACGCAGGAATGTGGTACGAGGGATCAAAATCGATTTCTAAAATGTAGTTTGGCTGAATTATTGAAATATGACAAACTGGATCATAACTAACAATTTCTCAACCATGTCATCTGTGGGATTTTGAAGTGGTTTCATGAAGTTTGATATATGGCTAACTGGGTGGAACTTTACATTTCTTTTCCAAATCTTTAGAAGGTTGGTATATATTTGATAAAAATGAGTCTCTAAATTAATTTTGAATTGAATAACAAATTAAATAATTTTTAAATGTTATCTGGAATATGAAGGACTAGGACGGAGCTAGCTCATCTGTAAAAGGACTTTGGTAAAGTTAGCGGTAAGTTTTAGAGGATGGTAAAAAATATAAATATTATAAAATAAAAATATTATAATAATAAAGGATTTTTGGTAAGATAAATTAAAATAATATTATGTATGTTAAAATTGATAAACAATTCTAAACCGAAACAGGAAGGAAACTATTACTCATGCCTTTGTTGTCCCCCAGTAGGTGAGTAGATGAATTGGTTAATAATGTTGCATGAATGAGTGGTATCACAATCAGCCAAAATTGGTTTAAGTGTGCGATACTAAAGCTAACTAGATTCATTCAGTAGAATCAAGATGAAAGCATCTTATGTGAATGGTAATTGACCACTAGAGCCGTGATTTTAAAAACTTTTTTTACATGGAATTGTGGCGTTTTCACACCTTGTATATCGAAATTCATAATAAAAATTTATTTAAATTTTCTAGCACCCGAATGGTTAGTTGGGTATAAACCAACTTTTTGTAAAATTATTCTATTCTCAGAAGCCTAGAAAAAAATAACAAAAAAGGTTTTTTGAGTTCAAGTTTTTTCATAAAAATAAAAACAATAAAAAATGGAAATAATAAAATACATAATTTGTCTATATAATTAAAATACATATAAAATATGTAAATGTAATAAGTGTTACACTTTATAATTTAATTACATTAAATATAATTACTAAAAAATATTAGTGGTTTGTGTTTTTAATAAAAAGCTTGGTGGAGCTATAAACTACCATAGAATCATGACTATTAAAATTTACCGCTATACCAATTTTTAGTCGTTTCGTGAGCGCTTGTGATCATATTTTACATGGAATCACAGCTTTATTTTATTCCAGAAGGTGTTTTTTTCTCTACATTACCAATCGTCAATTACCATGACAAATACTAATTGTATACGACAAGTACGAGATAGTCGAGATGAAGACAGCCAATTTTTCTTTTCTCAATCGAGAAAGAGATATCTTAACTAATAAAGTCCACCCTTAACTAATAAAGAAAAAACATTATCCCATCACCCCACTCACCATTATACGTTGACATACTGGCTCATCTGTGCGGAACTGTAGGCCACAATATATGGGAATAAAGAAGCTCAGAGCCAAAAGCCAACCTGCAACAATGACACCGCTATAAGAGATCGCTTAGCTTATAAAATTGCATGTTCGCTTCTTTTATGGGGTAAATATTTTTATATATGCTTTATTACGTTTTACATTTTCATGTATAATTTATAAATATTATTAGCAATGTACGCGATAATATTTAGATACAATATGAGAAATTGCCTTAACAAAATGAGAATGGAGTAGTCAGCTTCGTAATGTCCCAACCAACGAACACGAAAGGGCTGCGCGCTGTTTGTACCATTTCAGTTAGTGCTCCGGTCACATTTATAGGCTTTTCGGCCCAAACAACTAACCCCTAATATTCTCGTGGTCGTACTGCTCCCCTAAGTGGTCCAATCGGAGCACAACTTAAGTTCTGTTGTCAATGTAAGGTCAATGTTCGCTGGCTCAGGCCTAAGGCTAGAGCCCTTCTAAAGTAATACTTATAAAACATATATCAATGGTTAGAGAGTGAGTTAAAACGAGTGCATAATCGGCCACTCTATTCTTAGCATAACCACTTCCATCTTATAAATATTTAATACTTATTTAATTTTCTAAGTTCATTCGTTTAAATATGCATTTAAAATCAACTTTGACTTCTTGTATCAGAAAACAATTTTTTCAACAACGTACACTTTGTGTACGTAAAAATGTACTAATATAAAATTATACCAATAACCAGGCTACTTCATGTAAAAAGCACTAGATTCGACCAATACAAACTACCAAAATAATGGAGAAAACTACGATTTTGACAGTCCCAAAGCATCATCTGTCAAATAAAACTTTACTGTGTTGCATTTGTGCTTTACGCGAACTCTCGTAATCTGCAGCTAACAAAATTTACAAAATAATAAAATTATTAATGTCTTAAATTAGTTCGGGCGTTAATTTAGATCATTAAAAAAATATGTATGAAAATCTATTTTGCCTAAACCAATAAAATGATTTTTTTTAACAAGGTTTTTAGTAAAACAGATGAATGAGTGAAATTTGAAGTGTAGTGAAAACCTCAACTCCAAGAGTTTTATTCCCAATTTTTTATTATTTTCTTCTGTTTAGTTTTTGAATTTAATTAATTATCAATTACAAAGTGAATAAAAAATTTAGTTTGTTTCTAAGCAAATTTAAATGAATACATCACAAAATCTACTCAACACAGTTGATGGTAATACACAATGGTCGAGTTTGCATTGTTCCAAGGATGCACTTACCGATTACTTTGGATGGTTTCTACAAGGATTACTGGCCGGATTAGCGTTTACATGTCTCATAGGTAAATATGTGGCTTCTCATTATCTTTGTAGTGCTTGTAATTTGTATGCAATAAATTAATTACATCTAATTTTTTTTTAATTTATGACGACGTATTATTATCGAGTTTTTTTTGTGTTGCGCTCTGTTTTCAATTCACAACAGTACACGCATAATATGAGAAATAGACAGAATCTACTTAGATTTTTATCTTTACGTGGTGCTTGCTAGACGGCGAGGGCGATTAGACGTGATTCATAAAAATATAGCTGTTGCATATTTACAAGTTTTATTATGTCGAAATTTTCGCCCCATTTTTGAGTCACGGTCTTAGATAGATTGCTGCATCGATCAAGCATTTCGTATTATAATTTGTGTGACCTTTAAATTTGGCCTTAATCATTAATTATTGTTAGAGTCACAAGATAATGCAAAACATGTTGGAGGCAGTAAATAATTTTAACCAGTCGTTTAAAAATGTTTTGTGTTGTGGAATTTACATTTTATTTACTGACCCCACTTATTGGGCGAATCGTTATCAGAAATGTAGTTTAGTCAAAGATAACAACGTATAATATTGTATTGGGGCTATAAAAACATAAAATGATTATGGTGTAAGTATTACTCTAGCAAACATTCGAATTATCGTAACAATATGTTTTTTAGTCATTAGACTATTTATTTATTTATTCATTGGCATAACAATTTTGGTAAAAGAAAATCACATATAAAAGCAATACATATAGATAAACAACAACAACAACAAAAACTACTCGAATTAAGCATGAAAACCTCAGATTTTTTCAAAAAACCAATCCACTCCATGCTAGTACCCTCCGTATTGAGCTCAAGCTCATTTGTTATAGAGGACAATGCAAGAAGTGAATTCATACAGACTACTTACATACACAAATAATACAAATGAATACAAAAATATTATTATATATTTTGTACTATATGCATTGTCACTCAAGCGCGCCACGCAAATTAACACGCTTTAAAAGATTTAGGCGACGTGCCCACTTAATATCTAATGGAATAGACTTCCAAAGAGAAATACTCTTAAGATCTGCACAGATTTATAGAGAGGAGTAAACGTAAATTTGAAGAATGAGACATACTGAACAATAACTTATTAAATAAATAGGGAGGTTGCTTCGTTCTGAGAAGCGTAAAATTAAAAAGACATACACGAAGTTCATAGAAATCAACCAGACTACAGCCAAGGATAAAATTTAAAAAGGGAGAAATGTGATCGTATTTCCTAATACTAAAAATGAAATGAGTCCCAACAAATAGAGCCACAAGTTGATGAAATGTAGGATTCATCCATTTTAGAAAAATCCTTAAAGCTGAAACTTTTAGGTTTAGGTCGAGAGAAATATAATTAACAGAAAAAACAAGGAGATCACGATGAGAGCCAATACCAAGAGACAATTGAATGAAAAAACAAATGGAATTATCGGCAGAAGCAATATCGTGATCAATGAGCGAATTAGAACCATCACTTGCAGTAGCGTCAGAGTAAGTGGGCGCTTCAGTATTGTAAACCAAAAGGTTCATGCTACTTAAGATATATAAATAGCTACGAGAAAATAAAGTTTCCTGAGAAATATCAATATTCCAAGAAAAATAACTAAAAAGACACTCAATGTCTAAAGCGGATTTTTTAAATCGAGCATACGACCTCTTGTTCGTTTTAGGTGGATTATAAACCACACCTAAAATCTTATTCACGAAGACATTTGTAAAAAAAACTCAAAGTCAGAAACGAGCCTTTGAGAAATGGAAGGTGGTACCGATATAACACAGCATTTAATATGCTCGTTAACATATATACATACCCCACCACAATTAAACGGTGGATTAACCCTATCCCACCTGAACAAATTATAGCCACTAAATTAAAGCAACACACAAATTAAAGCAACTAATCTAGAAATTGCACAAGAAATAGACATGAATTTTAATCCCAAAAAGTCACCTGGAATTGATGAAATTTCGCCAAGGATGTTTAAGGAGTTATCAAAGAAAGCAGTCACTATGTTAACATATATATGTAATGCTTGCTTTCGACTCAAATATGTGTCTGAGTGCTTCAAGGTTACACAAATAATCATGATAAAAAAAAAACCAGGCAAACCAGCCGAGCAAATGGGATCATACAGGCCGATCTCTTTGTTACCTACTATTTCAAAGTTGTTATTGAAACGACTAAAACCAATGATCATTATACCTGTCTTCCAGTTTGGATTCAGCAGCTCTATTCCTGAATACGATACGAAAACGAAAGTATAAGATTCCTATTCAATTTTAAATAAGAATCGTACGAATCTGATTCAATTCAAATATGAATTTTGCATTTTCGTTTTCGCATCGTATTCAGGAATAGGGGGACAGGAATAAACATTCGACAATTGATCAAGTTCATCACATGACTGCAAAGATAGAGCAAGCACTTGAAGAGAAGAAATATTGCCCTGCCGTATTTCTAGATGTATCACAGGCTTTCGACAGAGTGTGGCATGAGGGTCTTATCTACAAGATAAGTAAATTAGTGCCAGAAAATTACTGCAAATTGCTCGAGTCGTATCTCTCCAAACAAATATTTAGAGTATCACAGGAATAAACATGCTCTAACTTTTACCCAGCCATAGCAGGGGTGCCCTAGGGTAGCGTATTAGGACCCATCCTATATCTACTTTACACTTTTGATATACCGACAACGGAAACAACCTTCATCGAAACTTTTGCTGATGATACCGCAGTATTGGCATCAAGCGAATCGCAGAACCAAGCATTAGAATACTTACAGCAAGCACTCGATAGAATCAGCCAATGGACCAGGGATTGGAAAATAAAGCTTAACGAGCTGAAATCAGTACATCTAACATACACATTGCGGCGCAAAAATAGCAACATCCATACATTTCTCAATGGGGTACAAATTCCCCAAGCTGAATCTACTAAATATCTCGGATTGCATCTCGATTCAAGATTGAACTGGAAATATCACGTTAGACAAAAAGCAGATCAAATAAAAATAAAACAACGTGAGATATACTGGCTAATAGGAAGACATTCTAAGCTTAGCCTGTACTGTAAACGCCTGATCTACGAATCGATAATTAAACCAATTTGGACGTATGGTATGCAACTCTGGGGCTGTACTAAACAATCAAATCGTTTAATTATTCAACGTTGCCAAAACAAATTTCTACGAGCAATAACCATTCCGGAATTTGCCATCAAACATGAAGGAAGATTACTGCAACATACCAACAGTGAAGCAATACAACTTCTTGACATAACACAAGAACTGGGACGCCTTAAAAGAATTAAATCGCATGAGCTGGTCATCTAATAAATAACGGTTCATTATTGGGAGCAAAATATTGATTGCTTGTAAACCCACACTCGCTCCACTTATTAGTTTCAAATAAGTGCATTATCATCATTAGTAATAAATTATCATGTGATAAGATTGTACTATTTAAATAAAAAAAAAAAATTATATATAACCAGTTCCTGATGATACTACGACTCGGATGTGATCGTCTCGTAACAGCAACACCTTCGTGTATGTAAAAATGGCACCATTTCTTCCACAGTACAATTTTTTACATGTTTCTCCCTGTCAAATTTCTTATCTGAACCCATTGCCCCCGCCCCCCCCTCTCCCCCCTTTCCTTCTGCGTATAGCATATGGGTTTATAACGAATTGTGTATTTGAATTCCATTAAGTAATTCGCTCATTTTCGCTGTTGTTTTGAAGTTATGAATGGCAAAGCTTTATTCGGATGGACCAAGGCCGCTAACGGCTTATGATCAGCCACTGACTCAAATTGCCTTCCATATAAATATTGCAGCACAAAGAATTTCCAACTGAAGCCGTTTTTGCATAGATCTTCAATTATTTCCTCTATTTATGTATTGTGTTGTTCTCCGAGAGAATTTTATCCATTTGTTTATCTGTTGATTTTCTGTGGTTAGGACTTCTGTAGTTATCCTTTATTGATGGTAAGTTTGTAAATTTTAGAGTGACTTTTTTATGGATTGATGTAACATGCGCTTGTTTCTATTTGCTGCTTCTGCAGCTGCAGCCTCGAATGCTTGCCATTTTCTTTATATGTTTAGCTGTAAATATTTCTTCCGTTTTTCAGTCGTATTCTCATGACAGAGTAATTTTTTCTGGCCGTTCCTTTCAAGTTTCATCTCATATATGGTTTGCTGTGTAAATTTTGGTAGCCGAGCACGTTATTCGCAACCGTGACATATACTGCTTCCATTTGTTCTTATTTGTTCTCGTTTCCAGTCAGTGTTTTTTCATGGTCTCAATGTTAAATTTCCTCCGGTGAATTTTTCTACGTTATTTATTTATTTATTCATTGCCATTAAAAATTTTGGTAAAGGAAAAGCACATATGGAAGCAATATAAATGACCAACAAAAAAAAAAAAATACTTCCATTAGGCATAAAAACCTCAGATTTTCAAATCCACTCCATGCTAGTATTCAGAAAAAACAAATGCACTCTATGCTAGTACCCTCCGTATTGAGCTCAAGCTCATTTGTTACAGAGAACACTGCAAGAAGTGAAAACTTATAGACTACATACAAAAATAATACAAATAAATACAAAAGTATTATTACAAATATAGAACTATATGCATTGTCATTCAAGCGCGCCACGCTAAATAGCACGCTTTAAAAGATTTAGGCGTAGCTGACCTCTTAATATCTAATGGAATAGAGTTTCAAAGAGAAATACCCCTAACAAAAAAGGACGTATTTAAAGATCTGCACAGGTTTATAGGGAGAAGTAAACGTAGATTTGAAGAATGGGACCTACTGAACAATAACTTATTAAATAAATAGGGAGGTTGCTTCGTTCTGAGAAGCTTAAAAATAAAAAGACATACACGAAGTTCATAAAAATCTACCAAACTACAGCCAAGGATCAAATTTAAAAAGGGAGAAATATGATCATATTTTCTAATACTAAAAATAAAACGAGTACAAGCATTGAAACATCTTTGGAGAACATTCATATTATCCTGAAGCATTCCAAACAAAACAACGTCACCATAAAGAAAATGTGGAAGAAGGTGCGAGAGGAACATACGCTTTTTAAAATTAGTATCAGTGAACCCTACAACTTTATACAAACAACTAAGCATTCCAAAGACCGTTTTACTAACCTTAATCAAATGATCACCCCAAGTAAGAGTTTTATTAAAAATTAACCCTAAATTTCTAATAGTATTAGAGAATGGAATTAAAGAATCACCGAGAAAAATTTCAGGAAAAGAGGAAGTATCTATAGATTTTTTATAAATTATAATGGACTGGGATTTACTAGCATTAAGAGCGAGTCGGTTAGATAATGACCAATTATAAATTCTTACCAAATCATCGTTAATAAGAGAAATATTAGAGTGAATGGAATCATTATCCAAGCGACTACTCCTATATATTTGGACATCATCAGCAAATATATGAAAAGAAGAATGACGAATGGAACATGCAATGTCATTAATATACATTGAGAATAGTAAAGGACCAAGAACCGACCCCTGAGGAACGCCAGAAGAAACAGGTAAGAAGTCAGAAAAAGAATTGTCATAAAAGACTGCCTGAAAGCGACCCGAAATATAGTTAAAAATCAATTTAGCAGCAGGGAGAGAAAAATTAAAGTTCGAAATAAGCTTATTAAACAAAATTTGGTGATTAATTGAATCAAACGCTTTAGAAAAATCTAACAGAGCAAGACAAGTCATTTCTCTTTTACTCATACTACAACGAATATCATCACAAACATTCAGTAAAGCAGTGGTAGTACCGTGGAACCTTTTGAAACCCGATTGAAAAAGATTAAGCAAATTAAAGCTACCTATATGAGATTGAATTTGGATTTTTACTACCACTTTAAACGCCTTGGACAGAGAACTTAAAATGCTAATAGGGCGGAAATGGGAAAGCTCAGAAGGATTGCTAATTTTAGGAATAGGAATAATTTTACTCATCTTCCACTAGCGGGATATGAAGAGGTCGTTAAAATAAAATTGAAAATATGTAACAAGTACCTTGATACAAAAGGAAAAATACGCTTAACTAATTTTAAACTAACCATATCTAGACCAGTGGATTGCGATTTAACTTCCCAAATTGCAGAATGCAAATCAACAGTAGATATATTGGTAAACGAAAAAGAATTAAGGGGTTCGACGGACACTAAATCAATATTAGAAATATCATGGGAAGGACTAGAGTTAATAAGATAAAGATTAAAGTCATTAGCTTTGAAATCTACAGAAGCAGCCCCTTTGCAACTACCAAGGCCCAAGTTGCGCACGTTACGCCAAAATATCTTAGAGGGAAGTGAGGGATCTAACTTATCCTTGAAAAAATTTTGCTTAGCAATACGAATTAAACGTACCACTCTATTTCGAGATTGCTTATAAGCTAGATAAGACAAAGAATTAGGGCTAATTTTCCAAAGACGATATTTGGAAAAACGAACAGAAATAGCATTCAAGATCTCTTGCGAAATCCAAGGGGGGGGATCTAGGTCTGAAATAAACAGTAGTGAGAGGAACGCAATTATTAAATACATAATTAATAGAGGAATTAAAAAAGTCAATTTGATCGGTAGAACTAGAAAGAGAAAAAATATTACGTTACGGGTTGGTTCAACGTTGAATGTTGCTATGATCGCTGTGTACGTGTCTGCTCCTCTTTTTGTTCTCTCCTCTTGTAAGGAGGATAGAAATTTCTTAACCAGTTCATGACCGAATTGGTTTTTTGCTTCTTCTCTCTTAGGCCCTATTTTGGTAATTCCCTAGAAATATTGAGTGGGGAAAGAATTTGCATTACAGAAACTCATTCCCAATGTTATTTTACTTTCATAAAAATTACCACTAACCAATTTCGACTAATCTTATGCCAGAAAAAATAATTTAAACGGAAATTTTATGTAAATTCTTTCCCCTTATTTAACATGTTTAAAATTTATTTAAATAGTTATGGCGAAATGGAAGCTTCCATCTAAGGGTAGACTTGGAATTCCCAAGTTTTTCATAGCTGAATTTTATATTCAGTATAGTATTGTGTATCGACCGACTCTCTGATTCGGGAGAGGTAACCCTGCTGTTGTCTTGCTACCTTATTTATAACAGTAGGATATAAAATATATACGTATACTCAGTCTTAAACGCGTCTATCAATTAGAGAGGCTTGATTTGATCAAGCAAGTTGAATTGTCAGTAGCATGTCTAATTCGAAAAATTATATTATCAAATTGCCGATTTTATCGAAATGGGGCGGAAGTTATTAAAGCGCATTTGGGTAGTTTCTATTGTGGTTTGCAGCCATGTTAGTGCAGAAATGACTAAAATAGACTCTTATCATGGCATGCATATTTAAATAAATAAATGCAATTAAAACATTGTTTTTGTTTATTGTATGCTTTAGCTTCCACATTAAAATTGGTAATATGTATGTCACGTATATAGGTTATAGCGATCTAATTTACCAATGTGAAATCTAATTTGTCTAGTTGAAACTAAATTATGGAGCAGTAATTAGGAACATTAATTTACCAATTCGACGATCGAAACGAGTCATCTTTTGTGCCGATATTTAACTTCAAAATTTTACATCTTGTTTCATCAATTCATCAGCTTTCAATTTTGTAGCGTTATAGCATATTTCCCCAAGGAACTGTGTTACCGTACTATGTGCATAGTAAATATTAGTTTCAATCTCACTTAGCTTATTTTGTTTAAGCAGCTTTTTTGAAAAATTATAATATTGTGATATTTCCCAGCTGGTTATAAAATCGGCGTAACGAACAATATTGTTGCTATACGTTTATCGTAAACCCGATTTTAATTTATAGCCAAATAGCCACAATTTGCAGCCACGTCACAAATCGGAACTTAACGGCATCTGCGACAAGAAAACATGTACATAACGAAATTTCTGATTACGATCGGAAAGGCAAATGATTTTGGTATAACTAATTATCGTATAAATTAGAAATATGTTGGAAAATTAATTTACACAACTGTAGGATAAAATGTGGTTGAATCTGTGACTACTGATTGTTTAATCGTGCGCTTACTCATAATCTAGACAAGAAATCTGTTGTTAAGTAAAACCTAATATTGATTTAATATACGCTTAGCGAAGTCCATATAGCTGCATCAGCTTTTTTAGAGTGCAGTCAATAAAGTAAATTATTTGTTAAATTCTTGAAAGTAACTAAATTTTTGGTTTAGTTAGACAAGCAAATTCTTTTAATAGCACACACAACCAATTTATAAAATTGACCAAGTTTTAAGCAATTTCTCGTGATTTACACTTAACGGCAACGAGGAACCTGGTAGAGCAAAGCGCCATTCTATTACACTTTGTGAACGGAATCCTTAAAGTGTTTGCTTATAGTCCGTGGACTGGAATAGTTGATAAATGTAGTTCGTTCAACATTGAGTAGGCTCCATTAAAATTTGCTCCATTACTGGAATACATAAATCGACACAAATTGTTTTAAAGCAACTAGAAACGAGACAGTAAAGAGATCAATAGCTATTTCGAGTCATATTGCCTTCACTTGCTTCATAAACGAAAATGTATGCCTTAACTGAAAATATTGCGTTCGTCTTCAAGTGAATGAAGAATAGCTCGAAAACTCGAATCAATTCGAGGATTAGGCTGAACTCGAGATTCTTCATTTATTTGGGATTTAGTCTTTGAAACTTCTCAGTGACAATGAGACAATGAGATATAAAATCTGCCGAATTATTGGTCGAGTCTACGCCTCACAGTCAGTGAAGAAGTGTCAATGTTTAATAACTGGTACCATATTGGCAATGCATATTTTACATGTGGCTGACGGTGTTCTCATCTAGTGTGATTGTAAAATTCGACTAATTATAAATGACACACTACTTGCTCTGCTACTTTTGCAGCAATCTACGCTGCTGTCAATTCTTCCGACATTATTCTCGTAACGGAGGATTTTAACATATCTACAATCCACTCGACCTATGTACTTCAGTTCCTGAAACTCATTTTATTGTTACCGTTTTCGACTTAAGTTTAAATAAAGTTTGAGTGATACGGGTTGGTCTGAATAAAATCTTAGATCTTTTTTTCATCAATGAACCTGGTCTCTTCAAGATAGTCCGGTGTTAATGATATTCATCATGTGTCCTTTTAAATCTTATTGAAATGTGTGAGGCACAGGCGAGAGAAATGAGAGAAATGATTTTTCCTGTTATAGAGGTACTATTACTTGATCAGCTATTCTAAAGTTATTTGAATTGATATTAGCCATGTTCTATTGGCTTTAGTAAAGTACTTCTACCGCAAGTACTTCTGCCTACTCATAACTACTCAATCAAAATTTTTGTTTTCTTATGTTTTACTTCTAACAAATTTGCGTTCCATTGAACATCTCTCACTCATCACTCACAAGTACTTGCAAGTACTTTGCTAACACCAATGGAACACGGCTATTAGCAAGTTAAGCTGACGACGAAAGCAATTGTTTTCCATCAACCGTTAGTCTTGAGATTGTGTGTATTTTTGAGCATTTAAACCAATTTTTAAAAGGTGAGCTAAGTTTATTATGCATGTCTTTGCCCATTATTTTTGAAGCCTTATAAAAATTCTATTTAAATGATAATTCTTTGAGAAAATAACATATTTCTCGGCCTGAATGATTTTTGGGTGAGTAGAGTAGGTTTTTTTTTAGTACAAGGAATTGCGGTGAGTTCGAATTTCTGAAAATTTTGAAAACCCTCCAGACCCTCCCTAAATTTTTTTCTATTATTTGTGTTCTTCGTTTTGCGATATTTTTTAAATTCCAATTCTATTATGAGGTATGTATATACCCGAGTTGTGCGATGTGAATTGTTTGATGTTTGAACGATGTAAGAAGCTTGAAGTTTTCTTTCTAATTCTCATTAAAACTAAACACAGCCTATCAACAACTCAGTAGTCGCATATTTAAATTCGAATTTCGGCTTTAATTTCCGAATTGAAGTGAAATAAGTTTCGCTTCGGAATACGCAGTAAATCGCGATATTATTCCGCTGAAAAATTTCCGGTTCTCTAATCTCCTACCTTCAAACTAGCAAATTTCTCCTCGTCCATATACTTTCATGTATATATACTTCTATAAACTCGATCCGATCTGAACACTAAGGATTAGTCGACCCCTATTTTGACATCGCAAACCATATTATTCCTGTTCCCAGTGCAGTGTTGATCCTCAGAAATGCTTGTTCCACAGCTTTTTGAATAAGTTGCGGTGCGGTGTGAACTGCAATTCAATTTTATTTACTGATAATTTGTTACCAAAATTCGATTTAGAAAATTCTTTTATCCATCAAGAGATGTTGAAAACTTGTTCATTATACCAAGCCACGTTAAGTGCAAATGAGTTATTTCCTTTACCTGCCGAAAGGCAATATATTTTTATAAGAATGGAAAAATTTTCAAATTTTCAATAGGACAAAAATGCTATCTACTGGTATTTCGCGTGAACCACAACTGTGACATTCTAAAACATAAAAATATGACGGTAATGCGTTCGTTTTATGTAAAAAACTGGAAAATCAACTTTTTGAATTGTAGTATTCTTCCAAAGAAGCGATATGTTAGTAAAGTTTTTTATTAGTGCATTTGACATGAATCTGCAAAATAAGCTCCTGGTCAGTAGAGGTTGCTATGTAATTGAATTGCAATTAAAATTCTGCTTTGATAATTTTCGGATTCGAGTCTTGGTTTGATATATTTTACTTTCCTGCAGTTTAAGTGACCTACAATACACCTTCGAAACAATTTCACACAATACTTATAATAAATTACACAATACAACAAAATATCGATTTTAAAGTTTGTTAAACACAACGCAAGATTATCTTATCTTATTGAGCAAGCTCACTACACGCGCCAGATATATGACAGTAGCAACCTTCGGCGCGTGTTGTTTAGTTTAAAGCATCGCATTGTGCGATATTATATGGCTCAGCTGCGCTCAGATATCTTTACAAAAGGATCTGTAGATCACATATTCAGACAGACATTTCACTTAAAACGGCCCATATCAATCCTTGCAATTTCTGCGTGTCTTCTATAAAAGGAATTCGTTTTTTCCCTCAATAATATCGTCAGTTGCATTCTAGGTTCGTAGGGCTTTAGCAGTTCTAAATCCGAGCCATTTTTTTGGTATTCTGTGCCTCCTGCTGGGACTTATTATTATACTTGCGGAGTTGCTGTTAATATTGCAATATAAGTCAGCTCTCGCACATTGAGTCTAAGGTATTATGATTTCTGAGGTGCGTTCGTTTGCCTTAATGAGAAAATGTAGGTTACGTTTATGTAGTTTGGCTTGGGTGTATAATTGTGGCCAATGGTCTTAAAACAAGTACTTGTAATGAATAAGGCGCGAGCGAGCTGGGTAGAGTTAGATAAACAACCCAGCTATGATTTTGGTTAGCGAATGATTTGTTTTCTTAGTTTCATCTACGACCTATGTGTCCTTATGAGACTCCTGATGTAGCCTTTATTAAATTTGTTATTTGGCCACCAATTTCGATCAATCATGATCGGTCATAAAGATATGATCTGTAAACAGGCGCCTGAGTCCTTTCACGATCTTTAAATCCTAAACAATTTTTAGATAAACGACAGGCAAGAAGTTGTTCCACTTCGCATGGTGTCAGGGTCTCTGCCAGCCTAGACCTGGAAGACGATCATATCTCCAAGGATACCTTTATCACCGGTGCCCAAATATGTATAATTCAACCATCAGCTGTCTTAAAGATGGCAGCGTTTTCTGTTTCATGGTATCTTACATACTTTTTGTAGCAAACAAGGGTACCGCGACGTAAACCAATATACGTATTTTGGTTGCAAGCTTCTTGATTTAGCAAATGTATTCCTACATTTCTAATAAATGTTGTTAGCGTTCTTCCGATTTATGTTTGGTGTGCTTTCACGGTTTAGCTTTAGATTCAACCAGACCCCAAGGTGTTTAGTCTCTGAAGAGTGTGAAACGGCCAGAGCCCACATTTTCGGGTTGTTCAAATTTTTCGTCTCTTAAAAAAGGTCATCTCCGTTTTCCTAGGATTCGCAAATACGACATTTTCACAACGTAAAGTTATACTCATGTTGATCGTCATTTGCGTTGGATCGCGTACGTGGTCATCCATAAATTTACCAATGCCAATAAATGCCTTATCGTCATTTCTCTAACAGTAAAATTGGTTGTTGCAGAATAAGTACAGCACTTGCTACTTCTAGGGTCCTAGGTTGAATTCCCGGTGGTGTCGGGAATATGATACAGCTGAGCGTTTTTGAGCATGTCTTGTGTTATGTTTCTGTAAATTATTTTAATGAGTAGACCACAAGGCACCCACCGAGTAGAGAAAGATTTCCTCTCTGGGGACGACTCGTCATAAGAGTAATAGTTGAAGTCTTTGTTGTCCAACGAATTCACCCAACGACTACGTACAGCACTGTATCAATTACCTAGGATGAAAAAAGGGTGTAAGTATGAGTTATTTCTAAAAGACTTATCCTCTACGTATTCTGAACAATTAATATTAAAAACAATCTTTATTTTTCTTATTGCTTGTGAAACGGACACTGAAGCCAAACGGATGCTAAAGATATGTGAAAGGGGCTCTAAGATAAGTTCCAGTCCCTGTTGCAGCTCCCTAAAAGGTTTTCCATTTTCTCACGGAAATATTTCGTTGCTCGACTTCACGTATAGATGGCAGTTGTGATTAAGTTTGAAGATGCTACGTTGTTTAGGATTTGTTTGACAGCCATCAATAGTGAACGCTCTCAGTGAATTTATAAACATGAAATTAATCATCGTTATGTGGTTCAAATCTTCTATTTGAAAGCTCCCAGTCCAACCAATATTAAAGTCGAGCTAGATTCTACTGCCTCTATAGCCGAGATTTTCAAAAAGTGCTTTATTTTAACATAAGAAAGCCGTGATTGGGATGGGTGCTACGTTTGCCTACAATGGAACAAAAAGTGCATCGTAAGGATGTTTCAATTGAGTGTTCGGCGCAGTTTCACAACAATAAAGCAGAGTTTTTGTGTTGATCCGTAAGCATGGATAAAACGTGGATCCATTACTTTGCACCTCACGTTCGCTTTTTCACGCACCCTATTCGCTAGATTTAGCTCCTCGGACTAATTTCCCTTTCCAAAAAATGGCTTGGTGGTAAAAGATTTGCAACAATGAAGCTCGACGGTTATTACTATATGAGGGTATCGAAGATATTGAACATTGCTAGGCAAGTGTATCGAGCTGAACGGAGATTATGTTGAGAAATAAAGATATGTTTCCCAAATTTTTTGTGTTTTCTTTGTCAGGTCGGGTACTTCCGGAATTACCTTCGTATATTCTCTTTGGGAAGATTTAGTCTACATGACTTTATTGAGATTTTCAAATCTCTAGTTCATCAGGGTATCCAGTTCGTTTGGGTTTACAAGGGTAGCACTTCGAATAAGAGTTCATGATTGAGGTTTGAAGTAGTGCTTTTCCACTCCTCACGACTGGGGAGATTGAATCTATAAAGCACTCAGTTTCTTTTCCTGAGCTACTTCATCTAAGAAGTTCCAATGATGGAAGGAAGATCTTTTCATTTAAACCTCAATTAAGCAAAAGTAAGCGCCGTAAATTACTTTCTGCCTTGGAGATGTCAGGGAAATAGGTCTGTTACCCACATCACATTAGTATCACGAGGTCAAAAATGAATAAATAATCCAAATTAGCAATTGAATTGTCATTTGAGGTAATTAGAGAGAAAAAGGTTTAAATCCCAAGTAGCATTAGGACAAATGTTTAGTTTAGGCGAGTATGCATGCAGAAGTTTACCGTTCTCATTCATTCTTGCTTTTAAATGATCTATTTGTCAAACTTTAGTTGCGGATTTTGATTCCTCTTTTTAAGTTCTGTTTTGTATGAAAACTTGTAAGTCACGATAATAAAAAACAATGACAATATTATTAAAATTGTCAGCTTATTTTTTGTGACATTTCGGAAGACTCACCGCATGCAAATCGCGATTTAGTACTCACAAGTATTTGTCACAAAATTGTAGCAGAATTTTTAGTACAATGCCACAAACAATTGTCATTTGTCATTTGTTACTTGGTCAGAATCTAGGTCCTGGTTCCTATGAGTTTTTGACGTTTGACATTTTGAAGACACGAACTCCTTTTTTTATTTGAAATATTTGCAGGTCCGCATTTGAAATATCAAGGGAAATCTCTCTCTCTCTCTCTCTAGCTTTACATCCCATGAAGGGATTTTGCCGCCCGCACTATGGTCCTCCAGCCGTCTCGGTCCATCGCTCTCGACCTCCAGTTTCGACAT
This sequence comes from Nephrotoma flavescens, assembly GCA_932526605.1. Taxonomy (NCBI): domain Eukaryota; kingdom Metazoa; phylum Arthropoda; class Insecta; order Diptera; family Tipulidae; genus Nephrotoma; species Nephrotoma flavescens. Next base: position 213,060,789 of record OW052222.1, on the reverse strand, counting down.
CCTAGTGCTTGTAGATCTTGTTCGACGTCGTCACGCCAGCGCAGTCGGGGTCTTCCTCTACGACGCACACCGGCTGGTTGTTGATGGAACACTTTATTGGTCATCCGTTGTTGTGGGGACCTTGCAACGTGGCCAAGCCATCTCACTCGATTGGATTTGATGAATCCGATAATATCGCAATCTCCAAGTATTTGCTTTATCTCGTGGTTCATGCGAATCCGATATTCATTGTTCGCGACTTTAATTGGACCAAAGATGGAGCGAATGACCTTCCTTTCGAAAGTTGATAACAATCTACAATCATTAGTGGTCATGGTCCAGCTCTCGCTTCCGAAAGCCAGCAAAGGTCTTATTAGTGCTTTGTAAAGTGCGAGCTTGCACGACTGCGATAAATGTCTAGATCGCAATAATTTTGATTGGGCGTAGAAAACTCGATGTGCGGCAGCTATTCGGGCTTTTATTTCTGCCTGCATGTCATTTGATGATGTTATAACTGACCCGAGGTATTTGAAATTTTCAACGCGATCAAAATTGTGGTCGCCAATTCTGAGATTTGCCATGGAGATGTTCCTGGGTGTTGATACAAATTTGGTTTTGCTACTGTTCACCTTCAAACCAAGTCTCCTTGCGCAGCGATCGAGCGGCACGAAACTGTCTTTGATATCGCTAGGTCTTCGGCCAAGAAGCACGATATCATCTGCATATCCAAGAATTTGGCCTGATTTATTAAATATACAGCGCGAAGTTTCGATGTTGCTTTTCCTCACTACGTACTCAAGCGCCAGATTGAACAGCACAGGCGCGAGTGCATCTCCCTGTCGAACACCAGATGTTATTTCAAAGGAGTCTGACACAGTTCCTTCGATTACAATTCTACATACAGACCCAGACGTTGTCAATTTGCACAGAGAAACGAGTTTCTCTGGAATTCCTAGGCATATGAGCGCGGCCCAAAGGTTATCGCGGTTTATACTGTCATATGCCTGACGGAAGTCTATATATAATTGATGTATGGTTATGTTGTACTCCCAACATTTTTCCAGGATCATCCTCATGGTGAAACTCTGGTCAGTGGTCGATCGGTTGGGACGGAAACCACACTGATAATCGCCAATGATGTTTTCGGCGAAAGGGATGAGTCTGGCAAGTACAACATTAGCCAACACTTTGTAAGCAGTGTTCAATAGAGCTATACCACGATAGTTTTCACATATAAGACGGTCGCCTTTTTTATGCAACGGACATATGAGCGCGGTCTTCCAATTCTCCGGCAGCTCTTCTTGGTCCCAAATACAGACGATGAGATCGTGTAGACTTGTTGCAAGAGTAGCGCCTCCGAGTTTTATTAATTCTGCGGGGATTCCATCGAGACCGGGTGCCTTGCCGTTTTTCAATCGACTAATAGCTGCGTCTACTTCCTCCACTGTGGGATATTCGACGAAGACCTCATCACCTGGAGGAGCTATTGCTCTAATGGGGGTCACGTCGTCATTCCGATTTAGTAGATTTTGAAAGTAGGTTTGCCATACTGAGAGAACATCAGACACGTTTGTTCTCAACTCTCCATTCCCGTCTTTGATGGCTGTACTTCTTGGGAGGAAGTCTTTAGTGAGATTCCTGGCATTAGCAAAACAGTCCCTTGAATTTCCTACTTCCGCTTGGAAGCTGATGTTTTCGATGCATAATCTCATATGATCGCGTTTCTTTTGACGAAGGTATTTAGTCGTGGCTTTCCTGGCGCGGAGATATTCTGCATGTGTGCTTCTAGTGTTGCGAGCCAACCATTTTTCACGAAGCTTTTGTTTATTTGCGACGATCAGGCGACATTGATCATCGAACCAATCATTGCGGGGTCTCGGAGGTCTTCTTCCGATAGTGTTTTGCGCCGCGGTGGTAATGGCTGACTGTATTGTGTGCCACTGCTCCTGGATGTTAGAAGGAGCTTCTTCGTTGTTGCTAGGCCGCTCTAGATAGTTAGTGACAGCTGATTGGTAACTCTGCAGTGACGCTTGGTCTTTTAGAGCATCCACATTCCATCGAACGGTTTTTTGTGCTTGTCTGTTGAACGTTGATGACAGTTTGCACTTATATTTAAATATGACAAGCATATGATCGCTGTCCATATTTGCACCCCTGTAGGATCTAACGTCAGATATACTGGTCGAGTGTCTCTTAGACACCATGACGTGATCAATTTGGTTTTCCGTTCTTCCATCATTCGATCTCCACGTTACTTTGTGGATTCTCTTATGTGGGAAAAACGTACTTGATACAACTAAGTTGTACATTAATGCCAGGTCGGTGACGCGTTGGCCGTTGTTGTTACTAGTTAGATGCAGACTGTTAGGACCGATGTGCGATGTATTTTCTGCACTCCTACCGATTTTTGCATTAAAGTCGCCCACGATGATTTTAATGTCGTGGTGCGGTATGTTATTGATGACTTCCTCCAGCTCGACAAAGAATAAATCTTTGATGTCATCCGATTTATCTTCGGTGGGTGCATGCACATTAACGATCGTGATGTTAAATTTCTTAGTGCGAAGTCTGACCGTGCACATCCGCATGTTGATCGGGCGGAAATCGATGATATGGTGCTTCACGCGCCGATGGATGAGGAAGCCAACTCCAGATTTTCCTCCGTTCTGATGGCCGCTGTAATGGAGAGTGTAACCATTGGTGGTGTCATAGATCCCACTCCCCGACCATCTAAGCTCTTGTAGTGCAAGTACGTCTAGTGTGTAACTCTTTGCTTGGTTCGAAAGGTTCTGGAGATCTCCAGGTCTTAAGAGGCTAAGCACGTTCCATGTTCCCATTTTTAAAGCGTTGTCCGTGTACAATTTCCGAGGTCGAGTTTGTAATGAATCCGATATGGTAATCCGAGGCCTTTGTTTAGGGTTCATAACTTAAATGGTTTTTATGAGGGAAGGTTGTTGGCCTGCCGCTCAACCCGCTTGTTACGTGTGTGGGTCACGTACTGGTGAGAATCTTAAGGCATCCAGTCCTACCATGAACACATTTATATAGCGAGCCGCTTGATACAAGACAGACGCCCACTTCAGCCGCTCCTAACATGGAGAACAGACGCTGGTTTGGTATTGGTTTTAGGGCGCCAATAATCCGCCCTGACATGTAGTGTCCATGACTATAAACAGGATTTAGTCTGCTCGTCTCCACTACACCGCCTGATTCATTTAGCGTTACCCAGGGAGCACCGGCGAGGAGGTATGAATCTCGGACTTCGCCCCCCGTTCAAGGGAAATCGCAAGAAGAAATTTGCATACAAAAGCGGCACCACATGAATTAAATGAATAAAATGTTATTTATAATTTAAATCATTTGATTATTTGTTCATTGCCTATAATAATAAAAAACCAATTTCGGAAAATTTCGAAATTAAATCTATCCTCGGTATGGTCCTATCTTTCGGAAATATTTTTTTAAATCAAGATGTGTATATAAACGAACGATCGACTATGAAAAAGTGCTCCCATTTTTGCTGTTGCTTTATATGGTTTCTGACATCGTATCCATGTATATAGATCCGTGCATATAAGCGATATTTCATTTGCAAATTTATAACAACAATGCTATGTATTCAATGCCAATTTGGAATTCGTTGAATTCCTACAGAGTTGATGGTTTTCTGCCATTCCACACTTTGATTCTTTCCTCGTTTCTTTCCTCTTTACCCATAAACTTAAAACAGTTTGTTGGTAAAGGGGAAGGAAGCTAGAAAAGAATGACGACGAAAGAATCAAAGTGTGAACCGCCGATTGAAATTAAAATTCTATTTTTTAGTTACTGTGCTTGTCACTAGAGTTTTCCAAATTCTTTTTTTTGTTCTAAATGTTGCCATCTTGTATATTTTATTTTGATTTTTTGACATTTTCTACAAAATTGATATATACTAATAACAAGCGTTTGTATTCATTATTTACGTTAAACAATTTTAATAATACATACTAATAAAACTAAATATTATTTAGTTTTCAACAAAATAATAAAAGAAAAATAAATAAATGACATTGCAAATGTCAAACACTACCAACTTTCAAAAACAAATCACGAAAATTCATTGGTTGCTTCTTTTGACCAAAAATTGAATTGAATATCAATTTCGCCACTATTGTAGTCTTACTTTGGGAAAAACTATTCCTATTCGAATAGGAATGAAACTTGTACCCAAAGTAACAGCCAAGCGATTTTTTTATACTTTTATCGGTTGGTACATAAATTTAATAAAATCAAACGAAGCATGTGATTTACTTTTATGTCATAACAAATATTTATGAAAATATAAAATGCGTTTTCAACGTAAATATGTCTTATTTTAAATATTAATTTAGCATCGGAGTTCATTTTTTGTATCGCTGATTTATTGACATAAATGGTTCTTTATCTTTTATGCGATAAAAATACTACATTATTCCCAGAGTGACAACTCATAAAAATAAAATTATTTTATTAATTAACCGGGCGGTGAACATTTGAACTACACGAAGAATGGAATAATTCTAATCCTACTTTTAATTGGAATGAAATTATTCATTCCGGATTGATATTTATATGGAATTGTTGTTGTAAAATTCCCAAAGTAAGACGCTTTATAAATTCTTCCCTAATTCCCTATTTCCGGGAAATTGCCAGAATAGTGCTGCAGTAGGTTGTGATGGCAATAGGGAAAAAATAATTTATAAACGAAACAGAAGCCAAATTAATAATAGCAGATAGAGACGTAAAATTCGATAAAATATCGAAAATAGTAATATTAGAACGTTCCAACCTTGGACTTTTTTCAATGACAAAATAATGCCCGGTAACTATGTATTGCTACATTTCATCTTTGTCTAAGCCAACAGAAATTGCAAAATTATTCTCTTCATTTTTTCGAAACGTTCGGCTGCGTCCAACTAATACTAGTTCAATGCTGTTCAATATATATTCCTACTGGCGACATACTTAATGATATCAAGTACTATTAAATCGTTATCTAACGAATTTGGTTATCCCACTCCAATTGCTTTTTAACAAATCACTATGTTCTGGATACTTCCTCATTAAATGTAAAACTTTTTTAACAGTGTACTTGGATTTTAAAATCTAGAAAATATATCCAATTTTTTGAAAAAATTATATGATAAAAACTGTATTACATCATTTCTCCTTGAATCAACGTGGTGCTTGACCCGTTTGACTTTTCTATTGTTAGATTGCCTCAGTTCAGCATTAATAATCATGGAATTGACTATTCTTCCCTGATTGCCTCCTTAGTCATCCACAGTACCGAGGAATGCTACAAAAGAATATTTTTGAGAGTACAAGATTCCTCTATCGCGCATACTAGGGTTTGCAAATGGAGGGTCGTAGGTGCCAGTAATAGTTTCTACCGTGCAATCTAGCTCCCGGGGCTTAGGATCTCCCGGGGATAACAGTTCTCCAGAATTAACCTATATATCCCATTTTATTCTAATATTAGTCCTGAAGTGCTCCTCTGCAAAAGTTCCTTAATCGTGTGAAAAATAGTCAGAGTCTCGACTAGCATCTGGAACCTATGGCAGAGTTAGTATAGAATGCTTGTTTCTTATTTGGGGTACCGGGTTGAATTTCCGATGATGACTAAGAATAAAAGTTACAACTGGGAGTTTTTTAATATGCAATGTATTATACACTGCGGTTCACTTGATTAGACGCACTTGCAATTTTACTTTTAAATGTAAATTTTACTGTAATTTCTCGCGGAACCAAGAATATGTATTTTTATTGAAAAGATAGAGAAATCCCTACTCAATAAATCAAACGTAACAAATCACTCAACAAATTTAATGTTACTTTTAACAGAAATAAATAAACATACAGTGCATGTTCATTTTCTCATAATATATGCAGTAGTTCTTAGCGTCCATCCACAAATATTTTATTATTGGTTTAAAGAACCTTTTGCCTATTTCTGGTAACGAATATGTGCTGAATGCTTAAAACATCTAATAAATAATAACTATTTAAAAAATAATACACCCTCTCCTTGATCTCTGTGCTTCCCCAGTAGCGCACCACACCAATCTTCTTTCTCTTCTGGGAGAGCTACCTAGTTTCCTGTGGTATATACTATTATATAAAATCATTCCTAAATTTCCTCAATTTTGTATCAAACAAAATTTAGAGCGTCCGAATGTTTGTTTTCCATTCAAGCTCCCATCAACAACCATATTATGTATTCAATGAGTGACCGAATTATTTCTAATAATATTCTTAAATATTTGCTTAGTTAATAAAGAGAACAACAAAAATTTCTTTTTTGTTACCATAAAGAACATTTTCTTATCAAGGTTAGTTTAGGGTTGAATAGTTGTACGATAATTGACTTTCCACTTCATATCGAAATAAGCTCTTTACTTAAATATGTACCCACACTTATATGAATATATCGTTATTTTCTCATATATATATCAATATTGATTTTAGCTTTATGTAAATGTAAATTATTTATTAATCCAATTATGGCTGATTTTATTTGTTCTAATTTACAGCAAAAAGATTTTGTGAACCATCGTATGTGCGACGATCATGGGAAACATGGTGGTACGACACATCAAAACAGGGCATCGGTGCCCTTATCATACACATGACAAATGTGTATTTAGCCCCTATGTTTCAAGGGGATCCATGTACTTGGTATGTGATAAATTTTCTACTCGACTCCACAATTGGATTATTTATTATTTATATAGGAATACAAATATGCCAATATTTAGCTAAAACAAAGCGTTGGGATGCTATTAATTTTGGTGAATATGGTAAGTAATACTACTGGAGTTTTGAGACCCGCACATTCTATCTTATATGTAATTTTTTTGATTTATAGCTGCACCCAAATCGTGGGTGTATCAAACTTGGATATATATTGGCTTAATGATTATTGTTAAGCTGATAACAACACTTTTTATACAATTAGATTTTTGGGATAATGTTAAAAATTTTGTACTCTCACCGTTTTCGGATCCTAAAATAGAATTAGCCGTTGTTATGTTAGTTATACCATTTTTTGTAAATGTAAGTAAGATAACACGACTGGTCTAATCAATTGAGTATACAATAATTATAAATTTCTTTTCTATTCTGCAGATACTTATATTTTGGGTTACTGATAACTTTTTAATGCGGCATTCACGAAAGAAGCGTACGTCGGTGCGTACAACAGCCGGTGGAACTGGTGATCCAAGTATAATACAACGGGTCAAGGTAACGGCTGTTAAAGATTATTGTGATCTCTAACCCTATTTAATAAATAGAATAGCTTTGTAAAGTTGGTGGTGGTATTTGACTTTCAGAATCATAATTTACATCTAAACATATAATCGTAATCCATTGGGGTAAGTGAACACATAACTCTCGCTATAATTTGCTCAGAAATGATTAAAAGGCCTGCTTCCATAGTTTAATTAACACTTCGGAGTCGAAAATGTCTAAGTGTGCAATTTACAGAAGAATTTGTATATAAATTTAAAGTTTTTTTTTAACGGAGCAATAGCGATATAAATTCAGCAGAGTTTTATTTTTTTTAATAAATAATTTAAACATTTAAATATTGTAGTATTTCATTGTTTTAAATCATCAGAATAACAAAATAGTATGCTCAATTTTCCAGATTAGGGTGAATTTTCGCTTGCGATTAGGTTTAATTTTCGTTTCAGTGTGAATATCGAATTTAAATCACATTAGTGCTGTCTATGTGATTTTCGGATTTAACATTTTTCATTATCGAAATTTTTTGTAGTAAAAAGTGGAAACTCGTCATTTGTGCTAAATTTCATACTTTTTAGATTGAACAAGTTTATAAACTATACTCATTCAGTACGTGTTTCATAACTATTGTGGTCTTTCTTTAGTGCAAGCAATTCCCATTCTGAATAGGAATAAATATTGTGCTCAAAGTAACAACCAAAGATTTTTTTAAATTTATTTTTATTAGTTAGGAATAATTACATTTTGAATTTCAAAACAATGTAAAAATGCAACTAAATATATTCAATTAAATAATAATGTGCTAGAACATTATTGAATATTGTTACAAATCGTAACTAATTTCTCGTCTTGTTTAGAAAAATGCGATGTTAAAATAACAAAAATCAACATTGAAATATTTATTAAAACTGCCCTGGTGGTAAACATTAAAACTACAGGTAGAATAGAATTATTCTATTGACGAGTAGCGGATATTTTTGAACTATTATAACTACAAATTTTGACATATATGCCGCATGCATAAAGTTATTAAACAATCAGCAACATTCGTGATAATTCATCTTTTTACTGTGCTAGTTTTCCTTGGTTTAATTTTGTTTAAATATATTAATTAAAAATGATATAGGTTTTGTATAATTAGTGATTTTGTGGCTTATGTAATATAAATATATATCCCTGATTTTCCGGCATATCGATCACACATGTCATTTTTTGTAGTTAAGTTAGTTTCAATCTGATCCACCAGCGGCGCTTTTCCAACTTTTACAATCGTCAATACCAGCATAAAAAGTTAGTTTAAAATTATTCCGATTTGGAATAAATATGGAATTGTAAAAATGCCGTAGTGCCTCAAAAAATCAAATCAAATCAAAAATTCTTGCAATAACATATGAAAAAAAGAGTGAGTGAGACAGCAATATTATATTTTTCGACATAATCTTCTTTAAGGTTTATACATTTGTCACATCGATCAATTAACTTGCCTAAACCCTCTAAAAAAAAGATTTCTTTTGCTCCATAAAATATTCATTTACAACAGACTGTACTTCATAGTCACTGGAAAATTTCCGGCCCTTTAGTGTTTTTTTTCAAATTGGGGAAAATAAAGTAGTCACTGGGTGCCAAGTCTGGACTGTACGGTGGATGCGGAATTTCCACGAAGCCGCGATCCTTTAATGCAGCTTGAGCAACATTAGCCTTGTGCTTGTCTTGAAGAAGCAAGATTTTTTTTTCCTAACTTTCCTTGGCCGTTTTTCCCGGATCGCTTTTTTCAATTTTCACAAAACGTCTGCGTAATATATGCTTGTGATTTTGGTTTTCGGTGGTATATAATCGATCATCAAAATTCCTTCAGCATCGCAAAAAATTGTTGCCAAAACCTTACCAGCAGACGGTTGAGTTTTGAATTTCTTTGGTGGTGGTTCACTACGTTTAATCCATTGCATCGATTCCTGTTTGGATTCCGGATCCCACTGATGAAGCCATGTTTCATCGCCTGTTATTATGTTATACAAGAAATTTTCTGGATCTTCTTTGTACATATCTAAAATCGCCTTTGAAGTTTGAACACGCATTTTTTTTTGTTCTGCATTCAACAAACGGGGAACCCATTGCGCATTTGCTTTCGACATGTGAAGGTGATCATGTAATATAGTATATGTGGTACCGTATGAAAGAGAAAGTCTCCACGCTAACCGCGGAACAGAAATATGCCGGTTCTCCAATACAATAGATTCGACCAACATTACGTTTTCATGACTAATAGTATCTGCTGGACGACCCGAGCGGTTGTCGTCTTCTAATGACTCGCGGCCACTTTTGATCAATTTTACCCACCTTGTTACTGTGGCATATGATGGTGCAGATTCGTAAACTTTTGATATATAATTGAATATATAAATTGCATTTCGTCCATCTTTACAAAAACATTTAATAACGGCGCGATATTCAATTTCATTCATTTAAAAAAAAATTCAAAACACGTGTTACTAAATTGACAAAAACAAACGAACTGTAAAATTTACATCGAAATGTTTTTCTAGAAGTTTCATCGCGACACAAAATGGGTTTGAAAAATATATTGTTGTCCCACTCACTCTTTTTTTTTCATGTGATATTGCAATACTTTTGGATATACCTCGCATATCCAATTGATTTTTTGTACCTTGTGGTACTTCAGTCAGAATGTTTTTCTCCCCCGATTTAGAGGTACTGTATTTGACTATTATCTGCGATTTGACAAATACGATTTCATTTTTGTAATTTTCTGGCAATTTAAGAATAATTTTATGAAGCAGACCCTCATGCCAAACTTCATCGAATGCCTGGACAATATCCAAGAAGACGGCGGAGTAGTATTTTTTCTCTTCGTATGCTGCCCTTATTTCTGTAGCGACTCGGTGAACTTGCTCAATGACTCCGTACTCGGCTCTGAAACCAAATTGATGATTAGGGACGATAATTCATAGTTCCGGTTTAACATTTTCGATAATTGTTTTTTCGAATACTTTCGAGATGATTGGTACTAGGCTTATTGGTCTATTCTATACGACGAGACTTTGGTAGGATCGTTGCCAAGCTTTTGGATCATTTTTATAGTTGACAATTTCCAGCACTCAGGGATATTTTATTATGTATATTGACCATATGAAACTGTTATCATCAGACATGATGATTGCAACCGGTCAAAGAACCGGTCAAAGAATTCCCGCATAAAAAGACACTGTGGCGTGAAATTCTCAGAGAAAGGCCTAGACAAGAGCACTACAATAATTTAGTAGCGGAAATGAGACTGACTGATGTGAATTCGTTCAAAAATTTCTAACGTATGACGCTACAATTTTTTGGTGCATACTACGTACTTCACAAAATATAATGGGGTCGATTTCGGGATCTAAAATTTTAAGTTATGTTGTTATTTTTTCAATACAAATTAAAATAGGAAGCGGGCCCAATGTCTTGCCGTGGCAAAACTAACAAATATTTCTTGAATCGTAAAATAAATAAATACATTTTATCAATACTTTTCATCGCCACAAAAATAATGAAACATTTATAAACAAAACATAAAAACACAAAATGAACAACGTACTTGATAACAAAATAAAAATAATGGGCCCGATTCTCGTGACATAAAATTGCTGTTATGTTATTTTATTTCTCCACTTCTTATCGGGATTTGTATTGAAAAAACAAAAATAACATAACATAAAATTTTTGATCCCGGAATCACCCGAATGAAAAGGTGTCTGTCTCTACTGTTATATATCGCATGAGGTCTCTTTCTTGCTATAAAAAAGTTGGAGATAGATCAACTTGATGAAAAAATTACCGAAAATAATTATGTGATTTTCGACAAATCCTATTGGTTAAAAAAACACAACGAACGGAATGAACACAACAATGGGATCGATTCTGGGATCTAACATTTTATGTTATGTTATTTTTCAGTACAAATTCCAATAGGAAACGGGTTTATAAAATAACAACAGCAATTTTATGTCGCGAGAATCGGGTCCAATACCGAAATCGACCAGTGTAATGGAGCAGAGGATGACATATTTGAACAGTTTTTGTGTTTCCTTCTTATAGCGCATCCCCAATAGAATTCCTTTGACTTTTTCCTTACAGAAAAGTATGAAAAAAAAAAAAATTCAGGAAACAAAATTTTTTTTGGTGATCATAGTGTCGATTTTGTACGAAAAGTGACAAGCGCGAGGTGAGCACTCCGGAAAAATAGAGTATTGAGCATCTTGATTGTATTAGTAGGCGTAGTTTGGATTGACATTTCTATTCGTAAACATTTCACAATTTTCATATTTTTGAATTAATTTGAAATTAATTCACAGATTTAAATATTAAATCAGAAACATACAAACTAATATTAAAACACAAAATTCTAAAAACATAAAATATTAGTACATTCCACCGCTCAAAAGCAAGCGAAAAGAAGAGGTGAGTCAGTAGTAGACGTCAGTATCAAAAAAATTAAACCGGTTCAACCGGAACCATTTATTTTCGTACCTACCATCGCAAAAATGACAAATAGAATGCACATATATAAGAGGGGAAAATACACAATACAAATATAAAATTGTGTATTATACACCGTATATGTATACGAAATTCTTGCTCGCGTACAAAATTGATACTCAGGTTGGTGATTACCTCATGAAACAAGTTATCAAACTTTTAACTTTTTCCTTATGAGAAATTCAATGAAGTTAACCGCGTTTTGAATTTAATGTCAATTGTTTGTTGGTGTATATGTGGTGTATACAGAAATAATACGACTTTAATACAATAAACTGTAAATTTAAGAATACCTCGAACATTTTTACAATACCTATAAATGAGTAAATATTTTGAAATTTTTAGAGTGTGCACAGTGTGAATCAATTCATTCAATAATAAAAATACCAGGGTTCAAAAATACACCTCACTTTGTTTCTATTCATTCATTTTCCTCACTTTTTCGATCGTGATTAGTAAAATAAAAGATTAAGAATAATATCCAGTTTTCAACGAATAGTGAGCGAATAATGAAAAAACAAACAGGGGCTCTATCCTTGAACTATTTTCGTAATCGTAGTGGAGAAACCATAAATTGATATTCTTGAAACTACGAATTACGAAAATAAGAAAGAGGGGAATAAAAAATAATGACATTTCGTAATGAGGTGATTAAAAATGTTATTCCAATTGAAAACTTTAAGCGAAACGGACGTTTTTTAAATTTTTGTTGTGTATTTTTGTGCTTAATATTATTAAATTTTAAATTTATTAATTTTAATAATTTTAAAAAATCGATTAAAATTTCTTTTTGGCAGAACGTGATGTGGCATCCACCTCGTCTTCCACTTTCCATAGTAAAAAAAACAAAATCTAAAATAACGTAAACATTTATTGATCACAACACGATATATTATCAATGTTTCATTAATACTAATTGTTAAATATTTAAATTTTTGTAGTTAAATCAGCTGTGCTTAAATAAAAATTATGGATTCCCAAGTAAACAAGATAACAGTGGTTAAACGTAAAAAAAACTCATCCCAAATTACCAATTCTAGATATTCCCATATTTTTAAGAATAGAGGCGGGTATAAACAAAAATGTCTTTTGTTTTACGAAATAAAATGTAAAGGAAAAAATTGAATGTTTTTACTACCAAGGTAACAAAATGTCCATTACATCTCTAAATAAATAATTTGGAACATCAAGCTATGTGAAATCATTGCGTTTTAACTACGAACATCTAAAAAAAATCTAAATAATTTTATTACGAAAGTGAAAAAAGAAACGAATAAACCGTCACGAAAATTTAAGTAACGTTCCGTTACGAAAATTTTCGGAATCCAATTTCAAGAATACCATTTTAAGATTTTCGTTGTACTTTGACACTAACTTGGCACCAAAAATTTTCGTAATAGTTCAAGTATAGTATCCTAGCTTCTCGGTACCAACAATTTTCGTAAAAAGTCAAGAATAGACCCCCTGATCGATGTTTTGAATATATGAGAAATTATATTTTTCTACTGTCTGCTCCTTGCTAAACGAATAGTTGGCGAATACTTTATACATTTGTATTTCAGAGTAAATTCTTTTCATTACTACGTATATACTAGAGATTCAATCCGGATCGAATTAACTTAGAGTTAACTTTGGATTTAAACCGAGTTATCTTTTTTAGCGTATATACGGTCTAATATTGGATAGGTAAATTCCGCCCCAACAGGTAACTCCATATCTCAAATGCGAGTCATAATATATGCATTTTAGGAATTCCGGACTACAAATATTACGAAGATAGCAAAAAGTTCTGAGTGTCATCCGTAATTTACTTTTTAAATTATCCACATGCCCCTTAAAATTTAATTGAGAGTCCAAATGCAAACCGAGATATTTAAAAGAGTACACAGTTTCAATTGGAATGCAAAGAGGGTCACAATTGGTATGATTGCAATATAACGAATGATAAATTAAACATGAAATAAGTTCAGACGTTGTGCCACCTATGGAAAAATTCATTAGTTTAGACTTGCAACTCAATATCATATTATGCACAAGAACCACTTTTTCAATAAGACAACGTCTTGCTTAATATTATGTTCTAGGGAATCTATATTAGAAGCAGAGTACAGTAATGCCTTATCATCTGCAAACGCGACGATATTGCCACGTAAATCCAGGCTGATAATTGAATTACAATAGATTAGAAAGCAATGGCCCCAGAACTGATCCTTGTGGAACTCCAACATTAACTAGTTTCTCATCACTAAACTTCCCATTAACACAAACAGTTTGCTTACCATTGAACAGATACGATTTAAACAAATTCAAAGCAACACCTCTTATACCAATATTGCATAGCTTCGATAATAAAACACTATGATTAACGGTGTCGAAAGCTTTAGAAATATCAAGGAATAAAGCTGAGGATTTTAAATTATCATTTAAATTACGATGCAGAGGCGACAAAAATGCTAATAAGGCTTTTTCCGTTGAAGAATTCTTAATAAAACCATACTGTCGTACGTCGAGAAACTTAATTTTATCAAGATAATCTAACAATCTGTGTTTAATTATTTTTTCGAAGATTTTAGAAAAAGTGCTCAAAAGAGTAATAGGGCGGTAGTTATTTTTATCCAACTGAGAACCTTTTTTGAAAAGCGGTTTTACAACACCAACTTTAAGTAGATCCGGAAAAACCCCTTTTGACAAACAAGTATTAAAAATAAAAGTCAACACGTGAACAAGACTGCTAATTATATTTTTGATTATTTTATGTGAAACTTCGTCAGAGCCCCGTATGAAGTACTATTTTTTAAATCACGAACGATCGCAAAAATTTCCTCTTCACAAACTGGGAAAAAGAAAAAATTCTGATGATTGCAGTTCGAGAAAGTTAAGTTATCTCTAACAGACTCCTCTATATAAACGGTTTCATGATTAGTATTCAAAATTTCAGTAGGTACATTGATGAAAAATTCATTAAAAATATTACCTATTTTAGTTGGATCATTTTCAATTTTATTATCTCCAGCCGCAATTGAAATAATTTTATTAGTGCTCAGTGTGTTCAGGACACTATTAACCACCTTCCATTTCGATTTTAAATCCTCTGCAGTAGTAAACTGGGCCTTAAAATGCCTTTCCTTTGCTTGAGGAATTAAACCTTTTAATTTATCATTAATCTTTTTAAGTTTATTACTCAACATCACATTAGTCTGGTTCTTTGCTAATTTTTTAGGTAAATGGTTTTTATAATTAATTAAACTCAGTAGTGATGCGGTTATCCAGGGTTTTATTTTGAAGTCAGACCTTCTTATTTTAGTTATCGATTTCTTCTTATTTATCTCCCCAGTCAGTTTATTAATAAAAATCGAATAAGATAAATTTGGATCATTAGCAGAGAATACAGAAGACCAATCATAAGAATTTAAAGTAATCAATTTTGTAAAGCTTGAAGAGAGTTTGGTTTATTGCTAAAGACCAATGACTTCAAATAACCCCACAAGAAATAGTCTAATGGTGTTAAATCACAACTTCTTGGAGGCCATTCAATATCACAATTGCTTGAAATAATCGAATCTCCAAACTTTTCTCGCAATAATTCGCAAAGTGTTACCAGCTTCATTTCGAAAAAATACGGATCGGCCAAAAACCACACCAAACTGTCAATTTAGGTGAATGTAATGGTTTTTCATGAATAATTAGTGGATTTTCTTCGCACCAGAATCGACCATTTTGTTTATTTACCGCACCACTCAGATGAAAGTGAGCCTCATCGGAGAAGATGATTTTCTTAAAAAAATCGTTATCGTTTTCAAGTTGTTTCAAGGCAAAATCAGCAAATTCACGACGTTTACGGTGGTCCAATGGCTTCAGTTCTTAAGTGAGAACAATTTTATACGGATGCAAACCCAAATCCTTTCTCAAAATCCGCCAGGTTGTGGTTTTAGACAGTCCCAATTCTTAAGAACGTCTTGGAATCGACAAATTGCGGTCTTCAGCAACACTTGCCTGAACAGCAACAATATTTGCATTACTTCGAGCGTTTCTTTGTCTTATTGGCACTTGAACATTATGTAAAGAAAATGTACGCTCAAAATTTTCAACAATTTGACGAATAGCGAGCACACTTGGACGATTATTGCGACTATAAAAGCGCACGAAAAGTTGCAATTGGAGAACGATCATTTTGATAATAAAATGGAATAATTTGTAAACGTTGTTCTTGCGTATATCTCACCACGATGAAATTGTAAACATTACTGAATACAATGAAACAAAAAATGACAAATCATGACATATTAAAAATGGCCGTAACGTCACTTAAAAATCATATCATTCCTATTGGAAAACCCTATATATTGGCGACTTATGTTGGGATCGAATCGAAACCGAGTTGAGATAAACGTCAAAAAAATTATTCTAAATACATGTTTCTAAATTTATTTAAATTCAAATAAGAATTAAAATATTTAAAAACAAAATTTATATTCGCAAATAAAATCGTAAACGAAATAAAAATGGAGTTGTTTTATTATTAACCGTTTGAGTGCCAAGCAGCGCGATCGCGTTGTTGAAATTTTATGTCGAGAAAATAAAATAAATAAATGTGACGGAGCGATGAGAAAAGGACGGGAACCGCGTTACCTAACAAATACAGGAAGCGATTGTGATCTGCGTTGGAGTTTATTTTTGTTGTTTGCGTTTGTACCAAAAATGGTTTTACGTTGTTTGTAATGAGTTTGCATTACCTCGTGGGACTCAAATGGTTAAAATTATAAAAATTTGTTGTTGTTTTTCGACTCGATTCCTTATATACTGGTGTTTTTAACGATTGAGTTAACTCGATTCTACAAATTTGGTGGATCGAATCGTGTTAACGCGAAATTGACACGATCCCGTATATTTTGAAATTTTAATCCGGGTTCAATCCGGATTGAATTCTTAATATATCAGTAAAATTTTGCTTTCTATTTCTCTATTCGAGACGATCAGTAGTAAAAATTATTTGTTCGATCAGTAAAGAAAGAATAATATATTTTGTAGAGCGAATTGTAGAACCCTGATAAATACATTACAAATAAAATAAAGCTCTGTGTTTTTGAGCGTCGTGAAAATCAGAGGATTTTTCAACATCAGTTTCCTATTCGATAATCAATTAAAGACGCCTGAGATAGTGGACATTTTACACTTAGTCAGAAGAATAAACCCGTTTAGGGACTAAGTATGATATGGGGCATGTCTACTATACAATACAGGTGAAACCGTTCACTTAATAACAAGATTCTTTGCTAATACGTGCTTCCTCAATGTTTCTTGAGCATCCTCTAATTGTGAAAGCAGAGTCGATTTTGATGCAAAATCGTCACACGATTTGTTAGGGTTATTTCGATCACATCTATAGACATATTCATGTCCAAAATGTTCAGAATGGATTTGGGGTGCTTTTGATACAATTTTGTTAACCGACTGATTGGTGGTTTGAATGGATGGCGCTGTGATCTGAATTTTTTTATGTAATTTCGAACCTAGGTAGGCGGCCAAAATTGAGAAATAATTAAAGTATAGCTTCTTCATCAACAACGAGGTAGAATATATAAGGGTACTGGGGGCATATTTGCGAAATCGATTCGATTGATCAATTCGATTCGAAAATGATTTTGTATTTGGGAATTCGATCTAAAATATAAACTTACACTGTCAAATAAAGACTAGGGTAATTATTTTTGATCATTATACCTGTAATAATAATATAAATCTTGGCGATATTTTGACGTTTAATTGAGATTATATTTTTTGTTTGTTTTTTCCAAACATCAGTGGATAGAATTGGCGGCCCATGGCTATTTAATTGTCACTTATTTGATACTCGTGCATCTGCAGTTAGGTTGTAGCCTTTTGCGAAGTCCGGATGTTCTCCCATAAACGTGACAAAAATGTCAAATTGGTTAAAATTCGTATTTTTCGCTATCCTAAATTATATACAATAAATTTTAGTTTTAATTACATTTTAAAATCCTTTTTATCTATTGATCTGTTTTTTGCTTTAAAAAATGTATAATCTTACAGTTTTTAAAGCAAAGTTCAATAGATATGTAAGAATTCTATTATTTTAATATTTGTATTTAATACTAATTCATTAAACGATATTTTTATTTTCAAAATGGCGTATGCATAAATAAAATCAACGTACTTATTTTTTAAAATTTTGCTCTTTGTATTCGCCTTCGTCAACAAAACTAAGTACGAATAAAAATTTGTTCATGATCGTAGAATTATTGCTCGTAATCGAATTGCCAGATAAGGGAAATTTTCGATCGTTTCTTGTTATACGTTTTCGTTTAAATAAAATTCGATTTCGAATTCCCGATGATTTACTATTTATTTTATTTGATTCAAAACAGTCATTCGGTTGATCGAATTCGATTTCCCAAATAGACCCCTGACCACCATTTATAGCTTTTAGTCCATTTATAGCTATTAATGTTGATTGGCAATTTGGGAATCTTTTTATTATTTAATAAATCTTTAAAGTCCGTCGTTTCTGTACTATTCTGGTTTTCCCTAGGAATAGGGAATAGGGGAAAATATTTTCCTAGCATTTTTGTCGAAATTCTCGTACAATTTCGACAAAAATGCTAGGAAAATATTTTTCCCTATTCCCTATTCCTAGGAATAGGTTTGGTGTAAATATTTACGAAACCAAGTTAAATGGTCCTATAAAAATTTCGGGGAACAAAAGTTTCCCAATTAACTTTATTTTGAAAATGTTTGCACTAAACATATTCCTTCAGTAGGCCAGAAAAATATGATTTGGTCAAAATGCTATGAAAATATTTTTAACAATTCCCTATTACTAGGGAAAACCAGAATAGTGTCATCACTTTTTTATTTGAGTTGACTTTTCCTTCTTTATTCTTGACATCTTATAATCGTGTAGATTGGTAATATGTCTTTGAGAAGAATAATTGGATGGCATTCTGGGCTGAAAATCGAATGGATGATGACTATTAAATTAAATTGTATAATGAGTATTTTAGTCCGAAGTTGCCTTAACCTCAGGAGTAAATTGACGGAATTATAGCTTTAGTTCTCTACCGGCCAATAATCGGTATTAGAAACCGCAACTGTATTATGTCGTTTTGCTCGATTTACTATGGTATTGACATTCGCCTTATAGCCATTATATTAGATATGTGTCTCATCCAAGATATTTAAAACAATATCAGAATTCAGGTTTCCATTCCTGTGCATGACTAGTAGAATAATTCTTTTGAAAAGTATGCTAGTGGAGTACAACAACTGCCGGTGCAACACCAACTCTTATAAAATTGGTAAATTAATATATGAGTCGAATTGTCACTAAATATTTTTAATTTACTCTAAATTAGAATTCTATTCATGTTCGTTCATTCAAGGCCAAGTAAGTTGTCTAATTAATGTATGTAATCACTATATTATGTAGTTCGCTTACGTAAATCTCTTATTTCTTATCGATATTCTGTCGCCTTTCAAACAAAGTCCAAATTAAATAAATATTTACACATCGTTTATATTACTAACTAAAATACTTATTGATTATGTATTACAGTAAAATTGTGATTAACAAGTATTTTTAACAATCTATTTTCAGATAAAATATCGTTCAATAAAAAAAGATAAGGAAAATGAATCAGAATCTGAGGCATTCTTATCTGCAGACGAGGATATGCTAGGCAGTACACCATCACCATCGAGCAGTGCAGCGATTCAGAAAAAGCTGCAGCAACGGACGAGTGTCGTCAGTTTAGCCTAAGCAATTTACAGATCTAATAAAATCGAACATATATTATTGAACAGTTCGACGAACGGTGTGTCTGTCCCCGGAAGGTTCTACAATGACCTAACTAACTATTAAATTTATAAATTACTCTTGACGTTTTTTATTTAAGTTTATCTTTCTTTATTGTTATTTTCATTTTTAATTACTATTATGATAAACTATTATTACTTTCTCTATTTTAAGTTTACGTTAACTACAAGTGATAAGAATTTTCTAATCAGTATAAATTAATAATTATGTAAAATGGAGTAAATTGAAAAAAAAAATCTATATATTTTTTACCAATTTTAGCTTATAGAAACTATTTTTACAATAATGTTAACTAACTAACGTTGATGGCAGCATAATTGGAATCAATAATTTGATACCATTTATGTGTATCCATTGTATATTTTAACTTTGAAACAAGGCCAAATTAGAGATTAACAATAATTTTATACAGAACAAAATATTTGCGGTGTGCCGGGCATTTAAACAACATCTCGGGTAAATATAATGTACCATAAGGGTTTAAGGGACTATGTAGAGATTTAGATAGTATTTAGCAAATTTGTACTTAGCCAAAATATGTGCAGCTGAAAATATGTGCCCCAGTGGAAACCAAAAATTGAGCTGACCCTGTGCTAATTACGAGAGTACCAATAATTATAACATTATTTATAAATAGACTGAAAATACTAACCATAAATATTATATATACATAAATACGAAATGTTGCAGCCATGTGTACACCACACAATTTTACAAAACGAATATGAAAAAACAACAACTTTCAAAAGTGTCCTTAATTTTGAAAAAGCTCATCCAATAATAATTTTTGTTAGTCTATAAGTTTAGAATGTAATAAATAGATAAAAACTTTTGTAGGTCAGTCGACAATAGACCGAAATACAAATAAAAATTATACTGAAATATTAAACATGAGAAATACCATTTTTTTGACCCATGTCCTATTGCCTCGTAAATTAAATATGTAATGGCGGGTTCAGTGTTGCGTTCTTTCGTTCCTTCCTTCGTTCTGAAATTTTTTTTAAATCAATTTCAGTGGTAAAGATTACGTTATTTTTCTTGTAAATTTTTTTCAGCAACTTTGATTGATTTATAAAAAATTTCAGAAGGAAGGAAGGAACGGACGCAACACTGAATCCGGCTTTCAGATGCTTTACTGTAATATAATTCCTATATGCAGAAGCACCAATCTGTGACACTAGTTTGGCTTGGACGGAAAACTATTAGTTCAACTTATTCCAGATAACGTTTCATTGCATCGAGCAAACCAATTATAACATAATATTTGAAAGTGGAAAAGCTTGAATACCAGGTAGAGATACGCATTTCTCGACTTTATTTCATTCTCGAGAAACCGAGAATTATTTTTGGAGAAAAACTAAATATTAAAAAATAGGTTTTATTTTTTCGAAACAGATAAAGTGATTCCGTCACTAAATTTGTAGATACTTTGTTCCTGAGATCATTTTCAACATAGTTATGAATTTGCCCTGTCCAATCCGGCCCGTATCACTGGACTGTGCATAACGTTATAGAATTTGACGGTTACAACATCAATTCTCGTAATTTACACCACTTCCGGAATATTTCCGAAAAGACCAGCTGCCCTATTCCTGAATACGACGAATAAAAAATATACGAATTCTTATGATTGGTATTCCTGAATACGAATACGTATAGTTCTAATACGAAAATGATACGATACGTTCAAAAATTTCCATTATTCCGCAATACGAATTCGAACAGTTTTTGTACGTGCATGGACGAATTTGTTTTCGATGTCATTTTAGTTAACGACAATGAAAATAAAATAACAAAAATAAAGATGTAAATTACCTATATTTTTTAAGTAATTTATTTAATAAAATATTTTAAGTAAAACAACCAAAAAATGTTTCTTAGTTTTTCTGATTTATAACTTTAAATAAAGATAATTTTATACAAATCACTTTCTTCTTACATTTTATTTTATAAAAACACTTGGTAAACTTTCCGATCATAAGAAATCCTTTCTGTAATTTTTATGTGTGTTTTCGCAGCTTTTCACAAGACACTTCATTTTAATTAAAAAAATCTTTTTATTACCAAATGGCACACTGCTACACAATCTACTAACCATTTTATAATGTTTTTTTTTAATTAATAATTTCAATTTTTGTTTAAAGCACAAAATTTTACTGTTAATTTGAACAAAACCAAAAACTAGTTTGGTAGGTTTTTTCTTTACGATATGAGACCGCAATATGCATTTTTTATATAACCATTTTTTTATATAACCACACGTGATATAGAAAATTTTATACGGGTCAAATATTATTTATGATATCCTTTTTCCGGCCCACGATCACAATTGTGTGTGTAAAAATCGTGTACGAAAGGGAATCATGAAAAAAACAAAATGTCATTACAACTTAATTACAACAAAAAAATTTCCCTCTGCCTACACTGTAAATATTAAAATTTTTGGCACGTTCGTATTCAGGAATACCAATTTATTTTCGTATCGTAAGAAGATTCGTATCGTATTCAGGAATATGATCCCAGAACTAATTTATTACACAATTACACCACCAACGCAATACCCACACCACTGGAATATTCACGAAATATTCCCTGACCCATTGTATATGTTGTACTCGTATTTATAACCGATTGAATATTCTAAACTCGCCTGGATTTATACAGAAGTAATATTCTCGACGGTTCTCTTCTAAACTACTACAATCTGCAATACCACAAAACTATCACAAAACTACTAATTTTACTACCTCTTTCGTCCCGAACAAGATTCAAACTACCGCAAACCAATTCAACTTCAGCCAATTCACTCATTGCCAATGTCCTCTTTGACCAGCATTTTATAAGTAATCTTTTCCTCCTTCGTCTGTTCCTTTCGAATTTTAGCGAGATCAGGGACTCTCCACCAGTTCTTAAAACCACCTTGACATATATGTTTACATATTTTACTACGGACGATATTCTTTACTTAAAAGCAATGTTGATCCTTCGCCAAGAATGTGCATAATCCCAAATTGCTTCCGTAGATGGCTAAACATATCTGGATATTCCAACATATTATATGAATCATAAAAGTTTATCTATGACCAACGACATGTTTGTGCGACCCGTCAAGCCTAAATTTATAACCGTTTCAAAACTGCCCTACACAAAATAATGTAAATGAATATTTGATGGCCATTAACAGGCAATCGTAGAGATGGCTTAGTATATCTGGATATGTCTAAATATTATTTGAACCATTAAGGATTATTTAGGCCAACCAACGGCATGTTTGTGCGACCCGTCAGGCCTAAATTTATAACCGTTTCAAAACTGCCCGACAGTGTAAATGGATTTTCGAAATAATCCCTAATGGTTTCAAATAATATAAGGTTGGGGAAAAGGAAATCCACTAAGTAGTTTTACGTTTATTTCGGGCTTCTATTTAACGTGGCTACAATCATTCGTTTTGACTCAAATATGCACCGTTTTTTTGATAATTTGTTGCCCTTTAGAAGGCAATTTCATTGTACCGCTTTTCCAAAACTACTTGTCCCTATTAGCAAAAAAACTGAGACAGACAGTTTTCACAAGCCTCTGTTGAGGCCATTTTTACATCACCAAAAGTGTTTGCTATGGACAAAAAGAGATGATAATCCTTGATGTCAGCTGGAATTCCGGTTTGCTGACAAATGGCAAAACTATAATTTTTTTCGACTAATCAATTCTCATTATCACGAGTCTCGTACTACTACTGAGTTTTAACTTGCTATAATTTTTATAGCATGAGAATTTTGCTTATCGGCAGCGCTTGGACAATTCCAAATAATAATATTTTTCTAAACTTTCAAGTTATTCGACGATCGAATTATTAAATAAAAATAATAATAAAAAATATTTATAATATGGACTAAATTATTTTGAGGGCTCGAAGAAGAACAGCTTCAAATCGAAGGTAAAATAAACATACAATATAAAAACGCGATGTCAATAAATAAGTTAAATAATTTACACTATCGAACAAAAGTCTACATACACCTGTTGTTTCTACAATAATATTTTTCGTAAATTACATTCGGTTTCATTTTTGTTTTTTTTGAAAAATGTTAATTTTTTTATATATAAATTAATGTTATAAATCACGTTTCAATTTTACAGTTTCATATTCTGATAAATATAAAAAACATAAAAATTGAAAAGACAAAAGTCTACATACACTAATGCTAAGTGTCCAAACCAGTTTGCACTCGAATGCAAACGATGTTCCCCATTATGTCCATTATTAAGTTATATTTTACTAAACATCCAGCAGTTCGCAATTAATCGTTGACTTCTACCCATTAAATTAGTGAAAAATTCATTAAAATATGGTACCGCGCTCAGAAATTTATGCCAGTATTCGGAATTTGGTAGTACAATTAAGAAAAGAAAAAAAAATCATTTGGTGAAATTGCTGAAACTGTGAAACTCAGTCGTGCTACTGCCCAAACAATAATTAAAAACTATGAACAGCAAAGGTCTATACTTAATAAATCCAGATGTGGTCGCCCAAAGAAGCTATCGAAAAGAGATGTGCGGTCAATTTTGAAAATATTGGTACAAAACCCAGCAATACGATGCCCAAAATTGGTCGGTCGGATCGCCAATACATTAGGAAAGGACGTTAGTTCAAAAACTACTTGCAGAGTACTCAAACGGTCTGGATATAATACCAGGATTATATGAAAAAACTGCTAATTTCTACCAAGAACAACATATTGAAGTTTAACTTCGCTAGAAGACATTTTAATGAGGGCATCGGATCCTGGAGTATAGGCGGAAAATATGTCGTAAAGCGAACACTGCTTTGTAAAACAAATATATAATATATACCACTAAAGTAGGAGGAGGTAGTGTTATGGTTTGGGGGGCGATGGCCGCGGCTGGGGTTAGTAATTTAGTATTCATTGATACAACTATGAATCGATTTCAGTATTTAACCATATTGAAAGAAAATTTGAAGGCATCTGTTGAAAGGCTAGGGCTCGAAAGGTCTTGGATCTTTCAACATAACAATGATCCGAAACATACAGTTCACTTTGTAAAGGAATGGTAACTGTATTAATGTACCCGAACAACTCCATTCACCACCCCAGCCGCCAGATTTGAAACCAATTGAACATATTTGGGAGGAAGTAGAATAGGGGTTACGAAAATATAAGATCTCCAACAAGGAAACACTTGAGAATGCGCTGAGAAAAGCTTGGACGGAAATTACTCCCGAAATAATATATAATTTTAATTAATAAAATTGAATACTGTATGTAGACTTTTGTCCTATTAATTTTTATGTAGGTTTTATTTATCAGATTATGCGACTATAAAATTGAAATGTGATATATAATATTAATTTATATAGCAAAAAATAATCATTTTTCAAAAAAAAAAAATTGAAATCGAATGTAGTTTACGAAATATATTAGAAACAGCAGGTGTATGTAGACTTTTGTTCCATAGTGTATTTGAGACTCCGGCTTGTCAAAACCCGAAGAAATCTTAGAAATGTTAGAGACCCGTTTGAATCAACAACGGATGCTGAATTTCAAAGGTAGTTTCGGTTAAGTAAACCGATACCCAGAATATTAATAAACTTTATAAAACCACAGTATACACAGTATAAATTCTACGCCCCGAATTTTATTTGCTTTACGGTTCCTCTGTGTTGGTTGCTACCAACGAACTATAGGGCAAGACTTTTTCATAGCGATGTCACAAACATCCGTGTCTCTGGTGGAAGACAATTTGGCCAGAGAATGTGTTCATTTCTAGCTAAACCCATCAGAAAGAAAAGGTATATTACTCCTCAAGAAAATCTGCACATAGGAAAAACGTACAAATTATATTTGTGATGCAAATTTGAAAATTATGAACGCTTGATACGGTGGGTCGTCTCATGATAGTTTTGTCTGGAGTACCTCGCTCGTCAAGCGAAAACTAAGAACTGAACATGGTAATGGAATCAGAAATATGTGGCTGCTCTAAATCTAATGCACAGGAAGAGGCAGCGTGAGCTATAAAAACACGGCATATTGTTAAAAGATGCATCGCTGTCTTGAAATCTAGATTTCGCAGCCTCTGTCGGTAACTCATATTAATGTAGTACACTCTTTAAGAAGCTGGTTTAATAATAAACTGTTACGTAATTTTACACAACGTATTAATCTTAAATGGGAGTCCGTTACCACCAACGGAAGACGTAGCAGCTAAAATGGACCCAAATTCTGAATATCTGGCGAGAATTCTTTCTGTTGGCGGAGCAATAAGAAACGACGTGGCCCGAACATTTTTGTAATTAAAAAATATAAATAAACTAACAAAATAACATATTTTACTATTTTATTATCCAAAAACCAACCAAACAACTATAAATTATTTTATTGAAAACGCACTCTACTAAAAAAAAATACGATAAAAAAATAATTGCTGACTTTTTAACATTCATTTGAGTTTTGTTTTCTCAGTCATCAAATCGGAATCGGTTTTATGATTTTCTTATACCATTTAAAATAGTTATACCATTTAAAACCATGTATGACGTTTGTCATCAAACCGGAATTTCCCTGCAGGTCAGAACTATAAGGTGGATGCATACATACATTAGTGCTAACATACATTAGTGCTAGAATAAGTACCTATTCTGGTATGTGGGGCGTGGGTAACTTTGAAATTAGAATAGAAATCCCTATTTTTTATTGCAGATTCGGATTCTACGGGTTAAAGTACGTAGGATTTTTTTGAAACATTTTTTCGATTCATGATAGATGGCGCAGTAATAACGATACTCAATTTACATATGCATACGATTCTGTTAACTATGCGATCTGTTTTGGGGCTCAAAGCTCACCCTGCTCTTGACTAAGAGAATAGGAGTGTTAAATTAGGAAAAAAATAAAAAATAATAAAATTTTTTTTTTTTTATAGATTGCCAATGGCTTTATTCTTGAATCTTTCTAGGTACATAAGAAACTAACAAGAAGTGTTTAAATCTTAAGTAAATTACATTTTTTAAATTTTAACCAATGTTAATACTTAATATTAGTGTTCACAATTTAATATTAGATCCTACTTTTAATAATCTACACATTTAATGATTTTACGGGTTGATTAGTCCGAGTGTGTTTTGTATGTCCCGGGCCAATTCGTTGGGATTTCCTTGAAGTTTTGAGTAGTATTTCGAATTGAATTCCTGGATTGTTTCTTTTAACGGTTTTAATACCAAGATCGACGTGTTTCTTAGTATTTCGGATATACCATGGAGCATTAGCAATACATCGGAGTATTTTCGCTTGAGTTCGTTGCAAGAGTTCTCTATTTGATGCACATATGGATCCCCATAACTGAATACCATATATCCACATTGGCTTGATTAACGCTTTGTATAGGAAAACCTTATTGTTTAATGATAACTTGGATTTTCTTCCTATCAGCCAATACATTTTGAAAAATGTTATTTTTATTTGGTTGCGCTTTGAAGCAAAGTTCTTTCTACGTTAGCCGCCTATCCAGGTGTAAGCCTAGGTATTTGACCTTGGTTTGTTGAGGGATATATACACCGTTTAATTGTACTGGTGAGCAGAGGCGTTTGTTCAGCATGAATGTGATATGAGTTGATTTTTTTTATCATTTAGTTAAGTTATTACCGCGTATATCATTTAGTTAAGTTTGGAGGAGATAGTTTTCCAGAACTGAGTGAATATTCTCCGGCAGGAGCGCTTTAAGTTTGTATCCATTGTTTATTTGTAGTCCATCATGCCAAACTTTGTCAAGTGCTTGCGCTATGTCCATGAAGACAGCAGGTCAGTATTGCTTTGCTTCAAAGGTCTGTCTAATTGCATTTACAATTCTACGCACTTGCTCTACGGTACCATGTTGGTTGCCGAACCCAAATTGATGGTCTGGTGTGATTTTTTGGTTTCACTTTTGTTATTAACATTCAAACAGCTTTGAGATTGTGGGAAACATGCTTATTGGAGGATAAGACTTGATTTGAGTTTCGTTTTTCCCAGGCTTATGTATCATTGTGATCAAAGATATCTTCCACGTGTCATTGTGATCAAAGATAACTTCCAATAAGACTAGTTCGCATTAAAAATGTAGGTTATTAGTTTTATGCATTTGTCTGGTAAATCCCTTATCAATTTTCCAGTAATAAGGTCAAATCCTGGCGCCTTTTTCGGGCTAATGCAAGTTTTGATTGTCTTCTTAACTTTCTTACATTCAAACTTAATAGGTTTAAAGGATGAATCATCATCCATCTGGTGAGGCAGCACACCGTATTTAGATGTGCAGCGAAAGCATTGAGTTTTTCTTCATCGCTTCTTGCCCACTATCCAGTTTGTAGTCTAATCCGTGGATTCGACTTTGTAGGCCTTTTTAGGGATTTTGTTGTTATCCACAAAGAATACTCAGTCTTCTCTGTTGCCGAGAGTTCACTTAAATAATTCTGGGTTTTCTTCTTGCAGTGCAACTTTTAGGGCTTTGATAGCTCGATTTAAATTACATTTCAATAATGGTGATTTTGTTTGTTGCCATTGCCGTCGAATTTTTCGCTTTTCCTGGATTAGTGACTTATTTATTAATTTTTTCAGAATTGTTGATGATTGATGAAGCCTTTTCAGCTGATATTTCCTGTCCCTCATTTAACTTTTCTGCAGCCACATCAAGATCTGCTGGTGTTTTTAGTGGGATATCAATATGACAATTTTGTTCGACTAGTCTCCTATAATTCATTCCAATCAGTTCGTTTGTTTAGCATACGTTTCGGTGTTTCTGATTTTAAGACAACAGTACTCATTGTTACTATTATCGGTGAATGATCAGACTACAGATCATAGCAATCGGTGGCCTTAACATAAGTACGCGCAATGCCTTTGGTGACGCAGAAATCAAATAGATCAGGAATTTTTTTTTACTTCATAAAATTGTTTGCCTTTAGGTGTTGTTAGTCTTGAACCCCATTGAGTATGTTTGGCGTTGTAATACCCCTCCCCCCCTCTCCGCAATAAATTTATTACCCAGCTGACCATAATAATCAATAAACTGAAATTTTTTTATAGCGTGCTTTGGAGAGCAGTACACTGCTGATATCCCACAATTTCCAGACCAGTCCTGCAGACATATGCTCGTCGATTGGATATGATTTTTCTCATATTTCATAAATTCACGTGTGCTTTGTCATCCGGATGGTTAGTCTCATAAATAAAGTACCGATTAATTTTGAAGTAGTTCTTCTTGGTGAAGCGTGTTTCAGATATTAACAATATGTCAATATTGTGCTCAATGAGAAATGCTTGAACCTCCGCTCTATGCTGCGCATGGCCGTTTGCATTCTATATCGCTATTATGAGGAGATTTATTTTTGATTTTTAGCAACTATCTGCATCAGCGTGTTCATATTTTGCATCATTACATCCATAATTCTCTCCATCATCGCCATGAAGCTTTGCATCATACCAGATAGCTTGTTTAAAGCTTATGAGATGTTTCCTTCCTCACTTGCCTCCAGTTTTGGAACGGCACCCTTAAGTACACTTGCGTACGAAACCCCGTGATTCACACTACTGATTACATTTAGAATCTGGTTTTCATTTTGAACTTTAGCTTTAGACCGTTGCTCAGCTCGCTCCTTTTCAATTCAATATAAACTAGGTCACCTTTGAAAAGAAATCATACGTCCTTTAAGCCATAGAATCCGAATCTGCAATAAAAAATGGGGGTTCCTGTTTTAATTTTAAAGTTACCCCTCGCCCCACCTTCAAGAAGGGGAGGAGATGTATTCATTTTATCACTAAAGTAAGTCCGCCTCGGAATGATTAAATATTGATAATGGACATTTTTTTCGTAGAGTATGCTTATTTTCCGAGATAATATGAAAGTTTCAACTCAAAAAAATCACACAGAATTTGAACAATATCTATTTCACTTATTTTCGTTCTAGAATCGGAAATAAATTTGTTGGATATAGAAACGCAGTAGAAACATCACAATGGTGTAATCTAGCAGGCTGGTAAATGATATAAAAAATGAAACAGAGACAATTTTCATTCTACAGAAGCGAGAAATAAATTTCGATAAATTACTTCGCTTCGACGAAAATACCGTGCTACTTTGATGGAAATTTAAAAATTTACATGAGGAAAAATTTTTACTTCCAAAATACCGTTATTCTATCGAAAATGCATTGAAGCGAAAATAGTGATAGTTACAACATGTTGGCCATGGTGATGTTAGAATATCCCAGCGCTGGTGTACATTGTTTTCCATTCGAAATGATTTCGCATAGGATTTTTGTTTAATATTTTAATCAATTTGTGTTTTTTGGGTGTTCTGTCAAAATTTCCTGCTTAAAATACAAACGAAAAAAAAATTACAAAACGCATGTGGGTCGGCCGAAGCTGTACGTGTAAGCATTTCAGGTAATTTAGTTTTTATTAAAATAGGATCGATTTCTTTTTGTTTAGTGAGTTACTTAGGCTGCGGACCATCTTCAGGTAAATCGTTTAGTACGATAAATTGAAATTTTAGTACAAACTACTTTTCATACCGTACCAATTCTCTAGTAAATGTATTTAGGTAAACGTGGCTTAGAGAGACAAATGATTCTTAGGAATATACAAAAATTGGTAGGTGCGAGTAGGTACACGAGCTAATATTACAAATGTTACGGTTGTTGTTTCAATTATTCGTATTGTTTATACAAATAAATTTAAATTATATATTTTTTCAGATTTATTGCGTAATATACACAAAAAAATTATGAAGAAAATAAATAAAAATTGTAACAAAGGTCCATTTAATCGATAATAACAGTATCCCTAAAACCATATACAAACAAATTTATCAAAATGCGCCCTTATTGAATGTTTTCCAAAAAGGGGCAATGAAACGCTAGTAGGGGAAACCGTAAAAATTTGCTGGAGAATAAAAATCGAAGAGAGAGAGAGCAAAACCGCAAATCAAATTAGCTACATTTGTTATATTTTTGTAAACAACTTTTCCCCTTACATTTCATTTTGTAAAACTTATTGCCCCTTCGGAATATAAATTATTTATTCTGTAGATTAATTTGCTGAAGGCAGGCACCTTAACAAAAATAAAATCTCTCAAACTTCATACTGTGGTGTTCGCCTGCCGATCATACCGTACGACTTGTGCTGGGTCGGCTCGCCGGATGGGGGGTTCTTCTTGATCGGCATCATATATGGCTGTTCAACCACCAATTCAATTTACGTACGGAAAACCCTATAAGCCTCGTTGCATACTCCACCCCTCACTCCTCTTAATTCACAACACCTCAGTTAATTTTCATGATACCTTTATTCCGGGTATTCATTATTTAAGAATAAAGTAAGTCGTTCGACTCGACTAACAAAAAAAATATATATAACAATACTAACTCCTTACAAATTAATTATTTAGGCAAATACTAAACCGGCAAATTCGTTGAATAAATTTAGCATCGTTTTCTAATGCATTTGGTCATGAGACTTCGATTTGATATATATATATATATATATATATATATATATATATATATATATATATATATATATATATATATATATATATATATATATATATATATATATATATATATATATATATATAATAATAAAAAATATGTATATTGAATAATAAAAAAACTTACATCCAATATCCTCCTGAAGGCCTTGCAGGGTTCCATCGAATGTAACTGAAAAAAACAGAAATCCAAAATACGAACGATCGCGAGCCCTCAATGGTAAAGGTATTCAACTGTTACCGGAACTTATAGCAAACATTAAACGACTAATGAACATAATTATCATAAAAAAATTAATGGATTTAAGCTAAAACAATTTTTTTGTTTTGTTATATCAAATCGTTAAATCTTTGAACACTACGATTAACACTACGCGAATATTTAAACATTATGTAAAATTTTACTTATGTGGTACCCTCCCGCTAGGTTAAAAGAACCGTTAAATTTTAATGTGGTACCACAGGTTACACTCGTGGATCTGAAGAATTGTTTCTCGAGGAAATATCGTAACACAAAAAAAAATATAGATCCGTTTACTGATTAGGTAGGCGCGATTGAGCACCCAATCGTTATTACTCTCCCAGCACCGTTGATTGGGATCAACCATAATGAGGTATATAGATATATATATATATATATACATATAAATATATGTATAATCCTCTGCACGACTGGTTGGCGATACTATGCAGTCAAATTCAGTCGACACTTTATGATGGTAATTACACTGGCGTTGGGCAGCTCAATATTATTTGAAAGAACCTGGCGTTGTCTGAGATATACACGGCCAATCATGCGGGTAGCTGTGCTCAACCTTCATATTAACAGAAAAAAAAACTATATGAACACTTCGGAACCCTCAAACAGCATTTACCAAGCAGAGAGAGAAAAAAAAATGGCTTACCGCGCATCCGAATAAAATGCGTAAACATTATCGACAATAAACTAGTCTTGTATTTTTTTTTATTTTAGGTTAACTCTTCTTCAATTTTAACCTTATGAGCCGGTTGGACTGTAATTGGCTTCATCCCCACGATATAAACGAGCACTTAGTCGTAGCTACTTACGTTGGTTTCACTCTTAATATATATTTTTTTTTGCACCACAACCACTCCACAAGCAAAACAATATTTTGGGATTTTTCTGTTTTCCCTCCCCCCTCCTTTTTTGTTTTTGTTTATCGGATGATGATGGTGCAATTACTGGTTAGCTACTGATTTGTCTGTAATCGACATGGCTACAATCTTGAATAAGTAAGAGAAGAAAAACGAAATTACTAGTCTATTTTTCCCCTTCTACCAAATGCCGTTTAATCTGGTTATGGTTTTTATTTTTGGGTGCGGTAGGAAATCAGGTAGACCATAACAAACCATAAAATTAGGTTGACCATAAACACCTTGCACACGTCACTCTACAATACTGCAGAAAATTTTTCTGCAGAAAATTTTGCTACAGAGTCAAATAAATTCACCTTAAAGGCTGCCTTGTATTAAGCAATACATGAAAGGTAAAACGTGCCTCTAGGGCATTTAGTACCTACTATTTTCTTCATGTATTATAAGTTTTGTAATACATATTATTATTGGCTGTGGGCCAATTCTCAGGTAAATCGATTAGTACAGTAAATTAACATTTTAGTACAAATTACTTTTCAAATAGTATCAATTCTCTAGTAAATAAAATTAGATAAATGCGGCTTAAAGGGACAAATGGTTCCTAGGAATATGCATAGATTGGTATACGAACTAATGTCATAAATTTTATTGATGTTGTCCCAATTATTCATATTGTTTATACGAATAAATTTAAATTATATATTTGTTCAGATTTGTTGCCTAATATACATAATAAAAGTATTGAAAAAATAAATACAAATTTTAACAAATAGAAGTGTGTTCAAAAATAATAGAAGCGCATTTTTATTTCATGGGAAATGGTAGTGAATATAAAAAAATTTATATTTAGAAACATGGCCGCCATATTTTCATGATTTGTTTAGCAAAAACAAAAACCACTACTATTTACTTGTGTGTCTTCGCTTTAGCCTACTTTTTAGTACAGTATTTCAATTTACCGCATACACTGATAAAACGGCATTTACCCTAGATTTACCTTAAAATTGGTCCACAGCCATTGTATTCCTTTATTATATTTTTTTATGTACATAGTGTGTCAGTTCTTGCAGAACCCTCTATAATAAATGAGCTTGAGCTCAATATGGAGGGATTAGCTCAATATGGAGGGATTTATAATGATTCCATATGCGCTTTTGCTCTATACCAAAATTTTTATGTTGATCAATAGTTGGCAAACAGAATGTTCCTTGAATCGCTATGTTTCGCTGGGATCCAAGTCTGCGCCATAAGTCTACAGCATATTTCTAGCCCAGTCTGACCTTCTTATAAACGGAGAGCAACCATTGGTCTGTACACGATGTCAACTTAACATGATTTCGATGCCATGATGGCTGTTAGAGTTTTTTCACTTTCCTCTAACAAGTAGGTACGAGTTATATACTCTTGACCTCCGAAACCCTATAAATTATAAAATATATATATTCTCTTTAGATTCCGCAAAATTAAGTTGTTGCAAATACATCAGAAATACCTCTATAGTGATTGAACGAGACGATATGAGCGATCGATTACGTATCGTACAAATTCAAAGTCTGTATTACATTATGTTTAGTTTAGCACGATCTCCACCATCATCGAAAAAATATTTAAATCGAGTCAACAAACTATCCAATTAGCAATAAATCAAGAAACAAATAGTTTTTGTTATGTTTTTGTGTAAATAAAAATTCCAATGCTGATTAGTGGTTAGGCATCATCCATCGGTATTGCATTATTTGTTATTAAACATTTTTTCTTCGAGACAATTCAATATGCCATTGGGTGACTTGGTGACACACAAACAAAAAATTGTCTATCATATTTACATATTTTTTTAATAAATTCATAAGCAAAATTTCATAATCATAATAAATTTCGACAGCGACGAGATCAATCGCTAGATTTTCAATTTCATTAGACAGACAAAAAATTTATGAGGATTTTGAATTGTTTTTAATTTGGTTTATTATTGCTATCTAGATATCCTAATTGGGTCGTTTATTAGCACGTGTTGGAGTTGTGCAGAATAAATTCTAGATTGTAAACTTAAGACTTATCTAACATTTCCAAATATTACAAGATCTAAAATAATTTTCAATTTGGGATCATTCAACTAATTATGAAAACTTTTGTTATTCGTTGGGTCGCGGCGTAACTTTTGGATATTATTGCAATTCATGTAATCTACAATTTTTCTACGTAGGTACTCGGACTCATTTATTATCGCAACGGTACTTCCTTTATCAGCCTTTGTAACTAACGTGTTTTTATCTACAAGTTTCTTCTTGATGTTGGCGATTATTGTATTACCCGATTTAGGTAATGAAAAATTGGAACGAACTGTCTCATTGCTTCGACGTGTTAGAAAAACCTCCCAGTAACTATACCCTGGGTTTATATTTTTCTAACACTGTTATAGAACTGAACATTTTCAGTTCTCGCCGGTTATAATTCTAATGTTGCTCATGTATCTAGTGAAATTGGTGAAGGAAGTTCATATGAGAAAGGCTTACTATTGGATGACAGAAGGGGGCCCCAAGCTTCAACCGTGCACACGCCCGATAATATTGCGGCAGTGGTGCATAGTGTAGGACAGAATCCATCGACCTCAACTCAACGCCGATCGCAGCAACTGTCCATTCGTTGCACCAGCCTGAGGAGAATACTCACTTCAATATAACTTTTTACACTATTTGCCATAGGCTCTTTGCGAAACACTTAATAAACACATTTTATTAAACACTTGTTTTTTTTGCAAGAATTAGATTTTTGAAAATTTTAATTAGAAAATTTTTGTTCAAAAAGTCGGGAGTATCGCCTGATCATCATCAAGAGTATCCCCGGTTATTGGATGAAAATTGTTTTACGGGGCTCATACCCGAATTTTGGTTTTCCGAGATTCGCGTTTGACTGTTAGAACAAGCTGGTTTACGAATACTAGGGGCTTCACATCCAAAAGAGATTCCTTTTTGCGTTTGATCTATCAATCGGCCAATCTAATCAGTAGTCCAACTAGAGTATAAGCTTGAAAGAAGGGTTGTTTTATCCATTGTGTCTAACGTTATAATGAAGTACTTTGGCAAACGCAAGAGCGGTAAATTGAATTGAACCTGTAACCCCCTGGCCAAGATCCTCCTTATTTAATTCATCAATCCATTAGAGTACACATGTGGCGTTAAAACATTTTTATTGGGCGTTGCTTTTGTCGGGTTTGCTGGGTGGCTGGTTATGTTAAATAAATCGAGAAAATTATATCGACTGTGAAACACCACATGCATTAGTGGATTGCGAAGGCGTTCAAGAAATTTGGTTCCGTGATCATTTGCATACGTAATAAAATATTGGGGGAGAACGACTAGGCCCCCATAAAGTGGTGACCCCGACGTGATCGTGTGGGTGGCAAATTCTGAAGCATTTTCAAAAAATACAACAGAAATAAACACATTTTTTGGAGGTTAGGATACCAATACGATAAAACCACGCGGAGCTAACCTTAAAATTTTTTATTTAGCAACTGCCTCGCTCGTATTACATATTACCATTTTGATAAACGTTTGGCTGCCATTTAGGATTATTTGGACATGTGCAATAAAAACATCTTACATACTTTTTAAAAACTTTTGCATACTTTACTATAACTGTAAGTACCTTTCTCTTTGTTTTGTTTTTATTGTTGTTGAAAGTTTGCGATTACGCCCAGCATGTTCTCGACCGCGTTATATATTTTTTCGTGTGTGTTTCTTATCGTGTGCTATTTAATAAGGCATACCGCTAACGGTGATGAGTCAGATGACGGATATGATAACACCGGGCATATGTTGGCCCAGTAGTAGCGCATGGTCCAGTTCACTACACTTAGTGCAGAAGAAGAACGGAGAATGGCGGCCATGTGCAGGATTTTTCTATTGAATTGGCAGGTTCTTAAATATTCACTACCTTGGATCTCGTATACAGGCGTACCACCAAATTCCGATAGAGCCCAGTGACTTCCCAAAAACGACTTTTCGGGTTATACGAGTTTGTGAGAATGACCTTCGGGCTCCGTAATGCGGCGCAGTCATTCCAACGGCTAATGGATGTGGTATTGCGGGGATTACCATACTGTTTTGTCTGTTTGGGTGATATTCTAGTGGCATGGAATTCACGAGAACACCACCTTGCACATCTATCTACAGTTACCCAGCGATTTTCCAATGCAGGATTAGTGATTAACGTGGATAAGTGCGTCTTCGCGAAAGACGAATTACTATTTCTGGGTCATAAAATCAATGTGCAGGGTATCTTACCATTTCCCGGACGTGTCTAGATAATTACACAATTCGAGCGTCCAGTCAATGTCCAACAGTTGAAACGGTTTTTTGGAAAGGTAAACTTTTACCGCCATTTCATTCCGGCTGCAGCTAAAGATCAGGCTATTTTAAATGATTTTTTAAAAGGATGCCGAAAAAACTGCAAGGCCCTCATTGATTGGTCCGAAGCAGCGATCAAATCCTTTGAAAACTGCAAGTTAAAGTTAGCAGAGGCTACTTCACTTGCATATCCGGTAATTGCAGAAGCACAGCTGAGGAAGCACAAAGTTGATCGCGGACGACAACATTTTACTCTTAGGCTTGATAAATTTCCTGTTCAGTTTAATTCGGATAAAACGATATGTCAACAGGCACACCTCGTCCATATATTTTTAGAAAGTTCCGAACACAGGTGTTTGCGGCATATCACAATTTATCACATCCTGGGATTAAGGCGTCTGTAAGATTGTTGACGGATCATGTAGTGTGGCCACACATTAAAAAGGATGTCAAGTTGCTTGCTTAATCGTATATGTCGTGCCAAAGGTCGAAAGTTTCTCGACATACTAGATCAATGACAGGTTCATATGAAACCACATTCAAGCGATTCACCGAAGTCCGCATGTTGATATTATCAGTCCGCTACCAATTTCTGAAGGCAATCGTTATTGCGTGACGATGATTGATCGATATACGTGTTGGGCTGAGGCCATTGCAGTTACAGACATCACAGCAACTACAGTGGCATTCACTTTGTATTCGGCATGGATCGCACGTTTTGGCGTACCTACGTTTACTGTTACCGATCAGAGTCTCAGATGTTTAAAGAATTGTTGAAGCTGCTAGGATTTGCCATAATCTGTCATAATGTGTTATAATAGAACAGATTGGACAGCAGTCGTAGGATCAGTCTTGTTAGGATTGAGAACAACGTATCGAGACAAATTGCGAGCAACTTCAGCTGAGTTGGTATATGGCGATACGTTACGTATTCATGGTCAATTTTTGGAACGTAAAAAGCATACAATTCCACAATCCGAATTTATAAAGTGCCTCAAACGACATTTCAGGGAGTTAGAACCAGTTCAAGCAACACGGCATACAACTGATAAAATATTCGTCAGTCGTCAATTAAGAGAATGCACTCATGTTTTTGTAAGAACGGATGCTTTACGCAAGGCGCTACAACCTCCATATACTGGTCCATACGCGGTAATCAGTAAATCCGAGAAATTTTACCAGATAGAGATGGGCGGTCGTCGCACCCGAGAATTTGGAAAATGAGGGTATTCAAGTAGATCTTCCATCGTCAGACCAAAAAGATCGGATTGAGACTAAGGATGCCAGAGCCACTGTAGTTTCACCCAAACGACTTACGTTCTCAACATCGTCGAACCCAGTACTATTTCTGACTACAACAAAACTGGGCGCCTCATTAATCGGCCTGTGCGCTTTCGTGATGATAACGTGTAACTTGGGCGTTCACTGTGAAGGGAGTGTGTGGCGTTATGCGTAAAAACAATTTATTTGGGCGCCGCTTTTGTCGGTTTTGCTGGGTGGCATCGTTGATTTTGTAAAAAAAAATAGGAAAAAGAGAAAAAAAAGAAAAAGGTATTGGATTACCGATGTATTAAAAAAAGAGAAGACGTGTTTTTTTGATTTATCAAAAATTAACAAAATTATATTAATAAAAAAATAAAAATTTAATTATTTGAATTTAAAATAAGGATTGGCAAATTGCTTATATTAAATAAATTGAGAAAATTATATCGACTGTGAAACACCACATACATTAGTGTTTATTTAGTGGATTGCGAAGGCGTTCAAGAAATTTGGTTCCGTGATCATCTGCATACAAAATAAAATATGCATAAAATATACATATGGGTCGCCCAAAATATTAAAGTGACATGGTTTCTGAGAATCGTATATCCTCCATATGCTGGCCAAATTGGCAATCCATAGCCATACTACGCAACTTCATTACTGCTATAGTTTTATACTGCCATTAGGAGGCAGTATAAAACTACAGCAGATGCGCAGAATAACCTCCGCATACGCCAAATGACTCTCGTTCGCCCAGAACACCAACCAGCAAACCAACATACGCAAGCGTTCTTCAAGGCGAATGATCAAATGTTGAACCTACCCTGAATAACTGCATGCAACTGATGATGCAGTTAATGACAACAATGCAAAATATGCTACAAGCAATGCTGCAAAATCAAACTACTATGATCCAGAAACTAGAATGTCTCCGATAAATTATCTGAAGATATGCCACTGGAACGCAAACGGTATAAGCCAACACAAACTCGAATTAGAACATTTCCTAGCTAAACACGAAATTGATCTTATGTTAGTTTCTGAGACCCACTTAACGGATAAACACAATTTCAGAATTAATGGTTACGAAGTTTATGATACCAAACATCCCTTGGCAAAAAGCGGATTTGCCATTATGTTCTAAATGAATATAGCGCTGAGGAAATTCAAGCAACCTCTGTATGTGTGGACCTCGATAAAGAAAGCTTAATCATCGCTTCAATATATTGCCCTCCAAATAATAACGTTTCGGCAGATATCTACAAAAGATTTTTTGCAACCTACTGGGGTTCAAGATTGACTACTCCGAGGGGACGTCAACTAATGAATGTTATTCAAGAAAACCACTACGATGTTGCGGCCATCCAACTTATTGGCCTACAGATCGTCGAAAAATCCCTGACGTCCTTGATTTTGAAGTCACGAGTAAAATACACCAAGAAATAATCCAAGCTAAACCTCTTTTAGAATTATCTTCTGACCACTCGCCGGTCTTACTACATTACTGGGCCGACCAAAAGCCATGTTCCACGAATAACTATCTAACAAACACCTCCGCTAACTGGTTGAAATTCAAGACAACAGTTCACATATCGACCTAACGTCTACATTGCAGACGGCAAACGATATAAACATTGCTATGGAAAACTTTAATGATTTACTAGTCAACGCAGCTATTGCGGCCTCGCCTAAAACAAAGAGCAAACATACAAGACACACCATAACATCCGCTGAAATAGAAAAAATGTTAACAGAGAAACGTCGCTTAAGACGCATCTGGCAAATTAATCGATCGCCAGATGCTAAACATAACTTTAATCAGGCAAAAAGAAAACTACAAAGCCTACTACAAAAAAAACAAGATGGATTATATGCAAAATTATCTTAAAGAATTATCTCCCCATTCGGACACAAACTATTCATTATGGAAGGCCACTAAACACCTTAAACGGCCTCAGCAACCAAATCCGCCAATTCGTCTTTCTAACGGTGAATGGGCTAGAAGTGATGAGGAAAAAGCTAAAGCCTTTGCTGATCACCTTCAAAGTGTATTCACCCCAAACCTTGGCTTATCGGTGGTTCAAACAGAAAATATACCAATCAGGCCTGTGAGGAAATTTAAGATAAAGAAACCACTGGTAAAGTTTATTATTACACATCAAATTCAATTAAAGACAGCCCCTGGGTATGATCGAATTACAGGTGAAATGCTTAAACAACTGCCTGAGTGTGCCTTTGGTCGACTGGCTGAAATATTTAATTCAATTTACGAATCAGGATATATCCCTGAGTGCTGAAAATTATCAGCTATAAAAATGATCCCAAAGCCTGGCAAGGATCCTACCAAAGTCTCGTCATATAGACCAATAAGCCTACTACCAATCGTTTCGAAAGTATTCGAAAAAATTGTTATCGAAAATATTAAACCGGAACTGCGAAATATCATCCCTAGTCATCAGTTTGGTTTTAGAGCCGAGCACGGAACCATTGAGCAAGTGCACCGAGTAACTACAGAAATAAGGTCAGCATACGAAGGGAAAAAATACTGCTCCGCCGTATTCTTGGATGTTGCCCAAGCATTCGATAAAGTTTGACACGAGGGTCTGCTGCATAAAATTAATCTTAAATTACCAGAAATTTACCAACTCATGAAGTCTCGTATTTGACAAATCGCAGATATTATGTCAAATACAACACCTCTAAATCAAACGAGAAAAACATTCTGGCTGGAGTACCACAAGGTAGTGTGCTTGGTCCAACGTTATATTTAATTTTTACTTCAGATCTACCAACGTCTTCGCAAACTCTGACGTCTACTTTCGCAGATGATACGGCAATCGTATGTAGCCATAAAAACCCACAAACGGCGTCCGAAATTCTGCAACAACATATTTATGACATCGAAATATGGCTAAAGAAATGGAAGATAAAGGTCAATGAAGAGATATCGACCCACGTAACATTCACTTTAAATAAGCTTACTTGTCCGCCTGTCACAATGAACGGAATACAAATCCCTCAATCAAATGGAGCAAAATATCTAGGTGTCCACCTAGATCGACGGTTAACTTGGCGAAAACATATTGAAATGAAAAGAGACCATATCAAACTAAAAATTGATAAGATGCACTGGTTGATGGGGAAATATTCAACTATTGACCTAGAATACAAACTTCTCCTGTATAACACAATGATTAAACCGATTTGGTCGTATGGGTGTCAATTATGGCAATCAACCTCAAATTCGAATATCGACATTATCCAACGAACACAGTCAAAAATTCTCAGAATGATTACAGGAGCACCCTGGTTCGTAAAAAACAAAAATATACATAAGGACCTTAACATCCTAACTGTCAAAGACGAATTACAAAAGATGCGGATCAGCTATGAAGGGAAACTGGTATCTCATCCGAATTTGCTGGCACGAAAGCTAAAAGATATACCTACGTCTTCGCGATTGAAGAAGAAAACGATGGCTGTTGTAATAACATAAATTATAAAATTATTAATTTACTTATTGATAAGAAGTAAATTCTGCTCCCGCAGATTTACATAATTACCTTAGTTATTAAGGTTTGAAAACTTATTGTTATTTTCATTTTTGAAAGATTCAATAAATAAAGTAAGTTATTACAAAAAAAAAAAAACTTCATTACAAAATCTTGGCACAATTCACCTTTTTCTTGAACACACTCGAAGAAATGTTTCCTCTGGATCCACACATTAACCACATCAAAAAAATAATGGTTCTCACTCAACTTCGATGGACAACATAGGCTATAATATATAAATTGATATGTGTCATTTTCGCAAAAGTTATTAAAACCGTTTTTGATTGTTATCCTTTATTTTAAATACAGTAATAAACTGCTCGAACCTTCCTCGCACACTTTCCAGGTGTCTCGCTTATATTTAAACGGTGGCATGCGTCCTCATAATGATTTGAGGTTATCACTCATTTTTTTTTATTTTATTCCACTTTATTTACCAAAAAATAACCTTATTATTATTTTATTTGTGGGGTTTTCTTTCACTTCGTCGCCAATGTTGTGTTTTTAATATTGGATGGTCAATTTACCTTTAGATTTCGTTCAATTAATTTTCTTTAATTTATTCACAACCATAAACTTTTTTGTCCCGTTTTATACCATTTTTTTATTGCTCATCTACCTTCTTTCAATTCATCCTCGTGACATCTATATTTCAATATTTAAATTACTTCATACATTACACAATTAGCACGTTCTTTGGACATGTTTATAGCTTTTTCTACCTCTCTAACTTTAATTGGACGGTTGTCTAGCACATTTTGGTGAACTTGAGCGTGTTGTAGCTTTTGGACGTCTCGAACATTCATCGTCACCCAAGCTGATACGTGGCCTCGTTTAAATTCAGCTGCCCAAAATTTGCGTATATGCAAACAAAAACACTCACCTAGGCTCACTCCTCCACACACTCCCACACTTTTGTTGACGAGTGTTGCCATCTTCATGTTGAGGTTGGAAACTTCCCAGACAACCTTCGTATTACACATATTGTCTGTTATAAGGTTTTTTGTCAGATAATTTGTCAGATATTTCACTACATAGTATCTCACCGAGTGTTTACTCCAACATCACTAATCGCGGGGCAATGCCCTTATTCAAAGCATAGACGTCGTTAAACAGATCCTTCAGACACTTGATTATCGTGACCGCTCAGAAAGAGTTAACTAGAAGCGAAGAAGTCTCCATAGCTCACAATTTACAGAAAATTCGTGGGGTTACAGGAATACTTTAATATTCCATTTCAATATCCAATTTCAATTAATTCCATTTCAATATTTCTAACCCAGCCTCGTACGAGCACCCCATTTCCAACGCTCAACTGTACATTTCTTCATTATCAGTTATTTCAATTTTTATTATTAATTTTATAACAGAAAAGAAGAAGCATTATACCTTATAATAAAATACATAATACAATACTCGTACAACTTTACAAAAACTCGCATAATACAAAATTCTGCGATTACATAGCCGCGCGACTATTCTTTGTTAGTATGTTGTATTTCTGCTTCACCATTTGTTTTTTATATAAGCAGCTACTCAACTGTAATTCCAGCAAATCAGTATTACTCAAACCACGGCCAAGTAAAGTTTGCGTTGTGTCTGATAACCAACCAATTTAGTCTCCATTTAAGTCAAATGTTAAATTAAAATTAATAAAAATATAATTTAATAATAAAAAAAATCTAAATATGAGTGGTTTTTGGTAAAAAAAATACATTTTACTAAAAAAATTATTTAATTAATTTAATATTTATAATTTTCTACTAATTATTATTTTTGTTTTGTTGGGTTTACTAATAAAATTTATTTTTTGGCTTAATAATTTAATTTATTTATTTTATATTTATGAAAATCAATTTTTTTTTTATTAAATTAACATTTTAAATACCTA
This sequence comes from Nephrotoma flavescens, assembly GCA_932526605.1. Classification (NCBI taxonomy): domain Eukaryota; kingdom Metazoa; phylum Arthropoda; class Insecta; order Diptera; family Tipulidae; genus Nephrotoma; species Nephrotoma flavescens. Next base: position 213,017,463 of record OW052222.1, on the reverse strand, counting down.
GTGTAAATTATATTAAATACTAATTAATAAATTATTGATTGTGATTTATTTGTGTTCGAAATATTAAATCTACAAAAATTATTGGCAATCGACAATTAGGAATTACGTTGGATCAAAAATTGGATTAACTACAGCAGGTAAATAAATTTTTATTGTTGTTGTTTGGTTATTGTGAGTAATAAAAGTGGTTTTTGATTGATTTCGGCTGTGATTTAATTTAATTATAGCGCTTAAGTGGAATTTATCAAATCAAATATTTTTTATTTTTTTTAGTTGATTGAATATTTGTGTAATTTGTGTTATCGTTGATTTTATATACATTCATATATTCTTATATAAGACACGTGGTTTTTTATAAAGGTAGTTGACGCTTCCAATTTAGTCGTGATTTTTGTATTATGACGTTTGTTTGTTATCTCAGGTTTTAATTTGGTATACAAATGAACACTTCTATGTTTTGTATGGTGTTATGCTTTTGAAATAAAACTACAGGTAGTACACGTTCGGTCAGGTAACCAATTCGATTTAGTATTCACTTAAAATTATTAAAATGTTTATAAAGTGCTGCCTTGCTATTGTTATATCTTGAATAGTTTACTCATTTTGAGTCTTTCTCGATGTTCAACTAGTAGTCGCACGCACCACGACTTACCAAGGAGCAATAACATTTTCGTTTAGTACTTTATTTTAGATTTTTTTAATTATGGAATTCATGTGATTCAAACCGCTTGTTCGCATGATAAGTTCTTGTTATGTATATTTTCAGTATAGAAGTCCCTGGACTATTAAAATTTTTAGCTTTAATTCTATACCAAAGTTCCAACATAATATTTTGTTTTTAACATTTAAGTTCGTAATGAAAGCTTCTGCCAATGACAACGGTGTGCTGCTTTCTTTCGACCATAACATAAATATTGTGACAAACCACTTAATTCTCTTATAATATTTTCATCTGCATCGACACGTGCACGTAACATTACCAGTAACATTTGGCCCGGATGAACCTCGTAGTGGATGCTACATTTCTGGTCTGTTTTATATGGTCCACTTTTGCAATTTTTTTAAATTCGATATAATTATTCGAGTAGGAAATCCAAAAAATAGGCCAATTTTTCATCATATTCAATATAGTTGTCGTTTATACCGCCATAATTTGTGTATGTGTATTTTGAAATAAAATAGAAGGAGATTAATATGCTTCTTTTCCAAGTTTTGGCGATGGTGGTCGATATAAGAAGGGCGTCCTTCACCTTTCTTATTTAGGATGAGTTCCCGTTTATATTCTAATTCTGCTTTAATCTGCAATACCACCAAAATGCCATAAACCTGCCTATAATGCAACTATTCATACCTAGATGTCGTTAATCTCGCAAAAAAACGTTATTAACTTTCTAAACCTGTCTCATCCACGGTGAATTAATTGCCTTTCGAACCAGTAGGCGAAATCGTATGATACCACTCCCCTCCCCGTATAGTGTGCCAACTGTCCCAAATGCACTACCTTGAGGTTTACATCGCCGTCTTTATTCTGTAAACTACGTCGTTTATCTTAATGATTACAGTAAATTTATTTATTTATTTATTTATTTATTTAACTAATACAATTTAGCTATAAATTACACACATTTTGAGCTTCAAAGCTCATTTGTAATGCGACGTGTAATCTATGGAAAATCTAAAATTTTGCCTTTTCCTCTCGTGGCCGTGACGTGATAACTATCGAACAATATCTTCTTCTGTTAGAATGTTCGTTGTATTTTGTTTGCCTTAGATTTATTTCATTTTTCTGCCTGGTACTCCCACTTTAAGCTGTCTAACCATCTAAGTTTTAACAATATTTTGGCGTAGATGCCAAAGGGCTGGGATGTAAAACTTCCAGTAAAAATGGATTAATATCCAAATGGCCCATTCAATGCCGGTTGGCGCTTCAAATCAGCTGTGCTTCTTCGAAAGTTTTATTATTTGCACGTATGTCATTCCTAGCCTTCATTCGATCACTTGCTAACCAATTTTTTTCTCGTACACATTTGTGTCAAGTTCTTTTTGCATTTTGTAGAACTAATCGTTAGGCCTTCACTAAGAGTGTCTTATGTGAAACCTCACTCCATGTTGGTCGACGATCCCGCGCTACAAGCCGCCTTGATAATGCGTCAGCAATTCAACAAATAACATCTGTTGTTTGCATCATTATTTGTAACAACGCTCCATCATTGTTTGCATCGGTATCCAAAATAATTTTCACTTTGGATATAGGGCACACCAGTATTGGTGATTTGCTTAGCCGTTTCCGTAATTTACCGAATGATTCCTCTTGTTCTTCCTTGCATTCAAAGTGCTTGTTGTTTCTCGTTAATTCGTGAAATTTTTTGCAACGTTGACGAATCCTCTTACGAATCGTCTATAATAGGAATACAATCAAACGAAGCTTCATAATTTATATAAATTTTTGGGTTTAGGCCATTCCTTTACTGTTGATATTTTTTGCATCGTCAGTATGAATTCCATTGGCGATTACTTTGTAACCCAACTTTTCAGAACAAAAGAAAAGTGAACATTTCCTCACATAGGTTCCTCACGTGCTCTTTGAAAGTTTTTCCCATGACGATAATATCCTGTATTATATCCTGTTTATTACATTAAAACTAACCTGTTTGAGAAATTGGCTTTTGAACCTTTGGCTCTAGTTTTAAAATATTCCGTGAGATGTCAGTCACTTCGTGTTAAAAGGCGATTATTAAAAGTTACATCAAAAATTAATGTAAACGATTTTTATTTCAAATAACTCAAAGTCCCGTTATTTTAGAAAGAGAGAGATAGACTATATGACAGAAACAAGCATTAAAACAATGGAATATTCCAAATGCAATTTTATTTTAAATGTCAGTTTCCATCATGGTGTTGGCAACAGAACTGCAGCTCTTCTTTTTAATTTTTTTAGAGTAATACATTAGTTTTCCAGTAAAGAGTGTAATAAAAAGTGGGGTTCAACATTACAAAAGGTATACACTAACCAACTCTCAAAAATATAAAATTACGCTTCAAATTTGCAAAAAATGGTAATCAAATCCAATCCGCCGACTCAGAAACATCTGGCAAAACATTTTAAAACAAATGTTGGAGTCATACAATATACTCTAAAAAAGAAATTAGAAGTAAAACTTGCGAAGAAGCCGAAGCGTCACACTATGTCTGCACAACCAATCACCAAAACACACCAGCCTCCCTGGGCTTTTACCAATTACTGAAAGGCAATAAATGGAATTGAAATATGTTACGGACTGTGTAAGAAATATGTAAGGGATGTCGATGGCCAAAGAAGGGTGCAATATTTGAGTCGCGGCCAAACTAAAGCGGAATTAGTTCCCTTCACAAAAACGTTTCACCCAAAAGGCATCGTGGTATTCATAGGAATATAAATGCAGGCGCTAAGGTCTACATTTTGGTGCCGAGATATCCGCTGAATGTGTTTCTTTGCATGATTTTTTATTTCTTCACTGATATATTCCATGTTTAAGTCCCTATGAAGGTTATCATTTCTGATGTACCATGGTGTGTTGTATCATTTGTGTATTTGTCTTCTTGGTACAATCCCAAAGTTGAATACCATAGGTCCATACTGGTTTAAGTATTTGCCGATATATTTTCCTATATTTGATGTTTAATTCTTTTTTCTTTTTAACATGCTCTTTTCATCTAAGCTTGCAATCGAGAGTCATGCTGCTTTGGTATTTGGCTGTATTTGCATTTTAAACGTTCCTTGAATTAAGTTCCACTGGAATTCAGTTAACTTTCTGGATTGTAAAGTTTACGTGAACAGATTTTTTGCTTCGTTTAGGCTAGTGCTCCATTTCTTTGTCCAGCTACTCACTGAGTTGGTTGCTTGTTAAAGTTTTGTCGTTGCTTTTGATATACACTTTCCAGTTTCCAGAATAGCTGTATCGGTCTGCAAATGTTGCTATGGTAGCACCTTCTGTATTTGGCATATCTCTGGTGTACAAAATATACAATATAGGACCCAGTACGCTACCTTGCTGCTATTCTCTTTAGTTCAGAGTACTCTCCGTTATATTTTACACGGAAGTGCCGATCTGTGACGTACGCTTTAAGAATTTGATATAGAACTGTTTAGGTAGATCCCGATGCAATTTATATTCAAGTCCTTGGTGCCAAACTGTGTCGAAAGCTTGTGCTACATACAAGAAGATACTGGAACATATTTTCTTTTTCTCAAGTGCGTCTCCTATTATGTCCGTTATTCTGTGAACTTGTTCTATCGTAGAGTGATTTTTTCTAAACCCAAATTGGTGTGGTGGAATTAAATTTCGTTCTTCTATTATTGGCTTGAGCCTCTTGAGCAGTAATTTTTCAAACAATTTTGAAATGACAGGAAGTAGTGAAATCGGCCTGTACGACTTTTTGTCGTTTGCTGGTTTGTCTGGTTTAGGAATCATATAATTACTTCAGCAACCTTCCATTTTCGTGGGACATATTTTAGTCTGAAGCATTGATTATTTGAACCAATTTTCGTAATAATTTGTCGGGAATCGCCTCTTCTTTCAATTCCTGTAATGTTACAGATCGTATATTATGGTCATCAATTTTGCTAATTGTTGTTATGTTTTCATCTGCAGTTTGTCTGGAGTCGCGAATAAAGTAGCTTTTTGCAGGCGGCATATATGCATTTTGGTGTTATTTAATCCCTTTGTTGCTTTCCAAAGAGAGTAATCAGTGTTTTTATGTTCGGTGAGACGACTTAAGTACTTGTTAATAGTTTCGTTCTTAATTTCTTTTAAGTTGTTTCAGTTTATTGCACAGATAATTGAGGATTCTTTTGTTTTCCGGGGCGCGTGTCCATTGCCAGGTCTTTCGTGCCTTCTGTTTCTCTCTAACTAATTCCCTGGCTTCAAGAGGGTAATTTTGATTCCTATACGGGATTGGATATGATTAGTAGGAGAACTTTCCCATGCTGCTTGTTGAATAGTACTAAGTACCTCCAGTTCGTCCAATTGTACCGTTTTTTTAATTGGCACTCGAACCTCCCAGTCAGATTTATTATTTGTTAGCTTAGGCAAGTTACCCCTGTTAATTATCATTGTGCTGAGTGTCATGATAACAGGTGAATGGTCAGAATACATCCCGTCGCTATTTTTGGGGCACATGTAGTCCTCGGAAACTGAAGGGCGAGAGCGATGGACCGATACGGATGGAGGACCATAGTGCGGGCGGCAAAATCCCTTCATGTGATGTGAAGCTAGAGAGAGAGCGAGTGTATTCCTTGGTAATCCCTTTCGTTACATAAAAATCAATGAGATCTAGTATTTTATTTATATCAGCAGACCAATATGTTGGTTTACCTCCAGAATGGAACTCGCAGTGGTTCACCCGACCTGCTTCGAAAACCTCTTTTCCTTTACGGATTGTATAGAGAGGAGGGCAGTAGATAGAGGAAATACTGTATTTATTATTATTATTATATCTTGTTCACGTGGTCCGTAGTGTAGTGTAGTGTATTATGTCATCACGTGAACAGAGAAAAAACAGTACCGAAGTGTATTAACAACACGGTTAAAATGCTGTATTGTAGTGTAGTGTGTTTGCAACTACGCACCACGTGAACATTTGGCGTAGTGTATAGTGTACTTAGTTTTACCAGTTGTAGTTTGTTATGATTTTCAATTCAATATCATTCGGTTTTTCGAGTTCTTTGTGTAGTACTAAATATTTTAAACCGATGATCCCCCCTCATAATATTCATAAACACGTATTTTAATAAATGATGTTTCTCTCAAATGGCTTTCCGATATAAGGCTATATCTATTTTTTCTAAATTAATAAAAATTTCTAACTCTGGAACATGCTGCGCCGACTAGGTTCGCTTTCCAGGTGACAATTCTTAATGTTTTGCTCATTTTAATGTTGGAGGACTGTTGCCGCGTTATTAGTTTCTTGCTTTTCTAGACGCTTATATAAAGCTTCTAGACCACGTTCCTGCTTTGCTAGCCTAGCATTTATTGCTTCTATGCTTCTACATATCCTTTCGAGAGGGTCATCAGTAATAGCATTAGATGATTGTTGTGCAATTTGCGAGTAGGTTTTCCGCCTGTACCTATAACTAGTGGGTTTGGCTCCGCTTGGTTTTACCTTACCTTCTCCCTGGTAACCTTAGAGCTTTGAGGAAACTGTTTCATTTTGTTTCTTAGCCTTTGAAGTTCTTTGGCTACTTCACATCCTCTGTAATTCGCAGGATGAACCGGTGCGAAGTTTTAACCAATTATCAAAAGTTTAGCTACACAAAAATCATTTTTCAAACGTGTATTTACACAATTTAATCAAAAGTGTAATGATACACAGAAGAAAATGTAGCAGGGTTGAATTTTTAATATTTAATCAAAAAAATCATTTTAAAGGGACTTTAAATTTTAAAGGTATTTAAATATATTTTAATAAAAAATGTAAAGTTAAATTGTATGTCTATGCGGTTAAACGTTTTTATATTAAACCGTAGTTAGACGAAAAATGTACGAGTAATTTATGAACCCCATTAGATTTTGTGTACTCTTATGGACTAATTTTGATAACCACCCTATTAACGAAACCCTCGGGGAATTTCTCACCGATTTTAGAATGCCCCTCCGTTTGCGATATTTAATATGAAAGTGTAGGGGTAGGTTATTGGCTATGGATTATGATCAACTAATTCTAGAGTTGCCTATTCAGATCTGTGAATGCCCCCGGATTATGTGTACTGAGGCAGAAAAAATAGCAAAATTTATTCAAATAAAAGATATAGTTAAAAAAACGGAAGTAAAATTTGTAAATGAAAGTCGCGTTTTTGATGATCCAGATAATCAGCTCCACGATGAAACATGGAATAAAAAGGAGAAAACAGTCGAGTCTCCAAAGCATTTTGGTAGACAAGTTTTAAGTCGTTTGGCACGAATTAATACTCAGTCTGCTTCAGCCACGCCAAACTTATTAGCTGACGAAAATGAAGATGTTTACGTTTTAAAAAACGGATATACTTTAAATAACGAAAATGAGGAAATGTGAATCAGCAATACTTGTGCTTTTGATGCATTAGCCCAGATTTTTTGTGTCTGTACAAAGATGCAGAATATTTTAAGGGATTTTTTCAAAAATCTACGAACCGATTTTTCAAATTTTTGTCTTTGTCTGAAATTAACTCTTTATCTAATAACTCTGTTCTGTATGAAGAGAGAAGTCGAATATCATTAGAGATATATAAGGATAGCAAGAACCTCGTTCGAAAGAGAAATTTCACCAAATTAGACGCTTCTGGTAGTATTTCTTTCATTTTAGAAAAAATTTTGCCTCCACCGTTAACTGAAATTCGTAGTTGTTTGGGAAACCAGCATCCTGATATTTAAACCTTTTATCTCCTTTTTGAAAACGTGTTTAGTTTCAGTCATTAAGTGATGTTCAAAGCTGCATAGAATTTAAACAGAACGTACAATCAATTATTTTAGCAACTACGACTTAATTGTTGCTGATGTACAGTCTAATAATAATTCATGCAGTATACGCCTACATCAAATAAGTAAAACAATTCATTTAGGGGATGATGAATTATATTTAAAAGATGTTATTCATTATGAAAAGTTTACAAGTAAAAATATACCGGTTACTTTCGAGCGAAACAACATATGGGAACAACATGATGATTTGTTATCTTTTCCAATGGAAATTAATTCCAAACACAAAACTAATCCACCAATTTTAATATACTCAAAGTATTAAAGTGCTAATCCAATTAAATTTCCAATTCTAAACATATGACCAAATACACTAAATTTATAAATACTCGGTTCAACGGTCAAGTTTCGACGTCTTAAAAGAATCAAAATTTATTTTAAATTAAAAATTCACCTCGCAGTAAAGTCCAAGATACAAACTACCACGCAGTGCTCCTTGGGTTATGCTAAATGAATCAGGAAACAGAACGGAGAAAACAAATCCGAATATATACATCTCTAGAATTACTTGATTATGGCCCACAACCTACTCTACACTTTCATATTAAATATCACAAATGGAACGGTATTCTAAACTCGGTGGGAAATTTCCCGAGGGTTTCGTTAATCGATTGGTTATCAAAATTAGTCCATAAGAGTACACACAATCTAATCTAACGGGTTCACAACGGTAACTAAACGGTACGCACAATCTAATCTAACCTAACGGGTTCACAAATTACTTATACATTTTTCATCTAACTACGGTTTAATATAAAAACGTTTAACCGCATAGACATATAATTTAACTTTACATTTTTTATTAAAATATATTTAAATGCCTTTAAAATTTGAAGTCACTTAAAATGATTTTTTTGATTAAATAAAAAAAAATCAACTCTGCTACATTTTCTTCCGTGTATCACTACATTTTTGATTAAATTGTGTAAGTAAACTTTTGAAAAATGATTTTTGGTGTAGCTACACTTTTGTTATTGATTAAAACTTCACACCGGTGCAGGATGATGCACTTTACAGTTTATGCATTTTGCAGGGTGCTGTTTCTACTTTCCTTAGACTCTTTCACGTTGTGTTTTCCAGATCATTTTGTATTAGCCTCGTATTTTTTAGGGGTTCTATTTTACCCTTCATACTTAGTATTGCTTTGATGTTGAAAATTTTTTTAACTTTCTCCTTTTTATTAAAAGTAGGCAAAAACCGTTGGAGCCCTCTTTTTTTACTTCTTTGTTCTCACCTCTCTCTCGTTTTAAGATATTTACTGCATCTTTTATTTGCAGATCTTTTGCCTAGGTCCTCCATTATATCCTCCTTCTTATACGTTGGATGAAGGCCTCTGGCCTTAATTGCACGGTTGTTTTTATCTTCGTATGTGAACCATTCTTTACCTTCCTCGATGAGCTTTCTGGCTAGAGCTTTATGTGCATCGGAGTTTGGTGTATTAATTTTCCACACGTTATTGTTTAGTGACACTACTACTCCTACCAAATTCTGTTATGCTAAATATATTAATTGGCGGAGGAGCCTTTTCTTTTGGTCCAACCTTTTGTTGTTGATTTTCTTGCTGTTGTTTTTGTTGCCGATGTGCTGGATTAGTATTAGTAGTACCAGTTACATTAGCTTACGATTGTTCTCCAACTTCAAGCAAGAACTCCGCTGTTCGTTTTTTGGTAGGTGTTTTTTTCCTGTTTCTGTTCAGTACTGTTCAGTACCCAATCTGTTTCTCCCGCGAGTTCCTCCTCACCAGTATGGAACTCGGTGTTATAACTGGTGTATGTACTTGCTTCGTTATAACTGGTTAGAGAGTTTACGTAAATTTCCATATTTCTTTACGCTTCTTTAATTCCTTTTTTAGCTTGTCAACTTCGCTTCCGAAGACACTTCGTTTCCGACAGAGTTCAGTTAGTTGGTGAGCTAGTTTGTCTAGTTGGAGATCTTGACAACTTTGAACTTTTTATGAATGGGGATAGCAATGATTGGCTCACCCCAGAAGCCAATGAGTCAGCCTAGTTAGAGGGTGGATTAGCCAACTGGCTAGTTGGTGTACCATCTGGGGTATTTTCTCCTTTTTCAGTTGTATCCATTGCTATATAATACCTCCCAACACTAGACGCCTGGTAGGCAGAACTTAGCCACTGCAAGCAGTGCCTATCCCCCGCGACGTGCACGCACCTACCAGAAATTGCCGAGGTGCACACAGTTACAGCCAAAGCCCCCTGTGTGCCCACAGCCGAGGGATGCTAAGATAAATGCTGATTACTACATAAGCACCTGTTTAAAACTACTTCTCAAAGATTCGAAAGGCTTAAATCCAGATGGTAACTGGATATTCCACCAAAACTCACGTGTCATTTATTCATCCTAATTTATGAACCCCTCATCACCCGACTTGGCACCCTGTGGTTATTCCTTGTGGGGCTACTTAAAGTCTCAATTGGTAAAATCTAAAGTTGATAATATTGCACAAGTTAAAATTATTGATAAAGCGAGAGATAAGAACATTCCTCTTGCAATGATTCAACGAGCATTTTTAAATCTTGGTCAAGTCGGCGTTTGACTGTTTATAAAAACAAAAGTTTACGTACAGAATAAAATTAGGTACATTAAAAACTAAAAGTAACTGTATTTTTATTATTTCCATTCAAAATCCTACCTGTACTAGAAATTTCGTTCTGCTTTTTGTCATTGCGTGTTAAATAAGTCAGTGCAATGATAATGATTTGACCGACTAAAAGACAGCATTAAATAATATGTAAAATTTGTCCCTAATTTGTTACCTGACATTCCATTTTAAAATTAGATCGAGTATTCTTAGGTTTTTTTAGCCTATTATCTACTACAGTACTAATTACATATTTTTTAGATAGAGATACATATGTAGATTGTAGTTGCCTTTGAATTTCTTGTCGGACGGTTGTTTGTTTTTTATTTTCCACGTTTTAAAATTTTAATTTATTATTTTGTTGTATAAAAAAAATATAAATAGTTTTGAGATGTCGTGCGTGTGAACTATTTAAAATCGCTACATGATGTGCCGCAGAATTAATTTATCGGGATGAAACAATAGTTGCGGATGAAGATAAATGCAAACAAAAAAAACAAGAAAGACAGATTTAAAATTTCCATTATAAACTGCACACTTCGTTATAAATGAACTGGTATGCTCAAAAGAGGGTGTGCCGTTTACAAATTTATAGAAAACTAATAAATAAATAAAAAAACAAATATGATAGAAAACCACAATGAGTGTACTCTCCTAAAAGTAAGGGTACCACCATAATTTGAAAAAAAAAAAAATGCAGCCCTGCGATGTTCAATATACAGAGATTTCACTGTATTTGGAGTTGGAATGTAGCTACATTAATTGTCTATAGTCAATAAAACAAGCAGATGCAAACATTTCTAGTTCTTCTATAAATTTTGTAAGCTAAATTGTTAAAGGAATTGAAGGAAGAGTATATTTCTAAACACCTATAGTCGATTTTTTTCCCGCAACAGGACTCTATACATACTGACTGCTAACAAACCACACTATTTGATGAAAGTAAAAATGACAAAACGTTAAACCCAAAATGACAATGTTTCATGTTCAGTGCACAAAGAAAATACCATAAGCAGCAATCCAACCGATTTAAAACTGGTTTTCGTAATTATTGTACAATAAACCGTATGTGAATACAAAAGATTACAATACCTATTTATGTAATTGAGACGATCTCAAAACACAGATAAACAAAAATTAATTAACCGATCATATATCACCTATAGAGGTAATTACGTCAAGATTTATTATTTTAAACAACGCGTGCTTATCGATCATTATCATGACACGAACTGAGTTTGATTACTCTTTGAATTTTATAATCAAATCTTTACTTTGGCACATTTACTCGAAATGTTTTTTTTTTTGTATATTGTACGTAAATTTATGCTAATTCGTCGTGTGTAACGGGAACCAACACATCTTCATCACTCCCCGACTAAAAAAACTAAGCCAAATGCATTACTGATTATGTATCGTGTTTTTTTAACGATTCTTGTCGCTTGCTGTGTTTACAGTAACGAACGATTAAAAAGACGATAACAAAACAACTTGATATTGTTGTTGTTGTTCTTGTAATTCTACCAATGAACTTTGTAAAAAAAACATGTGTATGCGTGTGAACGGCTTTAAGATGTCATGGTCATTGTCATTATTAAGTTTATTGTGTTATTTTCTCTTCGAATTTCGTACAAGTTTATTTATTTATTTCATTTACGTTATGAATGTAAAGTTTAGTAATTCTCGTTGGAATATCGAAAAGAAATTATAAGCGTACAGTTTCTTGGTAATATATGAGTTGAGGTGTTCACATTAAATTAATTAAAACCGCAATGCAAAGGCGATTATTATGAGTTTTGCTTGGGTGGAAAAATGATGACGTTTTATAAACGTATAGGCGAAAATGGCGGTGATATATATCGGTCCACACGCTGGTTAAATAGAAACCCGATACGCTGTCGGACAATGAATTTTGGACGCCAAATCAAAATTATTGCGATCTAAACATTTATCGCAGTCGTGCCAGCTCGCACTTTATAAAGCACTCATAAGACGTGTGCTGGCTTTCGGAAGTAAGAGCTGGACCTCTAACGATTGTAGATGGTTATCTACCTTCGAAAGGAAGGTTATTCGTTTCATCTTTGATCCAATTAAAGTTGCGAATAAAGAATATTGGATTTGTACAAACCACGAGATCAAGCACCTCTTCTCGAGTTAGATCAGTCGGCCACATTGCAAGGTCTCCGCACAACAACGGATGATTAATAAAGTGTTCCATCAACAATGAGCCAGTGTGCGTTGCAGAGGAAGGCCCCGACTGTGCTTCAGGCGACAAAATCCCTTCATGGAATGTGAAAGCTAGAGAGAGAGATAGAGATAGCCTTTTAGATTTTAAATTATTGTGTTGTAGTATTTCGATGGTGTAATTCAATTATTAATCATTTAGTTTGTTTTGATGCAATCACGGTTTTGCAGGTTAGGTAGGTTACGTTAAGGTGTTGCTCTCAAAGGACTAGTATAGACACAATCAGGTCGGTAGCAATACCACATTGTTTTCTCTCCTCACCTACTCATCGAACCATCTTGAGCGCTAACCGAGTACTCTTCTGCTCGAATGCTTATCTATGAGACAGTGACCCGTAATAGTGCTCACCACCATAATGGCATGCCACTGCTGCAGCGATGCCAACTGTCTCGTTCTTGACAGGTCTAGTTTTGGCCAGATCTGCCTAGTTATGAGCATGAGGTACTAATGGACCATCTGTCGTTCGTTGTTAAGTAATTTGCACGTAGCGAACGATATATCAACATACGCCTTACTTGGTGAAATGAGACAGGTTGGGTCTTAGTCGAGCGAGTTAATCCCCTTTTTTATTCCCCATAAAATTAAAACGTCCTAGCGCCCACATCAGGTGGATGTTGAACTACTTTTAACGTAAGGAAATAAGATTTGTGCGTCTTATTTGAACCCTGACTGTCCCTAAAAATGCGATTATCCCTTGCAAATATTACATTATACCTCAACTGGAGACAAAAATGGAGACTTACATTTAATGAGTAGAATTTCTTGTCTGTCTTCTTAAAGTAATTCTTCAATAATCGGTCAATTTAGTTTTTTTTTGCAAATCTGTTAATTAAGGCAATGGTTTTAATAAACTGCAACTCTTTTTCAAAATTTATTTGTGGTAAGGGTAGAATCCGGTACAGCATATAATTAAATGATACCATCATACACTACAGGCCAAAAGTATTGGTCGATGAAGTTTTTTCAATTAAAACAAAGGACTTGCAATGCTATTTTCGATGAATATTTTTTTACACACCCTGTCCAAATGGATCTATATATACGCAAATTTTGTATTGGAAAAAATGGAATGAAAAAAATTTGCTGACAGCAATTTTTTTGCTGATAAAACGCAAAAAAAAATCTTAAAATTCCATAAGAGTGACAAAGAACAGAAATAATTTTTATTTCATTTTATAGTAAAATTTTATATTTAGGTTATTTGGCAAATTAAATTCATTTAGAAATTCATTAATTTAAATTACTGTTAATTCAACGGGAGCACCAGAGAATAACATAACGACATCAAGGGCACCATTTTTTCTTGTTGTTACAAGGTATAATTCGGCGTATGCGCAATTGACACAAACTAGATTGTTTTTTTAAATATTTTTTTATTAATTTTCAATTTAATCATCTTCTAGTGTACACGCGTTCACTCTTTCACTCCGTACATGATATAATTTTGTCTCACGTTTTCGCATGGCTCCTCGAAGGGAGGTTTCCGTTTGCACAAATAAATTAAGGTCTCTCCATTCCGAATTACAATAATTTTTAAAGTCGAATAACGACCCGGATGCGCAGAGGTTTTTACGATTATGACAAGCACAATTATTTCTCGATTTCTCGATTATGACAAGTACAATTACGATTAACTCGAATGTAGACATCAAAAGGAGTTCCAACATCTGTTACAAATTTATCAGGATCTTGCTAAGCAATTCTAGAACTTATACCCAAACTCCGAGATGTCGATTCACTAGATACATCCTTAGAAACATTAAATGGCCTCCAGTTTGAAGAATATCAAGACGATCAAGGCCAATCCGTTCAAATTAATTAAATTGTAACGAAGAACCCGAATCCGATGATGTTGTCAGTTTTTTCGTACCAGAGCCAATTATCGCGTCTCAGTTCAAGTCGGATTACGCAACATCTTTTGGTAATGTATCTCAGGTTCCAGTCCAGAAATCTTCCTCCTGTTCAATCAGAGCCATACATACGAACTAGATTTTAAGTTAGCTTTAGGAGTAATAACCGAGAGCACAAGTTCCATGGGTGAACGCCATCACTGACCAGAGTCTTGAAAGCGAACGGGAAAGTATGTACGTCTCTGTCTTGACGCTCGTAAACTGAATAGCGTTAGGCTCAAAACAGAACAATAGCGAAGAGGCGAGCGAAATCGGCTGTCATATTACAAAACACCGAAAACATGCAATACAAACACAACCATCGACGCAGACGACGATGATTTTTTCGTTGAAAAATATTTAGAGTCTATTTCTATTTTTATCGCCGACGAAACAATGTTGCCAACTGTTTTTTTATATATATAACTTGGTAACGCCCCAACGTCATATGCTAAAAACATAAAACAAACAATTTTTATGATATTAAAATTTTTATTATCCGAGTATGCTAACTTCATTCATTTTGACAATATTTTTACACAAGAATTCATTTTGACAATATTATATAAAATATGTCGTCGTTATGTCATTTGTGGTTGTTTTTTATCGCCATACGCTGTCGCGCTTGCTTGTTCTGTTAGCTACAGCTATATTGCGGCGATGTTTTTTATTTATTCATCGACGCTCGCCGCCTTCGCTCTTGTTCTGTTTTGAGCTTTACTCGAAAAGACGAGTACCCCTTGCTCCTAATTGACGGTTTGCTTAGTTGACTAGAACGAACACAGTTTATGTCCAGTATCAACTTAAAGAACGCGTTCTGGCAGGTAACCTTAGAGCCCGAGTGAATGGAGAAAACTGCCTTTACCGTGCCAGGGGGTAAATTCTGACCAAGTGACAAGTGACAAATGACAATTTATTGTGACTTTGTACTAAAAATATAACTGCAATAAAATGACAATATTATGTGAGTTCTAAAACGCTGATCTAGTGATCTTTTCAAAATGTCACATAAATAAATCTGACAGTTTTTGTAATATTTTCATTGATTTCGATTTACGTGACTTTGTATAAAACAAAAATTTTAATAAAAATATGTGAGTATATGTTGCTATTTTATGAAATTAATTTATTTTATTGTTTTAATATCAAACTACAAATAATAATCATATACTTAATTAATTAAATAATTATTATATAATTTTTAACATAACTGGGATTGAGGAGGAAAAATGTCATAAACTATAAAATAATAGTAAAACAGCAACTACTATAGTAATTGCTATAAAATGTCATGTCTCATTTCATCAGCATCACAAGATTTTTGTGCCAAAATTTTGTACTAATAAAAATTGTCATGAAAAATTGTCATTTCATCGGAATCTAGACCCAGGACGCTCGCTATATCATTTTAATGTAATGACATTTGGGCCCTGCAATGCGCCTCAAACCTTATGCCGTTTGATGCACAGAGTGATCCCTTATCACTTACATGATCTCTCTCTCTCTCTCTCTCTCTCTCTCTCTCTCTCTCTCTCTCTCTCTCTCTCTCTCTCTCTCTTTCTCTCTCTGGCACTATATCCCATCAAGGGATTTGGCCGCATCAAATGAGGTTTCATTATCATATTTTCATTTCGGATAATGAGTGATTAATTCATTGATCCTAAACCAGCCGTGAAATTTTTATTCCTTGTCACCACCGGGAATCGAACCCGGGACCTCCGGTCGCTGGAGCAATGCTCACCACTTTGCCACCGGGGCGTCTTACATGATCGGGTTTTCGTATAACTCGATAACCTGGTCAATACATTCTCCACCTTCGATGAGCACATGCCTTGACTAGCAGACATAGTATCTCGATTAGCAGCAGCGGGTCTCACATGTAAGAGCTATTGCAGAGTATACCCAGTACCAAAAACACTTTGTCAGCTGAGGGGATTTTTAAGCATCTGTGGGTTGTACAGACGGTTTTATAGACCAGTTTTCGTCCATGTCTGCTCCCTTAAGAATAACCAAAAGTTTTTTTGGCAAGAACAATCTTGACTGGCGTTTGGTAAAGTTAAACTTGCTCTCACTACTGCTCCTGTTTTGAATACTGCGGATTTTACAAAGCAGTTCTTCATCCAGCTCCACTGGAGTGGGTGCCGTAATTTTTCAATAAGACAAGGTAAGACAAGCCTTTTGAATACATGTCACATAAACTTAACTCCGCTCAACGTCATTACAGCGTGATAGAGTTGGAATGCTTGGCCGCTTTTTTGGTCATTAAAAACTTCCGATGTTACTCCCTTTTACGGTAATTAATGATCACGCTAGCCTCACCTGGTTAATGTCACAAAAGGATTTAACTGGGTTTCGATTTTGAGATTGAGTATCGAAAGGGAGCTCAGAACTGTATACCGGATGCATTATGTCGAATGTTCATGAACGAATTAAGCAAGGAATCAGGGGGGTTCCACGTAATATCTTAATATCTTGATGGAACAATAAACAATTAAATATTTAACAGTAATAGATCATTTGAAATATGGTGAACGTGAAATACGAGTACAAATATTCTGGTCTTTCTGGAATTTCTGCCTCTTTCATTGGTATTACTCCCAGTATCAAACATAATACAAATTTTTGGATTGGCCCAATCAAAATGAACTGGCATTGCATTAGATTCAGTTCGCTCTAACATTGCAGAACATGAAACAAATATTATTAAAAACGTTGCGTACCTTTACCACTTACAATCTAAATTCTAAATACACTTAAGCAATTTTAACATTCATGATCGTATCTCCGATATCTCGAGGCGCATAAATAAAACAAATAGCCACATTGATATAAAAGTTCAAGTACCTATTAATTAATTATTTCCGAAATCAAATTCCTGATGATAGTGGTGCGGTGACGACATCAATCAAAAATTTTAAAATTACGAAAAATTAGTAAAAAATATTGTCAAATCACGATTATTTAACAATAATATTTATCAAAAATTGAATTGCAAAATTGAAATTTTGAATTGCAACATTGAAATTAGGAAGTTCGTAACATAATTATTATTTTATATTCCTTTATTGAACCGTGACATAAATTCTATACTGATTATCTCATTCATCAAAGCTGCATTGGATCATGGTAAAAATGTGATTGTAAATTATGGTTTTATGCTATGCCGTAATTATTGATTACAGCATCTTGAAAAATTATAATAATATGGCTAGATATTTGATTGAAGAGAGAGACGGTGTTGCAGACGAAGATCAACGACAATGAAATATAATAATTGCTTAATTTCCCAATCAGGCATTCTTTCGTTGTTTAGTGTTTGTTATCAACAAAATGTAGACGAAAATATTTTGATTTGGTTCACCAATGTTTCAATCTAAATTTCATTTGTCATTGGGTTTTGTGGCAAATAACAATAATTTCACCTTATCACTTGATTTGATTATGATATACCGAAGAAAGTATAAGATCAAAGTTGTATAACGTATCGGCATAGCAAGTTTTTAGAATTTTTCATTTTAAAAATTTGGATGGTGAGAGCTCGTTGGGTTCATATTTATAAACGCAAGGTACATTACACAATTATTGGGTGTATAACTTAGTTTTCTGGATTCTCTAAGAGATGGCGTAACTTTAGTACTAAACATTCTTTTACAACGACACCTTCGGCGTTTTAAAGTGTTGACATTCCACACTAAAATTTAGTTTATCATTATTCGTGAAAGCGTAAACAACATATTTTTTAATCCCGTTTAAACATGTCGAATTTCGTATACCAACAAAACAGCATATGCGGGAAGCATTGCTTTTTGCTTTAATCAAAAGAAAAAAGCTGCTGCAAGTTTTCGTTTGCTTCAAGAAACTTATGATGAACATGCATCAACTCAATAAACTTGCGAAAACTTGTTTAAACGGTTAAAATTGGTGATTTTGATACCAGTTCTGGTCAACCAAAAAAATTCTAAGATGAAGAATTGGAAGCATTAGTGAAGGAACACTTAGCTCAAACAGGAAAAGAACTTGCATCACTCAAGCAGAAAATATTTTGATTAAAATAAAATTTACCATTTCTTCTGCAAAAAAAATTAAAAATTAAGTACAATGCATCTCGACGAGCCACATTCACGCCGCTGGACGGAGAGACCAAAGTCTTCTGGTGACTGTTCTTGTGATCTTAAAGTCTGATAGGCGGTAAGATAATCGAGGACTGATTTAATTTAAAGCACCAATAAAGGTAGTAGTGGGTTGTTATTAAAAAAAAAATCGAATAAAAGTTTCGTATCAAACGATACTGAGGGAGCACAACAATTCAACGAAAAGAAATTCACTGATAAGGACAATTTACTGAAAAGCATAAATCACCGAAATAAAAATTTGCCGAAAACGACAATTTAACGAAAAATCAATTCACCGAATACAACAATTTATACCGAAATCGACAATTCATCGAGAGCTAAAAAAACTTTCTGGAAACGACAATTAAACGAAAATTTTGCCGGATTGTAGGTTTTCATACTCCATTTCAAAAATGATGAGGACGTTTTGAGGTGGTATGGTGGGGTGTAGTACTACTAAGAGTAAAAGGCGGTTTAAACCCAAGAGTTATTAATTTTGAGACAGATGCCTCATCTGATTCACATTTCGGGTTAAGTTTTTAGTGCCTGGTTTTTATTTTTCAGCTACTTCAGAAATCCCCAGACTCGAAGCAGAAGCTGTACCTCTGACAGGGTGAATTAAATTGGTAATGCCGCTTGGCCTCTATTGCAGACATGCTTATAGATTTTGGATCCTATATGCCCATCAGGATTGAAATAAAAATACCCTGAGAAAGTCCCCGCTTTCTACGCTTTCCCCAGCGTGCCCTTGACAGCTACCTCCCTGAAATGCTTATATTTATTTGTTTTCCAACCATTATTTCAAAAAATAATGAACGGCTCCCTCATCGGGAATACCTTTTCTGTCGTTGTTTAAAACCTGATTCTCATGATTGACAACTTCCTTATATCTTAGGTTCATCCAAAACAGCTAAGTAAATTTCATTTTAATCATAAAATTGGGTCCCATATTTTTCGGTTGGCAAATAAATGGTTTATTCCATAAAATTGACTATTTAAAAAAACAACTACGAAATTTGACGAAACTAGACCATTTCTTAACCGATCTTGATGAAATTGGGTATGTATAGTATAGAAATGTGATTTCGGTAAGCTTATGTCTCGATCCACCGAAGGAATTTGTAGTTTGCTTAACTGCGAGTTCATACGACGGATAAAAATCTCGGATTTTTCTATCCCAGATTTTTTTTTCAATATTTTCAACTTTTTTATATGAAAAGAGGCGTGCCCGTTGTATAATTTACGTGATGTAATTGGTTAAAACGATGGGATAGTAAAATCCGAGATTTTTATCCGTCGTATGAACTCGCAGTAAGTATTCTTTGAATCCTAAAGAATTTGTATGACAAGAAATGCAGAATGGTCTATTTCAGTAACAATACTGTGACAGAGTTGAGACCAAGGTTTTGAGAATTTTATAACCAGAAGCTTTTTACCTGGTTGGTCCATTCTATGGCTCCGACTTTTTAGCATCCCATCTAAAGGTTTTGACAAAAGTGATGATTGAATTCGTTTGGTTATCGTTTGGTCAGGATTGGTCACTAGTTTTTATCGTTTGGCCACTTACGAAATAAATTTACCGGAGATACTCCAATTGGATTTTTTTATTAATTTTGTAAAATAAATTCCCAAATAAGCGACGAACCTGATTTTATTGAATACAATTTTGATTTTGTTTTTTCGCAATAAAAACTGATGCATTGGTGACCAAACGTCAAAATGTGGTGACTAATATTAACCTTACAATTACCTAACAAAATTTCATAAAAACGGTATGATTTTCTTTCAATGAAGTGCTACCCGGTAAATTTATTTTTTGAAATTTTCATTATTTATTTACCGTTTAATCGTAAGTGGCCAAACGATAAAAACTATTGACCAATCCTGACAAAACGGAATCAATCATCACTTTTGTCAAAACCTTTAGATGGGATGCTAAAAAGGCGGAGCCACATTCAATGCCCTCAAAATGACTTAAAATTAAAATTTTATAAATCCAGTCCAATGAGGTGCGCGTTTTTTAGATACAATCTGTGTGATTTGGCTGGGCCACAATATACGGAATGACGGTGAACAACAGGAAAATATTTGATCTGGGAAATCTGTTTTCAATTCCTGTTGAACTTCAATAGAAAAGGAGGGCTTTTTCTGTCTCAGTATAATAAAGTCCAAAATTACTCCAAATATTATTGTAAAATCCCGTTTCTATAGGATAGGATACTTAATTTCATCATGATCAATTAAGAAAAGGTTTAGTTCCGTCTTAGTAGGTTATATTCCTGAACTATAATATGTCAAACATTATTGGTTAAGAAATATCATATTTTCCTTTCAGTTGAGCAGTACTTCCCCCTAAAGTCATTTTAGAATCCCATTTACATTTCTATGAAACAGCCTGGTTCCGTTCTATTTGGCCACATTCAGGGGTGCTTTCCTACCGGTTCGCACCGGTTCGTGCGATCCGGTAGATGTAAATTCTATGGTTCGTGCGAACCGGCTATTAAAATAAGCGAAAAAAAATTTATTTACTTTGGCAAAAAAAAAAATTATTTAAATAAAATTTATTTACCATTTGGTGAAAATTTACATAAACAATTTTTTGATTTTATCTAGTTTTCATTGCGATTCTAATTTTTTACTTTATAGAAATCTTTCAGTTACTGCGAGTTCAGACGACGGATAAAAATCTCGGATTTCCCTATCCCGCCGTTTAGTTTTGTTTTTTGCTCAAATTTATGGTCTATTTCACCTATCAATTTATTTGTATTTTTTTATAATTTTTGTTTTGAATTATTCTCTATTTCTTTTGGTTCTTCGAAGGGCTTTACGGACAAAACCCGAGTCATTACATTCGAGACTATTGGCAACCCAAAAATTATCATCTAGGAAAGAGTTTGTTAATTGCGAAGTACGCCGTAAAAGCTCAATTATATTTGAAACTTATTCATAAACTTCTTTATTACATACTAAATGAAATATTTACTTAAACATATGAACTTAATGGAAAACATTTAAATTATTAAATATAGAATTTAAATATTGGTCAATATCATCAATCATATTTATTGTTATCAAAGTTAATTAAAATTAATTTTTTTAATAATTATTACGTTCAATAGCAAAATATGCTTATTCCATTCGTTTATTTGCTTAGTACTTTTTAATTGAAATCACAATGTTTTTAACTTATAATTCGATAATTCGTCGGGACTAGCTTTGTGTGACGATGCGAGGCGATCTGGGTTCCACTTACACTTCAAGCAACCGGGATTTTCATGGACAAAATATATTGTATTTTTCATCAATCTAATAAAAACCAAAAAGAACTGAATCATATTTCCCAGGAGCTTAGTTTGGATATAATTAAGATTGGAAGAGTGTTAGGACCAAGATGGGCTGCGTGCAGCCTAACATCTGCTCTTGCTGTATGGCGGAGCTACCCTGCTTTGTATACGTTGTTCTCTTCTAACCAAAAAATGTCTGGAATGTCAAAACGACTACAAAACAAATGTTTTCTAGTAGATTTAGCTCTAATGATTGACATCCTACAGGAGTGCTCTCTACTATCTAATGCCTTTCAAGCTAGAAATATAAATGTTGCAAGGGGAGATCAACTGATTAGAAGAACAATTAATGCTTTTCAAATTCTCAAAGATCGTCGGGGTCATTACGAAAAAAAAGTGGATGAAGTTATAAACTCTGAAGCATTCAAAAACATTATCTTCGTCGAAAACAGAATTTATAGAAACCTGCCCAGAGATTCCCTTATTGACAGCATCATAAAAAATATGAAATTAAGATTGATGGATTGTTCTCATCTCGGATCAAATAGTAACAAAAAAATATTGATAATAGCATTATTTATGAGCTAGCCAATTTGCTAGAGCCGAGCACATGGAAAATTGAAGATATTGTAGTTCCGTGGATAGAGTCCGAAAAGAATTTTGATAAATTTCGAAAAGTTTTTAATTTTGATATCGATCAGAATGATTTCCGTGATTATGTAGAAAATATAATAAACAATGGCCATCAACAAATTAGTAAAATTGCAGAAAACATTCAAAAAGCGAAAAATATGGTTAATACGGTTGCCGTTAGCAGTGCTGAAGCAGAACAAGGATTTTCATTGATGAACATCATAATTACTGATATAAGAGGCAGATTAACAGTGTAGACAGTATCAAATTTGATGACATTAAACTTAGTTGGTCGTCCATTGGAAACTTGGAACGCAGTTCCCTATGTAAAAACTTGGTTGAGGAACCATAACTCGGCAGATGATACCAGGGTTAAAAAATCTAAACCGAAAGAATATACTGAAAATCAATTAGCTATTTGGAAATATTTTAAATAATATAATTACTTTATAACAATAATATTTACTAATATATGCAATTTCACAATTTTTTTGTTATGTTCAGTTTTTTTATGTAAATTTTGTATCTCTTGATATGAATAAATAAAATAAAAGTGATTTTCATCTCGTTGAATTATTTTTTTATTCTTTTATCCTATTACATTATTGTGCAAAGAATATGAACGATAGTTAAATATTCTTGACTTAGTCTGCTACTCTGAAAAACCATAATATTTTGATGGAAATATTAATATTAAAAAAATAAAAAAATTTGTAAGAAAATATCACTGCGAACCGGTTGATAAATTTTAGGAAAGCCACATTCCAGAACTTCCTGCAAAAAGCATCACAGATGTATTTATTCTTTACCATATTTCATCACGATCGATTGAAAAATGACTTAATTCCATTCAAATTCGAAGATTTCTAGGGCTAGATTCAAAACTCATACTCAAACAAAGTTTTCATCATAAAAATTCACTTCGACCACGAAAAAAAAAAATGTAAACCTATTTTAGATGAATTGTCGTTTCCGATGAATTGTCGTTTTCGGTGAATTGTCGTTCTCGTTAAATTGTCGCTGTCGATGAATTGTTGTAAGACGACAGTTCACCGAAAACGACAGTTCACCAAAAACAAGATTTCACCGAAAACGACAGTTCTCCGAAAACCGAAATGCGCCGAGTCTTCAAGAACTATGTTGTCCTGTCCTATGTCTATTTAAATTGCGGTTAAGGCTGTATGATACTGAAAAAACAAATTTCTTTTTCAGTATATCGTTATTTAAATGTATCTGAACTGGTTCGTTTCTTTAATAAATATGAGTACCAAAATTTTATATGATTCGTTTATTAAGCAACTTATATTGTTTATATGTGTAAAATTATTTAATAAATTTACTACTTTTCATTGTTTCTGTTCTAAACATTGCATATTATAATAAAATTATAACCACTTATCTTGGACACAATTTTTATTTCGTAATTTGCCATCTAACGACAGTAAAATTCTCCAAAAATAATCGGCATTCCGGCGTAAAAACAAATTAACTTATCGTTTGACGTAATTTTTTTCATTTTTTACGTCATTTCAAGACTAATCTTGTTAATCGTGTATTAATACCTCGATTTTATGTTTCTTAACAGTTGCGATTTTTTTTCGCTGTTTAGAACTAAAGTATTGACAAAATTGATTTGTGCGTTTCAAAAAAACGATAAACTTTGAAACCTAATCGTAGACAAACTTAACATTTTATTGGGATAATCATGTATTAATCCCTCAATTATACGTCTAAGTTCATACCAAAGAAAGAGTTAGGCCAATTGGTACTATTTTATGGTCAAAAACTGATTTTTAGAAAACATCGTTTTTGACAAGTTGAGTATCATTCAGTCTTACAAATAGAGCCATAAGATCTACACTTCAGAATGATTGGGATTTATTCTTAGCAGCACAATGGGAGATCCGCTCGTAGGGCTCCTTGGATTAGCTTCTTTGAGATTAACATCCTTAATAGGTTTCTATTCTTGCAGGCCGGCAGGTTAACCTCCTCCAACAGGGAAATTGCGGAATTACTATTGACTGTTCATTTTCCCAGTAGCTACTTTATTAACTCTGCGTCTGTTAATTCCAGAGAAACCAACGCTATTGGCAACTCACATGATTGAAAGTTAGCATACAGACTATATAGTCACTCTCAAAGTCTCTACACGGATTTCTTCTACTTCGGGATCATTTACCCGAACTAGCCACAATGAATTGGCATTGTAGAAAAACCTTTTGGTTTTTTGGCATTGTGGAAAGCCCTTTTGGAAGTCTTGGCGTTTTTTGACTCACAAAGTACTGATGTTTATTTACAAATTGTTGGTCTTACTTATGCTATCTTAGGTTTCTGTTGTTTTATGGTCTGTGGCAATATTAAATCCCGCTTTAGCAAAACTTAACAGTCTACAAGTTATGGCAGGCAGAGCTATATCGCTTTGCAAACCATTTTGTTCCTCCTCCTGCTGCATTCTTCTATTCTGGGTACGGCTTATTCCACTCCGTTCAGGCTAAGATGCATTGGGGTGTCGAACAAATTTTCAATCTTTTCAGTTCATCCAAAACAGAAATCATTATATGGTTAATGACGAACTCTTACCAGAATTCTACTTCGATAATTCCTTCTCAGTGGTTTACCCATCGAAAGTCCTTTGGTTGTCTCAATGTCCATCTTCATGTATTAGCAAGACTTTTACTCAAATTTTATGGGCCACCCGGAGATCGTGATTCAGTTCTGGAGAACATAAAATTGGTCATTCTATTTTGAAATTTACAATTAATTTTCATATTACAGTAAAAACCCGATTATCCGGCATCCAAATAACCGGAACACTCAGTTAACCGGAACTTTAATTTTTAGGAATTATTTTTGGCTTTTTGCTCTTTCATATTATACATTTTTCAATTCATTTTTAAATGTGCAATTGTTTTTTGTAAATTTTCATTAATGAAAGCATTAGTTGAAAATTTTGAATGACTTTAATTTTCATATTACAGTAAAAGCCCGATTATCCGGCATCCAACTAACCAAAACACTCAGTTAACCGGAATTTGAATTTTTAGGATTTTTTTTTGCTTCTTCTGTTTTTTCTTTAATATGCATTTTTTAATTTATTTTGAAATTTGCAATTGTTTTTTGCACATTTTCATTAATGAAAGCATAGTTGAAAATTTTGAATGGCTTGTATTTTCATATTACCGTAAAAGCCTGATTATCCGGCATCCAATTAACCGGAACACTCAGTTAACCGGAATTTTAATTTTTTGGATTTTTTTTTTTGCTTTTTCCGCTTTCTTTTTGCTTTCTTATGCATTTTTTAATTCATTTTGAAATTTGTAATTGTGTTTGGCACATTTTCATTAATGAAAGCATATAGTTGAAAATTTGGAATGGCTTTAATTTTCATATTACAGTAATAGCCCGATTATCCGGCATTCAATTAACCGGAAATCTCAGTTAACCGGAACTTTTAATTTTTAGGATTTTTTTGCGTTTTTCTCTTTCTTTTTTCTTTCATATGCATTTTATAATTCATTTTGATAGCACATTTTCATTAATGAAAGCATATAGTTTAAAATTTTGAATGGCTTTAGTTTTCATATTATCTAGTGTTTATTACAGTAAAAGCCCTGTTAACCGGAATGCTTGGGGATGAAAGCATTCTGGATAATCGAAAATTCCGGATAATTGAATGTTTCATTAAAACTAGAAATTTTACGAGAATTTCGCTTGATTTCATTATTTTGTAGGATTCTCGTTTATGTATTTTCAAAATATGTACCAGAAAACAATTTTTTTATATATCAGTTCATTGAATTTATTGCAAATATTAAATACATACATATTATGTATACGAGTACACCCATACGAAATTTAATAATACGTATATTCAATATTTCATTAACCTAACTATGCAATACGACTACACACATTCAATTCAAATAGAATAATGCATAAATCAGAAAAAAAGTAAAGGAAAATATATTTTCTGTGAATCCCCGAATAATAAAAAAATAATTTCCCTTGTGAAAGAGAAACAAAAGTAAAAAAAATTCCTAATAATTAAAATTCCGGTTAACTGAGTGTTTCGGTTAATTGGATGTCGGATAATCGGGCTTTTACTGTAGTACATTTTTACGTTTTATTTCGATTTTAAATACACATTTTGTTTCATTTTCAAAATGACTTAAAAAGACACATTTTATGTCATTTATAAACACATTTCTTAAATCATTATCAAAATGACTTATGATATGCATTACAAAAGTCAGCTTTTTTTATTTCATTTTCATTACAGATTTTAAGTCAATTTTAACATGAAATAAAAACGCTGGTTTTAAGTCCGAAAACACCATTTTTAAGTCAGCCTTTCTTAATTCGGAGAGTCCTAGTATGGTTGCTAATCAAAGAATTTGAACCTCCTCGTAACGTGATATAGAAAATAAAGCAATTTAACTAATAATATTTGTAACCAAATGATCAATGTCATAAAAATATTTCGATTATTATAAAATAAGCGAAAAATTGGTAAATTAACATTTTAATCCACTATAACCTCCACAAGCATGATTTAGCTTAAATTCTTATTATAACACAAATAAACAATTGATCGTCGACTAATTGTATTTCGAATAATCTTATAAAAGAAAAAAAGATTATAAAATTGTGTTTTTATGTAATAGTAATACAAAAGACTTCAACGATCGAGATAAGCGACGAACTTAACAGTACGACAAATCGTATACACCAATCCCTCGCTTAACGAAGTCTTTGCTTACGAAACAAATTATAATATGTAAATAATTTGAATTAAATAATATTTATTTATTACTAACTCATCTAATTCATTCGCGCAGGTATTTATTCTTCTCCGATTTTTGCTAGTTTTCTTAATTAAGATTTGACCCAAATGCTCAAAAATATACTATAGAAATTCGGTTAACGAAGTTTCGTTTTACGTACATGTTATCGGGAACGAATTAATTGGTTAAGCGACGGATTGGTGTATATTTATTTCTAAACATCTTTTTGCCGTACTCAATCCATTAATTTTCTTTTTATTTTATCTTAGAGCAAACATTTTCATTATTGTTAGACATTAATATTTATGTCAAAATTATGCGGGATTCATTTTTTAAGTATGCCACACACTGGAGGCATATGTAATTAGGTACTTCTAGTTAGAAAACATGATGCTATAACTTTGTACAGAAACCGCAATATTTAATAAGTCGTTTGTTCACTGTTTAGTTAGATTTCTTATTGATTATGATTAAATTGTAATTCAAATACTCGGAAAACAATGATATCATTGCATGTCTATAGAGATGTATACACTTCCTGTTTGCTTTCATATTATGGCTTTATACAAAATACAAATATATTAATTGAACTTATGATGTTTACTTAATTGATTTGGATTTTTTTTTGTTAATTTTATAATCGTTTACTCATTTGATGGAGTCAAGGTGGTTTTTAGCAAAAAGTCATGATATGAGTAATCAAGTTTGCAGATTATCTAAATTGATCTAACGAGGTTTTCAATTTATTAAATTAAGCATATATAATCTGTTCAAAAAATCTCATATTTTTAGTATACAGTTACACAATAATTTTTTGTCAAATTAGAATTAGGATTAAGGATGTATGGTACTGAGAAAACAAATTTCTTTTTTAGTATCGATATTTAAATGTCCCTAAATGTATGCAACTGATTTGTTTCTTATTAAACATTTTAATTTGCTTACTAAAGTTTACTTATATTGTTTATATGTATAAAATTAATTAATAAATTTATTATTGTTCATTATTGCTCATCTAAACAATACATAATAAAATGAATAGGTAACTACTTATCTTGGACACATTTTTTATTTCGCATTTGCTATCTATAGCAATAGTAAATTTTCAAAAAATACTCGTCATTACGGCGTAAAAGCAAATAAACTTATCGTTTGAGATAATTTTTTGTGAAAATTGCTTTGCATGTTTCAAAACAACGATAAACTTTGAAAACTTACCATAGACAGACTATTAAGAATTAGTTCAATTGGTAATTTTTTGTGGTCAAATATTGATTTTTAGTACACATTGTTTCTGACAAGTTGAGTATACGTAGTAGTAGAAGGAAAAGTCTTCTTTCGATAGACTTAATTTACCGTTTAGTTTTATCTTCGTAGGTAGGCTACTCTTTATCTTTTTCAGTAAGCTTTGATTCTAAAGCTCTATCTGGGATCTTACTTATGTGAAGTTATCCCCGGATTCTATCCCCGAAATTAAAAAAAAATTAATCAGGCAACACTAACATAATTATATCCCTCTAACTCATGTGTGAAGTTAGCCCCGCCCCGTTTTATATTATATTTCATTACAAATAGACTTCATATGTGAAGTTATGTTTATTAAAATTAAAAAAATGTTTATTAAAATTATTTTAATTCAGAAAACACAAAAAATAAATCTTATAATTTAATAAAATGAAGTAAAATAATTTTTAAAATGGCTCATAAATTTGTCAGATTATAATTATAGGACGGAACATACATATTTCACATTTAAGAAACACACGAAAAAATCGTACCGTTCCAACCTTGAGAAATTAGGCTCCGAGCAAAATATTTCCATTTAATTTATTTTGGACCAAAAGTGATATTTTAATTTGACATGTAAAAAGTATTAATTTATCGGATCAGAACTATATGGTTTTGAGATGGTCAGACCCTAACGTCGCCTTTTGCCAAGTATGAATAAAATCGCCTTTTGCCAAATATGAAATTAGGCTCCAAGCAAAATATTTCCATATAATTTATTTTGGACCAAAAGTGATACTTTAATTTGACATGTAAAAAGTATTAATTTATCGGATCAGAGTTTATGGTTTTGAGATGGTCAGAACCTTACGTCACTTTTTGTCAAATGTGAACAAAATCGTACCGTTGCAACCTAGCGAAATTAGGCTCCGAGCAAAATATTTCCATATAATTTATTTTGGACCAAAAGTGATATTTTAATTTGACATGTAAAAAGTATTAATTTGTCGGATCAAAGCTATATGGTTTTGAGATGTTCAGACCCTTACGTCACCTTTCGCCAAATATGAATACAATCGTACCGTTGCAACCTAGCGAAATTAAATATGTCTAAATATGCATAATTTCGCTAGGTTGCAACGGTACGATTTTGTTCATAGTTGGCAAAAAGTGACGTAAGGTTCTGACCATCTCAAAACCATATAGCTCTGATCCGACAAATTAATACTTTTTACATGTCAAATGAAAATATCACTTTTGGTCTAAAATAAATTATATGGAAATATTTTGCTCGGAGCCTAATTTCGCTAGGTTGCAACGGTACGATTTTGTTCATATTTCGCAAAAAGTGACGTAAGGTTCTGACCATCTCAAAACCATAAACTCTGATCCGATAAATTAATACTTTTTACATGTCAAATTAAAATATCACTTTTGGTCCAAAATAAATTAAATGGAAATATTTTGCTCGGAGCCTAATTTCTCAAGGTTAGAACGGTACGTTTTTTTCGTGTGTTTCTTAAATGTGAAATATGTATGTTCCGTCCTATAATTATAATCTGACAAATTTATGAGCCATTTTAAAAATTATTTTACTTCATTTTATTAAATTATAAGATTTATTTTTTGTGTTTTCTGAATTAAAATAATTTTAATAAACATTTTTATTTTTCATATAATAAAATTCGGGGATAACTTCACATATGAAGTCTATTTGTAATGAAATATAATATAAAACGGGGCGGGGCTAACTTCACACATGGGTTAGAGGGATATAATTATGTTAGTGTTGCCTGATTAATTTTTTTTAATTTCGGGGATAGAATCCGGGGATAACTTCACATACGTTGGGATCTTTAGTATTGGTCCACCAAAGATTATTGTTTAGTGCCACTACTCTATCGTCGTTTGTGCACATCGATTTCATTAAAGCTTGAATATTCGAAAACTCTGAAACGCTAATCAATTAATTGGTGGCGGCGCTTTGGCAGCCTTGCGTTGTTCTTAGTGCTGTGCTTGTTAGTGCTGTTGACAGGCAGCAATATTGCCATTAATGGTTCAGTAGTTTCAATAACCTTTGCTTGTGAATGCAAGAGGAGTTTCCAAAACTTCTATCAGTCTGGTCTTCTTCAGCTTCTCAATTTCTTTCTTTAGCTTAGCGATTTCATTGCCAAGTTATGATGCAATTTTTTCTATTTAATTATGTCTTCTGCGCAGTTCAGCTTTTTCTTTTTTCGGCCTCGTTTGAGGGTGAATTAGCCAACTGAGCAGTTGGGGTACCATCTGGTGTAAAACATCTCTTTTGTTGTAGACTCATTGCTTTAAAGATAGGTTTTTGAATCAGCTACCAACCTAACCAGTTAAATTGGTGGAGGCCAATGAAGAGAAAATGATTGGATAGGATTGGATATAGATAGACCTTCTATAGGGCGCGCCTCTCACTCAAAATTATGAAACTAGAAAATAAAATACGACGTGAATTCTTTTGAACGCACATGGTATCGAAAAAATTCACTTTTTATAAAACTAAAAAGAAAAAAAAAATGCGGCTTGAAAATCACTGTTTTTCTTTAATTTTTTTAGAAACGCATGAAACTCTGTAACATTGGAAAGAAATTCCGGTGTTGGCTGAAATTTTAACGAATTTTCAGACCCGGAGAAATTAATTTGATTCAAATTCAACCACTCCCAGCTATTTAATTAAATAGCCAATAAAATTTCCAATTTGATACGTTACATGTATATAGCAGTTACCCCCTCCGATTCCTTAAGGGCTGTCGTCTGCTACGATTAATGGTTTGTTTTTTAGATGAAAGAAACGGATGAATGCAAATCGAAGATGAAGGTATTCAGAAGCTTCTTCGGAATACAGCGAAATGAGGAAGGCAGGAGACCCTAGAGATCATTGTAGTTCGAATAAAGGGGATGAAAATTGAAGAGTTCTAAGACGGCAAGGCAGCCGGATAGCCAAAACAAAATTGGGGCGAATTCAGCTCTGACGAGCGTGGAAATTGTGCGTACGTTCTTGTTCTGAGGTCAGCTACCGTAGCAAGAAAAGTGGACATTTGAGTAGAAGAAGAAATTGCCCAGCAACGTCGGGAAACGAAAACCTATTTGTCCAAAATTTTGAAGCAGGTACTGAATAGATTACAGTCAAATGGAATTACCTTGAATACAAAGAAATGTGTATATTGGACAAATCTAAGATAATTTTTATAGGTCATATGTGGAGAAGTCGGGTCCGGGCGCAGAGTAAGATTTTTTTTCTACGTTTATTTTTAATTGAGTGCAAGGCGTTCTTTTAGATGACTCCAGCTCCTTGAAACTTTCAGAGCTCGTCATAAATTCGCGATTGGCATCCTCAGTTCGAGGTTTCGGCAGCTTCACTACAAATCGATTGACCGATTAAAGTGTTAAACATCTATAGATAACTGAACCCAAGTTTTCGTGAAGCTAATTTGGGCAATGCAAAAATGTATCCATATAACATTTTCAATTGTTGTTAATTTGAACACCAAGTAATCAAAGTGAATCACAATCCACGACTACATGGTCTAAATTTGGTCGTATATTTAACTGGACGGAAGAGGAAAAGACCGCGCACACGCAATTCTTAGTACTCACACTTGGTGCAATTTGTGCTTCTAAGCGCACTGTTTCAGATGAAAATTAGTTTCTGTGTCATGTTGTAGTTGTTGATGTAGTTGGGTTTAATTAGTTTAAATTGCTTATAATCACTTTTAAAATGGTAACGAACTTCAAAACCCTGATACTGAGGGAAATGTGATAACTTTAGCCAAATGAATTCGAATAAAACAATTGCCCATTGGGACTTTACTTCTGGAGGGTATAATCGTATGCTTGCGAGAAGGCATCCGAAGTCTAAAAAATAATGAAAATATGTCATCTGTATACTCTTTCTTTCTCAAAATCATTCCGCTATAATGAAAAAATCGTTTCGGATGATTTGCTTGCAACATCATCAAATGTTATCGAACGAAATATTTTTACTTTTCTTGTATTGCTTCTATAGGTTCAATGCCTTCATGTGATGTAATTTTGTTTCGTATTGCAAATTACTTCTTACACTTGCAATTTAGAAATTCATTTTCTCAATAACATCTTAAGAAAGGTCAAGAAGGTTAATAAGCGCTTTTTATGTAATTCTTGCAAGGAGGTTATTATGTACATTTTATGACATTGAACCTCTTATAAGAGTAGGCCTTCGGCTTATGCTTATAAAGCCGAACATAAGTTGTGTGTTGTATACGTTAATGAAATTACAGTTATTTTGTCTGTCTTTCTCGTATATGGTGTTTTAAATATAAAATACCGTTAAATCACACAGCTACAACATATAAGATGTTTAAACATTCAGTTCTAGATTCATAAATCAAACAAACTATTTATATGTGTTTTAGTATGAGCGATCTTAACTTTTTGAGTCAACACAATTGTTATCGTGCGTAATACATTCTAGTATTTTGGGTCCAAACTTGTATATAAATATTTGTATATGTATATGTTACGTGGCCATAAAATTGTCTTCTTTTTGCTTCTTCAAGAATATATTTTGCAAATCATAAACAATTTATATTCATATTGCACTTCTAATTTCGGATATACGAGAATAGATTAGATAGATGTCATAAAATATTTACAATACTGCATTTTGGCAGGCAGGGAAGGTGAAATTGAATCGATTTTGTGCGGTTGTCCCTTGTGCTTATTGTTGACTGTTACAATTCGACCTTCTTCTCGCTTTCAAAGCAATGTTGACTGTTTTTGATTATCGGGCTGTTGTGCACTTGGAATTCTTGCCAGAAGGTCAGACGGTGAATAAAGTATATTATCTGGGTGTTATGTGGCATTTGGGAGAGCAAATTCGTCGAAAAAGGCCAGGCTTGTGGAAAGTAAACTCATGGATTTTGCTCTCAAGGCTATATCATTGTGGACAAATTTATGGTCAAAACTCAACAAATATTATCGAACAACCATCTTATTCACCTGGGGGTCGATTTTTTCCAAAATTCGACGAACGACACATGACGTTTTCGTATACGTATAAGGAGTATGGTATACAATTTTATATTAGTGTGTGTAATTTTTCTGTGGTTATATTTGTTTGTTTTCTGCGAATGTAAGCATCAAAAATTATGAATCGGTACAAATCGGTTCAGTTTTTTGGTGCTTATGTCGTCTTCGTCATCTCGCTTTTTGACATCTCGCCATGTATTTGAGTGGTGAGTTAACACGTTCGCGGAAATGACTGCTATAGCAGTCATTTCCGCGAACGTGTTAACTCACCACTCAAATACATGGGGAGATGTCAAAAAGCGAGATGCTATACAACTTTTTCGTTTTTTAACACGTTTGCGGAAATAACATTCATTTTTTAATAAATAATTCGACATATTTTTCAATTCTCACAATACATTTCTTTCGAACGCGACGAAATATCATTGCAATTACAAAAGTTATAAAATGTGTTCCTGAGTAGCACACACATTTAGAAAGTGTGCCTCAATGCGTTAAGAAAAAAATTTTTAACTACACATACATATTTTAATTTTTTTTTTAATGCGATGTCGAATGAATGTTTTGTTTTCGCAGAAACACAGAATTAGAAATTATTTTAAAACTAAAATTAAATAATTTTAATTTTATTTAAAGCATATTTGCATTGCATTCACAAATTTTAATTTATAAATGAAATGAATCTAGAAATTTCATATTCAAGAAAATTAAATGGCGCACATCGCACTAACACAAACACGCATACCACTACTATATGCTTGCGGTTATTCAAAACCAACAACAATTAAAAGCCCTGAACAAAGTCTGAAACGCAGATACCAATATACAACAAACCATAGAAGATTGTGTTGGTTGCACTAACAATCCCATGCTATTTTTTTCTTTCGCACCACTACTTATTAAACTAGTGCGCACATACAATGTACACATATGTTCTAATACAACTATCTATAGTGTAGTTTTTTCTGTATTTGTTGCATTAGCATGGTTTTATATTGTTGTTGGTTTTGGGTTATTTCGTCAACTTGTCGAATTTTGGAAAAAAATCGACCCCCATGGCTGACTTTTCCATTTTCCCCTTTCTCTTTCTCTTTTCTTTGTTCGGTATTTTTATTCATTATAAAAACCGGGAAACACTTGAGGTGAACTGACAAAATAGAGCACACACTAAATGACAGATCGCGCTCAAACTTTAAGTCAAGATAGAGTACAGTCGTACTAACTTAGCGAATAATAAATTTTTATAAGCGTGCTTTTTAACTAAATTACTATTTCTTGACAGATTATAGATATATATATATATATATATATATATATATATGTATGTATGAAAATGATCATACACACTGGGTTTTGAAATTTTTTTAAAGATTATTTGCAGTTTTTTATTAAAATGAATAATTTTACAAATTAACAAATCCAAAAATACAAAATAAAAATTCACTTACCGTTAAAAAAAAAAATCAAGAATTTTTTTGCAACGAAAATGATCATACACTCATAGCACGATCCTTGATTTTCTTTAAATCATTTACATAAATTATGTTTCATAATTATTTTAATATCGAGTTGATCCTCCTTTATTTTGATATAACCTCTTTCAGTCTTCTACGTTTTGATTCTACTAACTTCTTCATAACTTGTGGTAAAATTTTGTCACATTCTTTCATTATTGTTTCTTAAAGTTTTTTAGGTGGTTGTCCTGTATTTTCTAATTTGGCGTTCCAGGTGATTCCATAAATATTCATTGGGGTTCAGGTCGGGCAAATTGGTTGGATTTGGAACGTTATTCAGAATCCATTCATTCACAACGTGTACCGTATGCTTAGGATCGTTGTCTTGCTGGATGATCTATGATGGCACGAGTCATAATTGTTCGACGTGTCTTCTATTTCGCGAATCTAATCTTCATAAGGTTCCTTTTCCAAAACAATAGAAATCATTTTCAACCTATCGTCTTCCTTTTGGCACTTTTTAATATGTTCAATGAACTCAGTTTGAAGTATTAGCACCACGAGATACCGAGTTGGGACATCTACATGCTTCATCTTCCTTCCAGTCCAATGTTCTAGGTCGTAGCTTAAATCTTCCAATAACCTATCCCGCCTCGCTGTATGCGGCTATATCGTTTTTGTTATGATCGTCTTGAACGCTGCGCAGCTTATGACGATTTATCGCTAAGACTTCTAGCTCGTAGCAACAGCACGTTTCCTGGTCAGGAACTTAACACCCTTTTTTAACAGATCAGAAAATATTCCGTCAGTTCTAAAAAATGTCGAACTTCTTTTATAGTTTTTGACTGAGGAAAGTATTGTACAGCTGATGTTTTAATCTTTCCCTTTTCGATCTTGTACCCCAGAAAATATATTTTTCGGCTAAATAATTGGCATTCAAAATTGCTGTTTGCCATCAGTTCTCTAAAAACATAATGCACATATCGAGAGGAACTCGTATTCGCTTATCGGCACAATACGCAGTGAACTTTCTGCTCCCCTCGGGACCTGGTACATGGAAAAATTCATTTTCCAAATCCAAAGTTGAAAATACCTTTACAGAGTAAAGTTCATTTATATGGTCGTCTATTAACGGCATAAAGGATACAGATCCATATGATAACCTAACGATTCCGTTTTTTGTAATCGATGTACAACCTTCTGGATTTGTCTTTCTTTGGTACCAACACGACTAAGCTATCAAATTTCGATTAATTGGGACATAAGCTTCGTTACTCTTCTCTATAGTCGCTAATTTTTTCAGTGAAATATGCTGGGAAACCGAAAAGAGAAGAGTATATTTAAATTACGTTAGAGCAACAAAGACAGCAACTTTTGTTTTTTATAGCAAAATTTATAGTCAAAATAGTGATAGATAGTGGGCAACATAACCTAAAAAATTTGAAAATAAACGATTTTAACGAAACACAAAATTTTCTAAAATTTATTTTACCCTACAATGTTGTACGTAGCGGCACAAAAAAATAATCCTACGTTCCATTTTTCTCTTGACATTTCACTATAATATTTTTTCAACCATAAAATTGTCGTAATGTGCGAAAAATATTTCTCATCGCATACTATTTCTTGAAGGTTTGTTAAAAATGTTGCCATAAAAAGTATTGAGTTTCATAGTTTTTATGGCAACATTTAATCCACACTCTATTTTGTCAGTAAATTTACTGAAATTTTTTTTTGTTTCTCTCGAAAAAGATTGTTTCACTGTGGAATTCACGCATAAACGCCTTAGGAAAAATCTGCTGTCAACAAAAATAAAAGCGTGAAAAAATATAGATTTTACTGGTTGTGTATACGAAACACAAAAACTGAGAAAATAATTGTGATGGTGTTAGTGTGCCGACATATTTCTGCTATAAAAAATGGAAACTGAAGTATTTTTTATGGCAGCTTTGTTCACAAATCTGCAAAAAATGTATGTAAAGATAAGAAATTTTTCTCACACTCATGCTGGGATTCCACAGTGAAACAATCTTTTTCAGTGAAAAATACTGAGAAGCCGAAAAGAGGAGAGTATATACATATTAAAATTACGTTAGAGTAACAAAGACAAACAAATGTTGCCATAAAAAGTATTGAGTTTCATTCTTTTTATGGAAACATTTTCCCCAGTAAATTTGGAGGATAAGGATTTATATTTTTATCTCGTATTAATTAAACTGAAAAAAATTGTTTCACTGTGGAATTCACGCATATACAAAATAAGTCGTTCGCCATTTTTATAGTCAAATGATGATTTGTTTTTTTTCGAGTTTAAATTTGTTAACGTTAGTGGTTTTTGTGGTACATATATAAAAATTAAAATATTAAAATATATATCTAAAAGAATCGAAATGTACGAATTAAACAAACAACGCAAATTAAAACTTTTATAAAATTTTTAGGTTATGGTTATGCCAAAATGTAAAACCATAAAATTTTACAATAAAAATGAAATAAAAAATATTTTTTTTTTGTCTTATGGAATTTTAAGATTTCTTTTGTTTTGCGTTTTATCAGTAAAAAAATTGCTGTCAGCAAGTTTTTTGCATGGAATTAAAGCATAAAGCTATGTCATGAAAGTTTTCACACTTTAGACGGTCGAGTTGTATGTGCAGAGGACATACGAGGATATCAGAGCAGTCCATTGATGAAGTCGTATAGATCTGATGCAGGAACAATGGCCGCTATAATGAGATTCTAACTATTGGTGGGGTCATGGATGCCATTTCCAGCCGGTTGAAGTTCTGGTAGTGCGAGTATACTAATAATCTATCTAATGTGTAAATCTTGACCTGGTTCAACATATTTTGGTTTTAAGGATCTCCAACTCGTTCTATTTTATGTTTTAATCGATGCAATCTGTTGTGGCAATCGAAGCTCTCCCAACTCTTTCGCTTTTCACTTTTCACATCCTACCTTGCGCATTAATTGGTCGGCCCATGAGTTGTGCACTCCGACATAGGGGGTCATAGTTGTGATCATTTCTATCACCGATCGTAATCAGATGATGAATAATCCCTTTTGCATCCTGCCCCTATCTGGACAGACACCTTCCGATTCAAACGCCAAAGCTTTAACCACTGTGCCGTTTGGTCGGTATCTCAAGCTCTTAAAACGCTATTTTGAAAGCGTTGTCCGTGTATAGTTTCCGAGGTTGTGTTAGTGATGAATCCGAGATAGTAAACCGAAGCGTTTGTTTAGGGTTGTGTTTAAAGTTGTTTTTTGTGAGAAAAGGTTGAAGCCTACCACTTCTTACGTATCCACACACGCACCGGTGAAGGATTTTACGGATCCAGTCCTACCTTAAACACAATTATATATAGCAAGTCGCTTGATAGAAGACACATCCCGCCCCTAATCTGATTTGGTATTGCTTTTACAGCCATAAAGACCATAAATAGAAGATGTTGGCTAAAAAAATATTTAAGTTTGTGCTTTTCAGATTCAGAACTCGCGGTTGCTCTGCCATATCTCAAGTAAAAGCTTAATAGAAAATTTGAACGACCAGCGGTAACGTTGAAACGAACAATGCTAGCAGAAGCGAACTAACTCGGCAAGTCATATCTGCCAACAGAGTTAGATGTTCCAGCTTAGTAGACGCCTTATGTCGAAAAACAATTGTTTTTGAACTGAGATGTCTTGGAACAATCTCGGTTTAACTCTTAGGATTGACAATTACTAGTATCAAGATGTACGATGTACTCAGCGAGGTGTGCTTTCCACTTTCTCGTATGGCTTCTAGTTGTGTTGAGCTACATTTAGTTTTAAATAACTGCGATCTTGCTTTGGCCCAAAGATGTGTATGCCATATCTGACCTAAAGCGGCACTCCCATCTTATTGCAGATCTAGAATGGTTTGCGTATTAATTTATCAAAGAATAGTTTATTGAAAAACAAAGGCAAACTGTCGATCTCCTCTCTGCTTTGGTAAACAATTATTAGACCAGTCGGACTAAATATTATAACAGCATTTTTGGTTTAGGCAGTAAACTTTCTTATCACCTTGAGAATAAACGTATAAAATCGACAATCATTTTTTGGCAATATATAAGAGCATTTTTCCTATGCTATGTTACGCTTCTGTTGTTTGGTCGCCTGTGCTTAAATCGATTTCTCCATTACAAAACTGAAAAGACTACGGGGAATTACTTACCATGCTATTACTGTGGCTGTGCCTTCAATCTCTTGGTTTGATGCTTGGAACAGCCTCAGAAATCTCTATAATACGATTAGGTAATGATAAAATGTTGCGAGAGACCTTTGGTTTTCTGAAGGCTTTACTAAGTGATCCATTTCAAGTTCTGTTGATTCGCGATCGACTATCCTTCGAATGATCTATGATCAACTGGTACTTTGGATGTATATATTATATGTATAATATATAATGGTCATAAGGATTGCGAAACACTTTGTTAACCATCTTACAGGACTTAGTAGAACTTACTTATGGCGAAATTTTTTATCGCTATACCGAACTTGAGATTAACTAAGTACGGCCTGACTTTGAAGAACGATCAAATTAGAATTTTGGTCTCGATTATCATTGGTCACGGCCGTTTGAGGCTCCATATATCTAACAGTGGCTTCCCTGTCTTAATTTGGGATATAATCATCATAATATACTCGTGTATTGTTGAGTAGCAACCTGGATACGATCGAATTGATTAATCATATACATTTCTTTGGTTATACTCGCTTGATCTTGCTTATAGTACTGTATGCATCTCTGGTTTATGTAATCTTGTGAATTTAAAATTTTGATGGAAGGTTGACGAAACATACATATTTTATTATTTGATGGATCTTACTTAGAACTTTTCAATTATATGTTATATGTTATATGTGTTACCCTGTATAAAATACGCCCATACTGTTTATAAATAGTTGTTATGTTTTGGCACTTTACACGAATAATGATTACGATGAAAGTAATTACAGAAAATTTTAAGTTTTAACCCATAAATCCCACCCGTCTTCATAAATTAAAACACACGCCGTCTGATTAAAAAGCTATCCCATGACCTAAAAACCGACCGGTTGGATAGCAACACAGTTGAAAAAACTCACAGAACCAGTTACCGGTCTAATTAAATCGAAATCCGGTAAAAATCCGGTTTGCTATTTTTATAAACGACGACACCTTGTCTTAAAGCTCTCACCTTATTGATATTTATAAAGAAGTTATGTAACGAAATCGATCTAAAAACTTGATATCATTGAACTTGAGACGATGGAGGCGTGAATTATGTTACAAGATCGTGAACATTATTCTGACTAATTTTTAATTCAATAGCCTAGATATTATTAAATTTTACAACCAATATACGTGTCCGTCGTTCAACTATAACTATAAACAACAGTAATTAGCTAAAATATATTTCCGGTTTTGTTTGAAACGCAAAACTAAATTGGTCGATTAGTTTTAGTTTAGTTTTTTATCCCTCAGGTAGTTGTGTAGTATGAAAGTTGGTTTTGTATAAACATTAAACATTAAACACCAAACTAATAATAATATTCTTTATCGTTTCAGAATCAGACATGACCTCAACACCGAGTGGTAAAACCGTACTTGTAACCGGAGGAGCTGGATACATTGGATCTCATTGTGTGGTAACACTACAGGAAGCGGGTTACAATGTTGTCGCACTCGATAATTTCACAAATTCCGTTACCGGGCTTAAAAATGAATCGATGGCATTGAAGCGAGTCGAGCAGATAACCGGAATACCAGTCACCTTCTACAAATGCGATTTACTCGACAAAGATGATTTGGAGATGATTTTCCAGAAGCATAAAATCGATTCGGTTATACATTTTGCCGCGATGAAAGCAGTCGGTGAGTCAATGCAGCTGCCGCTTCTGTATTACAAAAACAATATGATTGGGATCATAAATTTATTGGAAGTAATGGAGAAGCATAATATCTTTCATTTAGTGTTCTCAAGCTCGTGCACAGTGTACGGCGAACCTAAAACCCTGCCGATTACTGAGGAGAAGGAAACTGGCAATGTAACAAATGTGTACGGCCGAACGAAATATTTTATCGAAGAAATGCTGAAAGATTTATCCAAATCGAACGATAAATGGAATATGATTGCATTGCGGTATTTTAATCCGGTGGGCGCCCATCAATCCGGGCTCATCGGGGAAGATCCAACCAAACAATTTACCAATTTAATGCCTTTCATGAGCCAGGTGGCGACGGGTAAAAAAGATGTGCTGACAATATTCGGCGATGATTATGGTACGCCCGATGGTACTGGTATTCGAGATTATATTCATGTTATGGATTTGGCCGTTGGTCATGTGTGCGCCCTCGAAAAATTAGAAAATACGCATTTTGGTATTAAAATGTATAATTTGGGCACCGGCAAAGGTGTATCGGTTATGGAATTGTTGAACACATTCGAGAAAGTGAATAATGTAAAAGTACCGTATGTGATTAAGGCACGCCGCGAGGGTGATATTTGTTCGATGTATGCCGATCCGTAAGTTGCTCTTTAATGTTATAGTTTTATTTATAGTGTCTCATTTAACTCAACATATTTTTGTATTTCAGAACACTCGCGGAAAGTGAATTAGGATGGCGGGCCGAGCGTTCCTTGGAAGAGATGTGCACAGATTTTTGGAGATGGCAAACTATGAATCCAAATGGTTATAAATCATAAAATAAATTTACACGTCTTATATATAAACACAATAATATTATTTTAATCGTTCATTTATTAAATTTCCAAACTTTTAATAAAATTTACCTAATTTAAATGTACATTTGACTAAGTTTTTTCAAATAACTTAACATTTTGTAACTTTAGCACTTCCAATCCAAACGATGTGAAATTTGGAAGTAAATACCGTGCAAAAATTTCTAGGCAGTTGGGATTCTCAGGCAAATATGGCCTTAATATTTCAAGTAGTGGCGGTTTGTGAGAATGTATCGCACTTGGAACACTTAAAATTAAATCCAAATCAAGTAATCTTTGATATTGGGATACATCGGCGTCCTTATGACATGCAATCATAATATGCTCATAAGGTTGCTTACACAGTGAACCTCGAAATTCGCATACCGTCCGTCCAGTTCTTGTCACCTTGAGCCAGTAACATAATTTGACCAACTTTAAATTCCATTTGACGAAAAATTTTGTCTCCGTTGCGCTTAAATGTGCCTGCGAATTTGTACACCAAATCACAATAAGAGAACTCGGCCGAATCAAATTCTCAATTGGAATGTTTAGTATATCATCGTTCTCCATCATTTTATAACTGAATTTTCTATTGTTTGAGAACGCCTTATTCACCCGGCGAATATATTTATTCCACCAAGGAGGATCGAGCACAATGAGATCGTATTGATCGCGGCCGACCAGTCTTGAAATGTTTGTAACGTTATTACAGTAAAATTGGCAATGTGGTGGAATTAAATACGTTTCGTTCAAGACACGCGTTTCGATAAAACTTTTAGAAGTATTTTTACCATTCAACGTAGGAAGTTGTTCATCGCCAAGGTTGGTATAAAAATTTTGTATAAAATCCGTTGTTGACTTATTATTTTCCGAACAGTCTATACCTTCATTTGCAAAAAGGCCCATTGTTTCGGTCGATTTCATAAAATTATTGTAAACCTCTTCAACAATTTTGCTGGTGGGGTCCTCAACTTTGGAGCGCTCTTTCCGTTTTCGCTTGCGATTATTATCTTCGATCGTCGTTTGATTCTGTCTTAAATAAGGAGAAGTTATATTAAATATTTCCTTATTTATTATGTAATTTGGAGAGTAAAGCGATTTCAAATAATCTTCGTGTGAAATTAAAATGGCTCGTGTCGTTGAATGTAGGATACTCATCGCTTAGCTATACAATCTGTGATTGCACGTAGTGTCATGAAAAACTATCAGGCAAGTGAATATTTTATGACGTCACTGCAAAAATAAGTTTTTATTTTTGAATTTAGTTAATTTATTCAGTTTTCAAAACTTAATATACCTTAAAAATACTTATACAAGTGCCTTTTAATTAACACCATTTTAATTTTAAATACACACTATACTT
Source organism: Nephrotoma flavescens (assembly GCA_932526605.1). Classification (NCBI taxonomy): domain Eukaryota; kingdom Metazoa; phylum Arthropoda; class Insecta; order Diptera; family Tipulidae; genus Nephrotoma; species Nephrotoma flavescens. Next base: position 212,974,618 of record OW052222.1, on the reverse strand, counting down.
TTAATAAATAAATCACCAGTTTTACGTTTCGAATTATTTACTTGAATTATTTACTTTCAATTTTCATTAAATTTAAAACTAATTTGTTGCGCATTATTTGCGGTAGCTCAATTTATTTGATGCGTTTATGTACCAGTGTGTAGTTAAAGTTGGATTGGGTAAACTAGTTTACTGTTGCGTTGAATTGAGTTATAAAAATTTTGAAGTGAAAGCTAGGGTTGTACGAATTTAATACGTACAGTGCGTATTTTTAATAACCGAATTTATGATGTACGTAATTTCTAGAATTGACGAATACTTAGCACATGTACGTATTTTATACGACTAATTTGCTAACGTCGAAAACCACTACCATAAATCCCTCGGCTGTATCGAAAGTGCAAAAATCTCAATAAATTGCATTTCGACGTAGATTTTTGATTTTCATTGCTTCTAATGCCTGGAATCGGCATTTACGAAAGTTTTGGAATTCTTATAATGTTGATGTTTCTTTAGGATTAGCAATCGATATCTCAAACCTAACATTATTGGATGCCAGCAGCCTTTTATTTTTATATCGGTTTACTAACAGTTTCTATGCGTCATTATAACTAGTCTGACCTGAAGGTGACTTATAAGTCTGACCGCACTCTTTTCTGAATATATTGTAGACAAATGCCCATTGGCATGGAAACATGGTTTCAACCAGTAGTTTTACGTCGGACTTATTTTCAAAATTTCTTGCTTTTCGTCTATTTACTTTCTTAGTGATTCTTCTCTTTCTCACGCTCTTGGAGTTATGATTATCACTGAGAAACTATGGCTGAAGTAATGTGTGCTTCTTCATCAAGAGTAGCATCCACTAATAGTTCTTCAAAAGCTGATCAATTTGTGTTATCCTGGAATAGAGTTGGTGCAGCTTGAATTGAAGGTAATCGTGGCTTCCCTCAACCTCTAACAATTGGTTCAAATCTGAGATTATATTTTAGCACAAATGTGTATTAACGTTTCGTGACTTGTATTTTCGTACATGATCCAAATTACCTATCCATTGCATTGGTCGAGAGTGATTTTACTCATAGTTGCATCAGAATGGCTACATTAGTTTTGTTGATGATGTATCAGAATTGCTTGTTCCAGTGTTGGTGTTTTGTGTCCGATGGACTTTGGTTTGGATGCATATACACTTAGTTTGCTCTATATATTATGACGGTCACTAATTTAGAGTCATCTTATCGGGAAATGGGATATTCAGAATGAAAACTACCGCCACAGTTACGAGATATACAAAAACAAAGTAAAAAAAGCATAACATAAAAAGTTCCAAATCATTTGTTTGGGACCTTTTTATTGTTTACGTTTTATAGGCCTGCATGCAATCTCAATGCTCCATTCCACATGAGTGTTTTTTGTATTTTGGCATTTTTTTTAAACCAAATGATTTGTTCTGCTCTCTTAAATAAAATTTTAACTAAAATGAGTCAAAAATGTCCTTGAAATATTTTTTGTTTCATTTATGTTTGAGTTGTGTGGTTGAACAGAAAATTTGTTTAGTAGCAATTGAAACTTGTTAGGTAAACGGGGAAAGGAACGAGGAAAAATCTGGTATTTTTTATCTCGTGTACCATCGCTCAATAGTTGGTGATTTGCCCGTATGCATACTGACACTGATAACTCCAACTCAACTGTTTCAATTTTATTTGAACGATTCGTACAAACGCGTTCATAAATTATGCAAATATTTGAGCTACAACACGATCGCCATCTACAATTCTCTGAAAACTAGTCTAATTCAATTTTTATCGAAATATTCAAATAAAACCATCATGTTTGAGTTATTATAGATTAAACTGGTTTTATTTAATTGGATTTGTTATAAATCGATGATTAAATACAAAATGTGACAACGAAATGTTTGACATTCCGATCGATAATGCAGATTGTGTTCGAATTTTTAATTGTGTGGCATCTAGTACAATTTTGTTTTTGACGTTGCTGATTTGAATCGTATTTTAATTAATAAAATTTAAGAAATAAATAATATTTATGTAATTAATCGAAGTATATGGTAACACTACATAGTTTAAGCTTATTTGAAGTATAAATCAAAGTCAGAATCACGTGTTTTGATTCAAATTTTAAACCGGTAATTTATATTTTTTTTTTACCGCATAACAATATTTTTCGAACTCTAGTCCATTTTTTCGAACAAAATGAACCGAAAAAAATTTCACTGCACAAGAAAAAAATCCAGTACAAAACTCGTCTACTAGTTTTTTTTTACCTACACGCCTGGTTCCAATCGCGGACTTTTGTGAAAAATTGAAAAGAGAAGTTGAGATATTCCGAATATAAAAAAAATAGTGAGTAGATATATTTGTATAAAATAATTTTTTGTGTGCTATATATTAATAAATTTGTATATAATTAATAAATTGTTTAATTAAATTAAGCATCAAAAATAATTTCAATTGATTGTGCTAAAAAAAATCGAAAATCAAATCTATAATTTACGTTTTAATTTTTTTCTGCTGCTGCTGTTTGATTAGAATCGAAAATTATCAAATATACAGGTTCCGTCTAGTTGAAAATAACTTATATATTCATTTTATTATATAAAATATATATTTTGATTTAAATCGTAAGTAGAAAATTGTTTGGTTATTACAAAAAAGTGATGAAAAATTTGTGTCGAAAAAAATTTGTGACGCATTGAGGAGTGTCCGGTCGCCATTTTCTATTCAATTTTTTTCGATTTGATTTTGAATTTCTTTCAAAATTTATTTTACAAGGCAAAGTACATATTTCTTATAACCGGCAAAAAATTTTATCCACAATTTACGCAAATACATATTTTGTTTTGCTAATGAAAGATTCCAACTTTAGACGAATTAATATTGTGTTGCAAATTAGATGAAAAATTCGTTAATTTTTTCCCTCTTTTATTAATTTTTTTTCTTATTAATCGTCTTCTCATCTAAATCCAACACTAAAATATACGCATGATCTTACATAGGAGGATTATAATGTGATTTTTCTAGACGATTCCCATTTATTTAAAAAAATATTGAGACAATATTTTTCTCAATGTATTTTAATTAAGAAAATTGCAAAATGAGAACAATTTCCAAACTTATTAGGATAGGAATCAAAGAAAAGAAAATTTTCTTATATGTACTTGCACAAATACATACGCAAAACGGCAAAGGCATAGGGTGTTCACGATCTCGGTTCAGCCAAAAATAAAATTTTTTGCTTTAGTTTTTTAAATTCATATTTTTCTATATGTATAATATTAATTCATGTTTAAAAATAAATTCCCGAGAAAATACAAATAGAAATGCTTTAATATTTATACGTATGTATTAACTGTATTTTGTATGTACACATCATACCGTACAAAAAATAGCGGAACGTCAATTTCTTGAAAGAAAAATATGTACAAAGAAATTTTATTTTAACAAGAACGTGCTGCGTTTACAAAATAAAGTTTTTGATTTTATTTTCGGTAAAAGAAAAGTTTTCTTTTATTTTATTTAAATTACACAATCATTAAGCAAAATACATTTTTTTGTATCTTGATTAAAAAGAAATTGTGTACTTTTTCTGTGTCTGTGTCACTAATCTCCATGCCGAGACGAGATTAGACGCGATACATGTGCACATTTTCTATACAGAAGAAGATACATAGATTATAGTATGTCAGACGTGTCTATTTAGGAGGAAGATTATACAAATTTGATGAGGCTGTGTACCTTTTCAACACGCCAAGAGAATTTGTATTTCGATTCGATTTAATATGGAGTCGTAAATGGCTAGGCCATAAAATTGTAATGAAGTCTCATGTTATTTATAATTTTTATCGCCTTTGCTATGATCGATGGTTAATCCCTTAACGCTCATATCTCTCGATTCCGATTTTGACTTGGTTACCGCCCGAGTGTATTTTTATGCCAATCAGTTTGTTCCCGAGTGCTTCTTTACTAGGTAGGGGCGACTAGTGCTTGAAAATCTGTGGCAGTTGAACTGAGGGTTCAAAAAATATTGTATTTCTTATCTAGGCACGTTTGAAAATGAACATCATCCGTCACACAAAATAAATACTGATACAAAATGGGATTATTAGCCAAAATTCAGTTTTCACTTTACATGTGTAAAGGATTAAGTTCTTAATCGGAAGTTTTAAGTTAATCGGAATCCTAAGAAATTTGCCAAATAAGAAGAAGGTAATCTAATGGTATAAACGAACTTTGAAGCATAAAGCCTGAGTACGGCTGAGTATTATTATGCAATATGTAATTGTATTGCATCTTAGTGTATGAAGCACCAAAATTAAATGATTAACAATGCTTTATTATTTTTCATATGTACTTTATAGTTACTTATTGAAACTTTGACCTGCTCTTTTGTCAATATAATGAGGAGAGTGGGTATTATTTATATAGAAATCACAACAAATTCTGATTTTGCACTAATAATAATATCGCACATGATATGGAAAAGTGACACTCGAAAATTAAAATTTTTCAGGAGAGCAAAAATAAAAAATACTAATTATGTACGTTATTTAGTACCAGAAACAAAACAGTGTCGTTCCTTTGCGCTCTTAACGATTTCGGTGAAGGAAAAACAAAAATGTCTTTATTGCTGGGTATGAAATCTAACATTGCGCATCGTTCTAGTCTAGTGAATTAACTCAAAAAGTTCATTTTTTGAGTTGTCACTTTTCCATATCATGTGCAATATATGGCCTGGGTAAGGAAAAAATGGCTCTGAAGCCTGCTGCACGACTGTGAGATTTTACCCGCACTCACAATCTGAAGTTAGTAACTTATACTATTTACCCAAGTGAAAAAGTATTAGTTACTAACTTCAGATTGTGAGTGCGGGTAAAATCTCGCAGTCGTGCAGCAGGCTGGATAGTTATTTACTACTCAGATTTTATTAAAACGTAGATCTGGGATTTAAGGACTCTATTTCTTGCAAAAAATTTTCCATTTGGGTTTGAAGTTTTTATTAACGATACGTTTTTCTTTGTAAACAATTACCGAAATTTAAAAAATTGCTGAATGTGACTAAATCAAATGATGAATATCAGCAAGTCAATTCATTAGACGTTAAAAAATTTATGCTCTTAAAGATTTTATGATGAAAATCAAATAAAAAATGTCGATAGAGCAGAATAAAAGGGTCTTATTTCTAAATGAATATTGTGGTTGTCATTGTAGAAAGTACGATTATACCTAGTTCTGAGATTTGGTATTTCTCGTTCTTGGGTTGGTACGACAATTATAGTATAGATTTATGGGGGAAATCAAAAGCGATCCCTAAGCTATATGACCAAATGAAAAAATACCCTCCATAAATACTCCACACTCGCCAAAACGTCTATACGTACAATTTCGCCTACACGTTATCCGTAGTCTTTCTAAGGCATTGGCAAGTTTTTTTTACATTTCAGGCATGGCGGGCCAGCAAGAATGCTCATGCTTCTTTTATTCACGCCACATCATTAACCCATTCACCTACTCACACAAGTACCACCTGCACATTGCAAGCTCCATAACCTGTACATTGACATGGACGCTGGGCCGGCGCTGAATTCTGCACTTCACAGCAGAGGCTCTTAGCTGTGTTTATTGACATCACCGATTGTAATCGATGATGAAAATTCGATTTACATTTAGCCTCTGATGGGATTCGAACCCAGTACCTCCCGGTCCAAGGGCCGAAGCTTTAACCATTGCAACACTTGTCCGGTAGAATACTTGTTAAATATCGTTTTGAATATTTTGTCTAGGTCAAATTAAGATTTAATCTGTATTTGATAATTTCATTTCCTCATTTCCAACTTTGTTGCGCAATTCGATATTAGTTTTTTTTTATAAATATGTACGAACGAATTTGTTCTAAACTTCGAATTCGTTCTAAATTACGAAAATAAAATGCAAAGAAATTTCAATAAGAATAGGCGGCCTACGTAGTTCTGGCTTTCTTGGCACTTCATTCTCGAGATTGGGGATTACATAACCTATTTCTCGAAAATTGTCGTGTTCTGGAATTTTTAACGTTTTTAATTACGGATTGGTCCGTGTTTTCCAATCGTTTTTTGATCTGTAACGAATTACCTGTATCTTTCTTGCACGGCGGTATCATTGTTCATTCGTTGATTCACTTGTATCATTGCAAATTTGAAAATAAACAGCCGGCCTGCAACCTAGTAGTGCATCGTTTCCATGACGATAATTCCATGCTTCGTGGTTTGTCTCTTTTCTCTAGAATAAAATTATACAATGGACGCTTTCAGGTGCTCTATCATGATTAGTGTAATCATCGCCAATTTGATTTGAAAATTTCATTGTGGTAAACATTTTCATAACGTTGGCCGCGATTTTACTCAACATGTTCCCAACTGCACAATTTCAGTACATAAGGTTGCACATTTGCAAGCTCAAGATAAACTTACTGCTCACTTCTATATTCTCTTAAATATTCTTGTGAGCGTCGCTATCTTGCGACGAGAAAATCTACATTGGGTGAAAATCTGTAGGTATCAGAAATCAAGTCCCAGCAGCCCTATTCCTGAATACGATACGAAAACGAAAGTATAAGATTCCTATTCAATTTTAAATAAGAATCGTACGAATCTGATTCAATTCAAATATGAATTTTGCATTGTCAGTTTCGTATCGTATTCAGGAATAGGAGGGCTGTTTTTAAGTAACATCGTATTTCTTTTGTACAGAAATTTTTTGCAATTTTGGATAAAAGTTACAAATGTTTCATTAGAAAACGATACTTTTAAATAAATCCTAAATGAAACATAATAACGAAGCTACTTTAATAACTTGCTAAGCATAATTATCTCGGCAATCTAGAATTAAATTAACCAGAAAATTATAAAAATTTACATTAAAGTTGAAGGAAATGTGTATTTGGGCTTTTCACTTAATGAATTTTTTGGATCTATTTTTCCCTTTTTGATGGTTAATGGGTTGTTCGCTTTTCAAAAATCGCTTGTGAAACTCCGCCTTTCCTATTGAATTAGTAAAATTCTATTATCGGTTTTTAAATCTTTAATAATCGGTTTTTAGCATTTTATTTAATTATTTAATAAACAAACGCGCATTGTCTATGTATTTAAATTTCGTGGTTTTTGTTTAAATAAAGCAATTTTAAGAAGAAAATCACGGGTAAATCCAGGTCTATTTAAATTATCTTTATGTCAAAATGTCGAGTTAATCCTTATACCGTAGACAGACACAAACTAGATAACTTCGTTATCTAGATTATTAAGTTATTTCTGCCTGTCTGTCTGAACACGATTTTTCAAATCAGAATTATTAAGTTTTCATAACTTGATAAATGCAATCTATCCTGATAAATTAGGCACACTCGCAAAAATCGGGTTACTGTCTGTCACCACAATTTGTTTATCACAATTTTTATAATTTTATTTTCAATCTAGATAACTGAAAATTTTTCGGAAAATGTTTGAATTTATAAATCAAAATAAATGTAGGGTTTTAGCCGACTATTCACTCGCATTTAAGTTGCATATATTGTGTTAACAATGACAGTTCTAAACTGTTCCTAAACCTCCATTGTATCAACAGCTACGTATTTTTCTTCGTATACTCTACAAAATTTCCCCTCATTGTTGTGAACGTCGTCTCAACTCTACTAGAGACTGATTTTTTAGCTGTCAAAGGAATAAATATGCCTACACTCAACCGAAAAAAATCCTTTACAATTACCATGTTTCCATGAACCAGGTTGGAGTTAGGTTGAGTTGAAATTAGGTTGAGTTGAAATTAGGTTTTCGTTAATTCCAAAATGGCGTTGATCGTTTCCATGGAGTAGAGTTAGGTTGAGTTGAAATTTTGATACCGCTTGATAAAGTTAATTTAATTTGTGCCTAATAATACTCTATGTACACTTTTATTTGTCTGAAAAAATATTTTAAAATACTTTTTTGTTTTAAATATACACATTTGTGGTTCAAAATGTTTAATATAAATTTCCTTGACATTAAAAATGACAACTTTTCATTTGCCGCCATTTTGAATTTCAACTCTACTCAATCCCATTAGTTTCGTCGAGTTCAAAATAATTTAACGAAAACTCAACTCTACTCTGTTTCCATGAACGCTAACAACTCAAGCCACTTTAAACTCTGCATGGAAACAAGATAAATGTGATTCAATGTGAACTTTCTATTTTTCTTTTCTTCTATTCTGATATTTTTGCTAGGAAAACTCGATGCATTTAAGCAAGCAACCTAAAAATTTTGAAAGAAATATCGAGTAGCTTGTGAAATAATAGAAGAATAGAAGAAAAGATAAATAGAAGATGTACAAGGAATCGACACCAATATCTTATCAAAATATGTTTTTTACTCAACATTTGTATGTGGACAATCTTTTTAATAAAAATATTTTACATAAAATTGACAAATAACAATCACAATTATAGTTCCATTAAGTTAATCGATAATGGAACTATCATTTTCATTCGCATTGACGGAAAACAGATTGGGTTTCTATTCTTAGTTTAATGATAAGTTTTACTATTTTAGTTCGTCAGTCATTTGTAAATTCATTGATATTTCTAACAAAATAATTGTTAAGCACCTACGTCATACTAACAATGAAAATTGTAACAATGTAGAGTTTATGAACATACTCCAGTGCGATTTAATTAAAATGTTCAACATTGACGAATACAAAAAATTAAAAGAATTGAAATTTTAATGTTTGAATATTTCGTCCACTAGATACTCGTAGTTTATTTGGGCAAGAGAGATCATTGTATTCGATAGTTATGTTTTTTAATTTTTTATACTTTTCGATTTCTTTTTTAATAAAAACTAGGTATATACATATTGGAAATTTATGGAAAAAATGGGCAATCGGCTTAAACCACAGGCCTCTTATTATGGCTTTTTAAATATTTCCTGTTCCTTTCCCGTTTCTTTCTAACGCCCATCGTCGAAAATGGACGTTGTAGGAAGACCTTGGTAAAGCCCCAGCTTTAGGTTCAAAAACAAAATCGAAAACCGATTTTCGTAAAACTAGATTTTGTATTATCACTATAAATGATTAACGTATCAGGTTTTAGAAGACATTCTACTTTTAGCGGTGTCTATTTGTGGGAGATCCTCTTTGAGAAACCTTTTTTTGACGTGCTACCAAATACGTACATCCTGTGTCTTTAAAAAATAAAAATTAAAACACGATAAGATTGTCGGATCTTTGCAGTTTTGCACGTTTTGCTACTATTTAGAGCCCCAATCAGGGAAGGCGCAAGATAACACTTTCAGAATGTTAGTAATAGAATTGAATTAAGCAAAATAGAAGTCGATTATTTATAAATATTTTTTGCCTTTAGTTGTTTGGTATGCATGATTCCGTTAGGAATCTTACTTTTTTTTTATTCAAATTGATGACCTTGAATTTTTTTGTTGTAATTTCACATTGTATTATGTTACCACTTACCGTCATAAGTTACAACTATATTTGTGATGGTGTTGTGCTGCAGATATATTTTTTATCAGACCACTCTTGTTTTTAAACATTACGTTTGTAAAATGGCTTGTGTTTCGTCATCAAAGGTTTCCACATATTTTGTTAAAGTTACGTAGTATTTTAGAGTCATGACGGTCTATTTAAAGGCTCATATTTTAGTTTTGTGTATTAAAAACGTGTAATTTTTTCAAATGATGCCAAATAATAAAATAAAAATTATGAGGCAATCCATTTTGATTCATATAGAATTATTTCTGCTCCGCTTTATTAAACGAAGTGACGACACCGCTTTGTGACGGTTTCAGTGTTGTATATTTGTTGTCTCGATGTTCGTATGAGTTTTCGAAAATGTGGTAGAAAGCCTAAATAATAATAACTCTATTTTTATAATCAAAGTACCACATACATACCAATATGATAACTTCTCTATACAATGAAAATATACTAATCTAGCGACAGCCAATTTGATAGCTGATTTGTGCTTTAGTTTGCCATTTCATCATGAATAGACTTAGGGTCCATTTTTTAATTCAATCTGTGAGAGCAAAGCTACCCAGCGTACAACGAGCAAATGTTGCGCGGTGTAAAATTATCCAGTGTGTACGGATTCGGAGTCAAACTGAATAAATGAACAATTTTTTTGCATTTAACAATAATATATATTAATTCAAGATTAATATCCATTATAAAATAATTTTTTATTAATAAATTGGTAAATAAATTATTTATCATCAAAAAATAGACAGTCAACACTTGTAAGTTGTGCAAATTTATTTCGACAATCATGGTTCAGTTAGCGAAAGTTATTGTGTGCTAAGCCCATTTTTACAGTCGACAAAATTCATAGGCAGGTTTTCGCACCGCTTCACATATCATTAAGCGCACAATAGAGTTGTGCATTGGCCTCCAAGATCTTGTGATTTAACAGGTTTGGATTATTTTATGTGGGTGTGTGTGAAGTCGCTAGCGGACGCAGATAATCCAGACATGAACCTAAGATTTGCGGTGTCATTGCCGATAATCGATACAGCTGTTTCAATAAGTGATCGAAAACTTGACTTACAGATTGCACTAATGCTATAAAATTATATTCATATCTTTCGGCATAATTCTATAAATCTATAAAAAAACAGCCGATTCTTTACGAATTAAAAATTATATTTTTCAAATAATTTTCTATTTTGCTATTCCTGGTAACAGGAAAATTTAAAATGTGCGAGCTATAGTAGAGACAGCAATTATGGAGTATTTTGATCACTATGTAGCTTTAAATGATTTTATATAAATTTGGATCAAAAAAATCCTTGTTTTTTTATAATCAAAGATTAAAGTATTGATAAATGATAGGAGTACAACTTAAAATTGAAGTTTTATACCGCACGTGCTTCTGGTGGTGATGTGTCGGAACGCCGTGCAATAATATAAATGAAGTAGCCCGTTTTATTTCGTTTGATCAATTACCCCTTTTATCGCCAATCGATATCAATGAATTTTGTTTTTGACCAGTCATAGGCTCTGCTGAGCATCACTCAGACATGCCCTACAATATCGAGAATCAGTAAACCTCTTACGAACTATGTAACCAAATGTAAAGATCAGAATAATCGTACTATTTTTTGTGTTTTAAACCCCATTACAATCTGGTAAGTGTAAGTTGAATGTTGGCACTAAATTATTTTGAACCCATTGTTCTCTTGAACTCGAAAATCTGGTCTGAAATGAAATAACTTAAGTTTTGAATTTTTTGTCCATCTACTCTCGTTAACAGATCTGTTGTTAATTTGTTAATGCTGTTTAACGTTAGTTTATTATGTGAAAATTCGTCTTAACTTAAAATAGATCATATTTATTTGCTCTTAACAACTGGTATTTTAAAGACTTATGCCAAAATTAAAATACTAGTTTTGCATTTTAATCCAACGTTGTAGGCCTTCTTTATAAAACTCACGTGTAGGGTTAGAATATTCTTATCGGTTTATCGATTCCGTCGTTTTCGGTGCCTCGTTGCACGATATTATTAAATTAAAAAAACATTTTCCAAAAATATATTTTTGGTCATATTAGCTGGTAAATCCACAAATCACCAGTTTGCGAACTCTATTGGAATATAGCCAATGTTGTAGGTGTTTATAATTTAAATTGAGAATTTATGCTGAATGATTGCCATTTTGAATGTTCTTGGGGAAATTTAATTAATTCTTCCACAAAATGTACGTATAATAATTATTGTCCAATTATTATATCGTCATATTGTCTGAACATTTAATTCAAGAATGGGCGCCTAAATTGGGGCGCTCTTTTTTGACATTTGATTAAAATTAATCAAACACCTTCAATGAACAAATACATTTTGGCAATAATCATAAAAAATGTACAATTGCTTCTTTATTTTCAACAGCACATATGTTATTTATGATCATGATATTTATACGGTGTTCGCGCCAAATTATTTACATATTCCGATGTCGTCAACAGAGTTTCACACCAAATCTGTCAAATGCACTCTCAATAATTGGCCGTTTAATCGAAAGTGTATTAGCAATAGGTAGATATACAACAATGAATTAACATACTCATATAATGAATGGCCTTATAATTGGTGATTAAAAAAATATATGCTATACATTTACAACCAATTATACCTGGAATTTGAATGTTGTTTGCGATGGTATGTGACACTCACACCACTTTGCCTACCAAATTAACTTTATATTATCATAACGAGTATAAAAATAAATGATAAGAGCATAACACGCAATAGCATTACGTTACTTAAATTACTGATAATTTCTTATATTTCATGATCGTCTTTTTTATTATATTACGCGCAATTTTTTTACAGTTGTAAATAATTCGCGACCTCGAATTTCATTTTTTATACTACATATACATATTATATTTTATTAATTTTAAATTCTAGCATTTATAAATAATATATACATATGTATATAAAATACATAAGAATAAGAAAAATAATATTATCATCCCACATACATAGTCACACAAAAAGCATACAGAAAAAAAAGTTGTGTGTCTACTCTGGTAAAACGGTTTGAGGTGAAAAATATACGTTCGGGTTCGCCATTTTAACAGAAAATCCGAACATAAACCATTTCATTCGTGGGAAGGTGAGAAAGATGAATACTCGGTTTATTTTTAATTAATAAATGAAATACATTTATTTAAAATTAAATTTGTTTATATTAAATATATTAAATAAATAAAATATAAAAAATAATATCACGTGATACACTATGTACAATTATTTCCTATATCATGTTTATGTAATTTAACGAATTTTATTTTATTTTTTAAAATGATACTTAGTTGTTTATGTCATATGTGTGCGCGTGTGATTAAGAAAAATTTCTTTTTTTAGATTAATTCTGTGTGTAAGATGAATATACGCGCGGTTTATTATTTATTTTACTTTATAATTTATCTGGTTTTCGTTACCTGATGATAATAATATATTAAGCATGTGTGCATCGCCGATAGAGGGATATTTTTAAATTTGTGAGACGAGAATGTGTAGATTAAGAGTTATTAAACCTATACTAAATTAAATTATGTGGTGTAACCCTATCAGTAAAAAAGGAGCTACTATTTTGGCGTGTGTGTGTGTGTGTTTAACACTTATGTTATATTCCATTGTTGATATTTATTATAATTAAATAAAACAAAAGTATTCGCCCGATATGTAAATTCAAGAAAATTCCCATGTGACTTGGTAATGTCTGTTTAGGAACGTGTTTGTGTACGTGTTCGCTACACAAACACAAAACCATAGATAATAGTATTTACATAGTTTGTACTACGTATGGTCGTTTATTACAAGAAGTAAGAAATTATAACAAAAATGGTGAGTTAAACTATATAATTAGGTAAAAACGATTGATTAGTTTGTTTAATTTACGTTGTATTCCAAAATTTTGTTAGACTCAATTAACACATGGTTTAATTTGTTGATTGTGATGTTATTATGTCCTAACGAGATTCTACCGTTGGAATTAAAGATAATTAATAAGAAAGTAATCAATTTTGTTGAAATTTTTCGGTTCGGTTTTTTGCGGAGTCAATATATTTTTCTGTATTGTAGTGTAGGGTGGGTGGTAAGAGTAAGGGTTGATTTTGGGTTCGGTTGGCTATAATTACTACTATTTGTTTAATTTAAAAATATTTCAAACTTTAATAATAATTAATTACTAGAATTTTCCAATTATGGACTGGAGTAGGAAGATTTTCTACAATTATTTATGTTGTTTAATAATTGTGGTAAATTTACGAGCCAGTTTCTAAACCAAACTGCGTTTTGCTTCAAGGAAACATGGGTGTGTAGATTTGGTAATTTTCTATAAGGAAATTTATAGTTGTGATATACTAAGTTGATTAAGGCGAATTCGCAAAATTGTGAAAGCACGTTTTCAAAGAATGTCAGAAAGGTAAATTTACAATAGCATTTTGGTTTTCACTTAAAGGACTTGGTCTCGGTCGTAATTTCAATGAAAAACGGCAAATTGTAAGTTTATATTATTGGTAAAATAAAATTTGGATAATAAATAATCTTATCTATCTGGCTGGTGGTAAACTTCAATGATTCAACGAGCCGGTTATGTACAGGGTGACTGGCACGAAGTGTTACCAAAACAAAACGCCACAGAATTTTTATTTTTTGATGAATTTTATTGAATCAAAGTAAAAAACGTTCACAAATATTTAAATTTTCGAATTGCATTAGCAGTTTTCAATTTGGCCACCCGTAGTCGCGATTATGGCCTTCAAACGGCCGACAAAGCTATTGCAAGCAGCACGAAAGTGGCTCTGCGTTGTTTTGGCCCATTTCCGGCGAAGCGCTTGCTTAAGATGATCGACACTTTGGTATTTTTTTCTCCCAACCTTGCTCTTCAAAATACCCCACACCGAGAAATCTAGCGGATTTGCATCCGGTGAATTTGGTGGCCATTTGGTGGCAGTGGAAATGAACCGCGGAAAGTTGTTTCTCAGCCAATATTGATTGACGCGCGCTTTATGACTCGGCGCCGAGTCCTATTGAAATGTCCAGGCTCTGTGACCGAAATGTTTTTGTGCCCAAGGCTTCAACGCTCTCTCCAACACATGATCCCCATAAATTTGAGCATTTATCTTGATGTCACGGTTAAAAAAAACGAGCGGTGAACGGCTTTCGGCCGTTACGGCGGCCCAAACCATCACCATCGGCGGCGCTTGGTTTCGAGTGGCAATTCCTTGGCCCAAATTTTCAGTAGAACGGCCGGGCAAGTAAATCCGATCGTTTTGCTTGTTCGCATATTGCTCAATAACGAAAGGTAACTTATCGGAGAAAACCAAATTCGGCAAATCGCCACTTTCGTGCAAGCGTAACTGCTCCTTTGCTCTTTCCACTCTAACTTTTTTTTGAGCAACGGTGAGACCATGCGTTTTATGGAATTTTAAGGCCTTTAGTCCAAGATGATCTTTCAATATGTGTTGCATCCGTTCGAGCGAAATGTTCATTGGCGCGGATACCGATCCTATTTGGCCTTCACCTTCCGAATGATATCCGGCGATATTGTAGTGCATTTCGGTCCACCACTATTGCAATGCTGCCACTATCGTTATAAAGATTTATGGTGCGATACATAAACATTTTATTCACATGCAGATGTTTTAACTGGTTAACAATCTGCGGCTGTGGTTTTAAAGCCAAATATAGAGCAATCACACTATCACGCTTGAATTCCATTGCGGATAACTTTTTTTCTGAATATTTCCCACTAAAAATCTTTTGTACGCTTGTTAACAATGCAATGAACTGTCATTAGTGTAATGCCCTTATTGTGGTTCTCGCCTCACCATCATCTCAGCTCTTTTTCGCCGTGACTGTGAGTAGTATTATGGTTCTCATCTTTATTTTGACGAATGCGAGTATGCGGCGATTTCCGTTGTTTTTAAATTTTTTTTCACGGCGAGAATCATAATACGAAAATGTCAATGCGGTGACTAGACGTCGCCAAGTGATGCGTAGGTGATGACCATAATAGGGTCTTTGAGCGTTCTGTCATCACTGGCTTGACAGCAATGACAGTCTGAAGTTGGTAACACTTCGTGTCAGCCATCCTGTAATTTAGAGTTTTGGAATCAATAATCCACAAAATTTGAAAAAATTACCAGAAAAATGATAATTGTCATGAAAAGTTTAATTTTCAATAGAACTACACGAAACGTGACTTAACTCCTTGCGATTCAATGCCGTCTGGAGGACGTCATCCATTTCATTGGACACATTTTTCGGAACATATACCTCCGACTAATAAAAAGGAACATCCTGCAAAGAGATGCAATGTGGTGCAGTGTAAAAAATGTTTATTTATTCTCCATATTCCAAAACGTTTTGAAATGTATCATACCTTACAAAATTATTAATTTATTATTTTATAATCTTAATTACTGTCCATTAATATTATACATTAATCTGATTAAATATTATACAACAATGTAAATTTCGAAATAAAATGTTCTGTTTCTAAGCTTACATATATAACTGTTCAGTTGAGCAAGATTAACTAGTATTCTTCGGACGCATCAAGTTCCATTTTATTTGTAAGTCATGCGGTTAAAGGAGGGGACATTGACGGATTTAAGGAACCATGTAATTGGAGAATGAAATTCGGAAAACTTATTTCTGAGAAGTGGCAAGAAATAATCATAATTTTATTTTGAAATTGTGTTAATTTAATTTGTAAAGGGAAATCTTTTGGAAGTTTTGGTTTAGTCATGAAATTTTTTTGTTAAATAGATTGATTGCCTTTGCTATTGTCGTTCTGCAACATGATTATCGAAGTGTTAATGAAAATTGGTAATTTTTGAAATATGGAAAAACTAATATAATGTGATAATATGTAATTGTAAAAAATTGTACATTTTGGAGCGAGATCATTATTTTATATTACTAATGCCAATGCAATAAATGTACATGAATACTGTTTACATTGAAGGTTTAACCTAGGTTGAACCTTCATTGGAATCAGTACGAGTTAACTTGTAGTTAACTCGACTCAATCCAAAAAATGTATTAGGTCGAGTTAACTCTGTTTAAAAAATTCCAATATACACGAGGTCGAGTCGAAAAACTAAATTAAAGAAAACAAAATGAAATAATTAATTATATTTTTTTTGTACGCAGTGGCATCTATAAACAACAGCATATTTTTTGTAATTTTTCTGATTTTAATTTCCCTAAAATCATTCATCTAGCATGCATCTAGACATTTTTAACCTTGTTTGAACTCGATCCTACGATAACCGATATAAACATCAAAAAAGTCAAATACAAGTTAACCTGAAGATAACTATAACTTGACTAGACTCGCAATGTAAACCATGAACGTCCAATTTTATCACCTTTGCTCTGGATTTTTTTGATATTTTCCGGAGATATGACCACTTTTGACATTCTTCCATAATAACATTTTAATTTTTGATGTTCATGCTAAACATGCTTCCCCATACGCTCTCAATCGATAACTTTAATCCTATTGGCGACAATAATGTTTTGCTGGGACACATCTTTTATCACGTTCGTTATGTGCTTGGGAATTTTCTAAATAGGTCATATTCGTGTCATTTTATCCTTGATCCAAACCAAGGCCCTACGACACAAAGAAAAACATGTCATAATACTACCACCATAACGTAGTTGATGGTCTTGTCGTTATATCATGGAAACGATATTTCACATGTTTTGTGTGATTTCTGCGAATGGATTGAATATTTCGTTATGTAATGGGGTGATGGGACTTTCCATACTTGGTGTCATCCAGAAATTGTAGGTGAGACTATGTAACATTATTCTCAACCTCGGCGGGAATCATCATAATACCAAAATTGAAATACAATGACGTCGGGGAGTTTCGTAGGTAAGTTTCATAAGAGGGATATTCTCTTGTCGCTCCGATGTAATACTAAAATACGCCAATAGTAGTAAACGCTGAACGAATTAGCGTAAAATTATAAGGTTACGAAACGAAAATGATTTAGAAACATCGTAAAATTCTGACTGTTTCTTAAACGTGCTAACTACCGTTCGTATCGTTTTTCAAGATAATTATTTAGCGGGTATTCAGTACAGATAAAGGTTTTAAGTTAAACCACGTTGAAATCTAAAATTAGTTCCATTAGGCCCACCTCGGTTTTTTAATTTTTTCGTAACACTCCGATTGCGCTAGTCGTGTCGTTTGTCGTTTCAAGTGACTGTTAATACGAAACTGTAGTCGGCTGCCTTGTAAAAATATCTAATATGTTTATTATCGTAGTTATTTGCTAGTCATTTTAATATTTCACACGATTCGAAATGACAGATTTTAATACATTACGGACCATTCACGCATTTTCGCACCATAACAATTAAACCGATTCGCTCGGTTCCCGTTTTTTTTTTGATACTGTTCATCAAACAAATGACACAAATACGAACAAAAGAAAACTACAAATACATAATTGTGTATTATACACTGTGTGCGTATTCAATTTTTTTTGCTTCCTCATTTTAAATGAGTAACTCACGAGACAATCGATATACTGGAATTCAACCAAAATTTTCAAATTTGTTTATCAGAAATGGAATTGGATCTAAAATAAATTTTGGACGAAATTCCAGACCATGCTGAATCTAACTAGGCCATTTGTTGTTTAGTAATAATAATCAAATTTGTACAGGTGTGTAGGGCTGAATTGGGAATCTGACATCAATTTTGAATGGTGTTGTGGGTTTTGGCCATATTGAAACTAATTAATGTTACAAATATTAAATCTCATATTTCATTGAAAAAAACAACTGTTGACCTTAAAAAATATAAATTTAATTAAAATAAGACATTTTTAATCGATAAAACTTAAATCAAAACCCAAATCCGATCCATATTATTAACTGACGTCTTTTTATTTTATTGATTTCAAAAATTGAATTAAGTGTAAAAGTAAATTCTTGAGAAACGATATTGTTCCATTTCAGCATGGCCGAACTCTAGAATTTTATCCAGAATTCATTTAGTTTCACGAGAATTGGTTTAGTTTCGTTCCTTATAGCTGACTGCTTTAGAAACTACAATTTGATCATAATTTGTTAAGAAATGACCTAGTTCCATTTATCTTCACCAAAATTCCAATTTTTTTTCAAACTCGTTACTTCTTTTCGGAATTCCAATTCACCTTGAATCATATCCAAAAATTTTTTCATGCACTTTCTGTGTTGTCTTGAAACGGACTATTAAAATTAGTTTGTTTTAATTTTTAGTATAATAATAAGAATAAAACGAAATGTTTTTTTTTCAGATTTTTGAAAAGCGGCAAACGACTTCATCCCACAATTATTGTCCTACTTATCTCAGTAAATTTACTTAAATAAAAAAGCTTAAGGAATTAATATGTTTAGAGATTAAAATGATTCACAGCAGCTTCAGATTGCGCTTAGTATGAACGAAACCAAATTTCTGATCAGTTTTCCAAACTCATAAGTAAAAATTATTTGCCATTACGGAATTTTTACGATATCGGATTTTTTTTTCGATTAGACGGATTTTTCCATGGTATTATTTTTAAATTTTGTCTTTCTATTTAAAAGGCCGGTTTATGTTTATAATCGGAAAATCCGATATCGTAAATATTTTATAATAGCCCAACAGCTTTTTATCTAAATTTTGTAAGCGAAGGAGCACTATCTCTGAGTCGATTACGTAAGCATGATGAGTTTCGAGTTGCTAATGACGTGGAAAGGCCTTTTTATTTAAGGCATTTTGGGTGGCCGTAATTACGATTTTTGCTGTTGTTGGTTATACTCGTACACATTTATAATTTCTATCTAAATCTTTCATAGAAGGTTCGTCAAAATTAGTAAGTCTCGAAATTAGTAAGTCGAACTCGTAATGTACTTACATAATCAACTTTCCAGTTTTAGATTTGCTGCTTGTTTTATTTTAATTATGGTATCTTGAGAATTGTGAACGTCACTCAATCAAATAAAACAAACATATCTGCACAATATCATATGCACAGACATTTTGTTTACCCTAATGCATATTCTATTGTCCTTGGAACAATGAGAACACTAATACCACCTATGGTTTGGTATATGAAAACTATTAAAATTTTGGTTGTACACATGTTGTATAATACTTACTTTGTCACAACAACAATAACTCCTTTTATTTTACCGTAGTTAATGATAAACTAGGATTTTATAGCGCAGGCGCATTTCATGCAAATATAAAGTTCGCTTTTTTCGATAAATATATTAGGTATATATAAATTATAAATAAATAATGGATTTTCTGTTTTTCACAATGTGCACACAGGGAAAATACGAAAATGAAATAAATTAATACACAGACTAACTTCCAATATTTATATACAACGAGTAGCATGCAAATATGTATAGCCTTATAGGGAAGATTATTTCGGCTTTTCGTGTTTCGGGGAAAAATATATTGCTTTCTACCATGCTCAAACCAACCAAACTTTTGGTATTTTAAATATATTATTGATTTGCATAATATTTATTACATAAGGCGTGAAAAGGTATATATAGTTGATTGATTTGTAAATAAAGATGTTGTAAATAATTTGTGTGTGCCAACCACAGTGTTCAAAATTTTTATGCGTACGTAACAACACTATATTGTGTTCATTAAACGAAACAATTTAATCGCGTTATTAACGATTAAAATACGGAAATAATAATAAAGAAAAACGAACAACCAAATATGTGGCATCGCGTTTTTGAACATTAAATTAATTATGTATTGCCACTATGTACAACAAAAATAATGTTATTTAAAATATGACTGCCATTTTTAGAAGGCTATGTTAAGTAATCAATATAAGTTTGAAACATAAAAAGGAACATGTTGTCTGCGGTGGTCACGTGACAAAAAATGTATATCAAAAAAAAATCCCTCGGAAGATTTTATTGGAATGCACCCAATATTTCAGAAATGATATTAAAAAGTTTAATGGCGCCTCAATTATATCTTGATGCAGTTCGTTTAGGTCAGTACATTGCATATAAAATATATATTTTAAAAGCCGTACGAATATAATGGATGACCCATTTATTGTGTAGGCAGTGTGTTAACAAAATACAATTTTCATTTTAATATTTTCTTTTACAAATTAACCTAATTTTGTTCCCCCAAATTGCAATGATTCTTTTACTAGCCCATATTTGACAAATTGTATACATTTATTTCATTCATCGCACATAATAATATCACATTTGATGGCGATTGAATGATACGCCCAACTAAATAATTAATAAATCAGTCGTCATTGATCGAAAAGTATTGTAATTCCCAAAAAACTCTAATTAATTTCCAATTTTGGTATTACGATTAGATTTCTGTATTTTGGAAATGTCTACTCAGCGACCGCGTCGTTAAAATAATATGAAATTGTATGTATACATATACCAATAAAAAATGTAGAGAATTACCAAACGAAATACTATTGTGATAAAATAACGTCTATTTAGTAACTAGACTTTAAAGTTAAGTTGAATAATAACTCAAAGAATGTCAAGTTAGAAATGATTATGTCATTTTAGTGGATTATATTATGTAACATACATATATATATATTTTAGTATTTATTTATTTTATGCGTTCATGATTTTAGGCTGAATACAATTCGTAGTTAGGTATTTAGGACTCATAGAATTTGGTTTATAATAACCTGCACGTTTACCAAATGCAAATATTACATGTTTCTGTTTAAAATTAATAAAATACATATTTTTTAATAATTTGGACATTTGCCAATTCTCAGGTAAAAGTCAATTTTGCTTTAAATTCATTATTGTTTGACGTTTAGGATATTTTGTTACGCACATGAAACGACGAGTGGGATTAGTAAAAATATTAAAATATGTATTCTTACTGCAGTCGTTTTTTATCTTTCGTAATCAAATATTCTTATAAAATTAATAAGTTTTCAAAAAGATGGCAGCAGCTGCCTTTATAAGTTTAAAATTAGAAACAGTATACATTATTTAACTCACGTGTGTAAACTTAGATTAATTGTATGATAAGCTCAGCATGAATTCAATGTGATATAACAATGACCTCTTATTACTTTAAAAACAACATTTTTCCTTAACCACGAAAGGTTAAAATACGATAACGCAGCCAAGTACAATTAATTAAATAGTCGTCAAGTGTGCACTTAACTAAATGTGTAAATTCATACACCGCAACATTATCGACACTAAACTGTATTTAAAAATTCATTAAACCGAATAAAAAAAAATTGTATTGAGAAAATATACAAGATAAGAAAACGTGCCTCTTTCGATTTTCCTTTGAACAAAATTTTTTTATATTATTTTCACATTATTCGTTTTTTTTT
This sequence comes from Nephrotoma flavescens, assembly GCA_932526605.1. NCBI lineage: Eukaryota > Metazoa > Arthropoda > Insecta > Diptera > Tipulidae > Nephrotoma > Nephrotoma flavescens. The sequence goes on along the minus strand of OW052222.1, from coordinate 212,952,719 downwards.
TCTAAATTAAAAGTAAAGCAAATAAAAATCATCTTATCGTAGTATATATCGTAAACGAAAGTATTTTTAGAATCTAACCAAAAATTACAAAATTTTCTTGAAAAACTTTCTCGGTTCCAATACACAAAATGAAAACGCGAGAGACGCACAAAAGTATATAAAATAATCATCATCATAATAACCGGCGAAAATTAGTTAATATTGTAGCTGGATAATTAAAAGAGGTTTGTGTATTTGGTATTTTGTGTAAGCAGAAAAGGAGTCCCATTACAAAACTATACACATTTATATTGATCGTCTGTTGAACATGATTCTACGTTTTATACGCATAGGAAAATATTATCGCCCATCTATAAACAGTTGGGGAAATTTTTTTTATTAGCTTTATTAATTTTAAGTGATTTTTCTCTTTTTGCTTAATTTTTCTTAGCACACGTTTCAACATTATTGCAGCGTTCAAGAAAATTCACAGTTTTGAGACTAATAGATTCAAATTACGCAGACACGTTGAGAACTATTGATAAAAATATTATAATCGCAATCTTGATTACATAAGTTTTACAATTATTGCTCACGTGACTCATGTCATCAACACATTTTCAGTACGCTAATACAAAAAATGTTTCCATCTAATATACTTCGATATTCTACATCATAACCAACTCTCCACTGTTAAAAATAAAATAGAAATGACAGCTATAAAGCATAATCTCCAAAGTACATCTCCGTCTATTATAAATTCACTGGCTGTTGCTATTTACCATGTTTATTCTTCGAACATGTACATGACATACGTTGTTCTATCTTGATATATAGTTTCCAATAAAAAACTGGAGCTATCAAACTAGGTAATCTTAAAACTAACTTTTAAATTCTTAATTTTACAATTCCCTGTTCTTAACTAGAAACTCAACATTGAGTAGATTTAACAAGAATTTACAAACTAAAATTATTTAGTTTTATACATAAATGGTCATTCAATCGAAATTTTGACCATTTGAATCATCTCATCAGCTTTAATTTTGTGTCTGCACATTTGCTAATACATATTTTTATTTGTCTCTCGCGCGATTTTCTTAAATTCAATGTTCATAATTACAAATCGTAACGAAGGTTAACCGCAATTTTTTTTTTTATTTGTAACGAATGACTAATTTTCCTCAATGATTCAAATGAATACGGTGGCGAAAAGAGCGACATCAATATTTGTTTTTGTAAGTAGTTTTAATAGAAGTATTGAATATTATGTCGCATTTGAAAATTTTATTATAGAATATAAAATTTCATCATCAGATTTAGTAAAACTGGTAATATACTAATAATAAATGCGTGAAGTGTTGTGCGATCGATCGTGTATGACGCCGCATTGTGATGATTGATTTATTTAGTTGTCATCATACTTTTTTTTATTGTACGAGTAATTTATCACCTAATCAGTACGCAATTAAGTGTCATTACCAAATAAATGGGACGTTTTTATGCCGTCCAATTAAGTCTTATTTTAAATCATATTTAAAAGGATTTTAAGTTACTAAATGAACTGGCATAAACTTTATTATCTATTAAATTCGTTACTCCGGTATTGTGCATCTCGAATCTCAGTATTGCCTTTACTTTTACTTGCTCAACCTTATCCATAGAGGGAGTACAGCGAGGATGTTAAATTGAACTATAATAATCTGCGTTCTAATCTTGATTTACGATTTCTCTAGATAGCTTGCCTTCAGATTACTGACGTTTGATTTAAATCGTAATAAATGTTCTATTTAATTTATAAGTTTTGTTTATCGACCGAGCGCTAGAATATTTTATGGTAGTTGAATATAATACGTATTTATTAAGGTTTATTCAATTTGATTGGGAATCGACATATAAATCAGCTGCGGCAATCGGAGCTTTTAATGATATTGTGCTTCAACATTGAGTAATGATAGTTCTCCCATAAAATAAGGTCGTATAGATAAAAAAATGTAAATCACTGTTACATCGTTCTGCGCTCGATGAAGTACCAAAAAAATTATAAAATTTTTATATCGAGAAGGCTTTTTCTTCAATCAAACTAAAATTTCACAGTTTCTGTTCTGGTTATAATTTGGTAGCCTGAACTGAATACGGGTTCTTTAGTTGGTCCTGACTATTTGCTTTCTAACAAGGGGAATTTTGGAATTCGATTCCCATATGAGAATGTTTACTGTTCGTACGATTCCTGTTTAATATTTAATTTAAATCTATTACTGTTGTACTGGGAAATTTTTATGAAATTACTCCAACGGTACGTGTAAAAATTGCTCACAATACTCTAAATGTATGGCAAACAAAATAGAGTACAGTGGAGTAGGAACATACATACAAAAACAACAAATTTGACTACGAATGTACAAGCTTCAATATTAAACAAACATTTAATTAAGGTGGTTAAACTGGAACAATCTCATCGTGTGGGTCTCTTCTCAAAGAAAACATCAAATTATTCCTAATTGATTTTATTCAATTACAGAGGGTCGATTATGTTAAGCATTTCGAGTTTTGGATTGGAACGACAAATTTATCAACATTTCGACAAAATGCGATTATTGAGTCTTTCGGCTTATCGTAATTCCGACTGAATTGTTTGTTGATGTTGTAGTCGAAAACACTTTTTTTGAGTTCGACTAGCAAATAAATTTTGGTTAAAATGAATATTTTCGTTTGAAATCTAGCAGAATGAATCATGGATGAAAGAATACGCTTAGCAAATGAAAATTTCATTAATACGCTCACTTACGATAGTGATCATCGTGCCCTACAATTCAACATCATATCACAAAACATAAAAGATCTATTAATCGATTTAAATATACCCAACAACAACCAATTGCCCCAATCCTGGATGCGAGGAATGGATTGGAATAATTATAGAAACAGATTAGAAAAAAGATATTCTGAACTTAACCAACAAATACCCAATAATAAAAACCTAACAAATGCTGAAATAGACAAACATTTAAATCAAATTGACTTGCTAATAACAACAACTATAGAAGACATTACGAAAGAAAATAACACGAGAAAGACATATCTTAAAGATGTATATGGAAATAAAATTATATTTAAACTATACAAACAAAAGAGTCTGATAATTTCACAAATAAAAAAATTAAAAAGAACTCGAAACTACAACACAAACTTAATAAATCAACTTCACTCTCAACTAAACAATGTAAAAGTTTTAATAAAACAAAATATTAGAATACAGATCAACAAAATCTGGACAAAAAAAAATTCAAAAGATACAAACAACTAATAATAAACATCTTTTCAAAAGTATAAACCAAATATTTAGGCCAAAAGAAAAAATCAGTATTGGTAACCTCAGCATAAACTTAAAAAACCACGAAGATCTATGTTATTTAAATTTTCAAAACATGTACTCGATAGATATAAATGATAAAACAAAAGTTAAGTGGACGGACAGTGAAAACATTGAAATCGTAGCAATAAAAGAAAAACTAAATGTGATTGGTGCGTATATCCAAAACCAAACCCAAAAAGTTAATACCTCGAGACTAGACGCAACAGTCGGCAACTTTATTACACAAATAGATAGAGACAAATCAAAATTAATATTCAACAACACTAATAATCTCTATAAATCGGAATATACTCATAATAACACCTCAGATATCATAAACAACGATGGTAGATGTAAGAATAAGATCCAAACATCAATAGAAGAACTAACAGGTATCTTCAAAAATCTAAATAATAAAAAGTCATCAGGACCCGACAATATACCTAACGTTGCACTTAAGCATATACCTAGGTGTATCATTAGAGACTATTGTATTCTGTTTAACAATGCAATAAATAATAATTACTTTCCAAAAAACTGGAAAATTTCGAAAATAGTACCTATAAAAAAAAAGAACAAAAATAACAATTCATATAAAAGTTACCGACCAATAAATTTAGTATCAAACATTAGCAAAGTTCTAGAAATAGTTTTATACAATAACATATTAACACACATACAAGAAGAAAAGTTAATCCCGGATGTACAATTTGGTTTTAGATATAATCATTCGACTGTACATGCCATAAACAAATTAGTGTCGGATGCAATAAGAGGATTCAACCAAAACAAAGTAACAGGAGCCATCTTAATAGATATCGAGCGAGCATTTGACTCGGTATGGGTAGCGGGACTACTTTTCAAACTTAAATACATGGGATTTGATATAAACATAATCTATTATTTAAATGAAATGCTGAAACAAAGAAAGTTCAGGGTCTCAGACGGAACATGTTCGTCACACTGTGAATTTAATTTATGTGATGGTCTCCAACAAGGCACAATTCTAGCACCAATCCTCTTCATATTGTACACATCCGATCTATTAGCAAAAGAATGCTTAAATACCCAAGATTGTCAAGCACTGGCGTATGCTGATGATATTGTTATATACTCATCATCTAATAATATAACCTCAATGCAGAATACTCTACAAGCAAACTTAAATTGTATTAACGAGTATTGCAAAACATGGAAGCTAAAAATTAATACATCGAAATGCGAAATAATTCTCCTCAGGCCTCCTCTAAAGAAACTGAGCAATAATATTAAAAAAAAATGGAAAACCATTAATATAAAACTTAACAACGAAACGTTAGAACAAAAATTAATTGTTAAATACCTCGGAATTAATATTGACCAATACGCGTATTTTGATAAACATCTGACAAATCAAATAGAAAAAGGAAGAAAGGCTTTCGGAATGCTAAAGCGATTATTCTTTTCTCAACATCTCAATAAAAATGTAAAATTATTATGTTATCAACTACTAATAAGGCCTATATTAACATATGGAGCACCCATATGGTTTAATGTGACACCGTTCTTAATGGAAAAAATGCGATTATTCGAAAGAAAGTGCATAAGGGCCTGCCTCTCGAAATATAGGAAAGCGGACAACACGAAACATTACATCTCGAATGATACAATATACAACCAAATTAAATTTGACCGAATTGATTTATTTATAATAAATCAAATAAGAAAACACATTCAAAAAGCAACGACAAATAACGAAAATTCAATGATTTTTGCGCCTTATTTAATAGATATGAATCCGTTTAAATCTGACATAGAAAATAAATTCCCACCGATAGAATCCTTTGTTTATTTGGATACAAACTCTCTCATTCAAGATCACAATACTGCAATACCAACAATCTACCACATAAAAAGACAACGAAATGACAGATCGGTTAACCCGCATATCTTTACAGATCAATCCCAAATAAGATTCAATACTAGTATATCTAATAAATCTATTATAAAGCACTTAAAAAATAAAAATAAATATTGGTGGCTACAATAAGAAATATTCGTCCCCACCAATTGACACCTTCATTTCTAGTCTAAAAAATAAACATAAATTAAGGATATTTTTTTTAAGACCAGTTATTTTTATATCCATTTTTTTACCTAATAATTGTAACTTTAGCAATATAAAATTCCAATAACAAAAAAAAAACATGATTAAAATTAATAAAAAAAAAAAAAAAAAAAATAAGTTAAAAGAATTGAGAGCCGGTATATTGCCTCCTAGCTGGCCATAATTTAGTTATAAGATTAAAAGGCTGTAAGTTTTTGTTTATATAATTAAGTTTAACTTACATAAAATCGAAAAATGTTTATACTGGAAAATAAAACAAAAAATTAAAAAAAAAAAAAAAAAAAAAAAATCTAGCAGAATGAACTAAAAAATGATAAAATGATTTTTTGTTTTTAACTTTCTTTGTTATTACTTAAAAATTAAAAAATATTTAAATTTTTTATCAATTGCTATGTTTATTTCAATGTTGTCTATGTATAAAAGAAATAAAAGCCGATTCATCAATTACGACAAAATCCAATTTTAGCGCAGAACATCACATCCAAGTTGTTGAAACATTCAATATTAGCACTACCCTCTAATGATAAAATTCAAAAACGGCTAAGCAATGTCAGATGTGTCCACGATTATGAACAATCGGAAATAACCAAAAAATACGTTTCTGCATCAATATTCGAATAATTTTGGAATAACCGGCACCATTGGAATTCCACGGTAATTATTTATTTCCGGTTGCGTTAAAACACAATCAAACCCTTTTATTGTGAGAAGAGGGTGAACATTGTCCGGATCACAACCCATGTTACGTTTAAAAGTGTATTCTGAAAATCATCGATAATAAACTGAATTTGAGAGTTTAGATTTAGGTAAAATTAAAAGCATCATTCGCAATGTAAAAAGGACATGTTTATTAGCCAGGAATACGAAATTGTACAATAAAAAATAAAAAGAACAAAAACAAATTTTGTCCGGCGGCATTAGTGCAAGTAAACATATGTTAGGTGTGCAAAAATAAAATTGGCTCTGAATTTGGTTTCATTAAAAAATATACTTCAACCCATTCAAATCGCCCACCATTTTGGATATACATATGTATCTTAGTCATTACTGTTTTTATGACATACGTTTCAGTCATTTACAAGCTGTCGTTTCGTGTTCATCAATTTTAAGAGATGGATACTGGATGAAAGTCTGTCAAACTCAAAAACAGCTTGCAGAATAGTTAAGAGGTACTCACCAAGCAATATCACCGATTGGATGCAATGGGAAAAATACAGAAGGAAGGAAAATAGGTTCCTCAACTGACCGAAGAAAACAAAAACCGAAGAGTTGACATTTGTATGAGTTTTCTTTCTTGGCACAAAAGAAAGCATTTTGTGCACAAAATCATTACGGGTGATAAAAAGTATGAAAATTTTAAATCACGGGTTGATCCCCAGGCCAACCATCAACATCAGTTTCAAAAATTAATATTCATGCCAAGAAAGAGGAAAAAATCATTTACGGGTCAAGGAAGGCGGTATGTGATATTGCTGCATGAAAACGCTTGTCCACATACCTCTTTCGGGTTATCCGTCTTACGGATTTTAACGGATCATAGTTAAATCGGAATCCTTTTTGGAAAAAGTATAATAATTTGGTAGATAACATATTAATTATTTGTGTTTCAAAACATTAATTATTTTATTATTATTATAGTTAGTGTTATTTTTCGAACGAAAACAAGTTTTAATGGTTTACACAAACGTGTATGTTAGTTCAAAATATGTACATACAAAAATCATTTTTTGACATGATTCTCTTTCGTACAGGAATTTTACATATACATACAATTATGTATGCGGGCCGGAAAAGGGATACAGCAAAAACAACCCAGGAACTCATCTTCTCCTTAAGCTGGAAAGTTTTACAGCAGGTGGCATATTCTCCAGGGGGGCTATTTGGGAATTCGATTAGATAACGAGAGTACAAGATTCATATTGGATTTTAAATAAGAATCGTTCGAATCACATTCAAATCAAATATGAATCTTGTACTCTCGTTATCGAATCGAATTCCCAAATAGCCCCCCAGGCTTGGCTCCCTCTGATTACCACTTAGAGATCGGCCATCATATTTTCAGACCAGCGGTTTACGAAATTCGAAGATGTGGAAAAATGGCTCGATGACTATTTTGCTTCGAAACCACCTAGTTTCTATCGCGAAGGCATTTATCATAACCTGATAAATGGCAAAAGACCGGCGAATTTTTCGATAATTAGTCTTTGTAACAATTATATTTTCAATAAAGTTGAATTTGACCAAAAAACGCACAGTTTCTACTTGCACACCTAATATTTTTGTTATTGAACACAAGGTTGGGCGAAAATTCCGGTTTAATGATAAATGACAAGGAGTAATAATTTCATTTTTAATTGCTAATTTCTGCCTTAGTTTTCAAATAATTATCGGGTTTGGTTCTTTAACCAGGGGGCTATTTGGGAATTCGATTCGATAACGAGAGTACAAGATTTATATTTGATTTGAATGTGATTCGAACGATTCTTATTAAAATTTGTACTATCGTTATCGACTCGGAATTCCCAAATAGCCCCCAGGCTAATGGAGCTACCTTAAAGGACCGGAAATATAAATATTTTAAAATGAATGAAGTACAAGATTCCTATTCAAATTTAAATAAAAATCGTACGAATCTGATTCAATTCAAATATGAATCTTGTGCTTTCGTTTTCGTGTCGTATGCTGCAATCCCTCAGGGCATGAATTGAACCGGATTCAATGACTGAGTAATAACAGTAATAGAATGAGTATTAACTTTGTATTTTTAGTCATTACTCATTCTCATTAGTCATTGAGCCGGAATTCATGCCCTGGGGGTCTCCGGAATACGATACGAAAACGAAAGCACAAGATTCATATTTGAATTGAATCAGTTTCGTACGATTCTTATTTAAAATTGAATAGGAATCTTGTACTTTCGTTTTCGTATCGTTTTCAGGAATAGGGATCGGGTTTCCGTCCTATTCTATAATAAGAAATTCGAGTTTTGTGGTAATACTCCAACACACTTTAAACGTGAGCTACGAGTAACCAGCAGCCTTATTCCTGAATACGATACGAAAACGAAAGTATAAGATTCCTATTCAATTTTAAATAAGAATCGTACGATTTTGATTCAATTCAAATATGAATTTTGCATTTTCGTTTTCGTATTGTATTCAGGGGCGGTATGTTGTACCATCACTTCGAATCGAAAAAAGTCGAATTCGAAAAAAGTCGAATCGAAAAAGTGAAAGTTGTATCATTTTTGCTTTTCGAAAATGATACAACATACCGCCATTCGACTTTTTTCGAATTTCGATTCGAAGTGATGGTACAACATACCGCCCCTGGAATAGTAGGGGGGCAGTGCTGAGTTTTACTGCTAAAAATTATGATGCTTGGTTAAGTTTAACCTTCAGTACCATCAAATGGTTATGTAAGATACTTTCGTGCATAATTATATAATTAGGTAGTTAGTTGGTCAAGAAAGATATGTGAATTTTTAATACTTTGGCTCTCGGAGGATTTATCTACTCAAAATATCAAAGAAAAGCGAGATTTAAATCTTGTCTTGTATTTTTTGTATTTTATTTAGCACAAGAAAATAGCTTTTCTGGTTCATTCAACTACCTCGGCCTTTAGACGCCGTGTCTTACATTAGGTTGATAATAAATTATGATAGCTGTGAGAATATTTTTTGTGTGCTTCATTTTTTCCTTCTTTATTACAGGGTGTTCTACACGTACACTACACATATACACATGTATCCAAGAAAATGTAGAATTTAATACTCGTATAAGGATAAAAAATGGAAGTTAAAGTTAAATGAACTCTCTGAAAAAAAGTGAAGATATGTGTAGGCGATAAATAGTTTTTTTTTTGTTTGTTTCATGAGCTTTGTTTAGTTATTGTGGAGAAATGATTTTTTTTGCGAAATAATTATCGCTTTGATTAATTTGATTTTCAGTCAATTTTAATCGCAATATTTTGTTTTGGGATGGAATATTTTTCTAGATACATAGCTATTTATATATCGTCTAGCTAGATTTTTATATCGTCGATGGAGACTATTTATGCGTTATATCCAATAAAAATTATTTATTAGTAAAATTATGTATTTATTTATGGTGTATACTCGTGTAGTTTATGTACCGACTCTAGTGATGGCTAATATTTGTACCGGCATTCCCTTCCTCGTTGTATAATATAATGCATACAATAAAACATATACTTATACTTATAACGATTTTATGTCAGTAATATGCAAATTTGAAAAATAAATAATATAATTTGCAATTTTCTTCGAAAAATAAAAATAAAACATACTTTCGGAATGAAATACTAAACTATTTTTATGCAAACATGTCATTACAATAACAAAATAAAAATCAATCAATCATATTTAAATAATGATTGGTGCGTGTTGGACTACAATTAGATAATAAAACAAAATTATTTTATTAGAGTTTTATTGTATTCAGTCGATTTTTTATTTAAGTTCTAGCTTTTTATCGTGGTTAGTTTTTTTCCATTGTCGTAGAATGAGATCCACTCTCGCAGGTTTATTTTATCCTAAACTTTGTGATGCATGTGCGCTAATGATGCAAAATATATTGGCATTGCATAATGTTATCGAGCAAAGGTGATCAAAGTTAATTTTTAACAATTTGCCTTAGATAATAATTATCAAGATTACTTCGCGTTGTGTTTAAATTGTATACATATTTATATTTTGCATCATTCTATCTTTTTTATATTAAGAAGACACACGACAATACAAAAAATCTGAAGAAAATAATATTAATTAATATTTGCTTTTTAAGAATATATAAAGTAAAATAAAATCCTTCGCAAACTTTTTAATTAATATATTTTTCATCGTTTTTTTATTTTATTATTTTTAGGGAACTTGAAAATTTCATTATTGTCAATCCCGATACGCTTTTAGCGTAATTTATTTTATTTTGTTGTCGTCGGTTTTGTTCGAGAGTTTATTTTATTTTCATTTTTTTTTAATGGGACAGTGCGAAATAATTTTTCTAATATTTTTTGGGACTAAAATGTGGTTGAATGTTTTACTAGGATACCAAATTTAATTCAGTTTTGGTATCCGTTTTCATTAGTTCTGCTTCAGAGATGATCGTTTTTTTTTAGTGAAATGGGTTTAAATAACTCATCTTGATGGGCAGTAAAATTTTTTAGAACTAAATATTGTTGCTCTAAATTTTATCTCAATCGTTTTTATACCCTTATCTAGAAACTTTGAATTTTTTAATTTCAAAATTCTAGAAATTAATTTTAAATGTTCTCCGGTACCGGTTCGATTTGGTATACCTTCCTAATTTGTCAATGAATATGATTGCACTAGAGCTTGAAATAGTATATAAATAGCCTGAAAAATTACATGTGTGGGTGTATATTAGTTTTATGGTTTAAATTGTTTAAGGTGAAAATTATTAAGCCGATGAGTAATTAATTAGCCGGGGAAATTGCATATTACATTTTACTGCGGCTTTAGTCGCCTACGCTTTATTTTAAGTATTTTAGTTGCGTTTAGATTTAGGATCTTCTTTTATCCGCAGGCGTCTGGTGATTCAGTGTGTTAACATTCAAATGAATTTGGAACGTTGAAATATAACAGATAATGCATGGAAAGACAAATAATTAAACAATATTGGAATAGTTTAATTATGATCTAAAATTTTATTTAGACAATTTTATTTTATTTGTCTTGATTTAAAATCAAAAAATTGTGGAATTTGTTACAATTCATTTTAATTTAGATCAGTTATGATCCGATCTCATTGCCAACAAAGGTTGCGTCGTTTTAACTTTATTGCGTTATTTTGTCTAGCAGCACTATGCTTATATAACATTGCAAAACTGTTCATTTTAACTTTGCAACATTAAAATGTAATATGTATTAGTTTTCAATCTTGATTTACCAATTAAACTTAGTAGGACATTTTACTTATGATGGATAAATGTTTTGATTTATTTCAATATTCGAGATCAGGTGAAATGTGAAAGATAAAATGCCTAAAAAGAGTACATAGACTAGATGGATGATAATCCTCGTTCAAGAAGCAGTAGTGACGCTTGTCTTGAGATAAAATATCCTTGATTTTAAGGTATGCACGCTCCACCGGAACTCATATCATCGATTATTAGATTACAATTGTGAATTGTAATAATTCAATTTTTTTCAAATAAACACGATGATTTAATTTGCCGCAAACCACTCCAATCCCACACAATGAAAATAATCCAAAGACATACATACATACAGGCATGTATAATCGACGACCGAAATATGAGAAGCATATGAAACCTATTGACATTCCATTTTTATATACAATACGACGACACATACTCGTCGTCATCGAAATGACTGGTCGCCAATAAAAATTCGTATGCTATAATATAGTACAAAAGAACATATTTAATCCTATATCATATTAAATTCCCATTTCACTAAACACAACATTATACTATTAATAATATTATTTTTTATTATTAAGATAAACTAGAGAGTAATTGTATAACTAAATTTATACACAACTACATGAATGTACAGAATAATCTATACACAACATAACAACAAAAAACGGAAAACCCAATATTATCCTTTTTCCATACCAAATGAAAATATGTGGGGGAACGTAACATCAATAAGAAAAATATTCATAATCATCAACTTCCTATCATCACTCGCAACTTTGCCCTGGATTCTCATCTCCCTGAATTTTCCCATGTTATTCCTTCATCATCATCTCACATAGCAACATTTTTATTTTTAGAAATGTTTTTTATTTTATTGTATAAATAAATGTATTCCCGTTTTATAAAAGGATACATTCGTCGCCATTTTAAAATTTATATTCATAAAACTATGCTATAACAAAAATCCAACATAGCATTCATCACACTGTGAGATGATTGGTTTGAAAAACACGTTGAATATTATTGTGCAAGGTAATAATAATAATATTCGTAGTAATAATGCATTTTTTGTTATAAATACTCGACAACAAAATCATAATTATAACATGTTAACGATATGTTGTTGCAAATATATTTTTATTGATTTTTTGCTGCTGTATAATTTTAATTATAGAAATATAAAAATATTGTATGTGTGTTTAAATTCGATCTAAATAATATACAGTATATTGTTTATAACCACATGTGGTCGCTATAATAGTGTTTCAATTTAATGTACCTAATCTGAGCACGAGCACTATATCTACATAATAATGGGTCAAGATAAATCATATAGCTGAAAGTAATTAGGTGCATGATCCCATTAACCAATAAATTTCAAATTATTATGTTGTGCGTGTCCATTTGACATAATTGTTGACAGTAATTTGAAATTTGTGTCCGATCAAAACACGTGCTTTATACAATCACTATCTCGTTGAGTCAATAAACTAGGGAAACCTCTAAACATGATTCATTTCACCTTATCAATGACGGCGGCCGCCTTGTACTAGAAAATTAAATTTTTATGTTTTAAGTAGATACAGTGCAACAACGACGGTTACGGTTGGATGCTGTTTGTTCGAATGAGGTTGCTGTTTGTAATTTATAGAAATTCGCTCTAGTCGTCGTTGTCGTCGTCGTCACATAAAATCAATAATTAAATTACACGTTATATACTAGACGCTTTTCTATATTTGTAATAATGCCAGTTTTATTTTTCTAAAATAGCTAGCAGAAGAAATACAAACAACAACAACAACATGAATAAAGAAATTATTGATTTCTTGTTTTCCAGTTTTTTTTATTATGTTCAGACATTTTCTCTATAAATTTTTTCCTATGAATTTATTTTAATGTATCCGAAATCTACACCACACGAATCAATACCGTGGCATCATTGTTTTAATGTAATTCTATGAGGGTTTTTCATTAACACATGCATATGTTGTGTACACCTGTATATCCTTGAAATGTGTAATACAAAATTAAAATCCTCGACCTGGATAGAATCGGGTGGCAATCACGTGATTCATGTATGGGTATAATTTGGAAGTACATACATACATATCGTTTATATAATCAGAGCGTTTCCATTCGATCGATTAAATTTTCTTCTTTTTAGTGATTGTGAGTTTCCTTGGAATTCTGATATATTTTCTTTTTATTACTCGTACATCTATATTTCCATACTAGAGAAATTTATTATCTATTATAATTGGGGATTCTTACGACAAATTATTGGAGTGTGAAAGGGTATCTTATTTTCCGCATACACACACCTGCTAATGTAATTTTAATCGAGATGAATCATCATCATTTTGACAAATATTCTATAGCGATTAGCGCTTAAATATCATAAGAATCAAATAAAATATACAAAGAGAGACAACGATTAAATTAACGAGTTGAGGTCGTTAAGTATTGTTTGTGTTATATTTTTATAATATTTCGACGACATCTGTCAATTTGACATACATTTCATACTCTATTTAATCAGTTTGTTTGAACGAGATTCTCTGGACACACCTATTATCGGTTATTTATTTATTTCAAATATCCAAAATGTAATTTCCCGTTTTTGTAATGCAGCATTTTTGGTTTATAATAACGACGACGAACTTAAATTGAAAGTTGTGCAAAATGCGTCATGAACTTATTTTTAATCGCAAATACGCGAATAAATTTTAGTTTGGCACACATGCATGTGTGTGTAAATATGTATTCTGTTTTGAACCGGTTGCAAAAAATATGTACATAAAACGAAACGGTTGACATTCGTTTATATGTATTGAATAAATTACGAATTGTGTTGTATTATATGTATGACGAAATTTAAATTAAAATCGATTTTTTGGGTTTTTTCAAAAAGTTTAGATTTTTTTTTTTTTTTTTTTTGCAAATAATATTTACAATACGTACACACAATATATAAATTTAACGATAACTAGAAAAATACAAATATGTATTGTATGTATTGCATGTGATTGAAGTAGACAAGGCCGTAACCGCAGCAGTGGTATAGCAACAGCAACGATTTTAACGCGAAAAATAGCGAGAATTATTTTGGGTTTTGTTTTATAACAAAATACTACAGCATTTTTTAGCGAAGATTGTTGTCTCTCTCGTTTGAGATGATATTTTGGGTTAATTTATCTCTGTTTCGCAGCAAGAATTTCTGAATTTCTGTGTTTATTTTTTTATCTCGGGGACACTCCTTTATGCGCTGACAATTTTTTTTTGTATTTCTTGTTGTTCAACCAACAAAACGAAGAGATAGAAACAGTTCATTTTCAACTTTTGTTCGGGAATGTACGCACCTTTTAGTTAGTTTAGAAATGTCTAAGTCATAATTTAATTTAAATAATAAAATAAATTTAATTAAAATATAAGATTTTTTGGAATTGTGTAATTATTTTGTAAATAAATTTAAAATATAGTCAAACCAATACAAGTCACGTTACAACAATATTTAACAACCAATTATAGAAACGCGCGAAAGACAGGGATAAATAATTTTTATTTGTTTAATTATAATTTTATGTTTTAATTTTGGATTATCAGTGAAAATATAAAATTAAGTGATAAAAATATATAATTGTAGTTTTGTTAATATAAGTTAAAATACAGACTTCTTAAAGGTATTCACAAATTAATCGATTTCATTTTTAATATGGAGTTTTTAATTGCGTCACAATTTTTTATTTATATTTTATGTGTTGGTATTAACTTTAAAATTAATTAATTTTTATCGGTTCATGATTTTGCCGAACTATAAATCTGTGTGATTGGTTCATTGACCAGAGTAGTAGATACAATTGCTTAAATGATTAATATTTAAACGTGTTTCGATTTTCTTTAGTACAATCAAATTACGTCAT
Source organism: Nephrotoma flavescens (assembly GCA_932526605.1). Lineage (NCBI taxonomy): Eukaryota > Metazoa > Arthropoda > Insecta > Diptera > Tipulidae > Nephrotoma > Nephrotoma flavescens. The sequence goes on along the minus strand of OW052222.1, from coordinate 212,937,436 downwards.
ATTACTTGTGACCTGTTAAATAAAAACCATGCTTGACATTAATTTCTGTTTTATTTATTTGCAGAGGGTCAGTTTTTTGAAAATTTGAAAAATAAAACCCAGACGCCATTTCTCTGTACGGTTACAACAAAAAGACAATTTTTTTTAGAAAAGAAAACAAACTTTTCTCGAATCCTTTTTTTAAATTAATTAATTAAAAACAAAAAATAAATAAACCAAAATGTCCACCGTCGACAAAGAAGAATTGGTTCAAAAAGCCAAACTTGCCGAACAGTCTGAAAGGTAAAATAATATACATCCTTTTTTTGTGAAATTGATATTCAGGCAATTTCTTGTGCAATATTTTCAGATACGACGATATGGCACAAGCCATGAAATCAGTCACAGAAACAGGTGTAGAATTATCAAATGAAGAAAGAAATTTACTATCAGTCGCATATAAAAACGTAGTCGGAGCACGCAGGTAATATAAATTCAATAAATTGCTGCTTGTCTAAAAGCATACAATTATAATAAACTATTTTAATTTATCATTTGCAGATCATCTTGGCGAGTTATTTCATCTATTGAACAAAAAACCGAATCATCCGCCAGAAAACAACAGCTCGCACGAGAGTACAGAGAACGCGTCGAAAAAGAACTTAGGGAAATATGCTACGAAGTTTTGGTAAGTCATTGTCTAGCCTGGTTTAAAAAATATACATATGTACTTGTTAAAATCCCAAAAATCTATTGCATCCCCCTACCAACCTTCACTATTATAATTTAGTACCTATTGTAGTCCAATAGACCACGCCCCTATATACATTTAAACATACATTTAATGAAAATTTATGTGTTCTTGTGCAGCTTGAAAAATATACTAGAGCAATAATAATTTATTCTTCCGGTATAATTCAATAAAAACTAATGACGTTTCTCTATATTCTCAAAACTATTATTTTTCTATTATAAAACCATGAAAAATTATGTAAAACACTATTTTATATGAATGTATATGCAGCAGGGTGGGTGCCGCCAAAGCTTCTCTACAAGTTTTCATCCATTTTCACAAAAGAAAAACACAAGTAGATGCATTTGGCCTTGCGGTGTATTGTGTAGCATACAATTTACACAACCAATTTACAAGACGTATAGTGTGCTGCGCGTTTCGTCAAAGCGATAAATATTGATTTTTCCTATAGTATGTTACTAATATATTGGGACGGTCAGAAGAGAAGTTTTTTTTATGTCTCGCCACATGGAGTCAGCAGGCCGATGTTCATTAATACGTCAGTTAGCGTTACACCTGTGGTATATTAAGCATAATCCAATTGATTTGCTATATTTGGACTGTTTTAGTCTAATCATGTGCGGATTAGGAATATGCGGTTTCTTGAAACAAAAAGTCGACATTAAATTCTTTCCATATTTTTTGCCAAACAACTCAAGAAACATTAAACATACATTAAAGTTACGTAAGACAGGAAAAATTAATTTAGTTATTTAGAGACACTTGTATACATTTTTGGCCTTTTGTAATATCGGCATGAATTTGTATATAATATAATGAAGCTGTATGTAGGTGTATTTATATAAATAGTGATAGGACGGTATAAGGATATTTTGTTAATTCACAATGAACATAATGACACACACATAGATGATTCCATGATTGAGGAAAATTGTTGAGATCATATCATAATTTTTTTTTTAAATTTAAAGTGATGATGTTGATGAATTTATAAGAAAATACGCGATACGATGTAAGAAATTTATATTTTTAATAAGTATAATACGCCAACGCTATTTATATTTATTTTTCTTGAAGCAAAAAATAAAAAAAAATGTGTCGAATAAGAAGAAATGGGAAATGGCAGTAAATGTGTGCTATGTATTATTGTATTATTACAATTGTATATTCGTCTGCGTCGAATTGATAAAATTGTGTACGTCGTCGACGCGCCGTATGGCCATGTCTGGTGGTTTCTTACGAAATCTATCCACACACTTGTAATATATAAACTTTTTAAAGTTCTTTCATCTTTTTACGGTCTTCTACTACCTCTTTTACATAATATAAATTCTTAGAGAGCTAGAAATAATAATTTTGTTTAGTCTGTTAATTTAATACATTCTCGAAGTATAAATCACTACTGCCAGCGAAAAATGGGATATGTGAAATATAAAAATTGTATATCCCTCTATTCCAGACACTAATATCTTTTGTCAAGACTCATATCTGTTTATTCCCAGACAATAATATTTCTTTTTTAGCTTTACAAACTTATCTCGATCTGCCCGAGCATAGAATTGACCTTATCCATCCCAAATATGATTGCCGATTTTCCAAGGTGTAGTGTATTCCAGTAAATCATTTCTAGCATGTTATTTTAAGCTAATAAATAGATTGTTACTTGAAAATCAATTTACCTAATATTGGATGTGCGCGCAAGGATGCCTAGTATAGCGAAAAATACATATCGCCCGCTTCGTGACAATACCTCCTATCTGACATTTTTGTGAAAATGAGCTTTTGATAAGAAAGGCTGACGCAAGATTAGACGCAGGCTTACAAATAATTAAAATAAGTTTGTATTACAAGAAAAGCAAATTAAATCGAATTGAAATCATCAAAACCAGAGGAAACATATAGAATGACAACGACGTTTTGTTGGATTTCCTGAACAATTCAGTTTTTGCAGATAGGAGTTATTGTCACGAAGCGGTCGATATATGTAATAGTGGTTTTAAAAACATGTTTTCCTGAATGTGGACTAAATTTATTTCTTAAACACTCATCATCATTTTGATGTTTTAACGACATATGACGATATGCATTCGAAAAAAAAAATGGTGCTGATGAGTAATTGTAACATTTCAAACGAATTTGGAGAAAATTGGGGATAATTACAAATATCAAATGTGAGCTCTGTTTGTTGTTGCAACCTTCATCGCATTTTAAATAATTCTTGTAGACTCCCACATCATAAAATCAACTCGCAAGAATTTATGTAAGCTTTCGTTTGATATACCCGTAAAGTGTTTTTTGAAAGTGAACTGTTTCTTCGAAAAAACACGTTCTCAAACTCATTCCGGGGGCGATGAATGACGAAATTAATCGATATTTTTTAACATTTAGTTGTGTAAGCTAAAATTTGTTTTGAAACTTGCACACAGTATGAATTTTTAGTTAAAATTGCGGGTTTTGTCAAAGTAATTAGCTAAAAAGTTTTGAACTTGTAAATGGTTCGTAGAGTGATTACAACTGTCGGAATATTAAAATGAGTGTTTGATTTGGCAAATAATTAGTCAGTAGAAGTAGCATGGCCGTTTCTTTTAAATAATAATAATGAAAAAATAAACAATCGAACTTTAAGCAAATTCTGGTATTTTTTTTATCATTCCACAAATTTTGAAAAAAAAAAAATTAAAATTTTGTTGCCAATTTAATTTAGAATTTTATTCGTTTTTTCCGTAAATACAAATTATTTCAAAATACAAAAATGTAAATCTTTACAAATCGCGATAGAAAATTTTCTTGATTATCTAATACATATTATGTACTTTATTTTGCTTTGTAAATTTAAGTTCTTGTAGTTATTGCATATTTTAGATATTATTATATTTTATTATATCAAAGTTATTATTTCCGTATTTCATTCATTTTAATATATGTATATTAAGGCTCTTAGAGAAATCGATGGCTCGTCTATACTTTCACACGGCAGAGGAAGGATTTGAATTATTAATTTTAAGCCTAAAGAGCAGCTTTTTGGCCATTTCCGTTCGTTTTCATTCTCTGATTTGTATTACCAAACCGTACAAGCCCAAAAGGCCACCCATACGATTTCCTCCAGCATGACACGTAGTAAAGGACGTTCCACCAAATGAAGCAAAGGGTTTTTTATTTGAGATCGTCCGATTGAAAATTGCTGAAATAAGTTGGTCGAACAATCTATTAAATTCTTCACTTCTTTTGAGGATTATTGACTTCTTATCCGTCTCCTTAGATTATTTTTGGTTTTAGCTCGTTCACGATCGGTTTGGTTGTTTTGATTTTTCAGGGCCCCGCACAGACACCAAAGGATGTTTGCTAATGACACAATTTTCCGATCCAACATTTCATTTCGAGCATTTTTTTTTGGTCGGGATCCGGGCTTATGTGAGACGGAAAGGAAAAGGATGGGTTGACATTTATTTTTTACATTTTTACCGTATTATTGGAACCGCAGGCAAATTTAGCAATTTATTTTCACTATTTAATTTACATTTTCAAATTTTCACTATTAGGAAATGTCAAATTGTGACTTTAAATGTTAAATTGTGAATTTAATATTAGCTAGCTCGATTGATTTTTTTTTTCCTTTTCTGAAAATAGTAATCTCATTTTATAGATCAATGGAAGATAACAATGAAATGCACTGATTTATATGTCAAAATGACATGTCTTAAACTTAAATAGCATATGTTATTATGACATACCATCGTCGATAGCATAATAGAATTACATACTATTTTATATAATACTATTTTACTATCAAGCACTGCTGGTTTTCCATTGCACGGTTTGAAATAGGCCTGTTCGAAATGAGCGTTTGATAAAAAGGATATTATTTGTTTATTTGACACATATTATATCTGTGTTCTAGAATTAAAAGGGCGTAAGTCGACTTATGCCCTAATCAACTTTTTCATACTTTCCATCTTATTTATTATTAATACAAATTTTAATGTACTTGCAAAAACAATGGATTGTAATAAATTTGTATTAATAATATTTATAAATAAATAATTTATTATAAATAAAACAGAAAGTATGAAACGGTTGATTTGGACATAAGTCAACTTACGCCCTTTTAATTCTAGACCACAGATATAATAATAATATATAACGATAATCAGCCAACAAATTGTTTCTCATTGCGGCGAGAAAATATTAAAAATGGTAATGGATAAGCTAGGAAAATTAAATTTATTTATTTATTTTTATAACGTTAAAAATAATATTTGCTACGTATTATATTTTGATAGCTAGTATACTGAAATATTTTAATAAACTATTACACTATCAACTTTGGTTTTCCATCGTAATACTTTAATATTATAATACTATTATACTTGTATACTATGACGATGGAAACCCGGTCGGTATTAATGTGAGAAGTTAGGTATGTATGTATACTTGGATCAAAAAACCAAGAGTAGGAAAAATTATCCTAGGTGTAGAAAAAAATTAGGGGTAGTGTAATATTTTAATTTCAATCGTAATCGATATCAGACAATCACCATCTAATTTGTATATCTTACGTAACATACATTTTTACAAAAAATGTTTACTTAAAACCATTTTTAGTAAATGCCTGCGTCAAAATTGGGATGAAAGATGTCCCTGTACGGGATTTTATTCAGCTCAATTAAATGCATACCATATTTGACATTTTGTACTCTATAAAATCCAACACTTATCATAGAAACGAAGAAACAATTTGTGGTTTGTTAGAATAGTGAAAGATAAAATAATAATTTATGGCCATCGCGAACAGGAAAATTTAAATTACTAAAGCGGCCGCGTAACACCTTAATTAACGGAAAATTATAATTGAAATTATAGGCCTATACAATTATAATTTTTTGATCGTTAATTTACTTTTGCCAAATAAACATGCGAAAGCCACTCAGTTCAAAAAATTACATGTATTTTGGGCTCAATTTAGTGCAAATATATTTTCTATTGGGAAAGTGTTTTTTGTAAGGTTTACTCTCCGATTCTGACGATAGACTCTACTAGTATAGTACTAAGGCCATCTAAGCTAAGACTCTTGTGAAGCCTTTTTTTTAAGACAAATGAAATTCTGAAGGCAAGAGTCTAAATAGTATTTTAGAAACTCTCCAACGACTTTTGTAGAGCTGTCAAAACCAAATTTTCACCATATTGTTTCAAATCTATGAACGAAAAACGACAGTTCAATTCATAATTGTAAAAAACACTCAAATTTATGCTATAATAATTTTTTTTTTGCTATAATAATTTTTCTGTTTTAATAATTATTGTCTGTTTAAATGTCAAAATTACTAACTGTGGAAATTATGAACGTCGAAATTATGATTGAAGACCACCTATTTCGCTGATATTTTCGAAGACAATTTTTTAAGACTACTGACAGATAAGACTAAGTGCAGAATAAGGATTTAAAATCTACAGTCTTCGTTAAGACAAAAGTTTGCGCTAAGACTCTGTGACTGTATGATCGAATCAGGGGTTAATTTGTTTAGTCGAAAAATAATTTAATCATTACCACAGTCGACTATTGAACATTATTTTATTTCCAAGTTTCTTTTATTAATTCAAGAATAAACAGTACCGTTAAGAAGCTCAAATACGTAATTTATTCTTATATAATTACGTTATTGATTAAAGCTATCATAATAGAAGAAAAATGCACAATATAATTTCATGATAACATCAATTATTTATCAATGAATCTCTTCTTTTACAAGTTCGGGGTCATTGGGTTTAACCTCTTAGTGGTTTTACGTCTTGTTTAACTCTATTCAGAATTCTTTTCAACTTTCCCTCACGGTACATTGGTCTCGTATGAATCAAACATGTTTATTTTCATCAGTCATTTTTAAACATTTCAATTGCATACTTATTGGACAAGTTTAGGTTAAGCGTATCGGAACCGCAGCCTAATAAACATTTACTTTACTGACGAATGGTTGAAATAACCGTGGTTTTGGATGATTTATTTTCCCTTAATTTTTTTTCTATTTGAGTCCCTAACTTAGGTCAACATTTGAAAGAAATGTTTCGGTATTTTGAGAACCAGTCCAAATATTCTTCTGTCTCTCACCAAAGCTTAATATAAAGAAAATCCTAGTTTCCTTATGTTATAAAATGTTATTGAACTCCATTTGATTTATAAGTGATTTGTTTACTAAACAACAATTTGTTTGATATGTAAACATTCGCGAAAATTGAAAATTTAAATTAAAATGATAAATAAACATTTTTTACATTTAAATGTAATAATCTTGTTCTTCAGAATTCTCTCAAAGTCAATTACATTAGGATTTGAAAATCTTATATCGTGTATACCAACCACATCTCTTGCTCTTCACTGCTATAGACAAATTTTGACGTAAAATGAAATTGAAATTATTTTGTAATTTTGTATATTTTAACACACATAAAGATTGTATCCATAACACAATCAAAAGAATTAAATTAATTGAATGCGCCAAAATCAAAATGATTATGATTATTTGCACATAAAATTGAGTTTACAATTTAATTTTTATCCAATTTAATTTTTGTGTGTGCGTGCGTTCGTATCTATGCCGGGCGAAATATGGATATAAAAAACGCATGAGTATGGAATGTTGAATGAAGGCACACGAGACGACAACGCTATGGAATGGAAAACGAAAATAAAATTATTGTTAAATTTTTATTATTTGGGAAAATTAAAAATTGAAACTAAATTCGGATATGGCTTAAGGGAAAATTCCGGGCTATATGTCTCGTTCTGTTTTTGTTTCGAATTTATTTTTGTAGGAAAAATTGAATTCGTTTTTTGCCGTTCCATCGCGCCGCGCGATACTAATTCGACACATTAATCAATACGCGCGTGTGTTTGTGTGTGACGACATTCAAAGTTCGCACATACTGTAAAAATTTTAACGTGCTCCGCGTATATTATGTCCGCCTTTTATTGCAACTTCCTTCGCAACGGTGTTTAAAAACGTTTAGTTCTATATTTAAAATGATGGAAATATATAATTTTATTTAATGAATGAATTTATATACTATGTCCATACTCTAAATGTATAATAGATTAGTTTATTTTTTTTAATACAAAAAAAAAATTATTTTTACTTTCAATTAATCATACATTTCAATGTCACATCCATTAGAATTTGAGTTTGGCAACTAGTTTCGTTAGAAAAGTTTATTTAGCGTCACTTTTCAACTGTTATATATTAGTTACATTGTAATTGGTTTTGTCTTACAAAATGTGGTTAAATCTCGAATGGGCATGAGTCATGTAACAATTATGTTTGTTAACTGGAAAATGCCTTTTGTGACTAGATAAAGTGGAATGCGTTAACGATTGGAATATCTGTCGGATTCATTTAATTAATTATTAGTTGAGGAAATTTGAAATTCTTGAAATCATACTTGTTTAGTTTGTTGGTGTGGGACAATTCAATATGACACCTACAAAATTAGAGATCTTAATATGTAACGATAATAAGAAGAACTAAATCGACACATTTTCACTTTATTTTGACAGGAAAAATGATTTTTTTCATGTACACCAATTTTTGTTTTTCATACAACAATATCTATACAAAATGGATCGTTAATTTTTTTAGGAACGTCAATTGGTGTGTTTTAATAAAATAAAGGATGTGTTTTAAATTTAATTGAAACATGTTTTAATTGTTCATCAATAAATAAATAGATGATGATTATTCGTTCGTAAATATATAGACAAGAAGTGTACGAACTTCGAATAGAGTTCACAATTGACGTCGTATGATTTGACATTTCTAAACTTAAACATAATAAAATCCTATTTAATATCTTCAATACAAACATAAAACATATCAATTTTATTTTTTGTTCTTTTTAAATCATAAAATTCAAATTGATCTGAAAAAGTAAATAAATGAAGGACATAAAGACACATAATTTCCGAGTAGTGGAATATTTCTGGGCATCGTACGATGTTTTTGCATGCAATTTTATAGGATTTTAACTAAACTAAACTGTAAACATCTTTACTATTACTTACTGATCTTGCTTATCAAAGTTATTTTTAGTACGAATGCTTTGTGTAGACAAATGCAAGCACTTCAGATGTCAATTTGGAAAAGTTTTTTCAGTTATGGTTCTTAAGCATCGAAATAATGGATGAAATCTCTCTCTTCAAGTACTCTAGTGAAATTAAGCAAATGCGGTTACATCAGAGCGTCATTGAGGCCGGTCGACCTTTTGACATTGTTTGGTCGAAAAAATTTTCTCTGAAACTGTGGAAGGCACAAGCTTGCGTGAGGTAATCACCGCTTTAATACCACTGTTTCAGTTTTCCAATAACAGCAGCTATTCTGTTTATTGATTAGATCAGCTAAGTTGAAATGTGTGGTACCGCTCATTTCGCGCCAATTTTGCTAAAAATGCACATCGGTTTCAATTGACTATTATAAAATGAGCTTTTAAGAGCACCATTAGTTTTTTTGTTTTGTTGTTAACAATGCTGTATTTTATGACACCCATTGATCAGTTCAAATTTTATATGGAAAACTTGATCCAACATTTGTGTTAGATAGATCACAAAAATTTTAATTTGAAGTTTGCGCCTTTGTGTTGTTTCATGAAACATGAATTGAACCGGATCAGATCAAGCATCAAGAAACGCAGCTATTACAATCTTGCTATTATAATTGTAATTCTTTTGGCCGGAATTTTATATTAATATTTTTATTAATGTTCTTGCTGTTAAGATAATAATTGCTTGGGAAATCCTCTTGTCGCAAAACTACACTGCTTCTTTTTTCCACACAGTTATGAAAGCGGCACATTGGTGCTGTGCTGATTTTTTCTTCCAACGAAGAGGAGGCTCATCCATATATAATCATTTAAAGTGACTATTATTATGATGGGCATCCATAATTCCATTTATTTTTACGTTGGGTCGACCTCTGCAAAATGTGCAACCCCGCCCATGCTTAACTGTATTTTTTGTATAAACTGGGCCATATCTAACATACATCAATTTGAAATGTGACTTTTTAAAAATGTATTCGTTCTTTAAAAAAATGTCTTGTTCGCTTTTTATTTCCAAAACATGTTATATAAAGTAGTGGCATTTTCATATTTTTCCGCAAATATTTTAAGGCCCCAAGATTTAGGTGGTTAATTCAACATGAATCCTTTTCCGTAAAACAACATCGCTAGAAAAGGGTATTCTATCACTTGGTTTTTTTAAGCTGAAAAAAGTTTTTACTGTGGTGGCAACCCGAACATTTTTTGACAAATGAAAAGTCAAAACTGCCATTTCAGTTCGTTTACAACACAAGTCGCGTTTTGGTTATTCAAACTTATTACGAGAATGGTCGTTCTGTAAAAAGAACATTTTGTAAATTACGTGATGTTTTTGAGCAACATGTCGACGTCCTGCTACAGAGTCTGAAATTCACAAAATTGTTGAACGTTTTGAAAAAACTGGATCACACTGAAGAAACTGGATGTTTTAAAGAAACTGGGTCACTCGTTCACAACAAACAAACTTGAATTGATTTTAGATGATGTTTGATTTCAACAAGACAGTGCCACATGTCCACTAATCATGACACACTTGACTTTTTGGCAAGCAAGTTCGATGATCGCATAATTTCAAGAAATTCTGATGTCAATTGGCCACCGAAATCATGCAATTTGACACCGTTAGATTATTTTCTTTGGGGTTTTTTTGAAAATGATCCACAAACAATTCAAAATCTTAAGAACAACATTCGAGCTGAAATTGTGGCAATTTAACGGCTTTTATTGGGAAAAGTCATAAAAATTTTTGTTGTTCGGTTGCAGGCGTGTAACAGGAGCCGTGGTGGTCACGTGAACGATGTTGTTTGTTCCATACATAAATGGCATAGAACCAATTTTCATTTTCAATAAAAAAATTTAATTATTTACATACATTGTTTTTTTACCATTAAAAAACTAATAGATGGAACACCCTTTATACACCCATCATTTCGGCCAAAAATCACTAAGATCTCCCAATTTATGGACAAAGCTTAAGTATGAAATTTCACCCCGATCAGCCAATCCGTCGGCTATAGAGAACCAATAATATTTAGTCTGTACGAAATCACACGCAGTCACAAATGAATCATTTAATACATACACCATGATTCCATGCACCGAGTTAATATAGATCGGTTTAGGTTTCGTTGAGTTTAAAATTTGTTGGTGTTAACTTTTATCGTTTCCATGAAACGATAGTTTACCATATTTTCAATGATAATTTTAAAATATTTTTACTCAAAATCTGTATTTTAATAGTTTACAAATGAGCGTCATTTTAAAATACACGTAGAAAACGTTGACAGATAGAACCTGATCCAACCGAACTAGTTTCGTTGAGTTAAAACAGATTTAACGAAATCCTACCTTAATCTGAGTTTCCATGCACATAAACCAGAGTTAACCTAGGTTAACTCCGTCATGGAAACATGGTAATAGTTGACTAGAAAAAGAAACTTAAAAATACGTTTTTAATAAAATGTTAAGTGTTCTATAAAACGTTGTCTATAAAACGCCTATTATAGAACAATTTATACTTGGTCGGTCCATATAATCGATTGTTTTATATCTCCATGTAGTCTCTAACGTCTTCAATTGCTGATGCCAAGCATTTTTAGAATTATTTTCATGCAACATTGTTGTTTTTCGTTTCTTCGTTTTGTCGTTATTATATCGATTTACAAACAATAACTATGGCCTAGGAATCAAAACAGTCGCAAAATCAATTGTGCTCTGACAAGATGTTGAAGATAGCAAAAATGAACCTCGATTTACCAACGTTCTGTCAATGTTCTGGGCTTGTAAATAATCGATGATTGGCATCTAGTCAACAATGGCATAAACTGTGGCAATTTCATCAATTTAAGATAATTTACCTATAATTGCTTTAATTTTGTCTCATGATGGCTTAGTTTGAAAATAATATATTTTCCCTTGAGAGGAGGAGTTAATAAAATGTGTATTTATTATCCGTGTAATATTCTTTCAGTTTGGGTAACATTGGGAAAGCAAAAAATTAATTATTCCAGTTCGTTTTTTCCAACCTTAAGACGGCATCATACCTCCCCCTACAAACAAACTTATATCAAATAACAGAATTTGAATGTAGATATTTTTTGGCTTCGTCTGTATCGATTAATCGAAAATTTGGTAATACGTTTCATTTATGTACTACAAAATTAAACTTTATGCAATTAAGTAATAAAATCTATTAAACTATAGTTAGGTAATTTTCTTTATGTTTCCACTCGATATATTATCATGACTCAGATGATTAATCCAAAACTCGACCTAAAAAAAATAAAATTTGAAACAGTAAATTATTACATTTGCTTGCTGAGAAGAAAATATTTGCATGTGTTTTTTATCGATACACAAGAAACACAGAATTGGCTTGCCTCACACATTTGTATGAGAGGATTTGTTTTGGCAGACAGAAAATGGTTTATTTAGAATTCCAGAAAAGATAAATTAAATCTAGAAACTTTACAAAACAATAACATATTGTTTTGAATTTTCTCCGATTATTTTTTGTGTGATCAGAGAAAATAAAAATTTAATTTTACTATGCATACATGACACTTATATACATATTTTATTGATTTTTATAAATTTTCATCCCATCGCATGTAAGAGAGAAAATATTTTTCTCATTCAACTACACCTTTTCATCTTAAAAAAGGTAATACATATAATGTGAGGAATGTAATTGATTAGTTTAGAAATACCCCTAATTTATTTTTAGAAAATGAAAATTTTTGTGTGCAAACCACTTAGTTATGTTGTAATGTATGTATTTGGGCAAATTCCCATCCTAAATTTTTGGGTTTTATATATTTACCATGTTAATCGATTAAAAATATATTTTTTCAAGCAAATATATATATTTTATTTAGGGTCTTTTGGATAAATATTTGATCCCGAAAGCCAGTAATCCAGAAAGCAAGGTGTTTTATCTAAAAATGAAAGGCGATTACTACAGATATTTAGCTGAAGTAGCCACCGGAGATACACGTAATAGTAAGTATAACGTTTTTTTTTCTCGTTTTTGTTTGAACTATTTTTTCTTGTTTTATTTATTAAAATTATAAAATTGGTCGGAAAATACTCGAAATTGTGAAAAATGTTCTAATATAAAAAATTATTTAGGTGTTGTAGATGATTCCCAAGCTGCTTACCAGGATGCCTTCGAAATTAGCAAGGGTAAAATGCAGCCAACACATCCAATCCGATTGGGTCTTGCACTTAATTTTTCGGTCTTCTATTATGAGATTTTAAATTCTCCAGATAAAGCTTGCCAATTGGCAAAACAGGTTCGTCATACAAAACACTCTGATAAAACAAAACTCTAAAACTCTGTTAAATGTAGTTTGATTTTTTACTGTATTAATACATATATCGCTTGCTGGAGATAAAAAAAATATTTTTGTTGGTTGGAATTCGGAAAACATATGATCAAATAAATAAGACAGCGACATCGGGGGTCTTCGACAAAACATTTCTTCTGATACACAAAATTATTCAAAAATTTTATTTGATTTTAAATTATAATTTATTTTGTTTTGTTTTTTATTTATTTAAAGATGTCGTTGATGACTCACAAAAAGCTTATCAGGAAGCATTCGATATATCAAAATCTAAAATGCAACCAACTCATCCGATTCGTTTAGGTTTAGCACTCAACTTTTCTGTCTTCTATTATGAGATTGTTAATTCACCAGCGCGTGCCTGTCATTTGGCTAAACAGGTTATTTTTAATAAAAAAAATGAAATAGCCTTTTAGTGTTTAAATATTTATAGAGAACAAAAACTAACATATAAAACCTTTATGACGGAAGTTTAACCATTTTTTTTTTATATAAATTTGCTTCCAAAGATTATACTAATCCTTAATTTACTAGTTAGAAAAGTTATAAGTATAAATAAAATACTAACCCCTAGATATGTAACCCTGTTAACAAAAACAATTATTGAGAATGCCAAGTCACACATCCAACCAACATTTTTTTTTTGCCTGCAACAGCGATATTTTTTGATTTTTACGTTTTTTGTTAGTAAAATTTACCATACCCAATGAAATGGTAAATTTTGCTAAACCTTATGTGTTTGATGTTTTGTTTTGTTTATAAATTGATGGAAATTATTACTAGTGTGTTACCAGTGTAAATAAATACTAATAATTATATTTATATATTTTTTAGGCATTCGACGACGCAATAGCTGAATTGGATACACTAAATGAAGATTCATATAAAGACTCGACACTTATTATGCAATTGTTGAGAGATAACCTTACCCTATGGACATCAGACACACAAGGAGATGGTGACGAGCCGGCGGAGGGTGCTGATAACTAACCAAACTAAATTAAAACAAAACAAAAAATTACAAATAAAAAAATTTAAAATAAAAAAAACAAAAAAACCAACAACATCCTTTCAAAATTTACAATAAAACAAAAACAAAACAACAAGGACGTTTATTACCTTAAGTAAACACCACCTTCTAATTTTTCTCGCATTTTTTTTATTATTATTTTTTATGACAACTTCAAAACACACACTTGTCCTTTCCCGAACACAGTTTTCGTTTTGTATATTTTCCATATGGGGAATTTTTCTTAAGTCCTTAATGTGCAAGTAGTCCTCGGTGAAAAATAAAATTTCCGCAACCATCATCATTTCAGTATATATATTTTTGTAAGGAAACAAAAATTTTTTAAGTGTTACCATATGGAAAATTAACATTTTACATTAAATGTATAACTTATTTTTTCTCGTCTTGTCTATACATAAATTAATTTAAAATGAAAAAAAAAGAAAAACTGACAAATTTTATTGTATCAATGAAGAAAAAAAAATTATTAATTATTTATTATATTGTAATTAATTACATTCAAAACAAACAAAAACAATTGTAACATCTTTAAGGAAAAAAAACAATTATATAACATCATTGAAAAAAACATGTTTTTTTATTAAACTATTTCTTATTTATATTAAACATACAAATACAATTCGGTTCCGGTTATTTTTATTAACTAAAAAATATGTATTTTACTCTAGTACTACACACAAAATTATGAAAATTTAAAAAACAAACCGCAATCGTTGTTTTTCTGTGTACTATTTATTATTTGAATGGTTGTAAAATGAAATACAATATAATTAAAAAAAAAGAAAAGCAAAATACTATAAAATAAAAGAAAACAATTAAAAAAAAAGAAATATCAAAAAATCAAATGAATTATCCGTTATTTATTATTTTTGTTACTACAATCACGCTTATTTCCGTTATATCCATTTTCTGTCTTTCTCTCACTTCATTACTTATCGTATTATTTGTCTATATACAAAAATTAAAAAAGTAAAAAAAAAATTAAATGTGCATTAAAATAACTGTAACTGTATAAAAAAGCAAAAAAAAAAATTGTAAAATTCCATTATTTTATATATACAAACATTATATTATATATTATTGTGTTGTGATCATTATTTATAAAAATATACATATTATTTTTTATTTATTAAGTTTAATACCATTTTAGTATTACCAGATTATAAAAAAAATTAAACGTAATTTCGATAAGATGTCTGGTGAACATAAATCAAAATTCATAAAATAAATTATTTATTTAATTTTTAATTACATATAAATTTAAGAGGTATGTGTTTTCGTTTTTATTTATTTTTAACTATTATTTTAATATTTAATTTATTTAAAACTAAAAAAAAGCAAATTGTTTTTTTTAAATTACTAAAAAATTTATATAATTGTCAAATTCAATTATATGTATTTAATGTAATAAATTATATATATAATAAAACAAAAAAATACTATTTATATATAAATATGTCTCTGTAAAAGATAAAAATTGTGATAAATTCCAGCAATTATCATTTTTATATAGCAAAATACAAAAAAAAAAAAAATCGTAACCTCAAAAAATTTCTTTGTAATAAGCGCAAATATTATTTAATAATTAATATAATTTTATTTATTACATTTTTTAAATCGTAAATATACAACAAAGCATATTATACATTATTATAAAGAAATTTTTACGACGTGCTTTTTAAAAATAAAATAATTTTCTTAAAAGTTAATGTTAATAAAAATACTTGATGTAATAAACACAGCAAAATAATAATTACACACACAAATTTTACATTAAATATACACAAAAAAAATCCAAAACATGCGGTGTAATATTAATATATAATTATTATTAATTAATTGAATTAAATTTTTTATTATAATATTATTAAACAAAATATATTTATATTATAAAAGAAATATATATAAAAAATATAATTCATTTAATTTTATTATAAATGAGACAACCAAAACAAAAACAAAAAGAGGAAAAAATTATTGTAAAAAATAAAATTAAAGATAAAAATATTTGTAATAATGAAAAATCAAAAAACCAAGTTTTAATAATTGTGCGCGGCATGGCTGGCGATCAATAAAACAACACGTGGCTGAATACAAATAAGATGGCATCGAGTTTTATGTCTGAACAAAATGGCCTCTAGGATATTAACAAACTACTTTAAAGTAAATTTTTAAAAATTGTTATATAAAAAGCATGATTAATATATTTATATTTATTATTATTAATTATATTATAAAAAAGCATGTTTTTAATGGAAAACGATAAAAATTTGTAAAATTTTTAGAAAAGAGCACATCTTTTTTTTACTCTATGTGTTGTGTAAAAATACCGATGTTTAAAAATCAACCAGACATTTTATTATATTATTATTATTTTGTTTATATAGGCGAGCAAATATTTGATCAGTTTTTTCTTGCACATTTAATATAATATTTATTATTATATATATTTTGTAAAAATCCTATTTTAATCAATGTTTTTAGAAAAAGAACTATTGATTTTTTTAGTTACTGGCGCAATTTATTATGGTATTTAAATCAGAACCGCAAGTGTTGGTTTTTATAAAACATAATTTCTGGTGACAATCCTTCCACTTTTATTTGTTGCATGAACTTATTTGTTTAGATACATTTAAGTGTGTTTTGTGTGTATATACCTTCCATTTTCACCCTCGATGTATTGTTATATTTCATCCGTTTGTGTGTAATATTTGTTTTTTTTCTTTTAATGTCGAAGAGGTTTCATGGAGAAATTAAAAGCTAGGTAGGGTTAAGGTAATGTATTTGTTGTTAATTAATATGCGCTTGGAGTTTTTTTCGATATGTCTTCCTTGTTGCCATTTCGTTCCTTTGATGCTTGAAACGTTATTTTTGAAATAATTAGTGTTAAAATAGTCATTTTGTATTTAAATATTGAAGATGGGAGCAACACGGATTTCACTTGCTGGGTGTTTTTTGTAAGGAAGCAGTTAAACAAAATTTTTTTTTATTTAAATCGATGTTATTGAATTGTTTAGGTTGATACGAATTAAAAATGTGTTTTTGTTAATAAAATGTTAAATGTTTTTATTATTTTCATAAATTGTAAAAATATCTCAATTTTATAAGTAGGTATTTTGTGTAACTACCTCATTTTATTATGCCTCCACGAGTGGTGTTTATCACACTTTTACAAACTTCAATTTAACTTATTTTGACTCATTTATCAATCTATTCTTGTGCGACCTATTTTTCGTACCGCACAAGACCGCTTTTTTTATTTTGCCCCCTTACCTCATTTAAAACTTTTAATCCTTTAAATAGGATAAGAAGCTGTTCCATCTTCTCAAATTGATTCATTTTTGATGAAAACAATTAAAATTAAATAATTATAAACCGTCCAAAAACTCGTGGTATGGGGTAATTTTGTAGATTCGACATTTAAAAATCATTTGACAATTCGGGGGGTCTATTATGAAACTTATTAGATTCGCGGCGTATTTTGGTATTAGGATTTTTTTTCTATCGAATAATTCGAAATCGTCAAATTCGCGAGGGCGGGTCTGTTGTGAAACATTATTCGCTTTCGAAAAATTTAATATCTAAAAATTCGATACGCTTCGAATATTGCTACTATGAAACAAAGCGAAATCATCAATTTGTTGTGAACCTGGGGATCTATTATGAAATTTTCGACGTGCGTATTTTTTTTGACAACGTCGAAAATCGCTATTATGAATTTTTTTTCGATGATGTCGACGAAATTATTTTACGACGAACATTATATATATATACATATATAAAACATAAAAAAAGTTTATTGTTAATATAACAAACTAAAACACTAATATAAAAATTCACAACATTTAAATCATATTCACATTTTTATAAAAAAAATATTACTAATTATTAAATTTAATTGTTGGAAATTATGAAAAATATTAAATTTAAATTATTTTTTATTAAATTTAAATTAATTAATTTTTATTAATTAAAATTTTATATTAAATTATTAATTAATTTTTACTAACAAACTTTTTATTTCTCAACACTTAACACTTTTCTTTTATGTACTCGACACCTTTAGGGCTGTCGTAAAATAGTCGACGTTATCTAAAAAAAAACGCGTGTATTTCATAATACAACGAACAAAAAACGCGGTTGAAAATATTTCATAATACCAAATTTTCGACAACATCGAAAAAAACGTGACAACGTCGAAAATATACGTTATTTGTAGTAAATTATTTACAACTCATGTAAATATATCTATTGATATTTAAAAACGACCGAATTTATTTACACGATAAAAAAATTATTAAGCAACATTGACAAACTACGGTATTCGCCACCTAAAGACAGGAGAGGGGTTCTATTATGAAACTTATTCGATTCGCGGCGTGTTTTGGTATTATGAGTTTTTTCTTTCTATCGAATAATTCGAAATCGCCAAATTCGCCATATTGTGAAACAAAAAAAAAAAAATACGAATCGAATTAAACGAAAATGTGACATCAAAATCCATGGATATTCACGGCATAACACCCCCTATTATGGTTCTCGGATTTAATGCCTCTATCATGCGAGTCACCTCACCAATCCAAGTCGTGTGAGTTAGGTCTTTGTATTATGGTGCTTGTTTTTATTTTGGTGAGATGTGTTTGTTTATTATGACAATTTCCATTAGCTGTTAAGTTGGAAATATTGTAATTTTTGGCGTTTTGGACATACATTATTCACAATATTGACGTTTCGTGTGTTTTTCATTAGAAATTCGTATTTTATGCCTAGAAATATTGTTTTATTATACAATAATTTTATAAAATGAAATCCTATATAAAAATTATTATGAAAAAAATCTTACGTTTTCGTTTTTTGATATCCATCTTGAAAAATTACTATGAACTCACCAGTATATTTATTGTTGGTGAGTATATTTGACACTAAAGTCACCTCACCGCAACAAGTATAATATCAAATATTTCAAAATGGTGAGTTCAAGTCACCATTATGACGTATTTCTCGGTGAGTTGAGGTGAGGTGGGTACCATAATAGGGGCATAAGTCACTCGACTTCAAGTCGCCGAATTCAAATTTTAGTATTTTGATTCTCGCCGTGAGAGCGCGGTGAGAGTAATGTCAAAATTGCTCACACAAAATTTTCAAGTGACTTCATAGTAACTATTTTTTATTTATTGTCAAATGCAAACCAAAATGAATATACGCACGAAAATGTTTTATTTATTTTTTTATCAATTTTTATTTTATATTGTATATAATAATTAAAAATTGTTTATTCAAAAACTATTATGAAATAATTATTATTATAACAACAACAATCATAAACAATTCACCAAATTGGCAAATCTAGATTTAGCCCGAAGATTCCCAAAAATATTGTTTAGATACACGACACAAATAAATATATATTTTATATAAAACTTTAAAACTGCTTTACAACTGTTCGAATTCAAAACAAAATTTATGTAATATGTCAAAAATGTAAAAATAACGGTAATGCAAACATGAAAATAAATGAAAATTGTCATAATACATAAAACTACAGCGCACAACTCTCACCAAAATAAAAATGAGAAACGTAATACCAAATTTGTAGTCGCACGACTTTTAAATGCTCGGGCGAGTTGTCAGTGAGGTGAGAATGATAATAGGAAGCAACTTTTACATCCTTTGTAAGATTATATTGGAAATGTACAAAACAATTTAAGTACGAAAACGCTGAATCATCGCTTAACAACCCAACCACCGTGGGATCTAAGTATCACAAATTTTGTGCAATTTGATGCGAAATTTTTATCTTGTTCAGGTGATCCGTACTGTAGTGTAGTGTAGTTAAGAATACAGCACTTATATGACCGTTCACCTGGAGGTGTGGTGTACTTAACTCTACTATTAAACCCCTGTTGTTGATATATTGAGATAAAAATATTTGACATTTCTCGATATTTTTTTAAATTATTATATTGACGATTGTGTTTGGCGTTGGCGTGTTCTTATTTTGTTGTGAAAAAGTAAATATTAAGTACACAAAGAACTCGAATTCAAAATCATAACAAATAACTGTCAAAACTAAGTACACTACACTACGCCAATTAGTGTTCACGTGGTGCGTAGTTGCGAATACACTACACTACACTACAGCATTTTGACACTTTGGTACTGTTTTTTCTCTGTTCGCGTGGTTAGATAATACACTACACTACGGACCACGGGAACAAGATATATGTTGGCTATTTCGGCTAAAAATTTCGGCTTCTACGTGCGAGTAATAAATTTCTTTTACAAATTAAACTTAAGGTGTAACATTTTTAATCAGATTAAATCGGTCGGTTTTATTAAACGTTAAATTCAAAATGTCGAATTGAGATGAGATGAAGAACGAATTGGAAACAAGCTAGATGATGTCTTCAATCTGTTCTCTAAATAGGATTACCATTTACAAAGTATCAATAAAATATTCGGCGTTCAATCGGAATGGCCCAGAAATATGATTTACGCAACTTGATGCGCAGTATTTCCGTCGACGTTGCCAAATACGGGCATTTATTGCGGCGATCGACTTTGACCCGGTCAATGATCGCCTATTCCGTTTCAACTCGGCGATAAAAGGCTATCCCACCTACGGGAAATGGAATCATTATCTGAGAATCAAATCGCGGAATCAGTAGTTGTGGCTACAAAGGCTACCAGCACATGTGCAAACAATTTTACCGATTTATCAAAACTAACGACGGCCATTAAAATAATGGCCGTTAATAAACCAGTTCACCATTCACACGTTCGATTTAAATCCGAACAGAGGAAATGACTCACATTCTTGCGAGTTAACAACATGAATTGACGCTTTGTCAGATCGCGTTGAGAATCGCGTATTCAAATCAAAATTCTCCGCTGACACGTCAAGCTAGATGGCGGTCGCAACAGCAGTTCGGCACAACAGCGAAATATGACGAGCGTTAGATCTCGCCATCGCAGCGCATCATGATGATCAAATATCCCGGGGCTCTATCGTGATTTCCGCTGCGAACTTTCATATCCCTTTTTTGACCAAAAAAAAAATGGCTCAATTAAAGTCCAAACCACACAAATGTGTGAGTAAAAAATCATAGTATGTAATGGCGTTTTTGATAAAAAATTTCGCTTGATTTGATTTGAAGTACAACCAACACAATTGTGAGTATAGTTATAGACCCCTATTCCACTAGTCGCATCACTTCAAGTGACGTGACTACTCATCTTCCTGGTTACTAGATCATTAAATCGAAACTTACAAAATAAATGTTCAATAAAGTCGTTCTGGCTGTTTTTTAAATCTTAGTATGCTGCTTTATAAATATTTCCTTGCAACTGCAATCACTCCAACTGACAATTTCTATCATTTGAAATTTTGACGTGACAAATAAATAAAAAAATTTTCAAACTAATGAAGCCAACTAAGATTTAAAAAATTTTTATTGAGAGTTTTGCCAAAATTATTTAGTACATTTTGACTTTAAAATCTATAGTAACCAGGAAGATCCATAGTCACGTCGCATGAAGTGATACGTCTAAGGGAATTGAGCTGTATATAGTGTTTTTTCGGACGAAAATAAGTTTGAAAGGAAAACACAAATGTGTAAGTTTGTTGAAAACACCACGCACTCATTTTATGTTAGCTGACTTGACATTTATCAGTGTAAACAACATTACTTTGAGATTAATTTTGACTTTTAGATTTGTGATTTGAGGTCTTCCAGCATCTTTTGATGGCGGAACTTTTCTCGCTATCGGATAGATGGCGAAAAGGTATCGTGTTTGGTGATACCAAATTCACGATATCGTGTGAAAATTGTTTCGCGGTGGAAATCATAATAGGGCCCCAGGTTCAAAAACACCCAATATGTTGGTATCATTACCGAATTCGTGCGAAAACATTAAAGTGGTTTAAGCCCTCTAACTTCGACGTTAAAAACGACATTTCTATGTAATCAAATAACCATTAGGAGTCTCGCTGCGTTCGGCGGTTGATGGTAACCAAAATTCTAATTGTCGTCTGATTATAGTTGACGTTCACAGCAAACTGCAATTTTTGATAGACACAGGAGTGGAAGTTTTGGTAATACCACCAACATCTCATGAAAAATTTAACGTGTCGGTATAACGACAGTCAGGGCCGATGCAATTACTTCGGAAGTTCTTAATTTGCTGTCCGAATTTAAACTAATATTGTATAGAGAACGACGTTAAATACAATCAAACGTAATGTCACACACTGCATCGAAACGACAGGTCAACCATACAGTGCTAAAGATCGTCGTTTAAGTACCGAAAAAATGCAAAAATTGAAACAAATCGAGGTTAGGTAAAGACAAGGTGTTTGTAATGCCGTCGAAAAGAAATGGGGCCAGTTCACTCCACATCGCTAAAAAAGAATGGAAATTGCGGTGGCTAACGCGCTTTAAACGAGGCAACGAAGCCCGATCGCTACCCAGTACCATTCGTAGCCGATTTCGCGCATCAGCTTGAATCATGCGAATATTTTTCTAAGGTTGATCTAATTAGTATCAATCATCAGGTTCGGGTCGAAGGTAAAGATTTCCAAAAAACGGCATTTTGTACCCCGTTTGAATTATTTGAGTTTCTACGGAATGAGGCTAAACATTAATGGCTATTACATTCCATATTTTGTGACGTACCGTTCGCTTGACATATTTATGATCTTTTGATCGCGTCAAAAAACATGATCATGTCAAACATTTAAAAATACTTCCTTTTTTTACAATAAGTGTGTTTTCGCAGTCAAAGAAAAGTTTTCTTGAATTCGTTATATCGGCAACATGAATTTCTTCGGACAAGTCTCGCGTTGTAGCGATTACAACTTTTCCAATACGATCTACATTCAAAGCTCTAGAGCATTTTTTAGGCACGATCATTTACCATACTATCGAATTTTTCTGCTTAAAGCGGAGCACGACGAAGCAAATTTATACTTACTCAAGGCGAAACTCACTATTATGGTAGACGCTTCCATGGCAGCAGTAGTAACGGTGTTACAACAATATTCCACAGATTCAAATAGGATCGAGAGCTCTTGGCTGCTTATCCGGCGGTGAAATATTTTAAATTGTTTGTGGAAGGGATAGAGTTTTATCTTTTCCCCGATCACATAGCTCTAACTTTTGATTTACATCAAAATCCCGAAAACCTCGAAAAGATCCCGATTTAATCTCACAATATATTTCTGATATCCGTCACATTTCTGGTTCGAAAATATTGTATCAGAAGCTCTTTCGCGCATCGAGGGACTAAATGTTAATAGCGGTGTCGATGGCGTCAAGATTTCCAGGGAAGTGACGAACGATGCCGAACTCGCCGAACTCGTTCACAAGGCACTCTAAAATATGAAAAATTTCCGATATTCGGGACTGAGAAAGAAATAATAATAAAAATTTTCGGCGTCAAATTTTGAATCGGTGCATAACGTGTCGCATCCTGAGGTGCGAAGCACAGCAACAAGAGTCGCAATTATGTTCGTTTTCCCGCCGATGAACAAGGAGGTGAGAAGTTTGCCCAAATGCTGTCTGCGGTTTCAGAAATATGTTAAAAGCGAAATGAGATTATATTCTCCGACCAGTAAAAATTTTATTGAAATTCACACCGATTTGATAGGACTAATGCCACCATCTGAAGGAAATACCTACTGTCTCACTATGATTGATCGATTAACGTGTTGACCAGAGATCACACCAATTCCAAATATGAAGCCAGAAGTAGTCGTGGACATACTAATAAAATCGATTAGTAGGTTCGGAATATCGTTGATCATCGTCTTGGATAGAGGCGGCAGTTCGAGTCAGCCTTATATGAGGAGATATCAAAAGCACTGATTGGAGTACAAGTGAACCACAACGAACAATCCAGCCTACAATAGTATGACCGAAAGAACTTGTGACAACGTATAGCACTTGTCACAACCATCGTATATTTTGTCGTCAAGCGTGCCACTTTTCTCAAATTGCATGCCAACCGAATCAATTAATAAAAAACCGTAAAGTAATGTTTCAATTAAAGAACGAAAGCAAGTCACGTTTGCTACCGATCTCGGTAAAGGCCATGATATTAAATCACGATTTCATGTTTACTTGGTGTGGTGACACCACCTGTCAGATTCCCGCGCATTAAAATCGTTTAGGCGTTAAAACCATTAACGCACTAAATAAAAATAACTTAGTTATCGGTTCAAACGGTCGAGCGCTACTAACAAGTCTCATACATTT
The DNA here is from genome assembly GCA_932526605.1 of Nephrotoma flavescens. NCBI lineage: Eukaryota > Metazoa > Arthropoda > Insecta > Diptera > Tipulidae > Nephrotoma > Nephrotoma flavescens. Next base: position 212,912,989 of record OW052222.1, on the reverse strand, counting down.
ATGGAGCTTAAGTTAATAATCAGTCAAAGCGAATGGACGCAAAGAAAAGAAATTTACTCTTTCTCTTACTTATACTCTTGAAAATATGTATTTTTGTCCACTAAGTGAAAATTATTTAGCAAAAACAGTCCCTCACTACGGGGGCAGCTAAACGTTCACTGGTTCTGAGACGGCATGGTATGAACGGTGAATAAAAATTTTAAAGAATTTACTTAATTTTACTGTAAAATTTATTTATTTAATATACAGCCATAAAATATAAATAGTTTTATATAATCATAACTATAATAAAATAATTAAAACTAATTTAATAAAATTTCTATTTTCAATAATTTTACATATAGGTACCTAATTAAAAAATCTCTTCACTATACATTCAATTTGACTAAGTAAAAACATTTGTTTTTTTTTACACGCATTAAACATTAAAATTAGTAATTACACGTACTAAACTAAATTAAATTAGTTAAAATTTTTAAAATTAAGAAGAATTTATTATCATATTAGCTCTACAACGTAAGATTCTCATATATGCATTTTTAAAGAATTTTACATAAAAATATTTTTAAAATATCGTGTCGATTTCAAAAATATTTTTACGTCCGCCTGCGTGTCAAATCGGACATTTTTTTCAAAATCAAGTCTGGTGTGACACAAAGCGCAAATAATAAAGTTACTAATTAAAAAATTTATTGTGTTATAATTATTTAAGATTAATCAATCGTTTTATAATTATGACACAATAGTTGGGAATAAAGTAACCAATCCCAAAGTTTAATTGAAGAATTAATTTACATGTGGTACTAAAAATTAGGATTGGCTAGTTTGGAAATAATTAAGAAATAGTGAAATAAAGCTTTTTGTATTTTTTTTATATAAAGAATTAAATAAATTACGAATAAATTACTGGTACGATAATTAAACAATTTTCTACTCTGCTAACTACATTGATATGGAACTGGAATTTATCTCGTTTGTACCATAATCTGGTTGACCATTTTTATATTTTTCTGAATATTGAGCTTGTTCAAGATCATCTTTGTTACTGCAATGAGAAAATTAATGTATATGGTTTAAAATACGGTTAATGCTATTTACGTATAGATGGCAGCAAATGCCAATGATCAAAATTACATTTGTTAGGTTTTAAATTAAAAATAATTTGGTAGATGTTATACTTACTGGTATTTATTTTTATTAATTTGGAACAGACTTTTCGGACACTCCTTGTAATACGGGAAACATTCACCGGGTCCTTCAACACCGCCTCCCACTTTTTCCGCTGAAACATATTCATCCAGCAGCTCGGAAAATGGTGATTTAGATGCGGTAAAAAATAATTTTAACATCTCCCCCAATAGTCCCAGATGATGTACAGGTTTCGAATGCACTTCACAAATTGCTCGTAATAAACACGCTTTGCCATCCATTCCAAAATTTGTTAAAAAATCTTCGACCACCGTATACAGTAGGGCACGTTCACCACCATGAAATGCATGCTTATGTTCGGTCGGTAATTTAGGCATTTCTAAGTCGTCCGGGTGTACGTCTTGATCGATTCGTTCATTTTTGATTGTAAAACCGTTTTGATTCATGTTTTGATTTTTATCTAGCGTATCTCGTTTCTTACGTACATTTAAATATCTTGATACGTATTGGCCGAGCATTGTACCCGCTGCTCGTCCCATCGAGCGACCTAAATAATCTGGAATTGTTCCCAACGGATTTTGATTGTCGGTTAAACCAAGCTTATCGAAATCAACTGAAATTAAATAAATAAGTTTAGGTTATTTATGATGGACGATGGTGCATGGTTTGCAGGGTTAACTTACTCGTAATCGGTAAACTGACCGTCATATTCGATAGAAATCCTTCTGGCGGGTATCGTACAAACGGTAATGCTATTGTTGGTGATATACTTAGGGTTGTACCGGGCGGTAGTGCTAGTCGACCATCTTCCGTCACCCAAATTAACCGTTTCTTTCTCGAGTGTGGTGTATCTTCATTACCCGCACTATCGCCATCATATTGCTGCTGTTGTTGCTGTTGCTGCTGCGATGATGGTTGAGGCTGATGCTGTGTTTGGTGTATCGTGTGTTGCACTTTTTGATTTTTGTAAAAATTACTGACTTTGTCTTCGATATTTTCTGTCATCGTCAGTGTTGTGATTAGTAATATAAATGTTGTTGTTATCCATAATGACCACGGCCGCTTAATCATTTTGTGTGTTTTGTGTAAATGCTAGCTGGATTTTTTAATGTCTGTAATTAAATAAAACAAATTGTGGATAATTAGAATAATGTATAATTAGGAAGTACCGATGTGGGAAGTTGTAAGAAACTACTCTATTTATTGCTCTCAGGTTGTCGCACTATTTTGTATATACATTACTGGCTAAGATTCTAGGCATTACATTAAGTTCTATAGTCTTGTGTAGAGTGCCGAGATCAATTCAAGAAGAAGTGTCAGGCATTAATGTTATTAGACTGGTTCGCCTATGCCAGCTCGTATTTAAAAAAAAATTAAAAAAAATCTTCCAAAACTTCATGGGTAGGTATAAAAAATATTTTTCGCAACACTTTAAAAAGTATTTGATTTATGCGGTGAATAGGACCGCATAAAAAAAGTCTCACGGAAAAAAAACAAAATAAAGGAGTGAAAACTGATAGATGTATGTAGAACCATTCAACATACATCTATAAGAATCATTAAGTATTAGAATCCACCGGCAGCACATCTAAGGCCGGATTAAACATTGGTCCTTCGAGCGATGTAAAAAGAATCAGCAACCACATTTCTGAACTTGGAAAATTGGCTATTATCGCGAATAAGTGTGTAATAATTAAAATTCTAAGTTCAACAGAAAAGTGAGTCACTACAATAGAATTCAAAGATTTGTCACACAAACAAGGCGAGATTTGTGCTATATCAAAAAAATGAAAGAACATGTAAAAAAGGATGGTCCAGAACTTTACAACGAATTTAAACAAAATGACCAAGCAATTTATATCAATTTCATCACTCAAACATAACAAAAATGTATTACTGAAAAAGCGATGTAACAGACCAAGCAGCTGGTCTACTAAACTCCTTTACAATGCTTCGCCAATCTAGATGTCGATGTCACAACATGCGAACCATTATTATTGGAACTGTTTCTGCTAAAAATTAGTTCAAAAAAGTTGGCATTACTGGATAATTGCTTTAAAATACTATAGACACTCGATTCCAGTCATTAGAAATGATCTAGAATAAAGTGACTAAATCCAAGAGAGAAGGAACTGTCTACAACATAAGCTGTCTACAGTACAATTCCAGAGTATTGTTGATATTGCAAGGGTAATCATTTAAGGTATTCACAAATTGCATCAATTTTAAAAATCTATCCATAATGTAGTTTGTGATATCACCGAACCCAACATTTGTAAAGTACACGCTATATCCCAGTTAGAAATTTGTCAACATGCATGTGAATTATTTTTATGAAAGACATACGTTTCTATTACATAGTTACATTTTTTCTACATGTGTATGAGAAAGAAAGAAAATAGTGTTTGTCGATTTTTGGTGGTATGTTGACTTAATAACTAATTTATGACAAGCCACATTAATTTCCCAAATGAATCGTGGAAATTACTGTCCACGTTAGACCACAAGTTAGTGACATGTTTTAAAACCGCACTTCTTTCATGACAAAGTCTTAAGTGAAACATTTATGCCACGTCTTCGACGTTTCTCATTTTATAACGTAGTTTTAAAATGACATATACTTAGGTAAACAATCGAGAGAAATGAAAAAATTACAATTCATTTCATGCTCACTGTTTCCATGCTCAGTTTCCCCCTTAGTCAATGAAAGTGCAAAGTTCAGCCATCTGGAACACAACACATCTGGCACCGGAAACATGATTGTAATATTTCTTAAGGCAACAGCCTAATATTATACAACAAATAATATATATTATATTTTAAATAAATTAGGAATATTATTCTTTATCTAAATAAAATATTTTCATTATTAATGTCAGAAATCTCATATAGGATTCATGTCAGATATATAATTCATCTCAGACAAGTCACACGAGGCTCATCCATGATTTATCACATACGATTTATCTCAGACATGTCACAAACGAAAATTAGTCCCATTTGGTGATAAATTTCTATATACGTGTATGCTTGACTGTCGCTAATGAGTCATTAGTGAGTCTTTTCTGCTGGGCTATTACACATAAATATGCACATCTGGCAACCCTAGGGGTATTGAGGGCTGAATGGGAAATTATCTATTCGACCTTTTTCTACTACCCATCTAATGACTTTATACTCTATAGCTCACTTGATTATGTTATATTTCGAATTGTCAGCTAGACTTTTCTGCCTGTCAACCTAATAGGCCCCTTACACGTTCAATACTATTGCACAATATTGAGCATTGTACAATAAAATTGTCCATGTAAGGATAATATTGTAGGTTTGCACAATATATTGTGTAAAATTATTTTTTTTAACAATATTTATTGAAGTTTGTGCAATATATTGCGTAGTGTGAAGCCAATATTGTGCAATATATTATATCGGTTGTCAAAAATTCGTTTTATTTTTTTATTTTCTATACAGCAAAATGTCTAAAAGGAAAAATCATAATTCTAATAAATCGGAAGAAAAGGGATTTTTAATAAAATGCATCGAGGTAAGAGACATTATTACATATTTAAATGCGTAATAAGGAAAAATTGTGCAATAATATTGAGCAGTCTTTAGGCTAAAAACTTTTTTGCGCATTATTTAGCACAATAATATTGTGCAATAATATTGAATGTGTAAGGGGCCTATAACGTTTTGAATCATAAGAGAACTGAAAACTTTTTAGGTACGTAAAATCTCAACGGCTGATGCCACACTAGGGTAACTGGTATCCGGTAACTTCTTCGTTTCCGCTTTACCAAAAAAAATCAAAAAATAACTGACAAAAAAAAAGTAACTGACATCTGGTGAACAAAATGTAAATCATAGTTTGCTATGAAGCAAGGGGGATTAAAACTGTCATAACAATGAATTTGACAATTCTCGTCCCCCTTGTAGACGTAGAAACCAACGCTATCTACATTAGGCGAAAATCGCCAACCGATTTTATTGGTAAAGGGGAAAGAAACGAAAAAGTTACCAGATAAAAGTTACCCTAGCTAGTGTGGATATGCACAATGAGATATCGGTATATCATCTACTATATACCATGTTTCCATGACAGAGTTAACCTAGGTTAGCTCGGGTTTACGTGCATGGAAATGCAGATTAAGGTTGAGTTTCGTTAAACCCAATTAAACTCAACGAAACTAGTGTGGTCGGGTTAGGTTCTATCTGTCAATGTTTTTACGTGTATTTTAAAATGACGCTCATTGTAAACTATTAAAATACAGATTTAGAATAAAAATATTTTAGAAATAAAACTTGAAAATGAGTTAAATTACGAAAAAAATATTAACATAGCCGTCAACTTAACTCGGTTTCATGGAAACGGCACGAGTTAACTCCAACAAATTTTCAACTCAACGAAACCTAATCCCGTTTTAACTCGGTACATGGAAACATGGTAATAGATTGGGAAAAGTCTAAAAAACTTCCAATTTAATTGGGCCGTTTCATGATCTGAAATATGTCAATTTACATTTAATTTGACATGATGTTATAAACAACAATTCAGCTCGCTGCGTTTTCAATTTTTAAAATAACAAAACATTTCATGTGCTGGCATGTTCTACCATCACATTTTCGATATCTTATCGAAGATTATGTCTCGCTTCTTTATGGGCTAGTTATATAGCCGAAAACGAAACGGACCGAAACGAAACGAACGAATTGAGTACATGAAAACATACTGGGTATTTTCGTTAATTCATTCTTCAGAAAGAATAGAAGGAATAGAATATTGATCACGTGATCTAAGAACATTCCGAACGAAATGTTATAAAAGAACATAAGTAGAATAAACAGAATACTTTGCCACAGCAGCGACTTGTTTTTATTTTGGAAGCATTTACTTTTGTTGAACCATAGATAATATACAAATATTATATACATATACATATATAATACATATATTTATATTATGTTGTTTTATTAAAAACAAGAAAAAATAAATTATTTGCACACGCACTATCACAGCTTGACATTTCAAAACAGAATATTCTTTTTGTTCTACCTATTGATGTAGATCAAAAAGAATGCGTTCTGAAAATTCCGAATGAATAAAAGAATAGACAAAAAAAAGAATAGAAAACATAGAATGAATAAAAGTACGATTACTGTCAATTTAAGAACGTTCGGAATATTCGGAATGAATAAACGAAAACACCCACTAAACCAACTGTATAGAAGAAACGGAACGAAAACGGACGGAGAAATTGATTCAATTCAATTTGCTCTCGTTTGTCTTTGCGGTTATACACTATCGGTTATGTTTTTTTTTTGTTATCCTTACTAGCACTTACGTCAAATTGTCAAAATATTTTATATTTTGTATAAATTTATATATTTTGCACTTTACGGAGAAGAACTTTATCAAAATTACAGGATATAGTGCCTATTGGACATTGCATCCGAGTGATCGTGCTCGAGGAGGGACAGCAATCTTAATCAAACAAAATATCCTACATTTCCAGCAAGAAGAAATTAAGGAGCCATATATGCAAGCTACTGTAATAACGATTAACCACGGTGGTGCTGAACTAAGTTTAGGGGCGATCTACTGTCCACCAAGACATAATATCGTAAGAAATCAATATCTTAACATTTTTAATAAACTTGGACCAAGGTTTATCATAGGAGGTGACTACAACGTCAAACATACTGCGTGGGGATCTCGACTCATAACACCAGGAAAAGGAAAAGAACTCCTAAGTGCAATAGAAATGTCAGGTTGTGAATATCACTCATCGCGTAAACCTACCTATTGGCCTACAGACATCAACAAAGTTCCTGATTTGATTGACTTTTATATCTCGAAAGGAATAGCCTCAAATTACATTGAAGTCGAAGGTATTGACGACCTTACTTCCGATCACACACCGGTCTTAATGACTGTGAGTACATTAGTCGTAAAAAAGAAAACCAAACTTAACCTTACTAATAAATTTACTGATTGGGAATTATTTAGAGAGAAACTGGACAATCTAATTGAGTTAAAAGTTAGTCTTAAAACTAAAGAAGAACTTGAATTACAAACTAAATATTTTATTAACTCCATGCGTGAAGCTGCTAAAGAGGCTACACCCGTATTAGGTGAGAAAGTGGTACAAGAGATCAACTACCCCCTGGCGATTCGAGAACTGATAAAAGAAAGGCGTAAGAAAAGACGCATATGGCATAGAACCAGAAATATTATTGACAAAAGAGAATTTAATCGGGTAAGTAATAAAGTTAACCGATTAATTAAAGAACATAAAGAAGCTTGTACTGAAAATTATTTGAAAGGACTGGGTCCTGAAGCTGACAAAAATTATTCTCTTTGGAAAGCTACTAAAAGATACAAGAGACCAATAATCCAATTGCCACCTATAAGGAACACAAATGGAGAATGGGTGCGACGTAATGAAGACAAAGCAGAACTGTTTGCACAACATCTGGCATCAGTATTTCAACCACACGACATACAATCTAGGATTGACCCTAAACCAGTCTATAGGTCTCCATCAAATATCAGAAGTGTCACCCCACTAGAAATTGCGCAAGAAATAGACATGAATTTGAATCCCAAAAAGTCACCTGGAATTGATGAAATTTCGCCAAGGATGTTTAAGGAGTTATCAAAGAGAGCAGTCACTATGTTAACATATATATATAATGCTTGCTTTCGACTTAAATATGTGCCTGAGTGCTTCAAGGTTGCACAAATAATCATGATAAAAAAACCAGACAAACCAGCCGAGCAAATGGGATCATACAGGCCGATCTCTTTGTTACCTACTATTTCAAAGTTGTTTGAGAAATTGTTATTGAAACGACTAAAACCAATGATCATTATACCTGATTTCCAGTTTGGATTCAGGAATAAACATTCGACAATTGATCAAGTTCATCGCGTGACTGCAAAGATAGAACAAGCACTAGAAGAGAAGAAATATTGCCCTGCCGTATTTCTAGATGTATCACAGGCTTTCGATAGAGTGTGGCATGAGGGTCTTATCCACAAGATAAGTAAATTAGTGCCAGAAAATTACTGCCAATTGCTCGAGTCGTATCTCTCCAAACGAATATTTAGAGTATCACATGAAGAAACATGCTCTAACTTTTACCCAGCCATAGCAGGGGTGCCCCAGGGTAGCGTATTAGGACCCATCCTATATCTACTTTACACTTCTGATATACCGACAACGGAAACAACCTTCATCGGAACTTTTGCTGATGATACCGCAGTATTGGCATCAAGCGAATCGCAGAACCAAGCAGTAGAATACTTACAGCAAGCACTCGATAGAATCAGCCAATGGACCAGGGATTGGAAAATAAAGCTTAACGAGCTGAAATCAGTACACGTAACTTACACGTTGCGGCGCAAAAATAGCAACATCCATACATTTCTCAATGGGGTACAAATTCCCCAAGCTGAATCTGCTAAATATCTTGGATTGCATCTCGATTCAAGATTGAACTGGAAATATCACATTAGACAAAAAGCAGAGCAAATGAAAATAAAACAACGTGAGATGTACTGGCTAATAGGAAGACACTCTAAGCTTACCCTGTACTGTAAACGCCTGATCTACGAATCGATAATTAAACCAATTTGGACGTATGGTATCCAACTCTGGGGCTGTACTAAACAATCAAATCGTTTAATTATTCAACGTTGCCAAAACAAATTTCTACGAACAATAACGAATGCTTACCGCTACGTAACCAACGAGGAATTACACAACGACCTAAACGTTAAATGGATTGATGAAGTGATTCAGGAGTTTGCCATCAAACATGAAAGAAGATTACTGCAACATACCAACAGTGAAGCAATACAACTTCTTGACATAACACTAGAACTGAGACGCCTTAAAAGAATTAAACCGCACGAGCTGGTCATCTAATAAATAAAGATTCATTATTGGGAGCAGCATATTGATTGCTTGTAAACCCACACTCGCTTCACTTATTAGTTTCAAATAAGTGCGTTATCATCATTAGTAATAAATTATCATGTGATAAGATTGTACTATTTAAATAAATAAAAAAAAAAAAAAAATATATTTTGTATAATTCTATTTAGTTCGTTAAATATAAAATGGATTTTCTAAGCTAGTTTTCATACACACGAGAAGTAAATTCAAATATGAAAATGTCAAAACCGTTTCACCAATTCGTCTATATAACCGTATCTCTTTCGTCTTTCGTTTCCTTTCATTACAGTCCGTTTCGTTTTCGTCTATATAACTAGCCCATTAGAATAAAATGTGACATTTCACATTTTATATAATTTACCAGTGCTGACATGTTCTACCATCACAATTTTCGATACTTTATCGAAGTTCATTTCTCGTTTTCCTAAATTACAATGAACAACTTTCATTTATGAATCATTTATTTTCTATTGCTATCACAACCTACTAGAACAAATGCAAACAAATTGTCTCTCTAATTTCGTTCAAGTATCGAAAACAAATTATTCTGTGATAGAAATGGAGTAGAATATCACAATTTTTCAATCTAGCAACCTGGTAAATGATATAAAATATGAAATAGTGTCTCATTTTGTTCTAAAGAAGCGAGACATAATCTTCGATAAAGTATCGAAAATGTGATAGTCACAAAAAATGTGACATGTCAGCACAGGTTGCTAGATTGAAAATTTCTATCATGAAATAATTTGTTTTCGATACTTGTGATAGCAATAGAAATTGCCCAGTTGCCCATTTTAGTTTAGGAAAACGAGAAATAAACTTCGATAAAGTATCGAAAATTGTGATGGTAGAACATGAAGTCAATTCGCGTTGCGTGAAATAATGAATATGAAAAAATTTTTTCATTGCCAATCTAGTAGTTTGAATTATTCACAAGTAATTTTATATTTCACTGTGAGAAATCAAAATTTCTTATGGGAAATGCAAACCTATTCGATTGCTAATGAAAAAACTTTTCATTTTCATTATTTCACGGAACCCGAATTGAATCCCATCCAGTGCCGGTATGACATTCCCCAGCAAGTAGAAACGAGCTCCATATAAATATGTGGAGCTAAATAAATTTCTACGTTTTCATTTCTTTGTTTTGGAAGCACAGTTGAATTAAAAACTTAGTCTTAAAATCACTGATTGCAATAGTAAGTAGGAAGTTGCATTTAAGCTTTGTTAACAAAAATTCACTGCTCTGGATACACCTGTCGGGCGTTAATAAAAAACACGGCAAATTGTCGACTGCAATACCATAAATCCAACTGACGTTACAAACATGAATTCAGCTTGCTGCGGTTTCAATTTTTATAGTAAGGAAAAAATTGCCTTTAAGAAATTTCCCAGCAAGTTGCGAAATTTTAATAAAAATATTAATTTTAATTTTTTTGTGTGAGCAGTAAATACGAAAGCATATTTTTTGTGATTTTTTCCGATTTTAATTTATTAAGTTTTCCCTAAAATTAATTGCATTCATCTAGACATTTTTAAAATTTTTTGGACTCGATCCAAAGATAACTCTGCCAATATAAACACTAGAAGTTAACTTCAACGTTAATGGCTGAACCAGTGAATCAGTAATACAACTTGTCAAACCTTTATGGAAAACGACGAAAGTTTTTTGTTACGGAAAATTTGACTAGTTGGCTGGTGCGGCTGTAACACAACTTGTCAAATTTTTGTTTGTTTAATTTTTATTACGTGAACGAATTTTTACTGGATAGATATTAAATTACCTTGTGATTTTAAAATCATGATCGTTTAAAAATCGAGGATTTTATTTGGTATTTGACGTTTCCTTTAGTTTGGACGCAATTTTTGGGTCTGTTAAGTGACAGAGATATTTTAACGAAACTGAACGGAAAGATGTTAACGTTTCGCTGGCCAGTAACCAACAAAACCTATGTATCGAATTTTTACGTTAAGTTGTTACTGATTCACTGGTTCAGCTATAACTTGAAGATATAACTACAAGTTGACTCGACCTGCAATGTAAACCGCATAAATAATGTTTGTTTTCAAATCATGAAGCGTCTTACTTTGGGAATTTTACAACAACAATTCCATATAAATTTCAATCCGGAATGAATAATTTCATTCCACCTAAAAGTAGGATTATAATTATTCCATTCTTCGTGTAGTTCAAATGTTCATCGCCCGGTTAATTAATAAAATAATTTTGTTTTTATGAGTTGTCACTCTGGGAGTAACGTAGTAGTATATTTATCGCATAAAGAATAAAGAATCAAATGACATAAATCAACAATACAAGAAATGAGCTTCGATGCTAAATTAATATAAAAAATAAGACATATTTACGTCGAAAACGCATTTTATATTTTCATAAATATTTGTTATGACATAAAAGTAAATCGCATGCTTAGTTTGATTTTTCCAAATTTTTATACCAACCGATAAAAGTATAAAAAAAAATCGTTTGGCTGTTACTTTGGGCACACATTTCATTTGTATTCGAATAGGAATAATATTTCCCAAAGTAAGACCACAGTGGGTCGATTCTGCTTTTCCTATAGGAATAGGAAATAGGAAAGAATTTTAAATTTTATAGCAGTTTTGTATTTTTTCCCCTATAAGCTTATTCTAGTGTGTCTTATGGGAATTGTTTCTTTCCTATATTTATCGCAGATTTGACGTTTATCTTTCCGCACCTACTTTGGGTACGGAAAGATATTGTTTTACAACACATGCAATATTCTTTTAAATTAATTCTTTTAATTTTTAATTAGACAAAAAAAAATATAATTACATACAATTAATGCTTAGTGTGTTTCATCCTTAACTCATAACCGATAAAATTGACACAATTCGGTTTTACAACTAACACAAAACAAACTGCTGCGCTGCTTGGTGTACACTCCCACACACAGCCGATATTGTGGATTGCTTGGAACGTCCTTAATTCTGCCGTTCTTCGAATTTTCTTCGAAAACAACTAATTTCATTCTTATCCCATATTTGAAAATTTGGAAATCGATCTTATAATGACGTAATCTATATAATTTTTGGTACAATGTATATGCTGCCACCTATGTGTAAACATAAATTGACGTCATAGCGATAGATAGACGAGAAGACTGATTAAAACAATTATTGCTTTTTGATTTGAATGATTGAGCTACTTACAGGTGTCATTTAAAATATGTTGTTAATTATGTATGTGTGCTAAAAATGTATGTTCATACCGGATCCACCATCGATAGGGCGCACAGATTTGATTGAAAATTCTCAATTCCATCTGTCTAAATCTGTCATCTAAATGTATGCCAATCAATGTATTTTGTTTATACCTTTGATCTTACTTGCACACACACCTAAATATAGAATCTTATTAAATAAATAAACAATTTGCGAATCATTTTAAATCAATTGAATTTGTCCTACATACATATATGCGTACGTATATAACCAACTATGTACGAGTATGTTCTACTTGTAATAATTAGAAAAAAAAAATTATGGAATTTCCGGTTAATTTCGATTTTTAGAATAAAACACTTAACCTTAAATTTTGCTTATTTATTTATTGTAATATGATGTCTGACGTTTATAGCCAATGTATATATGTATATGTGATGCCTTGGTTATAGATGCTGTTCTATCTACGATAATAAAATGCAACAACCGAAATGCCATAAAATTCTCATTTGACGGTACACCAAAAACATGAAATGCCGTTGTGAAAGTGATACTGATTTTACTAAATTCTAATCGAACACTCGGACTATTTTATCTATTTTCGATATAGATAACGACGATGCTTGATTTGCAATTTTATGGATTTTAATCTGCGATTTTTTTTTTGGTCAGAATTTTGAGGTCATTGAAATTAAGAATATTTGGGACCGCGCAGAGTCAATTGGGAGGTAGTTCCCCTCCATAACAACATACACGAGTATATAATATAAAAAATGTGCGACGTGCTAAAATTTTAATAATTTTATTGAATTATATCGTTTGTAATTTCGTTTTAATTAATTTTGTTAGAAGTGAAATTATGTTTTGTTATTCAGCGTGTGAGCTGAATTTAAATTAGATACAGTATTAAGTTTTAGACCAAATTTTAGAATTATGCACTATTCCGTTATAATAATTATTGTAAATATATAAACATATATGTGTGGCAGTATGGTAATGTTTTAGAATTCTTATTATTAAATTTAATATCGAATTCAAGAAAATATCAAACGAGTTTTGAATTTTGACAGATGTAGATCTTAATTTTGAAATTTACTGAGACATCATTCCTATGATCTTGGAATGCAGCCATCGTTATCCAGCAACTGCAGCTCTATCTTGGTTGTACTCTTGGCTGTCTTAAATTTCAAAAATATGACTGACAAGGAATATGAAACACTGAAAAAAAATGAGTTACCGATATGCACGTCGAGAACGCGAACCATGGAGAAAAAGTAGAAAATCACAAATATTTTGTCATTTGGGAACAATGAAAGCTTTTGCTGATAAACGCTTTTCTGAGCAGAAAGGAAGGCTTTCTGAAAGCCTTTACTGAGAAAATATTTAAATGGTCGTTAAAATGTAATTATGCATTTGGAAGAGTTACCCAGAAGAGGGACGAATGGCCACCAGACATCAAAACACTGTCAAAAGTCACATCGAGCCCCAAAAACGGTTAGACATATAAACAGTGCTACGTATGCAAATCCGCTAACTAAAGGGATGATACCACTAAATAAAACCTCATGGATTAAAGCAGTAAAGAAATACTTTGGAACCAGCAGCCCCAAACCTGATGAAGTGGGACCCCGAAATTAAAACTGAGACTTTTATAGATAAAAAAACCGACGAAATAGGACAAAGCCAAGGAGTTGAAACCAATTTCACCTGCGGCAAACCAGAAACAGGTTAAGGGTACAAAAGAAGGGCTTGTGATGGTCCTAATAGGCGGAACTGCTTTTGCTGGGTATAGGGCATCTAACCAAAGGTTGCCTAAACTTCGCATATGCTTTGTAAATTCGATAGCATCGTATAGTTGACCTTTGTTATTCAGCTACAGTTACGCAGAAGCAGGGTAGCAACTGGTCTTCTGCACTAAATAAAGAAAACGCCGACATTAGTGATCAAAATAAAAACTGAAACTTTCCAAATTGGTATGACAACGAGCTTTGTACAGTCTTTTTTGAATTCCAGAACCAAAAAGGGCAAGGCTCAGATCGATCGCCCATAAAAAGCTGTTACCCCGAATGAATGTATTGCAGAATTTAAAGAACAGGTAGCCGTCTAGAAGAGGCTGTGCTAAACGTCATAGGAGAGTGATGGCTGCTGATTTTAATGAAAAGGCATTGGTATGTGAGATGCCTAATTCTAGCTTACGGGAAAACTATTCCAAATATTACGTTCGCGACGGAACTACATTTGCAGTGATCACCGGGACAATATGTGTTTTTCGTTGTTGATATGTCGATCCAAGAGATTCTTAGTTTTGACTCACGAAATGAAAAACTGATTTATTTCTCAAAAATGCTTAGGAGTTCTCAGCTCAGAGTCATAATTCGGCAAGCTGTAACATACCGATCATAACAAGCTTCGCCCCAATATAGGAAAATCCATGATTCATTGCTTTGTGTAACGTGGAAGAGGACAAACAACGAGAGATCAATAAATTTCTTGGCTGGAGCTACAAACCAACTGCAAGGGACTATAGGTAAGAATTGAACAGATGCAGGCGCTTATGAACAAACCCAGCAAGTAAGAACAATTTTAACTAATATCAATGGTTGATTTAATCCTGAATTAGGGCGTCGAGGTCTGGCCAGAATCTCAGTGCATATAGATTGCGGGTTGGGGAGAACGAATGGAATGAGTTTATTTTTTATATTTCTTTTTCTAGCTTACTTGAGTTTTCAAATTTTTTACTCTGCTTTACTACAAAATCCCGTTCCACTAACAATTTCACGCATGACAAATGACCGGCCCAAGTGGCTATGGATCATCACAACATAAAAAATAAATAAAGAAGGCAGTGAGTAGATACAGTCTTATCAAGAGTGGCTGCCAGAATCAGCAAGAAAAAAATAATTTAAAATAAAATCATTTCGAATCACCTTCCTCGCTCAGCGACTTGCAATTTTTAATAAAACGTTCAAAAATAAAAAAGATAATGAAAATAATTTCTTCGAATTAGCGAACGTCTTGTTTGAAATGTTTTTGTCGGTTTAAATATCTAAAAAAAAATCCGATCCACCGTGCCATCGCGTTAAACTGGCCGACGTCTTTTTATAGCTGTTTACATATGAAAATCTACTAATTTCGCATAAAACCGAAATTGAGGAGTTTAAAAATCACATGTGAAGCTGGCCCGGAAACCATCCCGAAAAACGTATTTTTCAATTTAGGTGTGTTTCTCCACTAAATTCATCAAAAGACTCTTCAGCCCGAAAAATTAAATAAATATATGAAGAAAAACAAATTCCATCTCGAAAAAAATAAAAACAGTCTCAATTACAAAAAACAACATTTAAGTTGAAAGTCTATTACAAGAAGAGATTTACCATACTTAAAATTAAGAAATTTAAAATCTAAATCCTTCAAATAATAGGTTGAAAATTTTTCAACGATCTTAATGTTTCGGTTCACAGAGGTTGGCAGATATAGCGGTATATGAATAATTATTGCACTAACCATCAGCATTAAGCACAGAAATGCTCATTACGTTACAGCGGGGATGAGGGGCCTCCCCAGCTGATTTAATATTCGCATCTCATATAGTTATCGGAATTATGCTCATATATCACCAAAAATTTCCCCGTTCACAGAGTTTGGATTAATTGGGAACATACCGTTATATCTGCCAAACTCTATGAACGGAAAAATTTCTGGTGGTGGAAAATTTTGATGGGATTCGAACCCAGTACCTCCCGGTCCAAGTGCCGAAGCTTTAACCACTGCACCACTTGTCCGGTAAAAAAATGCAAAGAACCATTCATTACATTTATTTTTTTAAAGATCATTTCTTTCAATTCTTGGCCGTAACTGCGGTTAACATGGTTCATTCTGTAGTTCCATTATCGATGACGCGTTCGAGCATTTAGAGTGGAATTTGGCCAATGACGCGAGTATTGTTGGCTTCTAATTCCTCAATCGTAATCCATGTAGACTTTGGACTTTACGTAGCCCCAAAGGAAAAAGTCTAAAGGTGGGATATCACATGATCTGAGTGGTCAATTCACTGATCTGAAGCGTGATATTAACTGTTCACCGAATTGTTCTCGCAATAAATGCATGGTGTCACGGACTTTGTGGCAAGAAGCACCGCTATCAGGCAGCAAATAGTCCATCATCATAGCGCGATAACCGCTGCCTCTCACAGGTACGTTCGGCCCACCTCATTTTTGAAAAAAATATGGACCGATGATTACACCAGAGCCCATAAATCACACCAAACCGTTGTTTCGTCTGGATTTATTATGGTATCTCTTCAATCTATTCGGGTCAGCCCAAATACAACAAGTTTCCTTATTAACGTAGCCATTAAACCAGAGATGGGCCTCATCGCTAAACAATATTCCTGTCGAAAACAGTAGTTCTTCTTCAAGCTTTTCATGGGCCCAAAGACTGAAACGGTGACAATTTGGAAGATCGACCGGCTTCAACTCTTGCACGAGTTTATTTTTGTATGCTTTTAAACCAAGAACCTTACGTAAAATACGCCAAGTTGTTGCATACGACAAGCCAAACTGTTAAGAACAGCACCGAATCAATTCATCACGGTCATCGCGAACACCCTTAGCTACCGCCTCTATATTTTCTTCACTGCGTGCTAGATGTGGTCTATTTAGTCGCGTATTATCCAATAATGATAACTGAGTTTCAAATTTTTCAATGGTACAGCGAATTGTGCGTTCGGTAGGCCGATTACGTGAATCATAAATTGCTCTAAGCGCACGAAACACATTCCTCGTAGAACGCTTATTTTCATAGTATAGCTGAATAATTTGTAGATGCTATGCCGGGCTTAGTCTTTCCATGATGAAATGTCAAACAATACTGAACAAAAATACCATAATTGTTTGACACGACTCAGACGTGATCTGACATACTACTCTACTTCGACCATGTCGAAGAAAATGAAACTATTTACCACAATTAATGGAAAATCATCGCATATTTTAACCTCACTGAGCACTACAAATGACTGTAGATGTATCAAACTAGCCTTCATGTACATATGTCCAACAACCAATAATCAACTTCAGCACATATTACAGGACATCCAGACACCGAACGAGGTCATTCATCATGACGTGGGGAAAACCCGTCAAAAAGAAGACTACATATAATCATAATAGGATAACGAGTGATCTTTTTGGATTGTTTGATATCCGAGATACAACACATTATAATTGTTGAATTAACCTTCCAACCTGTTAATTTTCAAACCTTTAGTCCAATACGCAGTGGAACGAATAAAATAAATGCTGGCGTGTGTAAAACAAAATTTTATTTGTAACAAAGAAAATTATTTCAGCGTATTTCTTGTTGAGTATAAAACCTCGGTATACAATGTACCAAACCTGTCACAACATTAAGTATTACACCAGAGAGAGCATTTACTAAGGAAGCACAGTTTGTAGAACCTGTCCACAACAATCATCTTACTGAATGAAAGAATTACGCTCAAAGAAATCAAATCAATAACAAAATCTATTTATCCTTCGTATTAGAAGAATTCGCAATTTCCATCAAAGTAGCTGACATCTGGTGAAAAAACTGTGAATCAAAGTTTGGTATGAAGCAAGAGGGATTAAAACTGTCATAACAATGGATTTGTCAATTCTTGTCCCTCTTGTAGACGTAGAAATCAACGCTATCTACATTCGATGAAAATCGCCAATAACTAGAGACAATATAATATCAGAGGTGGCTCCCTCAATTTGAAATCACGATATACTGTATCATTGTAGATCGTGAATTTAATATACATAACGATGAAATATGTAACGGCAACATTTTGTGAAATAAATTGGAATTCAATGGTTTCATTTCCGGACAATCATATGGGGAAAAAAACTAACTATATGGCTGACGTATGTGACGAATTCATAAATTTAAACACATTTTTGAGTTTTGCACATGACTGAAACGCAAAATGTCACCAATTTCAGCCATTTTTATGACGTTTCTCCTATACACTCATGGGAATAACATGAACAACCAAGGTGAAAAAAAATAAAGGGGCCGGTACCTTTCAAGAACCGGAAGGTATAAAAGAAAGAAGTAACTCTGATCATAAAAGTTGGGGTCCCTCATCAGATCCCTCCGGCGAAGCGACGGTACAGGGGTCGGCACGCAGCTTACAGTAGAGCAAAAGGTACCTGTGGCATAAAAGACAAAAGCGCCAGGATAAACTTGAAGCGGGTGACAGCGAGCGAGCCAAGGTGTAAACAGACAGGACGTCGGGTGCTCCTAGTGATCAAAACCTGAAGCTATTCAGTGAGATCCTAAAGTAGCACGTGTTGGTGCTAGCCGTCATTGACGGAAGTCAGGAAGATAGAAGCATCACGTTGGAGAAGTAGAGGGTTGAGTAGAATGTACTAAACTCTATATTCTTGAGGGTTCTGAGAGAAAATCCGGAATCCCCCCCGTTCAATAATAGGATCTGTGGCCTCAGAACGAAGGGGTATAAATTATTATTTTCAAGCACCTCTGAGAAGATCAGATCGTGTATTTAGCGAAAAATGATTTTAACCCTAATATGAGTGACGTGGGTACCCGGATACCTTTGCTTTTTTAGACGTCTATTTTTGTATGTTTTACTCCCAATAAAAACTTTAAATTTTATGAAAACTTCTAGTTCAATTGGTGTAGATTTCGATAATACTTAAAAATGAGAAATCTTACAACTTGGACGAACATGGAAAAATTAAGTTAATCACTCAAATTAAAATATTTTTTCTTCACTCACATGAGGGCTAATATTTTTCTTCTTCCTCAATTTAATAGCAGAAATGTTACAGCGGTGAGCGTTGATGTGAAAAATTATGGCTAGCCTCAGCCTATATGGATCACGAGAAGGATGTTCCACTGGATAGCCTGGAGAAACTGATTCGGGAAGCAGAACAAAGAAGGGTAGGTCTTATACTCGGATGTGATGCAAGCGCGCATCACACAATCTGGGGAAACACAGACATTAGCGAGAAGGGTGAGCTATTTTTTGATTACTTATTAAATACTTTCCTTTTAGTTTGCTATATTGGGCGAGAACCGACATTCATTGTTAAAAATCGACAGGAGGCTTTAGATGTGATATGCAGCATATAACCTCGACATTAAACCTGTTACCCGGAAAGCCATCAATAATCTCTGAAGGACAAACTGGAACAAATATGGGGAGGTGTTGGAGGAATTATTGCCGCCGCAGGTCCCTGAACCTCTGGCGGCAGTAGAAGAAGTGGACTGCATGGTTGATATTATCACAGAAGCATGTAATCTTTCATTTAATGCTGCGTGCCCCCTGATAAAGCTTAGGGGCAGGCAGAAACCGGCATGGTGGACCATGGAGTTTTGTCTTTAATAAAGCTAAGAACACAAGGGAGGTTCGGGATTGCGACTCTTATAAGGAGGATCTAAGAATATACAAAAAAGAGTTAAGGAAGGCACCAAAGAGGTCTTGGAGACTATTCTGTTGTAAAATGGAGGAGGCCTCTGAGACTTCTCGCCTTAGAAAAATTCTATCTATACTAACCCAACCAGTCCTAGTTTTTTAATTAGACCGGACAGGTCATGGACAGCTTCTAGTGCGGAATCATTGGAGCTCCTCATCGGGACACATTTTCCGGGAAGCTTTGATGACTCCATGGAGCCTATAAAGCTCATCGAGGAACACCTTCAATAGAGGTCTGGGGCATCGTGGACAGGGAACGAATCCTGTAGGTGCTGAATTTTAAGCTTTATAAATGGCCGGACCCGGGTCGGACTATACCAGCAGAGATCCAAAGGAACTCGGCAGTCATCCTCCCCTGGCTAGAGGGTGTCTTGAGGGGATCTCTGAAACTAGTCTATATTCCTAGGCAATGGACGGAGGTCAGAGTGATCTTTATCCCGAAATCGGGAAAAAGCTTACATGCTTATCCAAAGGACCTGACACCTTTAACTCTATCATCCTTTCTGTTGTAATCCTTGGAAAGGTTGGCAGATGTAGATATTCGAACAAAAATTGGGCGCAGAAATTGGGCAATGTCGCAGCATGCGAACTGTAAGGGAAACTCGGTGAACACAGCTCTGCACGATCTAGTACGCATGATTGAGAAGTCAATTTACTCGCAAGAGTTTTGTACGTAGCATTTCTCGACATTGAGGTTGCCTTTAATAATGTAAAAACGGAGGCAATCATGGAAGGATTGGTTTTGTTGAAGGTGGACTACCCCATAAGTAGGTTGATAAATCAGATGCTGGTAAGCAGGATTATTACCTCGGAACTGGTGAAGACCACCATTAAAGGACGAGTGGTTAGTGGAACCCCACAAGGAAGTGTAATGTTTCCCTTTCTTTGGGGTATAGTGATGAATGTATTGCTGTTGGAACTAGAGAGGAGGACCGGGGTTGTAGCGTATACAGATAATATATGATAGCTATCTCAGGCAAATATCTGGACTCGATTAGGGATGTTATACAGAATGCCCACCTGATCGTTATACAAAATGGGTCAATAAATGTAGACTAGGGATTAACCCTTCCAAGACAGAGCTGGTACTATTTACTAAAAACTGACAGAGCGAGATTTTTGGGCAAAATCTTGAACAGTAATCTCAGCTGGAAGCCTAACATTGTGGAAAGGGTGGATACGGCTAATGTAGACCTTTACTTGCGTAGGAACGCAATGGGTAAGAGATGGGGTTTGAAACCAGAGCTGGTACACTGGTTCGGTTCAAAGAACGGCCTGTATGTTTATTAGCGGGCGGGGCACTTAGAGCAACAGCTACACGCGCTTTAGAGGTTATGTTTCTCCTTATTCTGTGCTGAATTTTAATATTTCTGTTCGTCTCCCTGACTACTGCTGCATGTACCAGGCTGAAGTGGTGGCGATAGGGGAAATCGTGACATTGTTGAAGCATAATATTAACGTGGTATTCGTGAGTCGGGTACGGTAACTAGCCAAGTACGGTACGACTCTTTAGAGGCAGCCGGAAAGGGTAGGCCTGGGAAGTCCTATAGCAGTGCTCAAATTGGCACTCAGTAGAAAGGCAATCGAGAGACGAGAGGTGGACCAACACTCTCACGTGCAGGGTAGTGAAAAAAGTTTAGGATTGCTCGTAGGAATACTGACAGGTCTCTGCCTTTTTGGGGAACATGCGAAAAGGCTGGGTTTACAGATGAATAACTTTTGTGGACGTTGTATGGATGAAGAGGAGGAACAGACTTTAGATCACTTCCTATGCTCATGTCCGGCACTATCATACGGAAGGCATAAGTACTTAGGTGTGTACGGTATGGACAGCATTTCGGAACTCGCGGACTGTGCAATGCGAGATATTTTATGCTATATAAGTAGCTCTGGATGGTTTCAGCGGAAGTAAAGGGGAGAGAGGCTCCTGTGGTATCACAAAGGGCCACTATTGGCCTAAGTGTGCGATAACAGCCACTCTAACCTAACCTAACCTACACAGACGAACAATTTATTTTTGCTTGTTCGGAAACAGGGACCTTAGACCTTACGTACCGAAGACAACTCTCGAATATCTCTGTTTTAGAATCCAAGTAGCTTCTAATAAACCTGTTGTTGAATTTCGTTTACAAATAATTTAGCAATTACTACTTGTACAAATATTTTATATCTGTAAATCATATTTAATACCCACAGCGTATAGACATCATGTAAGTCAACAACAAACGAAGAAATACGTAAAACAATACACGCGAATTTATGCCAATAAAAAGTTGTATATAACAACAAGTTCAAGGTAACAACCTTAATCGTGTATACGTTAGTAAAGCAAGTGTTTTCTTTTGCATATCGGTTCTTATTGCGGGGAGGTCCCCCAAATTTTACCTTAGGTGAGATTAATCTAAGGTATGTACGCACTCAAACCACACCTGCTTCGCGAATTATTTAAATTACTTTGTTGCAAAAACTTATAAAAATCCAATTTGATTTTATTTTTATTTATTGGGGGCACCCCAATTAAGAATTTGGTGCGTATGTACAGCTTTTATGATAATAATATTCTTGTTAAAATCAAAAAAATCTTTTGGAATAAAATAATCTTAAAATGATAATCACATAAAAGCGATTAATTAATTTATGAGAGTTGGCGTTTTATTAACATTAAATTTGATCATCATACCGACTGATAGTGAGTGAATGGTCGTTTTTGTTTATATACAACAGGACAATCCAATTTGGGTTAGAGAAAGTTAATTATGTATATAAATGCAAAGTGTATTCATAATTTGGGGGTGGTTTAGTTTTTTTTTAATTTTATGATCGCGTATCACTCATTATTACATGCACTTACACTAAGATGTTGCAGCCACTCTCATCCAGTAATATTGTGGTTCCAGCAGACGGTGTAAAATATCTGGAACGAAAAAAATAAAGAAACATTTAATTTTAGCCATTAATTGGTGAAGATGTCGCCACAGCACAACGGTAATACAACCCAGATTCCCTTTTTATAAAAACGAGAATTCTGTGCTTATTAATGCAGCAACCTGCACACTACCATTTAATGGTTAAAAACCGGACTTGTTCGTATATTTGGTTAACAAGCTCAATGCAATACACAATATTCTATCATGGCACATCATAATCTCATTCGTATATTCTTTAGAGTATAAGAAATGTTTTTAACACCTAATATGGTAGAATTGAATTTTCTTTCATTATTCTTATTCTTGTTTGATTTATATCGACCTTTCACTTGACGATGGTCGAGATTCCATTATGTATTCATGAATGGTTGCAATTTATCATTTTTAACAATGTGCATGTGTATCTTGGAAGTAATTAAAGTCATAAGTGTTTTCAATTTGCTACCTTAAACAAGATAAGCAGTTTTATGATTTACTAATTATTACTAATTATACGTTTAATTAATTTTATAACTTAAGAGGTTCTAACTAAACTGTAAGTAGAGTTATGCTTGTCATTGGTTACATATATGTTTGATTTAAAATTAATATCTTAATTAAGATAACAACAGAATAATTAAGGAATAACATCATAAACTTACAATAATGAAAGATTGATTGTGTTTGATTGTACTGTAGGACCATTACTGGACTTAAAAGGCATACCAACAACTAAAAAAATTTAAATTATTAATATTAATATGTATTCATTATTGATGCCATCTGTTAGAATTTTAAGCAACTGAAAATAATAAATGTTCACACATAGATGTCACTTTAAAAAAACCAACCTCAATAGTAAAATTTTATTTGTACATTTTAACGCAAAGTGGCTGATATCTGACCTAATATTTTGAAAGTAGAGCGAAAGGTAATCGAATTCTCAAAAATCTAGTTTTGATGTAATATAAACTTTATAGATTACTTTAATTTGACTGGATATTATGTAAGATGTTCAATTAGTTTACAATTAATGTAACAAATGATGAAATAATATAAAATGAGATGAGGCTTTTTCTCGTATAAACAAATATCACCTTTCGCTCGCATAGGAAGTGGTGCGAACTACGCGGTGATTAAAAGGCCAATAGACAACTACAAGTGGATCTGACGGCAAAAAAATTAAACTTATTGGGTATATTTTTGTACGTTAATTTTTATTTTCATAGTGTATTGAGACTTGTACCTCTGTGTTCTCGCGGAAAAATTTATTACTACGAAAAAGAGTTTAGTCCGGCTTTTCTATAAATTACCTATGAAAAGTGATCTTGGAAAGTTTAATATTACAGGTAGCTCTCCAAGAACACGGTTTCGAATAACACACATACCCATTTCCTCAAATTACACGGTTTCAAACAACACGATTTTCGCTATTCTCTTTTATTTTGTTTTTTTGTATATCATAATAAAAAGTAAAACGTAACATTTTTTGTATTTTCTTTGTTCCAGTCTCGAACAACACGGTTTTAAAGAACACGGAACGAATTAATCGTGTTCTTGGAGGGTTTCTTGTATTTGTATATTGCACTAAAAAATAAAAACTATAAAGTTATTTACAATTAATAATAAAATTATCAATTTAAAAATGGAAAAATTGTCTCGGGTTTATCTGAAGCTTGCTTCATTTTTTTCCACTGGTAGCATTTTCTATAATTTCCCTAGTCTCAATGCCGTGCTAAAATTTCATTGAAAAAAGACACAATAAGCTTATATTTAATGCGCTAGATGTCACATTCCCAACTTTAACAGTCGTCAATTAATCCTCAAGCCTATTATACCACTTATTGTGGGGAGTGAATAAAACCTGAGTGTACTCTTTTGAGTGGAGTGAGCTTGTTTGAGTGAACACTCTTTTTGGTGTGAATAAAAAAATACTTGAACGTATTTCATTCACTTTTACGCAATTTACATTTTAGAGTGCAGAAATATCAATAATGGTGTGCTATAAAACACGCTAAATGTATAAACACGATTTTTTAAGCAAATTAAATTTAAACAAATATAAAAAATTTCAAATATGTTTATAAAATATTCAATCGCAAGGAAATAAAATATAAACTTCGGCGTTTTGGTGATACTGGTGAAAATTTTAAATCGTTATAGTATCGCTTTGAATTGGAAAATGTTGAGTGGTTAACAAATGTTTTTGACAAGAAAACGTAGAAACTCGTGGTCGGAAAAACACGATTAATCATGAAACAACATGTCGATTTTTATGTATGTATTGAAAAACGTTCAGGCTGATAAAAGGTGCACTCAAATGTATGCGTGAGTGTACTCTCAAAATTCAAACGTCAAATTATTTTTATTCACATTCAAATTAAGTTTTCTCTCCCTTATGTAAAATGTAAAAACCTAATCAATTGCAAACCATCCGATCGAATTCGATAAACTTACTAATATTTTAAAGACTGTGGTTTTAGGTTCGGCCGATGTACTCAATTGTAAAGGTTTTTTTTGTATTTCGACAGCTACCAAGAATCATGCTGAAATAATTTTCTTTGTCAGAAATAAAATTTTGTTTTACACACGCCAGCATTTTACTGTTTTTACTGCGTATTGCTAATTCAACAGTTTTCCCCTACACTCAAAAAAAATTTACAAAATTTTTGTAAATATACAGCACACAAAATAATTTGTAAATTTGACAAAAACTGTAAACTTTATAAAAAAAAAATTAAGTGTGCTTTAGACCACACTACTGAAGTAAAACTTCTAATACATATTTAATATTTATAATATAATATAGAAAAATTATAATATTGAAAAAAATGGTCACCCTGTGCGTTCTCGAGAGTCACCTAGCCGTTTATGTCTGAAGCCACAAGAGGTAACCTTGTAACTTGATAACTTTTCCAAGGACAACTATGTAGTCGTAATAGATAATGTTTATGTATGTGTAACAAAATGGACAAAAAAGGACATTTTTAAAATCTCTTCGCATAGTAAAAATGGCCTTGAAATATTTTTTATTTCATTTATGTTTGTGTAATGTGGTTTCATCGAAAATTTGTTTAAGTCGCATTAAAACCTGTATCATAGGCAAACGGGGAAAGAAACGAAGAAAGAATCGGTTTCTGTGATACCTCGGTGTGGAATGGAGCTATAATATAGAAAAAAATACATATATAAAATATATCACACGGACGATTTTTTTTGGTCACCCTGTGCGTTCTGGAGTGAGTAAGTGAGTGAGTGACATAGATGTTACAATAAGGAAAAAAAAAATTTGGCTCCCCTATGCTTTCTCGAATGAGTCAGTCAGTGACATAGAAGTCTATATTATGACTTTTCAATTTTCCAGTTTTTCAGTTTTCCAATTTTCAAATTTACCAACTTTCCAAATTTCCTATTTTCATATTTTTTATTTTCCTATTTTCCGATTTTCCAATTTTTCAATTTTACAATATACCAGTTTTCCAATTTTCCATTTACCTATTTTCCAATTTTGTAAATTTCTAACTTTCCAATTTTCCAATTTTTTCAATTTTCCATTTTTCAATTTTCCTATTTTCTTATTTTCCAATTTTTTAAACCAATTATTAAAATAAAATGGTATCAACTAATGTTCCACCTAGGGATTTATGAATTGCATGGCACATCCTGATACTAAAGGAAAATGATTTAGTTTTGCGTTTATTGTTTCGTTCGCCTCGTTCGATTACATTTTTCGTAACGCATTTGCCAGCTTAGTCCCCAAGTCAAGCGTGCCTAAAGAAGTTTTACTTCAATAAATTGTAAAAATAACAAATTTTTTTTTAATAAATGCAAGAAAATTTTCATAAAATTGAAAATATTGAAAAAATACAGTAAAATTTGTAAATTTTATAAATATTTCGTCAAATATATAAAATATTAATAATAAAATTGAAAGGGACGTTGTTAAATTACAAAAAAAAATCATAATTATTACAAAAATACGTTACAAATTCCCAGGAATTTATTTTTATATTCCTATAAACTGAAATAATTTCTCCTTCACCCGAATGATATAACCCGATCCTAAATTCTCCTAAATTCGAGTTCGTGACTGATTTTTGCTGTATTCAAGACACTATCTCACTGTTATCTTTCGACTGGAAACTTTCAGCTAACTTTAACAGTATCCCAATCCCATCATAATCGGTTAAGAAACTACCGAGTTCCGTCCCACACGGCCATATTCCAGAACTTCTTCCAAAAATCATTCAATAATTCCATTTCCATCCAACATACCCAATCCCATCATAATCGGTTAAGAAACTACCGAGTTCCGTCCCACACGGCCATATTCCAGAACTTCTTCCAAAAATCATTCAATAATTCCATTTCCATCCAACATACCCAATCCCATCATAATCGGTTAAGAAACTACCGAGTTCCGTCCCACATGGCAATATTCCAGAACTTCTTCCAAAAATCATTTAATAATCTCATTTTCATCCAACATACCAAATCCCATCATAATCAGTTAAGAAACTACCGAGTTCCGTCCCACATGGCAATATTCCAGAACTTCTTCCAAAAATCATTAAAGAATCCCACTAATTTTTTGATACCACGCAAAAAACCTTTCTACGATAAATTGTCCACGAAAAACTGTTCTACGATAAATTGTCCCACGATAAATTGTGTCCACGGTAAATTGTGTCCACGATAAACTGTTGTACGATTAAATGTTCACGTTAAATTGAAACACGATAAATTGTTTACGATAAAGAGACCGTCACCCGTATATTTACAAAAATTGTGTAATTTTTTTTTTGAGTGTATTTCAAATTTAAAGAAGTAAAATTTAATTTTTAATACCATCATTTATAAACAACTTGCGCGATAATAACAAATACTTAAAACGTGGCGCTGTTGGTTGTTGCAGTATTGAAATATCAACATTGTCATATTTATACTTTTTACGCTATTTGCCTTGACGCACTTGCTTGTAGGCACTTTGCGAAACACACTTACACTTAGGCCATGTCCGATTTCCATAATAATGAAATAATTTTGACGTAAGCGAAATAATTTGCTCTTCCATATTTTGTTAGAGTTCGATTATTGTCCGAATACTGAAATAATTTTGACAGTTCAAAACAAAAGAAAATGAATTCGAAGAAATTCTTATAAGCAAATATGATATAAGTGGAATTTGAACCAAATATTATGTTGTTTTAACTAGGCATACGGAATAAATGAGAAGAAGTCGAAGCCAGGCACGACCTGTATAATGAATCTCGTTACAACACAGGTAATTAATTCGACTGTATACCATCTCGTCCACCAATAATATTATTCAATCAATCCTCACATACGACGATACCACAGAATATATATAATATTCTGTGACGATACTGTAACAAGGATGCATCTTAGAATTTAATCAAAAACTTTTGTGTAAATCGCTAAATTCTTGCCTAACAAAAATCATGGTTGGGGACCAGAAATGGAATTACATACTTGTATTTGTATTGTGAATGGCATGTGGTACTAGTTACCGAATAGTAGGGGCAGCAACAGATATATCAAGATCTACTATTTGTGATATTATTCACAACAATATAATGCCTGGACAATATAATGCCCCGAGTGATAACTTTACCGACAAATTTGACAAACGAAACCAAAAATTGAATTTTTCATCTAACCTTTGATTATGAAAAATTATTACGGAAATGTCAAAATTATTACACACAGTCGTTGTAATAATTTGGTTGCATATACAGTATTCTGCCAAAATTATTACAACAAAAATAATGTTAACGGCTACTCTCCATCGGCCATTAACATCTAGTTATAACATTAATTTTCGAACAGTTGCAGGTGGAGACGCAAATTTGCAGCTAGTTGACATATATCGTACAATCATTTTCTACCGAGTCGATGTCTAACATGGCCTCTCCACCTCACATAATTATCTGCCATAACATTTACATAACTGTGGCACTATTCTGGCAATTCCCCGGGAATAAGAAATTGGGGAAAGATTTTATATGTAATTTCAGTTTAAATATTTTTTTTCTGAGTTCTGAATGTAATGTATTGCAACATAATTTTTTGTGAGTAAATAAACCTCGTTTTCTTGAGGTACTTGACAATTTTCACGCGTTAATAAATTATGTAGCGCACAGGACGCCTTCACAATTAAATCAGCTGTATCAAGTGAAATTTCTATAGGCCTGTGGAATATCCAAAATCGAGAAACTAATCGGCCAAATGCGCACTCAACAATCATTCTTGCTCGGCATAGTCTATAATTAAATATCTTTCCAGGTATAGACAAGGTTACATTTAAATTCATTTCCACATCGTGCTCATTTCTTTTTATTAGAAAGGGATTAACCCAAAAAGTAGGTGCCCCTCGTGTTCGTTTTTCTTCTATTGCACGTTGTTGCATTTCTTTTAATTCTTTTAGAAGTTTTAAACCAATAGAAATTTTAATAATTTTATGCTTTGGTGGCATTTCGATGTGGTGTGGTGACATAAAACTCAAGTTACTCTGTTGAATATTAATAAACGAATGATTTTCAAACGTCAAATTTTTGGTACGTTTACCACACATGACGCCATTTTATTATTTTGTATACCAGTTATATAAATGTTATGGCAGACAATTTTGTCAGGTGGCGAGGCCGGGTTACATGGCCTCTCCACCTGACATAATTATCTGCCATAACATTTACATAACTGGTATACAAAATAATAAAAATGGTGTCGTGTGCGGTAAACGTAACATAAATTTGACGTTTAAAAATCATTTGTGTTTTAGTATTCAAAAGCGTCGATTGTTTTGTTACATTAATAATCTATTGTGAAAATGCTTTCTAAAAAAAAAATTAAAATTGCGCTCGGCTTGAAAGTTTTGTGTGAGTTAAAGAAACTTCAAGAAATTAAATTAAAAAATGAAGAAGCTAAAAAGAAACGAAAGCAGCCAGTGTTTTGGGTTAATCCTTTTTTAATTAAACGGGGAGAGCACGACATGGAAATGCATCTTTTAAAAGATTTAAACTGGGGTTCTGGTAACGATTTTCAGAATTTTACTAGAATCTATGTAAGTCAATTCGAAGAAATTTTGGCTTTGGTGAGCATTAAACTATATATATAATATTTTTTAAATTTTTTTATAACTAATATTTTATTTTGACAATTTTTATAGGTGGAAACGGGAATTAAAAAGCAGGACACCGTTATGCGGGAAGCCATCTTCTCAAGAGTAAGGCTCGCAATTACCTTGAGGTTTATAGCGTCAGGCGACTCTTACAGATCTTTGGAGTATCTGTCTCGGGTTTCTTTTAAAACCATATCAAAATTCATTCCCGAAGTTCTTCAAGCCATATGGAATGCGCTCGAACCAAAAGTAAACAAAATTAAAATATATTTATGCCGGTACAAAAATACTGAACCAAGTAATATTATTTTTTTTAGGTTCCACAAAAAAGAGAAGATTGGTTAAAAATAGCAGAGCAATTTAATCAAATATGGCAGTTTCCACACACATTGGGTGCCGCTGATGGGAAACATATTAGAATTAAAGCTCCCGCTAGTTCAGGGTCAAATTTTTATTGCTACAAGGGGTATTTTAGCATTATTTTGTTTGCGATTGTGGATGCAAATGGAAAATTTCTATTTATTGATGTTGGATCAAATGGTAGAATAAACGATAGCACAATCTACAAAGATAGTCCCTTTTATGATGCATTGATGAATGGAAGTTTGGACATTCCTCCACCGGCAAAATTACCAGGCCAAGAAACAGAAACGTCTTATTTTTTTATTGGAGATGATGCATTTCCTTTATCCCGACATATGTTGAAACCTTTTAATAGGAATATAGAATTAAGTGTCCCTGAAAAGGTGTTTAATTATAGAATTTCCAGAGCAAGGATGATTGTCGAGTGTGCGTTTGGCAGATTAGTGGCACGGTTTCGGATATTCCATCGACCGATTGAAACTACACTAAACACTACCGATTTAATTGTGAAAGCTTCTTGCGCGCTTCACAATTTATTAACAAAAGAATTTCCACATCGTCCAAATGAAGAAGATGGGATTTATACATCGGATATTAATTTTGATTCTGTTGGGAGACAATATGTAGAATGCAACAAAACAGCAACGATCACGAGAGGAAATATTGTTAAATATCTTGTTTCCGATGAAATAATTGAGAGTCAGTGGAAGAAAATACAATAAATGAATGTATATATTATGGAGTTTTAAATAAATATATTTATTAACTAAATTATCTGTTTTTTTAGAAAATTATTTAATAAAATACAATGGTAGAATTAAATTTAATTATTTTCTATGTTTATAAAGGTAATAAGTTTAATAAATTTAATTTTTAACAAAATTAATAATATAAATTTAATATAACATAAAGGTGAGTATAAATTATAAATTCAATATTACATAGGAAATTTATAAGCCGCATCACAATAATAAATTCATTTTATATATTATGTGTTGTATTACAATAAAGGTGAATTAAAATTTTGAATATTCATCGATATCGGCTTCATGCATCGCTATATTTACTAAGTTCGACGTTGGACTAGAGCCTATCGGTGTACTTCTGGCCATAATCTGGTTGGCATTGAGATGACTCTGTTTGGATTGATCATGCCAATCATTTTCTCTTGATGATGATGATGAGGAACAAGATGAAGGCGGCCGAATTATTTTAAATGGTTTAATTATTTTAAACGTAAATGGATGTTTTAATTTATTTAATGAACCAGTCAGGAGTGGAGATGTGGCTGGTGCAGATCCGGATTGAATATTATGTTGTTGTACGGATGGTTTTAATGGTTGTATTGTTTTTTGAATGGATGACGTTATTAAAGGCGAGCAAGATGGAAACTGGTGACTTATTGTTGTTGGTTCTGGAGTGTTTATTATTGTAACTCTCAAATCAGCCATCTGTTGCTGTATTGATGCCATAAATTGGACGGCGTGAACTAAGGGTTTGATGCTATTTGAAGTCCTATTTGAAGTCCAAACAAATGAAACTCATCCTCCTCTTTCTCAGAACTTACAGCTGAAATGAATTTGTCGAGCGCTTCATCAAAATTTGATAATGGCAAAACAGGAGCAGCCTCCCTTTGTTTTTTTGGTAGTGGCACATCAAATTCTTAATCAGTAGCATCACTTTCAGAGGTCTGAGAATCAAGATGTTCAGCATCAGAACTATTAGTACTTTCTGAAAACTATAAAAATTAAATTAAAAATAAAGCAAACTAAATTTAGAGAAGCAAATAAAAATTATATTATATGAACTCACATTTGTATCGCCTTTCCTGTAAATTATACATGGATCCAAAAAGGTCATTTCATCAAAATAAAAAAGGGTCGATTCTTTTATTTCCTCCAAACCGGCCCCAGATTTTTTAGAATTTTCAATTCTTTTTTTTTCGGCTGTATAAGATGTGCGAAGGCTTTTAATTTTTTTTTTTTATAAAGTCTTCGTCTAATCCCATCTCGGTTGCAATTTTGCGGTAAGTATTATTTTTGATGTCAGTCCTCCTAAACAATTTTGAATTGATATTCCAGAGACATTCATTGTCTCTATACAATTCAATAAGTTTTAATACTTCCTGTTTTGAACTCATTCAACTCACAATCAAATATATAAGATAATTAAATATATAAGATAATTAATTAAATATATAAGATAATATATATAATATAAAAATTTCAAAAAATTTTCCAAGCACTTTAAAAAAAACAAACTAATTCTTTTTTCACACACAGAAAAATGAAATCGCCATTTTGAAAAATACAAAAACGTCAATACACTAATATAATTAAACAAATACGAATAATAATCAAGTCATCTGGTCAGTATCTGGTATATAAGATCAAATAAAAAACCTCTTAACGAGGTAAATGTTCGAGTGACGAAAGCCGAATTCAATTCACAAAATTTCTGATATCAAATTTGTGCCGAAAAAAACAATTGTATTCGATTTGTCAACGATTTTTCGGAATGTTAGTGCATTCAGCGCGTTGTTGTTTAACATTCAAAACACCGTTGACACGTTGTTGTTTTTGACAGCTAGAAAGCAAAATGTAAACAAACGCGCCGAATGCACTAACATTCCGAAAAATCGTTGACAAATCGAATACAATTGTTTTTTTCGGCACAAATTTGATATCAGAAATTTTGTGAATTGAATTCGGCTTTCGTCACTCGAACATTTACCTCGTTAAGAGGTTTTTTATTTGATATCAATGATTTTGGAAAGGCAAATTGAAAATGAATTGAATTGCGATTCGTTTTATAGTTGTCAGTCGTTTTGACTTCGACTTTGAGTTCACACACACACGATAGCACACAAGTGGCCGCTACGTGTTATTGTGTCTCATACACAGATGCGCGGCATTGAAATGACCAAAACGAACAACAAAGCCATGCTAATGCAACAAATACAGAAAAAACTACACTATAGATAGTTGTATTTGAATATATGTGTACATCGTATGTGGGCACTAGTTTAATAAGTAGTGGTGCGAAAGAAAAAAATTAACATGGGATTGTTAGTGTAACCAATACAATCTTCTGTAGTTTGTTGAATATTGGCATCTGCGTTTCAGACTTTGTTCAGAGCTTAATTGTTGTTCGTTTCGCGAAAAACGAATTACGCATACTCTCACACAGCTGCCGGCTGTGTGTTACGGAGTGCGAATGATTCGTTCTTCTTCTCTCGATATTCGTCACTCCAGTGGCCTGCGTCTGTGTATGAGGCACAATAGAACGTAAAACAATAGAACGAAACTGTTTCAATAAAAAAATGGAAAACAATAAAACAAAATTGTTTCTATTGAAGAATGGTTCAATACGATTTATGTTTGGAAAGTATATGCTCTTGGCCTCGAAATAGTAAAGACTTATATTATCTTTTTTATGTTGAAAAGTAGCGTCAGGTCTCATCATCAGGTTCAGATAAGTAGTTTTTTTTTTATTATGTTCAGCACGATAACCTACGTTCTGGTGTACTGTTTCTAGTGTGTGGAAGACGATTCTATTTCTTTTTTTTTGCATGCAATTTTTCAATCTTCATTTTGTAGTCTTTTAGTAGATTTTATTTCAGAATCCTTTACCACACGCTACAAACAGGTCATGCCGGGTGTGATCTTATTACACACCCGGTTCTCGTAGGCTATCGGCTGAACATTTGTAGTTTAGTTTTTAGTGTATGTTACAGAGTAGTAAAAATTTAGACCAGATGCATGTGTTTTTGGTAGAAATTCGATTGAGTAATTCAACAATTTTTTTTGCATGTTTCTTGCTGTTTTGTCACTAACTGCATGCGGCTACCATTCATTTTTGATTCCTTAAACAATACAATAAAATATACATATTTTAGTGTGTTAGTTGGAAATAAAAGTTAATGGTAGCTAGCCTCTCGCTGATATTCCATCTTCATGCGATGGGAGGGGAGATAAGATCTATTTTTCAAAGAAATCATCATAATGATAAAAAAATATCGATTTTATGCAAGGAGACTCAAATGTTCAATGTTTTTGGTGATTTTTTCGATCACATCAATTTGTCAGTTTTTTCATTTTTTTTGTTCTGAAAAAAGAGTCACTGGTAAAAATTCTCTTAGCAATGATAATAATATGATGTATTTATATTTCGTCGGCTCAGTATTATCTTGTCGTAAGTACCAAAATGTCGTTTTTCAGTTTTTTATACTAGTATTTTTAGTTTTTCTTCCTCTTTCTAAATCTACAATCCATTTTATCCTAGGTTATATGGTTTCTGAGTTACAGAGAATTTATTTATGGTAAATCCAGACAACATCATAAACTTTATATTTGTATCGTATGTCACAAATTCTGGAGATACGACAAAGTCGCTAACACACATTTATAATACAAATGTCGTATGTCCAGCAAAAACAAATATTTTGATATACGTCCAATTTTTTTCTGTCACAAAATAAACCAATAAGATCACAGTACTCCACCATGTGAGCGGAATATATATAAAGGTTAATCGCAATTTTAATTCAGTATCCTGGTTATTATTGAATGGTGCAAATCGCGGTTATTTTTTATTTCCTATTGTTTATTTTGATTTTTTTTTTAATATGTTATTTTATTTTGAAACTACTGAATATTTGTTTTTGAAAATAAAAGATACATTCAGACGATGTTTACGAATGTTTTAGTTGCTTTCTAATTTGTACAATTAACAGTCAAACGTTCATTTTTATAAAATAATCTTACGTCTCCTAAGATTTTTACAAATTTTATCGTAAATCCATAAATTTTAATGTGATTTATGTATTTGTTAGTCAGAAGGTGTTTGTCGTATGAGCAAATTTTTTATCGTAAGTCCATTGTTTTTTACAACTTCGAAAATTATACGACAAATTGGAATATTTTTCGTGATTTTTCGGAAAAACTAGTAGATTTATCTCAAGTGTAGGAAATGGTAATCAATATATGATATGATAGGTTTGGAATTATTCTATTAAATTAAACACTTCTCGATGATATACTATCTAAATAAGCTTTCAAACTTAAAACTCAATTTCCCAAAAATGGCATATTTGGACTTACGACAAGATAATACTGAGGCGACGATTTGTTTCATTGTAATACGTTGATTCACTAATTTTTTCACGAAATTTTGCAAAAAAATTAGGGTGGCTTTTAAGTTATGGAGGTCAATATCTAAAATATACGAGTTTTCTGGGAGAAACGGTTGATGTCATATTGTAGGTGAGATTTGTGGCTAATAATCCTGAAAATATGAACCAAAAGTCTTGGGCTCATTTTTTAGCAATTCGGCCTAATGTGGCCGGCCGATTTCGCATTTTTCAGTTTTTTGGCCAAAATGACCCTCCAACCTAATTTCTTGAATTCTTTTTTTTGCTATTTGATAGCTGGCGTCAATACCTTTCCAACGATATGCATATGTCCAGGGTATGTCGAATAGATTCAGCACTGTGGACGTGGCAAAATGGCCAAAAATGACCGTTCAGAGGCCGGCCGCGGCCAACATGGTGGCCAAATCAAAAAGTTGTAGAACAAAAGTTGCTTAGTTTTTTAAGTACTACAACCCCTGAAAATATGAGATCAAATAAAAGAGGTACGGACAAACAAACATATATACCAAAGCTAGATTATATGGTGACGTCATAGAAAAATTTAAAATTGTCATAACTTTGGTCAAAATCATCCGTTTTAGACGTTTGAGGTGTCGTTGAATTGGTATTAACGTCTACAATCATAATTTGCCAGTTAGAAAAATTTTTTGGAAGGTCATATCTCCACTCAATGTTGGTAGAAATTCATGCTTTTATACAATATTTAGGTCTACTTTTCAAGACCTTTCCAATGGTATATAACATGATCATGGCGGCCTCAAAGTGAAAAAGTTCGAAACTTGCTGTATAATATACTTCGTTCGACTTCCAGCACAGTAGGTGCTTTCGTCACTCGTTTGGACTGCCGTCCAAAGTGATAGTTTAGACATCTCGGTAGAAAATGTTTGTACGACATATGTCAACCAGCTGCAAATTTGAGTCTCCACGTGCAACTGTTCGAAAATTAATGTTATAACTTGATGTTAATGGCAGGTGGAGAGTAGGCGTTAATAAACACATTTTATTAAACACTTGTTTTTTATTTCGCAAAATTAGATTTTTGAATATTCTAATTAAAAAATTTGTTCAAAAATTTTAAAAAACACTCGATCGATTTCGACTTGTTAAGTCATCATCAGAAGTCTACTGATTTGTAAAAATAAAAATTTGTTACATATAACAGAAAAAAAGGAAATAATAAATAAAAGAAGGAGGGACAAAAATAGGCAATGAAAATTAATCTACCAACTGTTAGTCATACGGAAATAATAATAAAATATGGGGGAGGAGGATAGCAGATAGGCGATTAGTCATCGGATGAGTAGCAAAATTCAAGTTATATTGTTTCTATTTTTCTGCTATATATAACAAATTTTTACTTTTACAAATCAGTATATACTCCTGATGATGACCTAACAAGTCGAAATCGATCAAGTGATTTTTTAAACTTTTTGAACAAATTTTTTAATTAAAATATTCAAAAATCAAATTTTGCGAAATAAAAAGCAAGTGTTTAAAAACATGTGTTTGTTGTCATATTTACGTGACGTGTGAATATTTAATTTATAAATAAAATTAATTAAAAATTCTTAAACGTAGAAAATTTGTCACGAAATAAGAAATTTTTATGTTTTAATTATAAATGAAAGTTCTAAAATTATAAAACACTAATATTGTCAATATTTTAATCTTTAAAATATTAGATATGTGGGTTCCGGCCCATTGTGATGTTGAGGGAAATGTGACAACTATTGCTTTAGCAAAAGCGGGTGAACATGTGAAATTTATTGGGTCCGAACCTGTGGTACCTTTGACCTTTAACAATGGCTTCAATAATGGTATATTTGTGAACCTGACAAATACGAGCTATGAAAAACGCGAGTTTTAGTTACGAATCTTACTGGTCGCGAACGTATTAATCTCCATTTACAATGAATAGACTTTGTTCGAGGTATGTATATGACGTATATGACGACTGCCTTGAAGAGGACGATAGCTAAATTCACGTTCTTTGCAGTTGTCCAGCAGCAGAGAACTTTTGTATATAGTACAGAGCGTCGAATACTATAAAATAGACACATGTCTCAGCTGCCCTTAAGGAACTAGAATTATAAGTTAAGCGGAATATCTAACCTGTATAAAACGTTTTTAACCCAATTAAAATACCTTTAAAGGGAAACCACAAAAGTAAATTGGACATTAATACATAATCGTAAGTATAATAATGTATCATAACAACGAAGTAACAATATTGTTTCGGTTACATTAGGTCAGTTTTGGTTTTAAGACGAAACACTTAATCCACTCAACGTATAGCGGTGCTATGTATACGAATTTCAATAAATGCATTCTATACATACGAGTATTTACTCGTATATGCGGTCACAATACAATACAAATTTATGTTTAACTTTGAAGATGCTTATTTACCATTTTTATAATCTTAAATTTATTTCCATATTTAAGAACTTGTTCGAAAGAGAAATTACAAATTAATTATGTGCTGAGATCAGTATACGTACGTTTGTATAGAAATAAATTGCAAATTATCTTAAGCCGTTAAAATTGTACGGAATTTTTGTTGTTGTTCATCAATTGCAG
The DNA here is from genome assembly GCA_932526605.1 of Nephrotoma flavescens. Taxonomy (NCBI): domain Eukaryota; kingdom Metazoa; phylum Arthropoda; class Insecta; order Diptera; family Tipulidae; genus Nephrotoma; species Nephrotoma flavescens. Next base: position 212,875,047 of record OW052222.1, on the reverse strand, counting down.
TGCTTTTGCTAATTTTATGTAAACATACTGTCTGTGTATCTTATTTGTAAGTGTAATTCTATTAAAAGTGTTTTATTCACGTTCTTGTTTTAACCACCTTAAAATGTGCACCTTTGCACCTTCTTCTTTGAAAGTGTAAAGATAGTTTGTGGTCTCTTACCGCTTACATTTTTTTACTAAAGCCTAGTACTCAGTTCCATTTCACGTGAAATTTCCATACGATTTTACCAAAGTGAAATTAGAAATGAAAAATTTCATTTCTGTTTTCGTTTTGTAGTACTCAGTTCTCCAACGAAAAAACCAAGTGTGTTCAATACATCAAAGATGGCGCGCATAAACTCTCCAAATTATTTTCATGTGAAAATAATGTCTCGGCACATTATTTTCACGCGAAATTTTGACATTTGTTTGTTTTTGGCAAAAAACAAATTTTTTAATACCACAAATTCATAAATTTTAATTAAAGCCAATTTAATTTAAATTATTTACGTAAAATAAAGAAATTAATTTATGCATGTTTACAAATTTATACGTTAAAATTAAAAATTCTCCAAATAAAATTTCATTTCTATTTCACGCGAAAATAAATAGATTTTTGGAGACCGCGTTAAAATTTCATTTCACTTTGAACTGAGTACTAAGCTTAAGAGATGAAAGCTTACACATTTGTTTATTTTTTTTATCATTTTGGAGGTGGTGTATCGAAATAAACGAAAAACGGAAGAATGAAAATCCCCCATTCCATACTTTGATTCTTTTGTCGTGTTTGTTTTCTTGTTAAGAATGGCGGAATCAACATCATTCAAGTGTTGTTTAACTATGCTACCTTTTCTTGGTGAAATTTTAATTAGAATTATAAATTAATAAAATAAAAGTTGAAGAATTGTGTGACATATGTATTCGTTATAGAGATAATCAAAGTTCTACTCTATTATAGAATACACAAATTTATTATTCAACGTTAAAATTAAAATTATCCCAATCCTTAAATAGCACCTTAGTTTTCCAAACACCGACTTATTACAGACTTAGGCACCGACTTATTTGTGGACACCCACTTATTCAAATAAGTCACCTCTCGAGGAAACTTATTTGATTATAAGTATGTCTACACAGAAATGTCTCCACAAATGTGTCATGACTAAATGTAATGATAGAGCAAAATATACATAAGAGGACTAATGTAGACATTCCGAGGTTAATCTATTTTACTATTGGCAATCTGTATAAGCGTAACAAGAACAATGAACTATAAAACAAACTATGCCGATATGTTTATAAGATACGCATATAAGGATTAAATATAGAAAAAAATTAAAGTTGTGTATAAATATGTCAAAACTATAAAATAAGATTAACCTCGGGAAAATTGGCTTATAAAATTTGCATTACTTCATTTCTCTTATATATATATGATATATGTATGTATTCCTCGATGAGGTAATACATACAGTTTTTCAAATCTAGTGGGAACGACCAATGCCTTCTAAACTACTGGCCGCTTACACCAACTGATGACGACACGCTAAGTCGACGGTTCAACTAGATGGCAGATAAATATTAAAAAGGAAAATTACATTACAAAATATATTTAGTTGTAATTATTACATCGAAGCAGACGGTTATTCGTTTTATATTTTGGTTTTCCATTTTTTTCTAGTTTATGTCTACACGTCCTCGTTCTCATAAAACCAAAATAAATTTCGTCAATCGTCTGTCCAGAGCCCGTATAGAAATGGCCATGACAACATAAAAAAAACATCGTTGAGCTGGTGTTAGTGACAGGCAAGCGCGCGTACACATCTCCATAGTAAAAAAAGTTCGATTATATGGGATTTTTTGCCAGGCAAGTTTTATTTCGCTCGTATTTCCTTAAATACTTAAGTTTTTATTATGATTTTTCAATGACATAATCATAGTTTATCGAAGTACAGTTTCAGACTAGTTTTAATCTAAATTTAAAAACTTTTATTTTAAAATTTCATTATTTTCTAAAAGTTTACTCTATTTATGCGGCATTTGTTATTATGTTTTCATTTTTTTTTGTTTTGATTTTTTGCTGCGTTTTGATTTGTGCAGCGCTAGTCACATGAACCAATTAGATCTTTGTTTACGTTTTTTTGTATATGCATAGGGTGGTGAAATGATGATTTTTATATTTTTAACTTTTTTCTCATCTTGACTTCAGTTTGAGCACATGTTTAATGGTGGCAGGATGTGTGCAAGAATATATTTGTTGCGAGTTTGCGACGGCCATGTTAATGTTTAATGGGGAAAGTGTCAAAATTTAATATTTGTTTATTTTTGACTTAATTACTTTTTTAAATTTAAATTACTATTTTAAATAATTTTTTACTTTAATATGATATATACATATGTGTATTACAATGACGTAGTGTATTCGTCTATTATTGCTTATTTCGTGCACATAAAAGAGGAACGATCGATCGAAATGTTAAGATATTTTTAATAGATATCGCCGATGCATTCGGTGTTAGAATAAATTGTATGTATGTATATATTTACCAAGGATGTACGGATAATGCCTGCTCAAGTTATATTGCATTTTAGATCGAGAAGTAAATCTAATTATGTTAGGTATTATTTGAAGAAATAAAAGTTGTATTTTGTTTTAGGCGAGAATAACCATTGCGAATATGTATAAAGGATGAGCTTTATAAGGAATGAAATAGAGAAGTTTACATTTTATTTGGATGATGTTAAGGGGATTACGAACCCAGTTTTTAGTCGGCCCGTCACTGAAAAGGCGTGTTTTTGAGACCAATTTTATCTCTTCTAGGGTTTCCAAATAATCGATAAAATTAACACCTACACTTTCTGTTCAGATTAATGCATTCAAATTGGAACCCAGCACCGCAAACAATTCTATGATGTGAGGATGGCAGTGATACTTCTATAAATGCAACCTTTTCATAATTCCTGAAATACCTGAAATAGAACAAGCACCATTTCTCGGAATGCAATTGACGCCATTATGATATTTTGGCCGATCGTCGATAACAAAATATGTCATTTCAATTACCCTCAAACAAAAGCGTTCTTCAAGTGCAAACAAAAATATGAGTTGCAGCCCAATTTAAATATCTCGAAATAAATTCATACATTGCAATAATACCGAGGGAGTATCGATCTTGATGGATCATTTTTGACTCAAACCGAATTTAGGTCGCAAGATGATTTGTCGGAAAATTTAAAGAACTAATTTTTTACAAGCACAACTTTTGTTTATTTATTTATAAATAAAGATGATTGTTATTTAAGTATTAAAATTAAATTTTGCTATTAATTTAATATTTGGCTATATTATTATTTATTTGCACTGCACAAGAGCACAACACAACTATTGAGAGAAAAAGAGTAAGAGAACGAAACGCCATCAACTATAAACATCAAAATAAATCATCACTACCCTGTAACAAACAAGCAAAACAAAAAGAAAATGAAACAATTTAATTGGTTCGTTTCATTTCGGTAAACGAATTTATAAAAGCAAAAAAAAAAATCCATGTAAAATTTTAAAGTAGTATGCGAACAGGCAAGACTAACACTGTGTTAAAATACCGTGTCATGGCCATTTCTATATGGGCTCTGGTCTGTCATACAAAATCACAAAACAATACAAAAATATATTATTTCTTCTCCAGTTGTTTTGTAATTTTGTTGTTAGTTTCGAACAAACTGTTGAAGCCGATGGAAATGATTTTTTAATTTTTCTAGTAATGCATGTACATTTTATTTTAGATTTTGGCGTTTTTTTATCATTTTTATATAACATAAGTCGATTTGTAATACCATTTAATTCGAAATTGTTGTAATTGGTACGTAGATTCAATAAAAAATAGCAAAAGAATTACGGATATTATGTAAAACACAGAAAAAATGCATCGCAAGTCTTCGATTAATTATGTGACACTAAATAAAATAGAAATACAGAAATGAAATCGAAATGACAAAATATAAACAAAATGATCACAAATTATTCTCTTCTCTCACGGTTGTATTTATATTTTTATAGTGGAATACACTAAAACTTCGTATTGCGTTATCTAAATAGACGCATTTCTTCAAATGCTCACTAAACTTCTTGAATATGGATAGGAAAAATTCAATTAATGAATTAAGAAAATTAATTACACTAAACTTGTTCATAATTTATTAATTTATTTTATAATAATTTAGGTTTTTATCTGTTAAGTTTGTGAAATTTATTGCCGTAGTAATAAGGAGGCAAGGTGTATTATTTTTACTTAATTGTGCTGACATCTGGTTGTCGACTTACGTTGGCGTCATCGACAAAAAATGAATGTTGTCACAGGCCAGTACTATAGAAGGCACTGGAACGACCAACATGTCAAGAAAATTTTTTCTTCAATATAATATAAATTGCGTTTTGTTTTTTGTTATTACGTCACAAATTAGTCGATACAATTAATTAGACTGCGGTCCAATTCAAGACTTATTTTGTGTAGACTGACTTATTTGAAAATTTACAATAATTTACATCGACAGGAGACTTATTGTAGAGTTTTCGAACTTATTTGGGACTTTCTAGAACAATGAAATTTTATTTGTTTTATATACAATAATAAAGTAAGCTGTGAAAAATATGCCCGAAATTTTATGCAAACATGCAATATGCAAACAATTTTTTTTACCCAAATTAATATCAATATTAATTGATTTTAGCTTATTAGTTCATTGAACTGTGACAGCTAATTATAGTATGTATAGCGAAACAAAGATTTTGGGTACAAATCTATTTCAATTAAAATGGCAAATAAACGAAAGTTCTATACTTCACGTTGTAAAAGTACAAATAACTTAATTATGTTTTCTATATTTATAATCTACACCTGTTTATTTTATGAAAACACATTTTATTTAAGGGACAGAACAGGAAACATTCATGCTAATTCATGGCAGAATAAAAGAAGAAACGTCATTTAAGAAGAAAAATATTTCATCAAAACAGTTATGTACGTAAGTTTTTGAATAATAGATTTCCGCATCTATGTTCGTGTATATGTGTATCTTTTATTATACAAAAAACATCCGAAGAGATCAATGTTTCAAAAGATGGCGCAGTATGTTTAAAAAAATGGCAGAATCTTTTACAAAAATATAAAGGATTGAAGGAGCCAGAAACCGGACGAGGCATGACGGCAAATAAACTTACCTCGGAAGATTGGGTATTCTACGCAATACTGAATGATCACTTGGGTGGTCGTCATACCATTGCACCAGTAACATTACTGCAAACAATTCATGATGAATTGCAGTACGAACATGAGGAATATCTGGCGGTTTCTGATAACGAAAAAATTCATGAAACGGAACTAACCAAATCAAGTACTAATAATATCGCAACAACATCCAACACTGATCAAATATTCCTTTAAATATTCCAAATATTCCTTTAAATATTCCAAAAACACTGATCATTTTTTGGAATATTTAAAGGAAAGAGATGAAAAAGGGTTGAAGGAAATTAAAAAAAATAATATAATAGATATAGATCTATCCGATACAAATGTAGAATAAATATTTAAATTTATATTGAGTGATATAAAAATTCCTTATAGTTGTGTATTTTATAAAATGAATTAATAAAACTAACTTAATAGCGACTAATACAAAGAACGTTTAATTAACTACATCAGTGAAAAAATAATCAATTCCAACATTAGATAGAAGCACATATTATATCTCTAAGTTGAACAGCTGACTCTGTAATATTAGCAACGGTATTTGCCTCTTTTTCTTCTTCCAGGGCAATCTCATTATATGAAACGTCACCCATACTTAAACACACATTGTGTAAAATACAGCACACACCTATGACTTTATAGTTTCTTTCCATAGACAGTTCCAAGCTTCTTAAGAAAATAGACCTCCATCTCGTTTTTAACATCACAAATGCTCGTTCTATAGCGATCCTGGCTTTGCTATGCAAATGGTTATACCTTATTTGAGCATCATTAATGTGATTTCTTTTATAAGGCGTCATTATTGCTATTGGATTAGTCGTGCATTGATAGCCACTATCGCCAACTGATCCCGGAAATCCGATGCAGAGATCTATAATTTTTTTTGATGGTCACAGACAGCTGAAAAAGAATAATGTTGTAAACTTATGTGGCTCAAGAAAATTGATTACCTTGAACTTGAATGGAATAATCTAATTCCCGAATATATTCGTCGTGATGTGCCACTGGACACTTAATTTTAACATGAGTGCCATCTATAGCTCCCACCGCTTCGCTGGAAGCATCTGATGTAGCGCCCGTGTCGCAAACCCATTACCAATTTCACTTAACTCGCTGAGTGTTGGTAAATAGATTAGGTAACTCGTGCCAGATGCTAACCAAATCAGGAACACTATAAGTCTATTTCCTTTTGATAACCAGAGCGCTTAGTTGGGATGATTTCTAAAACTTTTTTGAAAGTGTTGTGGTTCATTCGTAAATGTTTTCTGGTTAAACGACAATCTCCATTAATAATTTTTGCAAGAATTCCCAAATTTAAATTCGTGTTACAATATTTCAGATGCTACACAAAATATTTAATTTAGATAAATACTAACACTATAATAACTTTATGTGTGAAATTACTCACCATCCGAATATGACGATCTAGCAAACACCTTTGTATATTAGTATCACATTTCAGTAGTGCTGAATAAAGTGTAATATTCCGATTGAGCATGATTGCTACCACAAACAATTGGCTGCAGCGGCTTTCCATTTCAAAAATTGTACAATATTATTATAAATAATGACTTAATTTTCAACGCCATCTTGAATAAGTCAAATAAGTCGACTTATTTGAAAAAAGTCTTGAATTGAACCCCAGTCTTAGAACGACTTGGCCGACTTATTCAAGATGGCGTCAAATAAGCTAATAAGACTGTAATAAGTCGGTGTTTGGGAAAGGGCCTTATTGACTTATTTGACGCCATCTTGAATATGTCGGTCAAGTCGTTCCAATTAATTGTACCGACTTATTTGTGACGTAATAACAAAAAACAAAACGCAATTTCTATTATACGGAACAAAAAATTAATTACGAATAATAATCAAGTCATCTGGTCAGTATCTGGTATACAAGATAGTTTAGACATCTCGGTAGAAAATGTTTGTACGACATATGTCAACCAGCTGCAAATTTGAGTCTCCACGTGCAACTGTTCGAAAATTAATGTTATAACTTGATGTTAATGGCAGGTGGAGAGTAGGCGTAAACTATTTTGTTTACCAGATATTGACTATGATGACTTGATTATTATATTTTTTATACATAATACAGTAGACTTAATCTTTTGGGTTAATCCCTTAGAAAGGGATTAACCCAAAAAGTATGTGCCCCTCGTTTTCGTTTTTCTTCTATTGCACGTTGTTGCATTTCTTTTAACTCTTTTAAAAGTTTTAAACCAATAGAAATTTTAATAATTTTATGCTTTGGTGACATTCCAATGTGGTGTGGTGACATAAAAATCAAGTGACTCTGTTAAATATTAATAATCGAATGATTTTCAAACGTCAAATTTATGGTACGTTTACCACACATGACGCCATTTTTATTATTTTGTATACCAGTTATGTAAATGTTATGGCAGACAATTTTGTCAGGTGGAGAGGCCGGGTTAATAAACACATTTTATTAAACACTTGTTTTTTATTTCGCAAAATTAGATTTTTGAATATTCTAATTAAAAAATTTGTTCAATAATTTTAAAAAACACTCGATCGATTTCGACTTGTTAAGTCATCATCAGAAGTCTACTGATTTGTAAAAATAAAAATTTGTTACATATAGCAGGAAAAAAGGAAATAATAAATAAAAGAAGGAGGGACAAAAATAGGCAATGAAAATTAATCTACCAACTGTTAGTCATACGGAAATAATAATAAAAAATGGGGGAGGAGGATAGCAGATAGGCGATTAGTCATCGGATGAGTAGCAAAATTCAAGTTATATTGTTTCTTTTTTTCTGCTATATATAACAAATTTTTACATTTTACAAATCAGTATATACTCCTGATGATGACCTAACAAGTCGAAATCGATCATGTGATTTTTTAAACTTTTTGAACAAATTTTTTAATTAAAATATTCAAAAATCAAATTTTGCGAAATAAAAAGCAAGTGTTTAATAACATGTGTTTATTGTCATATTTACGTGACGTGTGAATATTTAATTTATAAATAAAATTAATTAAAAATTCTTAAACGTAGAAAATTTGTCACGAAATAAGAAATATTTATGTTTTAATTATAAATGAAAGTTCTAAAATTATAAAACACTACTATTATCAAAATTTTAATCTTTAAAATATTAGATTTGTGGGTTCCGGCCCATTGTGATGTTGAGGGAAATGTGACAACTGTTGCCTTAGCAAAAGCGGGTGAACATGTGAAATTTATTGGGCCCGAACCTGTGGTACCTTTGACCTTTAACAATGGCTTCAATAATGGTATATTTGTGAACCTGACAAATACGAGCTATGAAAAACGCGAGTTTTAGTTACGAATCATACTGGTCGCGAACTTATTAATCTCCATTTACAATGAATAGACTTTGTTTGAGGTTCCTTGTGTGATGACTGCCTTGAAGAGGACGATAACTGAATTCACTTTCTTTGCAGTTGTTCAGCAGCAGAGAGCATTTGCGAATTTCAACAGCTACCAGAGTATAGTATAGAGTGTCGAATACTATAAAATAGACACATGTCTCAGCCGCCCTTAAGGAACTAGAATTATAAGTTAAGCGGAATATCTAACCTGTATAAATCGTTTTTAACCCAATTAAAATACCTTTAAAGGAAAACCACAAAAGTAAATTGGACATTAATACATAATCGTAAGTATAATAATGATCATAACAACGAAGTAACAATATTGTTTCGGTTACATTAGGTCAGTTTTGGTTTTAAGACGAAACACTTAATCCACTCAACGTATAGCGGTGCTATGTATACGAATTTCAATAAATGCATTCTATACATACGAGTATTTACTCGTATATGCGGTCACAATACAATACAAATTTATGTTTAACTTTGAAGATGCTTATTTACCATTTTTATGATCTTAAATTTATTTCCATATTTAAGAACTTGTTCGAAAGAGAAATTACAAATTATTTATGTACTGGGATCAGTATACGTACGTTTGTATAGAAATAAATTGCAAATTATCTTAAGCCGTTAAAATTGTACGGATTTTTTGTTGTTGTTCATCAATTGCAGTGCTTTTGCTAATTTTATGTAAACATACTGTCTGTGTATCTTATTTGTAAGTGTAATTCTATTAAAAGTGTTTTATTCACGTTCTTGTTTTAACCACCTTAAAATGTGCACCTTTGCACCTTCTTCTTTGAAAGTGTAAAGATAGTTTGTGGTCTCTTACCGCTTACATTTTTTTACTTAATCGGTAATAAATGGTAATGAAAAATTGTACGCTACGTGATTTGTGTGATGATACTTTTTACGGTATGGGAATGGAGGGACTGTTAACTGGGAGGACCCTGTAATTTTTATCAGAAACCGATTCGCCGAATGTGAGATGCCTATACGGTTATGTTCAAGATAATTGATTCTATGACTTGTCCAAAAAATCTTTAAAATTCGTAATGTAGTTTTTAAAAAATATGTTAATTACTTTAATTAGAAAGAACCACAAAGAGATGAACCCAAAAATTACAGAGCAATTAATTAGAATTACTTTGGTATAACATGGGTGAAGCACGTCATATAATAAGTATGGTATCCGATCATATCATCGTAAATATTTAACGGTATGGCCATCGTATAAGCAGCTAATTGTAGGCTGATTAATCGAATGAACATTTACATAGGCCTTACGCCAGTTAATTGTATGGACAGTAAATCGCAATCCACATCATTGTATATGGACATTTGTTCTTATTTTAGTAAACAACTTAAAGGTATCATCGTTTAAATTAAACACTTGGGGCCCCAATTCAAGATAGTTTGTGATCGATTTTCATAGCTAAAATACAATAAAACTGGTTTATTTTACCTAAAGCCTAGTACTCAGTTCGATTTCACGTGAAATTTCCATACGATTTTACCAAAGTGAAATTAGAAATGAAAAATTTCATTTCTGTTTTCGTTTTGTAGTACTCAGTTCTCCAACGAAAAAACCAAGTGTGTTCAATACATCAAAGATGGCGCGCATAAATGTCCAAATTATTTTCATGTGAAAATAATGTGCCGAGACATTATTTTCACGCGAAATTTTGACATTTGTTTGTTTTTGGCAAAAAACAAATTTTTTAATACCACAAATTCATAAATTTTAATTAAAGCCAATTTAATTTAAATTATTTACGTAAAATAAAGAAATTAATTTATGCATGTTTACAAATTTATACGTTAAAATTAAAAATTCTCCAAATAAAATTTCATTTCTATTTCACGCGAAAATAAATAGATTTTTGGAGACCGCGTTAAAATTTCATTTCACTTTGAACTGAATACTAAGCTTAAGAGATGAAAGCTTACACATTTGTTTATTTTTTTTATCATTTTGGAGGTGGTGTATCGAAATAAACGAAAAACGGAAGAATGAAAATCCCCCATTCCATACTTTGATTCTTTTGTCGTGTTTGTTTTCTTGTTAAGAATGGCGGAATCAACATCATTCAAGTGTTGTTTAACTATGCTACCTTTTCTTGGTGAAATTTTAATTAGAATTATAAATTAATAAAATAAAAGTTGAATAATTGTGTGACATATGTATTCGTTATAGAGATAATCAAAGTTCTACTCTATTATAGAATACACAAATTTATTATTCAACGTTAAAATTAAAATTATCCCAATCCTTAAATAGCACCTTAGTTTTCCAAACACCAACTTATTACAGACTTAGGCACCGACTTATTTGTGGACACCCACTTATTCAAATAAGTCACCTCTCGAGGAAACTTATTTGGTTATAAGTATGTCTACACAGAAATGTCTCCACAAATGTGTCATGACTAAATGTAATGATAGAGCAAAATATACATAAGAGGACTAATGTAGACATTCCGAGGTTAATCTATTTTACTATTGGCAATCTGTATAAGCGTAACAAGAACAATGAACTATAAAACAAACTATGCCGATATGTTTATATGATACGCATATAAGGATTAAATATAGAAAAAAATTAAAGTTGTGTATAAATATGTCAAAACTATAAAATAAGATTAACCTCGGGAAAATTGGCTTATAAAATTTGCATTACTTCATTTCTCTTATATACATATGATATATGTATGTATTCCTCGATGAGGTAATACATGCAGTTTTTCAAATCTAGTGGGAACGACCAATGCCTTCTAAACTACTGGCCGCTTACACCAACTGATGACGACACGCTAAGTCGACGGTTCAACTAGATGGCAGATAAATATTAAAAAGGAAAATTACATTACAAAATATATTTAGTTGTAATTATTACATCGAAGCAGACGGTTATTCGTTTTATATTTTGGTTTTCCATTTTTTTCTAGTTTATGTCTACACCTCAGTAATGGAAAAGTCGGTACAATTGTACTTTTTTCGATACAATTAATTTGTAAAAGTACAAAAGTACTTTAGAGCGGAATTCAGTACAAACTGAAAAATTTGGATTTCTTAATTTTTTGCTTCATTTTATCAAAATTTATCTATTTTGCTTGTATAGTAAATTGTTACGTAACGTTGTTTGCTGAATTAGATCTGGTTTGTGGGTTTTTTATATTTAATTTTTATATTTTTATTTATTTTATAAATCACACAAAATAAATTTTCAAATGTATTTTATATATTCTACATTTTAGGTAATTTTCAGAATAAATTTCGAAATCAAAACTATTTTTGGGTATTTTATATAAAAAAAAAAACATCAAAAAAATTAAATACAATTCAACTCGATTTAGTACAATATCATTTCAATTTTCAGTACAATTCAAAAAATCCATTTTCCATCACTGAGTCCTCGTTCTCATAAAACCAAAATAAATTTCGTCAATCGTCTGTCCAGAGCCCGGTATTTTGTAACATCACAATTTTCGAAGTTCGATAAAATATCGATAGTTTCGAAAAGTCGGTATTTTGTATCATTATCGACGAGCGATATTTACGATATTTCATCACTCAAAAAAATTCATGTGATACGTGATAAGTTTAATGTGATACACTAAAATAAAAATTTAAATTTAATTAAGTGACGTTAAAATGAGTAGGTAAATGTTTTGTGTAACAATTTATAAATAAAAATATAAATATTATTAAAAAAAAAATAAAATATTAAATTTAATTTGAGTTTTTATTTTAAAGTGACATAACCTAAAATTGTTGATGTTAATCATTTTATTTATTCTAATTAATTTACAAGTTTTAAAATCAATTTACAATTTAATATAAAAGACAAAAATATATTATTCAACCACAAATGTTTACAAACAACAATTTTTGACACAAAAAACTATTTTTAGAACTGTCATTTCAATTTCGAAAAGGGGTTACCATATATAAATTTCGCTTATCTGTCGATAATGGTACAAAATACCTCCTTCCATCATTTTCGATTCGACTATCACTTTCGATAGTATCGAAAGTGATGTTACAAAATCCCGCCCCTGGTCTGTCATACAAAATTACAAAACAATACAAAAATATATTATTTCTTCTCCAGTTGTTTTGTAATTTTGTTGTTAGTTTCGAACAAACTGTTGAAGCCGAAGGATATGATTTTTTAATTTTTCTAGTAATGCATGTACATTTTATTTTAGATTTTGGCGTTTTTTTATCATTTTTATATAACATAAGTCGATTTGTAATACCATTTAATTCGAAATTGTTGTAATTGGCACGTAGATTCAATAAAAAATAGCAAAAGAATTACGGATATTATGTAAAACACAGAAAAAATGCATCGCAAGTCTTCGATTAATTATGTGACACTAAATAAAATAGAAATACAGAAATGAAATCGAAATGACAAAATATAAACAAAATGATCACAAATTATTCTCTTCTCTCACGGTTGTATTTATATTTTTATAGTGGAATACACTAAAACTTCGTATTGCGTTATCTAAATAGACGCATTTCTTCAAATGCTCACTAAACTTCTTGAATATGGATAGGAAAAATTCAATTAATGAATTAAGAAAATTAATTACACTAAACTTGTTCATAATTTATTAATTTATTTTATAATAATTTAGGTTTTTATCTGTTAAGTTTGTGAAATTTATTGCCGTAGTAATAAGGAGGCAAGGTGTATTATTTTTACTTAATTGTGCTGACATCTGGTTGTCGACTTACGTTGGCGTCATCGACAAAAAATGAATGTTGTCACAGGCCAGTACTATAGAAGGCACTGGAACGACCAACATGTCAAGAAAATTTTTTCTTCAATATAATATAAATTGCGTTTTGTTTTTTGTTATTACGTCACAAATTAGTCGATACAATTAATTAGACTGCGGTCCAATTCAAGACTTATTTTGTGTAGACTGACTTATTTGAAAATTTACAATAATTTACATCGACAGGAGACTTATTGTAGAGTTTTCGAACTTATTTGGGACTTTCTAGAACAATGAAATTTTATTTGTTTTATATACAATAATAAAGTAAGCTGTGAAAAATATGCCCGAAATTTTATGCAAACATGCAATATGCAAACAATTTTTTTTACCCAAATTAATATCAATATTAATTGATTTTAGCTTATTAGTTCATTGAACTGTGACAGCTAATTATAGTATGTATAGCGAAACAAAGATTTTGGGTACAAATCTATTTCAATTAAAATGGCAAATAAACGAAAGTTCTATACTTCACGTTGTAAAAGTACAAATAACTTAATTATGTTTTCTATATTTATAATCTACACCTGTTTATTTTATGAAAACACATTTTATTTAAGGGACAGAACAGGAAACATTCATGCTAATTCATGGCAGAATAAAAGAAGAAACGTCATTTAAGAAGAAAAATATTTCATCAAAACAGTTATGTACGTAAGTTTTTGAATAATAGATTTCCGCATCTATGTTCGTGTATATGTGTATCTTTTATTATACAAAAAACATCCGAAGAGATCAATGTTTCAAAAGATGGCGCAGTATGTTTAAAAAAATGGCAGAATCTTTTACAAAAATATAAAGGATTGAAGGAGCCAGAAACCGGACGAGGCATGACGGCAAATAAACTTACCTCGGAAGATTGGGTATTCTACGCAATACTGAATGATCACTTGGGTGGTCGTCATACCATTGCACCAGTAACATTACTGCAAAAAATTCATGAAACGGAACTAACCAAATCAAGTACTAATAATATCGCAACAACATCCAACACTGATCAAATATTCCTTTAAATATTCCAAATATTCCTTTAAATATTCCAAAAACACTGATCATTTTTTGGAATATTTAAAGGAAAGAGATGAAAAAGGGTTGAAGGAAATTAAAAAAAATAATATAATAGATATAGATCTATCCGATACAAATGTAGAATAAATATTTAAATTTATATTGAGTGATATAAAAATTCCTTATAGTTGTGTATTTTATAAAATGAATTAATAAAACTAACTTAATAGCGACTAATACAAAGAACGTTTAATTAACTACATCAGTGAAAAAATAATCAATTCCAACATTAGATAGAAGCACATATTATATCTCTAAGTTGAACAGCTGACTCTGTAATATTAGCAACGGTATTTGCCTCTTTTTCTTCTTCCAGGGCAATCTCATTATATGAAACGTCACCCATACTTAAACACACATTGTGTAAAATACAGCACACACCTATGACTTTATAGTTTCTTTCCATAGACAGTTCCAAGCTTCTTAAGAAAATAGACCTCCATCTCGTTTTTAACATCACAAATGCTCGTTCTATAGCGATCCTGGCTTTGCTATGCAAATGGTTATACCTTATTTGAGCATCATTAATGTGATTTCTTTTATAAGGCGTCATTATTGCTATTGGATTAGTCGTGCATTGATAGCCACTATCGCCAACTGATCCCGGAAATCCGATGCAGAGATCTATAATTTTTTTTGATGGTCACAGACAGCTGAAAAAGAATAATGTTGTAAACTTATGTGGCTCAAGAAAATTGATTACCTTGAACTTGAATGGAATAATCTAATTCCCGAATATATTCGTCGTGATGTGCCACTGGACACTTAATTTTAACATGAGTGCCATCTATAGCTCCCACCGCTTCGCTGGAAGCATCTGATGTAGCGCCCGTGTCGCAAACCCATTACCAATTTCACTTAACTCGCTGAGTGTTGGTAAATAGATTAGGTAACTCGTGCCAGATGCTAACCAAATCAGGAACACTATAAGTCTATTTCCTTTTGATAACCAGAGCGCTTAGTTGGGATGATTTCTAAAACTTTTTTGAAAGTGTTGTGGTTCATTCGTAAATGTTTTCTGGTTAAACGACAATCTCCATTAATAATTTTTGCAAGAATTCCCAAATTTAAATTCGTGTTACAATATTTCAGATGCTACACAAAATATTTAATTTAGATAAATACTAACACTATAATAACTTTATGTGTGAAATTACTCACCATCCGAATATGACGATCTAGCAAACACCTTTGTATATTAGTATCACATTTCAGTAGTGCTGAATAAAGTGTAATATTCCGATTGAGCATGATTGCTACCACAAACAATTGGCTGCAGCGGCTTTCCATTTCAAAAATTGTACAATATTATTATAAATAATGACTTAATTTTCAACGCCATCTTGAATAAGTCAAATAAGTCGACTTATTTGAAAAAAGTCTTGAATTGAACCCCAGTCTTAGAACGACTTGGCCGACTTATTCAAGATGGCGTCAAATAAGCTAATAAGACTGTAATAAGTCGGTGTTTGGGAAAGGGCCTTATTGACTTATTTGACGCCATCTTGAATATGTCGGTCAAGTCGTTCCAATTAATTGTACCGACTTATTTGTGACGTAATAACAAAAAACAAAACGCAATTTCTATTATACGGAACAAAAAATTTTCTTGACATGTTGGTCGTTCCTACTAGATTTAAAAAAACTGCATCATCATGACTTCAGAATTTAAACCTTAATATTTCAACGTATCACAATTTCATTTAAAAATTTATTTAAATTAGTTTAAGTTTTACACAATGGTCGTTATTAATTCAGTTTATTTCATGCAAAAAAAAACGACGAAAACGTCCTTGTGAAATCCGTTAATCGAACCATATACAAACAATTATCTCAAACACAACATTACTGCAAAGTAGAAAACTTCAAAATAAAATTTAATTCCATTAATACAAAAATTTAATCTAAGAAGGCGATGAAAATTCCAATTTGATTTGTATTATTCTACACAGATCAACTTGGCAAACATTTTATATTTATCGTCGTCGTATATTTTTCTATGGAAAAAATAGGAATGGAAAAATGGACCGAGAAATCACATTGGTTGGCCATTACTGATGTATTTAGGGCGTATCTTTCTAACCGTTGCTTGGTTCCAGTTGGTATACTAATGTTGAAATTTATTATCCGCGCACATGTCAGCTCAGTCGCGCGCGCATTTAAAATTTAGTTGCTACTCGAATATTACGCGAATTAAAAAAAGTTGAATTAAGAAAAGTGTTTTTTCTGAATTTAAATAAGTGTTTTTAATTCATTATGAAAATGATTTAAGAAAAGTTGATAGAAATGAAATAATAAAAGTTGATTTAATATGTGCACTTCTTAATTCATTTTCAAAATATTTTAAGAAAAGTAAAAAAACTGAAATAAAATATGTTTTTTTAAAAAATTATTTAGGAAATGATTTTAGAAAAGTAATCAAAAAATATGTATTTAAATTTTTCCCGGAAAATTTTGAAAATTTTCAATTTTTTTTTTTTACTTAGTTTAAAATTATAAATAAGTCATTTTGAAAATGAAATTAAATGTGTATTTAAAATTGAAATAAAACGTAAAAATGTACTACAATAAAAACCCGCATATGAATTAAGCGCAAGATTTATCAATATAAAAAATCAATAAATAAAAATATTTTATTTCATTTAAATCTGTATGCAGCCAAAACTGCTATAAAATAAATTTGAACATGAAAACAACAACAAAAAATCAATATAACAAAATTATTTTTATTGGTACATACCGAGGTACTATTATATGTAGATATAACGTATAACGTATAAAATTTTTAAATTCAAATTTAATTTTTTTTTTGTTTTAATTTAGAAATTTTTTTCGAGAAACAAGAAACAATTAGTGTATTAAAACAATTACTTCTAATATGGTAAGTTACAGTCATTTTTCATTTAATGAGATATTTGTATTATTTATGTTTGTTTTACAAACAGAAATTTTGTAATTTTTGTGTTTTTTATATTAAATTTCAGTCAAGATCACGACTCGGCAAACGCCAGAAAGATGCGTTGATTGATTTAGTCGAAGAAAATTTTCAATTTATCCATGCGAAGCGGGATTTTTTGTTGTGTATCTTATATCCCCTGCTTCTCGAATTTCCTCTATCAAATTTAATGCTACCCTTATTGGTAGTCTATATACATTTCCATGAACCTAAAAATTAAAAAATTTATGATTCGCCATTTTCCAAAGGTTATCAAATACATATTTCGTTGGTTCTTGGTACGTTGTTTCGTTGGTTGGTATAGCGAAAAGGTTCATCGTATCTCTCATTCTGCTCCGTAATACTCTCATATGATGAGTATTTTCAAAGTGAAGAGCAGCCACAAGCACAATATTCATCATAATTGTTAAAAATTATAATTTTAATCACCGAAAAATTAAATAAATATTAAATTATATAAAAAAACACAAATATCATATATTATTGTTATTCACATTTAAAAAACGATTTCGGGCTGTCAAAATAGCTTGTAAATAAACAAAAAACAAATTTAATACGCGACATACGTTTGCTCGAAAAAAAAATTTGTTTAGTATTGGACAAACGTTTCTCTAGCAAATTACAAGAAATTATGTTGATTTTTGTATATTGATAAATTTTGCGCTTAATTTCTATCCCGATTATCCGGCATACAATTAACCGGAACACTTATTGTAGTTAACCGGAATTTTAATTTTGAGGAAGTTTTTTTTTTGCCTTTTTCTCTTTCTTTTCTCTTTCATATTCAATTTTTAAATCATTTTGAAATTAGCAATTGTTTTTTGCACATTTTCAATAATGAAAGCATTAGTTGAAAACTTTGAATGGCTTTAATTTTCATGTTACAGTAGAAGTCCGATTATCCGGCATCCAATTATCCGGAACATTAGTTGACTGGAAATTTAATTACATGGAATTTTAATTTTGAGGAAGTTTTTTTGCTTTTTCTCTTTCACAAGCGAAATTATTTTTTTTTATTATTCGGGGATTCACAGAAAATATACTTCCCTTTATTTTTTTCTGTTTTATGCATTATTCTTTTTGAATGTGTAAAGTCGTATTACAGTTTTAGGTTAGTGAAATATTGAGTATATTATTAAATTTTGGGTACTCGTATGGGTGTACATATTATGTGTATGTATTTATTATTTGCAATAATTTTAATGAACTGATTTGTAAAAAAATGTTTTCTTATACATAATTTGAAAATAAAAAAACGGGAATCCTAAAAAATAATGAAATCGAGCGAAATTCTTATAAAATTTAGTATCTAGTTTTAATGAAACATTCAATTATCCGGAATGCTCTCATTCCCAAGCATTCCGGATATCGGAGCTTTTAGTAAAGTATATTTTCTGTGGATCCCGAATAATAAAAAAAAATTATTGTCCTTGTGAAAGAGAATTTTCCCTTGCAAAAAAAAATCCTAAACATTAAAATTCCGGTTAACTGAGTGTTCCGGTTAATTGGATGCCGGATATACGGCCTTTTACTGTAATATTAAAATTAAAACTATTCAAAATTTTCAACTAATGCTCTCAATAATGAAAATGTGCAAAAAACAATTGCAAAATTGAAAATGAATTAAAAAATGCATATGAAAGAGGGAAAATCAAAAAATTCCTTAAAAATCAAAACTCCGGTTAACTGAGTGTTCCGATTAATTGTATGCCGGATAATCGGGTTTTTACTGTAATATGAAAATTAAACCCATTCATTTTCAACTAATCCTTTCATTAATAAAATGTGCAAAAACGCAAATTTCCAAATGAATTAAAAAATGTAATTTTAATTCACAGTTAATACACAAATAATAATTCACAAATGAATTTTATTAAATTCATGTTTTTTATCTTTCTCTACAATACAACAAAAAAACTATAACAAGAAACATTTTCTTAAAAACATTAAATTTCGCATACATTTCTTTGTTATTAAAAACAAATGTAAATTTTATGTTTGTAATGTGAAATAAAATACACCCAAACCTTTTTTTACGCGGTGATACGTGCCGTGTAAAAGAATCAACGTTCATACAAATACCGCTTCTTTTAATTCTCTATTCTTAATTCATCTTTACTTAATTTAAAGGGAGCCTGACGACGCAAATATTAATAAAAAAAAAATAGAACAAAAACAAATTTGAAGAATAAAATATCTAAAAAATTTCCGGGGAAATTTAGCTTTTCCCTCCTAATAACTATTAATAAACAATCCAGCATTAAAAAATGTATACTCCTTATCTTCCATTCATTTTGAAAATGAACAAAACATGAAATAAAACAAATGTATTTTAAATCAATTTGAAAATGAGTTAAGATAAATTTTCTAAAAAATGAAATAAGATGTGCATTTAATTTATTTTAATTCATTTTGAATTGAGTTTTTTTATTTTGTTATAATTACTTTTTTAAATTCAGAAAATTTGTTCAAAATACGAATTAAAATAAGTGGAAATTTTTAATACAAATACCACTTTTTTAATTCACTTTTCTTAATTCAACTTTTCTTAATTCGGGTAGCCGTATAATAGTTGTGTTGCTTTCGCAAAATTACAACAACATTGCATTGTATAAAGCCGAATTGGCTTTAACGTAAGCCAAATAATTTTTAGGTTTAGGTGAAATAAAACCATTTTATGGTTATAGTGTTTACCATAAGGCGGTTATTTGTACTATTTTTTTGTTATCTTGTTGTAAACAAAGACATTTTGTGTTTGTTTTAATAGAAAAATCCCGAATTTAATTTGCTCTATTTCGTAAAATATAAAAAATAAAATAAATATTATTAACATGAACCAACCCGAAGAATCTATAAAATACGTTACAAAAATTAAAGCCAAAAGTTGATGCTTTCAGATTCAAACTCTAAGCCAAGCGGGATTTGCGAAAGCAACACAGCTAATGTTTTGAATAGCTGATTTGTAGTAACAGTGTTGAGGTGGAGTAAAATAAGTTTTTATATATTTAAATTTCCCCTTACAATGTGTCTAATAATATTTATTAGTTCCATGGTACACCCACAGTCATAGAAGTAATAATTATTTTTATTATTGTCACTCTTTATTGATAATTATAGACAGACGTCTATAGGCACGCAAACTATAATATATAATATTATGGATATAATTTAAAATTGACAGATTGACATAAAATGACTAAATGTCGTTCACTGCTATAAAAGTTACTACCGAATAATACCGACGCTGTTTGACATTTCTAACAACGAAAACCATTTTTTGCAGTGAACAGCACCAATAGAAAATAAATAATATTCTTTATCGATCAAATCAGTATTGTTATATGTTCCGCATTGATTAAACCGTATCATTAAATACCATTAGTTTATTTCTGTGCAAGTGGTTTAAGAAGCTAACAAAAGTAAAAATTAAAATAGAAAAAATCGAAAAGTGCAGCTTTGCAACAGGGGGTTCACAGGTTAGATTTTCCATAGTTAATCCTTGAACTTCCAAATTGTTCGCATTTCAATCATTTTATCGGTGTATTGTCGCATTTTGCCGTATCTGGATATCACGGATCCTGAATATGAGGATGAAACTAGGGCAATAAATGTATTGGGGGTACAAATTGAAAATGCGGGATTTTTTCTATTTTTGAACGTTTATTCTGAAAAAATGGTAACAAATGAATTATTCAAAATATTGTCCATCGCTAGCCACAACTTTTTCCCATCTTTCTGGCAATTTACGGATACCGTCGCGAAAAAATTCGGCCGGCTTGGCTGCTATCCAGTCATCGACCCATTTTTGGGCTTCTTCGTAAGAATGGAAGCGCTGGTCAGCTAGGTCATGTGCCATCGATCGGAAAAGGTGGTAATCGGAAGGAGCAATATCTGGGCTATACGGCGGGTGGGGTAAGACTTCCCATTTCAGCGTTTGTAGGTATGTTTTGACCGGCGCTGCAACATGTGGCCGAGCGTTGTCATGTTGCAAAATTACTTTGTCGTGTCTTTGCTCGTATTGTGGCCGTTTTTCTTTGAGTGCGCGGCTCAAACGCATCAATTGAGTTCGGTATAGTGCTCCTGTGATGGTTTCGTTCGATTTCAATAGCTCATAATACACCACACCCAGCTGGTCCCACCAAATACAGAGCATGAGCTTGGCGCCGTGAATATTTGGTTTGGCCGTCGATGATGATGCATGGCCGGGGTAACCATATGATTTTTTGCGCTTCGGGTTATCGTAATGGATCCACTTTTCATCACCAGTGACAATGCGATGCAAAAAACCCTTCCGTTTTTGCCGTTCGAGCAGCAGTTCGCATGCAAAAAAACTGCGCTCGACGTCTCTCGGCTTCAGCTCATACGGCACCCAATGTCCTTGCTTTTGGATCATTCCGAGGGCTTTTATACGATGGGAAATGGCTTGTTGTGTCACTCCCAATGAATCTGCGAGCTCTTGTTGAGTTTGACACGAGTCTTCATTGAGTATTGCCTCCAATTCAGCATTCTCAAACTTTTTCACTTGGCCCGGCACCTTGTTAAAGTTAGCCGAAAGATTCCAGCCGAAAGATAATGCAGATAGTGTCTTGACTATTTTTAAACTCTCTTTATACTCTCGCCCCTATCGATTTTTAAATTCCTATAAACTGAAATGATTTCTCCTTCACCCGAATGATGTAATTCGATCCTAAATTCTCCTAAATTCGAGTTTATAACTGATTTTTGCTGTATTCAAGACACTATCTGCATTATCTTTCGGCTGGAAACTTTCGGCTAACTTTAACAGTATTGGCCCGGCCGCTCTTTGTCCTCAACGTCAAAATCATCACTTCTAAACCGCACAAACCATCTCTCGCACGTTGAAACCGATGGAACATGACTCGGATAAGCCTCGGAGACCAATCGATGTGCTTCAGCAGCACTTTTTTTCAAATTAAAGAAGTAAATTAAAACTTCCCGCAAATGCTGTTTTGTTGGCACGAAACTCGACATATTGAGAGCTCAAAAAAACTATGAATTTGACACTGCGACAAATTGACACATACTGAAAATTAAAGCTATAAGACGTAGCTTTGACATGAACATAGTCACAGTACTGCCTGATGCGTATAGCGTTAGTAACGCCATCTGTTATCAATCCCGCATTTTCAATTTGTACCCCCAATAAAACTTAATACCTGAAGTTAAAATCAATATCAGAAGAGGGTTCACAGGTTAGATTTTCCATAGTAAATCCCTGAACTTCCAAATTGTTCGCATTTCATTGGTGTTAAACAACGTTCAGTTTTCGTGTAATCGTCGATTGAATGTTTAAAATTTTACCAGGACAAATGCACAAAACTTTTTTTTTTCAAATCATGGAATGTTGTTCTAATTATTGTAATTGCATTATGTTATATTTGCATCATATTTGTAGAGAATATTGACTACACTAAAGGTGATGCCACATACACATTTCTACGGACGACATCTAAAAACAGATTTCGCATTTACGAATTAATTAGAGCATATTTTTGACTCAAATCAATGAGATAATATGTAAAATATCTCAAGTTAGTAGCTAAAATAAAAAAATTTGGAATTATTTAATAATTTTAATTGAAAAATTATCAATTTTCTATTTAGCCGTTCCTAGAAACAATTTTTTCTCTGAATGGTATAATTTTACACGTGAACGAACGCACAAAAATCTAAAACGATTTCCGAACTCATCAAAAAATTTTAAACGATTTTTTTCTCTGTTGTCTATGAACTTCAACAAATGTCAAAAAATTCCGAAACAAAATATATATTTTTCATTAATTTAATATTTTTATAAGGCTCATCATGAATATGGTATGGTAAACTTATTTAATTATAAAATGAATTAGCTGCTTATGTATTATGAAAGTTTTATAAAGAATTGTTGTTGTAAAACTCGTCTGTATTTTTTTTGGTATGTGGCGAGGCAAAATAAATTTACGCACGAATCGTCTGTTATTAGATGTGTATGTGGCAACGCTTTTAACTTAAATGTTATTTGGTATAATATTTCATTTTGTGCGCCTGAATGTTTGCATAATAATTTATTTACTAATACATATACAATTCAAGAAAATCTAGTACAATTTAGGACAAACTTCAAAGTCGTTTGGGGGCGTGGGTGTACAGAACAATGTGATCGTAATATCGAAGGTCACACAACCCGGGTATGTATAAATGGATGTGATAAAGTGCAGTGATATACTGTTATGTTCATTGAGTTGAGAACTATTATAAACCATCTCGTGATAAATAGATCCGTGATTTAACGTTTTTTTTTATATACCGATGTCTGTGAATGCCTATTATGTGCGTGATTAAGTGTTCAAATATAATATATTAAGCAGCAATTATCAGGCTAATGGAGACCGGTGGAAAGATCCCACCCTTAATGAGTGCCACCTGGCCGGCGATCTGCTGCTCCATCGCAAAGTCACTATACGAGTTCTGTTAACGGTTGATGACGATAGACAGGAAAACTACAAAATGCAAGACAGACCGTTACATCATATAACATTAGAACAGATTAAGATATTAAAATAAAACCAGGTGCATATTTCTCTCGTGATTGACAGCTTCAAATGTATTTAAGCTACACTAAAACAGTGCAGTGGTATTGGCGTGAAATTCGGGCAACGAAACTGGTGCGAACCTACAGACAGGCAGACAATTTTAAAAAAAACATTTGATTATGACTACTTATCTCATAACAGATGCACAAAGCTCAAAAACCGTTATGTATTTCAAAATTACAGACAGAACTTTATGCAAGAAAATATGGATGAAATCGACCAGTTGCACACTGTAATTCTAATTATGGTGGACACGGACGAAGATGAACAAACAACCAAATAGTTACTTTCAAAAGAACTTCCACGGCACGTTGCAGCATAAGATGAAAGCAACAATTATTAGAAAATTTATGCTCAAATTTTCTTACAACTCTAAAATTCTTTCAAATTTGAAAATTATCGGTTGAGAAATGCCCAATTTTTTTTTCTTATAGCTTCGTGCTATTCAAACCAAATTTGACCTTAATTTGTAGTTCCATTTATTTCGACCAAAACTCAAAATTTCTTCAAAGGGTCATGCAAGAATGAGGTTTTAGTCATGAATATTTTGCATTAAAAACGAGAGAAGATCTGAATCGATATCAAGAATTCCTTTAGACTTCTTATGAGATATCACCAATTATCATCACTCGAATCAACCAAAGGCAGTGCGAATGTATAAGCGTGTAACCAATGGATATATATAGTACCCAATAACACCACAGTCGATGTCATATGCGGTTCCAAGATCCAATCTTACATTAATTTAGGTTCCGGTATAGAGCAGATCGAGGCCGGCTGCGTGCTGAAAGACTCTGATATTCAAATAATTGTCGGTACAGCCCAACATTATATCAACAAATCTTTTCGCCATTCAACTCATCCAAATCATGCTGCCTTCAACTTTCGAGACTTTAGTATTGTTTACATTATGCAGAACGAGTCAAACAAAGACGAGTGCTCTGAGAGATTTACCGAATAATCAAGGTACTGCAGTAACAACATTTACAGACGATACAGTTATCCTGCAGTTGGATAAGATATATCGGTAGCAATAAGTAAACTCCAAAACGCAGTTAACACAGTGAGTAACTGGTTTAAAAGAGGCGCATCTTATTATTAAATGAAGCCAAATCAGTGCATATCGACTTCACAAACAAAAATGAAACTGGATTCCCGCGGTGGTTTTGAACTCAAACCAAATCCCATATGCAAACACAGCTAAATATCTTGACGTGACCTTCAATGCTTAGCTAAGATGGAAAGGGCAAATCAGGAAGAAAAAATCGAGTTGACATCAATTTTAGGAAAATTTACCCATGAGGGGCATAACTCCTGACAACTATTGAAATTTTTTTAAATTTAATTTTGACTGGATCGTTGAACAAACTAATCGGTAAAGTAATCTTTTCGTAAATGTATGAAAAAATTGTACTCCTACAGTTGATCACTTCATCGCACCGCCCTCAATTCTCGGGAAAAATTTAAACTTTCAAACGCTAATTTGCTTTAAACAACCCGAAATTTCCAAGAAATGTCTACGATTATTTCGAAGTCGTAATCACCCTACTTTTAATTCGATTAAGCATCTCATGCAAAATATAAATTTATCAAAAGATATAACTTTCTTATAAGATTATACAAAAAAAAAAATTATAAACAAAGCTCAAAGAACTCACGCGCATCTTACGAAATTGCATCGTAAATTCGTAACCAACAATACAAACTAACATGTCATTTAACCATAAATACATTAAAATAAAATACACACACACACATGCAGACAATGTCGTGTAATCGAGACGTACCCATTCCCTAGATTTCGCATTTTCATCTGTATTTCAATTTCTTCTTTTTTACCAATCTTGCAACGACCGAAGAAGAACCATGCAAAAATTGATTGCATGTGTCGCGCAAGATTCTTGTCTTCTTCTTCTTCGTTGCTATAAAAATCTTCTTACTCCCCATATACACACTAATATTTATATTCACGTAATCATCAATAAAAAAATCATTAAATTTCTTGTTGTAATACGCGCATTTCTTCTGCAGTTTGTTGCGCGCGTTCTTTCGTTCGTTCGCTTTCTTTTATATAATTCTCAAGAAATTAAATAAGAAGAAGATGATTAAGATGATGATGAGAAAGCGAGCTATTAAAACGCGCATAATTGCGTCATAAATGATTTGTGTGTAAAAAAAAAAATGTTGTAACCCTGACATAACCTTGCGAAGTTACGATATTTGTGGGAGCATTGGGTCAATCAACCGGTATGCGAATATTTTTGGTAATCCCAGGAAAAATAGGGTTTAACTTGATCATGCCCGATTAAGATCATCTGACATGGATGGTGGTTCTTATTTGTGTATATAGGTAGGTACTTTACGTAAGATACACAATAAACCGAAACGGTTGGAATACCAATATACCATAGAAATTGACTAGATGCTAATTTTCACACGTCACACACAGTAATCATTTTCACTTTCATTCCATTCATGCCGCACATCATTGATCATGATTTTTCACATGATGCTGCTAATCTTGTTAGATTGATTGATGAAGATATAGAGAAGGTGTTAATTATTAATAATTTACCTTATGCGACATGATTATCGAGGCACGCGACACCTTTACAAAAATGGGGACCGCTCAAGTTATTTATATCGCGTGGAGGCGGTGCTGTCCTATAACTGAAATATATGAAATGAGATCAATCGTACAAATTGCACAGAGTTAATTAATTCTTGTTGTGTACGTGTAGTGTTGCTGTTGGTATAAATAAGGCGGATTGGTGTCGGTGTCAAGAATATAAATTACCTTAATTTAAATTTTTGGGACATGTGACTGCATCGACGTATGTTCGCACGAATTAGAATTGGGTGGTGTCGCGGTGGGGCAGAGATTAAATTTATTTCACATAATCGATCAATTGCTTGTTGCGCATGACGTGTGATTTATGATCGATTGAATTTTTAATTTTTTTTTAGATGCCAATCTGATTTCATATTTGCGAAAAACCCGGTTTAATTTTTAAAACCAAAACAGAAGAAATTGCGCTTAGAACAAATCTCATTTTTCATCATTATTTTTAATTCTCTTGCAACTAAAAAGTGAAATGGCTTAGACTTGATTTGATTTATTGTCTCGTATAGTATTTAAAGAGTTTATAACGGAAAGTCTAATTGAACTTTAGAAGTTGAGTCCCAAATAATAATAATATAAGTCGCAACGACCAATTACCCCTTTTCTGCGCACCGCATGTGAAGATGTTGATGAGGTCAGATTGTAATAGGCTCTTGCTGGTGGATTTTGCTATCCGTTCGTAAATTTACATGTCATCGGCATGTACAGATATAAAAAAATCGTCCCCATATGGCTGCCCTGGAGCACTCCAGATGTTGCTAAGAAATTAGTATAAACTGATGATCTGAACAACACATGATATATACGATCGTTAAAATAAAAGTACAGTGAATCATACACGATACTTTCGAACAGCTTGGGAATACAAGATAATTTTGCAAGCGGTCTGTAATCACAGATATATGATTTGCAGCCATTCTTATGGATCAGTGTCAACGGCTGGACAAATACTTACTTACCAACCGATTGTCGAAAGCAACCGATTCTATCTGTTTCGTCGAAAGCAGCCGATTATATCGTCAACTTATATCGTACAGGATATTTAGAGGCAGATGCAACTCTTTTATAGCCTGTACAGACTGAGGATTAGTTAAACGGGTTTAGCAAAATTAAATCAAGTATCCTATGAAAAAACTAAAACTTGATAGTACCTAGATTTTTAATTTTTCGTAGTACATATGCCGAACTGAATTGAATTTTATTTCTTAGAGTTATTTCTTAGACCGAATTTTGCTAAACCAGTTTAACTAATCCTCAGTCTGTACAAGTAGCCTAGTACCACATCTGGTTATTTTACATTACATTACATCTAGTAATTTTTTGATTGGACAGCCACTTACTGATATCCTTGAATCAAAGATAACTACTGAAGCAGAGGAATACAACAAATGTTGGCGGAGAAATCGACAACTGAATTGATTGACAGATTGACAACTGCATTTTGGGCCAGATGGTTTAAAGATTATCTAACGGGATTGCAGCGGTCGAGGCAAAAAGTTTTGTTCTCGCATAAAACACACTAAGAAGCTGCTTCAAACGGAACTGGCACCAAGAAAAATTTATTCATTGATAATTTGTACTGCTGCTTTATTCCAAATTCAATATTATTAATAACAACATTAATATCATTTTTGTGAGATTAGTGACATCTAGGTTAAAGTTGTAGCATTAGATATAGTTTTATAACAGTTTTGTTGTATATATCGGATTATTCCGTAGTTCCACACTTTGATTCTTTGGTCGTGATTCTTTCCTCGTTCCATTCCCCTTCACCTACAAACAAATTTCTTGCAGGGAAATTCTTGCTTTTTTTCAGTAAAATTTTATTTTTGGTTCAACTGATTCTCGCACAACAACAAAAATTCATTTTTCAAGGACACCTTGTTTATTTGTCTTTTTTGGGTTAATTTTAGTTTAATTTGCACTTCGAGTGCAAAAATTATATTTTTTCAACCAAGGAAGCAGTTTTCGCAGAAGAAAGAATTAAAGTGTGGCGAGGCTCATTCAGTCTTGTACCCCTGTGCTCTCGCGGAAAAATTTATTACTACAAAAAAGAGCTTAGTCGGGATTTTCTATGAATTATCTATGAAAAGTGATCTTGGAAAGTTTAATATTATTTGTATATTGCGGTAAAATATAAAAACTATAAGATTAATTACAATTGATATTTAAAAATGAAAAAATTGTCTCGGGTGTATCTGAAGCAAGCATCATTTTTTTCCTCTGGGGGCGTTTTCTATACTTTCCCTAGTCTCAATAGTATTCTAGGACAGAATTGAGTATACATATTTTTTCTGATCCAGGCGAGTCTAGAATATTCGATCGGTATATAAATACGAGTGAAACGTATACAATGACGCAGTCTGAGTGAGTCGTTAGGAAGATTCGGTACGCGAAAGTGAAAGTGAGGAGCGGAAAATAATAAATGGTGTAAAGTGAAAATAGTGGCGTAATTTAAAATTGTAAACGGCGTATTAAGTGAATTAATAAATAAATGTGGAAATTGTAGTTGTGGTTGGTAAAGTAACACCGCATCCCCATTAAAAAACTTACGACTTTTGCCTTACAGAAAAGTATAAAAAAAAAAAATTATTGTTCGTTAGGTTGGTGATTTTCTTATGAAAAAAGTAATCAAACTTTTAAAGCTGTAATTCCATAGAAAAAAATTGCGACAGAACTGCAAAACAAAAAAATCTTAAAATTCCATAAGAGTGACAAAGAAAAGAAATATTTTGAAGTGAAACTTCTTTAGTACCAGGGAGATTTTAAAATCGATGAAACAAAATGAAAAATTAGAAGCAAAAAATGAAAACGCGATATGAAACGAAAATGCGACAGTTTTTTTCTTTTATTTTTTTTCAATTTTGTTTTAGTTATTTTATTTTCAGTTTTATTCTGTTTTGTTTTATTTTGTTTCTGTATACAGAAAAATGTGTGTACATAGAAGTATGTATGTATTGACATTTTTCATACTTGATTGAAAAAATAATAATTTTGTTGTTGTTATTTTTGCTAACATTTCTTCAGTTGGACAATATTCGATTTTTATGAGATTTTTGGCCAGATATTCCTTTACGAAATGCCGTTTGGTATCAATGTGCTTTTAACGGTTGCTAAACTTTTTGTTGATTATCATCTTGATCACGCTTTGGTTGTCCTCGAATATTTTTGTTGATTGAACTGCTTCTCATTTGAGATCATATAAAATACGTTAAATCCAAATCGCTTCCCTGCAACAGTCGAACAGTGCGATGAACTCAGCTTCAGTTGATGATAAGGCCACACTAGCCTACCTTTTACAAGACCAGCTCCTTCCACCATTTAACAAAAAAATGTAACCAGAATTGGGCTTTCTGATTTGGCGATGTTCTGCCCAATTCGCATCAGCATACCCAATGAGTTCCTCACTCATTTCCGAATCTCCTAATTTTAAAACAAGTTTCGAAGTTCTTTTGAGGTAGCGAATCAATTTCTTCACTTCATTCCAATCGGATTGCGTCGGGTTAGCTACTTTCTGCGATAATATTGCTACTCCAGCTGCAATAGCAGGTCGTGTATTCGTCGATATGTATAATAAGCATCCAATTGCTGCTGGTTTGGAGTTCCCCAAATTAAATCTAGCAGCAACGTTCAAAATGTATTTTTTTTAACGCAACGCGTTGTAAATTACCAATATATCATCGACATATATTAATACGAATAGGAAACCATCTTTCCCATGGTATGTGTATAAGCAATTATCAGCTTTGCTCTGCATGACTCCTGCACTGATGAGAACGTTGTATAATTTATCATTCCAGACCCGTGCTGACTGTCTCAAACCATAAATACTCTTGTTTAACAGACATACCTTGTCCTCATTTCCTTTGATGATAAAAAAGGTGGCTGCCGCATATATATCTCCTACTCCAAATCACCATGCAGGAACAAAATGATTAATTGTCATTTTCCGGCTCACTGAGATGGACAGTAAAATTCGAAATGTTATGTTGTCTTGCAACAGGAGCAAACACTTGATCATAGTCTACTCAAAATTTTTAATTAAAGCCCTGTGCGACTAATCTAGCCTTGTATTTCTGTATCTGTCCAATAGCACTAGTTTTTAACTTGTAGACCCATTTACATCCGATCAAATATTTTTTTCAGGTAAACCTACCAGTTTCCACGTATAATTTTTAAACTGCGATGCATACTCTTCCTCCATGGCAACAATCCAATTATCCTTTTGCATACATGAAACAGCTTCGTTAAAATTGGATGGTTCGCCATTGACAACGACGCGGATTTCTTCGATCAAACGTTTTGGACGTATACCTTATTTGAATGATTCGATTGCCTTGGTAACTCTAACAAAGAATTGCCGATAGGAGCATCATTTTCTATGCTTTCTTCGGTAATCGTATCATTATTTAGCATGTTATTTGACTGATTGGTGTCATCAACAGTTGAACCATCGTAAATATTAGTAAAGTAAATATTAAATTCTGTTCTAGTCTTCACAGCAATATCTTCGCGATGATTATCAACATGCTTTGCCGGTAGGTTGCACTTTGACACAATATCATGATCATCTATAAATTTTACGTCTCGGGAAATTACGATCTTTTGGTTTGCTGGCACGAAACATGTGTATGCTTTTGATTCGGAATCAAAGCCCAGAAATTATTGCCTCTTCTGCTTTCAAATCCAATTTCTGACGCTGTACATCTTAGATTCGTACGAAGCATTTTGCGCCAAATCGTTTCAAATTTCCATAAAATGGTTTTCTACCTTGCCAAATTTCGAATGGAGTTCGACTTACTGCCTTCCATGACAATGAATTTTGTGAATAATTCGCTATCACTATCGCTTCACCCCAATAGCGATATTCCAATTTAGCATCCAGCAGCATGCAACGGGCCATTTCCATTAATGTACGATTTTTGCGTTCTGCAACGCCGTTCTATTGAGGAGAATATGGCGCCGTACGATGAATTTTGACTCCGTTCATATTCAAGTATTGCACAAATTCCCTTCCGATATATTCTCCTGTTCGAATACATTTAATTTTCGTTCCAAATTTATTTTGGACTAGCTGGTGGAATTCTTTAAATCGCTGGAATGTTTCACATTTCTCTTTTAACAAATACACGGACGTATATCTTGAGAAATCATCAATGAACGTCAAAACATCGTTTACCTCCGAATGTGGTTGTTTATATTGGTCCACATATGTCACTGTGAATCAGTTCCAGTATTCTCGATGAACAATTTTTGGGAATGACATTAGAGTTAATTTCCCCCTCCCTACCGATGGATACAATTCGATTTGCAGTCTGCAAACTTCATCCCATCTACAAGACCTTCTTTCGGAACATTTTTCACTGCGTCGATGCTGCGGTGGCCTAGAATACGATGCCATTAATATTATTATTATTTGCTACATACATCCGGTATAATTTGTCAGCTGACCAAATCTCACAGGCACCTCCGTTGAATATCACATTTAGTCATTTTTCGATTAATCGTTTCACAGAAATTAAATTTCCACCAATTTTTGGAATATACAGAACATTCTCCATTTTTACATTACTGGGGATTCCATCTTTGTTCATAAAATACACAACCACACTGCTCTTGCCAGATGATTTTATTTGCTGACCATTTGCAAGCGACACATTTTCAGTATGTAATCCGTCGAATTCGATGTACTTAATCACGACGACAGGAAATATGACATGTCGCTCCAGAATCGATTATCCATTCGCTTGGACATGTGCCAACGATGATAAATGGTTGATCTGTATTACGTTGTTCAACTATATTCACCTTTGATTTGTTATCTACATTGTTTTTTCTCGTCTTCCACTTTGCATATTCATTGCACTTATTTCGAAAATGACTTGACTTTTTTACAGAAATAACAGCTGACAATTTAGTTATATGCGAACCATTATTTGTCACTTTTAATGCATTTGCATCACAAACAATATTTTTGGATACCTCGCGATCATTTCGTCGTCTATGTTCCTTTGTAATTTTTTTGTCATATACCTTGAGTGCTGTAATCAATCCATCATAGTTGCGTGGCAGAGAACCAAGTAACGTGGCACTCATGAAAAATTCTCGACTGAAGTCTTCACTAAGCTCAAGCAGGTTCTGGAATAACTCGTTCATGTGGTTGTCGTTTGCATCCTGAATCGCCAATTAAAATAATTTTCTGCATTCAAACGAGGAATTTGATATTTTGCGATAATGTCACTCATTTTTCACAATTTGATTATTTTTACGTCTACACAAAAAAATATAATTCAGGATAAAAAAAATTCCATTTTAATACGCGTTATCTGAGCCCATACCCTTTGTTAATTATATTATTTTTATAAGATGGGACTGCGATCACTGAATTAAAGACAGATAATAATAACCACACTATATTTGTATCCCACCACAGCCTACATTACAACAAACATTATACAAAGTATAGCCTACATTACAACATTATATTGATTGATGAATATTTTTTTCTCCGCTTTGTATTCTCTCATAAGCGTTCTACGCGTGTATGTTTGTCGTACGTGTTTTAGTACGCGTGTGTGCGCCTGCGTGTTACAAAGTTTGTTGAAAATTATAATATTTTATTACACATTTTCATAGCGTGGCCGTGGTGTGTTACCTAGAGTCTACTCTATGCAAATTCACTGATATTTTCTATCAGGGTGTCAATGGATGTGTGAGTATTTTATATACATTTTGACACTATCAGCAAATTATCAGGAAGCTATTTCACGATAAATTATCATGAAATTATTTTGAAATGTCATCCTTTTGAGGTTATGTTTCATCATTTTAAATTTAATTTAAAGGGTGAAGACATTAGTGTGTGTGTGTTAAATTCGTGTGTCGATTCATGAAAAAAATAATAGACAGACGTACACAACTATTGAAAAACTTAGATATATTAAAGAAACAACACGAATTACGAAAATCACGAATTTCGATTGTATTATGTATGTAAAAATTTGATTGTAAAAATGTTTATCTTCACTCTGAAAATTAAATTTATAATTATGAAACATAACCTCAAAAGGATGACATTTCGTAACAATTTCATGATAATTTATCGTGAAATAGCCTAATGCTAATTTGCTGATACTGTCAAAACTTATATAAAATACTCACGCATACATTGATACCCTGATAGAAAATATCAGTGAATTTACATGGTGTACACTCTAGGTTATATTTGATTGAATGCTCATGTAGAAGATGTTCAATTAGACAAAATATCATCGTCGACAACATTGGAGAATTTCCACATTTCGATATTGTCGTTCAATATAAAAGGCCAAATATAAGGGCAAGTGGCATTGCAATCTACCATAATGTAAATGGTGGAATCCGTGTTGTGACCCCACAAATTAACATCAATGCACTTCAACTGGAATCCTTTTTGGTTCAGGTTCTAAAGTGTGAGAAATATGTGCTTACGAAAGCAGATTAGACCATGACACATTTGTAATTATTGCGGCAATTTACATTTCTCCCAACCAATCGATGGAAAATATTATTCAATTTATCCACGAGAATTTGATAAAGTATACGCAAAAAGTATTTCCAAAAAAATTATGATAAAATTCCAATGATTTTGAGTGAGGATTTCAATGTGAATTTTGCATTAGATACGGTGCTCCCTTTGAATGAATTCCTCAATACAGAATTAAATTTAGAAATGAAAGACGAGATCAAAAACTGTTATCGACACAGTCTTTCAACGATATGTTGATCGAATTCAAACTAGAGCATTCCTGTCCCATTTTAGTTACCATAAACCACTCGTGTCATTCGTCGAAATAGAAAACATGGAGTCGGAATAATAAAATGTTAAAAAAAAACTTCAAAATTTTGTTTGTTGTTTTGTATTGAGTAAACCCTCTAATTATCTCACTCCTGATACTGCATTGGTCTCATTCTCTCTCTGCTTAGATTCCGGAAAGTTTCACTTCTTTTTCTGTTTGTTTGTGGAATAAAGGCTTAAGGCCTTAACTTTTGCCTTATGGGAAATGCAATGAAGTTAACCTCATTTTGGATTTAATGCTAATGTTTTATTATTATGATTCAATTGGAACGATACCCAAATCAATCGATATCCACCTCTTGATAAGTAATAAAAATCTGACTAACAACATCTTTTTGTGGAGGTTAAAAATTAGTATGTCAAAATTTTGTAACAAATAAATAATAATGAAGTATGGTTCAGTTCGAATTGTATGCTTTCTATTGGGTATGCTCTTTATCAGGTAAAAGTAAAAGACTAAGGTCATAAGGAAAAGTTCTTTGCATTGGGGATGCGGTGTAAAGGATGAAACACACCAAGCAGCGAACATTTTGTAATTTTACAATAATAGAAAAATTTAATTTAAAAAATATTATATTGAATAAAGTTTCATCTAAGGATCTATTAAAAATACAAAATATTTGATTTCTTTTATTGGAAATATGTATATTTATACTCAAACTATGATTTTGTATCATTACATAAGCGAATAAGCCAATATTCAAATTTGCTGCTCGCTGCTGCTGCTTGGTGTGTTTCATCCTTTAGAGTTGGAAAAATTTCAGTCGGAATATTTCACAAATATTTCAGTAGTGACGTAAGTATTCCGTAAATATTTGGAATTTTATCAGAGATTTTTATATATAAATTATAAGAATTAATGTTATAACCGTCAAATTCTAAATTGTTATACACAATCCAGTGTTACGAACCGGATTTGACAGGGCGAATTCTTAACAATATTTTACGGCGTTAAGGAACATAAAATCGAGGTATTAATACCCGATTATCAAGATTCGTATTGAACTGAATTAGAAAATAGAAAATTTATAACAAACGATATATTTTTGGTTTTTACGCCGCAATGATGATGAAATTTCAGTTTCCTTTACTGTCCCTAGATGGCAAATCAATTAAAATAAATGTGTCCAAGATTAATGGCCGTAAGAAATTAATTAATTAATTTTACACCTACAGACAATATAAGAAAATTATAGTAGATAAAATATTGAAAATTCGTGTACTCAAATTTATTAAAGAAACAAACCAGTTTGTTTTTGGTATCGATACCAAAATTAAATTTGATTCTTAAACATCATACAGCCTTAACCTGAAGGTGGGAAAATTTATATTAACTATTGGAACAACATTAGAAAATATTGTGTTATCTAGAAATCTAGTATACATATTTTATGGCTAAATTATCGATAAAAAACGGTGACCGGTTAAACCGAATGAATTAGTTAAGTGCTTAGCACGTATTAAATACTCGGCTAATTATCACAAAAACACTATTCTATGTTGTCTAAATTATGTATTCCATAGCAAGCAAAATGGTTGCATAATTAACATGATTTATAATTATTAATATTACGAAACCTGGATATGTCCAACGAACGGATTTATGTACTTATTAAACGTACATAATGTAATGGTCATAAAACAAATAAAAATTAGAAATTAAAATTTGTTAACAAATAGTTAATTAAAATATAGACTTGCAACTAATTATTACACATGAGTGGTTTACAAAATTATAATTATAATTACCATGATGTGTGCGTGGGCATGGTGTGAACAGAAATATGTTAGGTAAAGGTGTTAATAGGCGACAGTCGCGCAAGGTCAATAGCACTATGTACATACTCGTAACGTAAGTCTCATCATAACGATGCATATAATTTACATAAGCAAACGAACTACGACGAGTAAAACAATTATCTGTGAAGTTCTCTGTGACTGTGACCTAATCTCGTGTGGTCATGAATTAATTTAAGTTAATTCCATATCTACAACTTGTAGCTAGAATTAAATTATCATGTCGTTAACTTAATAACGATAAAAAAAATGTATATTCCTATATAAAGAATCGAGGTATAGAAGATATCATTACCTGATGATGACAACAACAACAACAACAACAATGTAACAAAAACATCTTACGGTCGAAATGTTTTAAAAGGAAACTTTTATTTTTTATTTTGATTTGACCTCAAAGATCCACATTGTTTATGTGTAGGTAACGTATCGACTTTTTTTTTGTGTGTGGCGGCAAAATATTTCTTACATATGGACAAGTAAGTAAACGGACGACGACCAGTCCGCAATAAATGGGTCACATGAAATGAAATTTACAAAATGTATAAAACAAATATAGAAAATAAAATATTTTATTATTACGAGCCTGTCTTCTGCATTAAATTAGCAACTTGTTACATGCGGTGTGAGATTCTGTACAAGTTAAGATGAGCGTATACTCATCTTTTGCAACAAGTTGTTTTGTCATTTCTTATAAATTTATAATTGTTTTCAGTTGGAGTTTAATTTAACCAGCATATCACCTCAACCAAGCAATTACCGTCTCGCTAGTCTCGCAATTCAAAATCAAATCAATCGTATCGAATTACATAAACGTTTTTTTATAGATATAAATTGATCGTGTTAATAAAAATTCCATCCCATTCAACCACATCGTTGATCGTGTTCTTATTTTCAGTTTTAATTTCTTCCCCTTATGTTTTCATATCACCTTGACCTGAAATTGGAAAAGCGTATGCATATAGAGTGAAGAAATGAAAAAAAAACTTGATCGTCAAGATCATTCATATTTGATCCATATAATTTACGACGGCAAAGAGCAATCTTTGATTATTGGGGACGCGAGCTTACGTTTTTCCTTTTCTTTGTGCTAATTTTAGTTTCATTTTCCTGTTAGAAATGTTAATCTCGAGATTGTATTTTAAGAGAATCTGCAGAATTATTTATGTTTATTTTTGTGGTATTGAATAGGTGATTTTAATTAGTTGTTTTCACCGATATTTAAATGACATCATGGTTTGGAATATTTAGGAAAGAGTATTGAGTGATCTCTATCACATTTGGAAAGTATGTCAATTGTTTCATTATGATGAAATACCTGGACTATCTCATCGTTTCGATAATGTTGAACTTTGGAGAGAATATCTTCCGATGATCACAAAACAACCATCAGAGCAGATAAAAGACCAACCGGAGGCCATGCATGTCAGTACAATGCTCCCACTATCGACGAAGTCGCAGTTGTGATTGTTGGCGAAAATGTGAAATCGCGTGATATTGTGATCAAGAGGCGTGATAACCGACGAGTGCAGCGCGTGTACGAAACACATCGATCATATGATCATATGCTACCATTTCCAGGTAAAGGTGATCAACCCGCTGACCTTTTAGTTATTGAGCTGTCGAGTGTACGTGTATTGGTATACAAACAACATATTCGATTTGAACGGGAAGAAACGAATAAGAAGGACAGTTCCATGCCGGTTGATGATGCGACAAGGCGTGGTCATTCTTTTGAGATATCATCGATTGTTTCAACATTATTGCATCGATATGTATGTCAAAATCAAAACGTTTGAATTTCATCCGCTTCAATCTATCAAAACTACGTTCCGAGCGGTACATTCATCTGCGCGCTGCCATCGTTTCGGAATGAAATGCAAGCGACGTCGCTCCATTCTCCCAGCGACATATGGTGGAAGCCCACGGCATATGGAGCAATATGCGCAGGATGCTATGGTTCAGCACTACGGACGGTCAGATTTGTTCCTCACGTTCATATGAAATCCGAAATTGCCTGAAATTACCGCACGTGTGCTTAAACAAAAACTCAGGACCATAATAGACTTCAACGTGAAGCAGATGGTTTTCGGACCGCCAGGTTGTTAGATGTACTCAGTAGAGTGGCAGATGCGTGGATTACCACATGCACACATTCTGCTGTGGTTAGTTGAGAAAATGAGACGATCAAATCGAATCAATCATCAGCGTCGGAATACCAGATCCAGAAGCCGACCCGTTGTTGTTCAAGGTAGTCGCAACAAACACGATTCACGGTCCGTGCGGAGATCACAATTCAGATTCACCGTGTACGGCCGATGGGAAATGTACAAAACAAACTCCGCATTCGTTGCTGGCATACACAATCACGATTGGCTCAGCGAAAGAGCGATTTTGGCAACGAAGAACAAGGATGTTGACACTCTGAATTACTTGATTCAAAATCAAATCGCAATCGTGTGACCAATCAAGACCGACCGAGTTTTTTAATGCGCTTGATTTGAAGCCTAAGGTCAACTATGATAATCGTAACGGAACACGATTGGCGGTGAATAAACTGATGAGCAACGTATTCAAGCGACGATCATCAAGGGCAAATTCAAAGGAGAGGATGTTCTAATTCCAAGAATTCCACTGATTCCAACTGACATTCCGTTCGACTTCAAGTGCATTTAGTTCCCCGTTCGTTTGGCGTTTGCTATGATGATTAACAAATCGTTAGAAGCATGCGGAATAAATCTGAAATTTCCATGTTTTTCTCATGGTCAGCTGTACGCAGCGTGTTCGAGAGTTGACAAACCATTATCGTTGTTCATTTAGGTGCCGGAGAACAAAACGAAAAATATTGTTTACCACAATGCATTTGTATTGATTTGCGTCTGTATTCGATTTAATTCAACTCGAATAAAATACATTGAATTCCTACTGACTCCTCAATTCAATGAAAAAGAGAATGGAAGTCCAGTCAACTCAATCCTCTATTAAAGATTAAGTTGAGTTGTTTGACTTTTTTTCATCAAAATCAATTTTCGTGAAGGACGGTAGTTCTCTATAAAATTATCGGTGACTTTTATGAATTTATAAAATATTTTGGAAGATATTGATTTAACAAACTGGCATGAACTTAAATTTTGACTCCTCCCCCTGGTTATGAACGTACACTCTGACTAGAGCCAATTATTGGTAAGAATTTTTGAGGAGCAGTAAGTTAAATTCGGTTTCATCCAAAAGCCATTTCAAAACCACCTAATGTTATTCAACAGAACTTTAAATTTAGATGCAAAAAAAATTTGCCACTATTTTGTAGAGTTGGAATGAAATGCATATATCTTGTCATTGGACGAGTCTCTTGCAGTCTAAAGAGTTCGTCATCGAATAGAAAATTTGCCAAGTTTGCCTTAAAACCAAACTTCTGTGTGTATCGTAAACATACTAACGTTTTTTTGACAGTACGTATTTATATTGCATCATCAACATTTAGGGGGTTTAAAAAGCAAAATATTTAAAGAAATGATTTTATCATAATCATAAAACGGCAGGGTGTTAAAATCTGATCAGAAAATGGCGAATTTGTACGATACGATTATGAAATTTTGTACGACTGGAAAATATAGTTTAACCATATTTGTAATTTCACTTTTGATCAATTGAAAAATTACGTGAAACGATAAGAATTTTGTTTTTACGCCGCGCCGCAATGACGATTTAATTTGTTATTTTCTGTCCCTAGATGTCAAATTTATTGATAAAAATAATGTGTCCAACATAAGTAGCCATTAATTTATTATAACATAAAAAGTTTAGGAGTAGAAATAATAAAAATTATGAAATTAATTAATTAGTTTTACACATACGAGCATTCTAAGTAAAACACAACAACATTTGATACTCAAATTTATTAAAGAAACAAACCAGTTTGCAATTTGAGCATTTAAATATTGATAAAAAATTATTTTCTGATTGCCATAAAGTTTTCGAATTAGACCATAACATCTTCGACTATTGAATTCTATAAACCTTAAAACTCCTTAAATCATAAATGTGACATTCCAAGATTTTGTAACCGGGCATTTCGGAGGGGCTGTTACTCGATTTAATGCAATCCGTAAAAGATGAGCCTTGGCAATTTCATGAGGATTTGGAAAGAGAGAAGAAATTTAATAAGCTATTTTCCAATCCCATAAAATTCCGTACGCCTGGGATCTAAACCCACATAATTCGGTTACCGAAGATTCCCACCTTCCTGCTTTTCAGCTGTTGTAATGTTCTGAATAATCTGCGTAATACTTGGTTAAATGCAAACAATAAAAACAAACCAAAACTATGAGATGCTAGTAGACAATAGTGGAAGGGACATATTGCGGGAAATTGTAAGCAAACAAGCCTACCTACACATGGATAGAGAAGCTCACATATATAAAAAAGTGAACAACCGGAGTTTTTTTTTTGGTTGTCGCTCATTGGCTTGTGCATAGAAAAGTGGTCCGTTGCATGGTTTTATTAAAAACATAACCGTAATTTGTGTGACAACATGAAGATCATTTTGGAATCTGGTTCTACTTTGATGTGAAGATATCAACTGTAACTTCCTAGACCGCGTTTATTCTTCCAACAACTATTCAAAGCACGCCAGCTCTCTCTCTCTCTCTCTCTACAGAATTATCATCCATTTCTAAAATATTTGTTCAACCCATGGGGCTTCAAAAAGAGCTCAACCCAAACAAAGCAGTTAGTTTTGTTGGTATTCCAATTGGAAATTATATATAGAACTTCTAATACGCGGCCCGTAAGAAGAATAAAACCCCACGGGGCGCCTTATCGTGCAACCAATTTCAATACGAACAATTCATTGTAGACATATTTTTTTCAACAAATACAACAACTTCATACAAATTAGTTCATTTTTTTGGTAAAAAAAGCCATCTCGAATGATGGTCAACGTAAAGATGACACTTCCTAGTACGTAGAAGACACGACACCTTCGACGTTAAAATCAATGAGAAATATTTGAAAAATAAATATCATTTTGCATAATGGCCACAGGTATTAATAATACAGCCATCTAGTAGCAATTATGGCAACCACAAAAATACTAAATTATGTGAACAAAAAAAAAAAACAAAAATTAGAAAAGTATTTCGTTTTGTTTTGGGATTTGCAAAGGGCAGCATCGCCGCTGCAGCAACATCAGTCGTCACCAGAAATTGATTAACAAACTTTTAAATTCAATTTATGTCGTATGCCGATTTTTTTATAAACTTCCGATTAACTACAAGTTGGGAACAACACAGTTGCTGAGCACCTCAGATTTACGTTCTATAGCGGATTGTGCAGATAACGGGACAAATTTTGTTAGCAGATTATTAAAACATAAGCATTTTATACCATTGGATGCACTACATTTTAGTGAAATATGAGAGGCTTGTCGTAAAGTCTGTAAAGGGTCACTTGAAAAAAACCACGAATTGGCGGAATCGTGCTGCTTCAATTTAATTAAAAATAAATGGGGCTGCTCACTCAGCTACGTCGAATAGAAGTCCGTTATCCGGAACCGTGAGATGTATCTAAAAGCAAGGACAGATGGAACGTATGTTATTTGTGGTGTTTTATTAGTCGGGTGGCAGCACGGCTGAGAGATGTGCAAGAGGATAAATCAGAGTGTGGAGAGACAAGTGTCGTAGCTACTGGTGAGCAGTAACAGTGGCAATGGTATGCTAGAGTAGATGAAACCATAAATGATCATTTAATGGTTTCAATTAAGTTAAGAGATGAGCATGGAAGCGAAGTTGAATTAGTCGACGCTGTACCTACTAAACAACAGAGGTGGTTGAAATGAAATTAGTGACATCAAGGGTTTATGTTCTAGTAGTAGTAGTTGTACAATTTTTGGGGATGTAGATATCCTCTCACATGTCTTTAGAAAACTGGAATCTAATCAACAACAAGGCGTTGTATAGGCATAGGTATCGGAGTAACCTGAATTTCACCTAAACCTTGATGAATTTACTTTTTCATTTTACTTGTTTCTGAGACCAATTACGATCTCATAATTCATTTTTATCCGATACGTATCTTAACGTATTTTGCGTTGAAATAGAAACGTGTTGTTGCTAGTTAGACTGTTTTCCAAACACCGACTTATTTGTGAACACCGAATTATTCAAATAAGTCACATGTAATAAATGTAACCTTCAAGGAATGAATATATAACAGAAATCAGGTAGTGCAAATTTTATAAGCCAATTTCTCCGAGGTTGATCTTATTGTATAGTTTTCATATATTTAAATACACAAATTTAATTTTTTCCATATTTTATCCATATATACGTAACATATCGGCATAGTTATTTTATAGTATACTGTTCTTGTTAGGAATCGACTCAAAATCCCGAATTATCAAAATCACGACAAAAAAAATCCCGTCTTTCAAAATCCCGACTCTCAAAATCACGATTTTCAAAATCCCGACTTTGCTGAAACCTTAAAAATCCCGACAAAAGTCGATTAAATATTAAATTTTGTTTTTTTATGGGTGGGTATCGAAAGGCCAACAATTTTATTAGCGAAAAAAATATCCCAAAATGCCATCCCGAAAATAGTACTCCAAACAACAAAAATCTCAAAACCCATAATACTAAAAATTTGTTTACCAAAAAAAGAATTACTCGAACTCATTTGGTTCGGAAGATTCGTAAAAATTGGGTTGGGCTCGATTTCCCGAATTTCAAAATCCCGAAATCAAAATCCCGAAATCAAAATCCCGAAATCAAAACCCCGAATTTCAAAATCCCGACGCTCAAAATCCCGATTTTATCAATCCCGACTCTCAATATCCCGACTTTCAAAATCCCGACTTTCAAAATCCCGATTTTCATAATCCCGATTTTCAAAATCCTGAAATGAAATCCTGAAATGCTTTAGAAATGAACTTCGAGGAATGTAG
Organism: Nephrotoma flavescens; assembly: GCA_932526605.1. Lineage (NCBI taxonomy): Eukaryota > Metazoa > Arthropoda > Insecta > Diptera > Tipulidae > Nephrotoma > Nephrotoma flavescens. Next base: position 212,831,837 of record OW052222.1, on the reverse strand, counting down.
GAGCCGGGATCAGCAAACATGTCGCACTGCGTGCCACACGTAGGAGCGGATTATATAGAATCTATTAATAATTACACGGATTTCATCAAAAACCCAAACGTTCTTTTCAGAACGACCAAAAATATATTTTAATAAAAGAACATATTTATACAAATCCAATTTTGTAAATGAAATGGATGTGTATCGAAATCTAAAAAAACAAAATCCAAAAGACATAATCCAAAAACCAAAACCCAAAGTTACAAAATCCAAATAATACAAAATCCAAAAAATAAATCAAAAGAAAATCCAAACTTTTTGGAAGTATTGTTTAAAATCTATCTTTTAGGTGAAGGAGTCTTTATTTTTAATAGGTGAAAGGAAAAATGCCCTACTTCAATCCCTATTGAAGTCGAATTTCAAAAAAATCGGCTAAGAAATTGCATAAAATAGATCGAGTTGAAAGGGTTTTAAATATTTATATAATTTTTGGATTTTGTTTTATTTGGATTTTACCTTTTGGATTTTTAAAAAAATTTTTATTTTGTCCCTTTTGGATTTTGTTTTTTGGTTTTGGGTGACATCCAATTAAATTTTACAATTATTGGTTGTGGAAAAGCCTAGTTCAATTGAGCAGGCCCAATTTTTAATAAAAATGAAGATAAAAAAACAAAATTTAATATTTAATATTTTTTAAAAAATCCCGAATTTTGTCGGGATATTTAAAATTTTAGCAAAGTCGGGATTTTGAAAATCGGGATTTTGAAAGTTGGGATTTGAAAAGTCGGAATTTTGAAAGTCGGGATTTTTAAAGTCGGGATTTTGAGAGTCGGGATTGATAAATTCGGGATTTTGAAAATCGGGATTTTTTTTTGTCGGGATTTTGATAATTCGGGATTTTGTGATTCGGGATTTTGAGCCGATCCCGTAAAAATTAAATCATTAGATAATTTTTCTTAAGATATTTTTTTTAAAATATGAAATATATTTTACTATTATGTAGACTTATATTTCATTTTCATATTTTCATTTAATAGACTTTAATAAATATAAAACTAAATCCAAATTTTGGATTTTTTTCTTGAGATTATTTTTTTCAAATCAAAAATTTACAAAAGGTCGAGATATTTGTTTTTGGCAAATTGGAATTTGAGAAACTGCCTACTAGTAAGTTTTCTAAAAACATCATTTTGGTAATATATTTTTTTTATATATATATTCAGGAATACGATGGTATCCCTTTTTTATAGCTAAAAAATCAAACTTTTAATAATTAATATTTGTGGGTGTCATTAATGGAATGGGATCGGCTCAAAATACCGAATCACAAAATCCCGAATTATCAAAATCCCGACAAAAAAAAATCCCGATTTTCCAAATCCCGAATTTTAAAATCCCGACTCTCAAAATCCCGACTTTCACACATCCCGATTTTGCTGAAACTTCAAAAATCCCGACAAAATTTTTTTAAAATTATTATATATTAAATTTTAATATTTTTAAAAAGCTAAAAAATCAAAATTTAATATTAAATATTTTTTATAACTACCTTCTAGAGTAGGTGCATTAATAGCTTCTATATAACCCGCTCCTACGTGCGACACGCAGGGCGACATGTTTGCTGATCCCGGCTCCTACTTCCCCCGAAGTTCAAATCTAAAGCCCCTCGGAGGGCAAAGCGAGGGGAGTGCAGCGACCTCCCGCGTGCCCGTGAGAGTTATCGAAGCCGTTGGCCTCTACAATTATTGTATTTCAAAATGCCGGCCTGCGGGAGCCCGAATTCATAAAAAAAATTTAAAAATCGGACTTTTGAAAATCGGGCTTTTGAAAGTCTGGATTTTGAAAGTCGTAATTTTGATTTCGGGATTTTGATTTCGGGATTTTGATTTCGGGATTTTGAAATTCGGGAAAATGAGCCGAACTCATTTTTCTCTATGATGTAATACATGCAGTTTTTGTTTTGAAACAGTGGCCTGTTTTTTTCTTACATCGGAGAGATCAGAGAGATAAAAAGAAAGCCTTTTCCGTTTTTTTATTTTATCGGATCGATCAGATAATTTTTTTTTCGTTTTTTATTTTCTCTGATCAATCTCAGATCGTCATTTTTCTATCTGAATTTGTTTTCAGACAGTTCAGAGAAAAAACGTATTTGAAAATTTAAACAGAAAATATGGCGGACGTTATGAAAAATGGTAATTAAAAAACTAATTTGTAATTATAAATAAATTAATTGTAAAATTAATAATACTCTAATTTATTATTTGTTCGTGGTGGACACCCAAATTAAATAGACAACAACAAATATATTATTTTTATTAAATGAAATATAAACGGAGTTTAATAATCTTCAAAATCGTTGAATATTGTATGTATTTTTAACAATTTCCGTCAATATGTACTTTTAAATATTACTCGTATAATTTGTTTTAATTATTTTGACGTTTCACAAGTCATAACTTCGGCTGAAATGTCAGTCGATTGTCTTATGTTCAGTGGCCTTTACCTATTTTAAGTACAGTGTATAAAAATCGGTAATAAGCCTTTTCATATAAAATATTATCAGATTTGTCAGATAAATTATCTCTCTGATTTATCTAATACCTCGGACACAATAAAAAAACAGGCCACGAGTGGCAACGACCAACATGTCAAGAAATTATTTTTCGTCCATATAATATAAATTGTGTTTTGTTTTTTGGTAAAACGTCACAAATAAGTCGACACAATGAATTGGAATGATATGACCGACTTTTTCAAGATGGCGTCAAAAAAGTAAATAAGTCTGTAATAAGTCGGTGTTTGGAAAACACCCTTAGATTCGTTCTACACCCAATTAAAGGATTGTTACCGTGAAATTAATAGGTACAATCAACACGGCCCACTATTACGAAAAAGTTGTACAGCTCTTTTCTGGCATATTATGGTAACCATCCAAATGGTTGCTAAAAAAATGTTGAAGCAACGGGAATGATCCGAATAACCAATATTGAGAAAGCACTAGAGAAAAAAAGGGCTTGACTTATTTGCGAACAACGCGATTTTTGTTGTTACCTTGTATATTGCCTTCAGGACAATTCAGGCCCCGACATTGCAGTGTGTGAGTTCGAAAAGTTTTGAAGTTATGCGACGTTGACTGTCAAACAAACAGTTTTAAGCTGTTTCATTCGTTTATCACGGACCTTCAAAGTGGGAAATTCTAAATATTCTATCACTCTTGGCTGCGTCTATTTTAGATTTGGGTATCTTTTCTTGTACAGTTGGCTATGAGCAAAACTTGTTTGTATTAATTCTTATTTGGGATTAATTTTTATGTTTCCATACTGCTGGGCATTTGTTAGAAATCTATTCACTTTGAGATATATTCATAGATTATTATAAAGATATGCTAACTTATATGATAAATTAATTATTCAACAGGATTTCGCACATGCTTACACATTAAATACGGTAAAATTAGAAGTATGCCAAAAAATTACCGACTCATTGAAAAATTTCCAAACTTCTTTCGTACAGCGCAGCGCGATCACCTAATTTTCATGTAACACCAATTTTCACTTTTGTTCGCATTTCATTCAGCGCAAAAGATACATTGTAATATTTCTAAACGTTATAAGCCTTTAACAAATTTGAATATCATGCATAATCTAGTCTAACTGTACTCCAACCAAAAATATTTAGAAAAAAAGATTTTGCGACAGACATACTGGGGGTTTTTTTCCTGCGCGCACGTTCCTCTATAAAAATGAAAACAAAATAAAAAATTTGTGTCTCATGTGATGATGATAATGATCTCGTCGCGCGCTCAAGTTGATTTTCAAGTAATCTTCCTCAATTAATTCTTCTTTTAATCTTAAGAATTATAACGTTGTTGATCTTTTTTTTTGTAATAAAACTGAAATGGAAATAAATATTTGGGTTTTGGGGTTTCATTTTCGCTTTATATGATCCCAGTGAAACTGCACAACAACAACAATGATAATATTTAGTATATTTATAAATAAATAAACCCATTAATTTACACTTTTGTAATTTATTGCGAATCGAGTGTTATTGTTGCAAATTCTTATGTACGTAATATATAGAAGATGCCACCAGAAGAAAGGAATTTTTCAATAAGTTTGTCTTCTTGATCTCTCTCTGTTTTCACTTGCATATCGATAATCGATTAACTCAGCTGGGGTAAATATTGACATTTGACAGGTTTATGGGAGAAATTTACATATTATATTGAATTGAAGATTTAAGTGATTTATTGGTACATGTGTACTGACTGGTATTACCGTTGTTATACTGGATTTTATAACACTTGTGTTTATTTTGGAATATTACTGTGTCAATTAACCTGATGGCTAATTAAATGTAGTTGTCAGTCATTTTTGGTTTTCGAAAAGCAAATACTAATTTAATTAATGTGTCCCATATATTTAAGGAACACGTTGGTACTATACAGTGTTTATTACAAGTATATAACAGAATACAGCAAAACAGAAAATACTTCATCAAAATACGGTAATGTCAAGAACTAAACTCCCGTATAACCAATCCGTCAATTCACGAGGTTGCTTTTCAATTATTTTTCAATAATTTTTCAAATCTTAATAATGGTGAACTAACTACGAATTACTTTAATTATTTGTTTACACACTTCCAGTCTGAATATAGTTTAGTCAATTTAGGGGGCGACAATTCACTGTAAACGACAATTCAATGAAACCTCAATTCATGGAAAGCTGTAATTTGTACAAAATACTTCAACCGCGCTTCGCGAAATAATTTAAAATAATAAAAATTATATTTTCTATTTGAATTACAAATCAGTTAAATCTGGGAAACACGTTAGGAAAATACTTATCCATCGTGGTGGTCGAAATGACTTCTGATGCTAAAAAATGTAGGAAGCTCTTTGTAGAAGAGCCAAGGAAAGAAAAGCTGGTAAGAAAGTCCTCAAAACATACAAATACGAATTAAAAAATGTTGAAACAATTGATCTGAGGTAATACTGTAGTAAAATACAGGAGCCCGCACTCTGAGAGATCTAGGATGCGTAAAGTACTACCTCTAAGTCCCAAAACTACTAGTTTTTTCCAACCACCGGATGAGCTTAGGACCGTAACCAGAGCAGAATCCTTGGAGCTACTACTGGAAACTTACTTTCTAAGTAGCTCAGAATCTGCGCCACAAAAGCCTAGGGGCAGCAAAGTCGCAGGCATTGTAAGCTAGGTTATAACTAAAGTAAAATGTAATATTTATAAGCTACGGCGGGAAAAAACTCTCTTGGCAATAATAACAAAGACCTTAGACCAATAAGTTTAGCCTAGAATTTTTTAGAAAGACAGATAGAGGCCTGATGTCTGTGTATAGTGTCTGTGCCTGTGTCTGCATGTGTGTCTTTGTCGTATCTGATGCCTGATGTCTAATGTCTAATGTTTGGGTCTGTGTCTGTGTCTGATGTCTGTGTCGTGTCTGATGCCTGATATCTGATGTCTGAAGTATGTTGTCTGATTTTTTGTCTGGGTCTGTGTCTGATGTTTAATGCCTGATGTCTGTGTCGAATCTGATGTCTGATGGCTGATTTCTGATGTCTGATGCCTGACGTCTGATGTCTGGGTCTGATGTCCGCGTATGTGTCTGTGTCTAATGTCTGATGTTTGATGCTTGATGTCTGTGTCTGATGTCTGTGTATTGTGGCTGTGTCTGATGGTTGATGCCTGATGTCTGATGTCTGTGTCTGTGTCTGTGTCGTATCTGATGTCTGATGCCTGATGTCTGATGCTTTATGTCTGATATCTGACGTCTGTTGTCTGATGTTTGATGCCTGAAGTCTGATATCTGTGTCAGGGTCTGTGCCTGATGTCTGGGTATGTGCCTGATGCCTGATGTTGGGTGTCTTATGTCTGTGTCGTGTCTGATGTCTGATGGGTGATATCTGATCTCTGATTCCTGATGTCTGAAGTCTCATGTCTGTGTCCGGGTCTGTGTCTGTTGTCTCATGTCTGATGTGTGATGCCTGCGTATGAGTCAGTGTCTGATGCCTGATATCTGATGTCTGCGTCTACATCGGTGTCCGTGTCGGGAATGGCAGATTTCGTAAATAATTGATTCTGTCAATATTGGATTTTTACTAAAACGGGCACGGATTTTAGGAAAGATGGATTTTGACAATGATGGGTTTGCTCAAAAGTAATTTTCTTCCAAAAAGATGGATTTTAGCAACAATAGATTTTGAAATGAAAGATAAAGTGAGGCTTCCAGCTAGTTCAATTAAACAACGATGTGATCTTGCTAGATTCTAATAGCACTACTTGGATAAGCCTGCCAGAGGAGGACGAAAAGACTTTTATTTATTTTTATTTTTTTTTATAAAAACATGCACGACTTATATTGGAATCCCATTTTTATCATAGAAGCCTAGTTTCAGTAGAGGAATGACCTATTTTCTTATAAATTGGTATAGTTTTCCAGAGCCATGAATGAATGCGTCCATCAAGTCTACTTCGATTTTGAAACGTTAGGCAGCGGCAATATTTATTGTGGAACCTGTGGTCTCTTAATGCTACAGACTCAGTTGCGGAAGCTCAACAAACGGGTACGAGTAATGATGGTTTTATGTTGCTGGATGAAATGAATGTTTTAACAACATAAAGCACTATGTCCGGAACCAACTTGTGACTGCTGAAAATAATTTCAAAAATGGAGAGTATGACCGTATTGGTTTTGCGTGATAAATATTCTGCAACACGGCCGTATTTGTCGAATATTTATGTATTTCGCCTCAATGTATGCAACGTTGTAACACAACTTTTGAAAAAAAAAAATTATATGTTCCTCTTTTTTAGTGACAATTAGAAAGACATTTAGGCGAATTAAGAAAAAGATTAATTTACAAATTAAGATTAATTATTTTAATTTTAATTAAATTGGCGGTAGTGTTGCTTCTCGCAAAATTTCACACCAAAGTTTGTTCGGTAAACTAGGGAACTGACTGGACACAATAATGTTATCAAGTTATAAAGAAGAACAGGCCGATATAAAAAAGCTTTTATTACTGCCAAAAGCTGAGTCCTCCTGTTTAATTCATTTGGACTTTTGGAAGCGAAAGCTGGACTCGGGCCATTTTTAACTGTAGGGTCTGTTGAGAGGAAGGTTAAAGTTGCTGAAGGCCAATATTGAATTCGCCAATATTGAATTCTCGCCGAAGATAGTAAAATTCCTTGGATAATTGATCCTTGGATTGAGTACGTGCACCTAAAACTGACCGAATAAGGAAAAAAACGATTTTCTGATGGCCTCATGGATTAGCACTAGCGCTATTTATTCGCGATACAGATGAAACTATATCAAGTTTATGAATAGTTTATACTATTTGTATACCCTAATATTATTACACAGTATATTGTAAAGTAGCGCAAAGTCCAACACCTTATTTATATTTCTGTTAATATTCTGCACTTATTGCAAAGTGCCCTTTTTTGCAATTCACCTCATGCAAATACATATAATATAGTCATATACAAAAAAAAATCAATTTGACCAAAGTATTTTCAACAATATGCCGATCGGAACGCAAATTGAATTTCCAATCAAATAAAACTCTGTATAAATACCAAAAATATTATCGAGAGAAATTAAAACCGTTTTATCCAAACGACATACATGCGAACACTTCCATAAGTTACACACGTCGCCCCTATTGTATGTAATTTTCATGACTTTAATATACAAAAAAAAAATGTTCTTTTTTAGTTTTGGTTTTCGAAAGCAATTAGAAATTAATTATGACGATTAAATTACTTTCATTAGAATAAGTTGATAGCTACGCGCGCACGCACTCAACAAGTTGTTATCACACTTTATATGCGTATACTTGTTTGGTGATATGGGACGTGCAGTCTCCATATAAAATATATAATTGTCGTGTATTATATAAATCGATTATTATCAGTCTTGACTATTTGAACTAGTTCCGACAGTTATTATTAATATTTTGCATACAGGTACACCGCGTATAACACCAGCTAAATATGGTTTATACCAACCGTTACGTATATATTCCCATTTGGTGAAATATTTAACCAGTCTTACGCGTGTTTAATTTACTTTTCTCGAATTCGATACGTATCCACGTTTCGAAATATATTTATGAATACGATCATACTTAATTGTTTGGTGTGTGTCCTTGCTGTAAGAGAAATATATTTTGAATGGTTTTATCTGCAATAAAAACTTTCGACTTGTTCGATATCAAGTAAGTTACTGATTTATGTATCAGTTTCTTGCAAAACATGGAAGATCAACCATTCCTAATATTTTGAAATAAACTGCGACCCTTCGATTATGTTCTCAAGGAAGGTACCAGAAAAGTGTCGGCTATAGGATCGTGTCGGCTTTGTTCGAGTCTTCAGTATCGGGTGTTTCGTGTGATTCAGGCGATTGATGATAAATTGTATGAAATGAAATTATTTTCGGCTTCTAGATTTTCCTTCAATTGATCAGGATTTGAAGGTGTTGTTGGATGTGTTGCGTGATGACCAACGGAAAATGAACATTTATATTTTAGAAGCAGACCGTATTCATAGTTATAGCGTGCCAAAGTCGTAGATTCATTCGACCTCGCGGTGCTGCCTGGATAACTGTAAATAAGTCTAGCGGTGTCTATAGTCATTGACACTACATATCATTGCGAGTCATTGTTGCTCTAAAACCAATACCATATCGGCGTCTGTTTTCCAGGTTAGAGGCGTTTGAAGGGCAGGGCGTCTGTCTTCAAGAGGCTCGAAACGAAGATCTCGCACTACCATATTGGATTCATCACAAACACTACCTCGCAAACTGCAGTTATATCGACAACGCTTTAAAAATGGAAACATGGAACGTTTCGAAAGCCCTTCGAACCAAGACACATAAGATGTACTCGCACTTCAAGAACTTTGATGGACCGGAAGTGGCACCTATGATTTCTATTAGTATGCGGATATGCACGGTCAGACCCACACTAAAATATTTAACATCTTTGGTGCACGTACATTGCACCCATCGAAGATAAATCAGATGATGTCGAAAAATTATTCTTTGTCGAGATTCGCTCCCTTTAATTAAATTGATAATGTGACAACGCAATTTATCAATTTAAAAATATTGATTATATAAACAGACCATTTTATAACGGGTATCTGCATTTTCATGGCGCGATAATCGTCGTATGTGTTTCCTTGCTTGTTTCTTTATTTTATCGGTGACGTATTCCATCTTTAAGCCCCTGAAGGTTGTAATTCCTAATGTACCATTGCTTGGCGCAACCCCAAAGTTGGGTACCATAGGTCCATACTGGTAATCGCATATGGAGTTTGGTTTGAGATAGGAACTACGGGAATCCAGTTTACATTTTGGTTTGTAAAGATGACACGTACTGATTTGGCTTCTTCATTAAAATGTGCCATTTTTTAGACCAAAGTTACTCACTGTATTAACGGCATTTTGAAGTTTGGCTGTTGCTTCCGATATATCTTTTTCAACTTCTAGGGTAGCTGTATCGTCTGCCAATGTTGCTACTGCAGTACCGCAATTATTAGGTAAACCTTTCGTATAAAGAATGTACAAAATAGGTCAAAATTCGCTACTTTGTAATATACCCGCTAATATTATTTTTAATTCAAGTGGCGATCTGCGATGTAGGATTTAAGAATTTGATAAAATTGCTCTCGATGTGGTTTAAATTCAAGCTCTTGATGCCAAATGGAAATGTCTCTTCTATTATAGGTTTCAGGTTCAAGGCCTCTTGGACAACAGTTTTTCATATATTTTTTATATGCCGGAAGAAGTGATATCGGTCTATTCGATTTTTTTTATCGTTTGCTGGCAAAACTGGTTTAGGAATCATAATTACTATTGCCACCTTCCATTGACGCTGCATTAATTATTTTAACTAATTTATGCAAACCTTTCTCAGGAATGGCCTTCACAATTTGTTTTTAGTTCCAATAAGCTTCTATGTCTTATCTTATCTTCTTAGCTCATTTACTTTGTATACGACAGTTGTATTTTCATTTGCTGTTTGTCTCGGAAAGTCTTTTCCAAATAGTCTTTTATAAATCAAATATAATAATGCCTCAAAGTACTTTAGACAAAAAAAAAATGGAGACAATAATTCACAGTTTGTGGTGGCCCAATTTGTGTTAATTAGTGTTCAAGGGGAAAAAATAGTGCTAGTCCAGAGGTCGAAAAAACGGGGAAAAAATTCAAATTTCGCCGTAAAGGCGAAACAATTAAAATTCAAAATTTCTAGAAAAAAACAGAAATAATTTTAGCCTAATTTTAAGACTTTCCAAAGGTGACTTAACTGACAAAATTTGTGCTTATCATAGAAATCTAATTTTCATTCATAAATTGAGCAAAAACAAACGAGCCCCTAAAAGATAGAGTTGGCTAAATTGCGTTGAATAACAATGACCGTTGAATGAACTATTTTCTAAAATAAAGTGTTCTAGAAATCAATGAACTTGGTACTTCTGACTGCATATTCCTGTCAGGCACGTTCATTGTCATCCTAAAAATATAGTGAAAAAGTTTGTTCTAACCCAGAATTGGCCAAATCCATTGAACAACAAAGACCGTTGAATGAAGAATTTTCTGACATAAAGTGTTCTAGAAACCAATGAAGTTGGCACTATTGTTTGCAAACCGGTTTCTAAAAACCGGGATTTTTAATCTGGAAAATTAACCGGGTAATTTTTTAAACTACATTTGAAACGATTGAACATAAAATTTACACAAGAAGACAAACTACTAATTTTTATTGAAAATTACATTTCACAAAAATTCAAAATAAAAAAGTAAATTGCAGTATTTTTAAATAAATTGTGGTATACGAAGGTGGAACAACATCGACTTTGTTAAGTCAAGAGCCAGCATAACCTCAACCAAAAGTTGAATGAAAACGACGAGATAGTCGATGTAGGGTCAAAAGCTAGACCTTCATAAATATCATTCTTCAATCTAACATGTTACATTTCGTACGACAACAAAGCTTATAAGAAATTGTATCAAGGTTAGCTGCTCTAGATGGTTTGTCTATAAAACACATTACTAAATCCATCTTTATTCGGGAAATAAAAAATACTCAAAGTTATGAGTGCCTAAAATCCGAAAATACTGCAATGAAACTGATTTTAGATGCTACAAAAATTGAAAATGAGCTTAAGGAAAAAATAAAATCAAAACAATTCAATAAATTATCATCCTATTTTGATGAGTAGACCATGGGTTCCATCTTGGCGTTATAGACATTTTATATAACAAAAATCACTTTGTACGTAATACAATTTTACACCAGCATGTTAAGCAAAAGTTCAATGTTGAGATTGGACTAATTTTAGCCCCTTTCACTCGTTGGAATACTTTACTACTTATGATCCAACGATTTTTAAAGCTCGTTGATTTATTACGCAAAATTACAAAAATTAAATATGCTCGAAAATATTTCTGAAATGATGCTTAAAGAAATTTATGATGCTTTATCATCCGTACAAGTAGCTTTGGTACGAAAAGATTCTATAAAGAATCTACAATAATTACGGCCGAAACCATAATCACATTCATGTTGAATAAAATTGATCAGCTAAATACGGAAATCAGTAAAAGTTTATTCAATTCATTAAAAAAGAGGGTGTTAGAACGTAGAAAATTTAATTTCGTATCTTTGGCAAAGTATTTGAAAGAACTAAATACAAAAAACAAATTACTAACGCAACTGGGAGTTTCTGTGCCATATTCGTCAAAAAACGGAAATGCTTAATTTTGGGAAGCGGTTATTGGAAAGATTGTTTCAAATAGAAGCAGAACCAGAAAGTTTGGTGAATGGTGAGGATAGCGAGATTAACATAACAAATGTGAAAATGATGTTGAATGTCGCTTGATGACGAACTTAACATGGCTATTAACCTTTCGTTAGGCGCGGGGTAAAAACCAACTTAGAAAGGCGCAGTGTATCTAAATGATACATATTTTAAAATGCCTTGAATTACCTAATATATATTTTATTTTGTTTTAGTTTTATGTTTTTATATATTTTAAGATATAGTTAGATGCAAGTAAACCGTTTTATTTAGTGCTTTTCATTTACAAAGTCTAAAATAGCCACAATTTTATAACTTCAATATTTTATAAAAAATTTGACCACATAATTTTAAAAGCAATAAAATTAATAAAAAACAAACAAATATTTTTATTTGACTTTATTTATAGATAAATAGGAACATTTCAAGAAAATTTCTTAAAGCAATTATATATAAGGGTCGATTTATATTATCCGTTCCTTTCAGATCCGTTCCTTTCAGATTCAGACATCATCAATTAGTATTTCAGTAGATCTTTTTCTGTTAATTCAAAATTCACATAAAAATCTGTTAGAAAAAATTAACCAAATTTAGAAAACGTACGTAAAACACAGCTATTGGTGATCGTTTTGGGTATCATTCTCCATGTAACGTTTTTTTTGATCTTGGCACACTTTACTACACACAGAACAATAACAATTGACATGCATCAAACAAATTGGTTTCATACATTGTATACAATTATGCTTAGTTAGCCGTCTTTTTACAACGCATACATGGCATCTCTTTCTTTTAGAACTAGTTTCTTGGTTTTCTGGTAAGTTTCCTGCTACGCATTCTGGCCTATAACGTTTCAGCTTTTCCTGCAGCTCTAAATGTAATCCTGAATCTAAACTTCTTCTAGTTATTTGAGGCAACACTAATTCATGGGATAACCGTTTTATAAATTCTTTTCGTCGAATAACTTTTTGACCATTTCCAAAAAAAATTATTTGAGAATTAATTCCACTCATGTTTAACATGGCAAACCATATTACCATTGGCGAACGACGCACATTTCTTGCCACATTGTAAGAAGCGCATAGTTTATCTGTGGTATCTACTCCACCTTTCGTTTTATTATAAAACGTAATGATGAAAGGCTTCTGATTAGCTCCAGTTTCAAAATCAATTGCATTATCCTTATGCAAACTTGATGCTAAAATGACACATTTTCCTTTCTTAGGGACGTAAGACACAATTGTGCAATCTTTCTTGAATCCAAAATTGTTGTTGTTGACATTTCTATTTTTAGAAGTAACAAACTCTAACGGAAGCGCACGCTTGTTTTTTTTTATGGTTCCAACATAAGTCAAATTTTTATTTCTTAACTCATCAATTAATTCTATACTCGAAAACCAGTTATCGGCTGTTATGTTCCTTCCTGAATTTAGTATAGGTTGTGAAAGTCGCATAACTACATCGTAGGGTTTATTACTTTCACGATAAATACCTTCAGGCTGTAATCCGGCATATATTTCCAAATTGTATAAGTAATATACATCGGAATCTACGAGTGCATAAATCTTAATCCCATACTTGTTAGGTTTACTCGGTATATACTGCTTGAAACTACATCTACCTCTAAATCCTTCTAGTTTCTCGTCAATCGTTACGTTCTCTCCTAGGTCATATAACTGCTGACAATTGTTTACGAAACGAACAAATACTTCACGAATTTCTGCTAACTTGTCGGTTTGTTTTCTTTCATCGCGGGTCGTTCGATCATCAAATCGAAGACATCGCATTATAAATCTAAATCGCTTGATGCTCATAACAAGACGAAATTTTTCAATTCCATCTCCATCGGATCCCCAAAGATCATCTAAGCTTTGCCTGTTGCTTCTGTGTACTCCCGCCAGGAATAATAGGCCCAGGAAAGCTTTTAATTCAATCAAATCAATGAGCCTTGTGTCCCTTGCACGCATAAATAGTACCTCGAGTGTCGCAATATGTTGATTTGTATATGTCACGATAATATTTAAAATGTCATCATATATAAGGCAACTCCAGCATTGTAAAGGAGTTTGTGCAAGTTTTGCGAGCCCTTTCACTCCTGGAAGTTTCTTTGTGATATTGTAACTTGCCGTACGGGTTCTTTGCGATGGAGGTATTTTATTCCATTTTGTCGTTTTGTCTTTTCCAATAAAACAGTTTTCCTCTTCTTCAAACACATCATTATTATTAGCTTCTTCGTCATCGTCCTGTTCACTAGCTGAATCATCCATCCTAAATTCAACATTCTCTTCAGCATCTGTGTCGATGTCATCATCAAATTCGTACAATGATTCATTATCGTCGTCTTCAAAAAGTAATCGCTGGACTTCAGCAAGATTATTCGGGTCATCTAAATTATATTTATTACTGGATCTGTCCATAACGTAGGTAACATATGATTATACAAACTAAAACAAATAAAAACAAAATCAGTACCTAGGCGCGATGTATCAAATTGATATTTAATTAAAAAAACTGTTAAACATACGTTAAAAACAAAACAAATGTATATAAAAAACGAAAATAAAAACCCAGTACTTACCAAAATTATTAAACTGTAAAATTTCACTAATTTCAAAAAATATTAATAATGCGCGCGGTGTATCAAATTGATCAAATTACACAGAACTGCTCACCACAAAGGTACGTTTAGCACTAAAACATCAAAATAATGTAGATCACAGGAAAATTTCAAGCTACTGAAATACAGAGAACGGTACTTTTTTCGTTTAAAAATTATACAGCAAAAAAAACATTGTGTATCAATTTGAGCAGCCGCGCCTAACGGAAGGTTAAAAAAGAGTGCATGCAAAAATCACAAAAGTCGTTAATTTCAACACGTTTAGAAAAGAGAGTAATTTTTTTGATTTAACACGGAAAAGAACAAACCTTAGGCTGTGGACCAATTCTAAGGTAAATCTAGGGTAAATGCCGGTTTATCAGTGTATGCGGTAAATTGAAATACTGTACTAAAAAGTAGGGTAAAGCGAAGACACAAAAGTTAAATAGTATAGTGGTTTTAGTTTTTGCTAAACAAATCAAGAAAATATGGCGGCCATGTTTCTAGACATAATTTTTTTTATATTCACTACCTATCGTTCCAATGAAATAAAAATGCGCTTGTATATTTATGAACACAGTTTTATTAGTTAGCATTTTTATTTATTTTTTCAATAAGTTTATTGTGTATATCATTTACGCAACAAATTTGAGCAAATATACAATGTAAATTTATCCGTATAAATAATACGAATAATTGAAACAACAACAATAAAATTTATGACATTAGTTCGGGTACCTACATACCAATTTTTGTATATTCCTAAAAACCATGTGTCCCATTAAGCCGCATTTACCTAATTTTATTTACTAGAGAATTGGTACGCTTTGAAAAGTAATTTGTATTAAAATTTCAATTTACTGTACTAATCGATTTACCAGAGAATTGGCACACAGCCTTAGCATTGCTTTTCAATGCCTTACTTACAGTTATACCAACTTCAACGAACCTGTCAGAAAGAACTTTTTCTGTATCAGGGGATTTTTGTAATAAAATTAGAAGTCGTCTTAGTGTGAATCAATAAATGAGTAACATTTTTCATTAACAATTTTTTTTACTTAGCTATATTTGTACTATTGTACCTGGTTTTATTAATTTTTGTAATACGGAAATTAATTTTTCTACCTGAATTGGAATTAAAAATAAAAACTATGAAAAAATCTTTATTTAATGGCGTTTTTTTAGCAAAGTTGTACTATAAGGGGTATTTTATTATAAATCTAATGTTCTCCTCTAATGTACCGGACAAGTGGTGCAGTGGTTAAAGCTTCGGCACTTGGACCAGGAGGTGCTAGGTTCGAATCCCATCAGAGGCTAGATGCAAATCGAATTTTCATCATCGATTACAATCGGTGATGTTAATAAACACAACTAAGACCCTCTGATGGAGAGTAGAATTCAGCGCCGACCCACCGTCCATGTCAATGTACAGGTTGACATGGAGCTTGCAATGTGCAGGTGGTATACTGTAGTTGTGTGAGTAGGTGAATAGGTGAATGGGTTAATGATGTAGCATGAATGCGTGGTATCACAATGGGCCAAAAATGGCCTAAGTGTAAACCACTGAAACCTAACCTAATGTTCTCCAAACTAAAACCCGGATAACCGGTTAAAAACAGGTTTTAGATTGGAAAAATCGTAAAATCGGTTTTACAAGAAACACGGTTTTTTGCAAAAGGTAGTTGTCACTTCTGATTAAAATTTATTTCCGAATGGCAATGAACATTCCTGCAGCTCGATGCTGGGTTTCCTATAGGAGAAAAGGAATTAGAAAAATATTTACATAGCGTTTTTGTCAAAAATATCATTTTCTGGCCTACTGAGAATATTTTTTCCGTATCGAAATTGAATAGGAAAAATATTCCCAATTTAATTTTGTTTTTGAAAAAATGTACACTAATGGCATTATGGCACTAATTTTCAGCGTCTGCAAAATCCAAATGAAGCGAGATACATATGTAAAATATTAATATGAGTGAGTACATACAATATATCAGAAATTTTGTACCAAACTTGTGTAAAAAAGCCGCCCAACGAGCAATTCTAGCAGTTTAGAATTATGTTGCAACACTTTTTATTTGACATCTCCAACTTTGTTTTTATAAATTACGGCCAATACGAATATTTTTAAATGAATTCAACAAAAATATTTTATTGTAAAACTATCAAATCATTTTATTTGATAACGGTTTCAAAGAATTTTTAACATTTTTATTGCTATATAAAATGTTTGTTTACCAACAAAATGTACATGACTTTGAAAAATTGTGTTTTCTCTTTCTGTTTGGTTGTTGCTGTCCTAGTCTCGGTTTACTTTTTTTATTGCACTTTTTTTTAAGCCAGTGTTATAATACCATAACTGTTTATCATAGTATGCCAGAAAAAAAATTTCGTAACAACAATACTATGAAAATATTTTTCCTGATAGGAATATTGAAACTGGATTTTAGAACATTTTATTTCTATTGTTTATTTTGTTATTTTTGTTTTGCACACCAAAATTATTGAACGGGTATACCGCTGTATTTTGTTTGTTTATAATATAGTTAGTATCTTTTAGGGGCTACATTTTGCAGCCGGAACATATCGATAGACAGTAAAACTTCAAAATTTATCAAAAGCTCTTTTACATTGGTAAAAGATGGTAAAGGCTTTTCATAAAATCAATGAAATAGACATTGTGTTAGGATCTAACAAGTTTTTTGAAGTTTTAGAGAACGGTCGATTGAAGGGAGATGATGGTCACCCAATAGCACAAAATACAGCCTTTGGATGGATATTGTCAGGAGAAATCAGCTGCAACAATTCGAACATATACAATCATAATATAACAATAGATGATGACAATATTGATTGTACGCTGAGGAAATTTTTTGAATGTGAAGAATTGGAGACTTCCGTAAACGCCTACCTTACCGAAGAAGAAAAGGCTGTAGAAGAGCATTTCAAGGCAAATGTAACCAGAGAACAAAACGGCAGATATACTGTAGCAATACCATTCAAAACATCTGACCCAGCACTTGGTCAATCTGCACACATGGCTATTCAAAGATTGAAGTCTGTCGAACGTCGAATGCTGAAAGATCACCAATATAAAAAAATGTATTCAGAGTTCATGGAAACTTATCTAAAATTAGATTATATGGAAAGGATTGATGGAGACAAAACCATACTTACCGATACTCACCATTGCTATTTGCCGTATCATGCAGTTCTCAAATCATCTAGTACAACAACGAAACTTAGAACAGTTTTTGATGGATCATGCAAGACTTCTAATGGGAAATCATTGAACGATATTCTAATGGTTGGCCCAACGATTCAGCCGGCATTATGGTCAATTTTACTCCGGTTTCGCATACACCCCATCGCACTAAGTGCAGACATTGAAAAAATGTACCGACAAGTAAAGGTACGAGAAAGGGATACAAATTTTCAACGCATAGTATGGCGGAATTCACCAGATTTACCTGTCGAACATTTTCGGCTAAAGACCGTGACCTATGGGACCTCAGCCGCACCGTTTTTAGCCATTCGATCATTACAGCAACTTGGAAATGACAACGAATCAAAGTTGCCCCGGTTAGCTCAAATTATTAGAAACGACTTATACGTCGATGACCTATTAACTGGTACCACAGATATCAATGAAGCTTCTAATCTCAAACAGGATTTCATCACGTTACTACATTCCGGGGGCTTTCCGTTAAGGAAATGGGTTTCCAACATACCTGGTCTATGCGATGATGCAGGTCCAATATCCATTGACGATAAAGATGCTACAATCAAGGTTCTCGGGCTAGCATGGGATCCTAAAAAGGACAATTTTCAATTCAATGTTAAATTAAATGATAACATAAAATATACTAAACGAAACTTGTTATCAGAATCTTCAAAAGTGTTTGATCCGCTTGGGTGGCTCGCCCCATCAATAATAATAATAAAAATACTCTTTCAGAAATTATGACTAACCAAATTAGATTGGGATGATGAGTTACCACCGGACATCACTAATCAATGGAATCAACTGCGGGACAGCTTTTCGCATTTAGAGACGATCAGAATACCAAGATACATCCCATGGAATATTTCATCTGTTCAATTTCATGGATTTTGTGACGCTAGTGAGGCAGCTTATGCAGCTGTTATCTACTGTAGGTTTGAAGACAATACTGGAAGTATTCAAGTCAACATGCTGACATCAAAAACAAAGGTTGCTCCATTAAAGCAGGTCACATTACCTAGATTGGAACTTTGTGCAGCAGTGCTTTTGAGCAGAATGTTTGCTAAGGTGAAAAAGGAATTTGCACAATTCAATATTAAAGAATTTTGTTGGACTGATAGTTCAATAGTATTAGCATGGCTATCAGCGGAACCTCGTCGCTGGAAAACCTATGTTGCGAACAGAACATCGGAAATTCTCTGTACTCTGCCACGAAACAGATGGGATCATGTAAGGTCTGCTGAAAATCCTGCCGATTGTGCCAGTCGAGGCATATTCCCGAAAGCCTTAAAATCGTTTGATTTGTGGTGGCATGGGCCAAAATGGTTAAAAGAGTCCGAATCATCTTGGAAAATCAAGACAACATATGATCCATCAACCACCGAATTAGTTCTTACCGAAGAACGTAAAAAACGGGTGCAATGTCTACAAATCCAAGCTTCAAATGACACAATGGAGACACTATTCAAGCGCATTTCGCCTTGGCGAAGAATTCGACGTATACTTGGTTTTTGCACACGATTTATTAAGAATTCTCAGGAAAAGTTAAAGGAAAACCGAAATTATGGTACACTTACGGTTAGGGAATTACAATTAGCGGAACGAGCTTGCATATCATGGTGCCAAATGGAATATTACGCAGAAGACATGGCAAATTTAGCAAAATCTGGATCTTTATCATCAAAGGGAAAACTGTCGATACTATCACCCTTCAAAGATGAACAATGTATTCTCAGAGTGGGCGGAAGATTGCAGAACTCTGAATGTTCATATGATACAAAACACCCTATCATTTTGCCAAACTCCCATATCCTCAGCAAAATGATAGCCACATACTACCATTACAAATATCTCCATCCTGGTCCATCCCTATTATCCTCTCTTCTCAGACAAAAATTCTGGATTGTACATGGCAGAAGCATGACTAGACAAGTTGCACACAAATGTCAAGTATCTGTCCGGCAAAGAGCAGCTACTAGTACTCAATTGATGGGTACCTTACCGACAGCACGAGTTACGGTGTCAAGACCCTTTATTCGAGTTGGCGTAGACTTCTGCGGGCCAATTTCGATTGCTACTAAAAAGGGAAGAGGGACAAAATATGTGAAAGGGTATATATCAGTCTTCGTGTGCATGACGATAAAGGCTATACATTTGGAGGTTGTATCTGATTTAACAGCAGATGCATTTCTTGCTGCTTTAAAAAGATTTATTGCACGACGCGGACTACCATCAGAAATCTATTCTGATAATGGGACAAACTTTGTTGGGGCACATCGAAAAATAGTTGAACTCTTTCATAACATTGGCAAAATTAATAATACTAGTATAATTTCAGATTACCTTAACGACTGCGGTATATCTTGGAAATTTATTCCTCCAGCCAGTCCAAATTTTGCAGGCTTATGGGAAGCTGCAGTAAAGTCAGTGAAGGCACATCTTATTCGTGTGACAGGAAATTCAAATTTGACGTTTGAAGAGATGGCTACTCTAACATGCCAAATTGAAGCCATCCTAAATTCTCGACCATTATGTCAAGCCAAATCAGATGATCCAACCAGTGTAGATGTCCTAACGCCAGGACATTTTTTGACAATGGCACCTCTAACAACACTACCAGAAGCGAACTTTGAATTAGTTCCAACTAACCGACTTACGAGATGGGAACAAATCACAAAGCGAATGGGTAGTTTCTGGAAACGCTACTCACAAGACTATCTCCATACTCTACAGCAAAGGAGTAAATGGCGGCAACAACAGAAAAATTTACAAATAGATGACATCGTGTTGGTGAAAGATGACAATCTACCTCCTTGTGAATGGTTGAAGGCCAGGATTACAGAGTTACATCCAGGCAAGGATGGCCTTGTTCGTGTTGTCACGCTCCGTACATCAAAATCTGCGTTAAAAAGACCAGTCACTAAAATCGTTCCATTACCAATAAATTGAACATTAACTGTTCAATTGGCGGGAGAATGTTTGGAATTTTCATCAATTGATCAAATTATCTATTTTGCTGTTAAAATTTATTTATTAATTTTTTATAATACTTTTCTTAAATTGGACAGTAATGTTAACCACTGTACCAAATTCATTTTATTGTAATTTAAAAAGTACAAAATCAATTAGATTAGATGACACTAGTGTCTAAGTAGAACCTAATGAAACTGGGTGCGTCTCTTGGGTTTCATGAATTATAGCACCATTTTCTATGTATAACAATAATTAGTTATGTACTGTTTCTTGAATTCAATCTTGTGGTGGGGAATATTTTTTATGTACTTCAAATCTATATATAAATCAATATTTTTGTAAGCAAATTTTTATTGCAATTTGTTGTCCACCGAATAAATAAATATATTCGAAGTGTGTTTTTAATAATCAAAATAAATAATAATTTCAATTTGGAAATTTGGATTCGCTGCATTCTGTTCATGGCTTGCTTTTGGGATCATTCTACAAGATAGTTCGCAGTTTAAGATAACAGTCACATGCGTAACATAGTCTTATCTAGTAATTAAAATTCCGAACAGAAAAGGAACATAAAAGTTTTGCTAAACACCACGTCTCTATAATGCAGAGAATGTGTTGCATTAGATCTGGTAAGATGTTCAGATGTTTATCTAGAACTGCTAAAACAAAATCGTCAGCGTAACTCTGAATAGTGAAATCAAATATATGTAGCACGCAAAGGGGTTCTCTAATTACCAATATCCTAAGTAGCGGAGATAAAACACTATTCTGCCGACATCCATTGGCAACATTGTCCGAAACTGGATAGAATTTGAGAATAGCATCTATTCACTTAGCTAAATTTGTTAATATTTCCCTATAATGCACCCCTATTTTTCCTTAGCCTTTGTGGTGTAAGTTGGGAGCACCTAGGGAAATGAGTTGACATTCAAGTATTCGGTTGAATTGATAGAGCTGGAAACTAGCTCACACCGATTACAAACTAATGTGTAGGTGATTGTATATTTTAGTGAGAAAATTGAAAACAAAACATTTCGCAACTTGCAATTACTTATCAGATATTTTTTAATTAAACGTTACCGCTAAATCAAATTATTCACACATTATTTAAAAGAAATGATAAGAAGACACAACTACTGTAAAATATTTAAAAAAAACAAAAACTATGTTTTAGAAATCAACTTATTAATGAAATTAAGATTCTACAAACCGAGTTATATAAACATATATGTATATATAATTGCGGAATTGACCGTTAACCATCATCATCATCATCATCATAGACCATAAATGAAATGTTAAGAAAACACTATACATAGAACAAATTAACTAGAGTATTTCAATTTCTATTTCACCAAATGCCAAAAACATAAACTTACTTGTGTAACTCGTCGGTGTCGAGCTCAAGATACGAGTCATGCACATATCAGAGTACAACCTACCTCGATAAGAAGATACAATTTTTTAATCGAGACTATATATACTTAACTTATTAGTTATTACACCGGATCAGAATACGTGTAATACATATAAGATAACATCGCGCTGTGATCGGTATGGTAACAAATTAGAAAGTGATGTAATAATAAGAAATTTATAAAAATCAAAAAAAATATCAAAAACGTTACGATTAGAAAGATTAGTTTTTTTGGTTTTGTTTTCTTACATACTTCTTTTATATTTTATAATACAACACACTCATCTTAATTTTTGGTGGTTATGAATGAGTCTTTTGCTGTGTACGAGTATGCTTTACTACTAATTAGACAAATTTTTATTATTATAATTTTTTTTTTTTGATGTTCGTTTCATATCGTTAATCAGATTGTAACATAAAAAATTTAATTTTGCGTAGGTTGGATGATGTGTGGGTATTTATGATGTCTCGCCGCCTTCCCCAAAATTGTATAACATTACTATTTGCATATACTGTATGTTCTACAAAATAGCAAAATAGAAATTTGCTTGCGTATTTTATAGGTCAAGTTCGATATAGTTTTTAAACAGAATACGGTGTGACGCGTGTGTGATGCGGAATACCGGGCACCCTAGTAAATCAGCCGCACATGTAGGCTCGATGCCTGCAGGAACATTTATTTAACAGTCATTACATTCCTGTTATTCAGCCAAATATTTCTTTAATTGGCTCATAACTAATCATAAACACTTTATTATCCCGCTTGTTGTGGGCTCGGTTTAACGTGAGCGGCAAGCAAACTAAGCACCGAGCTATTTGTGCGCTTAATTACGTTGCATGTTTTGGTTAATTTAGTTATCATCAAATAATCTATTCGATATGTAAAAATATGTGCGTCCCCTATATGCGTTAATATACCATAAATTCGACTGTGCTGAAGCTTTGGTGAGTTGTTGTGTGCACACTCGCGAATACTTGGTACTTTGGAAAGTTAGTACTTTGGACGCGGGCTTTTCCTAAAATTTCAATTTTTTTACTGAAATGAGTTTAGGAAAGTGGTTATAAAAAAATAAGTGGCACGCTGGAATCTGAGGGGTCCGTCCCCGTGATCAAGGGGACCTTTCTTATAAGTTTCCACTCCATTCATTATAAATATAATTCAAACTTTGCTTACGAAATTTATACAAAAAGGGCAGGTTTTTGTAATATTTTTGAAGCGGCCGGCCTCTTCGGTCTAAGTGCTTCCATACAATTTTTTCAAAAATGGCGATTTTCTTAAAAACTTTTATTGTCAATCACAGAAATTCCTTCTCGCCTGTCTCCATTTACTCAAACTTACGACGTAAGCATGAAGATGGCGACCCCCGCAAAAGTTACATTACCAATTACTTAATTAATACACAGTATATGAACGTATTCACAATTCTATTTTACTAGACCTCACCACCGGTAATCTAGTATTTAGCTACTCAATAAATTTTCCATATCCAAGTTTAAGCCTTGGGCAATCTTTGGGATACTTATCAATGGTTCTTCGAGCCGGATATCCAGTACATGTTCGAATCGTCTACATAAAAGCTTGCACAACCGGGGGATAGGGCGCATATGTTCCACAGTTTGTGTAACATGTTGGATGTTGTTCTGTCTTGGTTTATTCGTTTCTTTAAATCTTCATCTGATCCACCTCTCTCTGCCAGAGCAGTGGTTCTTAACGTTTTTTACCCGCGGCCCACCAAATAAGTCATAATTTTTTGTGGCCTCCATTTTTTGTTATATTTTTGAGGAAAAGGGAATAAAACTGCTACAAAATTTAAAATTTCATTCCACGGGAATTACCAGAATAGGGCCATAGGTGTGTAAATATGAAACTGGAATTCACCAATAAATGGCACCACCTGTCAATGTACCTTTCGACAAACCACGTCAACGGCGCCATTTTTTATTTTAACATCTGTCAACAAGATTCGATTCATAACCATACAAGTTTTATACAATAACGCATGTTCTTTACATGTAAAAAATGTCGAGTTTTGCGCCAACATATATCGATTTGCGGACATAATTGATTTTATGTTATCATTTGAAGAAAACTGCTGCAGACTCACATTGAATGCTTGTCAAAGCTTACGATGGGAATGCTCTTGGTAAATTACAATGCTATGAGTGGTTTAATAAATTCAAAAATGGTGATTTTGACGTGAGAAACGGAGGACGTTGAAGATCACCAAAAAGAAAACAGCGAATTGCAAGCATTGTTGGATGAGGATGACGCTCAAACTCAAAAACAACTCGCGGATCAATTGAATGTGTGTAGAGAAGTTTCATACGTCTTCATACGTTTCATGGGAAAGATCCAAAAGGTGGGAAAATGGGTTTCGCAAAAACTGAATGAAAGGCAACAAGAAAATAGAAAAACACTTGAATGACAAGAAAGTCATTTCTTCATCGAACTGTGGCTGGCGATGAAAAATGGATATATTTTGAGAATATAAAGCACAAAACGTCTTGGGTTGATCCAGGAAAACCATCGGCATCGACTGCAAGGCCAAATCGCTTCGGGTGCAAGACAATGCTCTGTATCTGGTGGTATCAAAAGAGTGTAATTTATTTTGAGCTACTAAAACCTGGTGGCACCGTAAATACTGAACGCTACCAATAACAAATGATCAATTTGAATCGAGCTTACCTACTAAGAAGAGAATAATTTCGAATCGATTTACCCAGTCGGAATTTTTCTCTTAATAGAGGGAAAAAATTGGGCCTATTTTTTAATTTATCCTGAGCAGGCAATGCGCTGTCAAAAAATACTTCGTATTTTTTTATTCAACCTGGGTAATTTTACTCTGCCCACTGCGTTTTTATTTGTGAACTGTGCTTATACCGCGCATACTCCATTCTTCAAATTTTACTCTGAAATTAATGTCAGTGTACGAAGAGTGTGCAAAGTAAAAAACAACTTATTACTCTAGATACACTGGATAATTTTACCCAGTACGACCTTTGCTCGGTGTACACTACCCGGGGAAAGCCTCGGGTTTGCTCGGGCTAAATTAAAAAATAGACCCATTATGTTTCTTAATTTAAAAAAAGATAAGAAATTTGAAAAAATTATTAAAGTAACCGGCGAAAATTTTTAGTAATATAAAGAATTGCATAGCATATTGTATTCCAGCTGCTCTATTCCTCAATCTTCGTTTCTTTCCCCTTCATCTACAAACTAATTTTTTAGCGGGGGAATGTTTTGATTCTTTTTCAGCAACATTTTTTTTTTGATTTAACTGATTCTCGCACTACTACAAAGATAAATATTTCAAGGACACCTTGTTTATTTGTCGTTTTTGGGTTAATTTTAGGTTAATTTCTGTTTCGAGAGGAAAAATATTATTTTTCAAACAAAGAAACAGTTTTCGCAGCAAATAATAAACTTTTATTACAATACAAATAAATCAAAAAATATAATTTTACATACATACAGAAAGGGGTCCAAAAATGATATTGAAATATTTACAAAAACACAATTAATTTATATTTAGTTATAAAACCAATCAATTTGAATTTAAGAGGTTTGAGTTGCAAGACGCCTAAAGGGGCACTATCACACCACAAGAAATTATTTGGTATGGTTGAATTATATTTTCGATCTTAACAATTTTGTCGGCCACACAAAAATACAAAATACTTTATTTACACAAAAATCTAATTTTATTTCACTATTAATTATTTATATTACTTCTTTGAAAACCTAGAAGAAAAATAATATTATTGCATCCATTTCACCTTGTTAAAGTTAGCCGAAAGTTGTCAGCCGAAAGTGGAAAAATCGATAATGCAGATTGTGTCTCGGCTACATCAGCCGAAAGTTGAATTTTCTTATATTAAATTGAAATATCCCAGCCGAAAGTAACTAACCTACAATATCAGCAGAAAATATGCAAATATTCATTACAAAGAACAAATAAAATTAAAATATCGACATTAATTTATTAGTTTCATGTGCATATAATATGTATGTAACGTATATGCCCCAATTTCAAATATTTATAAAAACTTCAAAGTGTTTCGTTTGAATCGGTTTGTCGATGGGTGTCGCTAGAAAAATTTTCAGGTTAAGTTTTATGTTGAGAGTGAAATACTTGTGCAAATTTTAAAAACTTATAAAAACTTGTCGTTTAACGTGTTATGTATAGTAAAGATCTCGTTTGAATCGCTTTGTTGATTGTTATTGCTGGAAAATTTCCCAGGTCAAATTTTATGTTGAGAGTCCGGCAAAATTGGGGGGTGTGAAATACACGTGCAAATTTCAAAAATTTATAAAAACTTAGCGTTTAAAGTGTTATGTCTGGAAAAGGTCTCCTTTGAAGCGGTTCGTCGATGATTATCGCTGGAAATTTTGCAGGCCAAGTTTCATGTTGAAAGTTCGGGAAAATTGGGGGCAGTAAAATTTTTGAAATTTGCACGTGTATTTCACATTGCAGGTTAGTTACTTTCGGCTGAGATATTTTATTATAATACATATATTTTTTAACTTTCGGCTGATGTAGTCTAGACACTATCTGCATTATCGATTTGTTCATTTTCGGCTGGCAATTTCGGCTAACTTTAACAGTATATCCATTTCAAGTATTTACAAACCAAAACGTCAAAACTTGTCCAAACCATTTAAAATAAATTTCCTTTATAGCAAGGACACACACCAAACAATTATGTACTATCGTATTTAGAAATACCAATTTATTTTCGTAGCGACTTGCATTTTCGTAGTGAAAACATTTTCGTATTGTATTCAGGAATAGGGGCCTAGGTCACATATGCATTGTCTACGAATTGTCTACATACTCTACCAATTCTCGACATTATATTCCTAAAAATCATTTGTCTACGCTATTTTCGACACCGCAATTCGGAAGTACGCGTAGACGCACAACACTGATGTAAACCGACGATTGACTTGGCGAAAACATATTGGAATGAAACGAGACCATTTCAAAGTAAAGTGGATAAAATGTACTGGTTGATGGAGAAATATTCAACCATTGGCCTAGTATACAAACTTCTCCTATATGGTAAAACCAATTTGGTCGTATTATGGCAATCATCCTCAAATTCGAATATTGACATTGTCCAACGAACAAGACCAAAAATTCTCAGAACGATTACAGGAGCAGCCGTAAAAACAAAAATATATGTATATAAGGATCTTAGCATTCTAACTGCCAAAGACAATTCACATCCTAACTGTCAAAAGATACGGATCAGCTATGTCTTTACAATTAAAGAAGAAAACGGTAGGTGTGACAACATAAATTATAAAATCTATTTATTAATAACATGTAAATTATGCTCTTGCAGATTTTCATAATTACCGTAGCGAATAATATTTAATAGCTTATTGTTATTGTCGAGTTGAAAAATTCAATAAAATTTTAAAAAAATATATATTCTTTCTAATTTGTGTAGCTACACTTTTCGTTAAAAAATTCACTTCGCCTTTGTAATGAAAGAATTAAATTTGTCCTAGCCGATGTGAACTTCTTAACGAAAAGTGTAGCTACACAAATTAACGAAAAGTGTAACTTCTAAAAAGTGTGGCGATTAAAAGTGTCAATAGCACACCTTTACAAAACAAACATGACCGAAAATGTATATTTGATGCAAATATCGGGATCAAATTTTATCATAATAATTCTAGTTCTAAAGGTTAGGGTTAATAAACAAAAATAAATTCAAATTTTTGAAAAATTCAAATAGTCGTCAACACTATGGCTGATTCCAGAAACCTCACCAAAGATAACAAGTGTGGGCGTATATCTCCTAACAGTAGACAATCGTGCTGTTCAAAACAGTTAACCATCTAAAAATATAATGAGTTGGGGTTGCTTCACGACAATTTTTAAATCAGTAAATTTACCGGTATTTATCGGTAAAATACGTTTAGACTGCGATCCAATTCACAACTTATTTTGTGTAGACTGACTTATTTGAAAGTCTACAATAAGTAACCTCACGGGGAGACTTATTGTAGACTTTCTTGACTTATTTTGGAGACTTTCCACAAAAATGACATTTCATACATTTTTTGAAATGATGTCTTGATATTATCCAGACATCATTTCACATCAGTAGAACAGTAGAAAAATAAATTTATAATTTGTTGAGAAACATTATAAGTTCTATTTCCCTTTGATGGCCGGAACGTTTATCTGGTACCAATTCTAGTTGTTTTCTGAACGTAATAAAATTAATTCTCAAATATTTTTTTTGTCGAATTGGTATTCAATCTTATAATTTTAGATATCGTCATTCCAAAACTAAAGTTAGTTGTACAATATTTCAAACCCTAAACCAAATATGAACCAGACAATATACGATTCAAACAATAAATACTTTGAAAACAGGCTCTTCGAATATAAGACGCATTCCGAAATACTTTAGTACAGTAGTATACATCATGTTTGATGATTTTGGAGTAAAGCCTAATATTGATCTGTACTAATATAGCCAGTAACATCATTTGACGCCGGCGATTTTCCATTTTAATAATTTTTTCAAATCTGTAATTTATATTTCCATACACAATAAAAAAGACCACTAATTATTAGAACTGTGAACTGTCAATTGCCAATTAATGAAATGCAGGATTATGTTCAGTCTTAAGCTTAGTACTCAGTTCAAAATGAAATGAAATTTTACCGCGGTCTCTAAATATCTATTTATTTTCGCGTGAAATAGAAATGAAATTTTATTTGGAGAATTTTTAATTTTAACGTATAAATTTGTAGACATACATAAATGAATTTGTTTATTTTACGTAAATAAATTAAAATAAATTGACTTTAATTAAAATTTATGGATTTGTGGTGTTTAAAAAGTTTGTTTATTGCCAAGCACAAATAAATGTCAAAATTTCGCGTGAAAATAATGTGACATTAATACTCGATCGGCTAGCAAGCAAGCAATTTGCTAACCGAAATCCTGGCTACTCAATCAATTTTACCAAGAAAATTTGAATTTCATATTACATTTTTTATAAAATTTTTGTTTTTTTCTTACGACTGCACAGTAAAACAACACAAAAATTTGCTGTTCATTTTTTGAAGCAGCAAAATTTACTGCGCAATCGCAAAAAAAAACAATTTTTTTTTTTTTGAAAAACATAATTTTAAATTTAAACTTCCTTGGTAGAATTGATTGAGTAGCCAGGATTTTGGCTAGCAAATTGCTTGCTTGCTAGCCGATCGAGTATCTACCCCATTATCGCATATTCGCTGGTGAACTGAGTACTACAAAATGAAAACAGAAGTGGAATTTTTCATTTCGAATTTCACTTTGGTAAAATCGTATGGGAATTTCACGTGAAATCGAACTGAGTACCAGGCTTTAAGACTAGAATTATTATGACAAAATTTAATCCCGATATTTGAATCAAATATACATTTTCGGCAATCTTTTTTCAGTAAAGATGAAGTATTTACACTTTTAATTGCTACACTTCTTAGAAGTTACACTTTTCGTTTATTTGTGTCGCTCCACTATTCGTTAAAAAATTCACTCCGGTTTTGTTGTATGGAACCTTCTTCACCTTAGGAAATTTTTAAAACGCGTCATTTTTATTGTTTTCTAGCAACAAACAAAATATTCAATAAAACATAAATTAAAGGTTTACTTCGAATTCTAGGAGTTCGCGATGTTATACCGACATATAGCCAGGCGCAGATGGCCGTAATCAAAATCTCGATTCTTGCGTTATATTTAGTAAGGTTTGATCAACGTGTCTGGAATTTTTAAATTTATTTAACCAACAGTGGTTCACCAATAATTATTACTTCAAACGGCTTGCGTTAACTGTGGACGATTTGATAAGTAAGACCACACTCCAAAATATATTCTTAATAAAAAGTTATAAAAAGACAACTTCTTAACAAAAAAGCTGGATTTAAGGGATGGTGTCACTGTAGCTGAGCTAAGGTCAATTGATTTCTTTGTTGGGTATCAGAAGTGATTTGATTTTTATACTGCAACTGAGCAAATTATTTATTTCTTTTAAACTTTTGTCCAATTGATCACTTGAGTTGAGGCACGGAGCCCCCAGGCAAAGTGCCTGTAATTATTATAATTTTCATAATTTCAATAAGAATTTCGATTGTATCAGAGAAAGTGGCACTTTTACAATATTAGCTTGTTAACCCAATGCTTCAATTTCAATAACGCTTTGTATCAACCAAAACCGGTATGTCTTAGGTTTGTTCGGAAATTGATAAATGAGACTTTGGAGATCTAATGTATTGTATTATTCTAAGGACATATACACCCAAGTCCAACTTAACGAATAAAATCAGTAATGTATCACATTCATATCACTTTTATATAACGTTATCAAAACACACGTCTAAATCGTTCATATATTAATATTTTAAATTTCTTATTATATCAACAAACCAAGACGTAACACCAGCAACATAAAATGCTGCTTCTTAATACCAAAATAAATTAATAAATAGAACAGAATAATCAACTCCTTACATGTTTTCCGTACAGAATGCTGCAAATCTGCGTATGTACTTGAACGTAAAAAATTTTCTTCTTACTTTTCACCAACAAAACCAATAAATATTTTTTTTTTTATGATAATTTCACTTCATACAACATATGATACTAACTATTTGTAATATTTAACTAAATAACACAAGAATTAATTCTTATCACTCGCGAGCGCCGTATAGAAAAAAAAACTCTCTTATCACTTCCAATCAAAATCTTGTAGAATTTTTATAAAGTATCTGATTTATCAATAAAAAAAAAATTTTAATATCTAAACACAATAAACTTTATCGTTATTAAAATAAATATTTTTTTCTAATAACGAATTATTTTTCGCGACTTATCTTAAAGACGGTCAAGTAAAAACTGAATTAAAAAAAATCAATGGCACTAAATTTAATTGAGCGCAATAATATAAATATAATTAATGTATGTAAGTAAGTATATAAGACAACAGACCCACAATCAACAATTTATTCACTCATCATATTCGTTTCTTGTATCGCGTCTTATATACTTACAGTCCCGACTTTTTGTACACCATCGATCCGATATATTCAGGTAAATATTTTTATGACATCGTGTCAGGTATGCGTATATCATTTTATAGGCTTATCATAATCACATATAAAATACTGGATATATATATATATTAAATATATATATTAAAAACACATCACACTTTATTGTATACGATTCGGTTCTCATCGCGAGCACTGTACATAATTTCTTTTGAATTAAAAATTTCTTTTAACATTATAAACAATCAAACGAAAGAAGAAAATATAAAAACAAGAAATTCCTCTCTTTTATAAGAAATTCAAACATAACCGAATAAATTTTATCTCATCGTATTATTGCTGCTTTATGTCCAAACACACACTACACATTAACAAAATCAACCTGTTGATATGAAAATTTTATTTGAGTACAGTGCGCGAGGTGTCGACGATCAATGATTAATGGAATGAATTGATTGGATAACACGTTAGTAATCTTTTGATTTATTGATTGATTGGACCGTAAGACCAATTACTGACGGGACGATCTGGTTTCCGACATCTAGCGATCGTACGGCAACGGCACAACACAATTTTAATCTACTTCTTCTAATCTACTAGAGGAAGGATAAAGGCTTCATAAGTTTAATGGATAACGATGGTATTGGTCTTCAACAATTGCTTCTATAAATCGTGTGAGTCACATCAGAAATCCCATTTTGGAAATCCCACCGCTTTCTTATTTTGACGAGTAGTATTTGATTGTGCAATTTTGTGCGTCTAACGGTAAAATTTGTGCATAATGTACTTTGGGAGATAATGTGGGATTTCTGACGTGATTATCACACCAGAAATCCCATAGATCCGTTTCATGATTAAAGCATATGTTTTGCTTAAGTTTAATTGTGCAAAACTGTGCATGTCAAAATCAATTTAGTTCTCCTCCAGAATTGGTCAAGATTTTTCCTAGAACGGTTATATCTGCCTATTTACATGCGATATGTACAACGTCTATTGAAGTAGATCAACCATGTAAGAAAATGTCGTTGTTTACTAGTAAAAATTCTTAGACTAAGGGTATATAACCTGATAAGACCAGAATCCAATAGTGGCATACACCCCATCAGTCAGAATTGGGAACATAGAAACCCTTAATTCAACCCTACTTTCAAAAGATCAATTTCTGAAAATTTTTACATGGGTGATATCTGGAAATACAACTTTTTATTAATGAAACCACTTAAACTGGTTGAAGTGAACATTCAGATGAAATTTCATGATTGTGCCTGCTCCCCATCAGCCAGAATCGCACTTACAAGGCCCTTATCCTCCACCCCTACTTTCAAAAGATCAATTTCTGAAAATTTTTACATGGGTGATTTCTGGAATCCCACCATTTTGTAATTAATTCACTAGAACTGATTTTTTGTTTGTCTACGTTTATTTGCTTTTTATTCACTGACAGATAATTAATTTTTTGGTCATTTAGCTATCCCCAGGAAGCACCGCGTGGAGGCGACCAAGTTACTTCCCATTTTTTCGTAGTTCTTTTTTTTTGTTTTTTTTATTTTATGTTTTTTTTCTAAATTTTTTAATATTTTTTTAATTTTTTTTTATTTTTTATTTTTTTTTTTTATTTTTTTAGTTTTGTTATATTCATTGTTTAATTTAGTTATAGTTTTATTTGTAGTTTAGTTCATCGTTTAATTTTCTAAATAAAAGAGAATCGTTGTTTTAAACCGTGCACTTGTTTCTGCGAGGACTGGTTCGCTTTTTTGGTCGTCATACAGATGGTAACGTTCGTCTGTCCTGTAAATGTAGGTCACAAAATGCGGAGACTCCAGTAAACGGGCTACAACTGATAAAATTTTAAAATTTTTGCCTCTTATTTTTGAGTGTTTTGGAAATATCGTTGAGATCGTCTATTCTTAAATTATTTTGAGATTCAACATCAAATACTAATAAGCGATTTAATGAAACATCATTTACATGCTCGTTGCCACAGGAACAAATTTTTACTTCATTAAAATGTATAGCCGTTTCTAAACTTTTTAGGTCATTTTCAATGACATCCATTAAAATAAAAAAAATAAAAAAAAAGAACTACGAAAAAATGGGAAGTAACTTGGTCGTCTCCACGCGGTGCTTCCTGGGGATAGCTAAATGACCAAAAAATTAATTATCTGTCAGTGAATAAAAAGCAAATAAACGTAGACAAACAAAAAATCAGTTCTAGTGAATTAATTACAAAATGGTGGGATTCCAGAAATCACCTATATAAAAATTTTCGGAAATTGATCTTTTGAAAGTAGGGGTGAAGGATAAGGGCCTTGTAAGTGCAATTCTGGCTGATGGGGAGTAGGCACAATCATGAAATCTCATCTGAATGTTCACTTCAACCAGTTTAAGTGATTTCATTAATAAAAAGTGGGATTTCCAGATATCACCCATGTAAAAATTTTCAGAAATTGATCTTTTGAAAGTAGGGTTGAATTAAGGGTTTCTATGTTAGCTATTCTGACTGATGGGGTGTATGCCACTATTGGATTCTGGTCTTATCAGATTATATACCCTTAGTCTAAGAATGTTTACTAGTAAACAACGACATTTTCTTACATGGTCGATCTACTTCAATAGACGTTGTACATATCGCATGTAAATAGGCAGATATACCCGTTCTAGGAAAAATCTTGACCAATTCTGGAGGAGAACTAAATTGATTTTGACATGCACAGTTTTGCACATTTAAACTTAAGCAAAACATATGCTTTAATCATGAAACGGATCTATGGGATTTCTGGT
This sequence comes from Nephrotoma flavescens, assembly GCA_932526605.1. NCBI lineage: Eukaryota > Metazoa > Arthropoda > Insecta > Diptera > Tipulidae > Nephrotoma > Nephrotoma flavescens. Next base: position 212,797,978 of record OW052222.1, on the reverse strand, counting down.
GTGATAATCACGTCAGAAATCCCACATTATCTCCCAAAGTACATTATGCACAAATTTTACCGTTAGACGCACAAAATTGCACAATCAAATACTACTCGACAAAATAAGAAAACGGTGGGATTTCCAAAATGGGATTTCTGATGTGACTCACACTATAAATCAGCAATCTGAGAAAAAAAAATATTATGCCATGTACATCTGGAAATTTCCTAAAATTTAATTCTAAATTAATACTTTCCGACTTCCTATTCAAAATTGATTAATTGAATCGGCCCTTAGACAAACCCTCAGACACCTAGATAAAATTTATAGTTAGTAACCCAATGACAACACAATTCTAAACTACACAATCAACAATTAATATTTCAAAGAAATATTGTTTCACAAACATCAGTAGATTTCCTGAAGTTTAGTTCTAAATTAATATTTTCCGGCTGCCTAAATAATACAAGCCTTATAAAATTAATACTCCTGCAATTCCACATCTTAAAATAGTGTTTCCTGAAACCATAGCTATTTAAATTATATTAAAAATTACGTGAGGCATCCCAAAGGCAATGGTTCCCGGAAAAGTATCAATATTATTCAATGCCAGATTAACTACCTGGATTGGATATTTCAAATAAATTTCGAATGTTTTATAAATTTTAGTCAAAAAAGAATATTTGCTTAATTACAAAGTATAATTCCACTGCACAGGGCATATTATGCCATGCTTATAATGGACCCTTACTATTGAAACAATTACTCAAATTACTGTCAAATATGGTATGCAGAATTGGATTGGCACTCTAACATTATGTTCAATGGAGCTTGGCCATTTCTCAACAAATGATGGTCAAATTCGGTATGCCAAGCCGAATTTGAGAAAATTTTGTGATTCGACTATAATGAATGGAAACAGACCGTTTCCCAACTAACAACTTTCCAAGTTTGTAGAGCTGTGCCAGGATACTAATAAAAAAAGGTTAACTTGTATTGGTATTTTAACGTGTCATTTTGATGAAGTTCTACAATACGATTTGGGTGGGGATTTAAAAATGGATTTTAGAGAAGCTCTGGAATTCCACAGTGCTAGGAAATTTCTTAACTAATTATGTTCGAATCTGGTATTTTGAGCTTAATCGAGATTCCACCATAAACCCTAGAGTTATGACGTATGTGAAGTTGGCCCGAAAACCATCCCGAAAAACGCCTTTACAATTTAGGTGCGTTTCTCCGCTAAATTCATTAAAAGACTCTTCAGCCCGAAAAATCAAAAAAATTATACGGAGAAAATCAAATTCCATCCCGAAAAAATAAAAACAATCTCACGTACACAAAACAAAATTTAAGTTGAAAATCTATTAAGAAGAGATTTACCACACTTTAAATTAAAAAATTTAAAAACCAATTCCCTCAAATAAAATAGATTAAAAAATTTTCAACGACATTAAAGTTTCGGTTCACAGAGGTTGGCAGATATAACGGTATATTCCCAGTTAATACAATGACCATCAGCATTAAGCACACAAATGCTCATTAAGTTACAGCAGAGAAGATCCCCAGCTGATTTAATATAAACAATCCCGAAGAAAACATTTTAATATAAATTTTGCGTCTTCGCTTAATTAAAAAAGCCTTTCAGCCCGAAAAATATAACAAAAAACAGAAAATTAAATTCCAAACAAAAAACATCCTTCATATTTCGACAAATGTATCTCAGTTTAAATGGCCTATACATACCACAAATGTGGCATATGTTTAATAAGACACACAATAAAACAGATCCACAAGGCCATAACCATACCATTGGGAAAAGGTGCCATGTGATTATCTCTGTTCACAGAGGTTTACGGATATAACGGAATATGTTAATAGCTTGATAAGGCCATCAGCAAAACATACCCGCAAGGCCATTACCATACCATGGGGAAATTGTCATATACAAGCCATTTGCTATCCAAAGATTTTGACTGCGCCATGTATGAAAACGACCATGTTTCAACATGTGTATCTCCGTTCACAGAGGTTTACGGATATAACGGAATATATAACATATTCCGTTATATCCGTAAATCTCTGTGAACGGAGATACACATGTTGAAACATGGCCGTTTTCATACATGGCGCAGTCAAAATCTTTGGATAGCAAATTGCTTGTTTATGACAATTTCCCCATGGTATGGTAATGGCCTTGCGGATGTGTTTTGCTGATGGCATTATCAAGCCATTAACATATTCCGTTATATCCGTAAACCTCTGTGAACAGAGATACATCACATGTCACCTTTTCCCCATGGTATGGTTATGGCCTTGTGAATCTGTTTTATTGTGTGTCTTATTAAACATATGCCACATTTGTGGTATGTATAGCCCATTTAAACTGAGATACATTTGTCGAAATATGAAGGATGTTTTTTGTTTGGAATTTAATTTTCTGTTTTTTGTTATATTTTTCGGGCTGAAAGGCTTTTTTAATTAAGCGAAGACGCAAAATTTATATTAAAATGTTTTCTTCGGGATTGTTTATATTAAATCAGCTGGGGATCTTCTCTGCTGTAACTTAATGAGCATTTGTGTGCTTAATGCTGATGGTCATTGTATTAACTGGGAATATACCGTTATATCTGCCAACCTCTGTGAACCGAAACTTTAATGCCGTTGAAAAATTTTTAATCTATTTTATTTGAGGGAATTGGTTTTTAAATTTTTTAATTTAAGGTGTGGTAAATCTCTTCTTAATAGATTTTCACCTTAAATTTTGTTTTGTGTACGTGAGATTGTTTTTATTTTTTCGGGATGGAATTTGATTTTCTCCGTATATTTTTTTGATTTTTCGTGCTGAAGAGTCTTTTAATGAATTTAGCGGAGAAACACACCTAAATTGTAAAGGCGTTTTTCGGGGTGGGTTTCGGGCCAACTTCACATACGTAGAGTTATGGATTTTCCTACAAAATAAATCTGAAAATAATCGGCCAAGGAATTATCCAGTTCCTCCATCAACCATAGCTGAACCAACCTTGGCCTTAATCCACTAAGAGATGACCCAGTCAAATTCAGCTTCCCCAAAACTAAAATTTGTTAAAACCCCAATTCATATTCAAAAATTATTGTATGGACCTTCCGCAGCATCTGTCTAAAATAGATTGAGGGTATTCCGCACAGCTCAATCAATACAAAAAAAATTAAAGTTTACGTGAGGTGGAGGCACGAACGAGAGGTAGGACCACGCGGAAGGCTTCTTACATAATTAGTGCATGAGCAAGTCGTTGAATAGGATTTAGAACAAATCAATTGATATTCGTGTCTGACATTCACATGCAATAGCGAACCTGTTTCGATAAATAACTCCAAATTTTTTTATTTTGTTTTATTCTGCCCTCTCGAAAATAAAATTTAAACTAAAACGTATGTCAGCGGTTCCCAAACTTATTTTGTCACGAAACCCTTTTCCGATTCTTCAAATTTCATGGACCCTATTCATGGAAAATCCTGTTTCGCATAAATGTGTTGTTTAAGAACAACACATTTATATATAACTCGAATAGCCTTTTTGGCTAAGTTTTTATATTCATCAAATATATTACAGCAGAAAGTTGCTAACGGCACCTCTTCGAAGTCAACGAGTATCCAAACCAATTTTAATTAAATTCTCGTATTCTACTGCTAGTACTCCCGTTGGCTTTTCATTGCTTTTGAAAGGATGTTGTACCCAATAATTATCGTTATTGTTTAATTTTGGTATGTATGTATGAAACGTAGTGTGTATGTATGAAATGAAACCTTATGGCACGGATTTTATCTGGTACTAGCCCGTAGAACCCCTAAAAATTGCCACGGAACCCACTTTGGGAAACACTAGCATAAGTCAAAAATGACCTTGAAATATTTTTTACTTCATTTGTTTGTGTTAGTGTAGTTGCACCGAAAATTTATTTAAGTCGCAATTAAAACCTGTATCATAGATAAACGGGGATAGAAACGAAGAAAAATACGGTTTCTGTGTTTCCCGTGTGGGAAGCCAATCAGCCAATGTTTAATAATTGTTTTGAAGACAGATTTACTGTTTTATTTATCTATTTCTAAAGAAATATATTCTGAGAGTACATGCATGATTTCAAATTAAACCCGGGCATTCGGTTTAAAACAAAGAATCCGCCAGTTTACACGAGTTGTGATTCAACCAAAAATTTCTTCTCTTTAAAATTTTAGTTTATAGGCAGGGGGAGAGAAGAGAAGAAATTTTTGGTTGAATCACAACTCGTGTAAACAGGCGGATTAAATTTAAAAAAAAAATTTAAACATAAAAAAAATAGAATCAAATTTTAATTTAACATTTAAAAATTTTAAAAATAATTTTTCAGTATTTTTTTTTGAAGGATAGGATTTACCCTTTATATTTCATTTTATGGTCGTAATATTTGAGAAAAGAATCTGCCGAGATATATTTTTCAAGTCGACGGAAAAAGGGGATGTAATAGTTATGAGTATATAACATAAATCTATAAAATTGTTAATACATAAGTTTACTAATAAAATATTAAGTGGGTACTTGTCTGTAGCTTTTATTCTTCTGTTTCTAAAATATTCGTGTTCTTAAGAATTCATTTAATTAAATACATTATGCACTTTAAATTACAAATTAAAATTAAATCTCGATTTTATTTCATTTGCTATTTTATGTTTTCCGTTAGTTAAAAAACGAAGTGTTAATTTCTGTCTTTATCAGATATATGTAATTGATGGGTTTTTCTACAAATTGAAGAAGGTCCCAATTTCTTAGTTGATGTGGATTTGGAGATTGTTAAATGATTTATTTAAGTAAAAAATTGTTTGATTTTAACTGAAAATCAGAAAATAATTAATAATTATAATTAAAAATTTCTTCAACTGTACTTATCAAACTTAAATGAGCTCTTTGTTTGAAAAAAAGCGTTTTTTATCCATTTGTTTAGGAAAATAATAAAAAAAAACCCGAAAGTACGTTTCTTGTCTACATTGACGTCACATAACATGCTCAATGTTGCACCTTCTTGTCTATACATTGTGTATGGTATAGGCAATGCCTCCTAAACTACGTGCAGGCCTCTTACTACTCTCATTTTTCGCACATGACGACAAGTTATGTCTAAACCGAGATTGCGCAATAATAATATTAAGATATTTTTCAATTTTCACTAACAAAACAACTAGAGAAAGCAACAAAAACGTCGACATAGCATGTCGTCATCATTTGGTGTAAGAAATCGTACATTCAACGGTCGTTGTTGTTCAACGGAATTGGACCAATTCTGGATTAGCACAAATTCAGCCACTATGTTTTTCGGATGGCAATGAACCTACCTGATAGGAATATGCAATCAGATGTGCCAACTTCATTGGTTTGTAGAACACTTTTTGCCAGAAAATTGTTCATTCAACGGTCTTTGTTGTTCAACGGAATTGGGCCATTTCTGGATTAGCACAAATTCAGCCACTATGTTTTTCGGATGGCAATGAACCTACCTGATAGGAATATGCAATCAGAAGTGCTAACTTCATTGGTTTGTAGAACACTTTTTGTCAGAAAATCGTTAATTCAACGATCTTTGTTGTTCAACGGAATTGGGCCAATTCTAGATTAGCACAAATTCAGCCACTATATTTTTCGGATGGCATGAACATTCGTGACAAGAATATGCTATCTGAATTGCTCAGGCTTTGGTTTTACAATAAGGTATTTCTATTTTTAAATTTGTTGTTAAACAAAAATTTTATTGAACGGTATACCTCTGTATTTTCTATGTTCAATATAGTATCTTTTAGGGGCTAGTTTGTTTTTCCACTATTTATGAATGAAAATTTATGAAAATCATATTTGTATGATAAGCACAAATTTCACCAGTGTAGCCGCTTTTGTGAAATTTTAAAATTTGGCTTAAATTATTTCTGATTTTGTCTAGAAATTGGATTTTTTTTTCGTCTTTCAGGCGAAATTTGAAATTTTATTTTCCGGTTTTCCCGGTTTCTGGACTAGCACTAATTTTTTCCCGTAAGCACTAATTAGCACAAATTGGGCTTAATCGGTATGCAAAATTTTCATTTTGAAATTCGAAAGTTTCCCTGCTGCAGTTACCCACACCACAAAATACTATAATTTCCTTCCTATGTATATCCCAATAGGAAAAAATCTGGTATTTTTTTTTTCGTGTTTATTATATTAATACATATTATTTAATATATATATACGAGTACTATATGATTATGTATGTTTGTATTTTGGCTTTTCCTGTATTGTGTGGGACGAGTGGCCATAATGTTTCATCTATTAAAGCGCAGTAAAAACATTTTATTTATTAGAGTTAGATAAATATATTCGAAGATTATTGTATGTTGCTTGCGTCATTGTTTAATGTAGCCTGCGGCCCCATTCCTGAATGCGGTGCGGGGGCGGGGGTGCAGGATTCGTATTTGAATTGAATTAGATTCGTACGTACGTTCGAATTCGAATCTTGTACGTTCGTTTTCGTGTCGTATTCAGGAATGGTACCGCTGGTTTTTGTAAATTTACTTGTATAACAACATTATAGAGTGGAGAGATGATTGAGGTGAACTCATTTCAGCTTGATTGAATGACAGCTTTTGTTGTTTTATTGTATTTATTCATTTACTTGATTTTTTAAATATTATACAGATGTTTATAATAAATTATATCACATTATTCTATATTATTATTTATTAGTTTATTATCTTATTTGATTATTTTAAAATTGTAAAATTTTTTATAATGAATTTTGTAACGTGAATCCAAATGACCTGCATAAATTTGTTAAAACTATGGTTTGTAAATGGGCATACCCAGAGTAGAGTAATTTTTCGTTATTCATCTACATTTTGGGGATTTCAAATTAAGGGTATGGGAAATTGAACGAAATTCAATCTGATAGAGGATTTTTATAAATCGGCGGCTTGAACTAGTGTCTGTAAGTCTACCATAATATCGTCCTGTGCGGGTTTAATGTGCTCGATAGCAACTCTAACTTGTGCATCTAATCTCATCCAATGTTGGAGGCAGCCCCAATGGGAAATGTCGTCTTCCTCTGCTATGGCTGGTGATTGCACCTCTGTTAGTTTTAAGATATCAAACCAATTAGAGATTGGAATGTACCGCCAGCTATTCTGACTAGTATCTCGCCGATATTGTTTTATATATGAATAGTTTCTCGCATCCGTTCATTTTGTTTATAGCATCAAAGATTTCGGAACAATATATAGACATTTTTTCGATTTCTGCCCAGATTCTGCACTGTTATATCGCTCTTTGGCGGTTTTTAATGAGTAATAGGCCTGGGGATTTTGCGAATATATGTTCTGTATTGAAAGCTCCATGATATCTTATGATATAGGTTAATACTAACAAGTAATTTTTGTGGATCTCTTCTGAACTAAGGTGTGCATTTAAGTCCACCAATAGAACAATATAGCGTGACTTAGGATAGCGTTCTACCATTGACAAATTTAGTGCTCGGTTGCGCTGGAGCTTTAGACCATGTTTGTTTCTTATTTACCACAAATGTTAATATTCCATTGATTTAGATTGATGTCAATATTGTTACGTTTGTGCTCACTGCTGAGTCTACGAGCATTCCAGATCTCAAAGCATAGTGAGGAGGAGGCTGATCTTGTTTTACTCACAACACATTTTGGGTGTTGTAGCGGATTTGTGGTATTGACTACAAATCTGCTACAATATTTAAAATGTACCACTTTAAACCCGATTTTTTTTTTTTTTTTTTTTTTTTTATCTTTTCGTTAAGTTTTTAGAAAACCAAGAAAAAGAGTGAATGACTTCCATGGAAATACAGTACGGCTTCAAACCTTAAATATGATATTCCAATATTTATGTTTTTGCAGCTGTCTTGTTTTCGTTTAGTTCCACAAATACTATATGTGCCTGTTGGTTTTAGTGTTATAGAATATAGAAGTATTAATTAAAACCTTTATGGTAGAAATCTTTTCCGTTATATTATTTTCCGTTATTGGAGGTCCAATTTTTATGGCAGTAGTAATTCATGTCCATTTAGCGAGGATTAATATTAAGTGGTATGTGGCGTATTCCAATTTCAGTTGCTCAGGTAGATGATTTAATAAAGTGGTATAGTATATCGAGATATAGCATTATTTTTATGTGAATATTGAGTCTAAATGATCGTTTTTTCAACGAAAGTACTTTATTCTGGATTGACGTTTTAAATTTCATTTATTCACTATTCTAATTTCTAAAATTATTTTCTAGGTATAATTTATATTATTTAATTATTAAATATTTAATTTATTAATTTCAGGTACATTATCAGATATGTTACTATGGGATCATGGAATTCTACTTCTAATTAGCTTAGTTTACATTAATGATATTAGTCCTATAATAAGTGAATATTGAATGTCGTCGGCGGGAGTGCGGAGTGGATGGGGCCGGAGTCGTGGATTTTCGAGACGCGCTTAGAGCGTTCTTGCTATCGTCTTTGCGGTTGGATGGTTTGTGTTTTTGATGAAGATTCTCTTAAAACTTAGCCTGTTTTGGGAGGGTGTCTTGGGGGTTTGCGGTTTTGAACTTGTTCATTCTGCGTTTCTCGCGGGCGATTGAATGTTCGCATGTGGTATAAATAAATTGCTCATTGCGTAGTTATAAGTTGTATTATCTTTGTGTTATTATAACTATCATCTTTATCTAGATGTATGTAATCGGGCCGATTCAATCAATAAATTCTGTTTAGGAAGTCGAAAATTATTAATATAGTATTCAATTTCAGGTTATTTCCAGATACATGTGAAATAATAACATTTATTTAGGTTGCGGTTTTAAAGAAGCAATTATTGATGAACAACACCATCATTATCCATTTAACCTATTAAACCTTTATCCTTCCCCAAGTAGATTAGTTTTGTGCTGTCTTTGTGTTACTAACTATCGGCTATACCTAGGTGTCTGTAACCGGGCCGATTCTGTCCCACTTAACTTATCTATCCAATCCTTCGGTTTTGTTATGTGTAAAAAAGAGTGTACAGTGGGCCCGGCGTCACCCGGGAACTCCTGTGTAAGAACTTGGTCGTACATTCAGAATCAATCAATCAATTAATTTTTTTTTGAAGGATAGGATAACCTTTGATAAATTAAAGTGAAATAGGTCATCGATGATGTTGATCGATTTAGACAACAAGATTTTAGATGGGGTGGTTTGCAAGTTTTGCATTGCAATTGAACACGCATATTTGTTGCTAAATTTAATTTTTGAACGTTTCTCCATATAATCGATCGTGTTATAATAGGGTCATGTTTGTCTAAAATCACTTGATAATAATATTGTTGTACGATCGAATATCTGTTGGTTATTGATTGCGTAAATCTTGTAATGTTTTAAATAATGCTTCCAATGATTTTTTATGCTCCATTGTGCATTCGTCCCAGATTATTATTTTGCATTGACGTAATGTTTTTGATATGTTACATGTTAGTGTTTTTTGCATATTTAATGAGGTTTTAGTACTGAAACAGCTGTTCTACCGCCATCTAATAATGTTGCTGCTATACCTGAAGAAGCAATTGCTAATATGCTATGTTGCTTTGAGATCTTATATTGGCCAAAAGTATAATGATATGCAAAATGTTTGAAATAGACTTTGAATCTGCATTAAAAAAACTTAAACAAATATTGAATTTTTTTTTTGTTGATATTTTTGAACTTTTGTGGAAAATTGAGCAACGTGCGATTTTTTTGCACCCAAGTGTATTTTTCCCAATTCCCAATTCCCAGGAAAACCAGAATAGTGCCACTGGGACGGAACTAGATTAATTCTTAACCGATTATATGATGGTGTTAAGTATGCTGGATGGAAATGGGATTCTTAAATGATTTTGGGAAGGAATTCTGGAATATGGCCATTCCAGAACTTCTTTCAAAAATCATTTAAGAATCTTATTTCCATCCAACATACCCAATCCTATCATAATCGGTTAAGAATTGATTGTGTTCCGTCCTAGGTGGCCATATTCCAGAATTACTTCCTAAAATCATTTAAAAATTCCATTTCCATCTAACATACCCAATCCCAGCACAATCGGCTAAGAAATGCCTGAGTTCCGGCCCATATTAAATTCGATCGAATAGATTTAAAAATACTAGGATTTAAGGGACAATCGGATTTAACGGACTCCCCAATTAGTCCGTTAAGTTGAGATTTTTCTGTATAACTTTTTACGTTAAAATGTCACGTAATCAACGCTACAATTTAACGCAACATTTAACATAACAGTATTTAACGCAGCGTGTAACATGAACCCAAAGCTAGTCCCCTAAACGTTTTACCAAACATAAAACAAATGGAGCATAATATTAAGAAATGAAAATGGAGATAGATTTAGGAGAAAAAATCCGCAGGGGAAGTAGAAAGTAGTATAACATGGGGAGAACTGAAAGCAATAGTCCCGAGCAAGAAAGTAACATGATATAGTTTAGTGGACCCCTCGTTCCGTCGTACGTTCCCTGAATTCAGTTAGATGATTTGTCGTATACTGTTTCATTCAATTTTAAACGTATAAATCACACGATTAAATCACCTGTAAAGCTTTCAATTTTTTACGACAATCAAGCAATCAGTAAACTATGGTAAAGTGCGGCCAGGTAACATAAACAAGAATTAAACAATATTTGCAGTTATGCATTCATGTGTGTTTATACTGATTTGGACGGGTATGTATAAAACATGATCTACATAAACGCTACATTAATTGCACATAATAATCATACATAAAAAATTGATCCAAAAAAAAAATTACAAAATGATTCGCCAAAAGTAGGTAACAGATTCATATCGTTGTTGTATTATGATTTATGATGTGGACCAAACCAATCAGAATGAAATTGTTTTCTGTTGTTGTATTTTCGGTGGTTTTGATTCTTTAAAAAATCTTTTATGTAAAATTATAACGTAAGATTTTATAATTTTTTTTTTTTCTGTTTTTGGTGTGATGGTCGGTCGATCATCGCTGTGCAATAATTACGCCAAACGATTTTTGGGTCCGCCAAACGTTTATTGAATATATTTTTTGATTGATACATTCACTGTCTTTGAACAAGTATAATCAAGACAATTTTGGTGTTTATAGCCGGTGGCAATATTTTGGGTTAAGTAGAACTTTAAATTCGGGGTAAAAACATGTCTGTGGGTTAGAATTTCACTTAATAATAAATAAATAACGATTCAATTGAAGAGCGTAATGAACGTAAAATTTTAATTTCGTTTGGTTCATTTACATATTTATATGGAATGTCCGTGTGCAAATAAGACAAAATTTTTGCTGAGAATGAAGCATGCAATTGGGGCCTCGCACGTCGCGTCTTGTATATTTTACAAGTTTTGACAAATAAGTTTGTTTAATTAATGAATTTTGCTTAAAAATATTTGTTTTGGCAACACCTTTTTCAATATTCTTTGTTATTTAATTTGTTTAATTTATAAATGGTCCATTTATTGATTCCGTGCTAATTATTCAAATTTTTCATTGTCATACCGCTTAGTGGCGGTACACCGCGACTAATTTATTTATTTTTCTAATACGAGGTTTTGATTTACGGTATTACACCTCGCAGTTCTCACATTTGTTACACTTTTGATTTTGATAAAACCGTTTATATAATTTTTAACGTACGGAGTATACGTAATACCTTCATTTTGTTGCGTTCACGCATTGTAATAATTAATGAGTTGAATACTCGCACGAAACCAGTGAAAGTGTATTCGATTTTTTATCGTTTGCAAGAAGCAGTACCTACCTACATCTATATACTTTTAAATATGAATTTTGAATTTGCGTAACTTTATATTATTGATTCGATTAACTCTAAGTACAGCTATAGGTACAGTTTTAATCTGCAGTATAAAAGTAGGGATGTTCAAATCTGCAGTATAAAGGTAGGAATTTGTACTGATTAGTTCTCACGGGAATTAATTAGTGGTAGTTCAGGAGCCGAGAAAACGGGAAAATAAAATTTTATATTTCGCCTGAGAGACGAAACAAATTAAACCTGATTTCTAGAAAAAACCAGAAATAATTTAAGCCTAATTTTAACACTTTCCAGAGCTAGCTAATCTGACAAAATTTGTGCTTATCATAGAAATATAATTTTCATAAATTTTCATTCATTAATTGAGGAAAACAAACGTGCCCCTAAAAGATACCTTAATTAACAAAAAAAAATACAGATATACAGTTCAATAATAATAGTGTTGAACAACAAATTAAGCAAAAGAAGCGAAATGTTCTAAAATCCAAGAATAAGCGATCCAGATAGCATATTCCTGTGGCATGTTCATTGTCATCCGAAAAATATAGTGGCTGAATTTGTGCTAATCCAGAATTGGCCCAATTCCATTGAACAACAAAAACCATTGAATGAACCATTTTGTGAACCAATGAAGTCGGCACTTCTGATTGTATTTTCCTGTCAGGTTGGTTTATTGAGATCCGAAAAATATAGTGGCTGAATTTGTACTACTCCAGAATAGGGACCAACACTTTTTGTCTGAAAATTGTTCATTCAACGGTTTTTGTTGTTCAATGGAATTGGGCCAATTCTGGATTAGCACAAAATCAGCCACTGAATTTTTCGGATGGCAATGAACATGCCACAGGAATATGCTATCTGAATCACTTATTCTTGGATTTTAGAATGGTCTACTTCTTTTGTTTAATTTGTTGTTCAACACAATTATTATTGAACGGTACATCTGTATTTTGTTTGTTTAATATAGTATCTTTTAGGGGCAAGTTTGTTTTCCTCAATTAATGAATGAAAATTTATGAAAATTATATTTCTATGATAAGCACAAACTTTTTCAGATTAGCCGGCTTTGGAAAGTGTTAAAATTAGGTTTAAATTATTTCTGTTTTTTTTCTAGAAATATTTTTTATTTGTTTCGTCTTTCAGGCGAAATTTGAAATTTTATTTTCCCATTTTCTCGGCTCCTGAACTAGCACTAAATTTTTCTCGTTAGTATTACCACAAATTGGGCTTAATCAGTGTGCAAAGTTTCATTTTGAAATTCGAAAATTTTCCTGGAGCAGTTACCCACACGGATTCTTCCTCTAATTGTATAACGCTTGTCCACCAACTATTCGAGATGTTTGTGTTCGACACGTTGTAAGAACAGACACGACTGCTAAAGCACCGACAGCAACTTCCCGTAACAATAGCTTAAGACCGATGGGAGCTTAGATAAAATTATATACGGTAAGCGTATGGAAACGTAAGTGTCAGCCCAGAAAATATTTCATAAGACGATATTTACTATAGTCAACCCAAATAAAATTATCTATCTCTACAGAAAACCCCGCCATATTTATATACTGTCAGACTCAATTTATATTATAAACATATCAACAATATAAAGGATTGAATTGGAATTCCTATTCCTTTTAATTACGTATAAAAATTATTCGTGTACTGCCGTGCCGTTAACTTTGAAATGATTTTCTATTAAATCGTACTTAGCAACATTCTTGCCGATAACCATTTTTGGGGAATCAGGCAGTAAGACATGACTAAATAAAACAATTTTATTTAAAACCCAAAGCTTCGAATTTCCCAAAAAATGTTTTGTGGTGTAGTTGCTCCTGAGCACTTCCTAATATAAAGACATCTCAAAATTAATGGCAGCACTCGAATAATTTCGACAGGATGATAAACTAACGAAAATTTTGGTAAAAGATTGATATTAATATATTAACAAGAGGAACCCTCCAGACCTCCGATTCCCCCCAAAAATGATTAATCGAATATATGGTACTGACACACTCTAATAGAAAAGCATCTGAAAGTTAACGGCAGTGCTCGAATAATTTCAACATAGTATTAAAACAAATGGCAATTTTGGATATGTTATTGGGTATGCAAATAAGTTTCAGCCATTTTTATCCAAAATTGGGCATGGAAGAATGGTAGGTTACGTTATATTAAAGTATTGTCCATCGCTAGCCACAACTTTTTTCCATATTTCTGGCAGCATACGAATGCCACGTCGGAAGAACGTTTCATCTTTTGAGGCTATCCATAAGTCAACCCAATTTTTGGTATCTCCATATGATGTGAAGTGCTGCTCGGACAGACTATGCGTCACCGATCAAAATTTGCTTCAGACGGGGTGTCAGACGAGGCAATGTGTAGTAAATATGGTGGGTGGAGTAAAACTTCCAAATTGAGGGTTTCCAAGTAGGGGGGATAACTGGGTTTCCAATCCAGTGGCCCTATTCTAATAATTCGATGGGAATAGAAATTTTAAATTTTGCAGCAGTTTTATTCCCTTTTCCCCAAAGTGTATTCTGGCTTTTGGGAAAAATGTTAATTGAGTAAAAATTATTCCCAATTATAGCAGTTTTGACGAGAAGTGTTGTATTCAATTAACAATAAAACTTTGATTTTATTTTTATTTTTATTTATTCAATTTTTTTTATCTTGAACGATGCACAGAAATTTTATGTTCGCACACTGACTTTTCATTTTTGACTGACCAAGAAATAATTTTCTCCACACCATGAATAGTGCACTAAAATTAGTTTTAGTAATTTATACTAGGTAGTGCATCGAGCAATTTGCTGGTTTCATCTGGTAATAAAATATTAGAATCCATCACTTTTATATTTTGACATTTCGAAACGAATGTCAATATTATTGTTTTTTTTTGTTTTTAGGTGCAATGAATATAAGATTATCGGGTCGCTTGAGTATTTCACCCAGCAGTTACTAGCGGTTGATGAAACTGAACAGTGCCACTATTCTGGTAATTCCCCTGGAATAGAGATTTGGGGAAAGAATTTATATGTAACTTCTGAGTGTCGATTTTGTACGAAAAGCAACAAGCGCGAGGTGAGCAAACCGGAAAAATAGAGTATTGAGCATCTTGATTGTATTAGTAGGCGAGACGCATGCGCATGACCATGTTTTGATTTTTTTGGATTGACATTTCTATTCGTAAACATTTCACAATTTTCAAATTTTTGAATTAATTTGAAAATAATTCACAGATTTAAATATTTAACCATAAACATACAAACTAGTATTAAAACATAAAATCCTAAAAACATAGAATATTAGTTCATTCCACCGCTCAAAAGCAAGCGAATAGAAGAGGTCAAAAAAGTATCAAAAGAGGTCAGTATCAAAAAAATAAACCGATTCAACCGGATCCATTTATTTTAATACCTACCATCGCAAAAATGATAAATAGAATGCACATATACAAGAGGGGAAAATACACAATACAAATATAAAATTGTGTATTATACACCGTATATGTACACGAAATTCTTGCTCACCTCGCCAACTCGCGCTGTCATTTTGCGTACAAAATTGATACTCTGTTCAAATATATTGTTTCCGGCCTACTGAGGAGTAAAGTTTGATGTAAATATTTATAAATTGGGAATAATTTTTCCATATCTAAATTGGCAAGAAAAATTATTCCCAATTTAATTTTGTTTTCAAAAAAATTAACAATAGCCTTTTGCCCTCAGTGTGCGAGAACAAAAAATTAAATAGAAATTACATATAAATTCTTAATAATTAAATTTTTAACAATTGACAGAATTAATTTTGGAAAAACGGGGAATTGGGGAAAAATGCCTGGGAATAGCTGCTACAATAAAAATAATTCCCTATTCCCGGGGGTTTACTAGAATAGGGCCATAGGAGAATAATTTTGTCGTGTCTGGAGTAGTAGTGGGCGCATTTTTCCTTGAGTGCTCGGCTCAATCTGATCAATTGTGTTCGATAGAGGGCCAAAAAGTAATGGTTTCAACCCTATTAAAGTTAGCCGACTGCAGCCGAAAAAATGTCGATAATGTAGATTCAAACTAATCAAACGAAAATGACAGCCGATTTTTGTCGGTAACATCCCAACCGAAAAATGTCAATAATGCAGATATATTACAAATGTTTATTTTGTTATTCATAAAAACCAACTAAAAAATGTAAAATAAATTTTCATTCGAAACAATTAAAACTAATATACCAATCCAAAATATTCTAAGTGCCGAATTAGATGTTTGGGGGGGAGGGGGGAGGGGGGGGGGGGGGGTAAGGCGTGAAATGCCTCTATAGTTACAAGTTTGGACAATATTTTAAACGGCACTTCATCTAATAAATATCATTTAAAAACGACAGATCAATTTTCATGTGGAGAGTTCGGGAAAACTTGATTGAATATATCGCACACAAAAAATTTGAAAATTTCTAAAAGTTGACCGTTGAAAGTGTCATGGCTGAAAATACATTCAAATGAAAGGTCTTATTGATGATCATACCTGGAAAAAATTTCAGGTCGATTTCTATGTTGGAAGTCCGGGAAAACTTGGTTGAATATATCGCACACACAAAATTTGAAAATCTCTAAAAATTGACCGTTTAAAGTGTCGTGGCTGGAGATAGATTCAAATGAAAGGTCTTATTGATGATCATACCTGAAAAAAATTTCAGATCGATTTCTATGTTGGAAGCCCGGGAAAAGTTGGTTGAATATATCGCACACACAAAATTTGAAAATTTCTAAAAGTTGACCGTTGAAAGTATATGGTTTCATTCGGATTTAGCAACTCACTCAAGCTGATTCCACCAAATACACAATATGAGTTTTTTCCATGAATATTCGGCTTGGTTGTTGATGTTGGAGCATGGCTAAGTGGTCACAGTGATTTATTCTTTTTTGAGTTATCATAGTGGATCCATCATCACCAGTTACTATGTTATACTAACCATTTCGTTTATGCCTGCCAATTATCATTTCACATGAAACAACTCTGTATTCTTTCGAGCGGAGGCCAGAAATGGGAGTCAATTCGCGTTCCGTGAAATAATGAAAATGAAAAGTTTTTTCATTGGCATTCTAGTATTTTGAATTATTTGCACGTAATTTTAAATTTTACTGTGTGAAATCAAAATTTCTTATGGGGAGTGCAAACCTACTCGATTGCTGATGAAAAAAGCTTTTCATTTTCATTATTTCACGGAACGCGAATTGACTACATGGAATGTATGCACATCGCATTATGTAGCTCTACTGGCCTTCGATGCACCAAGCCATGTCAGGCCCGAACCCCTTTGTATATTAAAAAAAACTCGGTACCACACTAACCCAAACCTTCATAGCTCTGTTCGCGAGATGTAAATCGGGTTGAAATTAAAAATTGAGCAAGTTAATACGACCCGGTGTTCGTGGATATAATACTTTCGGTTACTGCCCTACGATAAACCAAGCACAGCTCTTTTCACAGCATATAAAACTGGTTTGAAAATTAAAGCTGGGCTAGTCAATACTTCTTGCCTAATAGAACACATTTCATTACTTGCCTCCCATGCAGCAAGTCGAATCCCTGTAAACCACCAGGTCGAATCCCTGTAGATATTATAGAAAATCTATACCACACTGACCCAAAGTAGAGCTAGGTAGTGCAACTTTGTTTTGAATATAACACATTCCGTTATTGGTCTCCGATATATCTGGGCAGATCAGGCATCTTTTTGATTCCCTTACAAAACTAGAACTTATCAATACGACTCAGTGTCGCATAAAATACATTCCGTCAATGGCTTTTTAAGGCGGATTCAGTGTTGCATTTTTTCGTCCCTTCTTTCCTTCAGATTTTTTTTTTAAATCAATCCAAGTTGCTGAAAAAATTTCACAATACAAAAAACGTTATTTTTAACTAATGAAATTGGTTTAAAAAAATTTCAGAAGGAAGGAAGGAATGAACGAACGCAACACTAAATCCGCCTTTATTGAGCATGTTTTTACGTGTCCATCTAACATGATTGCAAATATTTGCAAAGGGACATTTTTGTATCATGTAGTTGTTTTTGACGTTTTCCAAAACAAATCTCGTATTAACAACATAAACAAAACTAATGTACAATAGATTTTTAATTAATGGCCACAATAAAATTTCTAAAAAACGGCAGCAAAAATAAGATCTATAAAGGAAAAGCAACGACGCGGCGAGCTTCGCTATTAAAAATATTCATTGAATTCTGGGAGCCACAATTAAAATACACAATGAATTTCCTATATTAAAATTCAAACAATAATTCAAAAATATTGATGTTCACTATTAAGTTTGTGAACTTAATTATTTAATTTATTACCCAAAAATTTTGACATAACACAATAATAGCCGTGTTTTATTATTTGAGCACTATCCGACGCCCAATGGAAAATTTGTACTGAAATTGCAGCTATTATTCACTGGTGTCGCTGTACCATAAGAATAAAAAGTAAATGCATCCAAAAAACAAACATTTACCACCTGAAATATACCAATTGACATTTATTTTGACATGACGTTATAAACAAGACTTTCGAATGTACTCAGGCCGTGTCCCAAACACCGACTTATTTGCTTATACCGACTTATTTAAATAAGTCTGCTATCGAGGTGACTTATTTTGAAAGCAAAAAACTTATTTGATCATGTAAACATGAAAAATTCAACAAATTATCAAATATTATCAATAATTTTCAAACATTAATGATAACCCACTTAATTAATAACTATTAATACAATATTGTCTTAATAAATTATATAATTAATAGATTTTAGTGATATAAAAATATTTTAGAGTTATAGAGGATTAATAGAGGTGTGCTTGCATAAAAAAATTGTAGCTTGCGCATTTCGCGCATCTCAGCTACAATAATAAATTTTCATCGTATTTTAATAATTCAAGACACATTTTTATGTTTTTATTTATTAAATAATTCTTTAAAATAAATTATTTTTTATGCATTTTAATTTTTTTATTTTATTATTAAATAACAAATTCCTAAAACATTTGTTGTTTGCTATATCTGTCAAAATAAGTCAGCAAAATCGTTTGGGACGACTTGACCGACTTATTCAAGATGGCGTCAAATAAGTCAATAAGTTTGAAATAAGTCGGTGTTTGGGACACGGCCTAAGGGTCATTAAAAAATCAATTTTTTAAATCTCATGGGACACCCTGTCAGACCCATTAGAAAATCAAATAATTTACAAAGGGACAATCATTTGGGTTTAGACAATGTACCAATGTCACTGAAGTTCATGCTAAATGCTTAGAAAATACTTAGAATGACTTTAGAATGTATCTAAGGCCAACTAAAAAATCACATTTCGTCTAAATTACATGCTGTATAAGATAGCAGAAAATTTCCAGCAGAAAAAATGTGTTTTGCTATTCACCGCTAGAGGCATCACTATCACAAAAATGATTTTTTTTCTGCTGATATTGTTTGACATCAGCAGAAATTTTTTGAAATTTTTATGCAAATTATAAATTCTCAGCAGAAAGTTTTATGAAAAATCAAAGAATTTATGAAAATGAAGAGAAAATATATGTTTAAAGGTTTTGAAGCGATGAAAGCTAATTTTGTTTAAAAAACGATTTGCGTATGTGTGTAAGGACTCTCAAAATATACTAAAATTGCCATAATCATCATTATGCAAATACAGGGCAACATCAAACAAATTGCCATCGTTCAAAGCACTCCATACAATTCTGAAGTAATTTTAATGTGAATGTTTTCAGTTGTTTAACAAAAGTGTTAGAAAAACCCCCTGTAACTACCCTGGGTGCATGCTTTTATGGTAGCTGAGATCATAATCTATATACATGAGCAACATAAGATTCACATTTGGCGTCAGTAGCCTTCCACACATTTTTGAAGTCATTTTGATGTCATATGTTTTCAGTTTTAAAATGTACGTGTCTGTATTAGTTATTATACACAAAACACAAACATTTGGGCGTAAATAATTTTTTTCAAATTTCAAAAATTCCACCCAAAGTTAAATATATTGTGTAATTTTAATATGTATATCTCCAAAATTCCTCGTACCAGTACATGTATGGAAGACTACTGACGCCAGGTGCGAATCTTATGTTGCTCATATAGATTATGATCTCAGCTACCATAAAAACATACACCCAGGGTAGTTACAGGGGGGTTTTCTAACACTTTTGTTTAAAAAATGAAAACATTCACATTAAAATGACTTCAGAATTGTATGGAGTGCATTGAACGATGGCAATTTGTTTGATGTTGCCCTGTATTTGCATAATGATGATTATGGCAATTTTAGTATATTTTGAGAGTCCTTACACACATACGCAAATCGTTTTTTAAACAAAATTAGCTTTCATCGCTTCAAAACCTTTAAACATATATTTTCTCTTCATTTTCATAAATTCTTTGATTTTTCATAAAACTTTCTGCTGAGAATTTATAATTTGCATAAAAATTTCAAAAATTTTCTGCTGATGTCAAACAATATCAGCAGAAAAAAATTCATTTTTGTGATAGTGATGCCTCTAGCGGTGAATAGCAAAACACATTTTTTCTGCTGAAAATTTTCTGCTATCTTATATACAGCATCTAAATTACGCAATATAAATTCGCCTGACTTACACCAATACTATTACAATAAGTTTGTTGTTGTATTTTTTGGATTAGTTTGGATAAACTTCACTAGCATTGCTCCGGATACATCTATCGGACGCTAATAAAAAAACATGGCTAATAGCAGTGTTTTTTATTAGCGCCTGATAGATGTATCCGGAGCACCCAATTTTCTCTGTAAGTTGAAAAGGCCTTTATTTTGTAAACCTCTGAAACCATTAGAAACTTAATCTATCAATAACAATTAAAAACGCAGCAAGATGAATTCTTGTTTATAACGTCATGTCAAAATAAATGTAAAAAATATCAGATGGAAACAAACGTTAGAACGCGACGAATAGCTCTTCGTTATTTTAAAACATTGATACAGCATTGACTAAGATCAACTGTTCTAAAACGGAATATGTTTTGACATTTGTGACATCCAGTTGCTGTCAAGTTAATTAGAAAATTTGATTGCCCATCAAAACAATAGGCGAGATCGTAACATTACTCCAAAATCACCACCTCTGAATAGTGCCAAGCTATCCAAACCCACTACCTTGAGTTTCCCTTGCTACTCTTTGTTTATTATGTAAACTTGCTAACCGATTTTTTCGCGTACAAATTTAATTTGTTTTTCTCATTAAGCTCTTCTTGCATTTTTCATCATCTTGCATAATATCTGCTGGTAATCGTAGATTATTCCCGAAAATTATTTTGGCTGATGTAACCCCGGTCGGGTTGTGTACTGTTGATCGATAAGCCAGCAGCATCTATTGCATATGTCGATCCCAGTTGCACTGATTTTTATTTACAACCTTTGCTAAATATTTCTCCAGAGCACTATTAAATCTTTCCACACCATACTCTGTCTGAGTGAGGATGCTTCTTGTCTTATTTATACCACACAACCGACAGATTTCCTGAAATATCATCGATTCGAAATTTCTTCCTTTCTTCCAAAATCGTTCACGAATATTTGTGAGTGTTTTATTATGACAATGTACTTAAATGTTAAACTATAACAATGCCATAGTTGGTTTGGCTGTAGAGGGTATGGTTCCAGCTGGCTCTATATGGTTCAGGCTGCTATTGTATTGGTTACGGCTGACCTTGTTTTGGTTCCGGCTGAAAGCTTATTTGTTTCATTTAAGTGCATTGTGCAAACTCTTCATGGCTTAGGCTGATAAAAAGGTTCCGGCTAGCTTAATATTAGATCCAACTGCAAAATCATATAGTTGCACAAAGACGCACATTGCATTGTGCTACTTGTGCAGTAGTTGGTTTGGTTCTGGCTGGCGTGATGGACCCAATTTTTGAAGCGTTTGGTTTATAATTTTCAAAAAAATTAAAGTTAAATTGCAAAAATCTATAAAATTTTTATTTGATTCGATAAATCAATGTTTGCCATTTACTTTTTAAAGATTATTTCATGTAAATGTAGGCCACGGCTACGTTTTAAGTGGTCCATGCGAGATGTCCAGTTTTTCACCACGAGCATTTCGGCTAGTATCTCGTTAAGTACACGTTTAATGTTGTCTTCCAATTCAGCAATTGTTGGTGGCTTATTGGCATAGACGAGAAACTTCACGTAGCCCCATAAAAAATAGTCAACGATCGCGTATCGACCAGATTGGAATCTTTGACAAAATACGGACCGATGATTTCACCGGCCTACAAACCGTACCAAAGCTTATCATACGGTAGCTGCTTATGACACCAATCCTCAAGGCCCACTCACCAAAACTTCGGATGTAAGTCTTCCCATGTCGCTAATCACGCATGATGTATCAAAAACATATTGGCTGTCAAAGTTGGGGATATGACATCTAGTGCAATAAAAATAAGCTTATTGAGTGTTTTTCAACAAGTTTAATTTTTTTGCAGTCAGATCCACTTATAGTTGTCTATATAGCTGAATTATTTTCCAATTGTCAAATTGGTATAGCTCGTTGAGTTGCAAATTGTTCCGCTACGTGCCACTCGTGATCCTCCAATCGTCAATCGAATGGAAAGTTCAAAATGGTATACTGTACACTCCATCTATTAGGTAAAATGAACAAGTTTTTTTTGCGTTTTAGCAACGAAAATCGACCGGGTGTTACCTTGAGTCGGGGCCTTAATCATATTAAATATTTAGATTATTTAGGCCAATAGTTCCCACCAAATAATCCTGACCTTGCAACATCGGACTACCATTTGTTCCGGTTCATGCAGAACCATCTTAATGGTTTTACATTAAATTCAAAAGAGGCCTGCGGGAAAATGGGTTGTCTCGATTTTTCGCCTCTAAATCACAGCAATTTTACAGTGATGGGATCATGGCTCTACCAGAAAAATGGCAAAAGGTCCACGATCAAAATGACACATATTTGGTTTAATAAAGTTCATTCTTTGTTTCAATGTCACCCAAAAAAGGCCACGAACTACTTTCCCAAACCTATTATTAAAATATTTTTATAGGGAAGATCTCTAATTGCGGCATACGTTGAAATTGTCACAACCTTATTAAGTGGTATACCATAAAATTAAAAAAATCGTACACTTTCAAGTACTTTAGATAAATTTAACCACATATCGTGTAAAGATAACCGCACGAAACCTTTTATCTATTTGGGCGACACTCCAATTTACCCAATACATTATTATTTTGGTAATCAATATTTGTACAATTGGTTCTACCTTGCCCCGTGCTAATTATAGGAACCATACTTGAACTAATAACACACAGTCACAACAACAATACCAAGTCACTATTTTTGATTGCACTTTTTAATTATTACTGTAGTCTATTTTACTCGTACATAAATATTCAGGCAATCCGATAAGATAAGATATAAAGCTGCCTATATTCACAAGAATTCCAATTCAGAATTGCTGAAGACAATAATCGCAATATAATTTAATTAGTAACTAATAAACTTGTGAATTGGAAACATTTAAATTTTTGGTAATTGTGATTAGAAATTAGTGAGTTTCGTTGTTAGTGCAAAGTGATTTAAAAAAAAATGTCCACTGAAGTCGATGAAGATGGTGTGCAGCTTAGACGACGATCGTTTGTGTTTAGTAAACGGTTGAATATTGTATCGGAAACCCGTCCAAAATCATTAATTACGTATGAAACAAATCCTCCGCCGCTATCACCATCGCCGATGGGCTCGAGCCAAACTAAAGCTGTACCACCCGTTTTGGCACGAGCTCGACAAAATTTTAATTTGCCTGCTGGCGCCAACGATCAATACAGCTCAAATGTTACGGTGTACAGTACTAACAACCATGTTATAAATGTGAATAGACAAAGTGTTGATTTGGCCGGAGGTGGCGCTAATCGTCGTGCATCACTAGGGCCCATCGAAGATTTAGTATTGTGCTCGGTGTGTTTGGAACGTTTAAAAAATCCAAAAATGTTAAATTGCCAGCACACGTTTTGCCTGGTGTGTCTGCAAAGTACATTCTATCAACGGAAAAAGCTGGAGTGCCCATCGTGTCGCCAAGAACAAAATGTCCAAGATATTAATGATATTAATGCATTGCCATCAAATTTGTATATTTCATCGCTGCTAAAAGTATTACGGGGCTCATCGACTAGTCCGACCCCACTTAACCAGGTATAATAATTTTAGTATACTGTTCACAATTTGATGAGTTATCAGCGCACGAAAAAAATTAATTAAGTTTGATCGATTTATCGCACGCGGCTTCAAAATTAATTGATTTGATTAATTTAATTTTTTTTTTGTTTTTGTTTTATTGATGATAGATCGAACCTGATTTTGAGCATCATTGTATTAAATGTCAAACTATTGTGGAAGTGGATAATTTTCAAAAATGTCGTCACTGCAAACAGGTAAGAGTAACAAAATTCTAAATAATGTTTGCTTTAAGAATACTTTAAATCGATTTGATTACATCGCATACCAAGTATTGGATATTTTGAAGTGACAGTTGACAAATGATTGATCATTTTAAATGGCACAAAACTAGGTGAATAGCAATTTTTGTTAGATATCTGAGTCACTCCGCATCAACCTGGATTCCGCACTCAAACAATCAGAGTTTTTGTATGTGTGCACTGCCATCTTGGCAAATTGAACCAGCTTAGACCAAGTTAAGGACGTCAATTGATTTATGCCAATCGAGGCGAACAGATGCAAGAAGAAATGTTTTATTGCGCCTTTACCACTAATAAATGATAAAGAAATGTCATGATCCGGCACCCACATGAGCGTATAACTATTATGATAACTATATTAGAATCGACCAAGGGGTTACTGAAAGCGTTAAGTACCGCCTTGCAATCAGTGCATAAGACAATGTTGATGTTTCGAAGATCACCACTGATCGCTTTGAAACATAATGAATCAGAGTACCCACACTCCCTGGTGCTTCAAATCCAAGCTTTGGGCAGTAGGCACTGAACCCTGCACCAAGGATACCTCGCAAATAGTCCCAGTAGAAAACTAATGACTTGAACAGTTTATTCCTAAATTCTTCAGACATCCATAACTTTCTCGAAGGATAAATCATCAAGAATGAATTAGAGAAATTGGACTTAGACAATAACCTGTCATTAATCATATTTATTTCTGGAATTAAGGAGCAATACTTGTCGAGAATTTGCCAGTGATCTGTGAGTTCCTCTAATACATTCCAAGCCTAGTTGGATTTCAAGCCATATTTGGCAATGCAAGCTGTCCCCAAAATAAAGGTCTACAGCCGAAAAAGCAAAAATGATGAAGCACAATATTTTCGGAGGCAGTCCCCAGGATGTGCCAGAAACTCTGCGACATTGCCAATAGTAGTCGCCTTTTGTAGCCTTATGTTCAAGATAGGAATTCCAAGGCAATTTAGAATCATTATTCGAGATGTTTATCGCGATCTGATCGCGCTCCCAAAAAGAGGGGCAATGTAAGAACATTCTGATTTCTGCATTTAGTAAACAGCACCGTATCAGTTTTGGGTGGATTAACGTGAAGCTTCCTATTATTGCGCCAAGACTCCAAAGTTGGAGGGCGTGTTGCATCAGGTCAGATACGACATAAAGATTTTTCCTTGAGATGGTTATTATAACAAGGTCGTCAGCATAACCCTGGGCAAAAAACCCGGGCTATTGAAGTTTGACCAAAAGGTCATCGATCACCTAAGAGTATCTTATAAATGTAAATTCTTCAATGGCTTCAGACTGTTGCGGTACAGTAGATGACAGCAAAACTGGTTCATATACGGAAGCAAAAAATCTCAGCCAGCTTTCTTTCTAATCAACGGAACGTTTCTATCGATACCATTTCTGAGTATGTCTATATCGGGCAAATTAAGATCACCTACAATGATAAGTTGGTCGTTGGATGGTAACACAGGTAACACAACGGAATTTATGAAACTGATAATCATGTTGTAGTAATCCAAATCGGATCCATATAATATTCAGCGACATCCACAGTTGATGAAGTAGCCACATAAACACGGATGGCAATGAAATGGTTGGTATCAAAATTCTCACAGAATTTTTTTATGTCGTAATAATTATCGAGTATCTCAAGACTAAAACTTTTGGCTTTACCTCTGATACGCTATTATGATTCTATACTTCTTGATAACTGCTGTTATTTGGCCCAAATGACGCCGACGAAATTTTTTATTATTAAATGGTCTAACACACACGCGCGCATATTATTTGGCCAATTTTCAAAATTACCAACGACTTCAATTTTGAAGCAGATATATTCTACATCCGCTATCACTTTGCGCCCATTTGGAATCAGTTTGGTTGCAACAGCATTCGATATCTTAAGGGTGTCATTCACTAAATCAACGATGCCAGTTTCGTTGACAGCTGAAATTACAACAAATGAAACCAAACGATTACTTTTATCATTCTGATAGTGTCAGGCAAGGTACATAATTTTGTCCCACATCTGGAAGAGTCAGGAGAACGATGGATGGAGCAGCAAATTTGATTGAGAGTTCCTCCATCAATTGATTTCCAGTTGCCGTTATGAATTCACGTATGTGGGAAGTTATGTTAGCTACCACCAGATTATACAGCAGAAATAGCTTGATGGTGTATATCTCATTGTTATTTAATGCAAGTGTCTTTAGAATGTCCTGATTTCACCTCCGGTAAGCATTGAAATGACGTAACACCGTGGCAACTGTCATCAACGAAGTTGTTCCATTGAAATTAAATCGAGCTTGTAACACGAGGAGTTGGTAAAGGATGTCCGGTAGGTTCTGTTGAAAACAGATTTTTGGTATGTGGAAATAAAAATACGGCTATCTCTTGTTTTATTCATTTTAATACAGTGTTGCCTATAACCCAATTTATTATAATTCCCAACTAACAAAACATAAATTCACCCTACAAGCCAACACTCCCACTTCAGTTTACACTAATTTTAGTCCCATTTCTCCTCGATGTTGTTGATGTTTGGACTTGGGAAGTCCCTTTGTTAATGCATCAGCGATCATCTGATCTGTCCCGATTTGATTTATTGTGATAACAGATGCTTCTACTTTCTCTTTCACAAAATGATGCCTGACATCGATATATGTTTCGTACGAGGATGGTATGCATCTGTCTTCGAGAGATTAATTGCGCTTTGATTGTCACAAAAAATCGGAATCGCAGTCGGTCTGCTGAGTTCCACGTCCAATTTTCGATGCCATAATGCTTCTTGACAGGCTGCCGAGCCATATATTCGGCTTCAGTTGAAGAAAGTGCAACGGTTTGTTGCTTGCGTGATGACCATGTTATTGCTCCACCGCCTTTGAGAAACACATAACCAGTGGTGGATTTTCTTTCATCAAGATCACTCGCCCAGTCTGCATCACTAAAACCAGTAATGCTTTCTAATTCCGATCTCCGATATTCCAGCTTCACAGATTCTGTGCTTTTCAAGTAACGAGAGATCCGTTTCAGTGCAACCCAATGCTGCTTTCCGGGATTATTTGAAAAACGACTCACCAAATTTACTGTGTAGGCGATATCAGGTCGCGTACCTCGTGCTACATACAGAAGGCAGCCTGAATGTAACACAAGGTAAGCGCTACCGCTTCTTGAAATGGAATTTTCCGCATGTCCCCAAATTCGGCTTTGCTGGTTGGTGACATACTTTTGTCTAGCTTAACGTTTATGTCGATTGGTGTCGCAACAGGGTTAAAATTTTGGTAATGTAATCCTGTTGATCCAGCAATAAAAAACGATTTTCTCGATCCCTTGTAGTTCGGGATCCCAAAATGCTTTGAGGCTCTCCTATATCTTTCATTTGAAAACGTTTGGACAGTTCGTCTTTCAAACCCGTGCTCTGTGCTTTGCTGGTACTTAAAATCAAAAAGCCATCGACGTATACCGCAACAAACAACTTGGAATTTCTGTCGATTTTATAATAGATACACCTATCAGCTTTAGATCGTGTCATGCCGATCTCTTACAACGCTTTGTCCAACTTTTGGTTTCAGGCACGGCCGGCTTGTTTTAATCCATAAAGTGCCTTGTTTAATTTACAAACTTTTTCTGTTCCATCCACGAATCTATCTGGTTGCAACATATACACAGATTCCTTCAATTCACCTTGAAGGAACGCAAACACTGCATCTATCTGCCCAACATTCATATCGTATTGAACAGCTAGTGCCACCAGATAGCGAATTGAGCTATACTTCACTGCGTTTCCTCATAATCCAGACCTTCACGCTGGGAACAACCCTTTACAACGAGCCGTGCTTTGTGTTGAACTGAACCATCTAATTTTAATTTGGTTTTAAACACCCATTTTGACTTGATCGCTTGCCGTGTCCTTTTTGAACGCCGATTTCCACTTTCATTAATTTCTGCAATATCTGGACAATAATCGCTATCAGAACCATTGTCTTGTGCGTCAACAATCGTTTCGTCACTGAAACATTAATCTTCATCGCCTGGGCTGTCATTATCTCCCACTTCATTTGACAACGGTAGAGAATACGATCCAAATGAATCTCCGATGAATCAGACGCAACCGTAGTGACATCCCTAACCACTGATTGTTCGTTATTTGACATTTGAAAGAATTAGACATTAACGTCGTTGTTTAAATATTCGCAGGACTCATCAAAATACAACCACGGGCTGAGAAAACTTCGTCATTTTGATTTTCCCAATAGCCAACCATTCTGCATTCTTGTGCTGTTGGATCGAGTTTTTTTCGATTTTGTTTTGGCACATGTACTATAGCCTTTGATTCAAAAACCAGCAAGTTCAACAAATCCGGTTGTCTTCCAGTCCAAACTGTCTCTGGTATCCGTCCTGATAGCACCTTTGTCGGTGATCGGTTGATTAAATATACAGCCATATTCACCGCTTCGGTCCAAAAACGTTTCAATAACCCAGAATCAATCAGAAGACACCTCGTTTTTTCGACAATTGTTCTATTCACGCATTCACACAATATGTTCTGCTGTGGGTTATATGGAATTGTCGTCTGGTGCTGAATCCCTGAACTCTGAAGAAAACTCAGGAGTTCTTTGTTACAAAACTCTCCACCGTTGTCTGTCCGCAACACTTTTATTTTTTCTCCATACTGATTTTCGACAAATGCTTTAAATTTTTTGAAAACCGACAATACTTCATCTTTGGATTTTAAGAAGTAAACGAACGTCTTGTTCGAATAATCGTCAACCAAGGAGAAAAAATAACGCGATCCATTAATCGATTTCTCTTCCATGCGGGTCCGCACAAATCTGCATGAACAAATTCTAATTTACGATTCGATGATGAGGTCGATTTTCGGTACTGTGATTTTGGCCGCTTTCCTTTACAACAAACGACACAAATCTCATTTTTTGTCACTATCAAAAATGTCCACTCCCGACGATTTTTGCAACTCTTTCATATATTGGACACTCATATGTCCAAGCCGGCGATGCCACAATTCAAAATTGTCCTTGACAATTTACCCGAATGAACAACATATACACTTTTATCCAAATCGAGTTTGTACATATCCTTTTCTGGAGTTGCTGTCGCAATTAGCTGATTAGGCTTGTCAAAAATTCTACACTGGCGGTCATCGAAAACTATCACTTTACCATTCTTAGCCATCTGATCCACAGAAAGTATAAGTTCATTGATAATTCAGGCACATACATTACGTCTGCTGTGACAGTTGTTTTTTTTTACTGTCAACGATAAATTCCAGATTACACGTTTCCTTACAGTTGACTGGCACCTTTTTGTTGTTAGCCATGATAACTTCTTTGGCGGTTGACAATCGGGAACAATTTTTAATAATTTGCATATTATTTGTCATATGCGATGATGCGCCGGATTCGATATACCATTCAACATGAATTTTTGTTTCATTTACCGCAAAAATTGATAGCAAAGCCTGTCTATCCTCCGTCTCCTTTTTTTGGGGCGGAAACTTGATTTGTTTGCGAAATGACCGATTTGATTACAGTTGTAGCATCTTGGTTTAAACCGCTTTCTATATTTCCTTTTGAAATAAACGCTGTATTCAGCGAACTGTTGGTATCACCGTACTCACAAATGAGTAATTTTGACTTTACGTACTCAATCGTTGGTTGAAATTATTCTGACAAACCCGTAAGCAAAAAAGTGCCAATCCATTCTTCGCTATAACTCAAAACCAATGTCGATTAACTTTTGCGAAGCACAGATAATTGTCGTTCAAGTTTTGTGTTAATCATTTTTCGCATCAAGGCAATTTTATCCGACAGTCCGTCTTGCTGGAATACTTTTCTTAATTTTTTCCACACTTCTTTTGAAGTTTCTAAACTCCGAATATGAACATAAATACTGGGATGCACGCACATGATGATTTTTAATTTTGCTTGTATTTCCCACTTGGCCTTTTTTATTTCATCTGCTGTCTGGTCTTTATCTTCGATACAACACCACAGATCTTCATGCTCACGATAAGATTTCATAACAAATTCCCATTCATTATAATTTTCACGTCCCATTAATTTTTCTACTGGAACTCTATTCGACGACATGTCTTGTTTTAATTTTTGAATTTTGAATTTTTACTGATAATTATAAAGGTTATTAGGCTTTTAATGTTAATAAAATGCGGATGTTGACTGGTATAGATTTTAATTTGATATATTACAGCATCGATTTTTCACACAGATATTCTGTGCATCTTCAGGATGAAAACTAAAATATTTTTACAACAAATATGAAAACGATAAAAAAACTTAAAATAAATAGGCTCTATACCAGTCAACATCCGCATTTTATTTTACTGATAAGCTTTTACTTTAATTACTTTATCACTCAATCAACAAGGATTTTTTTTTTACTTGATCCCACAATAAAAAACTACCAAAAACCTGGGCCTGTTGAAAACAGATTTTTGGTATGTGGAAATAAAAACACGGCTATCTCTTGTTATGAGTAAACCGGAAGTGGTGACATATTTTTTTATTCATTTTTCAACAGTGTTGCCTATAACCCAATTTATTATAATTCCCAACAAACAAAACATAAATTCACCCTATAAGCCAACAGGTTCCATGTTCCAAATTTTAAAGCGTTTTCTATATTTGTTGTGAATCCGACATAATTTTGCAGGCTTTTGTTGAAGTAGCACTCTGTTACGAAGTAGTTTTTTCAAAAGTAGCTCGGTGACTCTGAAAAGATTAAAGACCATTATATTTGTGCCTCAATGTAGTAAGTAAATGCTCGACGAAGTCAAAACAGAACGCACTGAAATATTTCGTTTTCGAAAGCCGTTCTTTTGTGTTTGAAAAACGGTAAAGATGCTAGAAAGTATTTTTCTCATCAGATTGAATAAAAATATTAATTTTTTTCGAGAACGAGATAAACCATTTTCAATTGTTTACAGCACTAATCACTCAAATTTTTTATTTTCAGAAATTCTGCAGCGTATGTTGGAATGATCATCTGACCGCATTAAATGACCAATTAATAAAACTTGGTGACCAACTTAATTCCGCAAAAGAAAAAATATATCACAAATTGGATGAGTATAAAGTAAGTGAAACTATTACAAATCATCTGTAGCAATAAGTACAATATACATTCTACTATATAGACACATACTTTGTAGTAAGTTAATCAAATTAAAATGTTTAAATAACAATTTGATGGAAACATGAGAGACATAAAAACGCTTGTACGGAATTAATATCGATATTTTATAGCATGGATAGTTTATTGCACATAATACACTTGAAATTGCTAAACAGTTATGCGCAGACACATAACGATTAACAAGCAAAAGTAATTTTTCTTTATAAAATTAGTACAAATTTTTGGGTGGTGTATACTTTTTGCAGACTCTTCGGCAAATTTAGACAAACCGCACCATCATGAGAGAAATTTCTCGTTCGACTTACACTTATCCTACTCTATAAGTCTATAGTTCTACACTTGATGACCTTATTTGATCAGATCCGTTTATACACATAATCCAAAAATTGATTAATTTACAGATATTAGACACAGAGAGAGCACTGACGAACGAACAATTTGGTGCGTAGTTGTTGGAATTCCCAAAATATTTGTTTTGCTTTTTTTACGTTTTGTTTTATACAAAATTTATGATTATCAGTGACTACGGTGGGTAATTGTTTCTATTGGTGTGATAAGGATGTTTAATCGAGAAATATGCGGTGTATTACTTTTGTAACATATGGTTTTTAAATTAATATAATTAGCTGATTTGAAATGATGTTCTATTTTGATAATGGTGTTTCGACATGAATTATGAGATCTGTCGAAGGAGTTTATTATTATCGCGTCTATAACATTACGAGGGTAAATTTATAAGTTTTTAGAATGAAACGCTTATCCCAACGTTTTTCCAATTTCATTAAACCTACTTTAAAATATTATTTATCAAACTCCTCAAAATAAGCTTTCGGTTTAGTTATTATTCCATCATTTGACCGAGCCATTTTTTCATGTTTGGAAATAGGAAAAAGTCACACGGGGTTAGATCAGGCGAATATGGTGAATGAGGAGCAATTCAAAGCCTAATTCATCCAATGTTTGATATGTTTTCCATGATGAATGTGATGGTGTATTGTTATTATGGAAAGCATTTTTTTATTCTTCAAATGTAGCCCTAATTTTTCCATTCAAAATGCTTAATAATGGTGTTACCTATGATGGTTTCAACCTGCTCAAGATAGTCGATGATTATTAAGCCTTGTACATCCTAAAATACAATGGCCATAAGCTTAATACCTGGGGGTCGATTTTGTACAAAATTCGACAAGTTGACGAAATAACCGCAAGAATATAGTAGTTGGATGTGTATTTGTGCCAGTGCGATGTGCGCCATTTTTTTTGGATATGACATTTCTAGATTCATTTCCATTTATAATTTAAAATTGTAAATGCAATAAAAATATGCTTTAAATAAAATTAATTTTTTTTTTTTTTTTTTTTTTTGCTAATCTACTCTGTATCGTTCCAATTTTAGTATATGTTCTGCCGAAGCAAAAAAAAAAAAAATTTAATTTATTTACTTTTAATTTTAAAATAATTTCTAATTCTCGAAAACAAAACATTCATTCGACATCGCATTGAAAAAAAAAAATTTAAATATGTGTAGTTAAATTTTTTTTTTCTTAACACATTGACGCACACTTTCTAAATGTGTGTGCTATTCAGGAACACATTTGATAACTTTTATAATTGCAATGATATTTCGTCGCGGAAAGGAATGTATTGTGAGAACTGCAAAATTTGTCAAGTTAATTCCTGAAAAAATGAAAGATGTTTGCACGAACGTGTTAACTCGCCAATCAAATACTTGGTGAGATGTCAAAAAAGCGAGACGACGAAAGGACATAAGCACCAAAAAACTGAACCGATTTGTACCGATTCATAATTTTTGATGCATTGTAAATTCGCAGAAAACAAACCAACATGACCACAGAAAATTGTATTCTACACTCCTTATACGTATACGAAAACGTCATGTTTCGGCGTCATTTTCCCAGACTTACTTCATTGCTTCGATCAATTCTGATACGGTGCGCGGGCACTTTTCTGCTACTTTTTCTTTAAGAATATTCCAGATATTTTTGATGGGATTCATATCTGGGCTATTCGCGGAACAATCACTGATTTCGGTTACTTTTGTCGCCGTGGGGCACGGAGCCTTGCCATACATAAAAATCCATCCCCATTGAATTTTTCATTCATAGTCGGTACCAGGTGTGATTGCAGAACAGTAAAACATTGATTTGAATTCATTAGCCCGTTTACTACATAGTGTGGGAAGAGTCCTTTTGATGATATTGCTGACCAAACCGTGGCTCTAACTGGTTTTTTGACCTGCTGTTGAACACAGGTAGGTAAACATTATTCTCCTTTTGATCTATAAACGGTCTTGAACCTTGATAGTGTCAAAGTCGTCATAGTCTCGTCACTGAATACAACCTAATCAAGAAATAGAAAAAAGATAAAGTTGAAAGAGACATATATTGAAAAGTGTAATAATAAGAAAGACTTTTATTGTTTGTATTTTTCCTCAGTCCTCTCGGGACCATATAAAATGTCCATTTGCCCATGTTTTTCTTTGTTGTATCATCCTAGCGTTTAACCTTTGCTTCTTGTGAGGTCTTTTTGCACATAGCCCATATTGAAAAAGTCTACGTCTCACTGTTCTCTACGATATTTTCACACCAACGTTACGCATTGTATCCCTTAGATACTTACTGGATAACTTCGATCTTCTTTAGCTTTCCGCATTAAAAATCTGTCCTGCCTCTCTGTTGCTTTACGATTGCGACCACATTTTCCTCTTCTACTGGGACTTGTTGAAGACTGAGATGTTAATTTTTGCGAAAACTTGTTGAAGAATAATCGGTTCACACCTGTTTTCTGGGTTATTTTCGCATGCGTATAATGGCCTACTTCCAAATACGTCGAAATTTTGACTCTGGTTACAGCAGTGAGGTCATTTGCTTTACCGATAGTTTATTTCATAAAATCAAAACAATTCGGATGTTAAACTAACTAACAGGCTATAAATACTCGGAATTCATATTTTGTCAAAAAGGGTTCTCTGGTATTAATGACTCATAAAAGGCATATTTCAGGGTATATTAAAATTTTATTGCACGAATTGGATTGGTCGATATTTATCCTAATGACGTGTCAACTATACAAAAGGTTGCAGTTCGGGCTTTGAAAAATTACCATGAATTTCGTTTGAGGTGAAAATAATTTGGCCACAGCTGTACATGTTTTTCCATATTTTCAAAAAATCAAAAGTGATTTTATAAAAAAGGCACTAACTAATGTTGATTTCGATTGATATTTTCCTACTCTAAAAATAGTACCATTATTTTATATCCTCATTTTGTATCAATGGAACAGAAATGAATTACATCGCTTTTAAATGTCAAAACAATATATTTGTTTCGTCTTTACGATGAATAATATTTTATTTTGACAAGTATAGAAAAAATGGCGTATGACAACAACAAAAAATGGTTTACTCGACGAAAAAACCTGGAGTAGAGAAAATTACCGTAGTAAAATATAACCCTTGTGGTATTTTTTTCAATCGAACATTTTGACAGCAGTTGTAGTACTATTTTTACCCTCAGTGTAACATTTTTCCTTCAATCGAAATCAACATAAGAAACTATTCAATCAAATGTCATAAAAATTTAACAGCTTTCGTTTAAAAAAAGACACTTCAAACAAAAGGAGTTACAATTACAATTACATCAACCTGTTAACAATCATTACGACCTTGATACTCATTTGGCTTTGTATTAAATACGATACCGGGCTCAAGATAAAAACCTCCAAATAGTTTTCAATGTTCTTTATTCGTTCAAAGCAGAATCTGTTCAACATACATAGTTTACTATATTTAAATAACAAGCCACACAGTACACGCATAGTGGCTTGTAGTAGAACTTGTTGTGAGCTTGTAGTTTTCTCCGTCACGCCCTAGATGTCTACAATTAATGATTTGAAATTAAATCCTTTGAACTGTATTTACAATGGCCAAAAGGCTAATAGATTACGTGCGGTAATGCGGTCTAATATAAAATATATTTTGACAGAAATACGCGAAGAATCTTGTATCAAGTGTGGCTGTAAATTATGATACAAATCAGGCCACTTTGTAGTGGCATTAGTGTCACTACAAAGTGGCCTGATTTGTATCATAATTTACAGCCTCACTTGATACAAGATTCTTCGCGTATTTCAAATCCCATTACTATTCGCTGCTAAATGAAAATTTATAAGGCAATTCGTTAAATTTAGAGAAGATTGGATTAAAATGTGGAATTAGTCTAAACTGTGTATTGCTAGTAGCAGCCTTTTAGGCGATTCTGGGCTTTTTAATTACACTAAGAATGCTCATACTAAGCTAAAGCGTAAACCATCAGTAGCATACGCCTGACAGACTACGCGTTCTTGCTAGCTTTATTTTAAGATAAGTGCCACATAGAGCAATCATTGACATTTTCTAAGATTATCTTGAAATCATATGGATTTAGTGCGTTAAAAATACGAATAGCATTAATCTCTAAAATACAATTGGCGAAAATTGAATCTGCCAAATGAGAATTATGTTTAATAAATGCATTAAACGTAAAGTAATAATTTCCCTCTCAATATGTTTTGACCTTGGTAGAAAAGGATAATGTGATAACTTCACAACCGACGTCAAGGATTTGTAAAAATTTGGGTGATTGTATAGAAACAGTATAAAAGTGAATGTAAAATGAACGAGATTATCTCCCCGGCAAGCCGGATGCTGAATCCATCTCTCCACCACCTTCCAAAAGCTTCGGCGATCACATGCTTCGTGTAATAGTGCAAGCCAAATAACAAAATTAATAAACAGCCCAGTAAAAGTAAAAAGCTTTTCGGAAAGATTTTTGAGTTAAAATTATCAATTTTAAGGCTGTATCAACTTGTCAAAAACGATGTTTACTAAAAATCAGTTTTTGACCATAAAATATTACCATTTGACCTAATTTTTTCTTTAGTATGACCTTAGTAGACGTATAATTGAGCGATTAATTCGAGTTTATTTGTTTTACGCCGCAATGCTGATTATTTTTGGAAAATTACTGTCGCTAGATGGCAATTCAGGAAATAAAAATTGTGTCCAACATAAGTGGTTATTATTTTTATGATAATATGCAATGTTAAGAACAGAAATAATGAAAAATAGTACATTTATTAATTAATTTTACACACATAAACAATACTAAGTAAAGTTTAATAAACGAATCATATAAAATGTTGGTACTCATATTTATTAAAGAAACGAACCAGTTTAGATACATTCAAATATCGATACTGAAAAGGACTTTTTTTCCAGTATCATACAGCCTTAAACCACCCCTAAATTCCGATAATTATCTTACAACCACTAAATTTCAATTATGGCCCAGTTACTTTAGGATCGTCCACAAATTGATCACTTTGAACTACCCTGTATTTAGTTTTGCCTTTCGGACAAAATTTATTTAAAACAGGAATCGCTACTTTGGTTTATTTCCGACAGGTCCGACACTAAGCTGCTTCAAACATTCTGACATTGTAATTTTTAATGTGATTTTTGAAAGGACTGCATAGAATTGCAGTTGAAATTATTCAGTCCTTGCCGGTCTCTTAAAATTAGCATTCATCTGAGAAAATGTCTAGCAGCAACATTCATTCATGCAAATAGAAAAGAATTTGGAATAATCAAGGCTTTAAAAGTGCTACCGTTGAGAACACTAAAAATAAAGCGGAGGCAAAACCAGTTATGGCAAACAAGCGTAAAGCACACCGGTTTCAGTGGTTGACACTTAGGCCATTTTTAGCCCATTGTGATACTACGCATTCATGCTACATCATTAACCCATTCACCTATTCACCTACTCACACAACTACAGTATACCACCTGCACATTGCAAGCTCCATGTCAACCTGTACATTGACCTGTACATTGAAATTCTGCACTCCATCAGAGGGTTTTAGTTGTGTTTATTAACATCACCGATTGTAATCGATGATGAAAATTCGATTTGCATCTAGCCTCTGATGGGATTCGAACCTAGTACCTCCCGGTCCAAGTGCCGAAGCTTTAACCACTGCACCACTTGTCCGGTCTTGCTTTGTAGTACAGTGAAAAAATTTGCGGGAGCCTCTTAATACAAGCCAGTAAAAATTAGTGAGAAATCTGGAAGGCAGAGTAGGCAAGCCGTAAGCAAAATCAAAACCCCTTCCTCACATACTGATAGGTGTGATCAGAAAACCTTGAAAGATTTATCTACTTGCTGGAACCTGAATGAATTTAAAAATTTCAACATTTGATGTTGAGGCTTTATTTGAATTTTCAAGGTTCAATTTCAATCCTAAGGGCTGGACTACAAAAGTCCCAAAACGGGTTTGCAACAGACGTTAACATACTGTAATGAATAAAATTAAGACGAGTAATATGACGAATATCGCAGATTATAACAATTGTTGGCCACGTTATAAAGTTAGTGCCACAAAGTGTAGTCGACCAAATTGTTGCGATATCGATATCCCTTCTCTCTATACCTTTCACATCCAATAATTGGATTTTGTCGCCTAATAGTCGCCTAACTGCCTCTATTCATCGCTTCACTCGCTCCAGATTCAACAACGTATTATTAGTACTTGGCGTCGTCGTACTATTATTGCCAAGGTCTTGATGAGGCTCTTTTAATTTATATCTAAATCGGTTGAATTTCATTAATTCGACAATATCGCAGTCATCAACGAAATTTTGAGGAGGAGTTTGGCCTTCGGCCCACAACCATGATATCATCTGCATATCCAAGAATTTGGCTTGACTTATTACGTATAAGCAGCGTGAAGTTTCAATATAACATTTTCTTATGGTGCGGCATGTTATGGCATGGTACGAAGACAAACAGTGCATATTCGCGTTTTAACATCGCGGAAGTCGATGAACTGCAAAATCGGTTCGACAAGTTTTGTAAATCTAAAACTGCTAAACAGTAGTAGCATGCCATTTTTAAAGAGTTTAGCGTGAATATTTTCCGAGATAGTTGTTGAGATGAGTTCGATGAATATTCCAATTTTTAAACAACATCTGGATATGCAAGATAAGCTGTCTATACTACTCGAGGACTCTATTCTCAACATAATGAAGAGCAAGAAATTGGAAAGCAAGCACTGATGCGGTATAAGTTTTACGGTACCAATTACTTGCCGTGGCATGTTGTGAAATTGACTATAAACAATTTACTCTGCATTCTCTACATCGTCCAACTCATTTTGAGTTACTAAGAGAGTACCGCGTGCAGGTTGTATCGGTATTTGCTCTCGATATCGACACCACTCGAATGATTTAAGTTTATTTGTCGAATACTATTCGAAAATGCGTCAATGTGGATCCCCCCTATTATAAATTGCGCCGCAAGTTGAGTAAACCATATTTCAGGGTCTTCTCGATTGAATGGTGCATATTTAATTGAAACTTTATATACAGTTTGTTGTAACACCAACATTGTGACGTTTTTCGTGATCGTTTTCTGAGTCAGACATTGTGGTGTTTCAACAATGTCACAAATTTGTCTAATAAATTTGATAAAATAAAATTTGATATCACGATAATTTAAAAATAACCTGTTTCCAGAGATATTACGCCGAATGAATAACGAAGTGCCAATAAAATAAGGTAATTTAAGGTAACCGAAATGGTGAATGAAAAATTAATTAAAATGCAGTAATGACAACTTCCCTCCGGATTGCTTCTGAACGATTATATTTACCGTGGTATAAATCGAGCGCAGTCCGCTGGTAAGGGCTTGACCCTGATTGTATAGCTAACCTTAGTAAATTAATAACGATATTAGCACCGGTCATTTTAACCTGAACATCATTTGGTCCATTATATTTACACCAAATTTGGTGCTGTTGAAAATGAAATGATTTCAGGAAGCTTTATCGGTTTTGTTGTATTTTTGGGGAATTATGCTCAGAACTAAGAAGAAGTACTTTCTTAGTTGACTTAGCTTTGTATACCGTTAGTTTATTTGTTTATTTATTTATTTGTTTATTTTTATACAATTTACAATTTTGCAAACCACACACCCCATTTTGAGCATGGAAGCTCATTCATAACGAGAGTGCAGTTCATAGTTTTCGCTAAAAGATTTATGTGCAAGGTCAATTTTAAAATCAAAGTAACCCAAAGCTCCATTCAGTATCGTCTTCAAACGTTTAATCTTCAACCTGCTGAATTTCAACCATACAGGATCGAAATGCATATAGCGATTGTGTGGTAGCCAGCCAAGCAGCAAATACATTTAAACGATATTTTATATATGACGTACTACTTGTCAATTTGCCGATCGTTAAATATTCGTGTAGTGTTTCAGGAAGCTGCTTCAAAATATATCCTACAATCGGGTTGGGGTACTTCAACCTTCTATTTCGGGCATTGTTTCACTCAAGCAACAAAAATACCATCTCCGATTTCTCTGAATGATTTCGGTTAGGGCTGCTAAAAGGCCTGTACAAATTATTTGTTTTTCCATTTTGGATACTGAAATAAAAACTATTAAAAAATATATAATGTTGAAAAACAGACGACTGGCTGTTTGTTAGTGTGCAAATATCAGATTTGTAAATTAAAGTTGAAAATTTAGGCTATTATTTATCTTTTTTTTTTTGTTTGGCAATTTTCGACAATCCCTTTTCATTTGAACGAATAGTTCCAACTAAATCCGTATTATTTTCTAAAAGTTTTGAAACCAATAATTTACTTGTAAAAAAATTATCAGTTGTCATATTCCTACCGGAACCAGTAAATGGCTCAATTAGTTTTAGGGCAACGAACTCACCCAAAGATATTGATTCTGGTTTATTTTTTCCTAAGTACGGAAACCCATTTGTGACATATTCACTTTTCAAAACCAATGCAAACCAAAATTTAATTCCAAATTTACTCGGTTTATTCGGCATGTACTGGGTAAATTTGCATCTGGCTTTAGTTGGAAATAATTGTTCATCAATAGTAATATTTTGTCCAGGCACATAGCAGTTTTGGAAATTTTTGATGAAAGGATTCCAAACGTTTGAGATCAGCGCAAATCTGTCGCTTTTCAGTCTTTGACTTCGTTCGTTTTTCAGATCGAACCGTATAAATTGCACCTTGTTAAAGTTAGCCGACTCGCTCCAGCCGAAAGATAATGCAGATAGTGTCTTGACTATTATTGAACTATCTTTATACTCTCGCTCCTATCGATTTTTAAATTCCTACAAACTGAAATAATTTCTCCTTCACCCGAATGATATAACCCGGTCCTAAATTCTCCTAAATTCGAGTTCATGACTTATTTTTGCTGTATTCAAGTTCATTCGAATCTGCATTATCGACATTATTCGGCTGGAGGGCTAACTTTAACAGTATATAAATTGCAAGATATTCGTGTAATCTTTCCTAGCCATCGTTTTTCTAAAAAAATTCGGGTCCCTAATTTTTTGAACATAAATCCGACAATTTTGGTTTTTTTTAGATTCATAAGCACCACACCCATATAAAATTGCTAAAAATGAATTGATTTTTTTTTGTTAAAACCCACTCTTCTGCAAGAACTTTAGACGCTTCTATTTCTGCGCATTTCCTAATATAATTTATAATATTTTTATAAATTATATTAGGAAGGTTGCTTTGAAATTTGTATTTCTTTGTTGTGTTTCTGGTCTTCCTCTAGAAAATCCATGTTTTATTAATTCCCACACAGTTCCATTAAGAGCTGTTTCTATTTTTGTATCACTATCATCAGAATATGATGGTAACCTAATTTTTCTCTTCCGTCTTCGTATATTGGAAATATTTTCCATGTGCTTGCCGATATCTAAGGGCGATTTATTTGAGAGTCCAGTTTCATCCCCAGTTGCAGTATTCTGGTAATTCCCAGAAAATGGAGAATTGGGGAAAGAATTTATATGTAATTTTTATCAAATAAAAAACCTCTTAACATTTACCTCGTTCATAGTGACGAAAGCCGAATTCAATTCACAAAATTTCTGATATTAAATTTGTGCCGAAAAAACAACTGCATTCGATTTGTCAACGATTTTTCGGAATGTCAGTGCATTCAGTACGGACAAACAAACATATATACCAAAGCAAGATTATATGGTGACGTCATAGAAATATTTCCAAATGTCATAACTTTGGTCAAAATCATCCGTTTTAGACGTTTGAGGTGCCGTTGAATTGGTATTGACGTCTACAATCATAATTTTTTGGTTAAAATTTAATTGGGCCACTTTTTGAGGCAGTTATACCCGAAAAACTGATTTTTGGGGCGATTTTCGGAAGGTCTTATCTCCACTCAATGTTGGTAGAAATTCATGCTTTTATACAATATTTGGTCTACTTTTCAAGACCTTTCCAATGGTATAAATATAACATGATCATGGCGGTCTCAAAGGGAAAAAGTTCGAAACTAGCTGTATATATACGAGTTCAACTTTCCGCACAGTAGGTGCTTTCGTCACTCGTTTGGACTGCCGTCCAAAGTGATTAAAAAAAAAATTTCTGGCATACTGAGCTAAAAAACTTTTTTGAAAACAAAATTAAATTGGGAATAATTTTCCTTCTAAAAATTATTTCCAATTTATAAATATTTACATCAAACTTTTCTCCTCAGCAGTCGGGGAAAAAAAAATATTTGAACAGAAATTACATAAAAATTCTTTCCCCAGTTCCCTATTCCCAAGGAATTACCAGAATAGTGCCACTGAAGATTCTTTATTTATATATTCTCGTAATTTTTGCTTTCTTGAACTGCTTGCTATTTTAGAATAAAAATTTAGATAAAAAAAACCAAGATTCAAGAATAATGTGAATTTATAAAAAAAGCTTTACCTTTCACGATATAAAACACAGTTTGTGATTTCTACTATTTATCGCAATCACTCGAAATAAAATTGACTGATAATAAAACAGGCGAATACTAAGCTTATATGTAATCTCAGTAACGGTTTTAGCCACAAATCCAGCAACATACTAATACAAAATGCACGCAAAGAAATATATAAAACCAAAGAGAGGTCCCACCCTGTCATAAAACAAGAGAGGAGAGACATTAAAAATAAAATAAGAGAAATTAAGAAGAATTTAGAAAAAATTAGAGAATATATAAAGCCGTTATGATAATCTGTAGAATTATTTGAAAATATTCAAAGTAAACTGAAAAATTACAAATATTAGCACTTGAAATTCCAACCGGTCATTTTGACCGGTTGGTATGTAGGTATACCACATACCTATCTCAAGAAAAATAGTACTAATAAATAGGAATATTTACAATAATTATCAGATATATAAATAATACTATTCATAATATTACATCAAACATTAGAATTTAAATTAACGGAGAAAATTTGGGAGACAATTTGTAAACCGGTCATTTTGACCGGTTGGTATATCTAGTGTTAGACTGGACTGCTGACGATATAAGACTAGACTGCTAGTGGTTGGCGATATTAGGCTGGGTTGCTAGTTGTCAGATAGTATTAGACTGACCGATAGCTGGCTGACATTTTCTCCCCTTTATTTGTCCTGACAAAGTGACAACTAACTGATGCTGCTCCGTAGTAAAAAACTTAGTGTTGGACCTGTCCACGGATCTTTCTGAATCACATCGGGGTCACCAGTTTATGGGTGTTATATTGACACCACATAAATTTAATGAACAATTGTCCAACTTATATTTTATAATCTTTTATTAATGTATCTTTTATTACAGTATGTGCAACAAGAGCGTGTACGGCAAAAACCAAGTAAAAATAAAACAACGATTTTTTTTGTTTTTATTATGAAAGTTTTTGTATTTTCTAGGGCGTTACCAACTAACCCAAACAATCGCCGAAATATTCGAAAACTAAAAATATCAATTGTCGACGAACTAATAGTACAAAGCAAGAACTTATCGGTTTAGCGAATTATATCACAAAATCAGTATAATTTATGGAAATTCTCACTTGTATGTCTATTTTACGAGTGACATTTAAACCTACATGTTGATACTTTTTCATGTCTGTGAAGTTAGCACGATATTTGCGATGGCAACACTCTTCGGTTTGAATCTTGAATATTGGATTTTTAGTACAAGATAGCACGAAAAAATGTGAAATATGATATAAATTTATAAAACTTAGCACGAAAAAAATTTCAATAATTAATGATAAAAAAAAATTAAGTGAAAAATTTATCAATATAAAATATGTATACATAATAAAATTTAGCACGAAAAACGC
The DNA here is from genome assembly GCA_932526605.1 of Nephrotoma flavescens. Classification (NCBI taxonomy): domain Eukaryota; kingdom Metazoa; phylum Arthropoda; class Insecta; order Diptera; family Tipulidae; genus Nephrotoma; species Nephrotoma flavescens. The sequence continues at coordinate 212,754,276 of OW052222.1, read as the reverse complement.
AACGATTGATAAAATATTTAAAATAAAACATTTGATCAAACTTCATATAATAGTCCCTTTCAAGCATTTGTCGGACATGGAATTATTTTTTTATTGTAGAAGAATCCTTAACGAATTTCTTAGACAAATTTCAAATCAATCGTATGGGTCGGACGGCAGCACTAATGATTCGAGCTGGCCTCTTTCAAGCATTTGTCGGACATGGAATTAATTTTTTATTGTAGAAGAATCCTTAACGAACTTCTTAGACAAATTTCAAATCAATCGTATGGGTCGGACGGCAGCACTAATGATTCGAGCTGGCCTCTTCCAAGCATTTGTCGGACATGTAATTGCTTGAAAGAGGCCAGCTCGGACCATAAGTGCTGCCGTCTGACCCATACGATTGATTTGAAATTTGTCTAAGAAGTTCATTAAGGATTCTTCTACAATAAAAAATTAATTCCATGTCCGACATACGTTTGGATGAGGCGAGCTCGAATCATTAGTACTGCCGTCCGACCCATACGATTGTTTTGATATTTGTCTAAGAAATTCGTTAAGGATTCTTCTACAATAAAAAATTAATTCCATGTCCGACAAACGTTTGGATGAGGCCAGCTCGAATCATTAGTACTGCCGTCCGACCCATACGATTGCTTTGATATTTGTCTAAGAAATTCGTTAAAAATTCTTCTACAATAAAAAATTAATTCCATGTCCGACAAATACTTAGAGGCCAGCTCGAACCATTAGTGCTGCCGTCTCACCTATACTTGCTGGTTGAAAGATGATTACTTTGAAATTTCCGATTGTGCGAAATATTTAATTAATCATCTAATACGATAAAATTAAAAATAATAACTTCAAATTAATGAATAATTAAGTTTATATATTATTTTCTAAATATATATTGATTATATTTCTTTGTTATTTTCATTTCCCTTATGTATGTTTAAAATTTCGTGCTAACTCTATCGAATACTCAAACCAGTTTTAGAACACAAATCAATTAAAATTTTTTAAAGTAATAATATAAATGTATGATTAAATTTTGCGGTAGGCTCTTTTTTTATCTTTAATTTATTTAATTCTTTTCTATAAATTACTTAAATAATATAAATAATTTTCAAAACATGTAAATTATGACATTTTGTCTATTTGATATAAAATATTATTATTCTAGTACTATTTGATATAAAATAATTGGTTAAGATCTGTGATAAAAATTATTGCCATACGTACAATTTTAAAAAAATCGTGCTAACTCTACGTGCTAGTTTCACATCGGTACTTTTTCGACCCTGAAGTCAAATTTCAGCATATTTTTACAATTTTCTGAATTTGACTTCAATGGTCAATCGAACTACTAACCACCAACCCAATTTTATGAAACTAACCTCAGAGTTGGTTCAATGAGAAGGCGACTATGTCAGTTTCTCGTATTTTACTTAGATTTTTGTCATATGACTGTGATTCGTTTTTCCATATCTTCCGGACACGCTCGCGCTAGAGCGCTCAAATTTTTCCATAAATTTCGATCGGATTGGAATCAAGTGACTGCGATTGTAAATTCAATGTTGTGGTGCTCTTTTTGAGTTTAAATTCCCGAACAGAGTATATGCTATGGTGTTTTGAAACGTTGCCTTCTTGAGAGATCCAATTAGAGTTCCCCGTGCCAAACTGTTTAAGGACAGATGGTAACAAACCTCGTGAATAAATTTTATTCATGAAAAGTGCGTTTAGGTTCCGTGTGGAAACGATTAATTTACCAAAACCTTGCTTGGTGCAGCAATCATTGCGGATGCTTCACATTTCGGACAATCTTTTTATTTTGCTTAGTTGATCAAACACGCCTTTTAACATTAAAACCCCAAAAGGATGACTCATCGGTACACACAGTATTCGTAAAATCTTTGCTTTTATGTATTGGTCCACTGTAGTCGCTTTTCCATGTATTTTTGTGTTACCAGTGGTTTGACCAAATTATTTCCATATGCATAGCCATTGTTCCATAATTCTGTTTCGTATGGTTGTTTTTGGTATAATAATATTCTTTTTCGCCAATTTTTCCACAGCTGCATCCAGCGTAAGCGAAGCATTTTCAGCAAATAACTGTAAGATGGCCTCATCCTCCTTTTTTGTAGTGGATCGGATTTTGCCTCTATCTGGCAAATCGTCAACATTTTTATACATTGAATAATGTGTAATCCTCCCTTTTTGGTCCTTTCGGATGTGCACTTGGAAACGCCGCTTCAAATCGTTCTTTATAAATCGCACTCATTTCTTTCATGTATCCGCTAAACAGTTGCAGTTAAACTAATATTTGTTTTAGAGCGTCCAAGAGGAATCAATAGAAAACCGATGTAAGCCCGCCCATATTTGTTACTATATTGTTTTAAGTACAGTTAAGCCGTACATCCTCTTGTTGAACCTACTGTATTTTAAAATTTGATTTAACAACATTCGATTGGTTTTTCATTGATGAATAATGTTCGATTTATATCTATTTTATATTTTAATGTTTAATTAACACAATATTTAAAACACACGTCTCGTATGTTTGAGGAGCAATTCAATAAATCCTGAAACACTCAGTTTAGGAATCTCTACTTTAATCGTTATAAAAATTCATGGGTAAAATAAACTTGTTGATTGAACCGCCACAGTTTCCCTTCTCGTGGGCACGATTTATATTTATGGTTCCAAGAGAGAGCCGATTTCCCTAAAACTAAACGGATATAAACATTTCGTTCAGAATTTAAAAATTTAATAAATAAAAGTGAAAAGAACAATTTGGCAAGAGTTGAAAATTTAAATCGAGTTCTCAAGTGAAATCGAAATTTATTTATTTAATGTTTTTAATTCTTTGATCTAATTTTTCATTTAAAATTGCCCATTGTTGTATTAATTTATAAAAAAATTAAAATAATTAAATATTAATGGAATTAAAGCGCAAGTAGGTAACTGAAGAATTTATTTTTTGCAATGCGCGGATAAATTCATTTCAGGTTAAAACATCAAATTTATGACTCGTACTCTTGCCATAAGGAATATCAATTTATGTTATCTTACGCGTTAGTCTTGTGTAAATCACGAGCTTCGTATAGAAATAGAAAGTGTGACTAACTTTTCTTCAAAGCTTCTCTTCTTAGCTCAAAATTTGTTTTAATTGTCTAACAAGATTTTTATTACAGTATGCCAAATGTTAAGAGGTACAGCACAACAAAAAAGTTGTCGCAGCAATACAAAAAAATCGTTAATTTAATTTTTTGTATGTTACTAGAGCAATATTTTAATTATTCGCATGCCGTACATCACAGTACGACGATAATAAAATAATTAAAACCTAAACACGTTCTTATCATTGATCTATGTTGTTTTACGAAATTAAAAACAAATTTGCATATTAAAACGTAAATTCGAAAATAAATGTTAAATGTTGAAAAACAGTCTTAATAAAATTTGAATCTTAAAATTAAATTCTATGCATGCACTTTGTTGACAACATTTCTGTTTTATACTTTCTATGTCGTAAATTTGACATTGTAGATAATCAAGTGAAATTCAATCAATGTTCGTTCCTAAGAACAATCCGTCTTATTAATATTTTCTTTTTTGATTTTCAGGATCGAATGGCGTCTCTAAAAAACCACATTCACGTTCATATCGACAATGAAATACTTCAGCTTCGGAATCGAGAGAAAAGTTTATTTGGTAAGTAATTTTAATCCTTATATAGATACAAATTATGCTAGAATATCGTAACATTTTTTTCGTTTTATAGATCAAATCCAGAATCTTGGCGATGCTGAAAGTAAATTAACTGAACCCTTTGTTGACGAAATCGCACAAATTAAATCGGAAATAAAATCAAAACAATCAGATCACTCGGTCGATTCGGTCACTCTGTTCATGACAATGCACAAACGCACGAGTGAACTATTCCAGAAAATAAGCAAGTATGGTGAACGAAAAATTGATTTCGATAAACAAAATTTAACGATTGAGATACATTCGGCCACGGTTGATGAACCCGATTTTACAGCAACGGCGGAAAATCTAGTCGAACCCGATGACAGTGTATTCGAAGAGGATAATGACAATGGGGCAATGGCTAAAACACAGTTTGAAAGTTATGAAATGCTTAAAAATTACTATAAAAATAAAACGTTTAAATCGAAATTTGTTTGGACGAAATGTGCACGGCCAGCCGGTGTCGGTTTTGCGCCCTGGGTCCATATGGAATCCGGATTAAAACTCTTATATATAGCCGGATCGGATAGTCGATTAATTTACGGTATCGAAACGAAAAGAGGTCGAATTGTACATCGGATATCGCACGAGGATATGATTTTTCCGAATTCAATTTGCTTTTTGGACGAGCGACGCGAAATATTTGTGACCGATAAATGGAAACACTGCATTTTCGTTTTTTCGGAAAATGGTGAATTACTAAGAAGTTTGTGCAGTAAAGGCGACCGAGAGGGTGATTTACGGTCACCCGAGGGTATCGCTATGGGCCCGAATAATACAATATATGTTTGCGACACTGGAAATGATCGTATACAATGTTTGGATATCCTGACGGGAAAAGTTTTATTGCAATTTGGTTCTATTGAAAATTATCATGTGATCAATGCGCTAAATAATCGTACGAAAGCTGTTGTAACTGATTTAAAAGCACCGACCGCTATTCAAATTATCGAAAATCACGTGAGTATTAATTACAACTACATATATATAAAAAATTTTAATACCTAATTTATTACCGCAGCTTATAGTACTCGATAGTGGAAATCGTCGTGTAAAAATTTTCACCAATAAAGGTGAGAAAATTTCAGAATTTGGTACATTTGGATCGGGCAACGGTGAATTTAAATATCCTGAAACTCTAACTATCGATCAATACGGATTTATTTACGTCGGTGATGGCGGTAATGCAAAAGTAGAAATTTTCGAACCAAATGGGAATCTACTTAACTCATTTGGTGTTCGTGGTAGTGGTCCAGGAAAATTTGGTTGGGTATCGGGCATGTCAATTACAAACGATGCGAAATGTATTGTGTCCGACTACAAGAATCACACGGTCCAAATATTTTCCTAATAAAACAAAATGCAATTTTTTGATTTGATTCAACAAATATGGAATTTTTTTATTTTCTGAAATTTTTGGTTGCTCAATTTTTAAATGTTCACACAAAAATTATTAATCAATTATAAAACATTTTTTTTTTTGTTCACAACCGAAAATTTATTTTTAAGTATAGTTTTATTAAAGAGTTCAGTGTCAGCACTGATGAATTTGAATAGTTTTTTTATTGGTTGAATCATTAATACAAAGCTAGATCAACCACTTGGTTAGTGATTTAGTATTTTGTTAAGCTATTTTATTAATATTTTTTTTTTTTTTAATTTGTAAATAAATTAATTAATCAATAAAGAGGAAGATATTTTTTTACTTTACATCATTCAGCCAATTTTTTGTAACAATTTTGTTTTTATGATAATTTTACTTGTTAATTCTACAATATTTGGTATTTTGTTGTTTTGGTTAAAATTTAAAAATTTATCTTATAAATCTTTTTTGCTCATAATTTTAATAAATAGATTAATAATTTATAATACTATAAAGTTTTGAAGTAAAGTAATTATTAAACTTGCTTGTTTCAACAAAATAAATACTTCAAATAAGTTTAGCTATAGTAAAATAATAGCCATTGGAATTTTTTTACAAAAGTAATACTTTTATGTACTTTTTACAAATAAATATTAAACTAATTTTAATAAATAAACAATTTTAGAAAATATAATAAACTCTATTTTAATGTACCTAATAACAATATTTTAAAAATTGAAATGATCAACACACTTTGATAGTCTACAACCAAAATGTTTTTGTAGCGAGCAGCGGCCCGATTTTCTATGGCTTTATGTTAAAACAGAATCACACAGCCCTATTACTCTATCAAACGGTGTGCCATTCATATAAGGAATTGTTCAATTTTGTTAAGCAACCCTTATCGGCTCCTTTTGACGGGTGGATGAATCCGGCTAAGGCTAATAACAAGTCGTCACAGAAATTGCACAAGACGCCACCGTACATGTTTGGTATTTTTCTTTGAAATACATTCCAAAAATAATACCAAAAATTTACACTGTTAAATTTATAAATAGTCCAATTGAATTTGTTTTGTGGTGAAATTGAAACATTTTTAGATAATCTTTAACATTTACATTAGAGAAGTCCCCAAGTCACTAATAGTGTCGTTACGATTTACTAAACTTTTTTTAATTCTAAAGAAGGCCATTTTAGACAATGCTTCTACTTTTATATCTCCGATCCTAGAGATGTTAACGGGGTCTCGCCTATATGACCGAATAGCTAAATCAAACCCCACGTGTGTGGTGAACAAGACTTAATTATGACGAATTTTAACTAGTCCAGCGCATTTTCAAATTTTTCTATTAACGCTCCTAGAGGCAGTTTTTAAAATATATTTTAGGCTAGCGTAGACAAAGTTGTAACACTGAAATGAAAATGGCAGTTTACGATGATTTTTACTATGCCATATGCCTTAGAAGTTTCATGAAATAATTTGAATAAATTTTCAAATTTCACCGATCCTAGATTTTCACGGGGTCTCACCGACATGGTCAAATAGATCAGCTAAAACCCTAACACGGAATGACTAATCAGGATGAAACTTCATACTTAAACTTTTGTTATAATTTGAAAGATACAAATGAGTTTTGGCTGAAATCGGTCCCCGGAGGTGGTAGCCTGCATAGAAGCTTTTTCGTTTTCTGCAAATATTTTGAAAAATATATCATTAACAAGAAAAACGATTGAGAACTAAAAGATTCTTAATTAATTTTGCAATAATATCGACCTTTACCAGTTTCCCAAAATTTATGCGGAAATGAAGATTTTTGATAAAAAAAAAACTGTTTTTGAGCCAAACTTCGATCCCTGTACAGCCTAACGGATTAATTTGATTGAGACTTCATATTCATACTCAAGCTTTTACCTTAAATTGGGATGTCACAGTGATTCTTTTTTGCAAAATTGGTCCACAGGAAGTGATAGCTTCCATAGGAGTGTTTTCGTTTTTAGCAAGTATTTTGAAAAGTAAAGGGTCTTGCAACAGGGACGCTCGAAATTTGTTAGGTTATAGCAGCCATATTGTTAAAGCACCATCTGTCAAATTTGTTATGAATTGTTCAATTGGAAGGTTATAGCGATGAACGATTTATTTTCAAAATCAGTGGTCCGTTCGAGAAACGTTCCGCGCATTACGTGACTATTCGACGTTTGGTTGGCAAATTCGAATCAAACGGTTCGATAAATCCAATCGTACCTCACCGATACGCAAGGTCTGCTGCAAACAACGCTGATGTGCGAAAGTGTACGGGAAAACTCGAGGTCAGGTAATTTCCCGTCACAAAAACTTGGCCTTTCTGCGATTTTAACTTGACGAATTTTGCGTCTGGACTTGAGTTTGCACGTACCCGTATAAAATCTGGCCCGGAACTATCGAACATCTTTAGGATTTCTGTTATTTGATTATTATTACAATTAATCGGCTTCGTAGCTTATTTGGGAATGTCAATGGGGTAAAAATCATATTGGGGAAAATACCAAAATTTCCAATTGAGAAAAAAAATTAAAAATGACGAAGTTTTAAATTTTGACAGACAAGGTAAAAATCATCATTCATGTCCCGTTTTCATTTATTGATAGAAAATTTTCTAACCTATTCGAAAAAGGGATCCCGTGAACATTTCTGGTATATGACATATAACCGTAAACGTAAAAATGCCTTTGGACAAATTAAAAAGCATCATAATTAGATCCCATTCACCACAATCATAGGGTTTTAGCTGATCTATCGGACCAAGTCAGTGAGACCCCGTAAACATCTCTAGGATCGGCGAAATAAAATATGAAATTTTATTAAAATTCGAAAAATTTCTAAGTAGCCTGTATGGGCACAGTAAATATCATCATAAACTATCCATGTTCATTTCAGTATTACAACTTTATCTATACGCTATCCTAAAATACTTTTTAAAAACTGTGAACGTCTCTAGGAGCGGTAATAGAAAAATTAGAAAAGAGATTGAAATCAAAAACCATAGTTGCTTAAAAATACGCTGGACAGTCTTGTTCACCACACACGTGCGGTTTTGATTTAGCTATTCGGTCATATAGGTGAGACCCCGTGAACATATCTAGGGTCGGATATATAAAAGTAGAAACATTGTCTAAAATAGCCTTCTTTAGAATTAAAAAAAGTTTAGTATGTAATTCATTTTATGATTTTCTCGTGTTCATTCCAAATCGTTAGAAAATTATTTGATCTTTACAGCGACACTATTAGAGACTTGGGGGTCTTCTCTAATATAAATGTTATAGATTATCTAAAAATGTTTCAATTTCACCACAAAACAAATCCAATTGGAATATTTTTAAATTTAACAGTGTAAATTTTTTAGCGAATGAGCGAATTTATCAACAATCAGGGGGGCTATTTGGGAATTCGATTCGATAACGAGAGTAATAGATTCATATTTCATTTTAAATAAGAATCGTTCGAATCCCATTCAAATCAAATAAGAATCTAGTACTCTCGTTATCGAATCGAATTCCCAAATAGACCCCCAGAGTGAATATAGGTAACGTTACCACCATGAAAGAGGATAGAGAAAAGTACAGGACCTCACAGGAAAAAACAATCATCTGGATTCAATTTTGCCGATGCCAACCGGCTATGTGTATGCTGTAAACCAACATCATACTACTACCGCTTCCTTAGTTTCACCTGAATTTTCAACTAATCCACTAAAAAATTCAGACGGAATCCTCGTTTCTGCCTTTAGATTAATCAGGATTGTTTGTAAAACACTTAACGTTTCTGCTACATTCCTATTGGAGTTTTCGAAAAATCATAAAATACTGTCAAGTGACAAATGTTGCGTTTTAGACAACAGCTGGGAAATCAAGCGTAAAACCCGGTGAAAAATAATTTTTTCGTGAGTTTCAAAATTCGTTAGATTAGTTGGTCCATAAATAATTTAAGTAAGACCTTTATACTTTAGTATTAATTTATAAATAAAATTTTGTTCCAAAGTTATTTTTTTTGTATAAGTAAGAACAATTGCGGTTAATAACTTGGTTAACAAATCTGCGGATTTTGATACGGCGATCAAGAAATTAGCAATCTCGAAATACGTTCAATCGGATATATATCACCTTATAAAACACCCTTCTGGCCATCGCGTTGAATTGCGGGAATTATTTTTTTATGAAATTACTGCGTCCAGCATACTTTAGTTATATCATGTAAAACTATTTGACCCTATTCGATTATTTTTACAATTCTACGAGCTTCACTAAGCAATAATTTTTTATGTTTCTTTTATTAGAAATAAAGCACACAAATTTGGCTAATGAGATTGAATGTACCATATTAATACCAGTTAGTTTTAGATTTATTATTACTTCTGTTTTAGAATTTCTTGGGATGGGTATTTGGATTAAAAACATATTCGTCTTATATTTCGGAGTGGATTTCCCTTTTACGTAAATTTTTGAATTTTTCGGGCTTAGAGTTAAGACTCTCAATGTTTAGCCAAGGCACATTTTGAAAAGTCTCTTTTCGGCCTAAGAGGCTTTTTCTAGTTAACTTCATATACATGGTGAGGACAGTCAACCCCAGTCGTTTTTGTGTGCGATCGCTAAAATAAACTACTAGCGGTCTAACTTATCAATCATGGTGCTGTCGTCGGCTCAGTTCGATTGTTTTGAGTAAACCCTTCTTCGACTCAATCGAATTTTTGAGTAAATCCAACTATGGTCATTGTGCAACATTCTATAGCAATGTGATTGCACCAAAATGCCACCATAAAGTGATAAATTATATAGGCCTCGTCAATCAAGGGTTAACCTTGATATCCTGATTTCCGTGAAATCCTGATTTCCTTGAAAACCTGAATTTTGAATGAAGTTCTGGAATATGGCTTACTGAATTTAATTTGGCAGTTTCATGACTTATTTTGGAAAGTACGAAGCTATTCTTACGTGAAACGTTATTTTGGAATTTGATCTTGCTAAATGGAAATGGTTATTTCTTAACTTTAGATGAAGCTCTGAGATTTTACTATGTTGAATAGAACTTGGCCATTTCGTAGAATATTTTTATCAAATTGCGATTGTAGGATGTATTCGCTTTGAACATTAATGGAAAGTTATGAGTTATTCTGGATTGATAGCCAGATAGTATTTTTACATCAAGGTGAGGTTATCAAGACGATGGAAGTTTGGTTTCGAACTAATGAAACATTGAATTTTTTGTATTAAAAAAATCGGTCGTCTCATCAGACTTCAGTGACCAAACTACAAAAATATTGAAAATACTTTGAACTAATCAAAGTATAATCACTTATACTTCCAAACTTCCATCGTCTTGATAACCTCACCTTGATGCATTAATGGAAAGATATTTTTATTCTAGTTAGTGACATAAGCCATGTCCCTCCCCTTCATGGAACAAAACACTAGCTAGTGCAAAAATAAGAAAATCAAATTATCTCAAACCCAAAATACATCTACTGGAGAAAATAAACCAGACTTTTTTAATCTTACTAAAAATTGTTGTAATGTTTAGTTTTGGCCACACTGGTCTTGTTATAATTGACCATATAAAATTATTCGTCCATCTTTCATTTGTTAAGGTATCCATCTCTTTCTGAAGCGCAAGTTAAGGGCATTGCAATATCACCCCACACTAGCCTTTTCTGATAACAGTTGAAAATTCACTCCGTAGCTAGTATATTTAATCAATGTTATCTAAGTCTTTAAATGAACAGGGGTCCAGATTAACTGGATAATACCCTCAATATAAAAATGACTTCTTATTCGCGACCAGTAAAAGTTCTGATAATACGAATATAAGAAATCTATTATTCAAAATTTCATAATTGGAAAAATCATCCAATCTTGCACTCCACAATTTCTCCATGTGTGACTTTAGTAAAGCTGGCTAAAGACAATTTACCTGCTTCTGCTCTCAAACAACACTTTTTTCAAAGGGCATACCTTCATTAGTACAAACATATGGTAGCCTTATTTGCTCTTTCTGAAATGATCGGCGTCCTACTTAGCTTGTAACCGGACAAGTGGTGCAGTGGTTGAAGCTTCGGCACTTGGACCGGGAGGTACTGTGTACAATCGGTGATGTTAATAAACACAACTAAGACCCTCTGATGGAGTGCAGAATTCAGCACCGACCCACCGTCCATGTCATTGTACAGGTTGACATGAAGCTTGCAGTGTGCAGGTGGTATACTGTAGTTGTATAGAATAGGTGAATAGGTTAATGATGTAGCATGAATGCGTGGTATCACAATGGGCCAAAAATGGCCTAAGTGTCAACCACTGAAACCTAAAACCTAACCTACTTAGCTTGTACTATACAGGATTGCCTTTTGTAACTTTATCGGTAAAAACGATTCTATCGAGCCTTTCCAAGTATGAGGAACACTCAACCTTATTGGTTTTGCCTATACCCTTAACTTTACTACAGGGCAAGCAGTAACCAGTGAGAAGTAGCAGTGATCGTAATCCTAACCTACTCAGTATTGTAGTAGTACATATCTGGAATTTTGAATAAGATATTTTAATATTTTGATTTCAAAGGATTCCGAATATCAGTGATTTCAAGCCGCTCCCCTTAACAAAACGCAAAAGTATCGTTTCAAAAAGTACTTGCTCAGTACAATTTGTTAAGTAAAACACTCATCAGATCTTTGCGATTTTAATAATAAAACGTCAAAAATTCACTAACACACTTCCATTTAGCAACATTTCCTATGTGTGCAACCCATCGAACGGCTTATGTCCGTATTGAAATGAACTAAGTATGAAACTAAAAATTATTTTGATTGCATTGTACTCCAACATTACCAGAATTTTTGTACCAGCTTACTAATATCGTCTCGGAATGACAAGACGTTAGAATGGTGCAGAAATAATTCTAGGAAATCGCTCGCTAAACAAAAGTTGGCACTTCATTTATCCGAAGCGTTACAAACAGCTATTCTGTGGGAACCATTAAAACAGGTTTGGATTCTGTGGTGTTTAACCATTTAAAAGCTCAGCCAACATTGTTTGGGACGTTAACTTAATGGGTATTCTAACACTACGTGAACAAAATAGGACTACGATACAAGTTGATACATTTAAAATATCAATATTTATTGATAAAAGTGAACATGAATTTGATAATTAGAGAAAACATTCTAAGGAACGCGTTTTGTCAAAAGACGACCTTTTGTTTACCGAGCTTGACGAAATCATAATACCTAAACTGCCATCGGTCAAAACTATTAAAAATGGTGGGACGTTTTAAAGTCAGTTTCGGCACAGTTCGACCAAAGGTGGTATTTGCAAAAAAACACTTTGCTATAACATATTTTTCTTCGCAAAAACCATTGCGACCTATTATTACACCTATCCTTTGCGTGAGCAATCATCATTATGCAATCATTGACTCAAGAAATGAATTTAAGTAAATTTAGATTAAAATTGTTTTAATTTGATTTTCGATTTATTATTGTTGTAAATTTCTCAAAGAAAGACCATAGTACAAAGTGTGAGAAATTTTATATTGGAAAACAACAAGTAACCGATTTTTGTCTGAGGAAACCTTACAAATTCGTTTGAAGGGCATAAAATTGACAAAAATTTATATTTTTTGACAAGCAATGAACAAAATGATATTAACACAAAATTTCATCTAAAATTGACATGCGATCCTACTCCTGGGCCCTCCTTAAAATCGTTTGATGTATGTATTTAAAATAATAAATATGTGTTAAAAACTTACTTTGCCGAAACCTTACAAATCTCCAAAGCACTTTTCTCAGCGTATATCGAACGATTTTTTCGAAGACATATTAATTTGTAATTATATTTGGCATAATTTTATTTACATACTAAACTAACTGACTACTTTAACTAATAACTTGCACTACTTATAAAAGCTGTATAAACACACTTAAATTCAATTTCATACTAGCGCACGTGGAATGTTATATCGGATGAAACATTTCTTGTCAATTTATAAAACCAAGATTACAAATATTTTATTCAAGGTATGATGATCATTTCAATTCAAATTTTTATAAAAGCCAACCGTTTCATAAAAATATCATCATTGCGTGTGACTAGATAACTCAACATCAGTATTTTTGTAAATATTAAATCAATTAGGTAATTAAATACATAATATACACAAATTTATAAATAAATAATAAATTAATTAAATTATCACTTTTAATTTAAATTATATTAAGGCGATTGACTGCCTTTGCCGCGCCCTCCATGGCGACTATAATGTGATGATTCACGACTATTGTAACTGCTTACGCTGGATGGTGATGATGGTGTTGGACGATGATATGGTATTGGCCTTTTCCTGGCACTTTTATTCGTTCGCAATGTTAAGTTAGATTAGTAAAAAATAGGATTAGTAAATAGGTTTGTTATTAATCAAAAACACCACACTAAAATTCTACTAACTGAAAGGCACAAGGAAATGGCCACATGCAAAATAAAAAATAAATCATAATTTGTTGTATTTCTATAAATTTCAAACAGCGTTTTATTATAATAATATCTTAAATATACAAAATAATAGAAATAAATCATAAGTATTTTTACATCATAAAAATGCTACAAAACTAGAAAAATAAAATATAAAACAACAAACAAATTGGGTTCGTTCAAATCAAAAGATGTCATCTTCTACGGCGTGATCTTTCTGGACTAAAAAATATGAAAACAAAAAATTAAATCATAAAATCATAAGTAAAAAATAAGAAGCATTAAAAATAATTGGGTGATCTACAATAAATAATAAATCTCTCGTGTACAAATAAAGTAAAACGTTTTTTTACCTAGTAATGCGCCGTCGATCTAAAAAACTGGGTGATCCCCGTCTCCGGGGAATCGAAGGTGATCGCGATCTCGATCGTGATGCTGTGCGAGAACGACTGCTACGCTCACTATCTGATGAGCTTCTCGATTCGGATGATCGGCTGCGTGATCGCGAACTACCTGAACTGCTGCTAGACGACGAATAGTGACGTGATCCTCGCGATGAACCACGTGATTTACTTCTCGATTTCGGTGGCGTTATCTCTTTCTTACTGTCTTCAACACTTTTACCACGGGATTTAGATCGTCTTACAGATGCTTCGTTACTTTTCGGTATATTCTCAACAACAACACGACTTTTTGGTGAATGATTCTCATTAATTTTAAATGGTTTAATCATAATTTTTTGTTTATCCTTTTCTTTTTCTCGATGACTGCTACTACTGCTGCTCTGATCCCTGGGTTCCTTGGCTTCCTGATAATGATCACTTGGATACTCATTTCTCAGTTCCGGTGGTGATTTTGGATGATATATGATGGCGGTTGATACAGATGTCGATGATGATGGTAACGGTATTAACGTATCAACTATTGATGAGATCGATGACGATGATGGTTTCTGAATTTGGGCCGCGACCATTACTGATTCGATCGCGGCGATTTGCATTTCTTTTTGATTATATTTTGGAAAATTCGTATTCGCTTCTAGAGAAGTTTTCTTTTTTTCAATTTGTTTTTTAGCCTTTTCGGCGAGTCCGGATTTTAGGGCGGTCAATATATTCATCTCACTCTGATTCTCATTATTTTCCGAATCCTCATATGTTTTAGCTGTATCACTGTCAAAACTCTCGTCTCGATCTGTTGACGATTGGAGCCGAACGATCGGTTGAATTTTTAATTGTTCGACCCGCGATTTACGATTTGATTTCTCATGAGGCGATATTGATCGTTGTTTTTTCGATCGATTCATGGCCGATTTAGTTGACGATCGTTGAGGTGACCGAGACATTGACTTTGTATTCGCTGATCGAGACCGAGGACGCGTCTTTTTACGATTCTTTTGTTTTTCACGTTCTTTCTGTTCTAGAATTTCTTTATACCGTTCAGGGCTGCGACGCGCAGGCGAATAACTTAAAGATGATGAATTACCATCATCACTACTTTGACTACTTCGGCTGGGTGATCGGCCTCTTGATGGCAACGGTAACTTTTTGTTTTTATCAGATGTTGATGGAGAAGGGGATTTCGGTTTATGATCAGATTTTTTTGAAACCGAAACTGATTGTTCGGGAGATTTTAGGAAATCTTCACGCGTGTATTTATATTCCGATCGGTCGCGTTCATTTTTCTGAGACAGGGCTGGTGTTGTGGACTTCTTTGTAGAGGAAGATCTTGATTGATGTCGTGCCATCGGCTCCCTTGATTTTGGCTTAGGCGAATAATGATTCCCATCTTTAGTATTCGATAGGCGGCGATTATCTCGTCTCGAACTTGATGATGGTGATCTACGACTAGACTTTGGTGTTGGTGAATTTTTTCGATGTACTGGAGACCGAGATCGTCGTCGATAAGGAAGTGGGGAACAAGATTTGGATGGATATCGTCGTTCAGGTGAAGGAGTTCGTCGAATTCTCGGCGGAGGTGGAGGTGGAGGGGTTGGAGATCTCCTTCGATTTGATAATGATCGTGATTTCCTAGGAGATATTGATCGTGTTGGTTGAAATTTCCATTTTGGCGAAAGTGGGGGTGATCGGCGGTATCTAGGACTTGGAGAACGTCGATTTCTTGAAATAGAGCGACGTCCCGATCTCGAAATTGATCGTTGTTTTGGTGGAGGACTATCGCTCTTTTTACGTCTCATTGGAGAATCATTCTTTGTTTTCCTCGATTTGTGGCGGTCATTCAAAGATGCCGATCGCGAACGCCTTCTATTGAAGTGCGGCGATGGTGACTTGTACCGCGATGATTTGGTAGGTTTCTCTGGAGATCTTTCTGGTGATCGGTAATGTGACCTGCCTGGTTCATCCTTATCTTTCCTTTTTCTAGGCGGTGGTGACGGAGATTTTTCTCGACGAGATTTTCTCTTTGGTGAAACCGACACATTTCGTTTTGTTGGTTTTACTGGTGATCGAGATTCTCGTCGATCCTTTCGTTTAGGAGATTTTGATTTTTTCCTGCTGTTTCTTTTTACACGATCATCTCCTCTTGATAAAGATCGTTGATTTCTCCGAGAATTTTTTTCGGGTGAACGTTCATTACGATTATGATTACGTGATCTTTTAGGAGACACCACTACACGATCAACACTACTTTGATTATTGTACTTCCGTTTCAATGATATGCTTTTACTTCGCGATCTAGAGCGATGTTTTGATGGTTTGTTCTCCATTTTTTTATCATCGTGACCACGATTATATTTGTCACGTCGATTATTTGACTCCGAATTTTTGCGACGGTCACGAGACAGCGAACGATCTTTTACGTGTTTCTCGGATGCTGATTTTTTCTTCTTTCGGTCTGAAACACTGGTTTAAGGAAAAACAACGATATTTAACATCATCAGAAAATATTTTACAATTAATATCAGACGTACCTCTCATTTCCTGAGCCATCTGACTCCGACCGTTTCTTCTTGGTGGATTTCTTTTTCTGTCGAAAATAAAATTGAGAAAAGAATTATATAAAAGGTAACGTAGTCCACATAAATTATAAACAAATGAATTTAGGAATTATCTTAACGAAATTAATTGGTTTCACCGTAACAAGGTGTTTATTGATCATTTTCTTGAAATCAAGCAAAATATAGAAAAAGAAAATTGAAGAATAATAAACATTTTTAATTAACGAAAACAAATAAATAAACTGGAAATACGATAATCCATATAGTTTTGATATGATGTGCTCCAGTCAAATACATCGATATGGAGTCTGCAAATGCAAATCGCAATTCAAACAGGAGGATTTTCTTTGATGACAGCTGTGAAAACGATCTAAGGAAATTCGATAAGAATATAACGAAAGATTGATTTTGCAAATTTACACGACTCCAGGCCGATTATTTATACCAATTCATCATATCAAGACGCACCACATCTTCATCGTTCGCCGATGACATAAATTAATCATATTAACAAAAAATTAATAATTAACGTAAATTAATGAAAATATGGTTTATATATAAAAGGTAATTTGCATATATAATATACAGATATTATATTCGCGAGTTTGAGACTATTAAAAATACATAAATAATTAATTATTTTTATTATTATTATTAAGTGAATTTGCTTTTTAAGTTTCTGTTTTTTGTCTATAAATTTTTTGTTGTGTTTTGCATACTTACAAACTCTTTATAAACAAGCCTGAGTAGCTATCCTAGAGAAATGAAGCACCAAGTTCAAAATAAAGTAAATATATTTTTTAAACGTTTTTTAGTTAGTTTTGTTTAGGTTTTTAGTTAAGAAAAGCTCTTAATTATGTTTTGAATTTCATTTTATTGTTAGTAGTCGTTTTAGCTCAAAAAGAATTATTTTCGGTTTGTAATAATAAAGGAGACGAAAAAAAAAAATTGAAAAATTGGTAAGCTTGAAAAAAAAACAAACAAAGAAAAGAAGCGTGATATTTTATAAGGTTTGGTTTATACTGTAGTCGTTGGTATTAAAAAATTGGTGGCGATATTAATTAAAGAAAATAAATAAACAAGAAAAACGAAAAATGTGAATTTTATACCAAAATTATTTTCATAATTAAATAAATGTGGTTTTGAAAAGAAAATGCTTGATACTATATTTTTTATATAGAAGAAAATAAAACATAATTCTTCGCCGTTGGGAATCTGTTTGATTATACAAACTGTTTACAACTGTAGACTCAAAATACTGAAACAAGAAAAAACACGGAATCTCCCAAATGAAATTCATGAAATACTGCAACATATAAAAATTAAACACAAAATTCTTAAACTGTAAAATTCCGAAATACGAAATTTTGAAGTTCAATTCGGCAGCCGTTTCATTTTGAATTCAGCATATTATTCTTAATGTCCTCGCAGACACGGCGCCATTTCAGCAAAAACTTTGCGAACATTGCACTTCGAGAGAAATTTTGATTGGTTGAAATACACTTTCAAGTACTTTAGTGTATTAGTTGAAGATTTTCAGTGTCTCAATAAAACCTTTAAAATTTCCAAGCGCAAATTGTATCAATAAAAAAATTAATAAAATTCCAATAATATATATTTGACTGATAAAAAAACTAGATAAATTTTCCCGGCGGTCCTGTATTGCCTTTTTCGGGATTTCATATTTTAGAATATTTTCATTCGGAATATTATTTTCAGAATTTCATTTTTCGGCATTTCGTACTTCGGGCTAGCAGCAACAATCTTTGATTCCATTGTGGCAGCACGTATAGAATATGCTTATAGTTAAAATTTTCACCATTATTTTGATAGAAGCGCCATAGCGCTCTCGAGTTGCACCAAAATGTATGTAAGTTTAATAAGGAGTACGACACTGTTTTAAAAATTTATATTATTATTCCTAAGCCACGCAAAATAAGATGAATCTGAAACATAATTAAATTACTGGGGGTGAATTATGAAACAAATCCGAAATCGAATTTTTTCATAGTAATACAGACTGTTTTGTTCCTGTCACCATTGCAAGTTAAACGGCTTGATTGCCGGGCATAGGCTAATTTCAATATCTTCAATTCATGTATACCAGAAATCAACACGGTTATGATAAATTGCTACTAGAATAAGACTTCATTTCTAGTGGTTTAGTCATCGATAAACTTATGGCGATCTCAAAATTTCAATAACTGGATTGAGTTGTTAATTTTCTTCTCAGACACTCTTACAGTTAGGTGTAGATTTTGGAACCTACTGCCCTTCACATGATCTTCGATCATACGACAATATATACCTGCACGATGTCTCTGGCCGAGTTGATAGTCGTCGCAATTTGTGCGAGTGGTGCTTCTAATCAAGCTGTTTCCTGATGAAGAAAGAAACCACTTCCAAACTGGTATACTGTGACCAATCATAGTCATATGAGTTCCGAGACTAATATAACTGATTCTTTCGTGGAAGTAGGACAATTGTTTGAAATTTATCGGGTCAAGTCCTGCAGTATCTTTGAATTTTAATAATGGTAAAAAAGCTATTAAGAACTTCGTTCATAAACAAGTCAAGCGAAATTCCTTGCTCGATTTACCTGCTGGGAGGCCAAATATTTTATTAGAATACCAATCTGAGGATACTCTTTATCTTTCAAAAAACGGGTCCAGAGTTCTGGTTTTTATTTTAACAGGTTAGAATGTCTTGAAGAGAACAATGACTGCATTGACTTGTTTGCAGTGGTCCAACCTTCGAAGTAGTCAGGACCAGGCTTTCTGATAACAGATCCTTTGAATGTAGGTCATAATTTAAATCAGTTCGCCAGAGCAGCAGGGAACTATTTCGAATTAGGATAGAATCCCGTATCACGAAAGAATAATCATGAAAAATTTTGGCATCTAGATTTTTGCAGATTTACAATTCTCTATATAGCCGGTCAAAAAGGGGATTTAAAAAAATTTTTGTGCGTGCTTATGTGGTTCTATGCAGACTAAATGTCTGTTGGTTCTCTACAACCCAGACGGATTGACTGAACGGGATGAAACTTCATACTTAAGCTTTTCTCATAAATTGGAAGATTAAAGTGATTTTTGGTTGAAATGAGTCCATCAGAAATGGCAGCCTCCACAGGAGCTTTTTTGCTTTTTTTGCAAATACATATTTTGAAAAGTATCTATATTTACGGAAACTAAACGATTACGATTAAAACAACACAATTATAGTTTAATTTTCAAACAAAATTTGTTCAGATTGTTTTAAATTTTACCGGAAATGACGAGTTTTGATTAAAAAAAACTTTATTCCACCAAAATTCGGCATCTCTACAGTTCAGGCGGATCGGATTGACTCTTCGGAATCAAACTTACTAGCAAGCATTTTCCATAAATTGGGGGATCCACGCTAAATGTGGAGGATATCCGTGTATCGGAAGTGGCAGATTCCAAAGGAGCTTTTTCTTTTTTGCAGTGAATATTAAATTTGCAACAAGGGTTGATCTTGTTGGTTTTCTGAAATTTAAGCAGGAATAATGATTTTTTATTTTACAACAGTTTTTATTAAAAATCTGATATGTCAAATTTTCGATCCAGCAATTAAGTTTGGTGTTTTCGAAATCTTTGTGCATTTGTCATAAAACAAAGTCCAGTGTTGGCCAGAACATAATCAGCCCTCCATTTTTTCTGATGTAAAAAGTTCAACCTCGATAGCCATGATGGTTATAATTAATAATCCCACGATTTACGGAGAGATAAGATAGTTTTGTCCAAAATTCATAGCCGAGAAGAAAGATTACACCGTGTGCGAAGGTCACTTCATTTTATGTCCAGGATAATTAAAAGTTATATCCGAGTTCAAAATAACGATCTTGTAAAGTACCCTCTATAATAATATACAATATGAAGGTTGGTGAACTATAAAGTTTATGAATGTGGAATGTAGCTTGATGACAGAGAGTTTATACTGGTCTACTATGAAATTTTTCCGTCTCGGATTTTTCCATTAAGGGATAAATTAATTTCCATTAAGGGACACTAGAAAAAATTCGACTGCTATTTGACATATTTTGTATTCGATTGAATGTATTTTGACGTTTCATCAAAATATAGTGAAAAGTGATTTATATTTTAATAATAATAAAATAAATTATATTTTAGTACCTAATTCTAAATATTTAAAACTCAAAAATTTAAAATGTAATATTTTATTATAAGAATTTTTTATTATAAGAATACAAGTTTCATAATAGGGTAAATCCGTGTCGAATCGAATATTTCCGTTAACGGAAAAATCCGAGACGGACTCCTAAAGTCATTAACTCCGCTTGGAAGGAGATTTCACTTAATTTGTACAAATCTCTGTATATGTCTCTCTGTA
This sequence comes from Nephrotoma flavescens, assembly GCA_932526605.1. Lineage (NCBI taxonomy): Eukaryota > Metazoa > Arthropoda > Insecta > Diptera > Tipulidae > Nephrotoma > Nephrotoma flavescens. Next base: position 212,733,361 of record OW052222.1, on the reverse strand, counting down.
TATGTCGCCTATGCACACCTACCTCGACCTTAAATAATAAATACATTTGGATGTTCGTACAATCTTCAGCATAAAAGCATGAAATCTGTCAGAAAAAATAAGTTGTTTCGAAACATTTCGATACACAATCACAAACAAATTCATAAGCACTCCGATACCCTGTAATTGCCTGTTAAAAGAAACCCATCACAAAATCTATGAGTAAGTACTAATTGCTCATAAGATACTACTAATATCATGGAATTATGCTATTAATGTGAAATAAAATTTGCATAATTGTTCTTTAAAATTTTTTAAGGTTTCATGTTAAATTCATGAATAAAAATTTCTAATTCACATTTCCTTCTCTTTTACAACATTTTAGAAAATTATTCAAAAGATTGGTATAAAATTCGTTTACGATAAGGGTCAAGAAAATCTAATCATGTTCATCTTCCCAATCTTAATCTTTAAATCATCCGCTTTAAATCTAATCCCTCTAATTGCCCTAGCGAGTATGCAAATTAACAGTTATTTTTCGGAGAACCAAATTCATGTAACATCGCCATACGTTATACAATTCTAAATATTCACGAATAATAGCAGTAGTAATTTTACAAAACACTTAAAAGTGTACACTAATTAGTTTTATTATTAAATATTATCATACTATACCTTCTTTAGTTCAAAGAATACATTTCTTTTTTATAAAACATCAATTATAGTCAAGAGTTAATTTAAAAAAAAAAAATAATAAATAAAAATGATAAAACTCTTTTTCATCGCAACATGAAAAATTAATAGCATAAATTAGCAAAACCAAATTGAACAAGGAAAATAATCCACACATCTCAATTTGATTTTCTTAATCTAGTCCGCAACCACACGATCACTTTATACAAACCTTATCTTTTTTACGTTTTTTCTTTTTATCCGCAACTGCATTATTCCGTTCATCATCCGACGAATCGCTTCCCGAATCTGATGAATCAGAATCGGTGTCCGAATTAGATGTACCACTTTCTGAAGGTGTACGTTTGCGTTTCTTTTTCTTGGATTTACTATAAGTAAACAAAAAAATATTGAATTTAATAATTAGTACACAATTTTAATTTAGGTACCTAATATTAATATAATATTCTTAATATGGTAATAGGAATTTGCCCTAAAAATAACCCTCACCGAAAATCATGTGATACTTTAATCGTAGGATGTCATTTCATTATACATAAATCCTTTGTATGTTTTTTGTAATTTGTCGTTTTAATTCGTTCCGGTTTAAACAGGTAAAGTAGGTATTTACTAGAATACGAATATCACCACAATTCATAGGAAGTAGAATGGGGAGAGTGCTAGTTATTTTCCTTTATAGGTAAATAAATAATATACAAGTTGTTTTATACTTAAACTGTACGTACGCATTTATCAAATAGAATTTATAAACTCTACTCGAGAGTATTATTCAAAAGGATGTTCCCATAAGGAGTTACATAAAAGAATATTGATTTTTTTGTGGACTTTAAATGTCGATTCAATAAGCTCTTTTAGAATATTACACACAAATAAATGATTTTAATGGGGTTTTCGTATTCTTCGAATGATTTATGCACGTCGATCGATTTCTAAAATATTGAATACACATTCATTATCTACGCTATTATATAATTCATAATGAAATTAATCACAAATATGAAATGTAAATATATATGGAATGTAAAGCACTCCTCAGCATAAAATTATATTTATTTTTTATCAAGCGATACGTATAAACCAAGAAGAACTAGCGACCGAAAACTTTGATCAATTCCTCACAGCCGGAAAACCACTATAAACTAATTAAAGTAAAATTAGTGGAAAGAATTATCATACTGCTAGCAACGACTTGTGGCAGTTAACCGATATGGCAATTAAATTTTCATCAAATAAAGTAGCTTACAAAAAGTAACAGGTGAGGAATAAGTGTGGTCATCTACAATAACTACATTTTTCACATAGTGTGGCACGGCACCCACATTTACTAGCGATGGGTCACATTCTTTTAATAATTTTTCTGATCTTAAAGACCATTAAAACAAAGACTTATGAGCTGATCTTTTAGAAAACGTACCAGGACTTTAAAACAAATTAATGCCGTACCGTCGTTTTAAAGAAAACAGGGACAGTTATTTTTTGACGGATTTATAAAAAAAATTGGTATGTAAAATCGAAATCGATTTGAATAATGGTGTTCAGTGGGTTGAAGTTCGTAAATATGACTAACTGCGATGCAACTAGCCATGGCCAACCGACCCAATTTGTTATTGGGTGGAACTAAACCAATTCTTAGTCGAATCTAATGAAATTCGGTGTGTAGAAATTCTGGAATAAGGCCAACCATACCGATTTTCAATAAAAGGTTTTTGGATTTGGAATAAACGATTTTGATAAAATTCGTTAAGTGGTTTCGATATGTTTTCAATGTGAGTAGATGGCCAATTAAAACAGAGCTTAATCAGTCCTCAATTGAATTTGGTGGAATTAGTGATGAAAGAAGATAAGATGATCAAATTATTTCTGAATTAACTTCTGGAATATCAGTAACTGAGATTGACTGTGAAACCGGTTTAGAACCGATTATAATGAAATTCGGTTGATTTGTTGTTGAACAGGACATTTCTAGATTTTCTGATACAGAAATATGTACACGAAACTAGTTTTGAGGAATTGAATCGTGAATTAAAAGCACATAACTAAAGAATTGTTTAAGGATCGGCCCCTAACTTAATAGGTACGTTTAAGAATTTTAGGAAAACATTAGTTTAGATTAGTTGCATCGCTTTTCACGATTTTTTTTTTCAAGTGAAGAAAGTAGCAAACGAAGAAAAATTTTAATAAAAATTAAACAATTTTATTTCATTAATTTTATAGAAACATATCACATAGCCTACAAGAAAAATTAAATTATTTTCCGGTGACATTCTGTAACAATGGTAGACTTTATTAATAAAAAAAGATAAAGAAAACTACTAATAACAATAATAAATTCTGGAAAATTCTATAAATTGAATGAATTACAAATTTAATAATAGGTAGTTCCCTCCAGTGGATCAAATAACTACTTTCAATAATCAAGTACAGGAAACCCTCCAAGAACACAATTAATTCGTTCCGTGTTCTTTAAAACCAAAGTTGTTCGAAACTACAAAAATAAAATAAAAAAAGGTTTCGTTTTATTTTTTGTTATGATATGCAAAATACAAAATAAAAGAGAATAACGAATCGAGCTGTTCGAGGGAGATCGAGCTGAAGCCCATTGGTATCTGTTCTTCGAACCCGTGCTCTTCGAATACCGTGTTCTTGGAGGGTTACCTGTATTCTTTATATTCCGGATTCAGAAACAATTTTAGAATTCCATTTGCATTAAACGTATTCGAATGTTTTTCAAATTTGGATAAGAAAAACCGAAATTTCATTCAAAAATTATTTAAGAGTTCCAGTTTGAACCCACATACTAATTTGACTAAAAATTGGGAATCTTATAACTAACTCAGTCCTCGAGAATAATTTTATTACTGCACCCAAAACAAAAATTATATATCCTACCACATGATATTTTTAGATTAATGTCGATTTCGAAAACACTGAGGGTAAAAATGGTCAAAATGTTCGATTGAAAAAAAACAAGGATAATATTTTGCACACCCAGGGTAATTTACTCTACTCCAGTGGCACTATTCTGGTAATTTCCCCGGGAATAGGGAATTGAGGAAAGAATTTATATGTAATTTCTATTCAAATATTTTTTTTCCGGCCTACTGAGGAGAAAAGTTTGATGTAAATATTTACAAATTGGGAATAATTTTTCCATATCTAAATTGGCAGGGAAAATTATTACCAATTTTATTTTATTTTCAAAAAAATTACCACTAGCTTTTCACCTCAGTATGCCAGAAAAAAAAATTTCAAATTACATATAAAATCTTTCCCCAATTCCCTATTCCCAGGGAATTGCCAGAATAGGCCACGCCCACAGGGGTTTAATTTTGGTCGGAAAACGGGAACAAAATTTATGTGTTTTACCTTTGTTTCACATACGTTCTAGACGTAAATATTAATTTTTTTCGCTGTTTGTATCAAACAATTACATGAATTAATGTTTTCGATCTAGTAGGTAAGTAAAACAACTGTAATTCTCATAACTTTTAAGTTTTATTTTTTGACCAAATTACGGCCCCAGGTTTTTTGATCGAGTAACCCATTTTTTGTTTGCCATACGCCATTTTTTTCTATACTTGTCAAAACAAAACATTTTCAAGCAATGCTAATTCGTTATTTATCGTAAAGATGAAACAAATATATTGTTTTGACATTTAAAAGCGGTGTAGTTCATTTCTGTTCCATTGTTACAAAATGAGGGTATAAAATGTGAGTACTATTTTTAGAGTAGACATCATTAGATGTCAGTAGCTGCGTTTTTTTGAAAACAATCGAGTAGAGTTCGCGATAGCTATTTTCAAATATTTTCCAATTTAAAATTAAAACTTTAATTTTTTTTAAATTAAATAATTTAGATTTAATAGAAATCTATGTATAACCAAAAAAATCCATTATAAAAATTGTATGGTTTTCTTGTAATATCGTTGTTCTGTATAGTTCTGAACTACTCCGTTATTATACAGAACTATACAGAACAACGATATTACAAGAAAACCATACAACTTTTATAATGGATTTTTTTGGTTATATGTTGATTTCTATTAAATCTAAATTATTTAGTTAAAAAAAATTAAATTTTTAATTTTAAATTAGACAAATTTGAAAGTAGCTATCGCGAACTCTACTCTATTGTTTTCAAAAAAACGCAGCTAGTGGCAGCTGGCAATCAAATATCTCCTTCATTAACACAATTGCTTCGAATACGATTACTATCGGCTACTGTTTCACTTCTAAGTAACATCAACAAAACGAAAAATTTAACACATTTAGCGAAAAACTTCAACATCAAAATTTCAACTTCGTCCAAGATTTAAAATATATCGGGTCAGACATCATACACATGCAGTCCTTCAATCCTGTACTGTACTACTGAGCCCTTATATCATCGCAATGCTTACATTTGGAAGTAAAAAATTAAAACCTCACCAGCCCAGATAGTGTAATTTTCCTACCTTTCAGATAATACTCGTAAGAATGATCTACCGTCCAGTCCAAGTAATGGAAAATCTGGATCGAATTCGCATGAATCACATGATCAAACTATCCCTCGCAGATTGTGATGTTGTCGGTTTTATCCAAATTAATCAAAATTAGAAGGCTTGGTCATGAATTAATAAGACTACCAGGGAGTCGATTTGACAAAATAATAGTAGTATTGTATGTGTTTATGTTAGAGCGAATGCGAATGAATGCGTGTCATTCAAATTTTTTGGATATCACATTTCTAAAAATTTAAAATTTGTAAATGCAAATATGCTTTAAATAAAATAGAAATATTTAAATTTAGTTTCAAAATAATTACAAATTCTGTTTTTGCGAAAAAAATATTTATTTTTAAATGTATGTTGTTATTTTTCTAACTTCGCATAAATTAAAATCGTTATATGTATAATATAAAATTGTATACTATACTCCTTATACGTATACGAAAACGTCTCATGTCTCGGATTTCGAACAAAATTGATACTCAGCTAATTTATAAAGTTTTCCTCCATTGAACAGCAAACGACAACGAAAGACACAGGCTACATTGACATGACTTCATTCATCAAGATATTTGTAGTAAAAGATGTTATTACTGCATACAACAAGCGATAGATCAGGAAGTATGGAGATTGATTGCGTGGGCGAAACATGCTGTCATGGGATGTGAGGGCAAAGAAAAAATTTGAATAAATAAACTCCAAAGTTTTCAGTGCGTTCCGGAATCAGGAAACAAAACTACTTCCTTCATTTATGCCACAAGGTGTATAATTTAAAAACTCACAAAAATTCGCGATAATTTTCCTAAAGATTCCTGTGTATGGTTCCTTGTAGACCGATTGTGGCATCTCTGCTGTTCGATTGCATTGGGCTTCATACTAAAGATTTTTTCATAAAATGTCAATTTTTTCTCGGTTAATTTTAGCCAAAACAGAATTAAGGGAAGCAACTTTAATAAGGGGCTTTTCGTACTTTACAAAGCTTAACATTTATGAGAACAACTGATAAACCCTAATGTGAGTGGCATGGTTCATACCTATTGCACATATAAACATCTATTTTTGTATGTATCAGTCATAATAAAAACTTGAAATTTTATGAGCCTTCTAGGTCAATTAATAGAAAACGAACGATTGCAATTATAAATGAGAAATTGTTATATTTAGAGGATCGTGATCCGAATCAGAGTAATAAAGATACCCGGGTAATCTCGGGTTATATATTTTACACGATATTTGAATGAACAATTTTGCCAAAAATTTAGTATTTTTTGTTATATTTTATTGTTTGTATTTATTTCATTTAATTTATGTTTATATTTTAATTTATTTCAAAAAAAACTAACCAAATTTTTTTTATTATAATAATGCAAGATTTTTAATTTATATAAGTAATAATCCGTTATACGTTTCAAAATTGCAAAAATAATCGAAAAAACATTTAGTTTTCATAAAAAATGTATGTATGTAACCTTAATCACTCAAATTAAGATATCTTTTCTTCACTCACATGAGGGTTTAGAAAAATAAAAAAAAATTAATTAAATTTTCAGAAACTGAACCAAACGCTGCCTGAATAATCAGACCAAGCGATCTTCTTACTTTGTTAATGAGGGTAACCTAATGCGTTTCATATTTGAACTTTTGGAGATCCTTCATGTCCGATCTTTTCATCGACACCCTCACCGAGTCTCTTAGGCACCTAAAAGCCAATTTATTTAAATTAGAAAATTTTGAATGGCGTCATAGCAATAAGCTTTTTGATTGCTAAACAATTCTGCATCGAAAAAATTTGTATTTTTTTTTTATGTAGAGTATAATTATGTTTTCGCAATACAAAAGGAACTAAATGTCGTCAATTATTTTTAACTATCCGTCCGTCATTGACCATCAATTAACCGTCAAACATGTTCAAAAGAAACAAAATTAAATTTTCCAAAAGTAGGGACTAATACAATGCTGCTGGTTAGAGAACGGATTAGCAAGAGAGGAAGGGCGTGTGTTAGAGAGAATTAAGGGAAGCACATAATGAGGAGAGAGTATAGGAATAAGAGAGTATTAAAAAGAGGATGAAGCGAGATGTAGGTGATAAAAAGAGTGAAATGAAAAATAACAAAAGTTTAAGGATTAAGACAGTGAACAGAATGAGGAAAACAGGGAATGGATATCTTTTTATGTGGCACTTTCTGCTACAGTTCCAAACATTTTACGTAGAAGTAATAGTAAAGGTAAAACGTTAGTAAATCCCCCTCCCCAACCCTAAACTCAAAACAATTATTTTTAAAATGTTAAGAATATAATATTCCGTAGGATTTTAAGGATTCACATAGACCACAAAATTTGATCCTTGACACATTACGGTCCATTCATGCGTGTTACGCGCTGCGCTTCTGTGAATCACGCGAGAACACATGTTTCGTTGCTTGGATTTTGAAAGTACAAAAAAAATAAGCAAGCTAAAGTTTTTTTTGGTTACATCAGGAGATGGTGATATATATTATATTAATAATACTATTTAATAACTTAAAATAAGAAAAACATTTTTTTTTGTCAAAAAATGGTTTTAAACACATCTGAATGGCGTTTTTTTTTGTTTTACAAGAAAGTTCATAATATAAAAAAAAAATACCGTATAAACATGTCGCACATGTATATATAGTGTATATCGACAGAGTAGACCAAATTGAAGGCGCCTATCAAATTTCGTTTTAATTGATTCGCTGTTTTAGGAATTATATCGATTTTACGAAAAGTGTTTGGTTGCCTTTTTTTGCGTAATTCCCCCGGGACTCTATACAACACAAAATGCGGATTACCGCGGACTGTAATGTGTTAACGAGTGTTCTTTACTAAAGTAAGGGTAAGTTGTGCATGTTCGATAAGCATCTGCGGGAACATTTTCTTCTTGGGTTTTTTGATATTCAATATGTTTTATGAAAAACTCTTTAGTTTTTTCATTTTCCCGAAATTTTATTTTAAAATTTTGTCATTAGCTCTCAAACTTAGAGAAGCTGGTGCAAGCTCGATCGAAATATACAACAACAATTATGGTAATTTTTTTTTCGCAATAATAAAGTAGATCTATATCTTGTGCCCAATTTTTCAATAATTTCCAAAAAAATTTATGAAAACTGACTCATAAAGTTGCCGTTAGAGGGCCAGGGATTATTTGGTATGCAAATACAGAGTTTTCTATTAGGTAGGTTTGAATGGTAAAGGGAAAATGTATAAATAGACACAATAAAATTTAATTTTTAGGTTGGATTCAAGAACAAATTTAATTTAGTGAAGAACGCTCTTATGGAGAATCATTAGGTTGAGGTCAATTAGTTGACAAACTTAGATTTTTGCCGATTTTCTATTTGACTGAACTTTCCTAGATCAGTTAATGTTTTTTCTTTATATCTTATGTCGGATTTTGCATACAGCGACTCGCTCTTTTTGAGTGACTGTTAGCTAAAATCTAGAAAGTGATTTTGCACTAAGGGAGTTCACATCGGTCTTGATTTTATTTTTGAGCATCTGTACATGGTAAGAAAAAGGGCGAGAACACGTTTAAGGTTTTTATTAAAAAATTATGAAAAACTTAGAAAACATCCACATATTCAAGATTAAATACATATTTTCGTTTCTCCTTGTTTTTAAAATTAATTTCATTAAATTTTGCATTTACATTTTCTATTTATTTATTTAATTTTAAAAGAGAGACATATTTTGATCCTTAAAATTAAATAGAATAATGCAAAATCATTGTATCTGCGACTACCTAGGAAAGTAGGCTTTTGTACACGAATTTTAAAGTGCAGACTGTTTCCCGATGTTCTACTAATCCAAGTAAAAATCAACCTTTAGGCCCGTCGCACTTGAGCTATGTTTTTTTTAGCAACGTGAGTATGTTTTGCTTCTCGATTTACTTTGTAAAGCCTAAATAAGTGAAACTGAATTCGTGAAGCTTAGCTCAAGCCTCTCGTACGCCCTGATTTATTTAATTTCTTTATTTAAACTTGTGGGATAGAAACATAGCTCACATTGCCCATTATGAATTAAAAATGCCATTTGCAGTCGAATGGTCGCAAAACTCGCTTCTTTTGTTTATATAACTATTATTGTGCGAGCTAGATTAAAAATATATCCACAGGCATTTGAAAAGTAATATTTATATTATGGGCGCACATGTAGACGAGCATAGAAGTCTACGTTTCTAAATTCGTTGGATGGACAATTTAAGTAAATGTAGAATCACGAGATTTAGAGAACCTAAAAATTCTAGCCTACTTTCTAATGTGAAATTATTCAACAATCTGTTATCTCAATTGCAATAAAGCGCTTAATCCACCCATTGAACCCAATTTACAATAAATAAATAAAAAAATAAATAAATAATTTGATTAAAATCTGCATCGGATGTTAAAATATTACAAAAAACATCTACGAGAGGTTTTAATAAAAAAAATAATAAAATTTTTCCGAAAGACATCGATACATTTTGAATAATCAATGAGGACAAATAAATCGATATCGTGTTGGTAGAACACAACCAACGAGACCAACAAAAGTTGTAATAAAACATAACACTAGAATTTCCCTTGCATACGCGAATTTATTAGCCCTGAGTACACCACATAAATCAAAATCAACTCATGCATTAACCAAATAAATTTATAAAAAAAATCAATTAAAAAATATCAAACCAAATATGCTAAAACTTCAAACAGTACTCACCCGATATGATTTCAACATATTTTTTTTAAATACATAATTTTATTTATTAATAAATATTCTTTTTTTTTTATTTTAATTAATTTCGTTCCAGTAAAGAAAATAAATAAAGTAAATTAGAGGAGAGAAATTAGGAAGAGAAAAAAAATTTAATTAAATTAAAAATTATCATTACGGGTTGTATTTTTATATTAATTTAGTATGTAGTAATTGAAAATATATTTATTTATGTATACGAGACTTATTTTCCAAATTACTCAAGAAAATTGCATTTAATAATTGAGGCAAAAACAATTTATATAAATTACGTATAAATACAATGAGATGTAATTATGACTCACCTTTCTTTTTTATGCTTTTTCGATTTTTTAGATTTTTTGGCCTTTTTACGATCAGATGCAGTTGTTGGTGATCTGGAAAATATCAAACACAGAAAATACGATTGGTACATATAATTAAAAATTAATTTATTGTTTTATGTACTAACCCGTCGCGTGTTTTCTTCTTCTTTTTCTTCTTTTCTTTCTCTGGTGCTAAATCTTTTTCTTTCGATGGTGTACGTACCAGACCATATTTTTTACCCGATATACGATCAGCTTCCTTTTGCGCTTCTAACTCTTTTTGTAAAGCCTCACTTTTAGCCAATTCCTCTTTTGCCTTTCGATCCGCATCAAAACTTGAACCTTCAACAAAATATTCTGAGATTCCAAATGCTTCACGTAATCTAGCATTCTTCTCGTGTTGTGCCTCAGCTATTTGATGTGTTTCGCGAACACTTGAATAAAATTTATTATTATTATAATTTAATTCATTCAAAAAAAATATATTTGTTCTAAAAGGCACGAAAGGAGATGATGATTATTTATTATAAGTTAGCTTTGGCCTACATTTAAATCACATACGTGTTTCATAAGCTCGTTAGGGACAGTTGGAAGAGAATATAAAATGTACAATCTTGTCATATTTTGTGTATAAGCGAACAAAATTCCTTATTGCCAGTGATAAAAAATATTAAATATTTTTATTTCAGGGCTAGTAGACAACTACCATTCGAGAACTAGATGGGTGACATTTCAAATACAAATATGGTATAGGTATATACTTTCATACTCAAAAAAAATTTATCATTAAATGTTCTACAACATCACGAACATAAAATACCTAATTGTACATATAAGAAACCAGTAATAACCTTTAATTATCCTTAATTTATATTCGAAAAATCTCATTCAGTGAAAAAGTTGGAAATTTTCCAAAAAAATTTGAATTTTTTCTGATCATCATATATTTATAAAAATCAAGCCTATAACAAAATTGTGTGCTACTCGTAAGATATATTTTATAGGTGGTTTGCTTTTGTTGTATTAAGTTTGATTTGAATTACGCCATGATCAATGAATTCTGATAAAAATTTTACTGATGTTCATAAAACGTGTTACGCTTGATATTCTAACAATCTAACGATGCCCCAATGATACCTGATGGGAAGAAATATTAAGACAAATAATCCTATTAAAAAGTTCTTAATTCGAATTATTCACTATAATCGATTTATAAATGGAAACAACTCAACAGTCCTTGATAAAAATTATCGCAACGAACGATGAATTTCTTGAACAGGTACCACCATCTCTCTTTGTAGAAAATCTTACTTACAATTTTTTGCGGCAATTTGTCGGATACGTTTTTTTGGCGAACGAGTAAATCGGGGTCGACTCTCGTTAGAACATAATGATAGCAATTCGATTGGAACAGTAGTCCATGTTGTGAATGGGGTGTACTACGAAATCCCGGTATTCAAAATCCAGGGGCGGTATGTTGTACCATCACTTCGAATCGAAAAAAGTCGAATTCAAAAAAAGCCGAATCGAAAAAATGAAAGTTGTATCACTTTTGCTTTTCGAAAATGATACAACATACCGCCATTCGATTTTTTTCGAATTTCGATTCGAAGTGATGGTGCAACATACCGCCCCAGGTTTTTAAAAATCGCGGTTTTCGAAATCCCGGTTTTCAAAAATCCCGGTTTTCAAAATCCCAGTTTTTTTTCTTCTAGTTCTAAAGTCTTGATGAGTAGAGACTGACGGCTTCGATAACCGTGAGAGTTATTCAAACCGTAAGCTTACTCATGAAGGCTTTAGATTTGAACTTCGGAGGATATTTTGTTAATGCAACATTATTTTTTTTTTTTTTTTTTTATTTTTTTATTTGTTATATTTCATTTGCTAAGGTCTGAATCGAAATCCACACGATACAACATTTTGAAATGCAATATTTTATATCAATCCCAGAAAAAATATTTCACTAAATATTCATTATTTCATTATAAAATAATCAAAATAATTAATTCGAAAAACAAAATTTTAAAATACAAGATTTTGTCCAAAAAAATTTTGGTAAACTATATTTTATACGGTAAGAATCGAAATGATCTTTAAATCATTTTAAAATCCCATTTCCATCGCACGTTTCGAATTTCAAAAAAATCTGTTAAGAAATGGCAAAATTCCATCCCTAGTAGGCATTTTCTAGAACTTTATCGGAAACTCATTTTTGATTTTTGTCAAAAAATCATTTAAGTCCCATTTTCCCACATGTCAAATTTTATAAATTCAAATCGTGATTTCCTAAAAATCGGGATTTTTTTATACAAAACAGGTTCTACAAGTGCGCCAGTCCTTGTCTTTCTTTTGCACCATGTCATGATGAAGGGACCGTATGATCAGGCAAAATCAGTTTTTGTAGTTTTAAGTTTCGTTGCTTCGAATTGTCGCGGGTTATGTCAAGGTAACCTGTGAGGTGACCCTTTTCTTATATCAATATTAAAGAGCTCTGCAGCAGTAAGTTGAACGCCAATCAGAAACTTGGCAATATAATAGTAAGGATATCGCGAATACTTTTGTCAAGATTTAATAGAATGGTTTTATTAAGTTTCAAGCAGATGTATCAAATATATTTTAATGTGTGCTTATGCAATACTAATTATTGCGTAGAAAAACTTATATAGGAACTCTGTTCAGTCGCATGGAATGGGCATAATGTGGTATAATAAATTTCATAGCGGTCGTGAAAGGGAGAATTCAAAATTATCGAATTGTGATACAAATTTCTTGATCACGCATTCGACTCTTCAAATCTAGCTCTTCAATAATGAAGATATAGCTCTGTGGAAAAATATCACATCGAACGAGTAAGTAAATATCACCGCAAACAAACACCAATTTTATACAACCTGATAAACAAAATATGGTTTAGATTTTCTTAGAAAAGTTACGATTCTGGTATTAATTTTATTTAACATTTTAAGTGAGGGAACTGGAGTTACAGTTAAGGTAATTTTTGTTGATATGTTGATAATTCTAACAAATTTCTCCGCTGAAACGTTCTGGGACCTCCTAATTCACGTACACGCAAATATTAATCGAATAAGCTCTCGTCTCTAATATCTCTTCTGAGAAAAATAATACATTTTAAAACATCAACGTTTTGTGGCAGCACCGATTTCCACCCAAAAATACTGAGAAGTATTGGATAAAAATGTAAAAAACACTAAGAATGGAATTTCTCTTTGCTAGACTATTTCGTTTTTGCTACAATTTTTTTTTAATTTGACGTATTAATTAAATAAAATTAATTAAGTTTGAATTTTTGACTTATAGATGACAAATGTGTCAACAATCAGTTTTGAACATATACATATTATTGATTTGAAAAAATCAGCCTTCTCTGTATTTTTTACAGTGGAATATTGTAATATATATAGAACAATATGTAGTTGAACTACTAGCGAATTACTGCGTAGCGTACGAAATTCGATTCTTTCACATTTTCCATCTATATTCTATTTTAACAACTAACTTTTCGTATTTACCAATATTCCAGTATATTGGTCTATTTTCTATATCTTCTGAATTTTTTTTACCCAATTTCATTGGTTAAAAATGACTTTTTTTTTTGGGAAATTTTTTCATCAACTCATATTGGTTTAAAAAAATTCAGAAGGAACGAAAGAACGCAACACTGAATCCGCCTTAAATCTCAGGCTAGTTTATTTGACTCTGGTCAACGAAAGCAATATGTTAAGAGGCCTCAGAGTACCAAAAAAGTTGTCTTAAAATTAACAGTAAAAACTGTAAAAAAAATAGGAAGATGGAAATTAGTAAAGGGATAGGCAAGCTTTTCCAGTGAAGATGTGAGTCAATAATCTTGAAAGAGACATCGTCGACACTCAAACGCTACATTTAAATATTAATGGTCGTAATGCTACTATGTGCAAAAGAGGAAAAAGAAAACGAAAAATGATTCGGAGACAACTCAATTCAGGTTATGAAATAAGCAGTACAAGCACCACATATAAAAGCAAGCACTTGTGGCATGTCGAACATAAATAACTCAAATCGGGAGACTTTATGAAAATCAGTGGAATACGCATCAAGGTAATTCCTGTCAAACGGGACCAGTGACTTGTCGACTCATGTATTTTTTTCTGATACTATGGAGAATGGTGTGTTACTCGATCAATCCCATAGCAGTGAAGTTCAATAATCCCATAGCTTTAGACATTAATATAACAACAACGATAATAGTTGGCTCGATCAGTGCGCAAGCCATGAACTTGACATCGGCGGCCCTAAATTTCCACACAGAAACATCCATAAATTGAAATTTCTATCGTCGTATGGGATCGTTATTGGAGGTTAAAACCATCGTTGTTGAGATTTATATTGACCATTAAATTTGGAAGGTGTATTTAGAATACGGCCGGCAGCAATGCCAACATTAACACGACGATTCAACATTCAACGCTGAATTCGTGCGTTCAATAGAATTTATTTACCACTCACATTTAACGAATAAAGATAATCAATAGACATTGCCATGTCTCGTAATTTAGGTAGCAGACAAAATTGTATGCATTTATCAATCCTTATGTAATTTTTTGGAGTCGCCAATAAACAGCATCCAGCATTCTAACTTTAAACGGCAGTATAACCCTTTTGCTGCCCGGTAACTTCCCAACCACTTTTTTGACAAATTGAGGAATAGATTTATCAATCAGTTTAGCCTAGAAATTGTTTAAGAATAATTGAATTTACCCTTAAATCAAAGCAAATGTTGGCTTGTACCATATTATTCGCCCACAGACGTAGCATGCGAATTATTATTTTGTAAAACAGTTCTCGCCTAAAAAATAGATACACAATTTGTTGCGGTGTAAACAATCATTAGAGATTTTAAATCTAAATGGAAGTATGAATAATATCTTAAAAAATAAATTAAATTTAAGGATATTCTACCCGAAAATTGGCTCTCCTGCAATTACCGGAAAATTACTGAAATTGTTTACTATTCAAAATACCCTCGGATAGTTTATGAGAAAGTGATATAACGATATTTGTGATTGCCTTTAATTAGAAGGGGCTTAGAATTTTAAATAAAATGCCACAAGTTCGATGCAAGTGGAACAATTTTTAATAGCAGTTTTAATTTTTCTACAACATAACACACTTTTGCATTACCAATTCAACTATTTTTAAATAATGTCAACCACAAAAAAACTCACCCGTGTAAATAAACAGATTATTTCAAATACCTGTAACTACTAATATTTAAACTAAATTAGATCATTATGGGTTTCACACAACCTGCACTATATTAAATTAAAATTCTCATATGTACACATTGCTATATATAATTAAGAAGTAAGTTAATACAAGTTTTAATAAGAATGAACAAGAAAGGGAAAAAGCACTCAAAAGCCTTGTAATTCTCACAGAAAATATTAATTTTAATAACTCATAAAACATGACACAAAATCTGATACTCCCTACGGTGAACATGTTTAGAAACAGCACATTTATATTATTTATGAAGGCCCATATTAAAAAAAATAATTATAAAAACAGGCACAAAAAATTAACAATTGCGTTTAAACATGTAAAATTATATTCACAAACTAAACGCAACCGGTACAATAATAGAAAAACTATTAAATATCACAAACCTCACAACACTGCGCATTCCTTTCACACCACAAATCCTTTGCTGTGATGATGATACTGGCTGATGGCTACCAGTTGGTAATTTTAATTTAACTAAACTATTACTATCTATGTAATTTGTGTCCGCACAATAATTTCGATTACTAAACAAAGTGGTTGATGTTCCATCTACTGTTTTTGTTGATGACAACGAAGTTGATGTTGTCGCAATTTTTTTTACACCACTACTGCCAACAACACCGGCACCACATGCGCAATGGCAACAACAATTTTTATTAATATTATTATTATTAAATGTTTTCCCATCACCAATTCCAAGGGGAACAGCTCCTACTACTAAATTACCGCAACCACCACCATCGTTTAAATGACCATTTGGCATTACATGTTGCTGATGATGGTGATGGCTATTCTGTTGATGCATATTCAAGAATTTTATTAATTTCTTATTCTCTTTCTTTAATTTTAAAACAATCTTATTTTTATTGATATGATTATTGTTATTGTTATTATTTGGAAAGTTATTTTTGTATCCACTACTATTTAGATGATTTGGATTTTGATTAAAGAAAAACTTTTTCTTTTTCTTTTTGCTTTTATTAAAAACTGTTGACGACAGTGTTGATTTTAATTGGAAATTATTTGTACGTGTGTCGTGTTCAAAATATTTATGAAAATTTTCCATATTTTGTGTTTGTTTGGAAGACAAATGGATTACAAAATAGATGGAACGGTATTTTATATTATATATTATATTATTATTTATAAAGAGTATAGTTTTAAAAATATTTATAAATTTTTGGAAGACACTTTTTAAATACATATAATTCTGGTTAGTTATATATTAAGACAAACAATCACTGATGATTTTTCCGATCAAACTAACAGGAAAAATCGACACAAAAAAGTTAAATACAAAAAAAAAAATGATAATTTTTTGTATTCTGGAAGACTTTTGTGATTTTTTCTTAAAATATTTTCTTATCTCTTACATCATGCCACACAAAAACAACATTTATATTACATATATATTTATCTTAAAGATTTTCGATATTTTTCATTTATTTCGACTTAGCGGTAGCAAATAGTGTAAAATCGAACACCCCCGCCTGCATATACGTTTGAACAATTTGGCACCCCATGCACAACACATTTTAGTTCAATGAAATTTACATCAAATTTCAACGTGTCCCACATTTCACAAACAGCACGAAATTTTCATTAAAACAATTTTATAAAATTAATTAGCATTTTTACAACTTTGATTGTCTCTATAGTTGAAAAACGTACACCATCAACATTTTCCTATTGTGTTATACGACACAAAGTTTTTCCTGTACTAATCACTTTCCGAGAATCACTTGCAACACATAAAACAATACTATAAAATTGCACTGTAATTACAGGATAAAATAATTATCCATTTTACGATTTGTGGCATGATTATTGCAATTATTAACAAAACTAAAAACACAAGAAAATGAAATGAAAAACTCGTCGGCCATATTAAACTAAAATAAATCCAATAATGGTGAAGGAAAACTCATACAACGTAACAATAGAAGAGAAAAAGAAAAGAGGGAAATTTTACAAATACTAGTACGGGCGTGTAAAAAGGCTATGGATTTTTATTAAATGAGGGGAATGAAAAATATATTTTAGGGGAGACAATTTATTGTACATGCAAAATAATTTCATTTTAATTGGTTGACTGTACGACACAAATAATATAATTAAATGCGAACGACTCCTGTCATCCTAAATCATTTTATATGTTATTAATTAATTCAACCATTGTCCAAAGTATATTTCCGTTCCAATGCGGTTTTCAACCTATGCGGTGTCAACCCAGAGTATAATCCAAACAAGACAATTTGAAGTGATGGTATTCCAACAAAGATACTCAAAAGATTCTAAAACTACATCGCTAAGCCGTTTGATAAATTGTCTCGCCAACAATATGAAACAAATTAATCATCTCTACAGGTATTAGAAAAGCTGAGAAAATAAAGGGAAATCACTCACAAACAAATTTTAAAAATCAGAAGTGCTTAATTTCTTAAACTTTTATAAACGGGCTCGTCCCATTATATTGCCGTGACGAAAGATTCTCCATACCAATATATTTCTAAAGGGTTTTCCAATAAGAGTGATATGATTTCTTTAAAAAAAAACACTAATTGTTAAGGAAATTGAAATGTTTTTTATTTAATGTGAAGTACAATCGATACAATTAAGTTCTGAATAAAACGTCATTCAAATGGCCTACACGACTTCTTCTGCAGGAACGAATTCGATGAACCCAATTTTCGAGCACTTTTCCACTAAATAGAGTCGTATGTCATGAATAGCACGTTCAATATTGATTGACTTGTAAAGCTTGAAGAGAGTTTGGTTTATTGCTAAAGACAAATGACTTCAAATAAACCCACAAGAAATAGTCTAATGGTGTTAAATCACAACTTCTTAAAAGCCATTCAATATCACAATTTCTTGAAATAATCAAATCTCCAAACTTTCCTCGCAATAATTCAATTGTTGCACTTGCTGTGTGGCATGTAGCACCGTCTTGTTGGAACCAAATGTTGTCAAGATCAACTTCTTCCAATTTCGGCCATAAAAAGTTGGTTATCATCGATCTATACCGATCTCGATTGACAGTAACGGTGTTACCAACTTCATTTCGAAAAAAATACGGACCGATGATTCCACCAGACCAAAAACCACCCCAAACTGTCAATTTAGGTGAATGTAATGGTTTTTTATGAATAATTTGAGGATTTTCTTCGCACCAGAATCGACAGTTTTGTTTATTTACCGCACCACTCAGATGAAAGTCTCATCGGAGAACATGATTTTCTTAAACAAATCGTTATCGTTTTCAAATTGTTCCAACGCAAAATCAGCAAATTCACGACGTTTACGGTGGTCCAATGGCTTTAGTTCTTGAGTGAGAACAATTTTATACGGATGCAAACCGGCAGCAATATTTGCATTACTTCGAGCGTTTCTTTGTCTTATTGGCACTTGATGTTGTCTTATTGGCACATGTTTTAAATAAAATGTACGCTCAACATTTTCAACAATTCGACGAATAGCGAGCGACTTGGACGATTATTACGACTATAAAATGGCAAAAGCGCACGAAAAGTTGCAATTGGAGAACTATTATTTTGATAATAAAACAGAATAATTTGTAAACGTTGTTCTTGCGTATATCTCACCATGATGAAATTGTAAACATTACTGAATACAATGAAATAAAAAATGACAGATCATGACATATTACAAATGGCCGAAACGTCACTTAAAAATCATATCATTCCTATTGGAAAACCCTATATATGAACCTCCATCAGAAACAACGATTAAACTGTAGTTGTAAATTAGCAAATGTATATAAAAATTCAAGTTATAATGGGTACTTTTGAATTACATTTTTTTAACCCACTGAAGTAAATAGTTTGGTGTAAACAATTTTAAAACAAGTTAAGTGGAAAATTTTTGTTCTGGGAAATTTTTATAGAAAAACATAATTTCCAATTCAACTACATATATGTTTCATTATATTTACACCAATCAATAAATTCCGATGAGTATCGATGCCTATCCAATGGTGAAAGCAACTTATCAGTACAAATATCGCGTACAGAAACCAACGACATTCATTTAGCTCTGAAGTCATTCGGGAATGAATGTGATCAAGATGGCATCATTACTTAGCCGTTTGAATCCCAGGAGGTGATGCAAACGTATTACAAACAACGTAAAACCATTTGTGGTGCAAACGCAAACAACAAAACAATCGCTTTTTGTATTTCTTAGGTAACAGTATTCTCGTCTTTTTCTCATCGCTTCTGTTCACATTTATTTATTTTATTTTCTCGACATAAAATCACAACAGCGCGATCGCACTGCTCGGGTGGGACTCAAACGGATAAAGATTATAATTGGGAGTTCTATCCAACAAAAAGATGTGATCTAAAACAATATTTTACGTTCTATCCAACACAAAAATGACAAATTAATTTGATCTAGATCAAATCTATATTTTTTGAGAGATTTGATCTACACTACCACCACCAAACACTATTGTCAATTATTGACAAGTAACAAAACACGAAAGTGCGCCATTTTTATATTTGTTTTTTTGCTGTGTTCAAATGTGTTTTGTGTAAATTAATATATTAAACAAATTAATAAACATATTTAGTATTATTTATTATTATATAAACTTGTTTATGCTATTTTTTTCAACAAACACGTTGTTAATTACCAACACAAATGCAATACAAACATACAATAAAATAAAATATATTAATTCACGTGCTTGAAAAATGCAAAGAACTCAACTAAAACCCACTCTGCGTATTATTTAAATCGTTGTAATTAGCAGAATTTCCACAAGGATAAAAACAACGAGAAATATCAATTTTTAAAACTGGAGGAAAGAATGATGTTTCTTTACAGGGTATATCACCTTTATCGTCTATACCAAAATTATTGGAGTAGTATGCAAAGCAGTGGTTTCTCTACAAATATCACAGTGCCAGCACGGCATTATATCAAACCATCGACTTCCACAAACCTTATCGAATTTACTAGTCACTGTATCAATGAGATCCAGAACCATAAGCAAGTTGATACGATCTATACTGATTTTACCAAAGCCTTTGATTCAATCAGCCATAGTATCATAATGTTTTCATTTACTTTAAAATTTTTCTGTACCAGGGGGTCTATTATGAAATTTTCGACCGCGTTTTTTTTTCTCGACGTTGTCGAATTTTTGTATTATGAAATACTCGACGCGTTTTTTAGATAACGTCGAATATTTTACCACAGCTTTTGAGGTGTCGAGTACATAAAAGAAAAGCGTTAAGTGTTGAGAAATAAAAAAAGTTTGTTAATAAAAATAAATTAATAATTTAAACTTATAAAATTTTAATTAATAAAAATTACTTAATTATGAAATTTTCGACCGCGTTTTTTTTTCTCGACGTTGTCGAATTTTTGTATTATGAAATACTCGACGCGTTTTTTAGATAACGTCGAATATTTTACCACAGCTTTTGAGGTGTCGAGTACATAAAAGAAAAGCGTTAAGTGTTGAGAAATAAAAAAAGTTTGTTAGTAAAAATAAATTAATAATTTAAACTTATAAAATTTTAATTAATAAAAATTACTTAATTTAAATTTAATAAAAAATGATTAATTTAAATTTAATATTTTTGAAAATTTCCAACAATAAATATTAAATTTAATAATAAATTATATTTTTTTTATCAAAATGTGAGTATGATTTAAATTTTGTAAATATTAGTGTTTTAGTTTGTTATATTAACAATAAACTTTTTTTGTGTTTTATATATAATTTCCCTTATAGGACCGGGATGAAATAGAATGAAAGAGAATAATTTTATTTTGATCGGATTTGGTTTTTTAATATACACTTTTTACTATTTTGTCTTTTGAGGAATAAAGGAAAAAATTAAAAAAATATGTTTGCGCTTATGCTTTTGGTCCCTAATTATATACGAGTAACACACTTTTATTTTTGAACGATTTTTTTTTTTTTTTTTTGTGTTAAAACCAAAATTAAAATCTAAATTATACTTTATGTATTAATGAAACCCTCAAATTTACAAATAAAATGTATTTGCATAGTATTTCCTTGTTTAAGCACCTTTCTTCGATTTTCGACGTTGTCGACTGTCGACTGTGTCGAAAAAAATACGCGCGTCGAAAATTTCATAATAGACCCCCAGCTAATTTACTAATTAGGTTAAATATATCAAGGATACAAATAGAAAAATTTTCGTTCAATACTAAACAACATTTTCCCTTTTAAAACAAACTTTCATCGTTACTGAAATTTAAAATATGTACAAGTTTGATTGATTTCCATCGACAAAATGATAAAAAAATGTAATATTCCAAAAAATATTCGAATCATTCAATTAAAATTAATTGAAATGTTTTTTCACATTCAAATTTAGTTAATTGACAGCGAGCTGAATTGAACCAAGCCGAACACAGAAAAATCTGGATGAGTCACAAAACCGATGCTATAATTGTAATTTTAAACGTTAAATATTCGCCTCACTCCCGAAATTCCATCAAATATTATAAATTCAACAAATGGTAAAACCTATTTATAGATTTTTTTTAATTTTATTAATATTTTGTGTTGTTGCTCTATTTATTCATCAAAGAACATAAAAAATATTGGAAATAATGACATGAAATGGAATATCAAAAATAGACAAAACGAAAAAAAAAATTAAAATCAGCATGAAAAAAATCCGATCCTTCGTGCCAGTACTGAACAACATCATTATTTTTAACATCATAAAAAAATGTTTCTACTTACGCCACCCGCCCAAATTCATCTCGGGGGATATCCTTTTTCGATCCTCCTTGATTCAAAAGTTTACTCCGATATATTTCCACTTTATGTTGTACCTCTTCTAGGGAATATCTTTAAAAAAATAAAAAAACGAAAAAACGAAATAAATGAAAATGTGCGTGGCATGAATCAATAATAAATTTATGTTCTTCGAGTATAACAATAAAATGAAAATCCAATTAATAAACCAATTTTTTTTTTTTAATTTTGAATTCCCAACGGAATGGTTTGATTGAAGTGGATAAATTTAATAGAAATTTCCGAACTCGAACAAATTTATGCGGTGTGAATTTTTATTTACATTTACTAATCGAAGTTTGTCTGATGAATGTGTTTTGAATTTTCAAATGTTATATTTTGTCGTAAAGTTAAATAAATGATATTTGAAATACTAATCACTTACTAGTTCAATAATAGTCTCATTTATTTAGTAAATTTATTAGGAATTGTAAACCCAGTTAGACACGCCACAAAATAATTGCATATACAATTTAAAATAAGAAATATGTGTACCACACATAACATAACAGGCAACGTTGCTAGTGGAGGTATTTCTATAATGGTTAAAAGCAATGTACACCATTACGAAGAGAAAAATATGAAACAACAAAAAAATCAAGCAACCAGCATCAACATCAAGACAACAAATCAGCCTCTAAACGTTACTGCAATATAGCGAGAGCGACAAACTCGATATAACCTAAAGAAAGATGACTATACAAGATTCTTTAAAAGTACAGAAGAACTCAAGAAACGCACCGATCGGAGGCAGTAACAGAGTACATTAATAATGAAAAGGTTACGAGACCAGCTGTGACCGACCACAACAGGGAATGAAAAGAGAAATCAGAAGACTTCGCTGGACACCTAGCTAGAGATTTGCGCTGAACGAAACACAGAAGAGTACACAAATACAAGAAACAAAAAAAGGAGTAACTGAGGCAATCTCCATGATGTCCGCAGCTTGACTAAAGAAATAAACTCAATAAAAACGAAGATCGAAACATCACTCCCGAACGCCAATATCATTATTATCGATTAGGTCAAAATTATTTAAAAAGCTCTTATTAAAACGAATGAAAGTACTATTCCAGGGAATACAATTCATAAACTGATTTATATTTTGTGATAGATTTTTCTATAAATTATCCAGGGAAAATAATCCAAAGTTAATATCTTGGTGCGTACGAAATAGCAACCTAGATAAGAAACTTGCAGTGGAAATAGTCACTAGCGAGGTAATCACAGCTGCACACGAACAACATAAAGAGAAGCTTCACAATTTCTATAGCGTTAAAACTTTTTGAATGTTTTATAGTCAATGCAAATCAAGAACAACAGTGCAAAGTTCTTGGTGAAACCAATGAAGGACATTCTAAAAAATATGTAACAAAGTAACAAATCAGGCCAAAGTTTAAATGTTGTTAGTCTATAGACTAAAATCTCATCAGAGTTAGTTAACCATCATACGTAAATTGGCACAAATTTTCGTGTGACATGACTGAGCTGAGATGAATCGTTTATGAGATTTTTGACCATAGGCGAATTGTATGTAGTATTTCTGAGCTGTATAGTTATCATATATCCGAGATGAGTCGTATATGACATGTCTAAAATGTATGCATATGGACATATGTAACAAAAACAAGTTGATTCTCACCTGACCGAGTGACTCCATAGCATTATAGACACAGTCTAGTCAATCTAGTTTGAATAGTAATTCTAGGTGAAGTGTACGTAATCGTAAAAACAGGCCTGAATGACAATATTCATAATTAAATTTAAAAAAAAAAACAATGTACACTACTGCCCTTTAAGTGTTTAGGCACTATCAAAAACAGCATAAAACATATTAAAACTCAGTAATAATGTGAAAATATTTGTTTTTTAGGTACATACACCATGACCAATATATTTATGGCGAGTGTGGAACGAAAGGCTGCCGCCCCGTTGGCAAAGGGGTCAGCATGCTTGCTCCAGGGACCGGAGGTCCCGGGTTCGATTCCCGGTGCTGACAAGGAAAAAATGTCATGGCTGGTTTTTTAGGATCAATGAATTACTCGCTCATTATCCGAAATGAAAATATGATTATGAAAACTCATTTGAGGCGGCCATAGGCCAAACCCCTTGATGGGATATAGTGCCAGAGAGAGAGAGAGAGAGAGAGAGAGAAAAAGAGAGAGAACGTAACGAAATCTCGATTTTCAAAATCCCGGTTTTCAAAATCTTGGTTTTCAAAATTCCGGTTTTCAAAATCCCGGTTTTGTATAAAAAAAAATCAGATTTTTAGGAAATCCCGATTTGAATTTTTAAAATT